>JASUUL010000023.1:10040000-11528333 GCA_030449875.1 Aegle marmelos
ATTTATTTATTTAAAAACTTTAGATGAGAAAAAGAATTTTTGGTACGAGACACCAATCCTAAAATTTAAAATTTATTCACAACCGATCGATTTACGAATTATATTACAAACAGTATCATATTAGTAATCTTAAAAAGTAATATTGTGAATATTTTGTCAATAAAAATTATTTATCATAAGCCACAATATGTACTTAAAAATATTTTGAGTACATCACTAAAATTAATATCAAAGGATTAAAAAGATTTATACGTAATTATTTATTTAATAAAAATATTTATATAAATAATTATTTATTTAATAAGAATATTTATATACATAATTATCCTTTGTAATTACATTCGAATTATAGTAATTTAGCTTTGAGATTTAGGCTAATAAAATATGAAATAGGTTTTTTTAAAAATACCTAAGAAAAAATCTTTTATTTTTAAATATAAATTTACTTAATTTAAATAATAAATATATAATAAATATTTATTTAAAAACTCCCCTATTAAAAGTATTTCATTTTATAATTTTATAAATATTCTCAAAATCAGTACGTACGGTACAAATAATTCGGTACGTATATTTTACAATTTCACCAGCCAAAATTTTACCGCTAGTCCCTGGTTATTATTATTACCATTATTTGCTTCTCATTTTCTTCTCACTTTTGCCTCGCGTTCTTTTCTCTTCTCTTTTCTTTTCGTTTGTCATTCTTAGGGTTCTTTGAAGTCTTTTAAGATCCAACTAACATTGCCCACAAATTTTATCATGCCCCTTTCTTTCTGTCAATCGAACTTAGGGTTTTTATTTTGTTTTTATCCTTTTTTGTCAAATTAGATCACAAATTTTCACCCCTTGTTCTTTGTCAACACCGAATTTAGTTGAATGCTAGGGATTCAATATTCGATTCAGTTGAGAATTGGTGTAAATATTTCTTTCTGGGACAGATCAGAGCACGAATTTTGTGTGATTTACGAGTTATAAGGATTCTATTTGGGGGTTTTGGCGGGCTGTCTGGTTTGTTGACTATTGGGTTTGGCTGAGATTGAGTGTTAGTAGATTTAATTGGTATTGCATGTAGTGGATTCTGCAATTTTGGGATCAAAGCTTGCTGCTTTAGTGCTCAATTTAAGCTTGTCATAAGAGATTTATTTTTTTCCCTTGGTGCTTGATAATTTTGGATTTTTTTAATTTGGTGACTCTGCATGTGTAAACATTGAGGGGTCCTCTGCTCATCTGTAGAGGATCCCTGCTTCTATAATTTTTACCCCCCCCCCCTTCCCAACCACCCTCCAAAAAAAAAAAAAAAACACAACGGACACAAAAGCAGCAAAATCTTATTTTGTTTGGAAGATGAGCTGAAGGAATACTGTAATTGGTTAGTATTTATGCAGAAGAAAATCAAGTAGGGTGGCGTTGAAATTTTTATTTGGTCAGTTGGTTCGAGAATTTGTGTGCATAAGTATTTATATAACTTTGGAAGGAAATGTATGGTTCTGGTCTGAATACTGGTCACGAAAACAGTAGGGTAGTGGGTTCAATCTTAGTTCCGGTCCGGTTTATTTGGCCTAATGGGGGGAGGAGAGTTTCACTCAGTGGCTCGTTCACGAGGTAAGTGAATGAAGGCCCAAATATGAATCCTTGATCTTTTGAATTTTTGTTAGTTGTTTAGTTATTGGGAAGCTCGAATTTGGTGTTTTCTTTAGTTTGTGGGATTGGAATTATACAAATGGGTATCTGATATGGGTTCTGATTGAAATTTTAATGCATGCACAGGTGGTCAGAGCATATGCCTATGTCCCCATCTGAAGGATGTCCTGCTGTTTTTCAAATCATTTGCCGGCTGCCACCTGGGCATCACCAGGTTAATTGACTCTTATGGTTGTATGCTGAACTATAGTATTATGCACCTCTATTTTTGGTTTCCATTTCTTTTTCTTTGTTTTGTGATTATAGCTTGCCAATATGCATTCCATAAATGCTCATTGTGTACTTTTAGATTGTTCTCTATCACCTATCATATTAATATTCATGGTAAAAGTCTGTTCAGACTTTGTTACTGATGTTTAGATGCTTATGTGTCCCTTTCCATGTAGTACAAGTTCTATGTTGATGGAGAATGGCGGCATGATGAGAACCAGCCGCATGTGAGTGGGAACTATGGTGTAGTGAATTGGGTATATATAGCTATGCCACAGCCAGATATGGTTCCTAACACTGTCAGTCCTGAGACTTCTGGCAACATGGAGGTAGATGATGTTGTTATGCCTCCGGTAAGGGTCTCTCTCACCTGGTGAATAACTAAATTGCTTGCTAGTCATCAAACCCATAGATCTTGACATCTTGTCCTTACTACCTAGTGGCACCATGTGGTTCTCTTTTAAGCATGGGGTCTTCATCTCCAGTAAGCTAGCTGATTGAGTTGCCCTTTCTGTAGGATTTGTAGATTAATATGATAGGCTTTGCTGAAAGGATATGACCCAGACATTTTATAATATCTAAATATAGGATAGATGTGCATATATGAAGACAGAGGGAACACTTTTCTTAGTTAACACTGAACTTTGTGAGTTGCCAATTCTAGTTGCCCATGCTTGTCTTAAGAGAGACTGCCTGGTGCAGTATGATAAATTAAAACCACATTCAGAGAAGACTACCTGAATCTTGCTTTTGTAAGATTAGTGAAGAATTGAAAGCCCTGGAGATGATATTTAGCTGCTAAGTTTCTAAATGTGAAGCTTATATTTAAGCTTTTGGAGGTGACCTTTTTCTGTATTAATTTGCACTAATGGAAAGGTTTACGACCCTAGGGAATATAGGGTGTTGTAGCAGTTGTTATTATCATCATGCCACTGCATTAACCTCCTGGATACAATATGTCACATTGTCAAGTGCTATGTGCAGGAAGGTTTTGCACAATACTCAGAGGCTGATTTACAGCTCTCTCGTGACCGTATATCTTCATTCTTGTCCACACATACAGTATATGAGCTCCTTCCCGACTCAGGCAAGGTTTGAATGCTTTTCCTTCTAATGAGCTGCTAATACAATACATTTTTGGATTTGAACATTTATGTTCTTTTAGACTTTTGGTGAGGCCCGCTTGTGTAATGTTGCAGGTCACTGCCTTGGATGTCAATTTAGCTGTGAAGCAAGCATTTCATGTTCTCTATGAGCAGGTGAGTCTCTTTTATTGCCACATGCATGTTCACACCCAGCTGTTCTGCACTTATGAGGAGAGAATTTATAAGTTTGTATACAAGTGCCTCATTTCCTTTTTCTAGCTAGAACCCTTTTTTTTTTTTTTTGGATTAATAATCTGTTTGGTTTGTCTAGGAAGATGGGGTTCCATGTTAATTCTTATTGTCTGCTTGTGATTTATGTGTTTCAGGGACTTCCAATGGTCCCTCTTTGGGATGACTTCAAGGGCCGTTTTGTTGGGGTTCTTAGTGCATTGGACTTCATCCTGATTCTGAGAGAGGTGTGTCTGGAATAAACTTTTTGACTTTCTTCCAAATTATATGATTGCTGCATTGCAAGAATAGCTTTAATTTATGATTCAAAAGGAAAAAATGAATCAGAATGGAAACTTTTTGAGGATTTTATTATAATCAAATTTTCAGATAACCAGGGACAACAATTTTGCATCTGGTGAAAGGTGTCAGGATTTGCTATGCAGACAGAATTTCATTAGCCATAAAAACCCTAGCTACCAATGAAGTTCCTCTCAGTAGGAAAAAGCTTTTCTCTTCCTCTTTCCAAATTGTTGGTGCAGGCAGTGGGGGGTCTGCCTCAAGTTCAAATATGAGAATGGTTAGAAAACCTTTTTCAGAATGACACATCCTTGAAAAGCCCTTCTAAGTTTCACTTGGTTGTGCTGTCCCCAACCAATGGTTGTCATTTTAGCAACATGGGTTTTGACATGGTTCTGCGCAACTGTAAAATAGTACATCCAACTATCCATGGTCTATAGCTTCCATTGGCACCACAGTTTTCAGTTGGGTTTTCGTGGCCAATGAGCCTTGCCAAATTTCTTTTAGAGAAAAATATGCTTTTGCCTTTTATGTTCTTGTTTGTTCATGGTCTCCTGGAATGTTTGCTTTTCCATGGTTTTTGCTTTCTAATTTGCACACATGATGATGCATGTACAGACACCTTCATGCCCAATCTAAAAATTCACACAAATCGCAAATTGAACATGCATTGTGCTTGTCATCATGAATCACATTGGAGATGTTTACCTTTTTGCACATGTTATCCTCATTGAGTTTGCATAACGAGTATAGCCTGTTAAAAATTCAGTTGCGGGCTAATGGATCAAATTTAACGGAGGAAGAATTAGAGACGCATACCATATCAGCTTGGAAAGTTGGGAAATTACAGCTTCATCTCAATCAACAAATGGATGGCAATGGGAGACCATATCCTAGACCTCTAGTGCAAGTGAGTGCTTCCTCTGTTTCCTTTCAGGTTGTTTGGCATGCAGAATTGCAAATGATTTTGCAAGTCTTGTCTTTTTACTTATTCTTTCAGTTTCGATGGTTTGGTTAATTTGGGATACTACTTTCTTTCAACTTGATAGTCCACTGATATGTGCAGTTGGCAAATGCTTCTCTGAATATTTTATATGCAAATGTTTCAGTACATCTTAATTAAAAACACTTTGGTTTTGTTTGTTCTAATTGAAATGTTATTGTTCTTATTTTAAGTCTAAATACGGAAGCAAGAACCTATATTAAGTCAATTTGAAACAATAGAAGCTTGAACCTATGTTAAGTCAATTATGAAGCAGGGTTATACTGTGAAATGTGAATGTCAGAGCCGTGATAGCTGATGCTATGAAAATCAATTATTTATGCTTTTCCATACCTCTCGCTCCTGTCATCGTTATCTTGTAAAATTTCCCGATAACTTCATTTTACTTTGTTAATTGGTTCATACTTGTTTATTGGTGGTAATCTTCAGTAACCATCAAGTTGATGATTAATTATTTTGCCATTGGTTTATGATGCAATTTCAGTACTGTCAAATTGAAAAGTTTTTTTATATTTTGATGTTTGGAATCTGTTAAAGAGTGGCTATGATGTAATATTTTTTATTCTTCTATTATGTAGGCTGGCCCATATGATTCTCTCAAAGAAGTTGCTTTGAAAATTTTGCAAAATAAGGTGGCTACTGTTCCCATTATCCATTCAATGGGACTGGCTGGTTCATCTCAGGAGATATTATTTCTCGCTTCTCTGTCAGACATATTGAAGTGTAAGCATTTGCTTTATTCATTGGGTAAGAAACCATGATTCATTGCTAATTTAAATCTATTTTCAGGTATATGTCGGCATTTCAAACATTCTTCTAGCTCATTACCCATTTTACAACAACCAGTGTCTTCAATTCGGTTGGGTACATGGGTTCCGCGGATTGGGGAGGCAAATGGTCGGCCATTTGCAATGTTGAGACCAACTGCTTCACTTGGTTCTGCCTTAGCTCTGTTAGTTCAAGGTGATCTACACCTGTTCCAACCATTGGCCTTACAAGTGTCCTTATACTATTGTTAATGTCAAGGACATTATTCCTCTTGCCTGCTGATGTCATTTAACTGATTCAGTGGAATGGAAGAATAGTTGTGGCAATAGATGCATATTAGGTGTATTCTAACAGTATTTGGGAAATTCTCCTGTATGGACTCTAATTTCTTTCTAGCGCTGTCTGATTATGAAAATTGAGTTCATGTTATATAAGTAGCTGGTTGAACCTTGTTTCATGATATCTTTCTTGTTTTGGGCAATTGCACCTTATGCAGCTGAAGTTAGTTCAATACCAATAGTGGATGATAATGACTCATTGCTGGATGTATATTCACGAAGGTAATCCTTTCACTCTCCCCTTCCCTCTCCATTTTGGTTTCCCATCATTTGAATGTTAAAAGGATGACAAAAATTTGTACCAACTGAAATTCTAATCTTCCCTAATAGTGATATCACTGCTTTGGCCAAAGATAAAGCATATGCTCAGGTCCATCTAGATGAAATGAGTATTCAGCAGGTAATTGCTAGATTTCTTCTAAATATGGTTTATGCCTGACCTTCTGCTTCGTGGAGATTTAGATCACTTTTTTGCCACCTTGTACTATTTCAGGCATTGCAACTGGGACAAGATGCAAATCCTTCACTCGGCTTCAATGGACAGAGATGTCAGATGTGCTTGCGGTCTGATCCTTTACATAAAGTGATGGAGCGCTTGGCAAATCCAGGTACTTTTTCCCCTTTTATTTTTTGTTTTATGACAAAATAAACCTCTTGAAGATGATTTTGCAGAATTTTTCTGTCACTTCATTTTCTATGTAATAATCACAAAATTTTATGGTTTCTTTGTTTCATCTCAGGAGTTAGGAGGCTTGTTATTGTGGAGGCAGGCAGCAAGCGTGTAGAAGGAATCATTTCATTAAGCGATGTGTTCAGATTCTTGCTTGGTGTCTAGCTGGAATGCTGCCCACCATTTTCCATGTAGACTTGCCATGACGGCTCTGGCCGTCCATTTTTGCATGAAGGGCATGCCATGATGGAGCCAGAGAAAACCCATTTGTTTTCGATAATCTTTATCTCCTTGACATGCCCTCCACCTCCACGACATGGTGAATGATCTGCTTTGTTGTTCTTAAGCTTTGATTGGATGGGCTGCTGTCGCCATATGTGCCTGAGCCCTGCCTTAGTTTTAGGATAGAAATTTCAAAGAGCAAAAAGAGAATTTGTAAATTGTGAGACTTTCATTTTTTTTTTTTTTCACTTTTCATTCTTACAACCCAAATTATTATCTCATCTATGCGGTCGGAGCAGCAGACGTGTCTCTCTTGTGCTAACACAAAATGAGGAAACAGGTGAGGGTAAACTGTATTTAACACTCTGCGCCGCAGGTGGCTGTACGTGTAGGAGACGAGTAGTAATCCAATTTTCAGTTTATGACCTAAACGGAAACTGGAAGTGTGTATCATTTTGTTCTTGTTCGGTAAGTGTTTATAGTTAAATGGAAATGGGCTTTTATTTGGGGTTGGCTCAGTTGTGCAAATAAATCATATTCTTCATGTAGCTCTTGGGGTTACCACTAATCGACGCTTATGCTGGAAATTGGTATTATGCTTGATTTTCTCAGATCGCCGGTACTGGAAACATTTTTCTTCTTACACGGAATTTACCGTAGTTAACATGAAGCGAGTTCAGTCGACATGTCATGAAATTTTCTAAAGATATTACGTAAACCTTCACATTAGTAGAGCACTTTGATATACTCCCCTTTCCTGTAACATCCCGGGAAAGAAAGACGCAGATGCTGTATTAAAACAGCATTCTCTCAGTTACAAAAGGTATAAGGTGGGGGGAGGGTTGGGTGAGGTTTGTTCAACAACCAAGATTTCAGCAGCATATTACATGGTACATGCACGTCTGACAGTGGAGAGTGAAGGGAAGCATCAGATAGATGTTGGTATAAGAGCTAATATTTGTGTCTTAATCCTTCCCATACACATTTCTATCTCCCGGTAGATGGGCAGATTCTGAGGACAGCATGGATGTAAACTTGAAACCGCAGAATCAATTATCTGAGCCACATCGGCTGGCGTGTGTCGCTCAGTACATGTCTGCATATTACAAGAAAAAAAATTCTGTTATTTCTTTTCATTCAATTGAAATGAAATACTTCCACTTACAATTATTTTCAAGGAGCATGACAGGACTATTGTTTTTGAGAGAGAGAGACTTCAGTTACCTGTATCATGAGCAAAGTAGCTACACATGAAGTGATAAGCTCAGAGGGAATTTGTGCCTCGTTTTTATCAGACGCATCCTGCAATTTGGTACCAGAAGCATTACTTGTAGGCTGGGGATCACATGTGCCAGAGACAAAATGATTGCGGTGACCCAAACTGCCATTGACCTGCTCTGGAGATCTGATCACTGATACCCTAGGATCAAATGTTAATTGCCGTTTATCTATATGATCCAAAGCATCTCCAATCTTAGTATATGCGTCTTCCCCTTCCTTCATAGATGACATTGCCTGGAAAACAAATTGCATCAGTCCACATACTAATAGATCCAGCTGATCCAGACAATTAACTGAGAAGACAGCAATCCTGTTCAGTATTCAGGTAGGGCATTTATAGGTTAAGCACTGAAGTGTTTGGTATAGCAAACACTATCTGCTCTGGCATGGAGGCTATCTTGACTCGATCCATCACCAGTATGATGAAAAAAAAGATTAATACTTCTACTATTTTGGTCAAAATTATTATTTAAAAGTCATAAATATTACACACTATTAACTTTTATTCAAAAATAAGTATAGCTTAAAAGTTACCGCATCAAAACAAATAGGTTTTCCATAGCTCACAGGTCAATCTTATGAATACGCCCTGCAAGAAGAATGAGTCACAGTTGTACAATTGAAGATAAATAACTACCATTATTATCTTCTTTTTTTGGGTTTTCTTTTTCTTTTTTGTGTTTTTTTTTTTGTTTTTGTTTTTGGGGGGGGGGGGGGGAACAATTGTTAGTTTAGTCAATTTATATCCAGAGATTACAGCAATCAGGGAAGAAAAAGTTATTTTTCAAAATTAATGTATAAGAAACCATTTCTATCATTATTGCCTATACAAACGGCTAAACCTGCGGCAGACAAACAAATAGATCATTCAGGAAAGAGTGTCTCAGTACCTTGACAGCAGCATCTACCATTGTATGTGCTTTTAATCTTGAGCCATTGACTATTTCAACTACAGCAGATCCTGATTCTTGTGAGACATGTGAATTATCAAGCATTTTAGCATTGGCTGGGAGCTTTGACCGAGATGGCCCAGAGCTTTCTGGGTAAGTATTACATTGCCTCACTTGGAGTAAAGCAGAAGAAGCCTGCGTATCAAAACAATCAATCAAAGATTGCCGCCATGTCAAAGCATGGAATTTTAAATTGAGATAAGTGAAAAGCCAAAATAATTCACGGAAGCCACATGCCTCGTCATTGGCTTCCTTTAGCTGTACAAGTACCATAGCGATATGCTTCTTGAGAGGTTCAGAATCTTTTAAAGAGCTTTCTCCGCCATTTTGGCTTTCCAGTATATCATTGTTAGTGTTCTTAAGCTCCATTAACAGCGCTTCCTACAGCATTGGAGAATAACAAAAGTTATATGAAAGTTAATGCGATTCCAACAATGACTTATATTTGTAAATTATGGAAGATAACCAAACACGAGCAGAAATACAAAAATAATGCCAGAATAAGTCAACATAAAGATTTGGCAAAAACCTGGATAACCAGAAAGGAGGGCAAAAATTGATCACATCATCACGTAGTCAGACTTATATGGATTCGGCAGAATCTATGCTTAATAATGATAACATGAAAATGTATGAAAATAACCTTCTTGGAAAGAGCACGGTTCACCTCAGAAAGAGCCCGTACTGTAGCTTCCCTTGCTTGGATCTGTGGCAGGGTACAAAGTTGACCATAGGCTGCCTGCTGTGCGCTAACAATGTCAGTGGCCAATGATTTTGCTTGTGGAAGAGCTTGGTTCGCATCCCCCTGGGCAAGTGCCAGAATATCATAGTTAAATCTATTAGTAAGAATTATGCCAGAGTCTCAATATTCAAATTAAGCTGAGCAGATACAGGCCACATGGTGAATTAGCAGGCTTTGCATTTATGATTCAACTACTGGTAGATTGACTACCATGATACTATCTCCATATATCTCCATCAATTTCCAACATCAGGCAGCTCAATGTTTCATTTTGATTTCCTTGTTTAACTTAAAATCAGCATAAAGAGCTCCCATATTTTGTTAAAGTGCCGATACTAGAGTTTAAGTTAAAAACAGAACATGCTAAAACATACTTATTTCCAACTGAAATATAAAATGTAAAGAAAAGAAGAAAATAAGGATTTCAGTGAACTGGACAGAGTTCAGAGGTTCACAAAAATATATTGATATGAGTTGAATGAGGATTCATACCTTTCCCTGCTTTTGCAAGGTATTCGGAAGAATTGATGCTTTCTCCAGATACCCATCAGAAGGAAATAAGATGGGGGAACCAAAATTAGGATGACCATTCACTTGTAGTTCTTTAGATATTGCTGAGAACTTATCAGCACTGATCTGTCTCCTAAGAGCTTCTGGCATGTTATCAAGTGGATTTGAAGGCATGCTATCAATGTCCTGTCAAACGTATTTCCTAATTACCCTCATGTAAAAGAAGACTATACTGATTTATAATATATTTCATTTACCGGGACACCAAGTTTACAATCTAGGAACATGAGAACAATGAAGAAACCATAAGAAATAGAAACACCAGAAGATATAAATACACACACAAAATCATTGTGTAAAGGGCACATAAAACTCAACAGACAGGATAGGCTTGAATTACTTGGATAACCGTATATCTTCTGAATAGAAACTGTTTTCACGACCAGCTAATTCACCGTTATACTCATTTCAGAATTTACAGTGTCATACCAAGATGATTAACTCATTTCATAGCACCGAGACTCGGCTACAGGACCCAACTATTGTAATTTGTTCAAACAATATGATCAGCTAAATTAATATTTACACAAAAACAGTGAGCCTCAACATCAAATTATACAGCCAGCAATACTGAAATCCAGTTAAAAAGAGCTAACACCAAAACCGTCCCTCATGCTTTGAGCCTCTAAATTAATGAATCATAAACAGATGCATATAGTGCAACAAAGACAAGACGATAATGAAATAGCAATGTCAAGAAAACATAATTACCATGACAAATTCAACTCCTAACTCAGGGCGGTCGAACTGAACCCTACACTTATCATGATCAATTGTGAGTACACTCCCATCATGCAATTCCCTTGTTTTGGGATGAATAGCAATCACTCTCTGTCCAACGGATAAAGGCCGTGGTAAATCTCTTGGAAGTCCTTCCCTTACACCAGTGCGGAGTTCAGCATAATGTTTTCTCACAGATTCTCGATATTGTTTAAGTTTCTCTCTTTCATCGTGTAGAAAGCGTTTAGAAAGCCTTCGAGGTTTGCCTAGGGAACTGTATCAAGCAGAAGTTGCAATGTAAATTATCCATGTCATTGTTATTCCCTATAACATTATTTCATAAATGTTTAAAAGTAGATACATAGCAGTTTGACAGAGGGAGGGAAAGAACAAGAGAACAAACAGTCACCTTCTTATGACACCCCATTCTACACGAGTAAGCCTTGGGATGTGCCCAAGTCCAACATGATTTAAGTACTCCACAAACTCCCGGTTAGAAAACCAAGGGTAATCAATTGCACTGTAGAACCACTCAAAAGTGCACCATCTACGTACCATATCGGATGACAGACAACAAGAAAGCTTCTCCTGCAATTCAATAAAAATAAAAAAATTATAGCTAAAAGAGGGCAAAAGTAAAACAAATATTAGATAAATGAAAAACCGAGTCTACTCAAGATGTGAAGAAACCTTCACAGAGAGCAGTCTGTCTTCCTGTGAGAGACAGCTTTTGTTGGGTTGGGTTTTTAAACTGTCCTCAGAAAACTTCATCTCTTTTGAGCTCAATTTTCTCTTTAAATCCATCTTACGTCTACTTTGATGTTTGGTAGGTAAGCTAGCTGGGCTAACAACAGGAACTTGTGCAGTTGGTGCCACCAAATCAATATTTGCTCTGTTCTGGTCATTAACAGAAGAACCATCCAACACTCGGCCCGGCTTCCATTGTTTGGATTGAGCAGAATTTTGACTGGCACGTTTACCTTTACCAGCGAATTTATTATCTTCTTCAGCTACGGCCTACAGCAGATGTGCATAAGAAATGAAAAAATTCACAAGAAATATAACCAAAGAACCACTCCAAGTGCGTGAAAACACTGTCATGCTTGCATTTTAGTGAATTCATATATTTGGCAACCCAAGTCTCAAATGTAGAGAAAAATAAATCATAGGAGTATACATATATAATTATAAACCTAGGAGATAACATTATTGTGAACCAAAACAATATACGTATAACAGATAGAAGAATCTTGCACGATTAGTAAGCAAATTAAAATTAACCAGGAAAAAATAGCATTATCGAATCAACCATAATATTTATTGCTTGAAGAGAAACAAGAACCTAAATGTAGAGGAAAATAAATCATAGAAACATGAAGAGATAAGATGTGCCAAAAATGTTAAATGATTGAATACCTCAGTCTCCAAAGTTCTTGTCATATGGGTATCCGTCAGAGCTTCAGAATTTGATATCTGCAACAGACAAGAATTAGCTCTTATCAAGCCACAAACCCTGAACAGACAATCACAGTGAAGAGAATTTCTCCTAATATTACCTTCTTTGAGAGAACAGATTTCCGTTTCCTTTTCGACGTACTATTTGGAGGCTCAGGCTGTTCTTTCACTTCTGCAACAGTTTCAACATCATTGCCCGGGTATCTTCCAAGTTTAGACCTTCTAGGGATAATATCCTCAACTTCAGTGATTGTATTCAGTGCCTTCTCTTTTAGCCCTAAATGTTTAATTTTCTCTTTGGGATGACTTGTTGATGTTTCCTCAGGTGCACTAGACTTGTCATCTATATCAAATGCAGCTCGTTCTTCCTTCAACTGCACAGATGATTCTATACAAAGCAGAGAAACAACAAAGACAAAGGAGAAAATTCAGCATTTCAAAATGGGAGGGAAAAAAAAGCATTCTATCAACAAAATATGTGACAGTAGATTCACAAGCACATAATTGAGAGAAAGGATGAAAGGGGAAAATCCATGAACCAGACGCATTGAACATTTACCAGATTCCATGGCAGAGTCTGGAAGCATCAAAGACAAATCAGCCAATGTTTGTAAAGCATTTAAGGCAGTGCCCTCATCTGCATTAATAGTTACAAGAATCAGATATTGAAAGCAACATTGACACAGTAGCAAGATGATCCTTTTAAGTATTCTGATATCTCAACACAGTTCAGGAAGACCAGTAACAGTAAAAATAATAAGCAACAACATGGCCTGACAATATATTGAGACATGGTGCAATAAGGCCAATGCATGCAACATCTAGATCACTTTGTATAATCTTTTTGTTATTTGTTTTTTTTTTTTGGGGTCAATTTCCTCTTTTATGCAAAACTAGATGTTTGATTATGTTGAATCATCGAGCCATAAAAATTTTCAATTTATGAGCTCTGTGGTTTATACCTCCAAAGAAAAGCTTCTTGCTTCTCCTCCTCTGCAGGTGCAGAGGGAGATGCTCATTTTTTGCATTTGAAATCTCACTGCCAACTTTCCCTTTACGAGAACTCAGACCTTCTTCAGTTCCACTACATGCTTCTCCCTCATCATCAGACAGACTGTTTCTGACCTCTTCAACTTTCATTTTCTTCCTGTAAAACTTTTTCCCTTTTCGGTGAACCTCAACACTACCCACACCTTCCATATCCATAAAGGATTTTCTAGCTCTGGTATAAGCTCCATTTTCAGGTCCCCTGTTTAGGATTCTAACTTTGGGGCTGCCTTCTTCATATAGAGCTTCATGGGCATCCGGATGAGCTGTCTCTGCTGGTGAGAACTATTCACATGTACAGGAAACACAAACATTTATCTTATTATGGACTGATATAATAAGCCTGAAGAAGAAAACTACCAAAATAAATGAACAATCAAATACCATTTTATCCCAGCTTTGGACTGGTGAGGATTTTCCATCCTTAGTTTTTTTATACGGGCTCTGAGAAACTTGGGGAGATCCTCCCCTTTGTGATGCCTCAGTTAATGCCAATGCTGCAACATGTGCTACCTCATCGTCATTAGCATTGACAGCTGACCTCCGATCTTTTTTGTTCAGGAGAATATAATCATCTCTATTGTCTTTCTTTTGTGAATATGAAACAGGGAAGCGAGGTGTCCTTTTCTTAACTGCACGAGGCTGACTACCTAAGATATACGAACCATAAATAGAGAAACTCAAGGTGAAATGTTGATAACCATTGTTGTAAAGATTGGATTAGACAAGAAGTATGCTTCCACTATACATGAGATGAAAAAAATCTAAACACTACTTCCTACCCTTGATTTAGATCATAAGCAAATGGAAAATATGCAGATAAGAGAATCACACAGAAATAATCAACTTCCAACAACACCATTTTCTAGAAAATTTCAAGTTAGTGGAATTCTCATTGTCACTGAAGGCCCTATCAATTAGAAAACACACAAGCTTGCTCAGGCATGCTGGATCTCACTGCAGGATATGGTTGTAAGGTGAAGAACTTGTCTGACTTTCCCAAATAGACCCATTCAAGCTCCAATTACACCTAGTGAAAAAGTCTACAGAGATGAGAAAAGAAGTTCATAATAAACAATCTAACACAAAAAACATCCCACAAAAAGAACATCCAACTAATCAATAGTATTATGGATCAGAGCATTTAGTTGATACAACTAATTTATCCTATTCCACTGCTTGACCTGCAACCAGAATTTAGTTAAGGGCCAATCAATAGTGCTTGGATCTAACAACATTAATCTAAATGGACAACTAGCACTTCTCAAACCCTCTCAGCAATGGTTTACCTTCTATTATTTAACATTTTCTCATTAGTCAGCAATGATAAAATAATTCGCCACCACTTCCAACTAATTACATAAGTATAAAAAAAAGTTGAAGAAAACCAGAAAGATGATTCTTAGGAGCTAAACTAAATATCATCATGCATTACCATCAATACGTGATCTCTTCAACAATGATAGACATCCACCAGCTGCAGCCATTGACCAGGACTGAGATATATCTTCCTTCGAGGCACTAAGCTGAACTTTTGCCCGCTTGCGTTTCTGGGATTTTCGTGGCATTCCAGAAGCATCATTGCTCTCTCTTTCACTATCACTTCCTTCCTGCCCATACAACACCAAAGAACTTATATAAATTGGTCGATAAATGGCACAGGAACTAAAGTCAAATTAGCCCTAGTTAAGGGAAAGAAAATTCTACATATGGTATACACAGTAATATCACATGTAACTTACACAAATGGAATACTAAGAAATAAGAATCCCCAGACATCTTTTAATTGGTCTAATGAGTGAATGAAATTTCAAATTGACAGTATAAATTTATCTATTTTCAAATGGTAAGGTAGCAATTAGTCAACCCAACATTACATTTCCAACAAATTTAAGGTAAAATTTCAACTACAATATACACATACAAACGTGCACACATATTACACAGAAATGAAAAGGGACATCAATGATAGAATAAATAAATTGCTAATTTTTCTTTCTAACATCCTCTTCCACAGCTTTTGCATATTTACACCCAGAAAAGGAATTTTCTTTGACACTTAAACATTTTCTAACCTCCAAAGTTACCAATGGACTTCCACAGCGCATCAAACCATATTTACACACCGAGGAAAAGTGATAAACGTACATTCATCCAATCTGTTTACACTATTAGTACTAAATTTCACAAATGCACAATTTTATTAATACACAGGTACCCACAGAAGCAAATTTTCATTTACTGCATGCATAATAGAGCTCAACCATCACAATAAAAAATAAAGTCGATAATTCAAAAACTTATGTATACAATCTCACCATGACATTATAGTGATCAGTCATCATGGCAATAAGGCCAACCACAGATGCAGTTCCCTCCGGCAGGGATAAGTATGCCTGAATATCAAAATAAGATAAATGTAAGCACGGACACTCATACATAATGAACTTAACCTTGAGCAATTCCCCCAGTTGGAGGGGGGGGGTGGAGGGATTCAATTATCTATATCCGGTTCGTTTCAACATCATCTCAAACAAAAAAAATGTAAATTAAACTGCATCATCTATGCATAAATACAAAAGAAAAGTCCAATTCAAATCCTGGACCTTGCACTTTCTAACCCACAATTCCTCCTAAGAAGGAACAGCATGACGTTAAATTTTCAGATTCTCTAAAATAATATCAGCTACCTAACTTGCAGTTATTTTCTCATTGAAAACATAATAAGGAAGTGGTAAGCACTAATCAATAGTCCAAGGGAAGAAGATGAAGAAAGATCACAATTTTCATGCAACAAGACCACTTCCTTCAACGGCCATGGAAAATCCTTATGACAGATTTTGTATGCAAACACTGTCATTGCAGATGCAAATATAAATAAATAAATAAAAGAATGAGTACTCACATTCACTTATTAACCAGTCCAAATCAAGCTAAACACAGAAAGATTCATAAATAAAGCCAAAAGCATGGAAGATTATAAAACCCATAATTACAAGTACTTATTTGAGTAAGCAACTAAGCAAGCAATGCAGGAGTATATTTACCCGGTTCATATTGTAGATGGCCTCTACCATTTCTGCAGATCTATTACGAACTTGAGCAGCCACCTGGACATAAATCAAAATAAAGGATTTATACCACCAAAAGGAAAATCAAAGATACCACATGAATATGTTGAGAGATTTTACAGGTTAAACATTACTGTGGGAATATAACAAAAACAAGCACAGAATTGACAATGCCACAGAAACACTGATGTTATATCAGGAGATTTTCCTACCTTCTTCCAATCTTTCCCATAGTTTCGGTAGGCTTCATAAAAACGCTGAAGCTCACCCTTGCTCCATTGAGGCCCTAATTTATCTGACAATTTCTTCTTCACAGCACAAATGTCAATAGTCAACAACATATTGAAGGAGAAATGAAATGAAAATTTTAAAAGCCAGAATTCCAGGCAACCAAAAAAGAAAAAGTTTTAAAAATTCTTCATTGAAAGAGCAGACCCAAGTCTGAATTCTACCATTCCAAAAGTTCCTGCTCCTAAGATCAGTGGTCAGCAAGTGAAACAACTCTCAACTAACATTCTTCGACTCTATTAGATAATCACAGTAACCAGTTAACAGGACCATCAAAGAATCAATCAACACACTGAGAGATTTGTACATGCAGAAGTAAATAAACAAAATTACAAGATAGATGCAGTTCAGTTCAGTTTGCACTCACACAGTCTGACCATATGGCTCCAGGGTATAAATCAAAGGCTCACCTTTTGCTTGCTTTTGCTTGAACTGATGACATCCTTAACGGGGGAGACCTCATTTGCGTATCGCTTATTCACACTTCTAGATTTTCTCGTAGGAGCCATCAAAAGTTTCACTACCTAGAAGAAATCAATAATAGATTATCAACAAAATGGTCTAAAATATTCACACTTCAAAAGCTTCACTCTTTTGCCAAGTCATTGATCACAAACTGATTATGTTATGTATATCTAATAACAATTTTTTAAAAAAAAAGGCAAAAGAATTTCGAACAAAATCAGAGATAATAAGAGAAGCCGACAATTCAGAATTTACTTCAAAACGCCACCAGTACATTTAAAAAAAAACTATATTTTTTAATGAGAATTTCAAAAGCACTTCCGAAGAGACAAGAAAAGACCAAAAAATTGAACCGAATTTGAACTCAAAAATCAGTAAAACACAAAGCGAATCAGTTTCAGAACATAAAACCGGTTCAAAATCCACTAACAAATCAACAAAACCACTCTTAAGGAAGACCAAAATTCAAATTTCACGCGTATTCGTGAAACCCTAAATGCAAATTCACCAGCAAAACCCAAATGTAAATCCCTTAAATAGTTCACAAAATCAGTCTTTTAATAAAAAAAATTGAGACAGAAAACCCTCATCTTTTCAAAGTTAGACCCAAAAAAAAAAATCAAATTCAAATTCAGTTACAGTTTAAACCCTAATTTTACAGATCGGAGACTCAAAACCCACCGTTTTTGCAATTCACGCGATCTGAAACAGAAAGAATTACTCATAGAAGGAGATGGAGAGAGATAGAGAGGGAGAAGGAGAGAGGTAGAGGGTTTTCAGAGAGAGTACAAAAAAAAAAAAATCAAAACTAAAACTTTATAAAAGAGAAAGAGGAAAAATTATTTTAAGAGTGAGGCGTTGCCGCGAAACTTGAATATGAAGAGGGTTAAGCCAATGAGATTGTGTTTTCGTTTTTCGTGATTTTGTTTTCTTGTTTGTTTGATTGTTTTGTGATGAATGTTGAGGAGTCGGTGACCGTACACGTAGCTAGTTGGAGTGCGATGGAGGGTTGGATTAGAATTGGCTCGGTTGAGGTTTGGGGGGATAATTGTAGGAGATTAAATTTGAAATGTGGTTCGATATTACGCCATCGACGTCGTTTTATTCTCAGAGCGTCCCTCTTGTTTTTTTATTACGCCTTGACCTTCACGCAGTGAACGTAAAACGTGGGAGACAAATGAATGGAGATCATTTCAGTTTTCTCTTAACGTTTGGTGGGGTTAATTGTAGGTGATTAAATTTGAATTGTGGCACAAAACCCAAACGTCGACGTCGTTTTACTATTTTATGTCTGGCTTTATTCTCACAACCTTTGATCCCCATATCTCTATTGGAAAACATTTGTGTTGAGTACGTAAAATTTCGTATCTATCAATCGAGCATTAATATTAAAATTTAAAAATAAAAAACAACTGACCATCAAATGATTTTAATCAAAAAGTAAAATAATGAATTAACATTATAACACAACGTAATGTTAAATTTCATGAATTTATTATGTCTTTCTTCAGTTTCTTTCGCATTTTTCCTATAAATAATATAATATACATAAATATATTATTTGTAAATTCTAATTTATTTTGATATATTAAAATAATTGTTTATGGAAAAGAAATTTAAAGTTAAAGAATATTTATAGAGTCACAACCTTTATTTATAATTTTAACTTTTTTTTAAAGAAATCTCTAAGGTATTACTTACAGTATCTTATGTCAGAGAGGGACAAACAGTATCGCAAGACTCATGATACTGTTTATTTTTTCTGATTTAAAATACTGCAAGCAATATCTTAACCAATCTTTTTTTAAAACTTATATGCAAAATAATTGATGACTGAAAAGAAATTAACTATTTTCTCAGCAAAAGTTTTTAAAAAACTAATAACAATCAAGGAATTCATTTAGATTAAATTTTAATGATTTCATGCACTAGTTAATGTTTGAATCAAATAAACAATAAGCATTTTATTTACATATGATAGATAGCTTTGCATACTTTATCTTTCAAGTCCACAAAAGACATTGATGCGAGGAAACGACTTGTGTGTCATATGAAACTGACGTTAATACATTTACCATCATAAGCTGAGAGCTGCGCTTTGACTGTTACTACTATTAGCCTGGTCGCCATAGCCTGCGGCTTTACCTATTCGGGCGACAGAAAATACAAAGCCTGCAGTCAGCCGACAATTATAAGAAACTAAAACATTTTCCAAATATTCAAATAATTTTTTTTTCCTGTTCTACCCTCACCCCGTCCATTAATCTATTTCAACTCCACAGTCGATTCCCATTTCCTCAACATTCAACATCTAACCATCCATGAACTTTCAATTTGAAGGGGCTATCTGATATCGATGTGCTCTTTGTTGTCACACTGGTACCAGAATCTGGTGTATATACAGCAATCGTTAATCCCTCACGTATTTTGTTTCATAAGGATTGAAGTAGTTTCCCAAAGTATTCATTTTGAGTTTCCAACAGGAATTAGACATCGCCAGCATTCATTTTTTTTACCCTTTTTTTCTCTGAACAAGTATTTCAATTCCCCAGCTGAAGGATAGTAAAAAGTTTGCTCCGGTTTGGCATCCGCCATTTTCTTCTATCCTTCTGTTGTCACTGATAAAAATTCACATGACCCGAATCTGCAGAAGTTACATGATTCGTGCAGAAGAAATACATAAACAGTTCACGACAAACTGCATAGTCATGCATGAAAGCATGATTCAATTTTAGACTCACTGAAAACAATTAATTAAGCAGTTATTTTGCTCAGCTAAAACGATGATGCGATTTTATTTTCAACAAGCTTTAATGAAACAGTCTTCAAATGTATCATGTTTGATTTGAATAAAGAAATTTGTTGAAAAAGCAGAAGATTTACATAGCCCTTATAAATGGACTGGGTAGAAAAACCTTTGTGCAGCTCCTGCCGAGGAGGAAAAATTTCGGTGAAACGAGCGGCATTTGGACTACTCTATTTTATCAAAGGAGAATTACTCTATTTTATCAAAGAAGAAACTTTAAGCTTCTGAAGAGATGGCTGGTCAGAACTTTTTTCTGACAGCAGATAACCGTGGCAGCAGTCATGCAACAAGCAAAAACCTGCACTGGTTCATTTGCTTCAGGATCACCTCTGGAAGCAAGCTTCGAAAGCATAAATTCTCCTGACCAGTAATTTTTGGGACCAGATTGCAAGCTTTAACCCGCAGAACTTGATCATGCTCAAAATTATAGTCATACAGCTTAGATCTATCTTTCAATAACACGCCTACTATTTCTAAATTCTCCAGCATCAACATTTGCATCCAAATTATTCTTGTAAGACCTTCCATGTTGTGCATTTCCATATCCTCCTAGCTTCGGTCCCCCAAAATTCCTTGGATCAGCCCTCCTGTCATTCTTTCCCCATCCACCATCTTCATCCCTTTGAAATCCTCTATGATCACCCTGAGACCCTCGAGATGATCTATTAAGACGGTCATTTCGAGAGCCCCTTCTATCAGCCACCTTGCCTTTGGATCTAAACTGGTTATCACTAACAAAGCTATAATCTCCACGGCCTTTATATTTGTTTCCTCGTCCAGAAGGTTCTGTCTTATTCACTCTAGCGGTATTTCTATGTGATTGTAAGTCATTGATGTCAGATTCTGAATCAGAAAAGGATCCATCTTCCATGTCAGAAATGGTTCTTCCCTTAAATTTCCCACCAGAAACCTGTTTGCTTCCTTTAGCTCGCTTAGATCTGAAATCCTTTTCAAAATCATCTTCCAAATCTGAATCGAGACCATATTCATCATCTGAGCCAAAGCTCAGTCCTCTAGATGGACCTGTCGAACCTCTATCTCTACTTCTATGTTTGGAATCAGCAACATGACTGGATTTCCAGTTGGGAAGCACTGAGAGATCTTGATCGGTATCAAAACCCAGTTCATCATCATCAGAGTCAAGGAAAGCTGCTTTTTTACGTGTGGGCTTAGATGGCCTACTGCGAGACGGAGGAGTTGCCTCATGAGTGAAATTTTTATTTGAGCCCAAGCCTTCTTCATCAGAAAACCCTTCAAAAAAATCATTTGAAGAAACCATCCTCACTGGATGATTATTCTGAGTGTCTATCTCATAACTGTCTACATCATCTTCATCGTCAAAATCATCAAAACCCATTCCAGGTCTGCCGGTACCAGGATCAGAATTTTCTCTCTCAGGGGTCCTTGCAACCCCCCTGGCTGTAGTGAAATCATCATGATACCCTCTACAATTTTCTTCCCGAGCTAAAGGCAGGTCTTCACTTCTAGCTCGGGAATCTGCATACTCAAAAGCAGCAACATCTGCTCCATCTGATTCATCATCATCAAAGTTAAAATTCCAGGCATTTGAAACTTCTAGCCAGGTGGCAGTCTTCTCCAGTTTCATTTCTGAACCATGTTGCCTCTCCGGCATTTTATTCTCAATAAAATCATCAGGTGGACGTTTACAATCACAATGAAAACATGCCATATTTCTCCTATAATTTAAAAAGTTGCACCTGCCATAGCATAGAACCAACAATAAGCAATGCAAAAACTCCAAAATTGTTGCATGTACCCTATTTAATCCTTATTTTACAGTGTCTCTGTTCATGTACTGCAACAATACTTCAAAACCATTAATCCTTAGATTGTTGTCAAAATAGAATCAAAAAGGACAATAAACTTTAAAGGTGAATTGGAACTTACTGAGGACATTCCCATTCTCCTGGAAGCAGCTGCCTCTTTGGCCGCTTGGCATCACATTGTAGGCAGACGGTATTCTTTGCAAAATTCATGAAATCACACCTGAGATCAATATAATGCAATTTTAGTATGTTACAACACATTTTCACTCCCGAACAATTTAGCAGCTGGAAACATTAGTAGGCATATAAGATTTTCAGAGCTTCTAGATAATGGTGGATAAAACCTATTTTATCACTATAAAGTTTTACATGGATACCACTCAATGCATCTTAAAGAATCCTGCAGAAAGTAAATTATGTTTCAAGAAAAAATTCTATCTGAAAATTGCATGGATGCTTAGCGAATTGGAATCCTCATTTAGATTTAAAAAATAAAAAAACAAAGAATAAAAAATAAAAACAGAAAAGAGGTCACATACTTGGGACAGAGCCAATCTCCCTTTTTCATCTCAATGTCATCTCGCCCAACTCGTTTCTTTGGTGGAGGAGGAGGCTGCTTAACTTTTGGAGGAGGCTTCTTTATAACCGGAGGAGGAAGGTTTGGATCTATTGGAACAGCACTCAACTTGACAACCTCATGTAGCAACTTACGGACAGCATTCTTTACGGACTTTTGTTTCAACAGGTCCTTATTGGCCAATGATCCACTCACAGGGTCAAAACCATAAGTCAGTAGAACACGCACAACATCAACTGTCCGTGCTTCATCCTCTTTATTTGTCAACAGATATGCTTTTTCACAGAAGTTTCTCAGGCTGCAGGAACTACAGACCTGATATGATCAAATGGCCATCATTGAAAGGATAATTCATAATTAATTTGACAATTACAGATGTGTATGACTGTATGAGTGAGGAAAAGAAAACAACAGAAAAAAAGGCTTAAATTGCAAAACATTCAAAAGGCAAAAACCACAACTGAATCACAAAAACTAATAAAATCTAGATGGTAAACTGATAATTAAAACATGTATCTTCTAGAGGCAGATGGTTTTCAGTTCGGAAGTCAAACATTAAAAATCTTGAAATATACTCGTCTCATGAGCAACAATCCAATCTATACACATGTGATTGAGTAGAAAAAGTCCATTAACTACAATGATAGTCCCTAATCCTGAGCCAAAAAGAAGCATTAACATGCTACAAAATTATAAACAATAAGACAGATAAAAGCCATTTTATAAGCGATTAGACATAAGTTCAGTACTTAAAAGCCATTTTATAAGCGATTAGACATAAGTTCAGTACTTCCATTTGAGGCAAGCAAACAATATGCCAAGTAGTTAAGGACAAGAAGTTACACTTACATCTCCTTCATCAAGATGGACATGCTTCCTCAACAGCTTTGCAGAGAAAACAACCTTTTTGTCAGCACTTGGGCATCCATAGCCAACCAAACTTTGAATATCCTGTCTCAATAAGGACCTGAAATCAACATTCTGTCTAAGCTCATAGACGAAACATCCACCGCCACCAAAAATGTCCGAATTGCAAACATAATTTCATTCATTTGACAAAGTAAGAAAGCAAGTTTCAATTCACAAACCTCAAGATGTCAAACCGGTCCTTCCCGAAATTCAAGCATGCAGTCTGAACAGTTTTGAAATCATTAAAATCAATTCCAACATCATCAACAACATCACTAAACCCTAAATCTTTAACCATTTTATCCTCATCTTTTCTCCTATGATCAAAGTAATTCTGTTTCACCAATCTCTCCACAAACTCTATCCACTCCGGCCACGGATGCAATAATTCCATTTCCTTTCTCACCGATTCCTTCTTTTCAATGCTAACATTTTCTGGGTTTTGTTGTAAACCAGACACAACTTCTGGGTTTCCGTTTACTTCAGAAACAATTTCCGGGTCCTCTTGGTTCTGGGCACTGACAGTTTCTTCGTGTGTTTGCTGCTGCTGCTGCTGCAGTTTTGATTGGCGCCAAGATCTAATTCTTTGGAGGGTTTCGTTGCTTTCTTGTTTTTGCTTCTCAATTTCGTAGATTTGGTCTAAAATGAAGCTCATGCGAGAGGAGAGCGAACCGGGTTTCGCTTGTGGGTCCAACGACGAGGAAGGGTTTGGCGTTGGGTTGTTGGAAGTGGAGAAGGGTTTTGCAACGGTGAGATGGAGACCAATAAAATGGGGTTTAGGTTTTTTGAAGGTTTTTGAAGAGAGTGAAAGACGTCGGAGGAGGAGGAGAGAAAATGAAGTTTGTTGCAACATTTTCACAATTCAACGAGGCGAACCCTCCATTGAAATGAACCCAACGATTCAGAGGTACCGAGAGCTTAAATTAAACCCAACGCGGAAAGACGAAACTTCAACAAGGAAATAATTGGGCCCATAAAAACATCCATCATGAATAACTGGGTCCAAAATATATTATGCTGATTGAGCCCAATGCAAACGAGTTCTGTCACACCCAAATTTGTGGTTCTAATAACACCCACATACAGGTATTTTTAAAACCCATCTCTGTGTGTGCGCGTGTGAAATCTAACCCCACCGTTGCTATTGACAAGTTATACACGAGGATAAGCCGATAAGCTGTCAAATTTAAATCTTGAAATATCATATAATTGGATATATCTAATAAACAAAATACTAAATAGAGAATTTGAAATTTAATACGAATAGGTTCTCTCATTCGCTCTTAGTACTGATATAATGTTAAATTTACATATATTGCATCAAAACCACTAATCCTACATTATCATTTTGTTTACATTTCATTATCTTCTATCAATGTCTATCACCAAGTAGCAGACCCTGTGAATTTTGTCAATTTACATAATAAAAAAGAACTATACTTCTATATATATGTAACAGATAATCATAAATTTGTTTTCAGATGGGTAACAACAATAGATTTCAAAAACCAAAAAAAAAAAAAATGTGTGGACTGTTTTCAAAACTCGAAGAATGTATGCTGACGCTCTATTACTCTCATTTTCTTCATCATCTTCATCCATAAAATAATCATATCTACTTACAAGTATTAAGTTCTAACATAATCATGTCATGTGTTCTGTGTATTATCAAGAGTGATAATATTACTTTTTTTGTCTAAAACTAAGATTAGATTCTTTTTTTTTTCATAATCAAATTCACTTTACAGGATGAGGCAATTTTTTATTTCAAATAAGACTTAACTGCTTGACTTGCACATAGAGAAAACGTGGATAGTTGTCGTTTGCAACATGAAATCTCTAAAAATGCCTGCTGCTACAATGATAGACTGTGAGTTTCAAGAATTTATGAAGAATTAGGCAGAAAATTTGAAGACAGATCATTTCTCTATTCAAGAAAATAGGTTAATGGTAATTACCTCTCAATACCTAACATACTATGTGTTGTTTGTCTTGTGTGATAATATATTTATGTCCAACTTATTAAGTTTTTGTCTAATGCTGAAAAGGTAATCTTTATATATATTTGAAGTGTTTTGAAAAGTATTTTGTCTTTAGATTTGAAGAGCTTGTTTTATTTAATTAAAGTGGTCTGTATTTATAACTGATGATGAGATGTTGTGATTATCGTGCCTTATCCATAGGATTTGGTGTTGAGTTAAGTTCTTACTGAATTTTCAACGATTTTATTACAATTGTCTATTATGGCTATTAATTGCTAAGATTTATTTCCTTTCAGATTTTTTTCTAATTTTCAAAAAATACATCCTTTTGAAATAAAATATTAATTCTAAAACATCCTACTTTTTTTCTTCCTAGTTGTTTGCTTTTAGCATCATCATGCACAATTGAAACATATTTTAGTTTCATCGCCGCCACCACCATAATCATCATCATAATATCAATTGAAAAACATTCGATAAGAGAAAAATTCAGTAATTTTTTTTTGCGCATAATTTTTCAGCAACTAAAATGGCTGCAATAATGATTAATCTAGAAAATTCAATTGATTTATTCTGCAAATTAAGACTAGGCATGGAATACAATTCAAAAGAAGCAGCATATGAATTCTATAGTAAGTATGCTTTAAGTATGGGCATATGGGTGAAATTAGAAAAGATAACCATGTTAAGAATATGTATATGGGTGAAATTACATCGAGAGTATTTGTTTATAAACAAAGTTATCAATCGAAACCCAATATGGATCTTTAAAACTATAATGTACAGCAAAGATAAGAATCAGGTGTGATGCAAGACTATTTATCAAGCTAAATAGGAAAAGGAATAATTGGTTTGTTAATCATTTTATTGTCTTTGATAACCATCCATTTGTAATGCAAAGTGCGTCCCCATGCTATTCTTAAAGAAAAATAATATCTTCGCAAGCAATGTAAGTAGACTTGACAGAAGAATTCAATATTTCACTTAATCTTATGCATGAGTTAATGAGCTTGCAAGTGGGAGAGCAAGAATCTTTTGTATATACAAAACAAGATGAAAATAACTGTCTTAGAATGAAAAGACAAAAAGATTTAGAGTATAGAAAAGAAATGTATTTATTGAAATAATTTTTTTAATGAAACTTTAAAAAATCTATCATTTCATTATTTTATGTAGCTAGACAATGAGGAACAAATCACTAACATATTTTGATAGATATTAAGATGATTATTGGTTATGGCCAATTTAAAGATCTTGTAAATTTTGATACAACTTACAAAGTAAATAAAAAAATCATATTTTTTGTGCACTTTATTATGCGTACGTCCATCTTAAAAATGAATTTGTACTTTGCATATGCTATAAATTTAAAAATGATCCTCATCCTTAACCCCAATAATAATAATTTTAAAATAACATTATTATTATTATTATTATTATTATTATTATTATTATTTGTGGAAATTTCTAACTTTTGTAACAATTTTAAGTGTTTTATATAATTTGCTTAATAACATTCTCCCTCTCTTTTGCTTAGTTTTTGAAAAAATAAAAACACAAGGAAATAATTTTAATATAGTTTTGATGAAAATTGCACTTAAATAGTTTTGCATATCCAATCAAAAAATTCCTTTTATATGATGAATTCTAGTTCGATTGTAAGAGAAAAAGAGTGAATTCTAGTAGGATTATGAGAGGAAAAAAGAGCTTTAATTAAACACCCCAAAATAATTTAAAATTTATTTAAATACCCCTCACCTTTTTTATTTTCATATATACTCTAAGAAATATTTGTAAAGCCTAATATACCCTTAATGAATACATCAAATCTTCTCATTTTTCACTCTCTTTTTGCACTCCAACCAAAATAAACAATAAAATCTCATCAAATCTCTTATAACTTCTTACAAAAATATAACAATGTATTCATATATTTAAGACCCATACTTTTTAGAATTGAAAGGAAATGCATTACTCATTAACAACCTAATAAGGTATGCTAATGTTATTAAATTTTAAGTTTTATATTTTTAGAAAAAATTTATATATATCTTCCTCACATTATAATGTTCTATTTTTAATAATTTTCACTATATTTGTCTTATATGTCAAAATGTATGTAATGTAGGTTGTTTAATTATTTTTTTAACAAGACACCTTGTCGAAAAACATGTGTTTACGAGAAGAATGTTTCGAGTTGTGTATTCTATTCAACGTCGTGTTACATAGTCAGTTATGCAGGTCATGTAACACTGTAGATCGCATAAATAATATAGTAGCATTGATTGTGTAAGAAATATAGTTGTGTAGGTTCCGTAAAAAAGTATAGTCGTATTAGTCATGTAGGTCATGTAAGTCATATAGTTATTTATAGATGAAATTTGATATTATTGTTTTTATTGTATCAATAAATAAGGTTTTGATACACATGCTCATTCTTTTCAATGGTGTATACATAAAAACAAAAAGATAAGTATAAGTTCAAAGGTTCCCAGGCTAAAGCCAAGAAATTGTGCATTGTAAATATGGTTGATGCTAATTGCGGGACATAATCGATTAGCATGCACTGCAATAATTTCACTTTTAGAGAAAGACATGCCACTAGAGCCAATCACACTATAATAATAATCATTATAAGATAAGAGATTATTTAAAACTAAATATAGTATAAGAGAATTATCAATCAAAGTTAATTTTAATATATTGTCCTTACATTACAGTTGAAGTGAAGTGTTACTTACTTGTTTTCTTTTATTCCCCTAAACCTTCCTTCGTAAACTTGAGAATTTCTTTACTAATGATGCTTTGGCTTAAAATGAAAAAAGATGAGATTTCTAGGGTTTATGAAAAATGCAAGGGATAGGGGGTATTTATAGAATTTTCTAAGGCCTATGAGTTACTAGGATTTTGCCACCATATCATTTAATTAATAGTGGAGATTTATTTCTCCATAAATATCTTAGTAATTTTTAGAATGCTAAAATTTTACCACCTAGTACTTAATTAATAAAATTTATCTCTTCATAAATGTTTTAGTAATTTCTAGAATTTTTAATATCTCTATAATATTGCTTGTGTCATTATATTATTATACTTTATTATTATTATAATTATAATAATAATTAATAATAAATAATAATAATAATAATAATAAAATGCTTAAGAGAGCTTGTTAGGTTACTTATATTATATCCAAGTAAGAAGATTGTACCTCACAATTTTTGTTTAGTGTTTTGAAATTAGTATGTGTAATTTGTTATGTTGAAACACATTATGCCTTATCTGTAAATAAAATCTATTTTAATAATTACAATTATAGAAACTTGGTTATTTTTGTTACTGTCATAATTTGATGCTTGCTTTCTTTTGTAGTTTTTAGTTTATTGCCTTCAGTGCTAGGTTTATATTTTTTACATGCATATTTATATTCAGTTTAATGTTTCATGCATGCAGTTTACTTTTGCCTATATCTATCTATAAAATAATAATACTTAATTACTTGTTTCCTTACTCTAACACAATTTATTTTGCTTTGTTGTTAAAATAGTAAATGATGAGTGAGCTTTGAAATTAAGTGATTCATAAAAGGGTAAAATTTCTTTAATTGTCCAATTGTTTTCAACTGTTATGTTAAAAATAAATAAAAAAAATTGTAAAGAATGTTGCTCAGTTTATACAATTCGTCCATTTGTATGTTATTGTTGATGAACAAAAGACCACAAGCAAACTGCTTGAAACTCTACCAAAAGTGACTACAACAGGCGGTTAATTCAAATTAGAAGATTTCGATAATTTAAAGTTCAAGTCATCCACTTTAGAAAAGTGATAAACAGAACCAACTAGATATAATTAGATTATTAAAAAAAAATCAAAATTTTAAAATTCGTATTAAAATAAAAAAAATAAAGATGATGAAAAGTCATCAAAGTAAGTTTATTGTAAAATGATACATAATATCTAATTTGGAAAGGCAACTAATTTGCATTATCCATGAAATTAAAATAGTGGGAATATTTAATATCCACTAACATCAAAGTTATTTATAAATCAAATCAATAACATCAAAATCTAAATAAAATCTAAATAAAATCTAAATAAAATCAATAACCCTGAACTAATTTAATCTATTTTTTTAATATAAATCTCTAAAATTTTTATTTATCATTAAATATAAAAAATGAAGCTAATTATAAGCAATTACTTAACTCAAGTAATTAGATTTTGATAATTTTACAGTAAAGGATTAGCACTTGTTGAGTGTAAGAAAATGTATATTTATAAAGGAGAAAATCATTATTTTATACTTTAAGTTCAACTGACTTCTTTGTTTTTATATATTCAACTTTCTTGTAATTTTAATTATATAATTTTATTATAATTAAGTATTTTATGTATTTTAGGGACAATATGATTATTTCATAATAAACGAGATATCATATGATAAACGGACAGTAAATCTGAACTCAGAATGGTCGAAAACTTTAAGAGGAGTATAAAAGTATAAATATCACTGTTCACATATACGGTACTATTCATGACATTGTTCATAAATACTATATAATGACGTGGCATTAACCGATAACGTGACATCAAACAATGATGTGGCAGTATTTGATCAGATATATAATGTGGCTTTGACTTCTTATGTAGCATTGACTGATGATGTGACACTGATCGGTGATGTGTCACAATCCTATTAGACTAAAATTTATATGTACTATTGGCTGATGATGTGGTAATATGTTAGTGGATCAGAAAAATATGCATACAGTTCATGCATATACACAGGATGATAACCTTGATGATGTATTCAATCTAATCAGAACTTGTCACATGGCGCAATTATGTGTGTCCAAATTATTTTAATCCGATAGTTATAATTTACTCGTTGTATCTATTAAATGAGGGCTCTCCCCCTCTAATTTGATATCCTTTAGTTCATTTTTTAGCTTTATTTCTTTAATACTTTCTCCGTCTTATATTTTCTACGTATTTTAATAAAATTTTTATTTTACCTTTAGTTCAAATATAAGTAACTAATTTTCTTTCAAACTTGGGTTGAAGATGAACTCTCAACATGTTCCATGAGCTTATTTTGGTAAATTTATTTTATTTTTCCCTCTAATTTCTATGAATATTTTGATATTTCGTTGACAGACAGTAATAACATTATTATTACTATCTGGCACGATAAGCCCTTAACACCATATTAATTAGAGAGCGGTTAATGAGGAGTGAATATTTTTCTCATGATTTAATTGATACTAATAATGAACATTAAGCCTTAGTGCATGTTGATACGAATTTAAATACTTAAAATACCTCATTGCAATAGTTGTCAATTTAATTTATTTATATTATTCTAATTTTAATTTTAAAATAGATTAAATTACTTGCACTATAATTCTAACCACTCACCTAGAAAATTAATTCAACACAATTAAAATTCATCTCCTCGTGGGATCGACATTCGTCACCATTAATCTATTCTATAATAAATTCGTGTACTTGTGAGTTTAATAAAATTTACACAATAGCTCGCATCAACAATTATGCAACGAGGAACTAGGTTTCTCTTCCTTAATTGTGGTAGCTTCTTTTTCTTAGTTGTCGCAGCTTCCTTTTCTCTGGCTTAATTTGCTCTTATTGATGTTCGATTTAGCTTGTATAAAGTATGACTATTTTTTTTTATTAAAGTAATTGTATTTGAGTTGTGTAAGTGTTTTAAAATGAGAATAGTTTAATAATTTCATATCAGTTTTTAGAGGGTACTGATGAAAATTTTAAAAAAAATTCTATTTTTTGGTTATTGAGATAATTTTCAAACTATCATGGTGTATTTGCTGTAATTCCATCGAGAAAAAAGAGTTAGAAACAAGAGGAGTTTTTAATTAAATACCCTTTAATAGTTATAATATTGTTAAATACCCCTTTACTCTTTTATTTTCATCGATACCCTAACTAATATGAGTAAAGTCTGAAATACCCTTAATGTTAAAAGAGGTATTTGAGTCAAAAAATGCATTGCAAGAAAGGCTTAAAGCACTAGTTGTGATAAAAAGGTTCCAATTTAAAATCTCAAAGTCAAACAAAGACTTGTTGTTTGTGTAGATGATAATTACAAATGACACCTTCGTGTAACTAAGCTTAAAAGTTGCAATATGTTTGAAATTAAAAAGTATTACAATGTTCATACTTGCTTTCTTGATTTACAACACAAAGATCACCGCCAAGCTTTATGCAAGTTAATTGGGCAAAATTTCCAGCACAAGTTTAATGGTGCTCCATCTTCTTATAAGCCTGTTAATATTAGATAAGATTTTCAAAATGAGTTTAGTTATAAAATAACTTATCACAAGAAGAACAAGAGAGTTTGCGATGGAAATGGTCAGAGACACTCCAGAAGATTCATATTATTTATTACCCTCGTACATGGCAATGCTTGAAAAAACTCATACCTCAACAGAATCTTTTACTAAAAAAGAATTAATTTTGCTAGTTGTCAGTGCACACACAAACACTAACTTTATTTTTTTTTTAATAAAGATTATCAAGTACCTAAAATACATTGTCCATGATTACATATCGTTGCAAGTGTGATGTATTCAACTTGGCCAAATCATGTTGTATCACATAACAACCAATGTCTATATGTTACTTGTATTTAACATATATAAATTAATATTTATAACACACATTATTACAATAATTTTGTGCTAATTAAAAATTATACAATACCCCACCATTTAACCACGCGTTAGCCTTATACAAGCCACGAAAGAAGTTCTTCATTAGTTCATGTATAGGTCATGATATTATTTTACTGTGTTGTTACAAAAAGGAAAATATGAGAAATATTTATTACTCGTTACAGTCAAGAAAGAAAAATTGTTTAAAATAAAAGTAATATAATGAGGAATAAGGAATTATGGTTCCATGTCATCCTCTTTCAACTAGTGCTCAAGTTGAAGTTGCTGTTTTGCTTCATCAACATTGGCATGTCATGGTTTTCTAAATGGATTAGTTTATGGTGTGTGTAAAATAGTGGCATTCTTTTAAGATCACCTTTTTCTTTCATATATTTTTCATCTCCTGCTGTGTAGACAAAATAATTATTGGATCCCCTTTCACTATGCCAAGATTTGGTTTCAAGTTTGGTTCAACAGTTGTAGGGGTGGCGATATTCGAGTCATCATCAAATGTTGCCTGAATCACAAAAAGTATATATATTATTAATAACATACAATTTTTAATACAAAATTTGTACTTAGTTAAAAATAATAATATAACAAATCTTCATATTATAGTCTACTAAATTTAGGAATTCTACTAGGTCAACAATTTTATTAATCTATCCTCTCATCTCCCTCACATTATTAGTATTCTTCTTCTTTAATGAGTCAATTTTTTAGGTCTTCTCTTCAATCCTTTTTAGATGCTTATGCAAACAATTAAACTTGTCCTCGATGAAGGAAATTAAATTATCAACATAATCAGGATGTTTACCTTTTGCAAGCGAACATGACAGAACATTCTACAAGAAATCTATTATGTTTTTTCCCACAAAAAAATATCAAAATACAATTGTTATTAAAAGATTATAATAACTTACAATTTTCTCCTCAACAGAATTTCCATGTCTATGATTCTTTTTACATTTCATGGACATACTGTTGAGTGTTAGAAAGTGTATATTTATAAAGGAGAAAATCGTCATTTTACACTTTAAATATCTCTAACATTGCTACTTTTATTTATTTAAGTATTTTTTTATTTAATTATATGTGTTTTATTATAATTGTGTATTTTATGTATTTTAGGGGTATTATAATCGTTTCACAATAAACGAGTAATCAGACAGTAAAATGGACGTCATATTTGGACTCAGGACGGTCGAAAACCTTAAGAAGAGTATTAAAAAAAAAAGTACTGTTCACATATACGGTACTATTCATACGTACGGAAAAAATTATTTTATGTATTTTGTAATTTGTTTTCTTTATCTCGTAATTTATTTTAATTTATTCGTAGAATTAATTCATAGAATTAGTTTTTTTTAAGTAAATTTTTTTTTGTTATTGCTTTCTTTAAAAATTAAAAAAAATAAAAAAATTTTAAAAAAAAGGTGAATTTGTAATTTAATTTTGGTAATTTAAATTTCTTTAAATTTCAATAATTTAATTTCTGAGTTATTTTTTTTGTAATTTTGGTTTATTTTGTTAATTTATTAATCCATAAAATTAATTTTTTTTGTTGTTTTTTTAAATTTTTCTTCCTATAATTTAATTTCGTTTCTTTTTCTCTTCTTTATATTTCTATAATTTAATTTTTTATTTTTCGTTGTAATTTATCTTCTTATTTTATTTTTAGTTAATCTATTTCTTATATTTTCTTTTTAGCACTTGAGTGTATGTTTATAGTACGGTTATAACAACGTCACAAAGTTAGTATCGTAATTTCTCTCTCCTCTTTATTTTTATTTGTTTTATTTTCATTTATTTTATTCTTTGCATGCATGGTCGAAGGTCATTATCACCTAATCTTGAACGTTTAGACCTTGATTTGAAAAAAACACTTCGCACGCACAAACACACTGTTTTCAAAAAGAAATTTGAAATGGATCTGCAAAATCAGCAACCAGAACCACAAGAGAGGCCATTTAAGGATTATTTTAGTCCTTTAGCTAATTTGAGCACATCATGCATAAGGTACCCAAATGTAGCTGTTAGGAGTTTTGAATTAAAACCTAGTGTGCTAAATTGTCTCCCCACATTCTATGGCCTAGAAAATGAGGACCCATATAATCATTTGAATGATTTTCATGCTATTTATCAAACTTTTAAATATGAGAATTTTTCAGATGATGATGTTAAACTTAGATTATTCCCATTTTCTTTAAAAGATAGAGCTCGTTCATGGTTTAATACAATACCTGCTAATAGCATTATATCATGGGAACAAATGGTAACTAAATTTTTAAATAAATATTTTCCAGTTCATAAAACCAATGCTATTCGCAGGAAAATTTTAGAGTTTACCCAAAGAGACGACGAGCAGTTTTTCGAAGCATGGGAGCGATTTAATGGGCTACTCTTAAAGTGTCCACATCATGGGTACGAGAAATGGCACCAATGCCAATACTTTTTAGAGGGATTATTGCCACATATACAAGAATGGCTCATGGCAACCAGTGGTGGAGAGTTAATGTCCAAAAGGGCATCAGAGATTTGGAATTCTTCCAATGGCAATCGGATAATTCTCAATAACGGAGTCGATCACTCAGAAATACTAGGAGAATTAAGAGAGTGAATGAGGTTAACATTGGCGAGTCAAGCTTAGGAATTAAAGAAGTCAAAGAGATGGTCGAAGGCCTTACTCGACAAATAGCATCTTTGACAACCGCTAAATCAACAGAGCCACATAACCATGACTCATATTCAGATTAAGCCAATGCCATAGGTATCATGAGAAAACCATCAAACTACAACCCTTACTCCAACACATATAACCCTGGATGGAGAGATCACCCCAATTTTTCATGGTCTCAAGGATTCCAACAAAATGGACCATCAGTTCCACCTCCACCAATGCAACCAGTTCCTCAAATGTCTCAAGCCTCTCAACCAACATTTAGACCATACAATCAGAATCCAAACCTTTCTCATCCCAAACCATGGGAGGAGACATCCCAAAATTTCAGAAATCTTACTAACTCTAAGATCGAGCAGCAAAACCGCACCATTGATGAATTACGAAATAAGATGAGAGCGAGCTTTAACTAACAAGCTCAATCTGTTTCAAGCCTTGAGAAAATGGTAGGACAACTTGCCTCTTCAGTTCAAACATTGGCCATGATCGTTGAAAAAGGCAAATTCCCAAGTCAACCAGTGCCCAATCCTAAAGCAGTGAATGAAGTAAGTTTTAGTTCACCACAGCAGCAGGGAGAGGTCAAAGCAGTGATGACCTTGCGAAAAGGAAAAGAAATCAACAACAAAGTAGAGATGCCAAAATCAACTCAGATTGTACCTGTGAACACGGAGGAATCATCATCAGAGGAGAAATAGGAAACCAACCCACGAGAATATATTCCTAAAGCTCTATTTCCTCAAAGGTTAGCTAAAGGGAAGAAAGGAAAATCCACATGTGAGATTCTTAAAATCTTCAAATAGGTAAGTATTAACATCCCTTTACTTGAAGCCATAAAACAAGTGCCGTCATATGCCAAGTTTCTTAAAGACCTTTGTACTAAAAAGAGAAATATTCATGTTCAGAAAAAGACTTTTCTAACAGAAAATATTAGTTCTATACTCCAACATAAAATGCCTCTAAAATGCAAAGATCCAGACTCCCCCACTATCTCATGTAGTATAGAGAACCACACAATTGAGAATGCTTTGTTGGATTTAGGAGCTAGTGTAAATCTGTTGCCTTACTCTGGTTTTGTGAAACTTGGACTGGGCGAATTATACCCAACTCCAGTGGTGTTACAGTTTACAGATCGGTCCATAAAAATACCTCGTAATATTGTGGAGGACGTGCTTATCCAAGTAGACAAGTTTTATTTTCCTGTTGATTTCATTGTAATTGACACTCAACCAGTGCAGGATTCAAAGAAGTACATTCCCATTATTTTGGGCCGACCTTTATTGGCAACTGCCGATGCACATATTCAATGCAGAACCAGAAATATGCAGTTGTCTTTTGGCAATAGGACCATGGAACTCAATATCTTTAACATTGCTAAACAACCTCACAGTGCAGATAATAGAATTGTTGATGTGGATTTAATAGAAACACTAGTTGATAACAATTTTCTTTCAAACCTTAGTGATGACCCTTTGCAAACTTGTTTAACTCACTTTGGTTTGAATTTTGATATTGACAGATCAGTTGATGAAGTCAACGCTCTACTTGACTCAGCACCATCCATGGACACTAATAAATAGAAGTCAAGAGTTGAACAATTAGTGCTGTCAGAAAAAAAACTCAGCCCATCATCAGAATCACCACCAAAACTCGAACTCAAGCCATTACCCAACACTTTGGAATACGCATTCTTAGGAGAAAAAAGCACTTTACCAGTAATCATCTCTTTCTCCCTCAATGACGAAAAAAAAGGTAAGTTGTTGAATGTTTTAAAAGAACATAAAGGAGCATTAGGATAGACCATAGCAGACATAAAAGGTATAAACCCAGTGGATTGCATGCATTACATTCATCTTGATAAAAATGCTAAACCTACTAGGGAAATGCAACGTCGGTTAAATCCTAACATGAAAGAGGTTGTTCACACTGAAATCCTTAAGCTATTAGATGCAGGTATCATTTACTCCATTTCTGATAGTTCGTGGGCCAGTCCTGTGCAAGTTGTTCCTAAAAAGTCAAGAGTTACAGTAGTCATCAATGCTAATAATGAATCAGTACCCACTAGAGTAACTACAGGATGGATAGATTAGTAACTACACGTAAAGACCATTTTCCTTTACCATTTATCGATCAAATGCTTGATAGATTAGCAGGTCATGAGTTTTATTGCTTTCTAGATGGTTATTCAGGATACAATCAGATTCCCATAACACCAAAAGATCAAGAGAAGATCACCTTCACTTGTCCTTTTGGCACTTTTGCATATAGGAGAATGCCATTTGGATTATGTAATGCACCTGCTACATTTCAACGATGCATGTTGAGCATTTTTTCTGATATGGTTGAACGATTCCTTGAGGTTTTTATGGATGACTTTTCTATTTTTAGAGATTCGTTTGATCAATGTTTACATCATCTAACATTAGTTCTACAGAGATGTATCGAGAAGAATTTAGTCTTGAATTAGGAGAAATGCCATTTTATGGTTAAACAAGGTATTGTTCTCGGTCACATCATTTCAAGCAAAAGTATTGAGGTTGATAAAGTCAAGGTGGATCTCATTTCCAATCTTCCTCCACCTAAAACAGTCAGAGAAGTAAGATCTTTCCTTGGGCATGCTGGTTTTTATAGACGTTTCATTAAAAATTTTAGCAAAGTTTCTAGACCCTTATACAATTTACTTTCTAAGGATGTACCTTTTATCTTTGATGATTCATGTCTTGTGGCATTTGAAAAATTAAAGCAGTTGTTGACATCATCACCCATCATTCAGCCCCCTAATTGGAACTTACCATTTAAGCTTATGTGTGATGCATCTGACTATGCAGTAGGAGCAGTATTAGAACAAAGAGTTGATCGAATTCCCCATGTGATTTACTATGCTAGTATGACATTGAATGATGCACAGTTGAATTATTCAACCACTGAAAAAGAAATGCTAGCAGTTGTGTTTGCATTAGAAAAATTTCGATCTTATCTCATTGGTTGTAAAATAATTATATTTACAGATCATGCTGCTCTTAAATATCTTCACAAAGAAGGATGCAAAAGCTAAACTAATTCGTTGGGTGCTACTCTTACAGGAATTTGACTTAGAATTCAAAGACAAGAAAGGAACAGAAAATGTTGTGGCTGATCATCTTTCCCGTCTCCATTTTGACACAACAAAAGAACATTTACCTTTGAATGAGTCATTTCCAGATGAACAATTAATGAGTGTGGAAGTAGTACCATGGTATGCTGATATAGTTAATTATCTTGTTACAGGTCAACTTCCAGAGCATTGGACTAAACAAGACAAGGTCAAATTCTTTGCAGAAATAAAGAATTTCTTTTGGGATGATCCTTATCTATTTAAATAATGTGCAGACCAAATTATTAGACGATGTGTCCCAGAGAATGAATTTCAGAATATCTTTTCTTTATGCCATGAACAAGCTTGTGGAGGCCACTTCAGTGCTAAGAAAACAGCTACTAAAATTTTACAATGTGGTTTCTATTGGTCAACTATATTTCGAGATGCTTACACCTTTTGTTCTTCTGGTGATAGGTGTCAACGAATGGGGAGCATTACATGAAGGAATATGATGCCACTAAACCCAATTCTAGTGGTTAAAATTTTTGATGTATGGGGTATCGATTTCATGAGACCTTTTCCCCCATCTTTTGGCCATCAATACATATTGGTCGCTGTTGATTATGTTTCGAAATGGGTAGAAGCTATTCCATTAGGAACAATGATCATAAAGTGGTAATAGGATTTTTGAAAAGCAATATTATTTCCCGCTTTGGATTCCCTCGAGCAATAATTAATGATGGTGGTGCCCATTTTTGTAATAAATTTTTTAAAGCACTTTTGACAAAGTACTCCATCACTCATAAAGTGGCGACCCCATATCACCCACAGACCAGCGATCAAGTTGAGATCTCCAATTGAGAAATAAAGCACATTTTAGAAAAAACAGTGAGTCCCGACAGAAAAGATTGATCGTTGCGGCTTGATGATGCATTATGGGCATATAGAATGACTTTTAAGACTCCGATTGGGATGTCACCCTACAGGCTAGTGTATGAAAAAACATGCCACCTACCTGTGGAACTCGAGCATCGTGCGTACTAGGCCATCAAGAAATTCAATTTTGACATACAGCAAGCTGGCTCAGAAAGAAAATTACAGTTGGCAGAACTTGAAGAAATTCGAAATGATGCGTACGAGAATGCCAAAATTTACAAGCAACGAATGAAAGTCTTTCACGACAAGCAAATTATGCAAAAATCTTTCACTCTAGGTCAGAAAGTACTTTTATTCAATTCTCGCTTACACTTATTCCCAGGTAAGTTACGCTCTCGATGGTCTGACCCATTTATTGTTCATATTGTTTTTCCACATGGGGCAATTGAAATTAAGGATCCAATGAATGGTATCACTTTCAAAGTTAATGGTCAAAAATTAAAGGCATATCTAGAATACCAACCATATGGAGAGGACAGCGAAATAAATTTGAGTGACCCACTTATTTTAAATTGAGGTTTTACTTTTCGGTGATTTGATTATTTATTTTCTTTATTTACTTTCTTTTATTCATTCTTTTGCTGATTGAAATTATTTTTGTTTAAGTGTGTTTGTTTAACCGTTAAGTTTTTCTTATTAATTTAATCATGAGACAGTTCCTCTTAAACATTCTTAGATAATTTCGACGTATCCAATCTCATCTTAGAGGTCAGATACGATTTTATAAAATACATCGTATCTAGCAGCTACAACCACCAGAGTTAGTAGCCCATGTTGAGGATTTAGAAAGCCAACTCCGAGAAATTGAGAGAGGCATCTACAACATCCAATTGGAGCTTAAGGTAAATTCAATAAGAGGATGATTTTAGTTTGTTTTGTGTGTTTTAATTTATTTTCTTGTTTGTGTGTTTTAATTTGCTTTGTGTGTTTAAAGTTTGTAACCCCGGTCAAGTGGCGGATAACGGTACTCCGTGACAATCAAGTCGGTTACTTTAGTTTTCCCACAATAACTAATATTCTGAGATGAAGGTATAGACAGAAATGAGATTTTAGAAAAGCTTCACAAACGATTCCCTTCGCTTCCTCAGAATGCCCTACTTTTAATTTATAAAGCCCGGTTCGAACGCATGCGATTGCTTAGGAAGAATAACATCCCTGCTGACATCCGTTGGTTAATTGAGGCAAAAGTTCGCTTAGCAGGTGAGTTACCTCTTAAATTTATCGCATACATGCCTGGTTGTGGTAAAGGAAATTATGCGAGAAAACGACGAGCTCGAAGACTTTCTGTTGCTTGTCATAAATGTGCCAGAATGGTATGTAATAAAAAATCATGTTCTTTAGGAATGGTGTCTGATAACATAGAAGATAAGATTCAATTCATTAGGGATGACTTAAATAAGGAGTCATTGGATGATATCCTTTTGTCTCTTGAAACGCATCCCAGTGGATACGTCCAACATGCAATACTCCAGTTATGGCCATTATTCCAGAAAGAATGTGTAAACTATAGTCTCGGGAATCTGACTATAAAAGACTCTGTTTGTCAGTTTGTAAGAAAACTGGATGGGAAGCCTATCCTCGACCCATAGAGGGTGTTCAAGCCGTTTCTGGACGTAAAACCAGAGGAAGATATGAGCCACAATCACAACTATTTGTAAATATCCTTTTACCTCTCTGTTCTTTTATTTCACTGTTATTTTACTATTTACATTATTATTTTTAATAATTTCATTTACTTTTTCTTTTTACTATTTTTTTTTTTTACTTTTTGAGTCATGTGCCTTACACGTTAATTGACATAATGTCCCATACACAGCTGTAACCAATTGTCACCAAGGTCTTTAAATACGATTCTCTTTTTACTGAGCACTCACAAGTTATTTTTGAGCATTATCTTAATGGCAGCTACTTCCAGTAAACAATTTAAGAACATTTGTGTGCTTTCTGGGTTTCATTATGCAAACATAAAGAGTTCATGGAGGCAGCCATAGATCTTGGTCTAAAAATAACAGAGAGAAAATTGCACTTGGTGTATGGAGGAGGTGACCGAGGGTTATCCAAAATGGTATCAGAAGCTGCTTTTGTCAGAGGGAGCCAAGTGTTAGGCATCATCCCTCAAATCCTAAAACCTTTGGGTTGTTTGTCTCATTCACCAATTGAAAAAGAGTTGGTCATCTCAGGTATGCAAGAACGAATAACTGAAATGTTAAATCATGCCGATGCTTTTATTTTCCTTCTAGGTGATCTTACAACTCTTGAGGCACTAATGACATTAGTATCTTGGTCCCATCTGAACATTCATCAGAAACCCATTGGTTTGTTAAATGTCAATAACTTTTATGATGGCTTTCTCGCATTTCTTAACCATGCAATAAAAAATTATTTCATTCCTTCCTCAGTGAAAAAAATCTTTATTTGTGCACACACTGCTAATGCGCTACTTGATCTGTTACAAGCTTATCAACTAGAGCCAGATCCCAAGGCTATTGTGTTGGAGTGTTCAAATAATGATGGTAACAGTAGCGGCAGTAAGAAGTACAAATTAGATTTAACTCTCCACTTGTAAATATTTTCTTCTGTGTTGCAGCAGCCAGGTGATGTCTTCTAAACTCTACTTCTTTCATTTCAAATATTGAGGACAATGTTTCGTTCTGGTTGGGGGGAGGGAATAGTTGACAATTGTGGAATGTTGAACTAACCATGACTAACTTTTTTAAAAGAAGATGGCTGAATATAGAGTATAGTGACTCTAGAAACGCATCTTCTTAGTTAAAAAAATAAAAAATAAAAAACATATATATTTGTGTGTGTTTCTTTTCTAACCTTTCGTTTTTCTCCTTTATAAATATATGTTTTCAAGTTGTTAAAGTCGAAGATGACTGAATATGGAGTGTAGTAACTCTAGAAACGCATCTTTTTTATAAAAAAAAGAAAAAAATTTCATTTTTCTTTAATTTTTCTGCATGTATGTTTTCTTTTTATGTTTAGAATAGGTTGGGGGGAAAGAATTCTGTAAAAAAAAATTGTGAGTTCTTGATATTTGATGATATGATGACTTTCGAATTTTAGTATTTGTATTATCTTTACTCTTGAGTGATGTTACACCATGTTTACTATTTTATATGTTGATGTTGGGGACAAATATGAGTTGCTTGAAAGAATGCACATGTCATAATAAATTTCAAGTGAGTTTTTGAGCCTATTAATTTTTCTTGGAGAGTAACCCTTTTTGCCCATTCTTCATGTAGCTTAGCAGTTTATTATTTCATACATGATCTCTAGATTTTCTTTGAGTCAACCCTTAAAAAAAAAGTGTGTTACTGCATCTAAATACTCATTTAATTAGTAGATATGGAAGATTATTTAGAGTCCTAAAAGATGATGGAAGGTCATTTCTGACCCGTTTGAGCCTTTCTAGCCATCCCTATTATGAAATATCCATAGTTAGCCCTTTTGAGTCTTTTATTTTAAAAAAAAAACTTTTCTTTATTAACTTATCATCCTGACCCACTCCAATTTGGAGTATTACTCGATATCATACAAGTTCCATCCACCTATTCATGTTTGAGGAAAAAAATATAAATAATTATTTTGTTCAGCAAAGTTGTGCTACATAAAAAAAAGAAAAAAAAAGATGTACAATAGCAATAAATAAGCAAAATGCATCTTGTAATTTAAAAAAAAATTCTTAAACTTTCTCTCAAACATATATATTTTGTTCCCTATTTTTTCTTTATCTGTTAGCCATGTCCCTAGCCTACGTTACATCCTAATAAAAGTCATTCTTGATTTTAAGGCACGATAGTCTGAAATAAAAGCTAGTTATATGGGCAATTAAGATGTAGTGATGCATATACAAAAAAAAAATAAAAAAAAATGAAAAAAATGAAAAAAATGATGAATACATTGGGTTGATTAATACTTTATTTGAGATCGTATTATTTCTAAGATATGGGCATATTTTTTCATCTTGGTGAGAGTGTATGATATTTCTTTATTATTTTCTCTCAATTTACCATTCATTGTAGTGACAAAATTTTATTGGGATTAATTTCTTTATGAGAGTGTTTCTACAAACGGTGAGATTTTGGGGTTAGATATGTCATTCTTAAAAGTGGCCTGATTATTATTGCTACAACAAAGTCTGTTGGACTGATGCATATGGATGGTTGATGTGGGTGTGATATTCCTTTAGACTAGAGATAATGCTTGTATTTTTATTTGATTGCTATCATTAATCTGATTGAATAAACACATGTGTTTCCTTTAAAAAAAAAAGTTTTGAATTTTATCTTCGCTTTATTTGCTAGGGACTACCAATAAGCTGGTTGGGGGGTGTGTTGAGTGTTAAAAAGTGTATATTTATAAAGGAGAAAATCGTCATTTTACATTTTAAATCTCACTAACATTGCTACTTTTATTTATTTAAGTATTTTGTTATTTAATTATATGTGTTTTATTATAATTGTGTATTTTATGTATTTTAGGGGTATCATAATCGTTTCACAATAAACGAGTGATCAGACAGTAAAACGGACGTCATATTTGGACTCAGGACGGTCGAAAACCTTAAGAAGAGCATTAAAGGAAAAAGTTACTGTTCACATATACGGTACTGTTCATACGTACGGACCGATGATGTGGCAACTATTTATGACATGGCAGTATCTGATTGGACGAATTATGTGGAATTAACTGCTTACGTGGCATTGACCGATGACGTGGCCTTGACTGATGATGTGTCACAATCTTATTGGGCTAAATTTCTTATGTACTGTAGATCGATGACGTGGCAGTATCTCAGTGGAGCAAAAATTATGTGTACAGTACATGCACATATATGGGATTATTTCTTATTCGGAGTTACTGTGCAAATGTTGACTGTTGACTGATGACGTGGCGCAATCCTGAGCATCCGAACTGTTTTTAATCTAATGGTCACGATTCACTCAATGTATCTATAAAAAGGGGGCTCTCCCCCCCTAATTTGATACCCCTGAATTTATTTTTAACCTTAGATTTCCGAAATTCCTTCTCCTTCTTGTAGGTTCTTTGTATTTTAATAAAATTTCTTTTTTTATCCTTAGTTAAAATATGAGTAGGTAATTTCTTTTTGAGCTTGGGTTGAAGGTGAAGTCTCAACATGTTCCATGGGCTTAATTTGGTAAATTTACTTTCTCTTCCCCTCTAATATTTGTGGTTGTTTTGACTTTTCGTCGACAAATAATAATAGTCTTGTTTAGATACAGCTCTGATTAAACCGGCACCCTAGTACAAGGTTATTATTATTTGGCACGATAAGCCCTTGGCACCATACTTATTGGAGAGTGGTTCATGAGGTGTGGAATCCCCCCTTATGATTTAATTGGTATTAATATGGAATATTTAGCCCATGGAGCATGTTGATGCAGATCCGGATACCCAAGTGCTTTATTATAACAGTTACATTTTTAATTATTCCTGTCATTTTAATTCACAATTTAGAATAAAATTACCATAATTTAATTGTTTCCATTAAAAGAAAATTAATTCGACATATAATTAAAATCAACCTCCTCGTGGGATCAACACTCATCACCATTAATCTATTCTACAATAGATTCGTGTGCTTGCGAGTTCAATAAAATTTGCACAACACATACATTTACCATTTGAATGTTTATTAATCTCTTTAACTTTCGAGGCCATAACTCTTGCTGAACTTTTCCATTTTGAGAGTAGAGTGACTGATGTTGGTTTTTTTTTAGTCAATACCATAATCATTTTCAAGTTGTTGTAGCCAATTTGTTTGCCAAAACCACTGTAGATAAGGTTGTGATGCCTCTTTTTCATTAATAATATCCAACTTCTCTTCTAATTTAAGCTGCAAGAATTAGACTAATTACTAAATATCGAAGAGAAATTAAAAAGAAAAACAAGAGATCAGAAGGTTTAGGTCCAGATTGTTTGTTATGTACCTTTTTCTTACTAAATATAAAAGAGTCGAGGGTATTAGAGCTAACATGACTGGTGATTGTCTAACTTAGAATTCTAGGATATTTGACATGCTTACTTTCTATAGCAAAAGTATCACACACTTCATGAAAAATTTCAAGTGCCCATACTTGTACAAATGCAAAAACTAATTAATATTTATATTTTTAACGATTTCAATGAAAACAATATTGATAATTTGTTACCTAAACTACAAATGGACAACTTGAAGGCTGTATGCCTCTTTTTTAGGGGCTTAGTCTAGATTTAGTCTTTCTTTATTCTGTCTAATTGCAATCACATTCTTCATACTTTTTAGTGTGGCCTCGAAGCAAACACAACCCCAAGGATATTTATTGAAATCTTTAAAGTTGTCAATATGGAGAATGTGATCCATACTTATAGATGATCTATATTCTTTTCCAAGTAAAATAACCTCCAAAAACTACAACATGGCAAATTAACCATTTTATATCAATATTGGACTTAATTGCTGCAAATGTCTGACCTAGAGTTGTGTTGGTGAACTTTGTGCAACCATCTAACAAAACATCACATACACGACTACCATCATCAATAAAGTCTAAGTTAGGTTCATCAATTTCTTCAAAATTTTATCTAGTAACTAATGCAAATTCAAACATTAAAATCGACAAACTTTCTTCCCTATCTTAAAATACATTGTCTTATCGAATGAATGCACATATCTTAATACCAACTTGTGCAACAATTGACACAAAATTGCAACTCACTCAAGTCAAAAAAATGTCCAAAACATGATTTGTGAAAAATCTTTACTTTTTCATCACTGAGTCTCTTTTTTATTATTCTTATTGGGTTTAACGATGACCAATTAGTAATTTTCACTTTTTGTTTGTCACGTTTCTTTTTTTTTAATAATTTTTGTTGACATTTTCTATATATTAACAAATATAAATTCTTAGCAAAAATTGATTCTTCAAATAACTAAATTATTCTAATGAATTAACAATAATGGAAAAAAGTTGTGTAATTTTAAAGTCGTGTAAGGATGCAACTGAAGGTCGTAAAGGTTTTATACGAAGGTTGCATAATATTACAAAATGTCATGTTGTATATGACTAAGAGTCGTGTATTACACAACCTTAAGTCATGTGTTACACAATCTTACCCAACCAAATCATGTGTTACATGACCTGAGTACAATCAACACAATCCATCAATTTTTCACAATTTGCATGCAACAAAACATCTAGAAATTTATTTTTGAATGTGTTATTAAACACCCATAACTTATTTAATCCATTTTTTCAATGTAAAACCCTATATTTTTTATTTTTCCCTAAATGTAAAAAAAAAACTAATTAAAAGGAATTAATTACCTCAAGTAATTAGATTTCAACAATTTTGTGGCAAAGGATCAATTCTTTCTAGCGATTATGCAGAAACAAACTAGGCTTTTCTTTCTCAGTTTTTGCAACTTCCCCTCTCAGCCTTGCTATGCTCGTCTAGAAGTTTAGTTTATCATGTATGTATGGAGTATAGGTGCTTGTTCTAGTAGAATAGTTGTGTGAGAGTTTTAAACTGTGCAAATATCTTAAAATGAGCATACTGTAGTAATTTCATGTTAATTTTTACAGGGTATTGATATAAATTTTGGCAAATTCTGTTTTTGGGATATTGAAATAATTTTTGAAGTATCACGAAGAATCTGTTTCAGTTCCCTCGAAAAACGAGTCGGAGTTTGAGATAAATAAATTTACTAAATGGGTTGGATGCATGTGAAGAGGAAAATTAGATTGCATAGTTTATATTTATTGTGATTTATTTATGAAGAGTACTGAGCATGCCAAGAACAGAGAGGAGGTACTTCCTTTCTCGGAGACTTGTATCACATGCGATATCATATTGGACTTCTTAACGTAATATTGGTCAATATGAGCTCTTCCTTAGTTGTTTATGCAGGCCGCGAAGACAGCATTTAACATATTACAAGAGAACAAATACAGATACTGATTCAAATATGGTGACATCACTCAATAATGATTTTGAATTCCTGCAGAAAACATTTCATTTATTTTACAATGAAAGAAATACAACGTTAGTGGAGCACATCATGTTCCTTATTCCCACTTCTGCAATAATAAATTATGACTATAAAACCATCAAAATGGTTAACGACATTCAATAAACAGAAACTTCAACAGACATCTCTGTACATGGATACTTTAGAATTAACATGCGAGCGTATACAGTGGCACGACCACAGGGGCTTCATTCTCTTTCCACGTTCTTTCTTTCTTTATTTATTTATTTCATTTTTATGTTGTGTTTGGCTCTCTCAGGACAAGCATATACAGGGCCTGTTCAAAACCACTCAACTATACACTTTGGATAATAACCTTTATCTGCAGCAACAGCAGAAAGACCCTGTAGTTCTTTCTGAACTTTTCGCCTCTCATAGAAAACTGAGCATGCAAGTGAGGTACACTTCACTCCACTTTCCACAATCCAGTCTCCACCTCCACAATGCCGGCATATCTGCAAGACACTCAACAGCTTTCATTAAGCAGTTTCATTGACCTCTAGATCAGCACTAAATTACTGGTTTGTACAATACAAGTCCTAGCACAAGAAGAGACGTACTACAACAAAGGCCCGACATTACTCATGGCAATGGTAACAAAACTTACAGCAGCAAGGTGTTGCATCTCTCTTTCTAATTTTGATGTCCTTCCAATTATAGCAGCTGCAGCAATAGCTTGGTTTTGAGAACATTTGTTGCATATATGGGTTGATGCCTGGACCAACTCCCCACAGAGTACACAATGCTTTGAGAGATAGTAAAAATCAATTCTACTTCGACGTGAATTTGAGGCATAAAAGGGGTGTTTAGCAAATGATTCCCTGCTAGGACGTGGCAATTCTAGGAACCAATGGTTTAGGTCCACACCAACTAGTCCAAATACCCGCTGCAAAGCTGGGATTATCTGTTTGTTGATGTAATATAAATCATTTAATCTGTAAGGGGAATCAATAGCCAATAAATCCAATGGATCCACAACCAAATCAACAAGGCGGGCCCCCAGGTCTCCATGAACTACAACATAAGGTACTCTTTCTGCATAGTGCGGTTCTGCTCTGGGATCTGCTCTCATTGCTTTTGTAGCCACAATTGCAGCTGGCGGCAGTGATGAAGAAGACCTTGTGCTGTAGGTACCAAGGCGAACCTCCTTGGCAAAAACAAAATCCTGGAGAGACACCCTGCCTGATAGAATCCGAGTCCATTGACGCTGTAAATATGCTTTAACCTGGGTGCACCAAAAAGGAAGGAGAAAACAGAAGACTCAATGGGAAAAGTGACACAGAAAGTGATTCTTTTCTGTAAGCTCAAGAATAATAGCCCTTGGTCCCATTCAAAAATTCAAAACACACTAAAACAGTAACAAATGAACATGTACTAAAACCAATCTAACAGCTAAATGAATATAGTAATAATGAATAGGAAGACCCTCGCCAAAAGAATGAAATGCTGTAGCCTCTATAATATACCCCTTCAGATTTCATATTCCAGGGAAATCTAGTAGGAGAGCTTAAATACTAGATCCCTTAAGATAATTCATTCTTAACTAGTGCACCTCATCTGGCAGTATATTTAAATTCAATAGTTTCCAAAAGAATTGAGCTTCAACAAGCAAAGCTTAGGGGGAAAAAAAAAATTTATATATATATGTTTATTTATTTATTTATTTATTTTAAGAGTTTACAACATTTCTACCTCAGTAATGTCTTGATGTTCAAAAAAAAGTCTCACAGACTGCTCCATCACTTTTGCAACAGCTGCACAAGTATCTCTGCGGACTGTCTCAATACCTTTAGCATCAAATATGGGTTCAATTTGTTCAGGGTTCTCATAGCTGTAACCAACATAGCGCTTCTTAGTAAGGAGGAAGCATGGGTGGTAGACTTTCTCCATTTTCAAAGTCACTGGATTTGGATTCATTGCTGTTATTGCAGACGCAATTTCATGCCCAATTTGAAATGACTCTTTCACCGTCCGCCCCTTGAGGAGGACAAACATACTGCATGGTAAAAAACTATTCAACTTTACATAGCCTCACAGACACAAGAGAATCAACACTTTAGACTAAAAACCATGGATAGTCTTTCATTCTTCTAAGAAAAGATAGCTCAGTAATCTATGAACCTGGAAGAGACTCAACCATCCAATACAAGCTGATATTTAATTCATTTCAGTGAAATTCAGGCAGCAAAAAAAACTTTCAAATGAGTCCACATGAATAAACTTCTTCATAATCCAACAATTTCCATGAAAGATTACGTAATTTATGCATAATTTGTAAAATAGAAGGCATCAGAAAACTTGTTATAGTTTGTAATAGTTGCTAGATACAAACTTATACCTGTCGGTATCACCATATATAACCTTAGCCTTCCATTTCTCATTTTCATTTATGAAAGAAATAGCCTTCTCCAGTGTTCTACGGCCACATTGAACAATACTATCTGCAAGCTCAGCACAAGGCATGCGACCGCTAAATCCAGCAGCAGTATAACCATACGTCACATTTGCTATCAGCTTCAAAGCAAGCTGTCTTGCATTGAATATCTAAAATATTATAAGAAGTGAGAGAATTTCAAGACTAAATGTATGCATACTTAAAAGAACATCACAATAAAATTCCATTGATATCAATTTATTCAGATGGTAATGATATTTGGTGAAAAGCATTGAATCATACAACCTATAATATTCATATATATAGAGGCATGAAAGGAGAGGACTTAATCTTGCTTATAAATAATATACATATTTCAATTAACATATAAAGTAAGTCGGGCAAATTTCTGAAAGATTAACTAATATAAATGTGCGCATAGTTGATGCTCAAGGAGCCATGGCTTCAAATACAATGCCTCTCTCGCTATCTATCTAAACAAATCCTCAAGTTTAAGCTTTCAGGAAAACATTAAGAAATTTTGGGGAAATAATTGTGAAGCATCAAGTATTAGAACCCTATGTCCAATGAATAGCACCAAGAAATCTCAGAATACACCTTAAAGATTAGCTTGTATTAGCTTGTAATCAGACTAGAGAATACTATACCCTGTGAAGAATTTGATGAGAAGGAGCCAACTTCTTTATTGCTTGTTTTACCATTATCCTGGTAGATAATATTTCCTCCAGTAAGTGGGGCAGTACACCTTTACGGACCTGTATGAGAAAAACCAAAGAAAGACTGTCAGTCATAAAATAAACGCACAAAGAAATTTTGCAACAGAAAATAAAAAATAAAACAAAAGCATTTCAAGGAGTTACCTTTGGAAGCACATACATGACACCATTTGGAGTAATTAGTATTTGGTCTTTTAAATCCTGCAGAACATGCAAATCTGATTGAAAGGAACTAACCCCAAGAGTATTTTGCTTTGAAGGTAAAATTTTCCCAAGGCAGGTACAAAAGCAGAGGTTATACGCAATCATCATTGATGGATAAAGAGACTGAAAATCCAAAACAACCACTGGATCTGCATAAAAACCAGATTCCGGTTCCATTACAAGAGGTAAACACCCCATTGCAGGTTGAGAAGCAACCTAGAAAACAAAAAATAGAGCCAATCAGAAAGACACAACTTCTGAGCGTTCCTAGTAGAAGGTAAGCTACTGAAGAAAAAAAAGATTGAGTCAACAGGAACCAAATAACCTGATGATTCCCTGGAGATATAGCAAGGTAGTTTTGAGTATGTGCCAATCTCAGAAGCATGGATTCAACACGGTACTGTGAACCTCGAGAAAGAACAGAAAAAAAGTCAATGCCAAAGACACGAGCAAGTTCCGATGTTCGATTTATCTGCGAAAACACAGACAGAAGAGTGTTCACAAAAGAGCGGGGTAAAGAAAAATAAAACAAAATAAAACTAAGACATTAGCAGCAAGATACATTTCTTTTTCTCTAAAAAAGAAAATTCAAAATGCATATTTCTCTAGCAAATAAGGTATCATCAAACTGTGTTCATTCTAAAAGAACAGAAGGAAAAGAAAATTCGACACCATTAAGACAGTAGATAACAGCATATATCCATCACAAGATTTAAAATCTTGTTATTGTACCATATCTAGTTGATTCATAATCTCAAGGTTCAATTTAGCTCTTCCCACCACATATTCGACACATCGATACCTTGCCCGTCCAGGACCACTAGCAAACCAATTTGTTAGTACTCTAAAAGGAATTGATGGAATCTTCCTCCTTAAAACAGCTTCTGCTACTGCTTCAACTGTGTACATATTAAGCTTAACTTCACCACGCATTAATCGCCATACATTGAGGACAATTCTGCCACCAACATGAAGACCACTGGCATGCGTTCGGCCCCATTCATCCTCAATTATAGCATCCTTGGCCAGAAGAGATTGAACAACTACTGGTTCAGGAAGCATATTATCTACTATTCCTCTCTCAGAAATTTCAGAATCACCTGCAGCTATTTTACTCTCCGACGGTATCCGAGAAATGTCATTAAGTAAACCTATACCAAGATGAGCAGCCCTTTCAGCCAAAAAACCAAGAGAACCACCTTGTATATCCCACCCCATTAGAATGTCAGGGTCGAATGAACATAAAATCTTGATGAAGTGGCTAAATAAATGTGTCTCCTTAGAGCAAACAAACACCTTGTAATCAGGAATTCCAACAAGACTCCTGCAAATTGATTATGTGAGAATAAAAAGCTACAAGGATAGAAATATTCTCTCCAACCGATGCAAATAAAAAGTATTTAACAATGTTTCTGGAATGAACCACAGAAGAAAAACCTACTTCATCTAGATTAATGATTATCTTTCAAACAAGGATGGTGGATTTTAATTATCTACTTTGTCTATAGATAAGGGGTAGAAATTTATGAAATGCCTGACAACAAAGTAAACAATCAGCAGAAAACAACCAAACACCTGAGAATTAACCTTTAACATTTTCTGCTCAGCATTCAGCTTTCAAATCTCTACAATTTCATAAAATAGTAGTACCATTAAAGCTCCATTTTTCACCATTTATATCTCACATTGTAAAGCACATCAAGTATTAGATAAAGCCACAGTCATCGTATAAAACCAACCAGACAAAAGAAAAGTCCATCAATTATGTACAATTCTTCACAAAGTGAAACTTATATACATACATAAATATATTCTATTTATTTATCTATCTATATCAAAGTCATCATACCTTTGATAAGATTCACTTTTACAATACAAAAGCACATAAACTTCAACAGCATGATCACTATCATTCTCAAAAGCAAGAGCTACCACATTGATAGAATCATATCGAGGATCGGGTCGGAGATCTCCTCTGGATTCTGCCTGAACCTGTCAGCAAGTGTACCAACCAGTTGAGAAAATAATAAAGAGAATTACACCAGAATACAAAATAGTACCAACAGTTTCCATTATATGAGACAAAAACCATGTCGAATGGAAATATATCACTGCACATATAGAAAGGAAAATTACGCATGTCGAATTGTTCCAAGAAACTAAGAACCCAAAGTCGAAAACCAATATAAGGAAATAAAAAAATGCCACAAGAAAAATCATACTGTTTTGTTTTCCCCTCCTTTTTTCCCCAGTATATGGAATACCTACTTTTATTATAGGAGATAATTAGGCTACAAAGTAAGCTCTGAGATGACCAATAAAGAAATAATCAACAGTATAACAAATTATTAGGATGAACTCTTGAGGAATCATAAAAAGTTTAAAAAACAAGATAAATTCCCTAACAAATAGGCATCAATTTAAATTTAACTGAGAAAATTTTTTACAGTTCTCTCAAGATAAACTGTATTTGTCAATAAATGATACCATGGTGAATATGTGCATCCACTAATTTGAAAATAATACCTCTATGCTTAACAATGTTAGTTGTTCTCCAGCACCAGCACTGGCTGGATCCCGAAAGCCAATCTGACTAAGAGGAGTAGGCTTTGATCTCCCTTCTGGGCCTGATATCTGAGAAATATCTTGGAAGCAATCAGCAAATGCATTTACTTCTGCAATGTGGCCTTCATTCTGCAATATTGCCGTCCCCCTACTCAAGTCTGGAGTTAGTTCTGTACTAATCATTTCATCAGCTTCTTGATGCATTTCTTCCAGTGCAGGCCTGATGTCAGAACCTGATTCAGTCAACTCCTTGTTACAATTATCAAGCAAAAGTCTAGGTGAACAAATCAGAGAATCAGAAGGTCTGCAAAAATATTCTGAATACTAAAAACAGTTTTTCCTAAACAATATTTGCTCACTGAACAGCATAGAAGTTTACCTTTCAGAGAAGAAAGATCAACTGATGCTTTATCTATGTCTCCAGAAGCACCTAAAACACCACAACCAGAAAACCAGTGATGCAAATTCAAAGAATTTGGAAAAACATAAGCAGGTCTATCCCTATAAAATCCAGCAGCTACCTTTGTCATCATGCAACAGCCATTTCTGTACAGAATCCACAGACGGAGGAGAAAATGGAGGTCTCAGCATGTACAAACAAGAGCCATCATTAAGATACAGAGTAGGAACACCTATAAGAGTTCCTTGATTCAAACTAGAGTCATTGTTGTTAGGACGCTCACTCTGAAGTTCTCTTGGTTCTATAGAAGTTGCATCAAATTTGGACTCTTTACAATTATCAGCTTTACAATCGCCTACAGAAACTGAAGCATTTTCTTTCTTGGTGTCAAGAAAAGAAGGTGATACCGTGTTCCCTTTACACACTATAGAGATACCTGTACCTCCCTGTAATGGGCATTTTCCACATTCATCATTTTGCAATGTGTCAAACTCCAATTGTTTCTGGCACACAGAAAGAGCATTTTTCTGTTCCCCCGTCACAAGGACTCTTTTCACCCTAAGAGGCCCACATTCGGATGCCTCTCGGTAGGACCGCTTTCTCCTCATCAAGTCTCGCACAGAGCCCCCAGTCATCACAGTTGCTTCTTTTATATCATGAGCATCTGCATCTTCATGTTCCAGTGTGTCAGAAGATTTGCCCAACTCATTTACAATCAAGGAAGTTGTAGCTCTATGGTCTTTAACTTCAGTGACACACAAATCACTTATGTCACAACTGATAGTTTCTATGTCCTTATTGAACTGCTCAGAAACAGAAAAAGGTAGAGAACCCCATAAAGTTCTGTTCACATTGGACTTACTAGCAACATTTGTGCCAGTGTCTTGTGCCATCTGGTGTTGAAAAGACCTTATTGATTGACTTCTAATTTCTTTTTTAGATGAATTTCCAGATGATCCTGAACAAGGAGGCAAGTAGAAATCATCAGTAGGACCATCTACTTGAGGTATCCTTTTGTGTAATGAAGTTTCAGGATGACTAAAGGGATCTACAGTAGAAGAAGCTCTTTCTTCTGATCCATCGACATCGATTTCATCCTCAATCGAATCAAGAATGTCCTGACACTCTTTCTGGGACTCCCTCTCATAATCGGTATTAGCTTTCTCCAGCGCCATATCAATGGTTGTTTCAGGCAACAAAGGGCCCAGAATGGTCTCATGTAGAAGCTCATCATCAGAATTTAAATCTTCAGCTGCTTGAGAAGTAGCAAGCCACTTCAATAGCCCTAGTGCTTCTGTGTCTTTAGCCTGAAGAATGTCAATTCAGATAATCAGAGGTTCCTATGAGTTTATATTGCAACTACTGAATATTACAACTCTCAGCAACTACAATAAGCCCTCACGAAGATCATAACCATATTCATAAACACGTCATTTAGAATAAGTTACGCAACTAGGCAGCAAACATAACCGAATTCAATATTCCTAAACTAAATAACAATGCTAGGCATGCGTCTTATATGCCTTATAAGGGCAAGAGATTCATATTACTTCTCATAGAAAAATCACCATCACCCAGAAAGAACAAAATTACAGAAACATAAAAACTACCTTCTGACATGGTGTTCCTATCATTTCCAAGGAATGTTTCTCATCACCAGAGAGCAATTCAGGACATGCATCCTTCCCTTTGGAAGGCATTGAACTTAATTTCTCTCGATCTACTAAACCTTGCGAGGCCAGAGCTGACAAAATCTTTCCTTCTTTCAAGCAAGTCAAATATTCAGGGTCTTTATAATCATAATTTGCAGGTCCAAGTTTAATAGAATTTTCTGCATCGGTTGCACATGCCATTGACCTCAGAACTTCAACATCATTTTCAAATGAAGAAACAGTTTCCTGTCCTTCCCCACAGATTTCCATAAGTACATTCTCAAATTCAAGACCAAGTGAAAGAGTTCTCAAAACATCTTGTGGAAGTGGTCTCCCAGGATCAGGAGCCATAGCTGCTTCATTGATCCCAGTCCTTTCATACTCTTCCTGAAATGTTGCAGTAAAGTGCACCAGAGGATATATATTCTAAATGTTAAAAAGCCTATAGATGAGATGAGAGCAAACCTCCCAAATTGGCACGAGCGATTGAACCATTCTCACATCAGAACAAGTTTGAGAAAGGGACGTATACATCATTAACTGCTGATTGACAATGTCTGCGGAATCAAAAGCAGAAAAAAAATTTTACTAACACAGGTCATAAGAGAGGAAAACAGAAGACGCAAATATAACTGTGAAGCAGACAAACCATCTACTGTAGCATCACCCTCAAGCTCAGAAACACTTTTTCGTTTAATCCAGAGAGTGTTTGGATCGGATGGCCCATCCAATTCATTGGAAAACTGCCACATCCAATCATCTGGAATTGTAGAAGAAACCCAGATTGGGGAACCTAATAACATAGTTCCACATGAATCTGCCTAATGAAAATTTTTACCAACATCAACAGAATTATATAACAATGTAAGCATTAGAGATTATGTTTATGACAATCCAAAAAGCTTCTGCAGCATAGAATAGACAATGGACACCTGAAAATCAGCAGACGCCTCTTTACTATTGTACTTAAATTTCCTTGGGAAGAAAGCATCAGGTATTGGATGCCGGAACTTCAGCTTTGATAGGTGCAGATGACCCATTCCATACAAGTTATAGTCAACCTGCAAAGAAGAAGCTCAGAATACAGTGTGTTGAAAAAAAAAAAATGAAGAAACAAGGTTCGAATACCCAGTGAAGTAAGACCAAGTTATATTCGGTGAAGCACATATGCATTATCTTGGTGGGATTTGATGCGGAAACTTATTATATAGACAAGATGCTATCTATATTAATCACAATTCATGATTCATTTGGAAATCATGGATCCAGATTAAATTTGAAATAGAAAGAAAAACCACATTCAATACATAAAATAAAAAGGTATTTACCAAAAACTGAAGAAGAAAAGGAATATGTGATTCATGGGGCTGCAGAGTCTTGTCAAGAACTGCGCCTCCCTGAAAAACAAGAGACCTGATGTGATCAAAGGCAGAAATTTTCAAATCTCTGGAAATTAAAATAGACATGTATCAAAATAAAAGATAGCCAACAATCCAATAACTTCATTTTGACTTTTAAGAGAATGAGAACAACTAAACTGGACAAGGAGTTCAAAATTAGGTTTCAACCCAACAACAAAAACTTTAAAAGGAAATGTAGAAAGCAGCTAAATGTTTGCAAAAGGTTGAACACTTGTACCAATAGAAGATCAGCAGCACGAGAGACATCATGCGGATAATAGCTTGGATTTTATCAAGGCAACCAATAACATAACCCAGGAATATGTTCAAAGGCAAAAGACCTATAGCACAACAAAACATTAGGATACAGGTATATCTTGACAAATAGCTCCTCAGATGAATGGTAACCATAAAATTTTTTCGCTCGAACAAGTTTACACTCATGCACATGCTGCCGTTTTGAGCCACCACCGCCCTTAACCTGTAAATTCAAACCAAATACATTACTAAACCATATCTACTGCATAAAAATAGGAACACAATACAAGGCAAGAAATACAGCAAACCTTCAGGGCTTTCTCCAAGGCCAGGGATATAGCAGGGATGTATCCATCATCTGGAAAAAGATCAACAAGGAAAACATAGAAATTCAAGCACTGCATTTTCAACATGACTTGAAAAATGAACTTCAAAGCAGAACACAAGTGTAACCTCTAACCCCAAGCGTAAAATATACCTTCTTGGTGAAGCTGAAGTGGCATATCAGCACAAGGGACATATAAATATGGTAAAGCCTACAAAAGACAAACAGTAAGCAACTCATCCAAAAAGCCAATATAAAGCCAAATGGTATTAATTACAAATTATCCATCATATCTATAAAATTTAGCAATGACTGTATAATGAACTAGCTAACAACTTGCCTAAAACCATTTGAAAAATGCAGTAACGATCAACATTATCTAAATTAAAAAAACAATGATCTTACTTGATGAATATGCAAACAAGTCTTCTGGCCAGCAGGGGTTGAGCCATAAACCCTTATAACCGGCACCTCCTTCACCTTCCCACCTTCATAATTAAAAAAAAAAAAATTATATATATATATATATATATATATATATATATATATATATTAAATTTATAATCCATTCACCTGTTGAACACGTGAATAAACAAAACAACCCAAAAAAAAAAAAAAGAAAAAAATTTTAACCAAATGATCTAAACAATTCTTGGTACAACTAGAGCTGGGTGCTGTATTTTAATTTAGTTTTAATTTCTCTGCCAAAAAGATCAAAAACCATTTCTATTACAGAAACTAATAAAATGACGTCATTTAGACAATATTACTTATGATTTTTAGCTTCTTAAAAGGACTTTTGAATTCATTACTTCAACAGAACGTCGTAAAAATTTATGGAGTGGAGAGTAAGTGAAGTGTATTCCAATGAATTGAAACGAAGTCGTTTCGAAATCGTACCCTGGAAGCTACTGTAGCAAATATCGTAGCCAGGGATGGGGGGCGCCATGTAGTGATCGATGGACACGATTCGAACGCTGAAAAGCTTTGAGTCCGGCGGCGAATCTGCCATCGCTTTCCGATTTATTCACGAAAATACACACATTAATTTGCGAACGAAGAAGAAGAAGAAAGAAAGAAAGAAGTTGGTTTTACGAAATGGAATAGTGAAGACTGAAGAGAAGAGAGGAATCGTCGAATTGTTTTGGCGCCATAAGTTAGGGCTTTTAGATGTAGAACCGACAAAAATGTATCAGTATTCAGTAGATTCTAGTTTACGAATTACGATGGCTTTGTTTTACGTTTGTGACTTCGGCTTTCACTTGATTCACCAATGCGCCACTACATGTGGACAGGCGGGCTAGGCTGGGCTGGGACTGTAGTCAACCATTCATCGGGCTCGCTTTCGGGGCAGCCCACAAAGTCCACTTAAATTAATAAAAATAAAGTCCACTTAAATTTATTTAATATTTTTGTTATACAGAAAATTGAAGATTCTTCAATTGTTTATTTTTATTAATATTATGATAATTGGAACAATTTTATCAGAATAAAATAAAATTATTCGCAATGTTAATATAATCACATAATAAAGCAAAATTTCAATTATTAACATATTTAAGTTTACACATACTATCCATTGGAATTATGGTCCCAAAAGCATAATAAAGCCTCCTTGAGCAGCCCGACCTATTTTGACACCTATTTAGAAGTAGAATCTCTACTCATCGTGATTATTATTTTGTGATTCATCAACGTCATTGTACAATTAATAAAAATTCAATTATTTTTTTTAAAGAAAATTTAAACATCTTGCATTAGAATTTCGTTTTCTTTTTCTAAGGGATTTAGCATCTTATTGCAGCATAAAGAACAAGAATTGTGGAGTGGAGGTTTCGAAATCAAAGGCCTTTAGGCATTCAGCATACAATTGTAACTAAAGCTTGAGCATGCTCAAAACTTAAGCTAAAACTAATATTAACTAAAGCTCTAGATTGAAACACTGTTGGGAATTCCACTGCCTGTAAGTCCACCCTCACTAGTAGGATATAGCAGAGTGTACGGAATCTTCGCTGACCCAAAGCGGTTCTTCAGTTTCTTGTTATTGTTTCTTGCTATGATACTGTTCTCAATTTCTACTAGTTTCTTTCCAAACTCCTCAAACGATTTCAACGGTACTTCATCTGATGTCCATTCAGGCGTGTCTCTTTGTCTGAGGTACACTTCATCAGTTGAATGCCTTGACAAAATTTCTATAAGAGATATGCCTATGAGTGTCTACTGCTGGCCAGTTATTGTATCCAAGAAAGCCTTGTCAGGATTTGACACAAGCTCATCATACTCTTTGGTTCCTTCTTCAGGCATAAATCTTCGGCTAATGGTCGGTCAGTTGGGAACGTATCCAGCATAAGGGTACTGTCCGAAGTTGACCACTGCATGGAGAGCAGAAGCCACCCAAATTATGATGATGCGTGAGTCTATCAGCTCTTCACGAGTCTACATTTTAGGCCACCAGGGCTCATCTTTTTTGTCACCATGACCTTCTTCTTGGAGTTCCTTCCACCAGGATTGCAGTTCAGAGTCCTCTCTAACCGCATCATCGCTTTTGTAGTAAAACGAACAATAGTCTTCTACCCATTTTTTTATTGAGGACCATCTCTAGCCCACCAACGGCAAATGGGTAGTCTTCTATCAATAGGTGAAGACAATGAGGAGAGTTTGGATCCTCAACTGCCATTCCTCTTAACAAAACAATACAGTAGCATGTTAGGGCAATCATCTCTCCATTTACTAGAAATTAAAAGTTGAAAAATTTTGCCTGACATTTGATGAGTGGTACAAAAATGTAGAATGTATGCTATTGCCAATAGTATGTAGCTTCTATTGTTGATAGTCAATATTGTTTATGATGTCGAATGTCATGATCCTGCACATTTGAATGAAGCATTTACCTCTTCTTGAGATCAATAGGAAGTGCATGGTCTAGAAAAGTCTAGTTTTTATATATTGCAGATGACATTTCCATGGCATGCTTTCCTGGGAAAACTGTAGATTCTAGCAGTCCACCAGGATTGATGAGGATCTACCGACCCAATGCATTTATATACATTGTACCATGAAAATTAGGATGCAGAAGCTTATAAATTGGGTGAAGCACACTTAGTTGCTTATTTGTTGCAATCACAAATGGCTCAATTGCTGCATGAGTGTTCAAACTGTGACCAATTGAAGCGTTAAAAAGCATACTCAGAGATATCGAATTTATAAGCTTTGCTTGTTTGAGCTTCTAGAAAGACTCATACCAGTGGCTGATGAGCTGATGATAACCAGAGTCATTTGCAGACATATAAGCTTTGGCCAGTTGCCATATTGAACCTTCGACACCATGTTCAGATGGTGTGTATGCTTTACTAATGGCACCACATTAATCTCCATCAGGATGTGGCAAACTTAATTCTATCGCCACCGGTTTCAAAGTCCCATCATCTTTTAATGAAAGGATAGTCCTAGATGCATAAGTCTTTGTGGAAGTAGAGTTTACCTTCCTCAAATATGGCATCAGTGCATCATGGTGATCTAAAATAAATAGCTTGTTTTTCTTGATTGCCCATAGCATCATATATGCATTATTAGTTTATGGTAAACATTAAGTAAATTCTTACTGGGAAGGATCCAAAGAGAATTGACTGAAAATATATAATTGAAAATTAGTCTAGGAACATACCTCATCTACTGTAAACCCATCTAAGTTATGCTCTCTGTCTTGGTTGGTTATTGTACTTCCTTGATTACCATATTGTTCAGGGTTTAACTTACTGGTGGGAATTCCTGCAATTAATTTGATAAGATTAATAAGTAAAGATCAATAACCATTTTTCTCCCTTTTAACCATTGAGAAAAATACAAGTCTTACTTCAAGACGACGAATGACAACAGGGTTCAGTCTGGCCAGCATTTCTCTAGCGAACTCTTCATCAGCTCTCCATGCGGACCTATCCTCTGCTCCAAATTATTGAAACATTGGAAACATTAACAGAAAAAGCTTCCTATTTGTAGAGTCATTCAGTTGTCAAAAATGTAGTTGAAGTGTGCATTACCTTTTATTACTTGAGGCTTTGGAAATTCAAAGAGGTGAAACAGTTCGAACGATTTCCTTGAGCATTTCTAAAGGGATGTTTTGTATAAAATTGATAAGAAAGGGATTCTTAGGTAGACCAATCCCTCCTTCATAGAGTTTTAGCACATCTTCAAAGAGTCAAATTCATTTGTAGGATTATGTTTAGCACCTAATGTTGGTTTTAAGACTTGAGCCACAGATTCCAAAGCATAAGCGAGGAAATCTGACATCTTCAAGAGACCAAATCGCTCATCTCTAGGCACATATATGTTTAAGCTCATAGGAAGATGCAGCCTGCTCTCGCTGTTATGTTCTATTTTAATGACAAGACACTTTTAGTGACGGTATCATAATACTGCTAAAACTTCCAATGAAACAGTAATGACATCTGAGACAATTTAGAAACTCAGCTTCCCAACGTCAATAGGATAAATATAAATGTAGTAATATCTACCGAGGATTATGCAATACTTATAAAAATGTCATACCTTCTTGTGCTGGAGGTCAACCTGTTCTTCCCCTGCGAGGATAAGGGCACTCGGCTGAGCGGCCAAGAATAGGACGCTCATATGTTTTACCCTTTTCAGGATCACCCAAATCATTGTAGTAGGCATAGTCATAAATTCTATCGCATTTATTGAGCTCTGATGTTGTATCTCCTCTTAAGCTCAGGAGTTCTTGTTCTCTTTAATAACGTAGTGGCTGTGGTGTTTCACTTGGCAGATATGTCTATACAAATAGTCAAATATCAAAAATAAAAATTTTTGATTAGATATAAATATTACAATTGGCAAAAGCCTTATCCTTCTATCTACGACTAAAGTTGATGAAATGGATATAGACTAAATTTAAATTATTTTGTAATGCAACATTGGTACAGAACTTACATATACTACTACAACAATCCAAGTACAAAAGCTTTAGATTGAAACACTGTTGGGAATTCCTTTGCCTGTAAGCCCACCTTCACTAGTAGGAACAAGCAAAGTGTATGGCATTTTCACCTGGCCGAACCTGTTCTTCAAATTTTTATTATGGTTTCTGCTGATAATTTTTTCCTCAACTTCTGCCAGTTTCTTTCCAAATTCATCAAATGCTTGCAATGGTACTTCGTCTGATGTCCACTCTAGGGTATCTCTTTGTCCGAGATAAACTTCATCGGTTGAATGCCTTGACAAGATTTCTATAAGGGAAATGCCTAGAATGGTCTGCAGCTGAGCAGTGATTGTTTTCAGGAAAATTTTCTCGGGATTGGACTCAAGCTCATCATATTCTGGAGTTCCTTCTTCAGGCATGAATCTGCGACTAATGGTAGGGCGATTGGGAAGGTAGCCGGCATAAGGGTACTGTCCAAAGTTAATAGCTGCATGAAGAGCTGAAGCCACCCAAATAATGATGGTGCAAGAATCCATCAGCTCTTCGCGATTCTGCATTTTAGGCCACCATGCCTCATCTTTCTTGTCACCATGTCCCTGCTCCCGGAGTTCCTTCCACCACGACTGGAGTTCAGAGTCCTCATAAACCATGTCATCATTCTTGTAGTAGAAGTAACAATAGTCCTGAACCCATTTTTTGATTGATGCCCAAATCTCAAGCCCATCAACAGCATATGGATAGTCTTCTATCAGTAAACGAAGACCGTGCGGGGAGTTGGGATCCTCAACTGCCATTCCTCTTAATAGAACAAAAAGCAATTTTGTCAATATTAAGTAAAATTTTAAGCTCTAAATTTTACTCGATATTCATCCTAAATGTTATGCAACTGCATAATATAGACTAGATAACAAGATTTACCTCCTCTTGAGATCTTCAGGGAGTGCTTGCTGTGGAAAGCTCCAGCTTTTATAAAGAGCAGATGATAATTCCATGGCATACTTTCCAGGGAAAACTGTGGTTTCCAATACTCCACCAGCATTAATAAGGATCTGCCGAGCAAATGCATTTATGTTCATTGTATCACGGAAGTGAGGATGTAGAAGCTTATAAATCGGGTGAAGCACACTTAATTGCCTATTTGTTGCAATCACAAATGGCTCAATTGCTGCATGAGTGTTCAACCTGTGACCAACATAAAAGATATTTAAGACATACTCAAATTTGAGACAGAGTTCAAATACTAAAATTTTACAGAGTTTAAATGCTTCCTTCTGTCATAGATTCATACCAATGGCTGATGAGCTGATGATAACCAGAGTCATTTACAGCCACATAAGCTTTAGCCAGTTGCCAAATTGAACTTTTAACACCATGTTCAGATGGTGTATATACTTTGCTAACAGCACCATATTGATCTCCATCAGGATGCGGCAAGCTTAGTTCTATTGCAACAGGTTTCAAAGTCCCATCAGCTTTCAAGAAAAGGATTGTCCTAGATGCATAAGTCTTCGTAGAAGTAGTGTTTATCCTCCTCAGGTATGTCATCATAGAATCATGGTGATCTAATATGAATAGCTTGTTCTTCTCAATTGCCTGTGTCATTATACACAAAATATTTTTGATGATGGTTATTGATTCCAATACATCTGGAGAAAAGAGATTGAAAATTTACAATTTAAAATAGGTCTAAGAACGTTACCTCATCTACAGTTAGCCCATCTAAGCTATTCTCAATGTCATTATGGGTTATTGTACTGTGCTGATTACCATATAGTTCAGGGTTTAGCTTGCTTACTGGCGGGAATTCCTGCAGATGGTAATAATCATTAGCAATGACAACATCTATTGAGAATCAAGAGAATGAGAAATGACAATGCTATCCTGCAGATGGCCTTACTTCAAGACAACGAATTATGACAGGGTTCAATCCAGCCAGCATTTCTCTTGCAAACTCTTCATCAGTCCTCCAAGCAGACTTATCCTCTGTACAAAATCATTGAAACATAACAAACATGAATAAAAAAGTAAGCACAAAGTCTCAAATACGGTAAGTTCTCAAAAATGTAATTGAAGTGAACAATACCTTTGATTACTTGTGGCATTGGAAATTTCAAGAGATCTTCACCATCAGTTCGGAAAATTTCCTTGAGCATTTCAAAGGGGATGTTTTTTCTAATATCATCAAACAAGTTGTCAGGCAGATTAATCCCTCCTTCATAGAGTTTTAAAATATCGTCAAAGGAGTCAAATTCATTAGGACTGCTGTCTAGAGATTCCAATGCTGGTTTTATGACTTGAGCTATGGATTTGAGAGCAAAAGCAAGGAAATCTGACATCTTCAAGTGACCAAATCGCTCATCTCTTGGAACATATATGTTTAAGCTATTGACAATTGACAACCTGCTCTCGCTTTTAGAATCTATTATGATAACAACAAAATACCATCAATGAATGTATTAATGCTACTGATAGAACTTCAATTACTTGAAAACTGGCAGTGCATAAATTACAGTTTGTTGTCCAATCTATATAAGATTCAAGCTCATTTTAAAATGATTAGACTTTGATTGCTAGTAACTCAACCTCTCTAGCCACGAATAAGCTCTTGATAAGTGGAATTAAGCAGTAATTGAAATATCTAACCTTCTGCAAGTTTTCGGCCTGTTCTTCCCCTACGAGGATAAGGGTAATCAGCCGACCCTCCAAGAACCGGGCGCTCAAAATTTTTGCCCCTTTTAGGATCACCCAGGTCATTGTAGTAAGCATAGTCGTATACTCTGTCATGTTCCTGGAGCTCTGCAGTACCATCCCCTCTCAAGTTCACCAATTCTCGTTCCCTATAATAACGCAAAGGCCCTGGTGTTTCTCTTGGAAGATAAGTCTGTACAAATATCATATAAACAAAAATAAGACATCTGACTAGAATGAATTCTGAATTCAATTTCATAATTTTCTTAAATATACGATTACTTGCCTTGTTAGTGAAGAAAATGCGATTTGTTTTGTCATCTTTCACGGGGTAAACCCATGAGTTGCAAACAAAATGGACACGGCCTTCGCCAGGAACGTCTTCAAGGGTGAGTGTCTTAAGATAAAATTCACTGTGATGGTTGTTTCTTATTAAGAACGCCCCTGGAACTCCAATGCCCTCATCCCATTCAAATATAACATCGAATGCAGACTCCCCTGCTGCTAATGGTGTGCTTTTAGGAATCCACCCTTCTAAATGTGCCGGCTTCCCAAGCTTTCCAGCTTGCAAACCATTTTCTACAAACACATATCAATTTCACTTATCAGCAATCGTCAAAACCAGCAATCAATGACATATGATCAATTTTATTATTTCAAAAATAAAACTGTTTTGCAACAATTATACACTGTTCTCTTCATAATATTATTAAAATCGGACAAGAGATACAGATTAATTTGTTTATGGGATTAGGCGTTGTTGAAAGGTAACTTTGGCCTACGTCTGTCAAAATGACCTTTTATGACACGGAAATTGACTTAAGATGTAAACTATCAAATAGAAAATGACCTTTTTTTCCCTTAAAAGAAAAATCACAACTACTAAAGCTTAAATCATCACGTTCGACCTACTATATCTATCAATAAATGAAAAAGACAAAAGAAACTCCAAAATATAGAACCCAAAAATTCCTATAATTTTATTTAAGATGAATAAGGCTTTTGATTTCATCACTTACACGAGGTGATATCAATTTCTCAACAAATCAACTTGACATTTGGCATCAAAAGCACTAATGACTTGATCCCCATACCATTATTTACTTGGCTTACATGTTAAGCCGAGTAGTGCCAAATGTTAAACTGTGGGTTTGATCATTAAACTATTGTTACAGGTACGGAATTTTTGGAACTTGAAAGATCACAAATTTTATGTTCTAAGTAATAAAGATCCCCTACCCATTAAGAATATTCATATACTATTGCTGTCTAGGACCATAATACTTATTTTCAGGCCAATTTGATCCCTTATATACACCATAACAAAGATCAGTCTAAAAATAAAATAATAGAAAATCTATGAAGACTAGAAGAAAAACTGAGAATAAAGAAAGAGCATCTTGAAAAAGACACATTGACTTTTTGAGAGTCATGAGGCTTAAAAAGAGTCTTTCTTAATAAAGGCAGGGACCAGTTTGGAATGTAAACCCCTTGTTTGAAAAAAATAAATAAAAATAAATTAACCCCCCCCCCCCGGGGGTGTATCTAATTACAAGAAAACTCTTTTTACGTGTTGGACGGAGCTGTGGACATATCTCACATGCATGTCCCAACCAGTTTCTGCCGGCCATGAATGAAGACCAGAATGGTGAATAATTCTCTTGGACCGTGCTTGCAGGGCTCTGTGATCATCAATGATTTTTTTTTTTTTTTCAGATGACCTTTTCTTTCGCTTACTTAGAATTTATAATTAAAAAAAGGACAAAGAAAAGAAAATGATTTCGAAGAAACGGTTCGAGTCAAGTGATGACACGAGTTAAAATAGTACTGATTTCTCACTGTTAATTTGAAAAAGAATAAGAAAGAGAAAACTTTTTTTTCGAGTTTTTGTGGCCACCATAGGTGAATCTATTCTAAGGTAAGAGACGCGGAAAGCAGACAAATTACTAAAATAAAAAATAAATGAACAAAACATTGAAACCAGACAAGCCGCTAAACTTCTCAGATACGTCTTATTCCACTGTTAAAACCACTTTCTAGTTTCTACAGGCAGCTAGGAACTTGTTTCTCCATGGAATAATAATACTCAAACAAACCGTACCTCTATTTGCAATATATTTATTAATATCTATTTAAAATAATTACACCAACCTCCACAAAACTAAACACAGCAAATAAATTTTTTTTTTTTAAAAGGAACTTCTGCCAAAGCGAAGCCAAGTCACTTTTTCCAAGTCAACCTAAAAGGAGTTTGAAGGAGAAAAAAAAAAAGGAAAGGTAAGAAAAAAATTCACTCACCGGCAGGCTCGCCATGAGTAGCACTGATGAGTTGTAGGGTGACTTTTCGGCCAAGCAACTCATGAAACCGATCAAGAAACGATGCATGGAAGTCATTGAAATCCAAAACATTCTTCTTCATCAAAACAACAGTGCCCTTTATCTTCTTGCACTTGCCCTTGTCATCATGATCATTACCGCAACATGTGATGGCATCAATGATATGCCCCAACATCTTTCTACAGAATATTATTATTATTAGCAAGCTATATTTGTTATGAAGAAAGAAACAAGATGCAAAGAAAAGGAGGGGCTTGATGCATGTACATATAGGCAAATGAATAAGAGAGAGAGAGAGAGTGTGTGTGTGAAAAAATTCACTAAGAAGCTGCACTTGTTATTTCATGAAAATGAACTATTTTATGGAACAAATCTTTTTATTTTGTTATTACTTTATTTATTACAGAACCATTTTTACTTGAGAAGACTTTCATTCGAGTCTTCTTCTTTAGATCTCCTTGTAGTTGTGGGACCACGACCGACTTAGAGTTTTTACTCGTTTTGGAGGGGCGTGTGATCAAGCTCGATAGCTTATTGGAAAAGGCAAATGTAAGTTGATTGATTAATTTGACCTTTTTTTTTCCACCATCTGTGAGGAATATTGATTTGTTTTTGTGACTAAACTAACAATTTAGACAACGTGATTTAAAAAAAAAAAAAAAACAAAGTTTATAGAATATTGATGCTTAACTCAAGTTGTTTTTCTTTTATAAGGAATTGGTTAGGACCAGTCTAATTCAATTTTATAATAAAATATTATCATTTAACCAAAAGTTTATTAATATTTGCAATATAGAATTTATTAGGGCCAATGTGAATTAAAATAGAAACCCCATATTAATTATCCTACATATATACACATACACACACATAAAACTTGTCTATTTTTATACTCATATTTAAATTTGGAGAGAAAAAAATACTAAAACTCATCTCCAATACTAATTAGGTTACAGAAAGACTTCGTTAATATTCATCTTTAATATACTTAACCTTTTACTTATTAATTTAAAATTTTATGTAAAACAATTCATAAATGATATCATAAGTGGGGGTGAACATGAGTTGTTCAAGTTCCAACTCAAATTAAAATAATCAGTTTTTACTTGACATATAAATCAAAGTTTGATCCTAACTCTTTTTTTAACTCAAATTTCATTATATTTTGTAATTTATTTTAGTTTTATATGAACAACTCGGTTTTTATTAATTTTTTGAAACAAATCGTTGGCTTTTTACTTAATATATAAACTAAAGTTTGATCCTAGTTCTTTTTTTTCTAACTCAAATTTCATTATATTTTATAATTTACTTTAGTTTTATATGAGCAACCCGATTTTTATTAATTTTTTAAGCCAAATCGTTGGCTGCACTCAATTTTTTCATGAGCATCGATTCTTGTGCCCACCCTTAATAACTTGTTTTACAACAATAATTACCCATTTTATTGTCCGGGTTGGTGAGAGGAGATAGCTTAAAGGGTAAATGAAACTTTGTTCTTTTTTTTTGGGGGGGGGGGGGGTGGGGGGTGGGGGGTTTTGGGGGTTGGTCTTGGGGAACTGATTTATCTGCTACAAGTATCTAAAGCAGCGCGTGGGTATGGCATATATTCTACTAATTAGTGGGACTTAAAATCTGACCAATTTTGGGCACCTTATCTTGGCTTAATGGGAAACTAAAGCGTTAATCACTAAAGAACCCTTATTTTCTCTTCAATTCTTTCTTTATACAAGTAATGTGATGTTGTTATACAATGATACAACTTACCCTACTCCTTCTCGATTTTATGTTTTCATTATACATGTTACTACTCAACAACTTAGGTTGTGACTATAATAATTAAGGGCATTGTGATTTTCAGTCTAAGTATTATCATATGATTAAATTTTATTGACTTTTATTAATTCTTTTAACCATCTAACAATACTCAAATTATGAAATTAAATTTTTACTTATTTCCGTTTGAGACAAGTATTTCTTTTAACATGCTGTCAAAACTGACGTGGTAAGAGTTCCATTGCAAAGTCTGTTCTAATACTATTAGTTTTAATGTTGCTATTGCATTTTTGGATTAAACAGTTCATACATTACATTGAAAAAAAAAAGTGAGAGAATTTGTGCGGTTACCAAATCTCTCTTTTATCCTGTTATTTTACTCCATTTTGTATGGGAAGCCTCTTCTCATATGGTTTCCTTACTTTTATTCGCGTCTCTTAAACTCTCAGGTGGGATTTACCTTTGTTTGATTCTTTTTAAATTTTAGGCACCCCCTTTAGAATTGATAAGTAGCAAGCTTATGAGTTTTGTGTCTCAATATTTGGCCAAGAAAAAATAAAAAAACAAAAGGACATTTGATGTCAAGAATCAACAACAGGCGTGAAAAAGCATGCATGGTCATTACTTTTTATGCATATAGGATAAGAATCGAATTAGTTGTTGTTCACTTTATCGCAGTGCATGCGATGCAGAATCAGTATAAATCAAAATTAATCTACTTACATTATTGTAGTACAAGTTTCGTTTGAATAATTTTGCATGGTTTTGTCTAAACTGTCTCCCAAATTAGTTAATTCCTATCCAGTGTTTGGCCGTCGTATGTAGGTCTATCATCATTATCTCGTACGTAGAACCAAAATTCAGCCAATATGCACACTGTACGCATACTCTGTTACAAGATTCATTAGGCCGCCGCGGATGATTCAAACTTGACTAATCATTGCTTCGTCAGTATATGCAATACATTCAACTATCACTTATCCTATATATAGACCATTTCCCACAATTATTTTTCAACTCAATAAATTTGGAAATTAAGAATATGAAATCAATTTGAAAATGATGATTTCAAAGTTAGCTTCAAGGCTGCTTGAACGACAAGAAAAAATAACTACACCACGAAAACTTGCCTGGTTGTTAGTTGTTGGAGCTTATTATTGTAACAATCGTTTTTCTTGACAGTAAATGACAAGAGACGTGGCTGCTTATTTCGCAACAATGGTTGTTTTCAGAATTAATTAAGGCTATGTAGTAAATGAGAAGAGACGTGGCTGCCTATAATCCATGGATTATGGATGGGACAAATCCTTGGAACTGAGATTGGTTTGTTTGACAATATTTAGCTAAAAAATAACAAAGGCAAGAGATCTACGTTTTCATTTCGATCCATTTTTGATAAAGAAAGGAAAGAAAATACATATACAAATAAGATGCGAAAAATGTGATATAGAATTTATGAAATAATGCTTTTTCCTCTTAACAAATAGTTCTGCCCTATTTTTCATTATTTGGCTGAAACACTAGTTGTACATTTGACATTAACAAACATAAAAAATTTTAAGTAATTTGTAATATTATTTTGATCTACTAATATTTAATTGTTCTATAAGAGATCTCATGCGTATAAAGTATGAACATAAGGAATATAAAATTATCAAAATTTATAACAATGTATTTATATTTAAAATTTTCCTAATTTATAATTACTGTAACTTATAATTTATCCAAAAATTATATAAACAATACACGTTAATTATACTATTCATATAATTTTACTCAAACTGAAAATTAATAATATTATTCACGTAATTTTACGTAGATTATAAATTAATAATATATCTATTAACTTACACTTATACCTTGTACCATGGTACTTTCCTAATTAGATAAAATATTGGCACCGACCCCATTAAAAGATGCTATAGATTGCTTGTGATTTTTTCTTTGAAATTATGTCCTTGAAAAGGAATAACTCATTAGTTTTTTAAGGAAAGCTGCACCTTAGCCGGCTCCGTCTTTTAAACTACCTCGCAACTCCCTAGAGTTGACCGACTAAAAGTTGAAGTTCTTGCCAAGAAATCTGCCAGTCAGTAACATGAAAAGAATGGTAGATAAGATTGACACCACTGACCCATGCGAACATTAAATAGATTCCTTTTCAGACAACAAACGCTAAATAAGTTAATGCAAGAGAATTGCCGCTTTCTTTCTTAATGAAGTTTCTTAATCACAACGTGAGACACGGTTTCGGACGCACTTGTTATTTTCTAATTAATTTTTCTGAGAAAAATTATGATGCGAGCACATCCATCAAAACCAAGAATGCAAAACTAAATCTGTTAAGCGAAGATACTTCTTGGTTGTAGAATTCGATGAAATTAAATGAATTCTAATGCTAAGTTGTTCATGTCAATGAGCCTAATTTGCAAATAGTTTTTACAATAATTAAAATTTTCCCAAAACTTGTTAGTTGGACCCATAGCTTCCTTGACTCAATATCCCAAAGATATTATTGCAAAAAATAAAGACAAAGTATCCGTTATCCGTGTGTAAAATATTTAATAATAAGAATATTTTAAGATAATTTTTTAAAATACGAAGACGCAACAAATATTAAACTTGAAATATAAGAATTGAATGAACATTTACATTTTTTTTTCTTTAAGTCGTATGATATGTTTTATGTAAAAAGTTTTTTGTTAAGAAAAAAATATATTTATCACGTGGTTTAATTGGATACGCTGTGTACATAAATGAAATTACATAAATTGTTAACTTTTTAATTTGTTAGAGGGGTTTTAAGAGAAATTAGGTTGGGTGCCAATTGCCCAACTCATAGTATTTTGTCAAAAAAAGGGGGTCTAGGTGTATTTAGAACATTTTCTCAAAAACTAAAGCCTAAATTTTTCAGCCCGGAATATCCGACCCTATTTTTCAGAGCCCAGAAAAGCCTAGACCATAGTTTCCAGACTTCAACTTGCTCTCAAAAATTAAAAGAAGAATTGGGCTACAAGCACCCTTCTCGTCTCCGAGTGGAGCCCCCTTTACAGTGATTTTTATTTTAATTCTAAAAACGTCTTTTTTTCTTTTAATACAGTCTTCTTTTTTAAAAATTTTTTATTGATAAAACTTAAATTAGTATTATGTTATTTCCTTTCTTTTGTAATATTTCTGTTGCCTTGTGCATAAACAAAATTTTTTTTATCGGTGAAAGATTTTTAAATATTAATCATTAAGCTAAATTATATATATTAAAATATAATTTAAAAACAATCTTATGTGGAGTGATCAATAATAATAGAATATTAGATTACTCCAAATTTTTATAATTAAATTTGGCCAGATGAAAGCAATGGGTAAAAAAAAAAAAGAATAATGATATAGCCACACACTCTTATATAAATTTATTTTATATAAGATAATATAGAATTAACCCATTAAGTAAATAAAAATATAAAATAATTAAAATAAATCATGTAAGTCAAGAGATATTTAATCCAACTAATTAAATTATATCAAACTAATTTTTATAAAAACAATTTATATAAGAATTTGTAACTAGTTATTACTCAAAAAGTAAATATTGATTATCAATAAAAATAACTTATTAAAAAAATTCTTAAGTTTATTTAATTATTATTTATTTTTAATGTAATTTTATAAGGACAACAAAGGGGTTACAATAACTTCCCTCTTAAAAGAACAACTAATATAAAATTATAAATCATGCATGGGTGAATTTTGAATTTTTGGTGGAAATCAAAGCCCATATTTCCCAGAAAAGCTGAACCCAATAAAAGTCGCAACCATAATTTTCTAACTTCAAACTACTCAGAAAAGTCATCAAAATTCAAATTCCAATTGCTTTTAAATTAGAATTCGAAATCAAAATTATTGATATTATTTACTTGATAAAATAGAAAGAGCATGAGAATAAAACAAATGGACCTTAGGATTAATATTCTTAATTAATTTTATATTTTGATCCATGTTATCTATACTTTACATAATTTATAAAAATATTTAAAAACTTTGTAATATTTATAAATAGGTCCTTTAATATTAATTAATTATTTATTTTGTGGTTATTTTAGTTACTACGATTATTAAAATTGTTATTATTGTTTTTTGTATTCTTATCATTAATATTATAAAAGAAGATAATAATAATAATAATAATAATAATAATAATAATAATAATAATAATAATAAATTCAAGATATTTTGGTAACTTGTAATAATCTATTCCTATTCCAATAAAAAGTAAAAGGCACCAATAGAAATATAACTTATTCTCATTTAAATTCTTACAACTCAGATAAATAATTTATCTTGATTTCCATGTCTTATTCTGATGTAGTCTATTTCAATTACCGTTTGGTATAGTCTATTTCAATTACCATTTGGTAAACACACTATTAATACTCTTTTTTTATTGTGTATTAAAAAAAATCAAATATTGAGCTAATCTAAAATTAGTGGAATTTTTTAAATCTTGAATTGTTTCTTAGTTGATTGTTGATGATTAACAAAGTTGTTAGAGTTGTTTCAGATAAAAAAGTAATAGACATGATGTTTTACATAAAATGATAACAAATACAAATAACACATTAAGTGCTCGATGAAATGCCCTTTACTTTTAGTTGATCAAGTGTTAAAACACTATTTTGGTGTTTGTTAAGTTGGTTTGAGCCAGTGAACCAATATTTTTATTGATTTGTTTGCATTATGTTGTTATGATTCTTTAATGTGCTATAGTTACACCTATTGCATATATATGGCAATACATAATGTGGATTTTTGTTAATTTGTTTGGTGTCATTGGTGTTGTGGATTTTGGTTGACAATTGAAATCTTAAGTGAAAATATTATGTATAAATGGTATACACTGCTTAAATAAGAATTATTGAATATTGAACCATTAGAATTATTACTAAATATATCCAAAAATTTCTATTAAAAAAATACTCATATTAGGTAAAATGTTTGTTATTTACTCGAATAATGAATCATTCGTTGAATTGAATAACTAGATAAAATAGAGAAATATATCAAGTTAATGGCTGTCTTCATGCGATAGGTAATTTTGGTGTGCCTATTAAACCAAACTAGTTGAGGCTTTAGTTATATTGCATGATCATATAACATACATGATTCTTTCACAATCATTAGATAAAAATATAACAATTGTAGAAATAATATGATTTATTATCTAATATTTTCACAACTATTGGATTTTCATCCAACAGCTATGAAAGAATCATATATTTTACATGATAATATAAGATAACAACCTCCACTAGTTAAGAGTGTATTGGTATACTTGTCATACCAAAATACACTTTCAAGAAGAAAGTAATACAATTAACACTCTTAAAATAAACATCATGATGTTTTATTGACTATCTTAATCATTAATGTTGGTCATATTTCACTTGATTATTAATATATTTTTTAAATTTTTTAAACTTATTTTTGTCTTTTTTTTTGTAGCCTGTTCTATCTTGGCCATTGACCCCATGTATGTATCGAGAAATGCATCACGTTAATTTTGCAAGCTTCATGAGAAATTTTTTGTTTTGTTTTTGCCTTATCTCACTTTTCTTTTTAATTTTGAAATGAATGTTTCCAAATTTTAATTAGGATTTTATTTTATTGTACTTTGCATTCTACCATTAGTATTGATCTTAGTATCATTGAATCACATGTTCCAATCATGAATCGAAATTTAGAACTTTTAATTTTTTTAATTTTAATTAATAAAGATTTATTCTAAGTTCAATCTATTTTTAAATTATATGTAAGATCCTAAAATGATTAAATACTAAAGAAGTGGGTTTGAACTATAGGTTACTAAAGACAATGAAAAAATCATTATTAAATCTTTACATTAATATTGATCATATCCTTCTATACTGATATGCAATTAATAAAAATACATTTCTTTCAGTTGTATTTAGATTAAAACATATTATTTTCAAAGTTAAATACTTATTGGGTTATCAAATTTTGTAAAGATATTTGTTCATAATTAAATAAATTGCATTATAGTATTTTTAAGGATGATGAAGAATCCTAGTTGAAAATCAATTGTTTTCTCCAATCAAAATTAGTTGTGTTATATAACTTGGATTCAAGGTTTCATCTTAACCCGTTTAAAAGAATTTATAATTTTCCGTTCAACCAATAGTAATTCTGACATATTCTATTGATGTTACAAGGTTACTTATAAAAAATATTATGATATATACTAATATATGCAAGAAGTTATAAAGGACGTATACATTTATTAGATGTACACTTTTAGTGGACGTATATCTACAATCTTAAAAAATTTATTGAAACTCTAATTTTTTTTCTCACTTGGTAATATATATATATATATATATATATATATATATATATATAATATTTTAACATAACTTCCAATGGTGCTATTAAAGTTGAAATGATTTTTATTATTTTATTTACTGTTCACTAAGTTATTGTGCTTATTATCTCCTTTAACTGAAATAGACACAAAGTGCTTTTTCTATGTAGAACTTAAAATAAATATTATATTATTAAACATTGTGAAGAATATTTTAAAAAGGAAAATGCAACTATTATGTTGTTATGGTTAAAGGTTTAAGTTATCAAAAAGATTTATGATGTCATTATGGTGGAAGGTTTAGGCTATCTATTATTAGTAGAATGTTTTGTGACGAATTATTTTAAGAAGAGATATATTAAGAGATTGCCTCCTAAAGAGGCTGTTATTCTTAAAGTGTAATAGCAGGTGAATACTTACTACAATGAGGTGTGTGTTTGACTTTACTAATTAATTACACTTAATATAATCATACTAACCTTTATATCTTCTAATTTTTAAGTTAGTTGTATTACTAGTTTACATTATTTTTAAGGAATTATTTATTTTGAGCAGCAATGGTTCAGTTGAACCTAGAGTAATAAATTATGTGTTCTCTCATTACCAATGCATGATTTAGTTGTTTTCTTAACCCCATCTGTTATCTTCTATATTTTTTATCTATGTTGTTATTGAATGTAAGGTTAAGAAGGTTGCTTTATATGGCATTTACATGTAATAACTAGTTGTATACATATTAATTTATTTTCAGGAAAAATTTTTTGTCAAAACATGCTTTTTACTAAGTTGTAGGCAATGCTATATGATTGTTTGTGACTTGAAATAATAACTTGACTACTTAACAAATACAGCAATTTGTTCATGGTTTGGATTAATTAAAGAAATTTAATTTCTATTTTTAGCAGTTTAAAATTTATTGCATGTTTGCTTGTATATAGCAAATGAAATTCTAACTACGTCAATCTTTAAAGTTTGAGAAATATTAACAAATTTCTACTTAATTTTTTGGATACTAACAAGATTTTTTGTCGCAATTTGTTCATTTTAGTAACAACTCTTTCATCTTTAAAAATGATAATTAAATATTATTTGTTCTACTAAGAATTTGGTGACAAAAGTTTTTTTATTAAAAAGTACTTATAGCAACAAAAATATTTTCACTGCTAAAACTTTTGTCGATAAAGACCAATATTGCTGTAGTTAGCTTAGTAAAAGTTGTTAAAATGAATAAGAGTTGGTTTTTTATAGTTGGAACAAGAAACTATCTGTTATTCATTCAAATAAACATTCAATTAGTTATCACATCATTTTGCTAAATTAAGGCAATTCGCTGCTAACCTAATGTGATATTTTACTGTTAGAAAATAAATTTAAAATTTTTGCCTAATTGAATCATTGCCAAAATTTATTTCTTAATCTTTAAATACTAGAATATCTCAGAAAATCATCGGTTTGGCGTTAAAATTTTTTTTTCAATGCTAACTTAATTTTTAAAATTTATAGTTTGTCAGAAAAGTTTCTAAAATTGCACAATAACCTAAAGTGTTATAAATAATTTTTAAATAGGTCATTTCTAAGATTTCAAACAATATATGTTGATTTCAAAGTTTTCAAAATTTTTTCAATTTAGTCCATAAGCTTGAAAGCAACCATTTTCGTAAAAACATTTTTGATTAAGTATATGACATTTGCATTTTAAAAATAATGGTGAACACTACTACCCTCCAATAGGGATTTTCTGCCATCAATGAAACGGGAAAAAAGACAAAAACTCAGCATGTTTTGAATAAATTAAGACTTGTATTCTATTTCAGAGTTCAGGAATATAAAATGTCATAAAGAAATATTTGAGATTTTAAATACTTAATCATACATACATTTAATCATACTAACTTTACAATATATGTGTTAAGAAAATTCACCTAAGATAGTACATTTGATTTGCTTGTCCTCGACCTAATAAGGTTTGTCCATTGAATGCCTTAAACTTGAACTCATAGATGATTTTTATCTTTTTTATTTTACCCTTGACATGTGGTTTATTATCATAAAAAACCAAGCTTACATAACATTTTAGGTCAATATAACTATATGAAACATGCAAATCGATCAACCAAAAGAAATCAATAGAGCGAACTTATTTTGTATATAATCATTATCATTGAATCCATTGGCAGCATTGAGTTAAAATCATTATTAATTGAAGGAAAATAATAAACATTCAATAATCAATATATATTGTCATTAAGAATTCAATCTCTTAAGAAAATCTTAATCCCAAAGAATGAGATATAAATATAGTTGATCAATTTAAATAATTCTTGTTTAGTGTTTTTGAATTTGCAATTGTAGTGGATTGATTGGGAAGCTGACATTAAGGCAACCCAATTAGCAAGTAATAATATTAGGATATATTTTGGTTGCTAAAGCTCGTTAGATGAAAAAAGGCAGTTGCTGATGTCACATCCATGGTTGTCAAATTTAACTTAATAAGGGTATTCACTTGCAGGAAGCATGGCTTCCATGCATGCTTTTTCCCTATAAAGGCTAATTATAAATTGTATTATCAATGACAAGTCACAAGAGCAAATGCATGGTAACTTAAGCATAAGAAGGAAAAGTGTTAAAATCACAGTTAAAAGATCTAATAATCAACATGTAGATATTTTTTGAAGGCAAACACGAAATCAGAAGTCAATATATGTAATATATACACTTTTATTTTCTTATTGAGTGAATTATTTATTTTTCTGTTTGGTATCGATCTTATAAATTTCGGACTCATTACATATTATCGCGAGAAAATTCATCACATTTATTGAATTATCACGTATGAATAATTTTAAATTTATCATGATATAAAATTGAGACAAAATCGAATGCGATTTTCAAGCTGGATCGTCTGATTTTTGTTAACATGGAATCAATATCGGTTTAATTTGTATATAAAAAAATCAATTTCTTTAAATAGAGAGGGAGAGGAGCCAAGAGGGGGGGGAGAGAGAGAGCTGACTGAGTTTGACCCAATCCGAATCTGACCCTCGACCGTGACCTGATCGGATCTCACGATTTCAACCACCATTTTTGATGAGTCTGGCACCGATTTAAAGCCCTTGAGACACCGGTCATAACCCTACCATTCCCATTGCAGAAAAAATGACTAGAACGCTGCCAGTGAAGCTTGAAAGTTTCGGCTAAAAACCTGCTATTGGCCGATGAGGGGCAATTTAATAAAATTTATAAAATTTGAGGTTAATTCTATAATTTCTAAAAGATATGAGTAATGTAGTAATTATGGACAAGAATATTTGTGTAATTTGAGATTTTGAGGGTAAATCGATAATTTAAGTGATCAGGGGTAATTTGGTAATTTTACACTCTGGGGGTAATTTCATAAATTCAGAACACTCAAGTTATTATTATAAATTAAATTGAGGATATTTTGATAATTTAAGATTCTGAGGATAAATTAATTAATTATATTTTTAGGGCAATTTAGTAAATTTTGATATCAGAGGTATTTTGGTAATTTTTAGATATATGGGTATTCTGATAATTTTATATAATTGGGAGTTGTATTATGTGGGTTTCGAGTTTTATTGAGTATAATTACTTGTATTTATTGTTGTGGATAATAATTATATTATTTCTTAAATTAGGAGGACCTGCAAATGGAAATCAACCTGCGGACGTCGACGATTCCAGATTTGATCGTCGTCATTGTGAGTGGAATATAGAAAATCTATTTTCTCTGTAGATTATTATGATTTTTAATTATGATAAATCATGTTTGCAAATGAATTTTAAATACTTGATTTAATGATTTTATAAAAAATGGATTTTAACTGCATAATGGTATTTATTATCAGAAATGTGTACCATAAATGATTTTATTTCTGATTTTGAATATATGCGCATTAATAATATTAAAAAAAAGAAAATGGATTTTAAAGGTTGTTGAAAGTAAAAGGAAATGTGATTTCAAATATTATCGGATGTTTATTTTACAAAGTCATTAAACAATGCCCTTCCCCATATTCAATGATGAGGTGATGTGAGATTATATGAGATGAGATGATATGTAATGATATGAGATATATGCATTTGGGGCCTGTCTTAATACACACAGAGGCTTTGGGTCGTATACTTAGTTGCTTTTATTTTTTGGGGACTAATTATGCATGCATAGATATGATGAGTTATGATGATGTGATATGAAAAGACATGATGAGATGTGATGGGATGTGAGATGTTATTTTTCCCATCTATCTGTGTAGCTCTAGGGTATAATGGTTTCTTGATTGCTCATCCGTTGAGATCCGAATTATCCGTGTAACTTCGGGGCATAATAATTTCTTGATTATTTGTCCTTTGAGGTTCGGATATGATGAGATTATTTCCCTGGGTACTCGTTTGGTAATAGTTTTCAGTATTCAGTATTGAGATCATGTGTTGTGAATTTTCCTTAGTTTTACGTAGTATTTTGTGACGATTTCAGATTAAATATTTATATCATGTTATGACATGTTCTTCCCTAGTTATTTCACATGAAATTATATATGTTTTTGAAGCTAGTGATTTGATTATAAATGTTATGTGATTTATTAATATTTCTCATTTATACTTTGATGAAATTGTATATTTAAAAATGATACGATTATTTTCAAAAATAAAATTATTTTCAAAAATTACTATCCACTCATTGACTTTCATTGAGTTTTATACTTACTCTCGTTTTTATTATATTTCCCTCACAGGAGATTTGTAGGTACAACAGTCGACTCAACAACGATAAATATTTATATTTTGGCCATGTAATAATATTAGGAGTCACAGAATTTTTAGTTGAAATATTTCAGATTGTATAATATTATGATTAAGAATAATTTATTGTATTTAGTATTTATTGGGATGTTGATTGGTGTAGTTTATTGTATTTTGAAAATATTTTGGAAGTGCTATTTTATTAATTATAGGATTGGGAATGTCAAAATCACAGGGAAAACTTTGTCGAAATTTCGGTTGAAATATTATTATTATTATTATTATTATTATAGAATCGTTATTAGATTGATTTCGAGTATTAGAAAAACTCGTCCTAGGGTTTGGGACAGGTCGTGACAATATATTAAGGTAAAATTATTCTTCAATCCTTGAATAGTGTAAATGTTGTTCTCATGGATTAAAACAATTGCCAAGTAAATATTTCTTTATCTCCCAATAGCTAGGGATATCAAGCTCAATAAAGCAATAAAAATGAAAACGAGTTATTAAAAAAAAGTATTAAAAATTAGTCACAGAAATTTGTACAGATGGCAACGTAAAATACAGTGCCCAGCCCACACTGAATCTTAAGAATACAACATTTGAAATGGCCATGAGAACTTTCAATGTCCTGGTGCATGAAATTAACCCTTTGTATCTGTAGCTACAATCATATGAGCGACACTTGGCTTCCAGAACTTGCATACTTGCTCACCAATCATGCAACAAAAACTAAGCAAATGAAACTGCACCAGCAGAATAGGATAAACGATATATCAGCAGTGAATATTAGCAGTTTAATTAACTACATAATTCATCACCATTATTAGATCAAGATACTTCCAGACCACACTCTAAATTTCTAATCAAGTACACTATTGTAACAATTAAGACATCATAAGTTACAGTCACACATTTCCAAGATTTAATATTTTACCTGTAAAAAGATTTTAGGTTATATGAATCATCAATTCAATTATAATCAGTTAATTTGTTGTCACTACTTAAAATTCATTTATTTATTATCAACCACCATTGCACCTCAAATAACCTTCTCCTCTACCGAAAAAGCAGATCCACCAAAAAAAAGAAAAGAAAAGAGAGAGAGAGAGAGAGAGAGAGAGAGAGAGGTTGTTGCCTGCTAAGGAGTTCTGCATGTAGAAGAACTACTAATTTAACAACTTAAATAGACAGCATCGTATTTATTTTCGTGGATGAATAAATTTAAATAAGAATAGAAATAAGTGCTGAGGGTAGTATATAAGATTTTTTAAGCTCTGAGTTTAAAATATGGAACATCTTTTAGCATGTTAATATTTACTCTCACTTAACACCAAAAAAGACAGAAACCTTAGGCTCCCTTGGTTAGTTAAATTCAAATGGCATCTATTCTTTTAAAGCTATCAAGTACTAAAATCTTTAGAATCTTTATTGGTTTAGAGCATATAAAAAGAAAATGTATGCTTTGACACTCAACAAAGCTTTAATCAGTTAGAGTAAGAGTATATAACTGATTAATTAGTGCGAAAAAAGAAATTTTTAGGGAGAGAGAAGGAGAAAAAGAATGGGTGGAGTAGTTTGTTTAATATTATAACTTGATAGGGAAAAATTGGACCACCTTATCTCATCACACAAACAGTCCCTTATTTTGGGAACAAATCTAATGTTTCAGTTTGTTAATTTATTATTGCAGCTGCAGCTAGATCTCAAAGGGATAATTCAAGCAGCGACTAGTTATGAGGTAATACTTTAGTTCAAGTTTTATTGAATTTTGTTGAACTTTGTAATTTGCGCTCAAGTACTTTATTGTTAATGATGGTCATTGTGCAGGGTGACAATTGGTCCAATTGGTTTGTGTCTACGCGCACAACCCTAAAGTCTCGAATGCCTCCAGCTTGTGTGTGGGAACTCAATTGTGCCGAATTAGAATTCGACTTCATTACATTTATTGAATCGTGTGAGGCCATAAATTTAAATGAACAACAGACTATATATATATCACATACTTTATGAATAAGGCCTAATTATATTTGCTCCAATAAACAATGAATACATAAATTTTATAAAATTTAGAAGTTATTATTTTATCTCATATTTTTAGGGTACCAAATATCAGTAAATCTAATAATTTTCACCAAAACAAAAAAGTGAAAATTGTTGGTCCTTGAAAAAGGAAATTTTAATAGCTGCTGCAGAACACTCATAGTCACTAGTGCATTGCTGCAATTCAACTAAATGCTTCCGTTTCGCTGGAAAAACATGTCTTCTCTCAAAATCTCTGAGTTTCTTCTATTTGCATAAAATGAAAATTTCACTTGAGTCTGATTAATTGTCAATGGAAAGAAAGTGTCATTAAAGAAATGATGAAAATTATATCAGGAATCTATTGTGAAGGTTGTACCTGAGCGGACGTGTAAGACAATCAGTAATAAGAATTACGAGTGCTAGTGTGCTATTTCACGATCCGTAGAATGCCTGTTGATCTATGAATAACAATGATGTCTGGGTATGTAAACCCAGATGCATGTCAGATTTAATCATCCATTTCATTCATTAGCTAAAGAAACAACATTCGTGATATGCCTTTACTCAAATGTAGCATATTATGTACCTTCCAAAATAAAGTTTTTGATGATATTAGCACTTAGAACCTCGCCTAATTAAAAACCCCGCCTGGGACATTGTAATATAAAGAATTAGAATATTGAATCATCCGTAACTTCAGTTTATAAAATCAATGGGACATAAGGTAAGATATTGCTAACTTGTCTAACAAACTTCGATTCTATTGGTGCTAAAAATCAACAGCTGAATTTTGATTTGGCCGGGAAAACAGCATGAACTAAATTTGGGCATCTAGCTGACTACAAATTTCTCAAGCTGCCAATTACAGAAACAATCAGGAAAAGCAGGTGGGAATTCTAGTTTGGACTTTCCGATGTTTAAGTCAAATATTTAATATAAATGGGTATTTAATTGGTAAAAAAATCACACATTATCGTAGAAAAAGTTAAGAAGTAGTTGACCCTCTTCCACTCCCTTTCCTGATGCCATTGTTTGTTTTAATACCCCTTAGGAGATAAAGAGTTTTATTCCTTTTAAAAGTCATCCATCTTCCTAACATGGGTTGGCGGATCATACAAAATAACTAAAACCAATCTAAGCCCCCAGTTTTCAAGATCAAAATTGAATGATTGGTCTTGGAAAGTTAAGGATAATCAAAGGAAAAAAAAATGCGTATCCGACTGATACAGGGCAAGAAATTAAGAATAATTTGAAATTTATAATATTTAGTAATATTTTAATTAATTTGTATTCTAGTTTAATTTAGTCTCCTACTTGTAGTTTTATTATTTAGATATTCCTTATTCGAGTTGTAACTTTAATTTAAGTATAAGTCTTGCTAAAATAAGTTTTCTAGTCAAATTAGGATAAGTTGTAGTTATCATAAATAAATGTCTTTGGTGACTTTACAAGTATGTTTTTTTGATTTTTTGTGATTGATTATTTTTCGAATAAACTTTATATTTGAATTTAATAATATATTCAATTTTCAAAACTCTATGTAAGTTTTTGAGTTTAGATAATTCTCCGTACTTTGCAGAATCAATGAGGCTTAACCCCCTAGATTCTTAGTTATTCTTAGAAACAATGTGTAATCAACTTATTTCTTTATTCTAGTATTCTTATGAATCAATGGAGTATTAAAAATATCTCTATCTATCGATCAGCTTATATCTTGTATCGTTTTGCTTATCAATTTCACTACTGAATGTTCTTTTTTAAAACCACGTTGCATCACTGACCCAACATCACTCCCTTCATTTTCAATACAAGAAACTACAATCTGTAAGGGGTGGAAAAATTCAGGTTCAAAGCAACATGTTGAGCTTTAGGTTAGTTGGGTTGGAAAAAATATCATTCGAATTGAGTTCAGATGGAATAAAAAATTTAGACTAAATTCGAATTGATGACAAAATAGAAATTAATTGTAGGCAACAGATATTTAACATTTGGAAGGGCTTATTTCTATCGACACCAAATATTTTGAGAAATATTTATAGGTACCACTCGTTTTTTAATGAAAAACCACACACCCAACCCATTGACTTTAGTTAAAAAGCCATCATGCCTTTCAATGCAATTAAATTGATGACCTAAAATGCCTCTTATAATTTGTCAATTTTTTTTGATAAAATGTGTGAATATTTTAAAAATTAAAAATATTTTTTATTTAGGAATCAGTTTTTTTTTTAACAAAAAAATTCTAAATCAAATTTAACTTGTTTACTTTTTTTAAAAAAATAACTTGTTTACTAATTAACTGGAGTTCATTTATAGTCAATTCTTTTTTTATTAAAATACCCAATATTCTTTTATAGAATTATTTATAAAAATATTTCAACATTAAAATTACTTCATATTTCAACATCCATGTCAATATCAATATGAAAATTACTTTATCTTTCAATTGAGAATTTCTTAGTGTGAACCTGAATTATATGGATTGTAAAAGAAACGACATTTTCGGTCGTAATATGAACTGCAAAACGACAACTCAAGAGGAAGATTCTGCTGCGCATATGACATGAATTCACTTTCATATAAATAGCATAAGTAAGCACATGACCGGCACATGTGTTTAATAACTCAAAACGGCAGTCACAAGTGTCGTTTTGGTTAGTAACAGCTGTTAAAAGCAGTTACTCTTGGTCGGAGATTTCTGGGTTTGTTTTAAACAAACCTGGAACATAAAGCTGGCGTGTAGCACTACTTTCTGGAACTCTCTTAAGATGGATATAAGGATTATAAGGCTTAGAAGAATGTGATTTAGTTCATTGTTACTCTGTGATTAGGCTTGTAATCTGTTTGAGCATCATAAAATAACTATAGATTCTGTTTCTCAAGAGGATGTAGGCTATTAAGCTGAACCTCTATAATTCCTCTTTGTCCAGTTTCTTCCTCTTTTCTTAATCTTTGTCAAAATCTTTTGTAATTTGTTTCTGATTTTGTTCATACTCCATTCTTAGCTCAAACAAGATCAGTGTGTAGAATTATCTTGGGGTATAGAATTGGGATTAATCAACTTTAATTCTCAACAAGTTTGATATTTAAATTAAGATAGTTGATGAGAGAAATTTAATTCACAATTACAGATAAAATAGTTTCTCGAATTTGTATGCATAGTATGTTAAAAATGTGTGCTCTTTGACTTTCTGCTTTTCCAATTGGGCATATGAAGTTCACTGCGAAGAACATTTGGCGTGAAAATGTTACAGAAATTTCTCAATTTTAAATTTTTTTGGTTTTGTTCTTGTAATGCTATACGGCATAATCACCACTCTTCCTCGGGATTGATCTGGGTGGATTTGACCGCCTTAATTTTATAATTTAATGCAATACTGTATCAATTGATTTCAAAACCAAACATATCTTATGTGTTAAGTTAATGTGAATAATACTTTTATCCTGTATTATAGAGTCTACCAAACGTGCCCTAAGGACGATAATGTCTGCATGCTAGTCGACAAAGGTCGGCAGTTGAACTTGACCGCACAGGATGACAGTTTTTAGTTTTCTTTAGAGCCGGATAACTACCCGTCAACTTGTCACACATCTGTAAACATGGCGTGGCTTCTGTAGACTGTACACATGCTGCTTCTGATTCATTGGCTTTTCACCCCAGTTTCTGTTACGCACCAAAACCCATGTGTCCAAATCTAATTCGAAGAGCACGTGGGAGAAAAAGGAGTGCAAGTCCAACTGGGAAGATCACATTGTTTGTACTTTCCGACTGACGTGCATCCCAGTCTGATTCGAAGTGCACGAGACCGAAAAGGAGTCCAAAGCCCAATTACGAAGATCACGTAATTCGTACTTTACGACTAAGCTATGCTTTGCAGCGAAAATATCCCAAATTTTATTAAAAAATAAAAAATCCACAAAATCAGCCAAACTCCAAACGGGCTGTGTGTTTTGATTGATTCTTCAGTTGAGTAGTAAGAAACCATGTTGCGGCTTAGCTGTAGCCTCGGCTCCTCCAGAGTCAGAGTCACGTAATCCTTTCCTTTGTACTTTCACTGAATCAAATCATTTATGCTCACTTTTTCTTTTTTTTTTACACTTCTCTCATTTTTTTTCTTTTAATGTTCATTTTAGGTTAGTTAAGATCAGTATCCAGCGGGTGGGTATTTTTTTGGTTCCTTTTTTTTTTTTAATATTAACTAGTCGTTGGGGGTTATTCTTTGAGAAAAATTAATTAACTTATTAGTTTCGTCAAATAAACTTTGTTTCAGTTTTGCCGTGCTTGGAGCAGACACTATGTCGCCGCAGCCACGGAACAGAGTAAAAGATTTACTGATGGTAAGCTGAAATATCTCTTCAGAAACTTTTGTTGAATCTCTCGCACGCAGATGTGCATGGAATGAATGGATGCTCATGTCAAGTTTCTGTTTGCAGTCACCACATATCAAAAGGAACTCGTAAAGATCCCGACTGGTAGAGAACTTCATCATTGGCTGAATTCCGGGGTAAGAAAGAAAGTCCAGGGCATAAGACAAGGGACTAGAATGGCAGTTGATGCAGTGGTAGCAAGCTTAAAAAGCAGAGTAGAACCCATCACCACATTTGAAGACATTGCTCAGGTTCACGTTCGTTCTTTTCACTCTTGCTTTAGTTATATCCTGTCAAGTTCTTTTTTTTTTTTTTTTTGGGACCTTTTTATCTTTTTCTTTTTCCAATGAAGTTTGGAACAGCGGCAGCAAGCTGTGACAGAGAGATTGGTGAGCTCATAGCCAAGGCTTTTGAGAAAGGTTGGGGAAACGATCTTCAGGTTTTAGCCGTAAGTTCCTTCTTGAATTCTTCCTCTTCTTTCTTTACTTTTTATGTGCTGTGCCTGTGAATCTATTTTTACTTTTCAGTTTGTTCCATTTTGTTTATTAAGTTCTTTTTTCTGACTGGTTTTCCATGTTCTACCTCCAGTTGTTTTATTTTAGGTTTGATCTCTCTTTCTTTTATGAACATGAACTCTATTCTGCTACTTACCGGGCATGTTGTTTGTTTACGCTCCCAAGTAGTGATTTTTTTCCCCATAATTTTTGGTTTCTTGCTAAACTTCTTCTTCCTAGTTTTTTTCTTCCATAAACTTTGGCACGGTGGAACCATACTGAACTTCAGTTATATACGGGAATGACCCTCGCCAGGGGCTATTTGTTACTTCTCTTCATCACCAATCACAAGACAAAAGAATGTGTAAGCTTTTGATATATGAATTATTTACTTGATATTTATGAGCAATTCATTGTTCTATTATGGATATTAACAACGAAGTAATTGGTGTTGCATAGTTCTTACCTTGAAGGTATACTTTGGATCCGCTTTGGTACTAATCAACTAGTGGTTTTGTTTTGAGTAGCTTTTAAAAAAGCCAAGGATTCTGAATTTCTGATCTATGAGAAAAAAAGTTTTGAACAATGATATCATATTTGACCTATTGAGACATGTTGCACGGCAAAGAGGATATAAAGGCAGAGACGTACTGATTGTTGCCGAAGACATTGAATATGATCGCCTAGCAACTCTTCTCTTACACGGGATCTCTACCGGAGCCAAGGTAAACTTATACTTGTCTGCCCTGCAACCGAAAAGAACACTTGATGGTATTTTGATGTCAAAGGAAGGCATACTTGAAGCATCCTCTGTAGCATTCAATTATTTGGTTAATGTTGCGAAGTACTGTTTCCTATGACTCCTCATTTTTTGTGGGATTTTGAAATGCTTGAAGTCCTGTGTCATCAAACATGGTTTTGGAGAAACTATTAAGGCTAGTGTTCGGGAAATTACCAAACTATGATGCACAAATCAAGACGTTTCTTTTCTCTCCCTTCTAGGTCGTACCAGAAGAGTTTGATCCAAATTCTTTCTCTTAGAATTTTCTTGGCCATGCTGAGAAGGTGAGAGATATCAATGACTGCTATACGTATTTTAGTTGGAATAATAAAGGATTTATTTACCTAAACAGAGCACATCATAAGAAGATTCTTGTCGTCCTTGTTATTGGTGGACTTTGACCCCCTCCTCTGGGTACATTTTTGTCATATACATATACAGAAACAGATACATACAGATACAATATACATATAAATATACATATACATACATACACACATACAATATACATATACATATGCATATCTAAATGTATCTTTATCAATGCAGATTAAGGTATCAAAGGATCAAGCGGTTATCCTTCGTTGTCCTTTTTCCAGTGAATATGAACAGCTCTGTGTTGCGGCTGTTTCACATGATTTTTCAGCAAATTATCCGATATTCAATTGTGATTTTCAGTTATTTCAAGCACCTGTGTGTGGATCTATTTGTGCTTCTTTGGGTTGTTCCTACTTTTTGTTGACAACTTGCTCACCCTTTTGCTAATTTCTTTTCATTAATACGACTGTCATAATTGTTACAGTGGAGATTCACAATGGAAAATTTGGAAGATTTCCCTGCAAAGTGCTCTAATGTTGTTGCTGTTTTAAAGGTTTGGTTATTGGAATTGTATATCATTTCTGCAACTTCTTTGAAACTGAAACTGTGCTGGTTTTGACAAGCTACTAGAGCAAAGTCATCCCAACCTTCCTAAAGGTCTGTACCTATTTCCCCTATTTCTATCAAATAATCAAATTTTAAAAGAAAATGAGTGAATTTCCAGTGTTTTGAATTGAGGTGAGACTTTGATTTACATCTAAACCAGGTGGAAGTGAGAATATTCGATTCCCTCCAATTCTTGATAACCTACTAAGGCAAGCTAAAGGTTTGTATCTATTCCCCCCCAATCAAGTAATGAAAATTTTAAAAGAAAATGAGTGAATTCCCATTGTTGTGAATTGATGTGAGAATACTTCAATCTGGAGGATATGTAGATAAGCTTTTGCGGAAATTTGTTTTTCCATTGGAAACCTTAAGAACAGTCTTGATGGAGGCCGCAAGCTAAATAGTTAAAGCCTCAAACTTATGCTAATTCTTTGACAACGCACATTTTTACTTTTTTCTCCCTGTGTAGTAAAATGTTAGGAGCTCATTGATACAAGCCTCAGCTAGGGGTAGCTATGCTTGTCTTTCCAATAATGCAAAGAATCTGCCAGCTCTGGAAGAAAACCATAATGAAGGCTGGTATCAACTTTCATTGGGTGTGATTACGGGGATCTAAATATCCAAACTCTATGGCACATTATTTTATGTGAAGGGCAGACACATTTTTTTTTTTATAAGCTATATAAAAACAAGATTTAGAAAAAAAAAATCATTAAGAGTTGCCATTCTTGTTCTTCGAAACTTTTCTGCCCCTTAAATAGACGCTCCAGCTGTTTTTAATTTTCTACATATGTATTTAATTTTTTTTCCATTCTATATATATATATATATATCCCATGTGTCATGTACCCCTTTTAAAATGTTTACCCATATGCGCCCTTTATATGCCTTTTTGGAAAACAATGTTTTTTATTACAAGTCAAAGAAAGGTTTGTTTTCATGCTATGTTGACATGGGAATGGATGTGGTGGGACGTCTCCCACATTGGCAATAAGAATTGGGAGTTTTATTTCAAAAGGAGTTGAGCTTGGGAATCATAACCTAATTCTCTTCTCTTCTCTCTTTTTCTTACAAGCGGAGAATTTTCTTCTAAAAATTTTACCAATTAATTTAACTGGTGCCTATTAATAAAAATAAAAATTTATATTTTTATGTAAGAAATCGACTAGTAATTATTGATAGAAATAAAGATAGTTATTATTAATATACCGCTAGTTCAAGTAAAACAACAAATAACTTTTGAATTCTTTTTAATAACTCAAAATCAAGAAAAATTTAATAAAAAGAAATTTAAACTTGTATACATGTAACGTATCTGTTCTTTGAATCAATGCTTTCACACGTACCTAATGAACTTTATATTGATTAAAGTATAAAATTACCCTGCTGTCGATAAAGTTGAAGTTGGAGAGAATATTCGACCTTGATGAAATTAAGAGGAACTATTAAGCCACATCATTATTCGAGATTGGTCATTTGGTTGAATGATGTGCCTTTCTTAATTAGTTTATGCCTTTCTTAATTGGTTTAAGTGCAGCACAGTGAAGTGATAGTGAGGTCAGTTTAAAAGTGCCACCAAAAATAGCCTTTTTATATCCGTAGGCTATAAAGCTTGTTTTTTAGCGGGTACTGAAGAAAAAAAATGAATATTGGATTCTTCTTGAATGATGTTTCAAAATAATAATAATAATAATAAAGATTTAGTTAAGTTACAATTTATATAACTTAATTGATTTTTATTAATATAATAATAATAATTAAATATCATTTTCTAGTCGTTACTGCCACTCTTCTATGAAAAACTTGAAAGATTATGATTTTCTTGGGATTGATACTAAACATGGAGAAAAATAAGAGAAATTAATTATTTTTTTATTTTTTCTCTATTTTTTATTATTTTTTTATTTTTTCTCTATTTAGTATTTTTCTTTCTTGAGACCTCTTGAGATCTTTAAAAATTTTTTTAGACCTTACGTGATCTCAATTTTCTATATTTTTAAAGGATTATGATTCTTTTGGACCTCTCATGATTTTTAATTTTCTAAATTTTTAAAAATTTTATACTATTTATATTTTAGTAATACTCCATTTAAATAAATTTTACTATAAAAAAGATCAGGCTATAAGGAAATCCTAACTCCAAAACTAAAAGAAATAAAATAAAAATTTGAGTGACATCGTAATTGAAACCTTAGTTTCTTTTATCTCTCTATCCTCCCTTGGTCATTAAACAGGGCTATCTTATCAAATTTACAAGCATGTGCAAATAAAAATTACTACTTTAATCTTTATGATCCGGGCATTTTAAGTTGGTGGATGAGTAGAGGCATAGGTTAGGGTGCAAATAACCCACCCTTCTAAAATTCTGTTCAGGAAAAAAATAAAAGAATGATGTACAAATCCTGCCTCTTCAACTCATAGCAATCGCAGTTATGATGTCAATAAATAATTATTCATATCAATAGATGGGTCTCAGCGGCCAATCCTCTTTATATAGGAAAGTAACTGTTGAAAAACTAGGTCATGTACTTTGGTTGTGACTGGGACTGGTTCCTTAATTCCCGACTTAATCATATCAGCACCTGGTGTTTATATTTATGTGTGTGTGCGCGCGCGCGCGCGCGTGTATTAAAAGGTCTCTTTCCGATTTTTCATTATCGAGAAAACAAACCTGTGAGCGAATCGAACCCAAAATCAGGATTCTCTTGATTTAGTGGCTTGTCAACGACAATGGAACCGTCAACGCCAGCATTAGAAGCAATGATGTGCAAGGGCATCTGCAACTGTGGGTTCAAATTAATCACGGAGAGTAGAAGCACTTGGCATATCACAAAAAATTAACTGCATCCTCCATTGTGAAAATTGACTGTTAGTTGACTGATCAATTTCGACAAAAGGACCAAAATGATTGACTAAATCAAACTCATCGACAAAACTCACTCTGCTAACTTTGGCTTACGTTAAAACATTCTCTCTCTTCTTCCCTATATATGTTTACTTTACAATAAACTGCAACTCTGGCATTTTCTATTCTAGGTACTTTTCGTTTAATTCTTTGGGGCCTGCTCCTGTTCTAAAAAGCGTGTACTAATCACTAAAACATTGAACAATAATGATAGAAGCATAAGTAGATATTAGGCTGACAGATGCAAGGTTTGGAAAAAGACAGTCGCCTCGATTTTGGGTTTGAATCAATTATTGGATTCAATGCCAATAAATTTATCATGATCATTGGCTGCATGACAGCGATAGAGTTGCATATATGACAATACTATTCACTGTTCACGTGCGTTGGCTTTCTTTCGAACAAGAAGAATGAAGGACGGTAGGCGTTGAACTAGCCGTACTGTCCTGTCAGCTGATTGTCAAAGATAATGATTTTAATGTTGAGAGGAGCCATGTGATTTTAGGAACACCTGAAATCTGAGCAATTCCTCCAAACCACAGTATGAACAACGTGACTTTAAATAAGTGTAACATTGTATAACTTCTGTTCTCTAGCTCCCAGTTCACTTGCCACTAGTATTGGTTTGTTAAATACTTGATTTTTCACTATTGAATAATACTTAATCACCAGTTTGGGAAATCCAATAAAAGTTATCTATTCATTTTGAGTTGATACTGAGAAAACAGACAATTGAAAGAAAGAACCTTGAGAGCATTCTGGAGAAGCTGAACGCCAATCTTCTCATTGGAGTTGTAATTTGCAAATTGTCCAACTCTTTCGAGGCATATAAAAGTGCAACACCGTTTCCTGCAAACCCACTGGAATAAAAAGTAAATGTGAAGCATCGATTCGATATGATGTGTTTCAAACTCTAATAGTAAAAGCCTTAATCACCAGGTGCAATTCCATTTTCCATTGCACTGAGGGCGGCTGTTACCGCCTTACTAACTCTGTCCTTCTTTTCCTTCGCTTCTACTTTACTAGCTCCACCAACCTTACAACAAAATTACCTCCATTAATATGTGCTTTCAACTAGAGGAGAGGTTCCGTGTAGTTAAAATGCAATAACTAAAAACTTGTAAAAGTAAATATAGAATCACAAACAACCTAACCTTCAAAATAGCAGCACCTTCTGAAAGCTGCTGAATACGCTCTTCTAAACAGCGATCATTTTTGGACTCAGATGAGGTGCTAATTTCCACTTTGGATCTCAACTATAGCAGAAACAGGCACATATCATGTCATTAATAAAAACACTATGGAAGCCTGATTAATTGTTGGTAAACCATATCGAACAGCCACAACAAACCTGTTCACATCTAAGACGCACATCTACCCAGTCACCAGGCCCACCATGAACGATGATGTTATTATATAAAACAACCTAATACAATAAATACTTTAAGTTACCAGGCTTGAATAAACCTTGCTCTTGACGTACTCTAAGGCAAATACTGACCAAAAGTACAGAATTATATAGCACATATCATTGATTCAACTCACCTTTTTGCATGAGCGAAGCTTCAATGGAATTGTATGTACAAAATTCATGTCACACACTTCATCTAAAATCTAAAACTGAAAAAGAACAATCATAATGATACAGCTTGCTTCAAAGGTGCGGAGGAATTTCATCAAGTGAACCTACCTGGCCTCCTGTGAGGATGGCAAAGTCCTCCATGATGCCCTTCCAATGGTTTGCCGGGCAATGAGGTATGATGACACAAGCCTTCAAACAAATTTAGAACACACCACAATTAAATGATAAAATAAACAACAATTTGTATAAATAAAGTAATAATCAAGTATGAAACATGATTTCGTAAACCATATAAATCATTTGGTCCTGATTTGTTTGTGATATCTTTATTTTGAGTAAAACACATGAAGTAGGGACAATGTTTTAATCCAACTGATGTGGGATTTGACAAATTATTGATTGGTGTGGAAGACTGCCATTTTAATGATTGGATAAAAAGTAAAATGTTAATTACTTAAAGCACGATATTCACCAGTAAGTGCCACTTAAGTTGGGATGCAAGCCTTGCACCCCAAAAATGTACGTGCAGTATATTCCTTTGTATTTCATCGAAAACTCGGATTACCTTGTTTTTAATACAAGTCTTGTCTGTTATAAGACACCCTAAGACTGCTCTTTCCCTATATGCAGCATATGACATTCGCTAGTAAATGCCACCTAAGTTGGGATACAATCCTTGCATCTCAAATATGTATGTACAGTATATCCATTTATATTTTTGGAAAAACTTGGATACCTTGGTTCCAATAAAAGTCTTGTCTGTCTGCAATAAGATACCCTAAGACTGCTCTTTCCAATCAATAAAGGTCTAGAACTCTGAGGAAAACATGCACACTAGCCTGCCAGTTAAATTGTTATAACAAATAAACAAACTTCTATTTTCTGCTTCTAAGCCCTCTCAGCTGTGTAGCTTGCCCAATTGCCAGCTTAATAATGTCTAAGTTTGAAATTTTCTTCTCATGAATTAAAATCAAAGGATTGCGTAGAACTCGAAAATTGGGAATTGAAGCCAACTAACACATTATCATCTACCAATGAAACAACTGCAACAAGTCATAACCGAAAGGCATAATGAATAAGGGACATAAATTGCTTACATTATTGGTGCAGAAGTATGGGGATAATGCAGCCCATTCATACAACACCATTTCATTATAAGAATCAAATTCAATAGGCGGCATTTTCCCATCCCCATCCTGCAACAGTTTTGGAGAAGAAATTTAAAGACGTTCATGTTCAAATCCCATGCAAACATATATAAAAATACCTTTAAGAAAAAAGCTACATCATTCGTCTAGCAATCATTTGGTTACTACAGCTTTCCAACATTTAAACCAAAATCCAAAAAATAAAAGAATAAGAAAATGGAAAAACCCAAAAAGGAAAAACATTAACGGAAGGAGAAGGTATATAAAAGATAAAAGAATAAAACAAGCAACTTCCACATATGAGAATCTTAGCCTTATCTCCAACTGTCGTTTTAGCCTTGGCTACGATCTCACCTATCTCTGTGTCATCACCTGCTGCTATTGTTGCAACCTTCATTGTTTGTTTGTTTGTTTGTTTTTGTTGAAAAAAAAAATTGAAAAAAAAGTGTCAATGTTGAATCGATTCAGTAGACAGTGAACATATAACAGTCAAAAATTAAATTGGACAGAGAAAGAGAACCTGGCAATTCCTTCAAATGCAGTGACCTTACGTGCTCTGCTTCTTAAGCAACTCTCAACCGCACTCCTTGCCATACAAATCCCATCTCTCAAGTCATCGAACATTGCTCCTCTTGCGCACTTTACCTTCTCTGCTTCGGATTCCAGAGCTTCGGATAAGACATTTTTATATTCGGAATATTTTGCATATTCTAGCATCCAATTTTTGCAACCGTCATAATGAAAGTGTCTGCTCCAAGTCCAAGTACAACAAACCTGAAACAAAATTAATTTAACCATTGAATAAACCGGCCACGAGTTATTATTCTTTTTAAGAATAAACGAATAAGGAAGCCTCACCTGCAATTGACATAAACAATCAAGAAAACAAGTTGCTCAGATACAAAGAAATCGAAAACAAGTAAACGATGTGATTATTTTCGGAAACTATAGTTACATGTACCTGACTATGGAAACAACGCTAGAGGCAAAGTGGAAGAACATGATTCTGTAGTTTTTGTGGACGACTCGTAGGGAGCGAGAAATAGAACAAGTTTGGGTTGTACCCCCCCAAAAAAAAAAAAAAACGAAGAATAAGAGAGTGCAATCGGAAGGAATCAGTTAGAAGGTACGAATTATTGGATTCATTACAGCCGCTGAAGGGTACAAATCGAATATCATGTTTTTCTTTTCAAAATAACTAGAATTAGTGCAGCGACCGGAACTTGGCGTGGAGCCTTCTTAAATCCTTGTGAATTAGGAGAGAAAATAGTGATAAGACTCGAATCGAATTTGTTGAATTCTTATTTTGAATGGCACATCGTATTTCTTCCAAACTTGTGTCCTACAGTTTTTCGATGAGCTCCTCTGTCACAGCACTCTAATGATCAAAACGAGAAATTCAAAAAATTAAAACACACACACACATATTGACTGAAAAGCTTACTCATATATAAAATAAATTATATAAACTTGAAAAAAAACTTTGCCATTTTTGGTAGTTTACGGATGTCATTATAGTTCTTAACGACCGAGTCTTCAAAAAGCAGAGCATCAACATCGTGCTCGTTAACCTGGTCAGCATAATAAGATAAGAGGGAATTGATAGGTTCTATGTTTAATTTTTGATGCCATAAAATGTGTGTGTATTCAATCATTTTTCATTGTACAAAAAACAAAGTCAGGGCCATTTACACCTATTATATGATTTGTACATCCATCTTTTATTATGCTTATTGATTTATATCATTAAAAAAACATATTATAATAATCAATTAAATTCAATAATCATTAATTTTAAACAATTTCGTATCAATTAATAAAATGAATTTGTATAAATTTAACATATCACTAAGTATTAAGATCCATTGAGATCAATTTATATATTTCCCTACTTCTGCTACGTCCCTCTCATCTTGTTTTGATGCTATAGTGCGGCAACAACAATAATGATAATAAAAATTATGTTAGAATACTAATTAGTTGAACGCTTACTAATTAGAAAAAGAAAAATAATTACTCCAACAATGAAAATGCAAAAGGTCCTGGTTTGAGGTTGGCCAACGCCACCCCTTGTTACTTTTCACCAGGATCAAGTATTAATAAAGCTCTGCCTTTTGCCAAAATCTTTGAAAAAATTGGAAAAAAAAAAAACGATTTGCCAAACTTTTAAATGACCTAATCACTAATTAATTGATTGTGAAAAAAAAATTGTTCATTATGTATTTTTTGGAAAAGAATAATTGAGATGTATGTCAATTTGAATCAGTTTGAATGCTAAGTCATACAATATATATTAAGGATGTTATTTAGAATGAGGCATCCTTCTTTGAAAAATTATCATAGTATTAAATTAGGATACTATTATATTTTTAATTCTTGATATTTTTATAATTCATATGTTTGAATATATATACATAGTTCGGATCATACAACAAATATCAATAGATGGTACGTAGTATAAAGAATAAGCAAATTAAAATCAATAATACTAAAAATCTTAATATTTTATATGCGTGTGTAATAATTTTTTAGTCAAGAATATATAACTTTATTAAGCTAAAAGATAAAAAAAAACAGTGCGTTGATGTTTTTCTTTTTTAATAAGAAAGATTTACTTTTATTAAAGCAACTTTGATGTCACAGATATAACGTGAGGAGGCAGTGCTCCCTTCCATACACAATTTTCACTACTAGCTAAGGCTATTTTAACTAGAGCATGGGCAATAGCATTACAATATCTTGGAGCTTGTTGAATTGCTACCGTGCTGCTTATCGTCTGCATCTTTTGATGAATTTCAACAATAGTCCAACAAATCTCAATTTTGCTACTCTTTTTGTGTAACACAAAATCTAGAACATCCTGGCAGTTGGGTTTCTATAATTAATGGACTCCAGTTTGCTTCAATTGCAAGCTGCATGCCAAAGTTAGCGGTTGCTTCTTCTGCTTGAGCCACATCTCCATGAAACTTCGTGTCACGAACAGTTTCGAACCCTGGGACGAATCGCGACTGATCCTCGAAATTCGACTAATAACTATTCTAATATTAATTACAATAATATTTCTACTAAAATTTCCAATAGAATTTCACTAAAATTTTGAAATTTCCAATCCTGCAATTAATAAGATAACACTCCCAAAATAATTTCCAAATACAACCAACTCCGTTAATCAATATCCCAATAAAATACCAATTATCAATCGAATTATTTTAATACCAAACACAGTAAGTTATTCTAAATTGTAATATTATACAATCCGAAATATTCTACACAGAACTTCACAAATCCTAGGACAAACACGTGGCCAAATACACATAACTAGCGTTGCTGAGTCAACTGTTGTACCTGCAATTCTCCTGTGGGAGAAAAAATATAATAAAACGAAAAACAATGTCATAACATCGTATAAATACTCAATGTGAAATCATCACCAAATACTGCGTAAAACCGAAGAAAATTCGTAACATATAATATCAATTTCGAATACTAAAAACTTTCACCAAACGAGTACCCGGGGAAATAATCTCATCCTATCCGGACCTCAACGGACGAGTAATCAAGCAACCATCATGCCCCGGAGCTACACGGATAACCCGGACCTCAACGGACGGGCAATCAAGAAACCATCATACCCCGGAGCTACACAGATAGACAGGGAAATAATATCTCATATGTCATATCATCTCGACATATCTCATCATCATAATTATGCATGCATAGTCCCCAAAGGACAAAAGCGCCCAAGACACTACCAAAGCCTCTATGTGTCACAGATCTCGACGCCCCAAAGCGCCTATATCTCATATCATCACATCACAAACGGGAATGAATTGTGATGTCTAATGACTTGAAAACAATCGAAAATACACATATTCATAAACATCCGATAATATCTGAAATCACATTCTCTTTTATTCTCAACAACATTTAAAATCCATTTTCTTTTCTTTAAAAATATTATTAATATGCATATATTCAAAATGAGAAATAAAATCATAAATCATAACAATTCCGATAATGAATGCCATTATGCAGATAAAATCTATTTTCCACAAAATCATTAAATCAAGCATTTAAAAATTCATTTGCAATCATACTTTATCATAATTAAAAATCATAATAATCCACAAAGAAAATAAATTTTGTATATTCCACTCACAGTGACGACGATCAAATCCGATATCGCCGACGTCCGTGGGCTGGTTCTCGTTCGCGGGTCCCCCTAATCAAATAAATCGTATAATTATTACTAATCACATAAAGTACAATTAATTGTACCCAATAAAACCCGAATTCTCATAATATAACTCCCGAATATTTAAAATTACTAAATTATCCTTATGTCTAAAATTACCAAATTATCCTTATTTCTGAAAATTACCAAAATGCTCTCGATATCAAAATTTACTTAATTACCCTCAATAATATATTTTATTAATTTATCCATAAAATTCTCAATTTCTGAAATATCCTCAAATCCTTTAAAATTACCGAAATGTCTTGAATTCAAAATTATCGAAATATCCCAAAAATCATAATTAATCAATTTAACCTCAAAATCATAAATTACCAACCAATCCTTAATTTTATCAATTAATAAAATATCCACATATTAGAAATTATTAAATTATCTCTAAGGTGTAAAATTATCGAATTACCTCAAATCACTTAAATTACCGATTTACTATCGAAATATCAAATTACCTAACTATCCTTATCCATAATTATCAAATTACCCACAACTTTCAGAAACTACAAAATTAACCCCAAAATTCTCGGTCTTTACCGAATTGCCCCTCACCGGTCAACGGTGACCGGAAGGGAAGCTTAGATCTTATAGTTCCGGCCTCGGTGAATCCAATGGTACCGGCGGTGACCTCCCACGCGCGGTGACGGAGCCGGATCGAGCTTCCTAAGGCCGCGGGTTGCAAGTTGCCGTTCACCGGCAATCCGGCCGATTCAGGTTACGGGACCGGTCGAAAATGAAGCTGGAGGTGAGAGCAATGGAACCCAGTCGGTGGCGTGGCCAAACTCCGGTTGAATCGACGGCAGCAAGAACGGGTGTTTTGGCCGAAACTTTCGAGCTTTACCGGCGGCGTTCTGATTGTTTTCCGGCAGTGGGAATGGCAAGGATACGACCAGCGTCTCGAGAGCTTCAAATCGATACCAAGATCGTCGGAAACGATGGCCGGAATTGAGAGATCCGGCCGGGTCAATTCGCGGGTCGCGGGTCGCGGGTCGGGTTGGGTCGGATCCGGGTCTCTCTCTCTTTCTCTCTCTTTCTCTTCCTCTTTCTTTCTTTCTCTCTCTCGACTTCTCTCTCTTTATTAAAATATAAATAAATATATATATATATATATATATATATATACGTAAATATTACACTTCGTGGGATTTACAGCTGCAATTTTGATTGATCCATTGCCATCTTTGATTACTACCATAAACCCTACACGATTTTTGTCTTTATTGATTGCTGCATTAACATTTACTTTAAACTGTCCCTGTGGAGGAGGAATCCATGACTGAGTAGACTAAGTATGCTGCCATGGTCCTATAAACTTCCGTCCCTTTCCCTGAGTTAACATCCCTTCGTTGTTCATTCTTGAACTCCATCGCTCTTTTGATCTGTTTTGTTTGGCCCTTTCCATCCAATTCATCGCTTTCAGCCATGGTCCATAATCAAGTTCCTTCTTTGGTTCCCCTTCACATTTAGTACATTCTTTGCATGAATGTCCAAGACGTCCGCAGCAATAGCAGAAATCCGGAAGCTTCTCATATCCTACTGCAAGGGGAATTTTTCTCCCATCTTCAGTTTCAATGAATAAAATTTTCTTTTAAGGGCTGGGTGATATCCAAAGAGACTCTCACCCTTATAATTTGTCCCATGCCTTATCAGTGTCCACTTCTACTTTTCCGACAAGCTCCCTAATTCCCTTACAGATTTCTTCATCCGCCGTGCATTGAAAGTTAATGAGAGTTACGAGAGAACTTATTATTTATTACCAAACAATCAAGGGCCGAGCAGCTGCAGGCTTCCCGATAGAGGACGGTGTGCTCCACAACTCCGCTATCTGATTAAGATCTTTGAGAGCCTAACACGCGTACAACAATACATGCACCTGATCATAATTCTTTCATAATCACCTTCCCCGTATAAGCAGTAACACCGCACCGAATAATATTTACAACGGATTACTTAAAAAAAACTAAAATCTTAAGATATATTTTAGTAGAGTAATAATATAAATATAAATTTTTATATAAATTAATATAATATAATATAATTAATTAAATTAAATATTATTTGATTTACATAATTTTTTTAATTATTTTATATTTTTTAACGAATAAATTAATATTATATTAATTTATATAAAAATTTATAATTATATTACCACTTATTTTATTGTAAAATTTTTTATTTAATGCAAAATAATTTGTTGTGAATATGATACAATATTACAGTACAAAGTTTTTACCCACAAGTGAGAGATCTAAGCCTGCTAGAACAAAGAAATGATAATTTTTAAAAGATGAATTTAGAATTTTTCCCTCAGTGAGAAAAGCTTAGCACAACTCCCCGTTAGGAGCGGCCCAAAATTTTGCATCTCATTCCATTCTGGTATTCCATTTTGACGGTTATAACTAAATTCGACTAAATTCGAAGGGTCGAACACACCAGGTCCGGCTAGACATTTCTAGAGCATTGATAGACAGGCTAAGCTAGCTCCAAGTCCTTTGCTGACTTGGAGCCCAGGACCATCTGTACCCACAGGCCAAGAGTCAATCTCCACCAGTCTGTTCAAAAAGCAATGAACCTTGCCTTTTGCCCAAAGGTGAGATTTCACTCCAATAGTCTTTGTCACATTTTTTTGGCTGTAGGAATTCAGAGGCTCCTTGGACAGGAACTTCAGAAGATTTGTACACACAACAATCTGTTCGTGCATGATACAATACATGCAATTGAACTTCTTTAATTTTGAATGAAAGATTCCACAATAAAGTTTAATCCAAAATAGAACATTACAAAAACATAACCGTCAAACTTTTATTCCCTTGATCATAATGTGAGATCAAATGGCTGACCTCTCGCCCTTGTCAGCTGATGCACGGGGACTAGGTTGTATACTTCAATGAAATCATACTACACAAGCAGCAGTAATTACTGTTTGTTGAAATTAAAAGAATAAAATAGGAAAAATTTAAACGGCTTAACTGATTACCTCACTGCAAAAGCATTCATAAATTCTGATCTCACAAGTTTCAATGGATCAACAAGTCCACAATTGAACATTTCTGTATATTTGCCTGCTTCAGAAATAAATGAAAGCATTCTCATCTACTCTATTTGTAACTATAGGAGAGCAATCAATTTTTTTTTAATTTTTAATTTTCTTTATCGAGAAACACACCTCTAGCTGGATCACACCCAAGGTCCGAATGTTCCTGCTTGAGTTGCTTGTCCATGACTGAACCATCAACTCTGGCATCATCAGAGGCAGTCACAAAGGCAGGCACCTGAAAATTTAGGCTCAGTGTATGCAAGAATGCTTTCAAAATGAGTAAAATCTATAAATTCTACAACCAAAAATCTGTACAGATCCTTCATTTCAAAAAGCAAAGATAAGGCTCAGGCCTCGTTACTTGTTGGAAATATTAGCCAATATTGTTTTTATTGTAATCTAGATACCTAGCAATGGAAATATCCAACCAATGCAAATGACATAATACTAATAGTGATAACATTTTCCATGTTATTAGGGAAAAAGGCACAACATCTTTGCCAGCTCTCATTTTTCAATCTGGAACAAAGCTTAAGCTCAAGTTAGGTAAAATCCAGTGACCGCTTTTGGGTTCACAGGTTGATATTGAAGAAAAAAGCACCGGTAAGGGGAAGAGAGACCTTAAGAGCATTCTGCACAATCTGGACACCAATCTTCTGACCAGAATTTTCAGTTTGCAATTTGTCCAGCTCCTTTGAGGCATAAAAAAGTGCAATGCCACCACCTGGCAAATACATCAGAATACAAGAAATGTGAGGCGTTCATGCATTAAGCAAAACTATAAAACTAGAAGGCTTACCAGGCACAATTCCTTCTTCCTTTGCAGCCTTGACAGCATGTACGGCATTAGTAATTCTAAGCTTCTTTTCACGCACGTCTGCTCTACCATGTCCATGAACCTTGGGACCAAAAAACCTCCATCAGTATATACTTTTTCATTAAGAGTCCATGTTCCGTATGATTAAGATGACATAATGCTCTGAAATGTCAAAAACAATGCTGAAGAACCAAACCTTCAAAACAGCAAATCCACCAGAAAGCTTTGAGAGCCGATCTTTCAACATATTATTGGACGTGCTCAATTTAATTGTTAATCTCAACTATAACATTAATTACAGGAACAAGTTGAATAATTAGTAAAAACACAATGGGAAGCCCATTAGATCTTTGGAAAAAATGCACGAAATAACCGCAACAAACCTGTTCACATCTTTCTTGAATGTCTACCAATTTGCCAGCCCCGCCAACAATAAGAGTATTATCCATTGTTGCTATAACCTATAAAGATAGAGAGGGAGAGTGAACAAATAGGCAAACCTCCACTTGATGTCCTCAAGTGCAAATAATTGGTCCCCCAAACACCCCCCCCCCCCCCCGGGCGGCCCAAAAAAAAAAAAAAGCAATATCAAGCAATAACACAGTCCTATCCTACATACAATCGATATATCTCACCCTTTTACATGAGCCAAGCTTTAGAGGCACAAAATGTGTAGAGTTCTTATCTAAGCCTCCACTTAAAACCTTGGAAAGAGAAGGCATGCATATAATGATCTGGGTTAATAAAAGTCATAATGCAAAAAGGGATGGGGTATTTATGGAATGAACCTGGCCTCCTGTGAGAATTGCAAGGTCCTCCATGATGGCCCTTGTGTCTTCTCCCAATCCAGAAGCTTTGACAACACAAACCTTTGACCAATCAAAAAATTCACCCAATGCTAAATGAGAAATGGAAAAAAAAAAAAAAAACTTTGTAGAAACAAATTAATAATTGAATGAAATATATTGGTGTGTTCTTTTCATGTTGTGGCAACCAAATTGGTGAGAAAAACTAGGAAATTACCTTTTGAGGAGGAGAATCCACTAATCCCACAATTATCCAAGAATCACTTAGACACAATCAGGGAACTATTTTTACATTGTTGAATAAAAATAAGGAAGGCAATCTTTGATAATTTTGTCACCATCCAATTATTTTTGTATGGGGCCATTGAGAGATACAGAAGCTTGTGAACTTCTTGTACGCTGTTAGCCCACTTTTTTGAAATATTTCCAGCTGTTTTTGGTTGGTGGAGATGGAATTGCTAGAGCTAACACTCCTTTTTGATGGGCAGAAACGAAGTATAGTATCAAACAAGTAGGTCTCTTCCTTATGGAAAGGGCAAGTATAAACTGATATTAAAGAGAAACATACAATCCCACTAAATGGAATTGGGATTAGAATGAGACGTATCTCCATTTATTTATTTATTTATTTGTTTTCATTCTAGAGCTCCTCCAAGAAGAACTTCTGCAGGGGACTGTTGAAACCCTTGAATTCAGAAAATGGTAAAATAGCTCCTAGATGGGGATCTACTCCTTTGATGGCTGTCACAATTGCTTTATTTGCAGTATTCCTATCTATTATTTTGGAGATTTATAAACTCCATCCCCTTAATACTTTGTTGGGACCCTTAGGAACATTCCCGCAAATTGTGAATTTTTTACAGTCCTAACGATAATCCTGCACATATTTCGTGAGTTTAGATATTCCTGAATCTCATTGTAGTTTTCCGCTAATCTTGACATTAATCCTAGAATTACTGTTTGGAGAATTGGTTTTTGTATAGCTGTTTATTAATTTGTTTCTGAAAACAGAAATTCCATAACCTTTGTGATTTTTACACTGTTGCCAGGCTCTGCAAGTTACAAACTTACTATTCAAGAAAGTGTGGGAGATTTGAACCCTAGTTATAATGTCCATTTCATACTTAACCTTTCCAGATGAAATCAGCACAGCAGCATACTTTATAAAATAAGTATAACTAAAACAGCTAATGAAAATAATTAAACAAATAGCATAGCTCATTCAATCCAATAAATTGTAATCAAACTCATTCAAAAATTAAATCCCCTGTCCATTAGGCAAAGAAAGAACGAAAGAAAGAAAACTCTAATTACCGTAATATCAGTACAGAGAGAGTCTGACACAAGATGTCCTAGAGCTTCATTTTCAATATCTTCAGCAACAATCAACAAAGGTCTTTCTCTCTGACAGAATAAATTAATTAATTAACTAATTAAAAATAATAATAAATGACAAAACAGGTTTTGACTTTCGTTTCCCACTTGCAAATCCTCTTACCCATGCACATTGCAAAATTGCTTGTTTCAAAACAGTTAAGTTTGAAATTTTCATCTCACAGATGAAAACGAATGCATTGTCTAAAACCTGGAAACAATGAAGCCAATAATTTGCTAATTTGTTAACAACTAAGAATGACAAAACATTGTCCTGATGAACAAATTAGCCATGTGTCAATTAAAGTACAACCCAAAGGTTATAACATAGAAGGACACAATAATCCAATACATATTTTAAAATTCTAGAAATTCTTACGCATTCTCTTTTATTCTTGTAGGTGAAGAAGTAAGGGGACATAGCGCCCCACTCTAGCTTCATCCCTTTAACAAACTTTAATTCATTATAGAGGGTTTCCCGGCCCTGCAATGATTTTGGAGAAGCAAAAACAAAAGAAGGAAGAAAAAATAGAATTACTATAAACCAGAATGTATCAAATAAAGACAAGACAGAAAGATCAAAGAAAACTAGAGGAAACAAAATGAAAGAATTAAAAAAGAAACAGATTCACGGGCACAGCAGATTAACAAGTAAAGGAGAAGAATTCAAGGGAGAAGCTTACAAAGACAATAATAAGATCATTTTCCCATCCTTTCTCAAAAGCCTTGGCCACAAGCTCACCAATCTCTCTATCGCCATTTGCTGCTGTTATTCCAACCTTCACAGTAAAGAAGTCAAATTAAGGCTTTCATTTGGCATTGATGTTCAGCAGGAAAGAGTTTTTGTAAGCACGGTTCATAACGTTGGAGGTCAAAGTGAAAATTTTTAATTTTAACCAGTAGTTGTTCCATGCAAGCCTATATGACCTTTACAATTTTGTCAAAATCATATCCTTTAAAAGTCATTTTTATCAAATATTATTAACTTTTATTTCAAAACCAAATGAAGCCTACATCATAGGGGCGTTCAGAATCCGATTTGATCCGTTCAATTCGTGTGATCCGCATAAATCCGATCCGTAAAAATTCAATCCGTGGATCCGTACATTGGATTGGATTGAAAATTTAAAAATTCGCAATAACTGTATTGGAGATGGATTTACTTCTGTAAATCCATAAAAATCCATGAATTCGCAAAAAAAATAAAAAGATTTATTTAAAACTTGTAAATATGGTATTAATACTAACTAATAAATAAATAATTTAAAATATAGTTACATTAACAGCATATTATATCTTATTCAGTAATAATATAAAATAAAAAATAAAGAGATTGTCAATTTTCTCCCTACTATAATCAATATTTACCACTTACCTCCTATTGTTTTTATTATAGCCAATAACATCTTTAAAATATTACCCCTATTTTTAAATACATAAAGTATTTATATTTATTATAAATTAAATAAATCATATGAATAGAAACTAAATAAAAAATTAAGTATTAAAAATAAAAAATATATGTTTTGATGTGAAAAATTAATAATAATTTTTTATTTTTAATTTTCTAAACATTTTGTTATAATAGATATTTGATAATAGTTTAAAATTACATGTAAAAAGTACAAGATAAATATTTTATTATTTATTTTATAATAATTTCTTCTATTTATCATTCAAGTTATCTTATATAATTTTTATCATTTTATAAATAATTTTTTATATATTTATTATACAAAAATGTTTATAACATAAGAAAAGTACAAGAAAAATATTTTATTATTATTTTTTATCAAAAAATATATTTCTTATTTTTAATACTTAATTTTTATTTAAATTTCCATTCATGTAATTGTTTACTCTATAATAAATATGAATAAAAGTATATTTGAAAATAATAGTAATATTATAAATTTGTATTGTTAAAGAAGCTATTGACTATTATAAAAATAGTAGTAGGTAAATGATATATTGATTACAGGAATAAATTGACAGTCTCCTAAAAAAATAATTAAATAAATGATTATAACTTCTTAAATAGTTAATTTTTATATAATGATCTAAACAAATGAGTTTTTTTTTAATTTTTAGTAGGTTATATTTTAAAACTTTGTATGAATTTTTTAACTTTATTTAAAAAATAAATTTATCTAAATCTTATTTAATTTTAAATTTAACCAATAATAAAACTATTTTTATATTAAATTTTTTTATTTAGTTAGTTCATAAATAAAACAAAATTAAAAATTGTTAATCTACAAATAAATCCGTAAAATGGTAGATTGAATATGGATTAAGTTAAATTTACATTTGATCCACAGTCATATAGATTGAATTTGAATTAAATTTCATTAATATGAGGATTAAAATGAATTAAAAATTTATAATCCATAAAATCATTAATTAAATATGCATTGATGTCCAATCTGTATAATTCCGTATAATTCAATCCGCAAACACCCCTACTGCATCACAGTACAAAGGAGAAAAAAAAAAAAAAAGGCCGAAAACGAACCTGGACAATTTCTTCGAATGTGCTGATCTTTCGTGCTCTGCTGTTTAAGTTTCTCACAACAGCATCAGCAGCCATTCTAAATCCTTGAGTTAGGTCCGTGAGATCCGCTCTTCCCACTGCCTTGAATGCTTCATCGGTCAGGATTTTCACAAGATCCGTTTCATATCTGGTGACTGCAAACAGCAACTTGCGATGAGTATCCATTAAATACCATTCACGTCCGCATGCGGGAAATTTCAAAAGATATTTCAGTTTACCATCAATAAATCTTTTAGTGTCCTCAGCGGCGGCGGCGGCGGCGGCATAGTTTCTCGTCCAAGTACGGCCAACCTAACAACAAAATTAACTTAACGAAACTAATTGAATAATTAATTAATTAATTAATATTTCATTAGAATAAGCCCCAATCACTAGTTATTACTTAAAAAAAAAAAGAAAAAAAAAGCTCACCGGTTGGACACTGGTCTTAGCCAACCTAGAATTAATGAGAGAGAGAGAAAGAGAGAGAGAGAGAGAGAGAAAGGTGTAAAATTAAATAAATAAATAAATAAAACGATGCGATTTAGTGAAAGTAGAAGAAAAGAAAGGATCACCTGACTCTGTAGAGGCTAGAGCCAAACCGCAACATGGTTCCTTAGCTGAAGAGTCGCCGGTTTGGAGATCGGTGGATTTTGCCTTTGTGGGTTTATTTTATTTAGGGATATGTTCGTCGCAGACGAAAGCGTCAGTTGAAAGTACGAATTATGTGAACTTGCAGACAATTTCTCCTTTTCTGTCAGCGCACTTCCGCCGCTTTTTTAATTATTTTTTAAAAATAATTATAAATTAATAATTTTTATAAATTCAAGTAATTTTAAAAATAATTACGATAAATTCACAATATTTTTAAAATATCTAAACCAACAATAAATTTTAATAATTAATCAATTAAATACTTCTAATAATTTTTTTACTTACCATTAATGTTGATTTAAGATAATTTTTTATTTAATTATTTTACCTTATAAAATAAAAGATCAAATTATCCTAATAAATATAAACTCTTGTCTCTAATACTTTAGATATTTAATTTTATTCAATTAAATCTTGAAATTTCAACTTTATTTGAGTTTTTAAAACTAATAGGAACTTATTATAATTATTTCTCAAATACATCATAGATTTATAAAAATTATGGGTGGAAATTTAATCACCCTAAATATTAAAAGACAACTATCATTCAGCTACCCTCATTCTAATTAAATATAAAAATAATTAAAATAAATTAAAAAACTACTAAAGTTTTCTTTTTGTGTGTGTCGTCATCATCAAGTGAGGATATTAATAAAATATATAAAAAAATAAATTTTAAAATATCAAGACTATATTTCTTTTGTTTGTTAGGGTATTAAAATTTACATATTTTTATATTTTACTGATATTTTTATTTTAATAAAATCAGAACATTTAATTTTTCTTTTATTTTCTTTAATTAAAAAATAATAAATAATGAACCATTCATTATTTCAATTCTTCTATTTTTCCTCTTCAAAATTTATTATTACTTGGCTTTTACTTTCCCTTGTAATTTTTTCAAAAGTACTTTTATTTGCTAAAAGTGTTTTTCCTACTTTACTAATCTATTGTCAAGAAAGCTATGAACAGAAGACTAGTTTACATGAATGCTAAAGACCACAATGGATATTGAAAGAACAATTCAGTAATGAAAATTATTTTCAGAGATGAGCGGATTACTGCTGGAAGTTAATTCGACATCTACGACATCTTTGGATCAGGTTTTGGTGAGAGAGTTTGATGACCAGGAGAGGGGCATAGTTTGTGTTTGGTATACCTTTTGTAAAAGTCATAACTGCATTTTTTAACTTCAAAAACACTTATCAAAGTTTTTTTTTTTTTGTGGTGTTTGTTAAATTTTTGAAGTAGAATTTTTAGCTCGTCATGAGTTATTTTGTTTTTACTTCGAATTTTTGAAAGTAGAGGTAAAATAACCTTTTATTTTATATGTGATGTCAAAAATACCTAATATAATTTTATTAAATCGAAAATAGAATGTGAAATTGGCTCCCTTTCTTGTTGATTTTGGTCTTGATCATTGTTGTTGCTCGAAATGAAATTCTATGTTTCACATGTATATCATTTTATTATATTTGATATTCCTTTTTTCGGTTGTTTTTTTTTAAAAGGAGGGGAGTGGGCAATTTTAAATACAATTTTTACCCCCTCTCTATCCCCAAGACTCAAACCCAGGCCACATAAGATGATTACCCATTACATGAACAACTAGCCCAACCACGAGCTTAAGGGCATCGGTTGTTTTATATGTGCATTGTTTGTTTTTTATGCAATAATAGTATGTATAATTTTTCTAAAAACTTATGTTTGCAAGAATATATCATTTATGTATTTTAAAATTTAAACATCAATGAAATAGTTAATTGATTTTTCTTATTAAGTGATAGTTTCGGTGCATTTAGATAAAATTATATGATTGTCAAGCAAATTCTTTTGCATAACCATTTTAGTAATTTACTCACTCAAAAGTTTTTATAATATTATAGAACCAAATATAATATTTCAAAAGAATTTTTTTAATTGCCAAGCAAACATCTATTTTTTTAATCAAAAATATTATTTGAAATAGTTCTCCTTGAAAAACCTACTCCTATAAGCTCAATTCAATAAATTGAAGCAAATAGAACCCTACACAACTTTCTAGGGTCAACTAAGGTTCGGAAAACACTTTGAGAGAACTTTGATGAAAACGTTTTTGGTAAGAGGGAGAGTCTCTGAGCACTTGTAACCTTTGTCTTCTAAATCTTTATAGTGTAAAATCCTTGATGATTAATGAAACAAAAAAAAAAAAAAAACAGTTTTATCCTTGTGAACGTATCGAAGGAAGCCAACCCACGTAAATTTCACTTGTTCTTCTCTTTACTAATTTTTGTTTTGTTGATGTTGTGTGAGTTGAACTGTCCGAGACGTACGTGGTCGGGCCGTGATCCCAACGGAACATAACACAACCAAGCTGCCAACTAAGTCCACCCATGGTGAAGATTCAACATCAGAAAGAAGACTCGAGAGCTATTGACTTGAACTCTTGTGCAAATCGTCTAAAGCCTAGCAAGCTACACAATATTGTGTTCCCGACAAATATAATGTCCGATATTCAAATAAATATATAAATATAATGTGCTGTAGTGATTAACTAATTACATCGCTATCATCAATCCCACTGAAAGCCGACACAAGCCTCCATCATTTCAGTGTTTTGCTACATAGTTGGATCTTTCACTGCATTCTTGGAAAGACAAGCTGAGCCATCCCTACTATGAATGATATGAGAACATCTCACTACACAAGAAGAAAGAATAAATATGTGCTTAGTTAAAGAATTAGCACAAGCTTAAAGGTTTGAACCAGTTACATACTTTGTAGCCTGCATCAAGACTGTTCTCATGGGTTTCAACGGAAACACAACTTTTGGCATAAGCTTATTTACATATTCCCCTGCTGTAAATGTAGATCAAATATTATTCTCCCCACAACTCACAACGCATGAAACTTACTCAATTTCTTTTCAAAATTTGAGTGTTTGATTAAAAAGAGAGAGGGCTGGGGGAGGGGGAAGAGACACAAACCTTCAGCCTGGTCGTATCCAAGGCTCGGAGTATCTTGCTTTAGTAGCTTATCAACAACTGGTCCCTCAACTTCCACATTGGAAGCAATTGTATTCAGTAGCATCCGTAGATGCAGACTCAAACCATCAGAAACCATTTGCATTGCTCACGCTTGAGGTGCATTCATATGGCTCATGCCACGTAACATAAATCATGGATGTATCTCACTTCAACTAAGGAAGGAATAACAAATGATATGATTTCAATCACAATTTCATGCATTAGCATTCTAGCCTATAAAGATTGCTCCATTGACGAAAATATGTAAAGTTACATGTAACTTACTTCTGTCTATTTCCCTCCAAAAACTAGTGCATTTCTTATTGCATTGTGAAATATGGGTCACTTTTCACTTGTGAACAAGGATTAATTTTGGCAACCCTCTTAGCCAATGCCTTTAGATAAATAGACCAGGAGGCTTTATAAAGCAGCGCATGCATACAGAATAAAAAAGAAGACAGAAAACCTTAAGAGAATTTTGGATGGTTTGAAAACCAATTTTCTGAGCAAAATTAGTAGTTTGCAGTTTATCCAACCCCTTGAAGGCATCTAAAAGTGCAATGCCACTACCTGCAATTACATCATAGTACATATGTTAAAAGGGGAAAAAGAATGTGATAAATAAATTCAAACAAGATAAACCAACAAAAGCTCCAAAAATAAACGGTTTACCAACTCCTCCTTCCTTTGCGGCCTTTGTAGCATTTACTGTATTGGCAACTCTATCTTTCTCTTCACCAACTTTGGCTTTATTAATTCCACCGACGTTACAACGACTTTCAATCCAAATTACAATATTTCCTTACCAAACAATCTTTAATCTCAAAATAGCCAAAATTTCATGCTAAAATGTTATAGAACAACAATAAGATGTAGTCACATTTTCTAAATGCCATTGCTGTATACAAACAAGCAAACTTGTTTACCATTTTCCACGGTAAAGTACAAATGATTTGACCAAAATATGGTTCCAAAGTTTCCTATATGTTATAACGTTTAATCAATTGTTTGCGTCTGTTTTTCCTTTTACTTTTTCCTTTTTCCTCCATTAACATTTTATTTGAATTGTATCAGTTTATAGCATAGCGTACTGTAAGATGCGAATGAATTTGAATCCAATGGATTAGTCAATTAGTAAATTAAAGAGTAATGCTACACCTCCCAAGTAGTATCCCAAATCTTATAATTACAAGATGGAATTAATCCATTAGATGGTGGGATGGAGTGATAAGTAATTATATAAGTAATGAAATTGATTGTCCAATAGATGAATACCACATCAGCACATAAGGTAAAAATATTAAGAAAATTAATTGCTTGGAAAGTCATTACTATTTTAAATTAAATGATTTCTCTAAAATAACCTGATCGTTGATCCTTTACGTATATAAATCTATTTATTTAATTTTTCATATGCATGTATAGGATGAAAATTCCAATATCTAGGCCAGCAGCCCATTGGGGTTTAGGCCCTGGACATGACTTGGCTCAAATGGATTGCGGTAATTGTGAGGTCTGAGAATTTCCTTTACAAGCCCCAACACAGTTTAGCTCAAAGCACTTTAAGAACTAACGTATTGTACAATTTTAAATAACCAAACCTGTAAAGCAGCAACAAGAAGATTAGAGTGCTTTGGAGGGAAATCTTGCAACGTTTCCATTGTGAATCTCCCCTGTAACAATAGAGACAGAAATATTAATGAAAAGAACTTAAGAAAAGAGGGTCCACAAAAAGTAAGAACATCCCCGAGAAGTGCAAAAAATATTATTAAAATGTATATATTCAAAATCAAAGATAAAATTATGTATCATACACAATTTTGATAATAAATACTATTATACAGATAAAATCTATTTTTATAAAATCATTAAATCAAGTATTTAAAAATTCATTTGCAATCATACTTTATTATAATTAAAAATCATAATAATCTAAAGAGAAAATAAATTTTATATATTCTATTTACAGTGACGACGATCAAATCCGATATCGTCGACGTCTGTGAGTTGGTTCTCGTTCAGAAGTCCCCTAATCCAATAAACAACATAATTAATACCGATAACATATTAGTACAACTAATTGTACTCAATAAAAACTCGAACCCACATAATATAACTCCCGAATATTTAAAATTACTAAATTATCCTTATGTCAAAAAATTACTAAAATACTCCCGATATCAAAATTTACTTAATTGCCCTCAATAATATAATTTATTAATTTATTCTCAAAATTCTTAATTACCAAAATATCCTCAAACCCTTTGAAATTATCAAAATGTCCTTGAATTCAAAATTACCAAAATATCCCAAATATCATAATTTATCAATTTAACCTCAAAATCATAAATTACCGACTTATCCTCTGTAATATTTACGTGTATATATATATATATATATTTATTTATATTTTAATAAAGAGAGAAGTCGAGAGAGAGAAAGAAAGAAAGAGAAAGAGAAAGAGAGACTCGATCCGGATCCGACCGCGTCCTGCAATCTTGACCCGGCCGGATCTCCCAATTCCGGCCACCGTTTCTGACGATCTTGGTATCGATTTGAAGCTCTTGAGACGCTGGTCGTATCTTTGTCATTCTCACTGCCGGAAAACAACCAGAACGTCGCCGGTGAAGCTTGAAAGTTTCGGCCAAAACACCCGTTCTTGCCGCCGTCGATTCAGTCGGATTTTGGCCACGCCACCGGCTGGGTTCCATTGCTCTCACCTCCAGCTTCCATTTTCGACCGGTCTCGTCATCTGAATCGGCCGGATTGCCGGTGAACGGCAACTTGCAACCCGCGGCCTTAGGAAGCTCGATCCGGCTCCGTTATCGCGCGTGGAAGGTCACCGCCGGTATCGTTGGACTCACCGAGGCCGGAACTACAAGATCTAAGCTTCCCGTCACTGTTGACTGAAGTCCGGTCACCGTTGACCGGTGAGGGGCAATTCGGTAAAGACTGAGAATTTTGGGGTTAATTTTGTAGTTTCTAAAAGTTGTGGGTAATTTAATTGATTAAATTAAGGATAAGTAATAATTTATGATCTTGAGGATTAAATTGGTAAATTATGATTTTTGGGATATTTCGATAATTTTGAATTCAAGGCATTTCGGTAATTTTAAAGGATTTGAGGATATTTCAGAAATTGAGAATTTTATGGATAAATTAATAAATATATTATTGGGGGCAATTAAATAAAGTTTGATATCGAGATCATTAGTAATTTTTGGGAATAAGAAAAAATTTAATAATTTTAAATATTCGGGAGTCATATTATGAGAATTTGGGTTTTATTAACTACAATTAGTTGTAGTTTAAGTAACTAATAATTATTATGCGATTTATTTGATTAGGAGGACCCGTGAACGAGAACCAACCCACGGACATCGACGATACCGGATTTGATCGTCGTCACAGTGAGTGGAATATACAAAATCTATTTTCTCTGTGGATTATTATAATTTTTGATTATGATAAAGCATGATTGCAAATGAATTTTTAAATGCTTGATTTAATGATTTTGTGGAAAATGGATTTTATCGGCATAATGTTGTTTATTATCGGAATTGCGTATGATAAATGATTTTATCTTTGATTTTGAATATATGCGTATAAATAATATTTTTAAAGAAAAGAAATGGATTTTAAATGTTGTTGAGAATAAAAGAGAATGTGATTTCGGAAATGATCAGATGTTTGTATACATGTGTATTTTCGATTGTTTTCAAGTCATTAGACAAGACCTTCCCCGTCTAATTGTGATGTGATGATATGAGATATAGGCCTTTGGGGCCCGTCGAGTACACATAGAGGCTTTGGGCCGTGTGCTTGGGCGCTTTTGTCCTTTGGGGACTATGCATGCATAATTATGATGATGAGATATGTCGATATGAGATGACATATGAGATATTATTTCCCGTCTATCTATCGTGTAGCTCCGGGGTATGATGTTTTCTTGATTGCCCGTCCGTTGAGGTCCGGATTATCCGTGTAGCTCCGGGGCATGATGGTTGCTTGATTACCTGTCCGTTGAGGTCCGGATAGGATGAGATTATTTCCCCGGGTACTTGTTTGGTGAAAGTTTTGATATTCGAAATTGATATTTTATGTTGCGAATTTTCTTCGGTTTCGCAGAGATTTGGTGATGATTTCACAGTGAGTATTTATACAATGTTATGACATATTCTTCCTTGGTTATTTCACATGATATTATATATGTTTTCGAAGTTAGTGATTGAATTATAAATGTGAAGTAATTTATTAATATTTCTCGTTTATGATTTGATGAAATTGTGTATTTAAAGTTGATACAGTTATTTTAAGAATAAAATTATTTTTGGAAAAACTATTATCCACTCACTGACCTTCACTGAGTTTTATACTCACCCCCATTCTTTTTCGTTTTATTATATTTTTCCCCCCCACAGGAGACTTGCAGGTACAACAGTTGACTCAGCAACGCTAGTTATGTGTATTTGGCTACGTGTTTGTCCTAAGATTTGTGAAATTCTGTGTAGAATATTTCGGATTGTATAATATTACAATTTAGAGTAACTTACTGTGTTTGATATTAAAATATTTCGAATGATATTTGGTAATTATTGAGATGTTGATTGACGGAGTTGGTTGTATATGGAAATTATTTTGGGAGTGTTATCTTATTAATTGCAGGATTGGAAATTTCAGAATCTTAGTGAAATATTAGAATAGTTATTAGTCGAATTTCGAGGATCAGTCGCGATTCGTCTCAGGATTCGGGACAGGTCGTGACATCCTCAATTTTATCAATTACTAAAATACCCACATATTAGGAATTATGAAATTATCCCGGGGTGAAAAATTACCAAATTACCTCTGATCATTTAAATTATCAATTTACCCCCGAAATATCAAATTACCTAACTCTCCTTGTCCAGAATCATCAAATTACCCATGACTTTTAGAAATTATAGAATTAACCCAAAATTCTCAAGCTTTACCGAATTACCCCTCACCAGTCAACGGTGACCGGACTTCAGTCAACAGTGACGGGAAGCTCAGGTCTTGTAGTTCCGGTCTCGGTGAGTTCAATGGTGCTGGCAGTGACGGCGGTGGATCAAGCTTCCCAAAGTCGCAGGTTGCAAGTTTCTGTTCACCGGCAATCCGGTCGTTTCAAATGACGAGACCGATCGAAAATAGAAGTTGGAGTGAAAGAAGTGGATCTCAGTCGATGGAGTGGCCAAACTCTGGCAGGATAGACGGCAGCAAGAATAGATCTTTTGGCTAAAACTTTCGAGCTTCACCGGTGGTGTTCTGGTCAGTTTTGGATGGTGGAAACAGTAGGGATATGTCAGGCGGCTCGAAGGCTTCAAATCAATACCAAGATCGTCAGGAATGGAGGCCGGAATTGAGAGATCCGACTGGATTACAGTCGCGGGTAGGATTTGGATTCGGGTCAAGGGTCAACTCCTCTCTCTATCTCTCTCTTTCTCTCTCTCCCCTCTCTTGGTTTCCCTCACTCTATATTTAATTAAAATTTTATTAATATTTAATTTAATTTATTTATTATAATTTTTATTTTATTTATGTATTTTTAATACTGATTAAATCGACACTGGTTCAGTAATAACAATTTTTCTAACTAACTGGCTCTGAAATCGTGTTCAGTTTTATCTAGATTTTACATCACGATAAAATTTACAATTTTATACATACGATTAATTCACCAATTTTCTCGCAATGACAAGTAACGAATTCGAAATTATAAAATTGATACCGAACCAAAAATAAATAATCCACTTTAATAAAAAAATAAAAGTGTGTATATTACAGTTATGAGAAACTTAAATGATGAGAGTACAAAAGATCAGCATATTTGAAGAAATTTTTTATGTTTACTTTCAGGAGTTCCTTTTTTTTTGGAAAAAAAAAACATTTTACAATAATTTAGGATCCTTTTACTAATATGAAATAAAATTTAATGATTTTTAAAAATATAGCTTTTAAATGAATAATTTTAATAAAATGATAAAGTTAATGCAACAAGCTTGAAGCAAGCAACTATCGCTTAAAATTTAAAATTATTTTCACTTCCATCCCTGTAAATCATAAATTTGTTTACAGAAACATCATTACATTATTTAAGTAAGAACATTAATACCAATGGAAGCCTAAATTTGACTTCTTTTCCCATGAGGGTTTGCCTATGTTACTGTTTGCGGTAACGTACGAGTGAATACAACACAGTATTGTAATAGATCCCATTGCACTGTACTGCAATCACGCGTACATTATCACAAGCGGTAACGTAGCAGGTTCCTTCCCATAAAGGTTGGAACAACAGCAGCAATACACGTCCCCTTCTTCACCTCTTCTAAGAATAAAAGAGAATAGTGAGAATTTCTAGAATTTCAATACACGTTATGGGTTACTGTGTCCTTCTGTGTTGCAACTTTTTGATTTTGTACTTTTAATTGATGCATTGCTAATGCGTTAATTGGGACAACGTTTTATCATTCTTCCTTGGTGCTAACAAATTATTGGTTTCATCCTTTCCAGTTTTTTGACGATGCATGGCTTCTACCCATTCTAATTACATTTTAATTCCAGTGGTTCACTTAATTCAAACGTCAAATAAGATCTTGACTTGTCCCTTTCGGTTCGGATTGTGGATTATAATGAAAATACAGAGACGGAAGCTGAGAGTGAACAATTAACCACAACACCGAAAGTTAAGCTGAGAGTGAACAATTCACCACAACACCGAAAGTTGAACTAACATCAATTATAGACATGTACTATACAGAGAATCACTGAATTCCAAGCCGTACTTTTCTCAATTTCCTCCAAGCCAAGCCAGCCTGCCTTTCCCATTCAAGGTTGGCGGAGAATTCAGAGAGAGCAGCTCAACGTTTTTAATAGTGAACAGGAGAGACGATTGAGATGAGACTTAAGCCTCCAAGCTAATATAAATTGAATGGAGAGGCTGAGAAAGGGCATTAATTTCCCAAGCTTTATGGGTGCTCCAACTGATGGTTCTACCCTCCTCTTTTCTTTTTGAAGCGGAACGGCGAAGATTCGTCGAAACCTTTTGGTTAAGGTAAACGCCATGATCTCAAAACCAGCTGCGGATTGGGTTCTTGCTTTTATCTGGACTAACTCTAATCGTGATTTTGACTCAATTACTCCTTCTGTCACAATAGAAATCGACAACGAAGAATATTGCTTTTCTCGCCTCTGGAGAGTAGCCTCATTATTAATCTCCCTTTAGTGGGTGAACCGGGTTGTGTTATAATAAGTTGCGGAAGAATCATCATTTTATCTAATATATCATAAAATCCGATTTCATGCAAAAGGAGGAAAGTACATGATAAAATCATTTCCACACAACAAGGACTTTTCGAGTAATTTAATTTTAAAAATATATGAATTAAGTGGACTTTCTTTCTTTTGTTTTTTTTACTTAACAACTTAATCGGCTTAATTTTAATTACTTAAATCATTAAGTTCATTTATTTTTTTACAACGTAAATAAACTTTTAGTCATTATGCCATTAAGCTAATTTTTTTTTAAATGATGGAAGATTAATCTCGAGGATTAAGGAGACTAGTTTTAGGATTCGAGATGCGTCGTGACAGTTGGGCTTTGTACTCCTTTTCTGCCAGTGCACGTCGAATCTGACTCGCGGTTTACTTTCAGGAGTTCTTTTTTTTGGGAAAAAAAATGTTTTACAATAATTTAGGCTCCTTTTACTAATATGAAATAAAATTTAATAATTTTTAAAAATATAGCTTTTAAATGAATAATTTTAATAAAATGATAAAGGTAATGCAACAAGCCTGAAGCAAGCAACTATCACTTAAAATTTAAAATTATTTTCACTTCCATCCGTGTAAATCATAAATTTGTTTACAGAAACATCATTACATTATTTAAGTCAGAACATTAATACCTATGGAAGCCTAAATTTGACTTCTTTTTCCATAAGGGTTTGGTTTACTGTTTGCGGTAACGTACGCGTGAGTACAGCACAGTGTTATAGTAGATCCGTGAGATGAAATTGTCAAACTTAAATGCTATCAGCCAGGCAAGCAATTTTGCCACGTACAGCGGTTAGAGGATTTGCAAGCAGCAAACGAAAGTTTAAACCCTTTTTTTAATTAATTAATTTCGTCAGAGTGCCTGGAAAGCCTTCTAATTTGCTAATTTTTTTTTTAATACATGTAGTAACACTGATTGATCATGAACGCAATTATGTTTCTAGTATTCGGATGTGTGTTGCTGTTGCACTTGTTCATGATTCAGAGGAGCACGACAATTCAAAAACCAAAAATTTCGGTCAGAAGATTGGTTTTGAGATTGTCCAGAATGCTCTTAAAAATTTAATTCCATTTAGTAATCCATTGCTTGTGGGTACGAAGAATTATGATCAGATGCACACAGATTCGCTTTATAACTGCACGCATGTCATGCTCTCAATGCAGTTCTCTCATTGACTCTTTTTCACTTTATTTTAATTTGTCCACTCCTTATACTATATATATTAAGGATTCTACTAACTTACAACTAACGTTAGTTACAACCTCTTCAAAAATAAGTGAGTTCCGTTATTTTACATTATTTTCAATATTGATTGTATGGTCCATTAATTCTTATGATCTAAACTAGTATAACATAATCTCTACAGATTAACGAGCGATGAAATTGAACTCCCACTTTTGTTCTCGTTAGAATCCTTTTAAAATTTTAATTAAATTACATTCTTATGTTCAATTAAAATTATTAACTCTTGTGAATCTATAGACTTGAAGACTTAGAGAAACGATGGGTTACATTGTCTTCACCCTGGGACGAGACAGAGAAGGATAACTTGGGAATTAAATGGGATATGGAGAGAAATTAGGTCGATTCAAAAAGATTAATATTTTACATAAAAGGTAGGCTAGATGAGATAAACAGAGGAGTTTTAGCATCACTACTTTAAATTAATAAGCTCTATTATATAATAAATTTTTTAGTGTCTCAACTTGGGCTAATAAGTTAAACTAATATGATGATAAAAAAAACATTTGTATAACTTTATAGTCCCATTCATATTATAAATTAATAATTTACTATAATTACTTATTTTATTAATTGAATGTGATTCTATTGTTACTTTTTTTTCCCCTGAAATCCAAAATTTTAAATCTATGTTGGAACTTATCTCTGCTAATTTTTCTTACTGCATTTAGAAGTTTATGGGGGGTTGGATTCTATAATTTTAACAAAATATACGAAGCATTGTTGGTGCTCTGAGTGTTTCACTGTGGGTAACATGCTTCAAAGCCATTGTATTGTCCTTACATTGGTAAAATATAATAAATTTGCAAATACTTCAAAGAATGTTCAGTGAATTGTACATCCACTCTATAAATTAATAAACTAGTAGTTCATTGATTAGTTGATATGTCTTTTAATTGACAGATTTTATACAGTCTCATTATAGAAGTTATAATACATGAACGTTCGAACACATTAAATATTAATGATGAAAATATCATGAATTAAATACATTATAGTAATCCTAGTTTAATACTATGATAATTTTCCAACGAAGGATGCCTCATTTAATTAAGCTAAGGTAGAGTGAAAAGAATAAAAATATAGAACCTTTTTTGTTATTTATTTATTTTAGATTTTTATATTTGTAATATGACAGGCAGTAGCATCCTCAACGAATACCACGTGATTCAACTCACAAACATTGAAACTGATTCAAAGTAGTACTTTTTTTTTTATTTATTTATTTTAGCTTTTTATATTTGTAATATGACAGGCAGTAGCATCCTTAACGAATATCACGTGATTCAACTCACAAACACTGAAACTGATTCAAATTCACATGCATCTCAAATATTCTTTTCAAAAAATGCACAATGAATGATTTTCTTTTTTCTGTTCTTGTTTTTCACAAACGATTAACGCGTGACCAAGTGATTTAAATTTGGCACAGTTTTGGTTCTTTTTTCCGAAAAGATTTTGGCAGGAGAAGCAATTGACAATATTTGACAATGAGTGCTCTCAGAACAGTGAAGAGTCTCTTGAGCAGCTGCAGAACTGTTTTAATACTCAATCCTGGCGATAAGTACCACGGCGTCGCATTGGCCAAACTCAAACCTGGCTCTTTTGCATTTTCAGTGTTGGAGTAATTTTTTTTTTCCTTTTGCTAGTTAGTAATCATTAAACTAATTGATGGGCAAAATATACACTAGTATTCTAACATTATTATTTTCACTATCGATACTGTTGTTGCAGCGCTGTAACATCAAAACAAGATGAGAGGGACGTAGCAGAAATAGAGAAATATGTAAGTCGATCTTACTCCTTAGTGATATGCTAAATTTATACTAATTCATTTTGTTAATTGATACGATATCGTTTGCAACTGATGATCATTAAATGTAATTAATTATTATAATATGTATTTTTATGATACCAATTAATAAGGATAAGTCTAATGGGAATCATCTTAACATAGTCCGTACAGAAAAATAAAAATAATTTTTATGTACGACAGCTCATCTAATGGTATTGAATGTGGTTATCAATTTAAATAGATGATTGACCTTTCAATTCCTTTTATATTATTATGTTGGGTAGGTTAATGAGGGCGATGTTGATGCTCTGCTTATCGGAGACTCGGTCGTTAAGAATTATAATGACATCCGGAAATTACCAAAAGTGGCAAGCCTTTATTTTTCATTTTTTAAAAATTTATTTAATTTATATATAAATTTATTAAGCTTTTCACTTAATATATATGTGTCAGCGTGTGTTTTAATTTTTTTTTTAATTTCTCGTTTTGATCATTAGAGTGATACGACCAAGAAATTTATCAAGAAATTTGAGGGCACGAGTCTGGATGAAATACCATTTGCCATTCAGAATGGGAATTCAACATCGGCACAAGCTGAGGAAATGATTAAACATTTACACATACCCCATGTCGAGCCAGCTCTTCATAGTTATACTGCTTTGAATGTCGGAATGGCCGCACTGGATGAAAACAATATGTTTGGTCCGGAGTTCACAGTCATGGGAGAAACTATTATCCCATAATATGCTGCAATAAGAAAACTATGGCTAAAATTATATATGTACTTAATGAGGATATTCTGTCCAATTAACAAATAAACTAATATATATATATTTGATATGTAATAAGCCATACATGTATCCAATTAGCCAATGGGATTTCCATGTCTGCTTGTTGTGCTCAGTCCAATTACTTTTTGATTCTAAAGTTAATTGAATATATATGCATCCTATATTCATTTTTATAGCTATGCCTGGATTAATTATTTCTATTCTATATATCTATCTAATTATTCTAATGGGACCACTATTTTTCTTTTCTAAGTCACAAGGATTTGAGAAGGCTTCGCACGGCCCACTCAACTCCAGTTAGTTTTAAAAGAAAAGCATGGTAACCACATTTGCGCCCTGTCAGGGAATGCAAGTTAGTCCAACTACTAAGAAGATAACAAAATTCGTACTCTCTGACTGACTCCTTCCAACTGCATGCACTCTGTTATTATTATTATTATTATTATTTTTTTTTTTTTTTGTCCTCAAAGCATTCCCAAATCATGTGTTTCCCGTTTGCCTCTAGCCTTGCTTCCAACGTCGGGTACCTTTAATTATAGTTTCCGAAAATAATCACATCGTTTACTTGTTTTCGATTTCATTGTTTCTGACTAATCTGTTTTCTTGATTGTCTATATCAATTGCCGGTTAGTTAAGACCGGTATCTGGCCGGTGAGGGTGAGGCTGGCTTGCTTGCCTGTTAATTTATTTTTAGAAAATAATAATAACTCGCGGCTGGTTTAGTCAATGGTTAAATTAATTTTGTGTCAGGTATGTTGTACTTGGAGAAGACAATGTTATTATAACGGTTGCAAAAATTGGATGTTGGCATATGGAAAATACTCCGAATGTAAAAATAAATTTTTTGTCCTCAAAAAACTCCCAAATCATTTTCTCCATCCAATTTAATTTGTGACTTTTACATGTTCACCGTATACTGAATCGATTCAACATTGACACTTTTTTTCCGATTAAAACAAAAAAAAAAAAAGCAATGAAGGTTGCAACAATAGCAGCAGGCGGTGACAGAGAGACAGGTGAGATCCTAGCCAAGGCTGAGTTTCTTATATGCGTAGGTTGCAACAATAAACTTATATAAGTATTTAATAAGAACATTTTTATCCAATTAGCAAATAAACTAATTTATACATTTGATACGTCATGAAAACATACACGCATCCAATTAACCAATGAGATTTCTAAGACTACTTGTTGTACTCATTCCAATTACTTTTAAATTCTAATAGTTCTTGAATATATATTTAATTTCGACAATTGTAATATGCCTTGTGCTACATTTGTCACGTTGCTTGTCTTCAGATCTTCACTGGACAGGCTAGGAAAAAATTCTCTGGAAAAAAATTGGCCATTCCTTAATATTGCAGTACACGTTGTCTCTTCTTCCTTTTGTTTCACCGTACGAGTACGTAATATTAGCAGGCATGGAACATAATATTAATTAAGAACTTGGAAGGAAAATAAAATAAGTAAAAAGAGACGGAGATGCACTGTAACAACTATACGGACGGTTGATGATGGATTTTGTAAAATGAGTAAAAATGCTTCATCATCAAACCCCTCAATGCCCAACTCCGTCTAAATTCTAAACCTCCACAAAGAGTCGGAGATCAAAGTTCGTTGTCCGAAAGGTTTCTTCCTGGCACAATTAAATGTTTCACATAACAAATTAAAAGTTCAATTTGTCGGAAATGCACACGACAGAAGCCATTAGTGTCCCTTTTGAGTCACTGCAACTTAAATTATTTGATTCATTATCCGTGGTATTCCTGCGAAATTTTTGCCAGAATTCTTAATTTCATTAGCAGCTGAGGCAAAGAGTAAAAGCAAACCTTGATTATCGTGATCCATTGTACTCAAAAACGAAGGAGCGAAAGTGTTTCACACTAACCTGAAAATAATTACGACGGCAATGAAAATACAGAGAAGGAAGCTGAGAGTGAACAAGTGACCCCAACATTGAGCTAATAGCGACTATAGACATGCACTGTAAAGAGAATCACCCGGTTATAATTGAATCCAATTATAAACTCCCCCAGGAGTACTTAACGCCGGGGCTAGCGACGGAATCTCCTAACATAATTACAAAAATTAGTCTTAGAAATTCGTACATGTGGCGATGTAGAATTCAGGGGCCGTCACCTTCGAAATGGCCATGAGAACTATCAGTCTCCTGGTGCATGAAATAAACCACCCTTTACATCTGTAGCAGCAATCCCGAATGACAGTGCATGACTAAGAGAAGCGACTTGCACACTGGGTGGTAGGGGGTGCACCAATCATGCCACCAAACCTGACTAAGAGAAGCGACGCCGGCAGAGTTGGATAAAACCGTACTCGCCCAATAGCATTCCAAATCTTAATATTAACATTCCAAGGTGAGGACGGTGGGACTGGGTGGATATCCCGTGAGTAATTTTACAAATCATAAAATTGTCCGTGCAACAAATGAGTGCCGCATCAGCACACAGGATGGAAAATATTGGGGATACTAATTGTTTGAAAAATTTATTATTATTTTAAATTAAATCATTTCTTCAAAATAACCCGATCGTCGAACCCCTACGAGTTCACGTCTACGAAGAGAATTTCTAATATTGGTCCTGACCATGACTTGGCCCAAATGGATCGTGCCAATAGCTAGGTCCGAGAATTTCCTTTTCAAGCCCCCACATGTGTCATGGCAAATATTAATGTTTTTATTTCAAAATAAATGCGCCGGTTTTTTAATTTGCTCGCCCTTTATACTCTGCATATCATCTATATATATTAATAGTACGGTCCATTAAATTCTTATGATCCAAACTTAAATACAATCTATTCTCTTTCAATTTATACTCAATAAATTAATAACCTTTATTATAATTATAATGTTTTTACCCTCCAACTAATAAGTTAAATTAATAATATTGATAAATTAATATGATAATTTTTTTAAAAAAAAACTCTTATATAACTCTGTACTCCTATTTATATCATAAATAAATAATTTGTTAAAATTTAAATATAATTGACTATAATATTTTTAAAATAAAATGCAAGTCTATTGTTACTTTTTTTTTCCCTTAAACTTTAAATCTCTTTTCAATCTATCTCTATTAACTTTTCTTATTGCATTTATAAGTTATGAGGCTGAATTTTAAAATTTTAATAAAAGATTATGAGGTGTTGGTGTTTTAAGCGCTTTTGTTGTGCATAACATGCTTCAAAATGTTCTGTTATTTTTTGTTTTGTGGGCAAAAGCCGTATTTGAAATAGAAACAAATGGGTCCTCAATTGTGTCCTTTTTTTTTTTTATCCTGGATAGGTGAGATTTGGGTTCGATAATTTTGTTGCAAGTCAAAGGTCGCCACCCAACTAGTCGCAGTCGTCATCTCTCTCTTAACCATCTCCATCGGCTTCACCTCAGTGCATCACCGGCGACTGCTGTTGCACTGGTGACTTGTGTGCCTGTGTTGATTGATGATTCTTTTTTTCCTTTATTCCTTAATTTTTGTTTTTCCTTTATTCCTTAATTTTTGTTTCTTTTTTACGCCTTAATCCTTAAATTTTTTTCTAAAATTATTTTTTTTGTTGGTGGGACTACTATATTAGGGTTTAATACTTTAATTTTGCGACAATTGTGTTTTATAATTTGGTTAATTAATTAAACATGATCCAGCTGCATAAGTAATGAAGTATAAAAAAAAATTATAACAAGTGAATATCAGTTTTGAATGTCATATTAATAACATTATTCATTAACTTGTTTATACATTACTGATTACTGAAGGGATATAAGTCAAATTATCCAAGTCGTTTAGGTAGAAATCACTTTTTGACGGACGTGTAAAACAAACAATAAGTAATTAATTCTGCTTCTACTTATTATCATCAATTTGCATTTTTTTTCTTTTTATAGAATTCTTTCTTGATTTTGGTAGATAAGATTGAGAAAGAGCCCCAAAAGAAGATAAAAAGGGTGGTTTATTGAAAAAATTTATGTCACTATTATTAGCTTAGGCAATGGGATTGATTTACTGTATTGTATGAATATATGAGAGTTTATATTTTTTCTGTAAATTAAGAATTCTAATAAATTTTGTTGGTGCATTGGACTATTATTTATATTATGCACTGGATAATGGTTTTTAATTTAAATATTTTTTATTTTATTAAAAATTTATTTTAAAATTATTATAAAAAATTTATTTTAAAATTATTAAAAACTGAACTCAGGTCCGCTGAGCCCGGCCCGGACCCAATCCATTTAAACTTTGATAGACTTTTAAAGAATTTGAGTGTTTTAAAGATAATACAAACTCGGACCTGGGCCTGAAAATATCAGCCCAAGCCTGCAATTTGCCAACCCTACTTAGGTTTGCATTTTCTACCCCATCATGTTCAATTCTCAAACCGCGGGTCATAACCCAAACCCACCACTAAATTATGACTTAATCAAACAACATTCAATCCCATTCAAATAATCATACATCTCAATTATTTAGTTTTTAAAAATACACAATTAATGATGATTTTTTTGTTTACATTTTTCACAAACAATTAATGTGCGACTAAGTGATTTAAAGTTGGTGATTTAAACTTGGCACATTTTTTTCTTTCTTTCAGAAAAGCTTTTGGCAGAAGAATTAATTGCCAACATTTGAAAATGAGTGCTCTCAGAACAGTTAAGAGTCTCTTGCGCAGCCGCAGAACTGTTTTAATACTCAATCCCGGTGATAAGTATCATGGCGTCTCATTGGCCAACCTCAAACCTGGATCTTTTGCTTTTTCGGTGTTGGAGTAATTATTTTTCCTTTTGCTAATTTGTAAACATTAAACTTGTTGATAGGTAAAATTTATACTACTATTCTAACATTATTATTTTCATTATTAATATCGTTGTTGCAGTGCTCTAACATCAAAACAAGATGAGAGGGACGTGGCAGCAATAGAGAAATACGTAAGTTGATCTTACTACTTGGTGATATGTTTAATTTATACTAATTCATTTTACTAATCGATACAATATTGTTTATAATTAATGATTATTGAATTTAATTAATTAATACAATAAGTATTGTTATGATACCAATTAATAAGTATAAATCTAATGGCAATCATTTTAACATAGTCCATTTGAAAAATCAAAATAATTGTTGTGGTGACCTCCATTGTGAGTTTTGAACCTTGACAATCTGGTGCTGGTTCTGGTTCATCTTGGGCTTGAATGACAGTTTTTAGAGGTTATCATCTGCACTGTATTTAATATAAAATCTATAGTCCCGTTAAGTTTTTTGTTTTATGGTTGCATGCACATATAGTTAATTTTTGAACTTTAATTTGACAATCTGTATTCCAAATTATTATCATTGGAGTTTCACTATTTCCTACATGTATGTGCGAAATTTTTAGTTACTCTGTTCCTCCTCGGATAATTTCTACTATATACTCTGTTTTTCTTCGGGCTTTGATTTCATCTTTAATCAGATAGATCACTCTGCCGCATTCATTCATTTAAATCAATAAATGATCTACAACCATCTTCCATTGCATGAATCATTAATCTCATGACATGACCAGTTATACATGTTATTTCATCCCAATGTTGCGTAACATTTTAAATTACTTGAATGTATTCTATGATCATTTTGTTCACTTCTAAAATAAGTTCAAATAGCACTGTCCTAAGATGAAAGATGATGTACAAATCATAAAATGGTGTAAATTGTTCCAACTTTGTTGTTATATAATGAAAAATGGTGCTTTTATATATACATATATAACCTATCAAATTCCCTCGTACATTATTATGTTGCACAGGTTAATGAGCACGATGTTGATGCATTGCTTATAGGAGACTCATGTCACGGACCGCAATCGTGACTCCCAAGATATGCGCTTGTACGCTAATATCGACGAGGTTGTGCTGATTGTGGGAGACGTGCTTCAGAGGCGTGTGTGTTGGGAAACATCATCGACCTAGACTTTTTGAAGTTCAGGCAGGCCAACCCGGTTGAGTTTGGGGAGCTTGTCACTAGTCGAGGACTTAACGTGAAAGAGGGGTCTAGGCGAAACCCTATACACACTGGTTGGGGACTGAAGCCGTTCTCCTGATGAGCCCAGGGCAGGGCGAAACCAGTCGATATTGTGCCACTTCCACTAGGCTTACTCTCATAGTATGAGATGCGGGAGTGCCGCACGGGCTTGAAACCTCTCATCCCGTGACAAATGGTATTAGAGCCGCACTTGCCATCTCTCAAAGCCCTCATTGCGAGCTCTCCAAGCGCTCTAATGCTGCACTACGCAGGTGTAATATTTGCATATAAATATAAATATAAATATAAATATATATATATATATATATATATATATATATATATATATTTTAATATAGGGAGAGAAGTCGAGAGAGAGAAAGAAAGAAGGAGAAAGAGAAAGAGAAAGAGAGAGAGAGAGAGATACCCGTTGACCCGGATTCGAACCCGTAACCCGTGAATTTGACCCGGCCGGATCTTTCAATTCCGACCACCGTTTTCGACGATCTTGGTATTGATTTGAAGCCCTCGAGACGCTGGTCGTATCCTTGCCATTCTCACCGCCGAAAAATGACTAGAATGCCGCCAGTGAAGCTCGAAAGTTTCGGCCAAAAGACTCGTTCTTGCTGCCGTCGATTCCGCCGAAGTTTGGCCACGCCACCAGCTGGGTTCCATTGCTCTCACCTCCAACTTCCATTCCCGAGCGGTCTCGTCACCTAAATCGGTCGGATTGCTGGTGAACGGCAACTTGCAACCCGCGGCCTTAAAAAGCTCGATCCGGCTCCGTCACCGCGCGTGGGAGAACACCGCCGGTACCGTTGGACTCACCAAGGCCAGAACTACAAGACCTGAGCTTCCCGTCACCGTTGACCGAAGTCCGGTCATTATTGACCGGTGAGGGGCAATTTGATAAAGCTTGAGAATTTTAGAGTTAATTCTGTAATTTTTGAAAGTTGTGGGTAATTTGATAATTATGGATAAGGATAGTTAGGTAATTTGAGATTTTGATGGTAAATTGGTAATTTAAGTGATTGAAGGTAATTTGATAATTTTACACTTCGGAGATAATTTCATAATTTCTAATATGTGAGTATTTTAGTGATTGATAAAATTAAGGATAGGTTGGTAATATATGATATTGAGGTTAAATTGGTAAATTATGATTTTTGGGATATTTCGATAATTTTGAATTCAAGGCATTTCGTTAATTTTAAAGGATTCGAGGATATTTCAGAAATTGAGAATTTTAAGGATAAATTAATAAAATATATTATTGAGGGCAATTAAGTAAATTTTGATATCGAGAGCATTTTGCTAATTTTTGAAAATAAGGATAATTTGGTAATTTTGGACATAAGGATAATTTAGAAATTTTAAATATTCGGAAGCTATATTATGTCAGTTCGATTTTATTAGGTACAATTAATTGTAGTTTATGTGATTAGTAATAATTATACGATTTATTTGATTAGGGGGGCTCGCGAACGAGAACCAAACCACGGACGTTGACGATACCGGATTTGATTGTCGTTACTGTGAGTGGAATATACAAAACTTATTTTCTCTGTGGATTATTATGATTTTTTATTATGATAAAGTATGATTGCAAATGAATTTTTAAATGCTTGATTTAATGATTTTATGAGAAATGGATTTTATCTGCGTAATGATATTTATTATCGAAATTGTATATGATAAATGATTTTATTTCTGATTTTGAATATATGCGTATAAATAATATTTAAAAAAAAAAGAAAATAGATTTTAAATGTTGTTGAGAATAAAAGAGAATGTGATTTTGGATATTATCGGATGTTTATATATATGTGTATTTTTTATTGTTTTCAAGTCATTAGACAGTACCCTTCCCTATACACTGTGATGTGATGATATGAGATATAGGCCTTTGGGGCCCGTCGGAGTACACATAGAGGCTTTGGGCCGTGTGCTTGGGCGCTTTTATCCTTTGGGGACTATGCATGCATAATTATGATGATGAGATATGTCGAGATGATATGACATATGAGATATTATTTTCCCGTCTATCTGTGTAGCTCCGGGGTATGATGGTTTCTTGATTGGCCGTCCGTTGAGGTCCGAATTATCCGTGTAGCTCCGGGGCATGATGGTTGCTTGATTACTCATCCGTTGAGGTCCGAATAGGATGAGATTATTTCCCCGAGTACTCATTTGGTGAAAGTTTTCAGTGTTCGAATTGATACTATATGTTGCGAATTTTCTTCGGTTTTACGCAGTATTATGTGATGATTTCAGATTGATTATTTATACGATGTTATGACATATTCTTCCTTTGTTATTTCACATGACATTATATATGTTTTTTTGAAGTTAGTGATTTGTTTATAAATGTGAAGTGATTTATTAATATTTCTCGTTTATGATTTGATGAAATAATTTGTGTATTTAAAAGTGATATAATTATTTTAAAAATAAAGTTATTTTCGAAAACTACTATCCACTCACTGACCTTCATTGAGTTTTATACTCACCCCATTCTTTTTTTTTGTTTTATTATATTTTTCCCCCACAGATCTGAAAACTTACAGGTACAACAGTTGACTCATTAACAATATTTATATATAATTGGCCATGTATTTGTCTTAAGAATTGTAGAGTTTGTGTAGAATATTTTGGGTTGTATGATATTACAATTAAGAATAACTTACTGTGTTTGATATTAAAATATTTTGGATGATAATTGGTATTTATTGGGATGTTGATTGATGGAGTTGGTTGTAATTAGAAATTACTTTGGGAGTATTATCTTATTAATTGCAGGATTGGAAATTTCAAAAATATAGAGAAATTCTATCGGAATTTTCGTAGAAATATTATTGCGATTATTTATAGATCGTTATTAGTTGAATTTCGAGGATCAGCCACGATTCGTCCCAGGGTTCGGGACGGGTCGTGACAGCAGGTCCCCACCCTTTCAAACACATGAGTCGACAAGCTGGGACGAACAGGTGGGTTCTCACACCCCCAAGCGTTCGCACTGAGGCCGGCAATGTCTGCACGCGAGTCCTCTCCCTGGATTGAGGACGAGTAGGTAAGGAGTTCATGAGCCAGATGGTCAAGCCGATCTTCACGTTTTCGCACGGAAGTGCACATTTGCGAGGCGTACTTTGCATGCACGAGGACGTGTATTGTTATGGCGGTGGGAAGATGTCACGGACCGCAATCATGACTCCCAAGATATGCGCTTGTACGCTAATATCGACGAGGTTATGCTGATTGTGGGAGACGTGCTTCAGAAGCGTGTGTGTTGGGAAACATCATTGACCTAGACTCTTTGGAGTTCAGGCAGGCCGACCCGGTTGAGTTTGGGGAGCTTGTCGCTAGTCGAGGACTTAACGTGGAAGAGGGGTCTAGGCGAAGCCCTAAACACACTAGTTAGGGACTGAAGTCATTCTCCTGATGAGCCAAGGGTAAGGCGAAACTAGTCGATATTGTGCCACTTCCACTAGGCTTACTGTCGTAGTATGGGATGCGGGAGTGCTGCACGGGCTTGAAACCTCTCATCCCGTGACACTCAGTTGTCAAGAACTATACTAATGTCGGGAAACTTCCCAAAATGGTAAGTTTTCAAATTTTAATTTGTACATGAATTAGTTTTTCATTTATGTATGTGTGTGTGTAATTTATATATACATATAAATAAGCTTTTCACTTACATGTGTGCGTGTGTGTTTGTTTTAATTTTTTGAATTTCTCGTTTTGATCATTAGAGTGCTATGACGGAGGAATTTATTGAAAAATTGAAGGACACAAGTTTGGAGGAAATACCGTTTGCCATTCAAAATAAGAATTCAACATCCAAGCAAGCTGGGGAAATGATGAAGGACTTGCAAATATCACATGCGGAGCCGGCGTTTAATAGTTATTCTGCTTTGAATATAGGAATGGCCGCACTAGATGAAAATGACATGTTTGGTACAGAGTTTAATATCATGGGAGAAACTGTTATCCCATGATATAAGTCTGTATGTATGTGACAAGGATTTACTTACCGAATTAACAAAGAAAGTGACATATATTTGGTGTCTAAAGAGAACATATAAATGTCGATGAGATTTCTCGGTCTGCTTCTACCCATTCTACTTACATTTTAATTCGAGTGGTTCACTTAATTCAAACATCAAATAAGATTGTGACTTGTCCCATTCGGTTCGGATTGTGGATTATAATGAAAATACAGAGACGGAAGCTGAGAGTGAACAATTGACCGCAACACTGAAAGTTGAACTAATATCAATTATAGACATGTACTATACAGAGAATCACTGAATTCCAAGCAGTACTTTTGTCAATTTCCTCCAAGCCAAGCCGGCCTGCCTTTCCCATTCAAGGTCGGCGGAGAATTCAGAGAGAGCAGCCCAACGTTTTTAATAGTGAACAGAAGAGACGATTGAGATGAGACTTAATCCTCCAAGCTAATATAAATTGAATGGAACGGCTGAGAAAGGGCATTAATTTCCCAAGCTTTATGGGTGCTCCAACTGATGGTTCTCCCCTCCTCTTTTCTTTTTGAAGCGGAAAGGCGAAGATTCGTCGAAACCTTTTGGTTAAGGTAAACGCCATGATCTCAAAACCAGTTGCGGATTGGGTTCTTGCTTTTATCTGGACTAACTCTAATCGTGATTTTGACCCAATTACTCCTTCTGTCACAATAGAAATCGACAACGGAGAATATTGCTTTCCTTGCCTCTGGAGATTAGCCTCATTATTAATCTCCCTTTAGTGGGTGAACCGGGTTGTGTTATAATAAGTTGTGAAAGAATCATCATTTTATCTAATATATCACAAAATCCGATTTCATGCAAAAGGTGGAAAGTACATGATAAAATCATTTCCACACAACAAGGACTTTTTGAGTAATTTAATTTTAAAAACATATGAATTAAGTGGACTTTCTTTCTTTTTTCTTTTTACTTAATAACTTAACCGGCTTAATTTTAATCACTTAAATCATTAAGTCCATTTATTTTTTTCAACTTAATATAAACTTTTAGTCATTATTCCATTAAGTTAATTTTTTTTTAAATGACGGAAGATTAATCTCGAGGATTAAGGAGACTAGTTTTAGGATTCGGGATGAGTCGTGACAATTGGACTTTGTACTTCTTTTCTGCTAGTGCACGTCGAATTTGACTCATGGTTTACTTTCAGGAGTTCTTTTTTTGGAGAATAATTTAGGCTCCTTTTACTAATATGAAATAAAATTTAATAATTTTTAAAAATATAGCTTTTAAATGAATAATTTTAATAAAATGATAAAGGTAATGCAACAAGCCTGAAGCAAGCAACTATCGCTTAAAATTTAAAATTATTTTCACTTCCATCCGTGTAAATCATAAATTTGTTTACAGAAACATCTTTACATTATTTAAGTCAGAACATTAATACCAATGGAAGCCTAAATTTGACTTCTTTTTCCATAAGGGTTTGGGTTACTGTTTGCGGTAACGTACGCGTGAATACAGTACAGTGTTGTAGTAGATCCCACTATACTGTGCTGCAATCACACGTATATTATCACAAGCGGTAACATAGCAGGTTCCTTCTGATAAAGGTTGGAACAACAGCAGCAATTCACGTCCCCTTCTTCACCTCTTCTAAGAATAAAAGAGAATAGTGAGAATTTCTAGCATTTTAATACACGTTATGGGTTACTGTGTCCTTCTGTGTTGCAACTTTTTGATTTTGTACTTTTAATTGATGCATTGCTAATGCGTTAATTGGGACAACGTTTTATCATTCTTCCTTGGTGCTAACAAATTATTGGTTTCATCCTTTCCAGTTTTTTGACGATGCATTGGTTTTAATCCGTGAGATGAAATTGTCAAACTTAAATGCTATCAGCCAGGCAAGCAATTTTGCCACGTACAGCGGTTAGAGGATTTGCAAGCAGCAAACGAAAGTTTAAACCTTTTTTTTAATTAATTAATTTCGTCAGAGAGCCTGGAAAGCCTTCTAATTTGCAAATTTTTTTTTAATACATGTAGTAACACTGATTGATCATCAACGCATCATGTTTCTAGTATTCGGATGTGTGTTGCTGTTGCACTTTTTCATGATTCAGAGGAGCACGACAATTCAAAAACCAAAAATTTCGGTCAGAAGATTGGTTTTCAGATTGTCCAGAATGCTCTTAAAAATTTAATTCCATTTAGTAATCCGTTGCTTGTGGGTACGAAGAATTATGATCAGATGCACACAGATTCGCTTTATAACTGCACGCATGTCAAGCTCTCGATGCAGTTCTCTCATTGACTCTTTTTTACTTTATTTTAATTTGTCCACTCCTTATACTATATATATTAAGGATTCTGCTAACTTACAACTACCGTAAGTTACAATCTCTTAAAAAATAAGTGAGTTCCATCATTTTACATTATTTTCAATATTAATTGTATGGTCCACTAATTCTTATGATCTAAACTAGTATAATATAATCTCTACAGATTAAGGAGCGATGAAATTGAACTCCCACTTTTGTTCTCGTTAGAATCCTATTAAAATTTTAATTAAATTACATTCTTATGTTCAATTAAAATCATTTACTCTTGTGAATCTATAGACTTCAAGACGTAGAGAAATGATGGGTTACGTTGTGTTCACCCTGGGACGAGACAGAGAAGGATAAATTGGGAATTAAATGGGATATGGAGAGAAATTAGGTCGATTTAAAAAGATTAAAAACTAGGCTAGATGAGATAAACAGAGGAGTTTTAGCATCACTACTTTAAATTAATAAGCTCTATTATATAATAAATTTTTTAGTGTCTCCACTTGGACTAATAAGTTAAACTAATATGATGATAAAAAAAACATTTGTATAACTTTATAGTCCCATTCATATTATAAATTAATAATTTATTATAATTACTTATTTTATTAATTGAATGTGATTCTATTGTTACTTTTTTTTCCCCTGAAATCCAAAATTTTAAATCTATGTTGGAACTTATCTCTGCTAATTTTTCTTACTGCATTTAGAAGTTTATGGGGGGTTGGATTCTACAATTTTAACAAAATATACGAAGCATTGTTGGTGCTCTGAGTGTTTCACTGTGGGTAACATGCTTCAAAGCCATTGTATCGTCCTTACATTGGTAAAATATAATAAATTTGCAAATACTTCAAAGAATGTTCAGTGAATTGTACATCCACTCTATAAATTAATAAACTAGTAGTTTATTGATTAGTTGATATGTCTTTTAATTGACAGATTTTATACAGTCTCATTATAGAAGTTATACTACATGAGCGTTCGAACACATTAAATATTAATGGTGAAAATATCATGAATTAAATACATTATAGTAATCCTAGTTTAATACTATGATAATTTTCCATCGAAGGATGCCTCATTTTAATTAAGCCAAGGTACAGTGAAAAGAATAAAAATATAGAATCAATGTACTACTTTTTTTTATTTATTTATTTTAGCTTTTTATATTTGTACTATGACAGGCAGTAGCATCCTTAACGAATATCACGTGATTCAACTCACAAACACTGAAACTGATTCAAATTCACATGCATCTCAAATATTCTTTTCAAAAAACGCACAATGAATGATTTTCTTTTTTGTATTCTTGTTTTTCACAAACGATTAACGCGTGACCAAGTGATTTAAATTTGGCACATTTTTTGTTCTTTTTTCCGAAAAGATTTTGGCAGAAGAAGCGATTGACAATATTTGACAATGAGTGCTCTCAGAACAGTGAAGAGTCTCTTGAGCAGCTGCAGAACTGTTTCAATACTCAATCCTGGCGATAAGTACCACGGCGTCGCATTGGCCAACCTCAAACCTGGCTCTTTTGCATTTTCAGTGTTGGAGTAAATTTATTTTTTTTTTTCCTTTTGCTAGTTACTAAACATTAAACCAATTGATGAGCAAAATATATACTAGTATTCTAACATTATTATTTTAGCCATAGTTTTATTATTGCAGAATATTATGGGATAATAGTTTCTCCCATGATTGCGAAATCCGGACCAAACATATTATTCTCATCCAGTTGGGCCATTCCGACATTCAAAGCAGCATAGCTATTTAGAGCTGGCTCGAGATGGGGTATCTGTAAACGCTTCATCATTTCCTCAGCTTGTGCCGATGTTGGATTCCCATTTTGAATGGCAAATGGTATTTCATCCAGACTCGTGCCCTCAAATTTCTTGATAAATTTCTTGGTCGTATCACTCTAATGATCAAAACGAGACTCAGCTGTTAAGAACTATACTAACGTCGGGAAACTTCCCAAAATGGTAAGTTTTTAAATTTTAATTTGTACATGAATTAGTTTTTCACTTATATGTATGTGTGTGTAATTTATATATAAGTAAGCTTTTCACTTACATGTGTGCGTGTGTGTTTGTTTTAGTTTTTTGAATTTCTCGTTTTGATCATTAGAGTGCTATGATGAAAAATTGAAGGACACAATTTTGGAGGAAATGCCGTTTGCCATTCAAAATAAGAATTCAACATCCAAGCAAGCTGGGGAAATGATGAAGGACTTGCAAATATCGCATGCGGAACCGGCTTTTAATAGTCATTCTGCTTTGAATATAGGAATGGCCGCACTAGATGAAAATGACATGTTTGGTCCAGAGTTTAATATCATGGGAGAAACTGTTATTCCATGATATAAGTCTGTATGTATGTGACAAGGATTTACTTATCCAATTAACAAAGAAAGTGACATATATTTGGTGTTTAAAAAGAACATATAAATGTAGATTTCTCTGTCTGCTTCTACCCATTCTAATTACATTTTAATTCGAGTGGTTCACTTAATTCAAACATCAAATAAGATTGTGGCTTGTCCCATTGGGTTCGGATTGTGGATTATAATGAAAATACAGAGACGGAAGCTGAGAGTGAACAATTGACCGCAACACTGAAAGTCGAACTAACATCAATTATAGACACGTACTATACAGAGAATCACTGAATTCCAAGCAGTACTTTTGTCAATTTCCTCGTTTTAAATAAATGAAAAACTAATTCATGTGTGTGTCAGTGAGTGTTTTAATTTTTTTTTTATTTCTCGTTTTGATCATTAGAGTGATACGACCAAGAAATTTATCAAGAAATTTGAGGGCACGAGTCTGGATGAAATACCATTTGCCATTCGAAATGGGAATTCAACGTCGGCACAAGCTGAGGAAATGATGAAGCGTTTACAGATACCCCATGTCGAGCCAGCTGTTCATAGTTATGCTGCTTTGAATGTCGGAATGGCCGCACTGGATGCGAATAATATGTTTGGTCCGGAGTTCACAATCATGGGAGAAACTATTATCCCATAATATGCTGCAACAATAAAACTATGGCTAAAATTATATATGTAGTTAATGAGGATATTCTGTCCAATTAACAAATAAATTAATATATATATATATACATATTTGATATGTAACAAGCCATACATGTATCCAATTAGCCAATGGGATTTCCATGTCTGCTTGTTGTGCTCAGTCCAATTACTTTTTGATTCTAATGTTATTGAATATATATGCATCCTATATTCATTTTTATAGCTATACCTGGATTAATTATTTCTATTCTATATATCTAACTAATTATTCTAATGGGACCACTATTTTTCTTTTCTAAGTCACAAGGATTTGAGAAGGCTTCGCACCGCCCACTCAACTCCAATTAGTTTTAAAAGAAAAGCATGGTAACCACATTTGCGCCCTGTGAGGGAATGCAAGTTAGTCCAACTACTCAGAAGATCACAAAATTCGTACTCTCTGACTGACTCCTTCCAACTGCATGCACTCTGTTATTATTATTATTATTATTATTATTTATTTTGTCCTCAAAGCATTCCCAAATCATGTCGTTCCCGTTTGCCTCTAGCCTTCCTTCCAATGTCGGGTACCTTTAATTATAGTTTCCGAAAATAATCACATCGTTTACTTGTTTTCGATTTCGTTGTTTCTGACTAATCTGTTTTCTTGATTGTCTATATCAATTGCCGGTTAGTTAAGACCGGTATCTGGCCGGTGAGGGTGAGGCTGGCTTGCTTGCCTGTTAATTTATTTTTAGAAAATTATAATAACTCGCGGCTGGTTTAGTCAATGGTTAAATTAATGGCTGGTTTATTCAATAGCATTCCAAATCTTAATATTAACATTTCAAGGTGAGGATGGTGGGACTGGGTGGGTATCCCGTGAGTAATTTTACAAATCATAAAATTGTCCGTGCAACAAATGAGTGGCGCATCAGCACACAGGATGGAAAATATTGGGGATATTAATTGTTTGAAAAATCTATTATTATTTTAAATTAAATCATTTCTACAAAATAACCCGATCGTCGAACCCCTACGAGTTCACATCTACGAAGAGAATTTCTAATATTGGCCCTGATCGTGACTTGGCCCAAATGGATCGGGCCAATAGCTAGGTCCGAGAACACGTGTGTCATGGCAAATATTAATATTTTTATTTCAAAATAAATGCGCCAGTTTTTTAATTTGCTCGCTCTTTATACACTACATCTCATCTATAATTTAGGTAGAAATCACTTTTTGACGGACGCGTAAAACAAACAATAAGTAATTAATTCTGCTTTTGATTATTATCATCAATTTGCATTTTTTTTTGCCTTTATATAGAATTCTTTCTTGATTCTGGTAGATAAAATTGAGAAAGACCCCCAAAAGAAGATAAAAAAGATAGTTTATTGAAACAATTTATGTCACTGTTGTTAGCTTAGGCAATAGAATTGATTTATTATACTGTATGAATATCTGAAAGTTTGTCTTTTTTCAGTAAATTAAGAATTCTAATGAATTTTGTTGGGGCATTGGACTATTATTTATATTATACACGGGATAATGGTTTTTACTTTAAATATTTTTTATTTTATTAAAAGTTTATTTTACAATTATTGTAAAAAATTTATTTTAAAATTACTAAAAACCGAGCTCGGACCTGTCAAAGCCCCGCCTAGGCCCAGTCTTGCCAAGATAAATTTTTAAAGGCTTTGAGTTTTTTAAAGATAATATTGACTTAGGCCTGGGCCTGAAAATGTCGGCCCAAACCCGCAATTTGCCAACCCTACTTGGGTTTGCATTTTCGACCCCATTATGTTCAATTCTCCAACCGTGGGTCATAATCCAAACCCACCACTAAATTATGACTTAATCAAACAACATTCAATCTCATTCAAACAATCATACATCTCAATTATTCAGTTGTTAAAAATACAGAATTAATGATGATTTTTTTGTTTACATTTTTCACAAACAATTAATGTGTGACTAAGTGATTTAAACTTGGCACATTTTTTTCTTTTTTTCAGAAAAGATTTTCGCGGAAGAATTAATTGCCAACATTTGAAAATGAGTGCTCTCAGAACAGTTAAGAGTCTCTTGCGCAGCCGCAGAACTGTTTTAATACTCAATCCCAAGAAGTAATAAGAGGTGCTGTTAAGCAAATAGAATTATCGGTAAACTTCTTAATCACACGGACAATTATATATGGTCTTCTCTACCAATCACCCCAGATTCTAAGGTAGCACATGTATATTTATGCTGCGATTTCAACATTCATGCTGCTGTGCTTGCATGTTTATGTTTTGCTGAAAATCGATCTCCTTCCTTTGTTTTTTTCCTACAGATGAAGAGATAGGACATATAATTTCTTCAATTTGGAAAGCCGACTTGTGGGTTATGCTCTTTAAGTTCTTCAGTAGTATTGTGACTACAACTACGTAGAGCTACCTCAAGGAACAGCAGGAGAATGAGATAAAAGCATTGTCAAAAGATGCTTCATCATCAGACTCTTCAACGTACGTCCAACACCATGTGAGCCATCACAAAGAGGTGGAGATCAAATTTAGTTGTCGGAAAGTTTTCTTTCTGGCACAACTAAGTATTCCGCGTCGCAAATTATAAGTCTAATTTGTCCATAAAGCACATGACAGAAGCTACTGCCCTTTTTGAGTCACTGCAAGTTTGCAAACTAAATTATGATTCATTATCTGTGTTATTCCAGTGAAATGCTTGCCTGGATTCTTAATTTCATTAACAGCTAAGGTAAGAGTAAAGGCTAATCGTGCATATTGTAACCCGTAAGGCACAAAAACCAGGAAGCCAAAGTGTATCACATCAACCTAGAAAATAATTACACTTAAGACAACCATGAAAATACAGAGCAGGATGCTCAGAGTGAACAAATGACCACAATATTGAACCAACATCGATTGTAGACATGTTCTAGCTTATAATTGAATTCAAACATAAACTCCCTTGGGAAGACAATAAATTAAGGAATTGAATTCCAAGCGGTACTTTTGTCAGTTTCCTTCAAGCCAAGCCAGCCTGCCTTTCCCATTCAAGGTCACTGGAGAATTCAGAGATAGCAGCCCGCGGGTCACCATTGGAAACAGACAAGTAATATTGAGCAGTTTCATCATCAACTTGCATGCTTCTCCTCAAGGAGTTGATTATCCGTCTCCTGCCATGAACAGAGGTCACCCTGTTCAGCAAACAACTAGGCTTTGTCTCGGGTGCACCTTCCAGATACAGCACTGCTACTTCCCTTTTCGCATAAGTGTCAAACTCTATGTAACATGTTCCATCTATAAGAAGTTCTGGACTGCTTATAGGGATCAATAACCTCTCCCTCGAATATATGCCGTGATCACTCATCATATTATTTAACCGTTTAATATCCACAACCTGCAGACAGAAGAAGTAATGTAGATGAATTGCTTTGAGTCCATCACACAGAATATATAAAGCCACTTCACTAGTATTAGAACAATGAAACAAAAGATATATTTGTATAAAGTTTGAATTCAAGCAGTCAGAAAGACGGAATGAAATTTCTATAAGAATCTAAACAAGACATGGATCACTGCTATGCAGTACGATATTCTAACCCTTGCACACTAATGTAATGGAGTAAAATCCGTCAAGAAGAAATTCAGCATCTAGAGCTAAATCATCAAAAGATGAATGTCTCGAGTTTTGTTTTCTTTTATATTTTCCCTTTTACACCAGAAAGGGACAAGCTCAACCTTTCACTAAGAAAGCACTTGCTCATGAAACCAACATTGCTAATGGACCAACGTCATCAACCTTCCACAGCAATTCTTTTGAGCTTGCTTTTCAGTTTAAATCACACTTCGTAATTGAATCATCTAATTCTATTATAATCCTCACTCATTGCGGCAAACATATTTGCATCATCAATCACAGAAGCAGCAAGAAAAGATGAAAAATTTTATCAAACAACTCTTCTACAGTAGAAATTCAGTCAAACTCCAAGACAATTATCAAAACAAATTTCACAATTCAACACGCATTTCCAATAAATTTTCAATCTTTTTTTTTTAACGTCCCACCGTATTTCAGTCAGCAAAATTTACCTTAAAAAATCAAAAAAGTAAATTAAAAAAAAATTCAGCTACCTGAACGGAGTACTTAACGGCGAGGCTGGCAACCGTATCTCCACGCGCTAAAGGGTGCGAAATGGCGAACTTTCCAATCCCATTATCTCTCCAGAAAGATCCATTCAAGGGGATTCCCACAACTTCTTTAAGCTTCCATGGAGCCATGAATGCGAAGACGATCATGTTGTTATCCGACGCGACGGAGCTCCACGCTCTGCACACGCAGCTGGCGCGTGCAAGGTCCGTGACGCTGAGTTTTGACAGGATTAAACGCAGCGTATCCGGGCAGGCGAGGGCGCTGAAGTGGGAGTTCATTGGAGAAATTACGGTTGATGGGTCGGTGAAGCTCGAGGCCGGAGATGAGGAGGACGAGAGGAGATGGTTTTGCAGCTCTTCTTCGGCGTCGTTTTGGTCGCCACAGCAGCCCATTTTTTAGATGGACTACGTTTGGTGCTCGTGGAGCTTTTATTCTTTTGTGGGCCTTTGACTCTCAATTATTTTATATATAAATTTTTTAATGTTGATCCACATTGACATAATGCTTACAAGATTTTTTTTTGTACATGTTAAAAAAAAATGATCATTTAAATGTTACTTTGGATTAATTTAGATAAAAAAAAAAAAAAGACTTCTAATTCGGTAGGGGAAAAAGAAATTAAAGATGAAAATGCATTATGCTACAAACTGTATGCTACAAGTGTGAAATTAATATTTAATTGTATCTAAAAGAGAATTTCTGTGTAAATGCAGCCTTATACTTCTGATGTATGCAGTCACCCATACAATTTCCTTTTCCTCGACTATTGGAGCAATTTCCTTTTCCTCACTCAAACTTAAACATAATGATATATTAATTCAAACAGACAAGAGGGCTGTTCAGTTTCAATGTAATACTAAACAGAAACCTATCCAGGAGGAACAAAAACTACCAAAGAATAAGATTGCAAACTTGTTCCAGGAATAGAAAAAGCTTTTCCTATTGTAGGAAGTGTAATGCCTGAGCTCCATTTGACAGTTAACTAGTATAGAAGAGATGAAAACAGATTATTGACCCCATGCATGGCCAAGCCCGTAAGCATTCATATAGCCTGCTGCATGAGCATGACCTTCATGGTTGTCATGGCCACTGTGACTATGATGATGGCCGTGATTATGGCCATTGCTTCTAGCTTCATCAAAAATCTTCTGTAAATGCTCCGGTATGGGCTCTTCTTCGACTTGTCTTTCAGTTTTTGGTAAAGAAGAAACAAAATCAGCAATGTGCTCAGCTAGTTCATCAGCAAAGTCTACCTGAAATCAATGGTAATAGGAGCTTAGTTAATTTCTAAACTCAAGATGCATGAACCATTAAAGTGACAATAAAAGAGAGCAAGTCTTCCAAGTGATTGATAATAATCTGCCAAATTATTATAAAAGATTGTGGAATATTTCAAGTGATGTTCAAACATTTCTTACCATTACACGAAGTAAAGTGTGCCTTTGATAGCAAGTTGCTGAGTACTTGCTTCTCTATTTCATTGATAAATGAGCAAATAATTTAAGCAACTCATCCAAGCAGTAGGATCTAAGAATCATTGACTTGAGTGGACTTCAATGATAACATTTTTTAAGTTAAGGAAAACCCAAATTCTATGAGTACCCTTTTGAAAATAGAGAAAACATGCCTCAGGTGATAGATTTTTTTATCTAGTTTCCTCTAAAGATAGCATTCTTTTGGATGAGAACTAAGGTTATTTATGAATCAGCTCAATCATGTAGGAATCTGTGTGGAAAGTACAAATAAAATCTGGCAAGCAAGGCACGGATCTGAAGATCATATGAGAAAATACAATCGAATTCATCCAAATTTAAATGCATTTTCTTTGTCTAATCCTTCAGAATTTATCTAACTCAAGTTGTTTTTACTTGTCAACTCCAAGCATACCCATCATCTCATTTCTATGGTCACCAAGTCAGTTCAAATGATGTCCCATGATCCATTTGCCACCCAAGGGTGCATCAGAAATTTGTCGCATTTACTAGTAATACATTCCCTATCTAAAACACATATGCTAAAGAACATTTTCAGAAGGCAGTACGGTCCTCATTCATAAAAAACAGACTAAAGGTACCATGTCTAGAATCTGTTTACCAAGGATCACAGTATAAAATCAAATCCATTGAAAAGAATCCAAAGTTAGAAATTTCTGCACAAATAATTACACAAAGTAGATGAGCAACAAATCTAGGACAAAATAAACCCTCACCTGAGGCCAACGCCCTCCTGCATGTCCCACAAATTTCGCCAGTGGAAGTGCATCTGCAACTTGACTTCCTTCCTCACTCCATTCCTTAGACCAACCACTAGACCAAAGAACTTGCATCGCCATTCCTTTTATCCCCTCCGAACTGCCCCATTCTGCTATATCAAAGCTGTTATTCAGCTTCCTCCCCATCTCTGAAACAGCTCTACACTGATCTCTTCCCTTCAAAAGCACTCTATTACCCTCATCGTCAAAACTGCCAATTTTCTTCATACAACAAAACCTAATCAACCACTGATATCCGAATGAAGATCCTAAAACAAAATCCCTAATCAACGGCAAATTCAATGCAAACAGAGGCAAAGCAGGCTTAATTCCAGTATCTAGAAGTGTTACACTTTTAACTAAATCAGGATTTTCAGCAACCCAATTAGCACTCATTGACAAAGCTGAATCATGTAAAACTAAATGCACAGGAGCTAAATTAAAAGTATCTATAACTTGCCCTAAAACCCTACCAACCTCATCACTTCCCAATTCAACAACTTTAACACTCTTCCTCTCCAAAACCCGATCTCTCAGTATCTCCTCGTAAGGAATTTGCCCAGTCTCAACAATCTGATCAAACGCCCAAAAAAAACCCTTTTCTTTAATCAACCAATAAACATCCTTGAACCTCTGAAAGGCCCCATCTGATCTCTCTTCAAACTCCATCGTTGATCTATCAGAAAACCCATTTCCGGGCAAATCAATGGCTATAACATTAACCTTTTTAGACCTCAGAGAATTGATCATTTCACGAAATGCAAACGAACTTAAACCCAACCCATGAATGATAAACACATTCTCAGTCGAATCGAAACCGTTTTGGTAAGTGAAAAGCTCGATGGGGGATCGATTAGGGCTCGTTTGGACTTTGATAATGCGGCCGTTAGAGTAGTGATGGCGAAGCGAGCTGTCTAAGCTGAGAAACCAAGACCTGGGATTGTTGTCTAGAGGAATGAATGAAACGAAGAGAAGAGTTATAAGTGAAACAAAAAGAACTGAATAGCACCAAAACAAAAATGGGGCTGTATGTTGTTGGTGTTCTTTCGTTTGTGAAATTCGTTTTTGCTTTGGTTGCTCCTCTCGTATCCGCTGTTTTTGTTGTTGTGGTTCATGCACTGGCTCTTCAGTGATGATCGCCATGTTCCGTTCTTGACAATTTTTCAATTTTTCCTTATTGCTAGCTGAAGTGAAAAGATCTAATGGAGATTAGAAATTGCTCAGGAGAAAGTGACCGTTGCTCTATACTTTTCAGAGAAGCAAAACGGTATCGTTTCAAGAATATAACTTTACTAAATAGAACGTAAACTTTTCCTAATTTATATTTAAAAAGTTTAAAAATGAATTTTAAATTTATAAAGTGGGTTCATACACTGTTTATGTGTGTGAATGTACCATATCACTATAATATCGTAAGAGAATCCACATATAATATAAATTATGAGTAAAATTTAATTTTAAAATGAATTTTAAATTTATAAAGTGTTCTCGATTATGCTACATATACTATGAATTATGGGTAATATACAACTTAACGGTTTAATGAATAAAGTTTTTTTATTAAAATAAAAAAATAAATTTAATAACTTAATTAATGAAAATTAAGTTAATTAAATTATTAAATTAAAAAATAAATAAATTGCAGTGTATAAGTTTGAGTTTTAATAATAATTAAAATTTAATTTTAATATATTGTTAAATTTTGATTGTAATATATTAACATATAAAAAAATAAATATAAAAAGAGAATGTTGTCTTTTTTATTTAATTGTAAAAATATTTTAACTGAAATTGAGGCCCTTGCATTTCTACGACCTTAGAATTTTTTGGGCCTTTTAACTCATATATGGTTCCATAAGGGTCAAGGATTTAGGTTTTGAATGGTTTGTAATTTATATTTAAATGTTAAGAACCCTAATATTATCCTTTATTTCTACATCATATGCACTGAAAAATAATATTTGAATATCAAGAAAATACCATAAAAGATGAAAATCGCCATATACAAAATTGATACACTGCAGTCCTGTAAACAGTGACACGATTTTTTATCTTTCTGTAATCTTCTTACTGTTGAAATATCAAGCCACAAAATGAATTTTAAATTTATAAAGTGGGCTCGATTATGCTGCAAATCATATAAATTATGAGTGACATTGTTGCACTAACTCAATCATAAAGTGCCATCTTCTCATTATCGTATATCCTTTTATCTCGTAAAAAATTTCATTTTATCCTTTTCCGAATATTAATATCTCCAAAAAATTTCTATAACTAAAATGTTTTACGATTTTTCAGAGAGAACGACACCGTTTTCAGTTACTTCTTCTCACGTCTCCGCCCTTTAACTGGAACGAAACAAACCGAAGTGCCTTCCATTCTTAGTTTCTTACAAGCTCAAACCTTATCTTCATCACCTCCGTCTTTCTCTCTTTCTCAAGAGAATTGCTAGCATGTACTCACTACCATCACAAGCAATGCGCCCTCTCTCTCTCTCACCATGCCTCACCAGATCATCTTACCTTCGTTTCCGCATCGCGTCCTCTCTTTCTCGTCCTCCTATTTTCCATAATTCCCAGACCCGCCTCTCATTTTGTAAAAATTACACAAGACCCCATCTTTTTATCAGAAATTGCACTTCCATCACAGCCAAGCCATCTTCGGAGTTCAACAGGAACCGGACCCAGGATGCTCCGGACGAGAAGCTCCGTGCTCTTCGGGAGCTGTTTACGAGGCCGGGAGTTAATATTGACGCGTATATCATACCTTCTCAGGATGCTCATCAGGTTTAAAGTTTGGATCTTTTCGCTGTTTTTGATTTGTTTATGGTAGTTCTGAGATAAACATACAAGCGGGTTTGCTTTGTGTTTTGCAAATGATGAGAAAATTTGAAACTTTGGACTGTTTCATTGGCTTTGTTATTTTTTATTTTTTGGTTCATTTTTATGTGTTTATGGTTTTGTCTCATAATTGTTATGAAAAATCTGAGCTTTGGCTTAAATGGTTGTGAGCTAGAATGTATGTGGTTCTCGGTTTAATTTTAGTGTTAATGGCAACTTTCTGCAATTGTTTTTAAAAAATTTAGCTTTATTATTGGTTGTTGGGTACAAATTTTAGAAGGAAGATCATCTATTCTTCTACAGTTTGCAGCTTATTTAGACCCTTTTGCCTCATGCTTCTTTGCAATGTAAATATTGACACTTGTGTGTTCCTCTATTTAAATATTAGCTTTACTTTTGGATGTCCAGAGTGAATTTATTGCCGAATGTTATATGAGGAGGGTGTATATATCTGGATTTACTGGCAGTGCTGGCACTGCTGTTGTTACAAAAGATAAAGCAGCTCTTTGGACAGATGGTCGATATTTTCTCCAGGTTTGTGATCAAAATTTGAATCTCCATGCTTTGCTAGAATTTGCGTCTTCTACTACATAGTCAAATAGTTTTGGTTTGTCTTATAACGCCAGGATTTTATGCATTTGAAAAGTCTAGTCTGAGATGTATCAGCTAATTATCTCTGTTTGTGATCATTAGGCTGAAAAGCAGTTGAGCTCTAGCTGGATTCTCATGCGGAGTGGCAATCATAGAGTCCCAACAACCTTTGAATGGTTAAATGATGTTTTGGCACCTGGAGGCAGAGTTGGCATTGATCCCGTGAGCAATTCCTCAACTTCCTTAACTGGGTGAAGCACATAATTTTTCTGTTCTATTTTAGTCGCTTGCATGTTCCTGATGCCACCTTTTCTTTGGAAATGTGAAGGGTGCAGTTTCTTTTCTCTTCTGATGCTGCAGAGGAATTAAAGGAGGCTATAGCTAAGAAGAATCATGAGTTAGTATACTTGTATGATCAAAATCTTGTGGATGTTATATGGAAGGAATCAAGGCCGAAGCCTCCAAATAAACCAATTAGAGTACATGCCCTGAAATATGCCGGGCTTGACGTGGCATCAAAACTATCTTCCCTGAGGTCGGATCTTGTTGATGCGGGTTCATCTGCGATTGTGATATCTATGCTTGATGAAATTGCCTGGCTGCTGAATTTGGTAATATTCTGATATACTCCCTTGGACCTGCTCTGTCAATTTTAACTGGACTTTTTAGAATCATTTTATCATAGTGGCCTTTGTTGCATTATTGAAAACTAGTTAAAGCTGCTCTGGTGGTACAGAGTTAGGAGGAAAAGTTTGGGTTATACCTAGTCATTCAGTGATATCATGTTTTATCTTTATATGCCAATAAGAATGATTCTTCAAATTTCTTTTGCAGAGAGGAAGTGATGTTCCACATTCACCCGTTATGTATGCCTACTTAATCGTGGGAATTGACAGAGCAAAATTATTTGTAGATGATTCTAAGGTCACTCCAGATGTGATGGACCACTTGAAGAATGCCGGTGTGGAGTTGAGGCCATACAATTCTATCCTTTCTGAAATAAAAAGGTCAGTTTGGTGGGCTTGATATTCTTGCTCTGAGAACATGCCATGCAGAATTGGCATCAATTTGTAAGTTCCGTGAAGAAGTTTTCTTTCTATCTTTTTTCCCCCATTATGACATCAATGCAAAAAATTCCATACACGCGCTTCAATGTGTAGTAGACATCTGTTTATTACAGTTTTAAGATGCCTCAATCTCTGTCGCTGTTGGAACAAGATGAACTAAAATCTGTCTAGTGGTGGGAAAACTGTTGCTTACAGTGGGCTGCATTTTCATCTAACATGCCAAATTTTTTCTGCTTGTTATGTAGTCATTAAACTCATTTGATAAATGTTTAAGCTAATAAAGGGCCTTTCTTCATTTTCAGTTTGGCAGCTCAAGGAGCTCAAATTTGGCTGGACCCTTCCTCTGTTAATGCTGCTATTATGAACACCTATAAGATTGCCATTGAGAAGTATCTCACAAGTAATAATAATAAAAAAAGTAAGCCTAAGATGCATGCTGACACCAATGGTCAGTCTGGAGGAGCAGCTGGGGTTTTCAGGACATCACCTATCGCCTTCTCAAAGGCAGTGAAAAATTCTACTGAGCTAGAAGGAATGCTGAACTCTCATTTAAGGTATTGATCTTCCAACAGAAGGTACTGAAGTTATCATCAATATGCTTCTTGTGGACATCTCTTAGGGTTCCTATGTAATGGCCTGCCTTAAAATGCTAGAATCAAAAACGAGTTACTCATCAATGAAGAGACAGTAGTGTGTGAAAACTGATAAGAAGTCAATTTGATGATGTTATTTTTGGTGGACTTTTTTGGCAAAAATATCCTGGACCATCATCTGGGAAAGGGTCATGAAAAGTATCTTGTGAGCAAGAACAGGATAGAAACTCTGGATCCATAAACAGTCATGCACTCTCTTCTTGAGGAGGCAACTTATTATTTTTGTTGCAAGAAATCTTCTATTAGTGTGAGAAAGCATATCAATTAATTTTTTTTTTCAAGTAATTTATTTATCATGATGTTCTTTTTGCAGGGATGCTGCTGCTTTAGCACAATTTTGGGTCTGGCTGGAAGAAGAAATTCATAAGGGTGCTAAACTAACAGAAGTAGATGTTGCAGATAAACTTCTTGAATTCCGGTCGAAGCAGTTTGGTTTTCTAGATACGAGCTTTGATACCATAAGCGGTATATTTACTTCTGAAATCTTGATTACCTATGTTTTAGCTTATTTATTTCTGTTTGAACCTGATTTATGTACATTCTTTGCTCTTTGCACAATAGAAAGAAGCTATCTTGGTCTTCTCATTCATTTCTTCTGCACTATGGAAGTTAGCTTTTGGCAATGACTGCATATCTTTAAAAGATGAGAAAAGTTTTAAATTTCTTAGAAAATGAAAATATTAAATGGAACTCCTGACTTCCGAATTTTGAGTTTGATTCCCATATACTTGGAAGATTTATCTACTGCAGCGCAAATGGAAACTTATTGCAACAATGTTCTTACAAGATGTCTCCCAATATAATTGCTCATAAGTAGGACGGTCTTTCAGGCTCAGGCGCAAATGGTGCCATCATTCACTACAAACCAGAACCAGGGAAATGTAGTGTCGTAGATTCCAAAAAACTATTTCTATTAGACAGTGGAGCTCAATATGTTGATGGAACAACTGACGTAACTAGAACTGTACACTTTGGTGAACCTACGGCTCGGGAAAAGGAATGCTTCACCCGAGTTCTACAGGTGCTGGATCTTTCTTGATCTTTCTTTATCTGATTAAGTGAAGAGGCTTTCTAATCTCACACCAAATTTTCCAGATAAATTGTCTCTAGTTTCTGTGGCACTTGTTTTCTTTAACATTCTACTTCTGTAGACCACAATTTTTTTTTTTTATTTGTTTTGGTCTATTTGGTATATTCTCAGCTTATGGTATATAATTACAGGGTCATATAGCTCTTGATCAAGCAGTCTTCCCTCAAAGTACTCCTGGTTTTGTATTGGATGCTTTTGCTCGTTCTTCCCTTTGGAAGATTGGACTTGATTATCGACATGGTACTCATTCCACCTTTTCATTGTCTTGATTTGTCCCCAGAAAATTTTTCAGTTATGAGTTTAGGACTTGATTTAAAGGTGGTGCTGTTTCATTTTTCATTTCCACATATCAGGGACTGGCCATGGTGTAGGAGCGGCACTGAATGTTCACGAGGGCCCCCAAAGTATTAGCTTTAGATATGGGAATATGACTCCCATAGTGGAAGGCATGATTGTTAGCAATGAACCTGGGTACTATGAAGACCATGCCTTTGGCATTCGGATTGAGGTATAGCATTCATACAGCTGTGTTTTTATGTTTTCAATTATTCAGGTTACACAATTAGTCAATTACTGTCAAACTTGAAGGACGAACTTTCGATGTCCAATTTCCTGATGTTTGTTGAATTATTCATTGATATATTGATGCTTTTTTGTGCTTTTACTAAGATAACTGACATTTATGCTAAATGTGTTATGCATAACATCTTTCTTCACTTACTGATCCTTCTTCACTTATTGTTCTGGCATTCACTAGTACTGTTGTAATTTAGTTTCTCTTCATCTTGCAGAATCTCCTCTATGTCAAAGAAGTTGACACACCAAATCGATTTGGAGGAGTTTCATATTTGGGATTTGAGAAACTCACATTTGTTCCCATTCAGGTATGCTGTGAGAATCAGGTTGCTTACTGTTAAATTGGTTAGATTCTTTCAACAGTTACCTTTTGAACCGCATTTATAATTTATATTCAGAATTTTTAAATTCTGTTAATTATTTTTTTAATGATTTTTACTTGCAGACGAAATTGGTTGGCCTATCTTTGTTGTCTGCTGCTGAGATTGATTGGCTCAACAATTACCATTCACAAGTTTGGGAGAAGGTGAGCAAGTCTAGATGACATTTATAGAGGGCAACTTTTGATGTTCATGCATGCATGTCTACCATATACGAAAGTTCTGTTTGATATAACTTTTCAAATAGAGTTTATATAAATAGAATTTTCTTTGTAAGAGCTTTTATAAGTGGAGCTTTTACCTGGAAAATGTTAGTTGTTTGGTTGTCAAAGAGAGTTTTATCAAAAATTATAAAATTACTTTAATAAACAAGTTTTTTAAAATTATATTATAAAAAAATAAAACAAAACTATCGAATAAATAAATGATATTTTAGATATTTTAACATTTAAAAAAGTTTTTCAACCTCTACTCTTAAAATTTAAAATATGAGTTTTTTCTAATAAAAATAAAATAACTTATTTAATTTTCAAAAGCTTTACTGAAAAAAAAAAATTGATGTGAACTTATGATGATCATTAGGTAAGCTATACCAACTAGGTACTAAAACCTATTCATAAAGTCTTTACAATACTTGGGAATATGATAATTATGGAGACATTGATCAATCTGCTATTCGTCTAGTACTTGGGAGCATGATAATCCAGGAGACATTGATCAATTTGCTATTCGCCTAACCATGTTTGTTATATTCCCGTTGCCACGTTTTAGTCCTTGAGCAAAATTTACTTTGGTACGATGAGCAGTTTTTAGAGCATCCATACAAATCCAAGGTTGAATATGGAGGACTTTAACTTGATGGTCCTATTCACCAGTCATCTCAGTCCTGCATTTTTTTTTTTTTGGGGGGGGGGGGGTGTTAATTTCTGGTTCCTAGTTTAGAGATTATGATTTTTGATGTGGTACCTGGCAGGTTTCACCATTGCTGGATGGCTCTGCTCGTCAATGGCTTTGGAACAACACTCGACCTGTTGCCGAAGATTGAAGTCCTTGAAGTCTCTGCTCTTTGTTTAAATTCCAAACATCCAGGGGCATCAGCGTCTGTATCAACTATTTCCCACAGATCATCTAGATTATGACAGCAATGAACAATTACAAAGATTGGCATCTGTACAGAACATTGTATTGCACTAAAGTTAATACTGGAAATCTTATCAATTGAAACCCGTCCAAGACATCTTTTCTGTTTTTGTTTGATTGATTATTTTTCCATCATTTTCATTCTTGGTTCATTGAACTAAAATAAAGATACCACTATTTACTAGTATACAACAGAACGGGCTCCATTTCTTAGATTTTGTGCCACTCGATGCAACAAAATCTCTTTGTAGAAGTCATGTTACAACAAATTGGCAGGGAAAAAAATTACTTCCAGAATGAAGCATCTAAATTACAACAATCAAATTTATAGATTAGACGCCTTCTGTGGAATTTGATCTGAATTTGCAAGCTCAGCATACATTTTTGATATTGCTTTTGCAAAGCATTCCTTTGCTTGAGGTCTCTTGATCTGTAGAAATTTTCAGACTTTTAGTTTACTTTTCTCTATTTTTTATCCAGAAAATTACATGTAGCTCCTGTTCTCGGAATCCAAAAACATATTATTGTCTTCTTGGCCCATTATAGAATAGAGAAAAAGCAACTTACTTTGAACGTTGGAGTGAGAAGGCCATTCTCTACTGAAAACAGTGCAGGCATCAGAGTCACAGCTTTTGCATATTCAAAACCTCTCAACTATTCCATTGCAGTACAAGAGAAATAATAAGCGCCAGAGCCACAAAAAGGGTAAAAATTACATCTGGTCAAAGAATTTACCTGGTCTTCCTTTCCAACTGCATTCATCTCGGCAAGAACAGCAGCTCTTACCCTCGAATCATTGCATAACTGCTCTAAATCCTCAAACTGCATAAATACAACACAACATTAGGCTCGAAATTCAAATACTTCCTTGTGCAGATGTAAACATCACAGGACTTTCTGACTGGGTGTTAATCGAATTGTCAAATTGTCAAATTTGGCCTGGGTTTCAATGATATAAACAATTGCTCCAAAATGCTGTTAAGTTTTATATACTAAAAGACAGTTGTTGAATGCAGACAAGGTGGCATAGTGATGACACTATCGAAGATGTCTGACAGTGTTCCCATTATTAGTTCAACGTAATCCTAGTACAAACCAACTATAGCTACAAGTTTGACTTTAGCATAGCTAAAACAATTAAAAGCCCAAGTAAACGTTCTTGTGCATGCTTAGTGATTGGTTATAATGAAAATGAAAAGATGCAATGAAACCGAACAAGCAACAAATACAAGGCGATGAACATTTATCAGTAGTTGAGTTGATCACATCTAGATAAGTTCAACAGCAGTTCCTGCAACATATTATTGACAGAAAACAGAAGTCTCTTCCAGTTCTATAGTAACATCTGGACATAAACAATTTCTTAGAAGAAAAAAGTTGGCAAAGGTTATGTATTATTGCTATGAATATGAAATGGAAATTGGCAGGGAAATAGAAACAATATACAACCTTGATCCCTTGAGATGCAGCCCAATCTTTTAGAACATCAGGATCCACTGCAACAATAGCTACTAAACAAGAGTTGAAGCTATCACCTAAGATCAAGTCATTAGTAAAAGTCTGAAGTGGGGGAAGTAACACACTGAAATGAGGTCCAAATCTTACCATATATAAAGCACTGTGAAACAAACTTGCACTTTGCATATACATTCTCAATCTTCTCAGGTGCTACATACTCTCCTTGCGCCAACTTAAAAATGTTCTTTTTTCTGTCATAAGTTGAATATAGCCTCACAATAGTGTTAAGTAATTCAATCCTCTAGACAAAGTAATCACATACTCAAGCCAAATAAACCATTTTTAAAGACTGGAAACCGATAAAAGAAGCCAGCTCAGTTCGTGCAGAGGAAATAATTCCAAATAAATATGCAAATTAAATTGATAACCATTACCTATCTATAATCTTAAGTCGGCCACCAGGCAACCACAAAACAATATCTCCTGTATGCAGCCAACTGTCACCATCGATCACTTCTCTCCTGTCCAATCAATTGAGCAGTTAGGAAGACATTTGTAAATTCACTTTAGTGACCATGTCAAACAACAGAGGAAGGTTGATTACGTTTGAACTTCATCTTTGTAGTAGCCTTGGAAAACAATGGGACCCCTGACACAGATTTCGCCACGAGGATGCGGCTGATCCTCAGAGGTGTAATTCATTTCAGGAACATCCATAAGTTTAATTTCTGAAAGAAGAAAACATAAAACAAAAATTATCACACATCAAAATAGAAAAACAAACGTGGCTCTTCTTGCAAATCTTTATGTTTCTATGAGAAAATTTTTCTTCTAAGTACACTAGATTGCTTTTGGCTTCTTAAGTTCATTCTCTTTCTTGATGAAATAGAATAAGTTTAATAATTATAATTGCTAGCATAGGTATCTCTCAGGTACACTAAGATGGTCAAATTCCAAATCTAGTGAAAAACTCACCACAAGCAGGGTTAGGAGATCCGACATGACCAGATAAGTTATCGCCCTTGTCTATAGCGCTAATGATACAAGAAGTCTCAGTCATACCATATCCTTCCATTACTTGACAACCAAAGCACCTGCAAGTTTGGGTAATTGCAACTATAAATTACACATCTCTATTTCATGAAGGATATAATGAACATGCTTTGTCTCCTCATTAAATATATTAAAAACATAGATATTGTTTCATCATCTTTGAGGATTAACTTACACCTTCAAGAAGTCCATTACATCTGGAGACAAAGGAGAAGCACCTGATCCCATGAAACGAACCCGCCCTCCAAGCCTTTCCCTTATCTTATTAAATACTAATCTGTCCCACATCTTCGACGGAGTTTGGCCTAAAATTAAAAAGACATAGATGGTTGATATGGATAATGAACAATGACAAGCAACATCCTGTTATTTATGAGGAACCATAGATGCTTTGCTCCCGTGATCTAATTTCTATCTTGTGTATCCTACACTGTTTTTATGGGTTAAATTTTACATGGTAGAGGATCCAATTAAAACATACATACAAGAACAAAGAACAAAATCGAAAGGCTATGGTTTTGCACACAGACCACTAACTAAAGCTTGCTTCTTGGAATTGTATGCAGCTGTGAATAGCTTCTCCCTCAGAGTCCCAGAAGCCTTTACTGCATTTGTGATTCTACAGCAATTGACTAAATCAGACATGACTGAGTGAGCAACGAAATTTCAGCCAACAAGTAATTTATGCACCACACAACCATTATCTCACCCAGCATATATTCGATTATACAACCGAGGGACACTGGGAAATATTGTTGGTTTCAGCGCAGCCAAATCATCCATTAACTTCTGATTGTCCTGTAAAGAGGAGGACACGAGCATAGATGGACTACTAAAAAGAAAAAGGTGCACTCTCCGTAAAAATTGTTAAGCATTTGCATAGCAAAATTAACCAACTTCACAACTAGTGGACTCAATGCCCTCAAAAGTAGGAGTTAATAAAATATATGATATTTTAAGTAACGTACCCCTTGGTAGAAACCAACTGCAACACCATAGTACACTGATACGATTTGGTTAGTTCTTTCATAGATGTGTGCCAAAGGAAGGTAGGATATGTAGCTGTCAAATATAACAAATAATTCAACATATGAAATTCAGAAATTCAATAATCTTAGAAATCAAAGAGAAATCTCATTTATCATTTAATAATTTGAATATTGAGCCCACATGTCTGAAGGGTAAAATTGGACCATAAGACTGAAACCAGCAACATTTGAAATTAAGTTCCCATGTGTCAATACAGCTCCCTAGAAATTAAAAAGGAAAATATTCAATTTTGTATATTAGAAAAAGTGGGCAACCAAATCGTTGGAGAAACATCACTTGAGTTGCAGAAGCAGAGAACAAAGTTCAAAACTCTCTTACCTTCGGTGTCCCAGTGGTACCACTGGTGTAGCATATGGTTGCAATATCCTCAGGCTTTGGAGGGCAAAAAGGCCGAGGACTACTGTGGCCCTAAAGAAGACATGCTTGAGGTGAAAAATAGTAACTCACAAGTGCATCTCAGATCAGTAAGTTTACATGCCAAAAATAAACGAGAGAATAAAAATTGTGGTACTTCAAAATTACCTGACTTTGCAGCTTTATATATGATATAAGCTTAATACTGGCTGCTGAAGGAAGTGAAGGTAAATGTTCATCTTTCCCTCCCACCACCTGTAGGAAGCATACAAGGTAGGGAGAAGAGAAGAAAAGGATATAAGTAACAGCATTGATAAATACTTCTAATTTGTTTCCTCAACAGAAATAGATATTTTATAAGTACGCACCACTATAAGACGTACAGATGGAATCTCAGAGATGAAGCTCAATAACTGCAAGTTCCAGGGAAGAAACACAAGAAACAAAGCAAATTCAGAACGAAATGTTTGATTTTGACTAAAATTAATCTCATAAGGTTGAAGGTGTTTTATAATTTACAGTCCCACATTTCTTAGGCACTAACCCTAAATAGAAGCACGGCAAGATGCACTGAATTTGATTAGAAAAGTTTTATATACTCTAATACAAGAACGTCTGACTAGCTAGTCATAGTTGCTAATATTAAAACTTGCAGCTTTCAAAAGGAGTAGAAAAGAACCTCACCGTGTTCAGAGTTTGTGGGATGCAAAAAATTGCTTCTATCTCAGCATGATTTACAACATACTTAACAGCATCTGGACCTGGATATAAAATAGAAAAAAAAAAATTAGAAAGGCTAGGTCAAACTAGCAAAGATTCAGCTTGAGTTACCAAACACACACCAAGAGTATCATATAAAGGAACTGAAATATAAGAATATGCAGAGCAAGCATGATCCACAATCAGCCATTCCGGTCTGTTTATTAAATAAAGTCCAATGCGAACTCCCTGTTGCACAAGAAACCAAAAGACACAATCAGCTATACAGTAAAATATAACATGATATGGACAAGCTCATCCAAACTATATTCTAAAGTCAGCAAATTATCATAAAAACTAATAATGGTTCTTTAAAAAATGACTCACCTTTTGTAAGCCATGAAACAGAAGGCCAGATCCTATTTCTTTCCTAGCAGCACTTACTTCTCCATATGTACTCCATTTGTACCTTTAAAGAGTAAAAATAAGTGACACAATATCACATTAGAAAACCATGATCAGCCATTAACAAACTCACCCTCCAACTGTGCCATCAACTCTAACTCGTGTACCCAAGTACTTGTAATCTGGATACTTTTCAACAGCGTATCTGCACTCAGAGAAAATCTCCTTTTCAATCACATTCTCACGATAGAACTTAAAAACGATCATAGAATGCACACGGCCAGATCCAATTAGATGGGATATTAAGTATTCAACAGATTCTCACATAAAGTTATCGTGCAATGTCCCGATTTCAGGATGATCAGGAAATCTATCTACAAGTTTCAAAGGCGAACGCGCAGATCTGCAATTTTTTTAAAAAAAAAATTAAAATCAAAGTAAACACATAATGAATCAATTAGGAATTTTTGTAAAAATCTTTATTTAGAATCAGATACATAACTCACAACACGTATTTAAAAATGATAATTAATATTAAGTTGAAAAAATTACCTGTACACATTCCATTTTCCTGTTTGCAATTTCTCTGGTAGTCTAACACTGTAATCTTGAAATGGTTTCAACGTTTAAAAAATAAACCAAAAAAAAAAAAGAATTCATTAACAGTTAGCAAAAACAGCATGGTAAATTGAAAAGTCGGAGTGTTAACAATAAGATGAATGGCACGTGTGGCGTTTACTTTGAACGAAGCATCCAGTAGTGTGATTGTAATCAAGCTGAGAGAAGCGATCAGTATTTGTGCTGGTGAAGTGGCGCTGGATGGCTCTGAACCTCCGCTGGGCAGAAGAGTCTTCCATCGAAATATTCTCGGGGAATTTTTTTTTGGTCCCTCTCCCTGTTTCGCGGCAGAATTATATTTTCATCAAGCAATAGCTTTTCGTTTTCAAAAAGTTGATGAGAAAAGGAAACAAATTCAAATATTAAATAATTAAAATGACGGCTAGGATGGTGACGTGTACAAATAAAAAAGTGTGCAAGTATGGGAGCGGGATTAGGTTGCGAGTCGTTGTTGTTGAGCCATTATATCGGCGTTACAGTAACTCAGTGAGGCGGTTGTTGTCTTGTTGATGAGCTCGCGCTCGAGCTAGCGTTATCCTACGCCGGTAGTTGTGTGCGCGCCACCATGGTCTTCCGATAATTTGCATGTCGCTTTGCATGCCGTTGAAGAACGAATGGGTGGCAGCAGCACGGGCTCCGCGTTAGCTTGCGGTTGCGGCAGTGTGCACTACGTTCTTTGAATGCTCCGTTTCGTGTGGTGGGAAACTGGAGCGATTTCTTAATTCAAATACTTTTCCCATTACGAATGTTATGGATTTATTCATATGCGAAAATCCTCCACTGATACAGCCATCTTCGGCACCAGCCTCCTGGGACAATGCGGTATTATTCCAAAAAATTATTTGTAAGCAAAATAATGATAAATAACCTTTTGATTAAATGATATTAATTTATCACTGTTTTTGCCATCATTCTATCATATTTTCTCTGTGTGAACATCATTACTCGTGCGTTTCCCCTCCCTTAAGGCTTGCAGCTTGTATTTTTATTTCAAATGTATCCGAATTCGCTAAAAGAATAGCGAGAGCTCCCTTATGAACTCAGGAATTGAAATGCTTGTTTGTCCAATCTCTAGTTAAATATTTTATCAGAATTATATTTGTGTTATTATGTGCTTGGTTGGGTGTCTGCCTGTACTATTTAGTAGTTCTGTCACACAATTAAGTTGTCTAGAGAGGCAATTTCAAGCTGAGCCAACCAAGAGTGTAGCAATGACAGTAGTCTGTATTGGCGATTTACCTGTGGCGCAATCACTGCAGCCCTATTCAGCTTAATTAATAAGAAAATTTGATTTTTCTTGAGCAGATTGGCTACGAATGAATAGCATAGAGTCAGATTATGAAATTCTAACTTACAAATGAAGTTAGTTTAACAGAAAAACATTTTTTCACGTTTGTTAACACAGCACAGAAATTAACACTCATCCTGACTCCCTTGTTTTTATCGTTTGGAAAGTAATAAATTATTCATACACTCATTGATTAAAGCCATCCATCTTTTATGATGTTTCAAACCCGTAGTAAAATCCTTTATAATGCCGAGTCCATACGCTTTGTAAAGTGCAAACGTACATATTTGAGATGGACTCCTGATTAAACAATAAGTATATGTGTTTGCCTAATTTGCTTTGCAAAATCAATCATGGTTGGCCTATCTCCAATTTCTTGTTAGTGCATTGAAAGATGAGGTGTCCTAAAGCTTGCAAATGCTCTTCATTCTTCCCTGAAAATGATGCCTCGTCGCTTTGTCTCCAACAGTCATTCTTCTTTTCAATATGCTTCTTCACACACCTTCAATTTTTGGATCTCCGCCCACTCAAAAAACTCACTTAGAAATGCACCAAAACAAAATAATAATAATCAAACTTTTCATTTACACAAACTGCATGGATGTACTCACGTGCCATGTAACCAATATAACCAGATATCTATCATTGTAATTCTTTGTTGCTTTCTTGAGCTCTTTGGCGAAGGAGGTTCGAATTGGATTACGTTTACCATCGAAGGTGGCAAACAATTTTTCCTGTAAAATTTTGCCATGCCTTGTTATGTTTCAATCGGCTGCTTCCTCCGAAGTACTCTTCACTTGCATCACAATAAACACATCATATTAGATGGACAGTAAGTTTGTATAGAATATAATTATTGCGCCAGAGGTATTGCTATTGACTGATTCATTGTTGTCATGTGCATATAAAATTATCACCGTTAATTGAAATATACATGTGATAATGAGTAAATAGAAAAGAAACAATTCCCCTAAGATTTTTTTTAATTATAATGGATAAATAATATAAATTTCTTTTTTTTTTAAGGTTAATAGATGTATTAAGGTTAAAAAATTAATAATGTCAAGGATTTCTACAATTGTATTTAATTGTAATGTGTTGTTTATCTATTATACAATGAATATCATAACTTATCGCATCAATTGAGGTATAAATATTGAAATCTCTAATATTAATAGTAAAAAAAATTTATAATTCACATAAAAGCTCACAATATATATATATATTTTTTTGGCCCCATTTGAGCAATGCAAAATCTCTTCAAGTCAAACATAAGACAACTCAAACTCAAGCTTTAACCAATAGGTCTCGAACTATGGTCAGAAAGTGAGCAAGCTTTGCTATAAATGATCTTCCTATATAATCAAGAAATAACTAAAATACGCATAAGAGAAAAAAATGGCAATAATTCATGGGTTTGCAATCAACAAAAGTAAATTATAATCACGCTGATGCACATAGTAAAAATAAATAAATAAATTGACAAGACAATTTTTTTTTTAAATGTAATTATGCTACGTACCTGCAGTCAACCTACGGACATCGATTTAGCAGCGAGAAATTTAAGAGACATATGCCTCTGAAGATGGGGAGCTGCTAACTTACTGCAGCCGCTGTAAGTTAGATTTTGCCCTGAAGATGGGCCTTCACGGCTTTACGTTATGGTATGAAGAAAGAAGCAAATGAAAACTTCTCCAAAGTTAATGATGGATATTGTAGTCAACGGATAGTCAATGTTGTTAAAAAGGAGATAAAAATGCATTAGTCAGTGTCAATCAAATAGGTGACTTTGACTGACATTTTTCCCATGACCAAAGTTTGGTCATTAATGTTGCTAGGCCCCCTTTCTCTCTCCATGTATATAATATAGTGATGAAAATTTATTCATTTGACCACCCATTAATTTTTAATATCACAGAATATCACATTCTATATTTTCTCACAATAGTAATTATTTTTAAAATTTTTAAATTAAAATATTTTAAAATTATTAAAATAAATAAATAAAATATTTTATCTAATATTCACCTAAAATTATCTCCTATCATCCCAACTACACCTATGAGAATTCCTTCATTTCCGGTGTTTATTGAGTTTAGTCAAGTTCCTTCACTTTTGACTGCAATTTACTTTATTTTCAGTGGTGATTCGTGTGAGTTACAGTTTGACTCCATTACCAATCCTTCACTTTTGGTGTCGACAGCTCAGATACTTTCTCAATTTTTTTCATTAATTTAGAATAATTTTTTATTTATGTTACCTGGTTGATTCATCATTGATTATAATTAATCATTAGGATATGTTTTGGGTATAAAAATATTAGAGTTTACTTAAGAATAAGATATCTAATAAATGACAGACAAAGTATTTATTTAAATGCCTCTGAGAAATTATTAATCTAAATTTAGAATAATTTTGAGATTAAAGAGAATGTTAGTGTGCCGGCCAATTAAGAATATAGTTAGTTGTCTTTGTTGCCCGAATTTTGGCCATGTCAAGCTTGGGTAAGGTGGGTATTGAGTGTTAGAAATGGTATATTTATAAATGAGAAAATCGTCATTTTACACTTTAAGTCTCACTAACATTGTTACTTTTATTTATTTAAGTATTTTGTTATTTAATTATATGTATTTTATTATAATTATGTGTTTTATGTATTTTAGGGGCATCACGATCGTTTCACAATGAACGAGTAATCAGATAGCAAAACGGATATCATATTTGGACTCAGGACGGTCGAAACCTTAAGAAGAGCGTAAAAGGAAAAATATCAATATTCACACGTATAGTACTGTTCATGATACTATTTATACGCATGGTACTGTTCATGTTACTGTTCACGACACTGTTCATATATACGGACCAATGATGTGGCAACTACCTATGACGTAGCAGTATTTGATTGGATAAATTATGTGGAATTGACTGCTTACGTAGCATTGACTGATGACGTGGCATTGACTGATGATGTGTCACAATTTTATTGGGCTAAATTTCTCATGTACTGTAGATCGATGATGTGGCAGCATCTCAGTGGAGCAAAAATCGTGTGTATGGTACATGCGCATACATGGGATTATTTACTATTCAAACATTGACTATTGAATGTTGACTGTTGACTGATGACGTGGCGCAATCTTGAGTGTCTGAACTATTTTTAATCCGATGGTCACGATTCACTCAATGTATTTTCATAAAAAGGGGGCTCCCCCCTAATTCGACACCCCTGAATTCATTTTTAAGCTTAAATTTCTGAAATTCCTTCTCCTTCTTATAGTTTCTTTGTATTTTAATAACATTTCCTTTTTATCCCTAATTAAAATATGAGTAGTTAATTTTCTTTTAAAATTGGGTTAAAGGTGAAGTCTTAACATGTCCCATTGGCTTAATTTGATAAATTTACTTTCTTTTTCCCTTTAATATTTGTGATTGTTTTAACTTTTCGTAGATAAATAATAATATTCTTGTCTAGATACCGTCCTAGTTAAACCGACGCCCTAGTATAAGGTTATTATTATTTGGCACGATAAGCCCTTAACACCATATTTATTTGAGCGTGGTTCATGAGGTGTGGAATCCCCTCTTATGATTTAATTGGTATTAATATGAAATATTTAACCCATGGAATATGTTAATGCAGATCCGGATACCTAAGCACGTCATTTAAATAGATTCCAATTCAATTTAGTTTCTGCCATTGTAATTTAAATTTAAGCATAATTTACATTAATTTCACCACAAATTTATTCACCTATTAAAGAAAATTAATTCCACACATAATTAAAATCAACCTCCTCGTGAGATCGATACTCGTTACCATTAATCTATTCTACAATAGATTCGTGGGCTTGCGAGTTCAATAAAATTTGTACAATAGTGGGTGGCTTTTCTTTATTGCCCAACAAAATGGCCATGCATGGTATGGGAGGTTGAGCAATATAAGCGACACGCTTACGTCGCCTAGCTAAGTAAATGGACAACGACATTATTTGGTTCGGTGATATATCCTGTCACATATGTTCTGGCAATAGGAACCAAATATGGGAAACAAAATTATGTCGCCCAAATTTGATAATACAAGGTGACATAGGGTGATAGCAACTGAATCTGAGCGACAACACAAGGTTTTCAATTGTTTTCATTTTTTTACACAAGGTTTTCAATTGTTTTCATTTTTTTTTAGAAATATTTATGCTAATGTTGTCTTAGTTTATTATTTAGATATGTCCGACAAGCAAATGCATCTTTGATCGCTAATGATACTAATCAAGAATTATTTCTCAAGTTGCATTTCGAATTTAACAAGATTTAATTTTGTCACCACGCGTATATAGACTAAGTTAACTAATACTCAATTTGGGCTATTCAAAAGTCAATCTTTGGTCATTTTCTAGTCATGAAAGACCCTGTATTTGGTGAACTTTAAGGGGGATCATTGATTGTTGGCTTAATTGGATCTAAAAAAAAAGAGATATGGTTTTATGACTCGTCAATTGTGCTTTATGATGACTCAGAATATTTCAAGAGATTGTTATCCACTCAAAGTTGTCATTCCTCATTGGTTGGAGCGAATTAGATTTTTACAAAAAAAGTGAGGAAAAGCAGCCAAATAGATGTTGGGAATGCAAATATTTTTGCAATTTACCATAACAAACCCTAAGGGGCGGCGACTGTGGAGTGTTTAAGTTGGTATACATATCTTATTTAATGTTAGGTCACACATCTAAACTTTAGTTATTGTGTAGATTTGCTTAGGAAGAAGATAGTTATAGATATTTTTATGATTGATGTTTTATAAAAAGATATATTATTAAACACATACTATTATGAAGTTTTATTTCATATTCTTATTATTAATTGGCATTTTTAGCAGCTACCAAAACCAAGCAATATGTAACTCTTTAGAAAATCAAGCAATGGATAACTCTTTGAAAAATCAGACGACAAGCTGTATTGCTCGGGCAATGAGCTTGTCGCCACACAATTCATTAGCTTTTTTATGCATTTGATATCATTATTGCCCGAGCGACACATCTTGTTGCCCAATTTTTTTAAGAACTATTCATTGCTTGGTTTTGTTAAGCAATTGACAACTCTGAAAAAAATTAGGTGATAAGTTGTGTTGCTCTGGCAACGTGCCTCTTGCCACACAGTTCATTAGTTATTTTATGCATGCAACATCACTGTCACCATATAGTTCATTAGCTATTTTATGCATGCGACATCACTGTCACTTGAGAGACACATCTTGTCGCTTAATTTTCCAAAGAGCTGTCCTTTGCTTGATTCTGTCACATAAATAGGAGTGCACCCATAGTTAATTAAATTAGAATTCATATGCATAATCACTCTCACCATTTTATTGTCCATTATGTTTATAAATAGTGAATCGATGGGTTACAACAAATAGTTGATTTCACATTTGTCTTTACCATAAAGGAATATTCATCTAAACTTTTCTTCATAATTCTTTATAATTTTGTAATAAATTATTCAAATGATATATCTTTTCGAAAGCAAAATATAGTGACTTTTCCATTATTGTACTCTATATTATCATCTTTCAAAGTCTCCAATACTCTATCTAAATATATTTTAAGAACTAACGACTCCATTTAACCTAATGCAAAATAATAATAATACTTTATTAAAAATAGTACAAATAAGAATATTAGTATACTAATTAAATAACTGAGTATCAATAAATTCAGGTGATCCAAGTGACAGCACTATTGCCCAGGCAACAGATAAAGTCAATTGATTTACATGTAATTGTATATTGAGCAACACGAGCATTAATTGCCCAACATACAATATTCTGTCGCCTGGGTGACGAAACACAGAATCTATGAGACATACCTATCGCCTGAGCGGCAAGTCATTCTAAGCTTGGGTGACAAGTGCTTATCGCTTAAATTCTGGGTTTCAACTTCAACATTGTTCAAAACTTATTTTCATCGAATCTTGCTAGAATTTTATTAATTTATAAATGTATGACCTTATATTAACCATTAATGTATCCACATTATAATAAAAAGAACAATCAATCTTTTGTATAAAAACCCAACTGAAAAATAAAAGATAAAAATTGAAGAAATACTAACATTAACTTCTCATTATTCTTTAGTATCTTCTTTCATTTTGTCTTCAATACTTAGATAAATACTTGAGTTTGATGAATGTGAAATAGATCAAAGAGAGATTGAATGATAGTTAAATAATGTGTGAGATGATCAACTGTTGGTTAGGAGTTGAGGGTGGTTTTTTTTGTTTAGTTTAAGGAATATTTTAGTCTAAGAATCTTGTAAGTGGTTGCTATTGTAAGAAAATCTAGAATGTGATCTTTTGTGATATTAAAAATTAAAAAGTGGTCAAATAGATAAATTTTTCATATATTAGTCATTGATTTCATTTTATTATTATTTTAACAATAGTGGGTTTAAGGTAAATATTTTATAGATATTTACAATTAGAATTTATTAGTTAGAGTAATTTTATTGTGTAATGTGGTTGAAAAATTACGTTACTTTTAATATTTTAGTCAAAATTAGTTGCACCAAATTTTAACAATTTTTTCTTGACAGCTTGGAGCTTTAATTTCAAAATTATTATAGCTTATAAAGTCACTCACCATAATCAATTAGTTTTGTAGTTATATATTTGATTCAACGTCACAATGATCACAACATTGATGCACCGAATTAATTTTGTAGTTATTCCCTTAAATAATCATAAAATTAATAAAAATCAACAAAATTTGACTATTTGATTGACTCCATGCTACGAGGCACCCTCCGCTCGAACCACATAGCAACATCAATGAGCAACCATAATCACAACTATTTCCAAATAAATTGAATTTGTGTCATTAATTGGTATTATTTTGTATTTTCAATTATAATTTATGTTAATAAAAAAGGGACAAACAATTAATAATATTAATTATTAAATGATTAACAAGATTATTTAGTCTTAGCTATTATTAATTATTTATCCTTTTTTGCTACAAGTTTTGAATGTTATTTATAAATTTAATTGACCAAAAAGAAAAACTTGTATAGGACTACTTGAACAAAGTGGTGGGTAGTCACGGTTGTGGGTTTGAAAGTGGGACCTATTGACCTTTTCTGATAATAATTTTAATGAATCCAATGTTGAACCACTATTGATCATACTTCACGATACCTATTTTATCACATGATAGAGTAACATAGGCGTTGCCCATGTTAGTCGTACGATAAGGTGGTGGAATAATCTTACAAAAGTTCTCACTTGCCAAGGCGTACATAAAAAAAAAACAAAAAACAAAAAAAAAAGAAAAAAAAGTAAATAATAAAAAATCTTGACAAGCGCAGTAGGGCCGGCTCGCGGGCCCATTCCAGGGGCGACAAAGCCCATGAAGTCGTGCTAATGAACCGTTTCGTCTTGACTCAGATGATAGGACCACCACGGTCGCTGTTAGTGATCTGGTCGCCCAGTCATCTCTAGGGACCATTCACTTTCTATTCTATGTGATTGTGAATGGGCGTGGTCGGTTGTCGAACTTTTTTATCACGCTAGCTTTTTGTAGAAGCATATATACACATGTATATTGTTTTCTTTCGCTCCAAACATTGACTTCATCGTAACCAGTTTTTGTACAATATTAGATTCCTTCTTCTGTTTCAATTTTTAGTACCTAGAAATCTTGAGATTTTAATTGAAACATCATAACAGTTCTTTTTATGTGGTAAATTAATTGAAATCATATTTACAATATGATTATAAATGGGAAATTAATTGAACTATAAATGAGGTTACTTTTCTTTTTTAAAAACCAAAATCATAATAATAAAAGACCTAGAAACTATTATTGTAATTTTATCGAAATATAAAGGGTGCAAGTACATTTAAAAAGATCAGAACACTTGTTTTCACAATATGTTTGAATCCCCATAAAAGTAATTATGAATTTTAATTTTCTTCTTTAATTATAAAATAATTAAGTGAAAGTATTTTTTTATAAAATTTTATAATTGAGTGAAGATGTTCTTCTATCTCATGAAATGTAAGTGAACTAAACATATATAAATTAATCTTTGTAATTATTTAATTATAAATATCAATAATAATATAATATAATATGAGTTATAATATTGAATGTAGATAATTTTCGTCCTTATGAAATATGAGTAGAATAAGTGTTCCTCAAATATTAAAAAAAGTAAAAACTAGAGAGCAACACTATATAAAATCTAATATAATCTTGCTCCAATAATTATTTGATTATAATTATTAATAGCAGTATTATATAATATGAATTATAATTTGACTAATAATCTCATATAATTTAAAGAAAAATACATCTAAAAGATGAGGATAAAATTTCATGAAGTGCTTCTTATCCTAATTCCTAACATTAAATATGGGGAAAAAAATGTATTTCCACTAATTAAGAAAAATTTTTAATTTGGCTTCAACCTCCCACTCAGCGTAACTTTACCTAAGCCGACACCGTTTTAAGGAAAATTCCATTTCCAGCGCGGTGAAAACTACACAAAATCTAACAGTATCAAGATTTCCTCAATGCCGGTTGAAATATCTGCGCGACAGACAAACAGACAGAAGCCACGTGGCCATTAATTGCACTCCCGACTCGCGTGGCCTTCTTCACTCTACTCTGTTTCCTTGTCACTGAATTGACTCTCTAATAGAAGCTTTGAGTCTCACTTCACGCTCATAGACACTTTATCATTTTCCAAACTCGGAACTAAGTCCGAGTCGAAATGGGAACGTTATCGGCGTCAATAGGGAAGACGAAGCTTGACTCGGGATGGCTCGCCGCGAGATCCACGGAGGTTCGGCTCAGTGGGACCCAGCTCACCACGTCTCACCCTCCGACTGGGCCCACCAAGCCATGGATGGAGGCTGTAGTCCCCGGAACGTAATAAACACTACTCACATTCTCGGTTAAAATTCACTTTGTTCTCTATACGATGTGGTTTTGGCGCTAACCTCATGATTGAGTGTGCTTGTTTGGCTACTTCTTCTTTAAAAAGCTTGTTAGAGTGTTCAATTTATGAAATAGAAATTTCGCTTCAATTGAAGACTTTATCACAGTACATTGATATACATTTTTAGAATTTTAGTAGATTTGAGTGTTATGGTGGCGATGGTGATTGTAATGACTGATATAAATGAATTAACAGAAATATTCAGGTCCTTTATTATTATTATTTTTAGGCAATCAAATTAGTTCACATCATTAAACCTGTGGCCAAATTTTGTAGCATGTAATATTACTGAAATCAGGTAATGGTGATTCGATTGATAGGGTTTTGGCAACCCTGGTGACGAACAAAGCCGTGCCTGATCCTTTTTATGGGTTGGAGAATGAGACGATCTTAGACATTGCTGATTCCGGGAAGGAATACTATACATTCTGGTTTTTTACGACCTTTCAGTGTAAACTGGTATGTAATGAAATAAAGTACACTTCCTGAATATCAGGCTTTTCATTTTATTTTTCATTTTTTCACTGGGGGCTAACTGTGTTTCTCATAACTTAATATTTTTCAGTCAGGGAATCAGCACTTGGATCTGAATTTCCGTGCAGTCAACTACTCTGCCGAAGTTTTCTTGAATGGCCAAAAAAGGGTCCTCCAGAAAGGAATGTTTCGAAGACATTCCATTGATGTCACTGATATTCTTCATCCTGATGGTCAAAACTTGCTGGCTGTTCTAGTTCATCCTCCGGATCATCCTGGTACAATTCCTCCTGTGGGGGGACAAGGTGGTGATCATGAGGTAGCCTTTTGAGAAATCTCATTAATTCATTTGGATCTCTCATAGCTTGGCTGATACATTGGCACATATTATAACTTGCATACTGTACATCATTTGTTTTCATGTTAGATTGGAAAAGATGTAGCCACACAATACGTAGAGGGCTGGGATTGGATAGCTCCAATAAGGTAACTCCTTTACTTGTTTTGTAGTTTGATGTTTCTTGTTTCTGGTTTGTTTTATTTTCTTTCTTTCCAAGAATCTCCATTAAACATATTTTTTCAAATTCATTTGTTAACTTGTTGCTATGGTAACTGACCTATGTTCACATTGAAGTAAAATAATTTTTGGTGCCTATTGTACTTCGCTTTTGAATTATCTCAGGGATCGGAACACCGGCATATGGGATGAAGTGTCAATTTCTGTCACTGGGGTGAGTTTTGTACATAACTGAGTTCATTTCTTAGTTATTGCAACCAAATTTATACGTGTCCTTTACTGATTTCTGCGCATTCATCTTTTTGCATGTTACTTTTTATTTTTTATTTTTTTTCCCAGAGGACCTTAATACCTTGTGTAGTCTTGTGAGATTAAAAGTTTTTGGTCTCATCAAAATTAAGGAATTTACGGCTAAAGATTCAGAACCAAGTAATTTAACAGAAACTAATGGACAGAAACAAATACTAGGACTTATCACAATGTATGTCTGTGAAGAATATTATTATATTTTGTCAGGATTCTGTATTGTCTGTGCAATTTACTCATTTTGTCAAGTAATTGTTTTGAATTGAAGTTATCAATCCCTTTGAACAAAATAATGATATTGATTTTGTTCAATGATGCTGCAGCCTGTGAAAATAATTGATCCCCACTTGGTTTCATCATTTTGTCAAGTAATTCTTTAAAATTGCAGTTTCCAAACATTGATTATTCTTCCATTCTCTGAATAGAATAATGATCTTCGATTTTGTTCAATGATGCCTGCAGCCTATCAAAATAGTTGATCCCCACTTGGTTTCATCATTTTTTGACAATTACACGAGGGTATATCTGCATGCTACAACTGAGTTGCAAAACAGAAGCACCTGGGTTGCTGAGTGTTCTCTAAGCATCCAAGTGACTACTGAGCTTGAGGGAGGTGTTTGTCTAGTGGAGCATCTTCAGACTCAACATCTATCAATCTCTCCAGGAGCACATGTACAGTATACATTTCCTCAGGTCGGTAATGGTTCGTGATTTTGTTGATCTTTGTCAGCAGAAGAGTATGTTTGTGCCTCAAATGTAGTCTTCTGTTGTTGTTAATAGTTGTAGCATATTTTTATTGTACTTCTGCCACAATTTTGTCCTGTCTGGATATCAAAAGACAAAACTAAATGTCTGTCTTTCTAATAGATGCAATACATTTTGGGGAAAGAAATTTGAGTATTCACAATAAATGAATGCTCTATTATTTGGAACTTCCAATTATCCTAGATTGAAATAAGTTGCAATCTTACGGTTCTAGCATCAGTTGCACCTGTTCATGTGCTAGCATTGTGAATTTGCAGCTCTTTTTCTACAAACCCAATTTATGGTGGCCAAATGGCATGGGAAAGCAATCTCTATACACCGTCCGTATTAGTGTTGATGTAAAGGGATATGGAGAATCTGATTTATGGAGCCATCTGTTTGGATTCCGCAAAATTGAGAGCCACATTGATGATGCCACTGGTGGAAGGTATAGTCCATATACCAATCCTAGTAATGGAATTATTTCTTTGTTTACCTCTCAGCTCTAGAACTGTGTTGCAACACGCATGCAAATCTTTACTTGACAGGTTGTTCAAGGTCAATGGACAGCCTATTTTTATTCGTGGTGGTAATTGGATTTTGTCAGATGGGCTGCTACGGCTTTCGAAAGAGCGATACAAAACAGACATCAAGTTTCATGCAGACATGAATATGAACATGATCCGCTGTTGGGGTGGCGGCCTGGCTGAGCGGCCTGAGTTTTATCATTTTTGTGATATTTATGGTTTGCTGGTAAGCTTTGCTTCTCCCTCTATCCATCTGTGCAACTTGCTCCCCACCATTTTTTTTTTTGTGGGGGGTGGGGTATTTTGAGGGGAAATTAGATAGCTCCGGCAGAATTAGATCCGTATATATGACTAGATTTTTGTAGGTCTGGCAAGAGTTTTGGATTACAGGAGATGTTGACGGGAGGGGTGTGCCAGTGTCAAACCCAGATGGCCCCCTGGACCATGACCTATTTATGCTGTGCGCAATAGATACGGTCAAGCTTCTAAGAAACCATCCAAGTCTTGCGCTATGGGTTGGTGGAAATGAACAGGTTCCACCAGAGGACATCAATAAAGCTTTGAAGAATGACCTGAAGCTCCATCCTTATTTTAAGAATTTGAATGAACCTGGGAAGTCTACAGAAGATTTGTCTCTGTCAGTTCAGGATCCTAGTCAATATCTTGATGGTACACGCATTTATATACAGGGATCCTTGTGGGATGGCTTTGCAGATGGAAAGGGGAACTTCACTGATGGTCCTTATGAAATCCAATATCCTGAAGACTTCTTTAAGGATAGTTTTTACCAATATGGATTCAATCCTGAGGTTGGTTCAGTGGGAATGCCAGTTGCTGCTACCATCAGAGCAACCATGCCTCCAGAAGGATGGCAAATTCCATTGTTTAAAAGGGGTTCTGATGGATACATAGAAGAAGTTCCAAACCCCATTTGGAAGTACCATAAGTATATTCCTTATTCAAAACCAGGGAAGGTTCATGACCAGATTCTACTTTATGGGATCCCAAAAGATCTCGATGATTTTTGTTTGAAGGTAATTGCAATATCTTCTTTTAAATTGATTAGGTTGCTTTTACCAAGCTCTCTGTCTTATTTACTTATCTGGAACAACCTTGCGCAGGCTCAGCTTGTTAACTACATTCAGTATAGGGCTCTGTTGGAGGGCTGGAGTTCCCGCATGTGGAGCAAATACACTGGTGTCCTGATTTGGAAAAATCAGAATCCATGGACAGGTCTCAGAGGTCAGTTTTATGATCATCTCCTCGAACAAACAGCAGGGTTCTATGGCTGTCGATGTGCTGCAGAACCAATTCATGTCCAGCTGAATCTGGCTTCATATTTCATAGAAGTAAGTAGACGACAGAAGTAACAGTTAAGTGAATGACTTGAATTGTATTAACCGAACTCATCAAGCGCTCAGTACAAAAGGTTTATCAGATGATCAATGTTCGATCATTCATATCCTTACAACCCTTGTCTGCAGCCAGAATGTCTATCTAAAATTGAAACCGGCCTTTTTCTTTTGACAGACTAAAGCCAACAGTTTCCTTTTTGACAGGTAGTTAACACTACGTCACGGGAACTCTCCGACGTAGCTATAGAAGCATCTGTCTGGGATCTGGATGGAGCATGCCCATACTACAAAGTTACTGAGAAGCTTTCCGTGCCGGCAAAGAAAGTAGTGCCCATTGCAGAGATGAAGTATCCAAAGTCCAAAAACCCAAAGCCAGTCTACTTTCTTCTTCTCAAACTTTACAAAATGTCAGATTATGGCATTATATCCAGGAATTTTTATTGGTTGCATCTACCTGGTGGAGATTACAAGCTGTTGGAGCCTTACAGGAAGAAGAATATCCCCCTCAAGTTAACGACACAGATTTTTATTAAAGGGTCTACTTATGAAGTTGAGATGCAAGTGCACAACAGATCTAAGAAGCAGGACCCGAAGAGTTTGACATTTAAAAATAATTTCACAACTGTACCTCTTGATGGTGATTTTAGTATGCCTTCATCAGAACCTGTAAGTAGCACAACTGATATAAAACAAGAAGCTGGTCTATTCAGGAGAATATGCAGACGTTTCACGAAGGATACTGATAGTTTGAAGGTTGCTGAATTGGATGGGATTGATTCTGGAGTTGCTTTTTTCCTTCATTTTTCAGTTCGTGGTTGGAGTACAGCTCACAAGGAAGGAGAAGATACAAGAATTCTTCCTGTGCATTACTCCGACAACTATTTTTCACTTGCGCCTGGTGAGGTGATGCCCATCAAGATCTCTTTCGAGGTCCCTTATGGTGTCACCCCAAAATTAACTCTTCATGGTTGGAATTACCGTGTCGGTCAAACCATACTATGAGCTGTGAGAATTCTTTTTGGGTATCTCTATAGCCTGCAAGCTTGCGAATTCAACATGGTTGTTAGGTATAAAGCTACATTTGTTACTAGTAGACCTTAGAGAGCAAATTTTTCACAATTCAGAATTGAGGCCCCACTTTTACAAAATAATTGCCCTGTCTTGCTCCTGAAACCGTTTTTACTCAAAAGTTCTTGGTGATTATGGAAATAAAGCAGCAGTGCAAACGAAGGGGACATTCAAGTTGTTTATTTATTCAACTCGTTTCTTTCCCCCGTATGTTGGCGTTGTTTAAGACAAAACACCCAGATCTCTCTGTACAACATTTGTGACTTTGTTCTACTTCCAGTTGTAAATAAATTAACAGATCGACAATATTTGTCATTGACAAGTGCCTATCTTTTCTTTTCCCTTTTTTGTTTTCGACAAATTATTGGTTGCAGGTAGGAATTGCTTATGATATTTATAGCGTAATTTCTTAAGCTGTCATTAATACCCAAGAACTTATATTGGATGCAAAAAACACCTAATTCACACGTGGCCAAACCTTAATATAAAAATGTAAGACCTTTGAGTTCCTGTTATTCCCTTCCCTTAAACGAACGAAATAATTCATCTCTGATTCTCTATAATTTTCATGGATGAAATCCAAATGGGTCTTTCAGAAACTGAACTCCAATTTTCCTTTCTGCTCTTCTCTCATGTGTCCATTCATACCGAAAATCACACAAGACCCAACATCAAACACATCAAAGCTTGTGCTCGACAACCATGTAGACATAAGCCACCTCTTATCTATCAGTGCAAAAGAAGGCCACTTCCATCTGGGTCCTTCTCTTCATGCCTCATTTATCAAAGCCTTCGAGTCATTTGACACCCAAAATGTCTACAATGTACCTAATGCCACTGTAATTTGGAATTCCTTATTGTCGTTTTATTCGAAATGTGATCGAATGAGAAATGCAGTTAAGTTGTTTGATGATATGCCTATGAGAGATACCGTGACGTGGAATACGATGATATCTGGGTTTTTGAGGAATGGAGAGTTTGATGTGGGTTTTGGATTCTTTAAAAGATTGCTTGAATTGGGTTTTTATCGGTTGGATCAAGCCAGTTTTACTACAATTTTATCGGCGAGTGATAGACCAGAGCTTATTTTTGTCAGTAAAATGATTCACTGTTTAGTGTTTTTATGTGGATACGACGAGGAAGTAACAGTGGGTAATGCTTTGATCACTTCCTATTTTAAATGTGGGAGTGGTAATTCTGGGAGGAAGGTTTTTGACGAGATGAGTGTAAGGAATGTTATTACTTGGACGGCTGTTATTTCTGGACTAGTGCAAAATCAGTTGCATGCAGAGGGTTTGAAATTGTTCATGAAAATGCGCGGGGGATTCATTAATCCGAATTCTTTGACATATTTGAGCTCAGTAATGGCGTGTTCTGGTTTGCAGGCATTATGTGAAGGGCGTAAAATTCATGGGATTCTATGGAAGTCAGGGTTGCAATCTGATTTGTGCATTGAGAGTGCACTAATGGACATGTATTCGAAATGTGGAAGTGTGGAAGATGCCTGGCGGATTTTTGAGTTTGCTGAAGAGCTTGATGGGGTTTCAATGACAGTAATTCTTGTGGGTTTTGCAAAAAATGGATTTGAGGAAGAAGCAATGCAATTATTTGTTAGAGTGTTAAAGGCGGGAATTGAGATTGATCCTGATATGATTTCTGCTGTCCTTGGTGTGTTTGGTGTTGGTACTTCTTTGGGACTAGGTATGCAAATTCACTCATTGATAATTAAAAGTGACTTCACCTCTAATCCATTTGTCAACAATGGTCTCATCAATATGTACTCTAAGTGTGGAGATCTGGAGGATTCAATCAAAGTTTTCAGTCGAATGGCTCGAAGAAACTCAGTCTCATGGAACTCCGTGATTGCAGCTTTTGCACGTCATGGGAATGGATTTAAAGCACTAGAGCTATATGAAGAGATGAAATTGGAAGGTGTTGAGCCAACAGATGTTACCTTTCTTTCCTTGCTTCATGCGTGTAGTCATGTAGGCCTTGTTAATAAGGGCATGGAATTCCTGAAATCAATGACTGAAGTTCACAAAATCATTCCCAGGGCAGAGCACTATGCCTGTATAGTTGACATGTTAGGGCGGGCAGGGCTTCTCAACGATGCTAGAAGTTTCATTCAGCGAATGCCCATGAAGCACGATATGCTGGTCTGGCAAGCCTTGCTCGGTGCTTGCAGCATTCATGGTGACTCTGAAATCGGAAAATATGCTGCTGATAAGTTGTTCTTAGCACAACCTGATACTGCAGCACCGTACATTTTGATGGCCAACATATATTCTTCTAAAGGTAGATGGAGGGAAAGAGCAAAGACTATTAAGAGAATGAAAGAAATGGGGGTGGATAAAGAAACTGGTATTAGTTGGATTGAAATTGAAAAGCAAGTCCATAGTTTTGTTGTTGATGATAAAATGCATCCACAAGCTGATACAATTCATAGGATTTTGGCAGAATTGCTTACACTCATGATTGATGAAGGTTATGTACCAAAAAAGAGATTTGTTCTTCATTGCTTGGATCAAGTTGAAGTGGTAGCCAATAGCTAGATTAACAGGCTATTAACAAACTCGTTTTGGCCAATAGCCAATAGCCAACAGCTAACAGCTTAACTTTCATACCATTTGTAAACTAACCTAGTAACACAAGATTATATTGGCGTTTTATTATTTATATCAATTTCAATAAGCATCATTTTTAACCTCAGTTGTTGTTTACCTCTACCCCTTTTGGAGAACCAGAATTTAGTATGTCACATGTACGCACCGTTTCATAAACGTTCATTAGCTGCCAGTAGTTAGTTAAACAAAGCAGACAACTTCAACCACCAGAACTCAGAAGAGGGGAAATGGAGTGTTCGGGTCTTTACAGTTCCCTCCTTCCAGCTCTTCGATTTCATAAAACCGTTATAAATCCCAAGTGTCACAATTTTCCCTCCAATTCATCAACCCGACGTCGTCTCGCGTCTAAATTCACCGTAAATTGCAGTGAGAGAACCGGAGAGAATGCTTCTACTCCTCTTTCAACTTCGTCGGCTTACGCGATTCTCGGCGTCGAGCCAAGCTGCTCAGCCGGCGAGCTCAAAGCCGCTTTTCGAGCCAAAGTACACAAATTTTTTCCTTTTAAATTAAATTAATTAAGTCCGGTATATAATTTGCGTTTTTACAATTTTAATTCATATTTGGTGTAAACGAAGGTGAAACAATACCATCCCGATGTTAATAGAGATGGAAGAGATTCTGATGCGCTTATTCGACGAGTAATTCAAGCTTATGAGGTAGCATTCATTTACAAAAAAATTTTGAAGAATTTTATTATTGATTCAGTATATTTAGCACGATCAAACTGTTTTCAAAATAATGTTTCTAAAAACTTTTTTTAGAAACGAAGATGATTTTTTGAGAAGGGTTTTTGAAAGCTTCTGATAGTATTTGTTAAACATAGTTTAAACAAAAAAAAAAAAAAAAAAAACAAAGGGGAAGAAAAGTATTTGGTAACATTTTCGATACGAGTAAAATGGTTATTTTGAGGAAAAAGTTGTTTCATTTTTCATTTTGAAAATGAAACCCAACAGCCATTGAATCTTTGGTGTGTTTTAATTATATTTGCAGATATTAACCGAGTATAGCAGATCAGAGATCATTGAGAGGTGAACTTCCTGTCGACTGTTTTAATATGTTTTTTTATTTTCGTTATTATTCTGAGGCTGATTCATTTTGGATATTTTCATCAGTGTTTATATACATTGCTAATTGATGAGATGTATATATAGGGAATGTATAGATCCTTTTGATTATCCAGAATGTGAAGCATTTGATGTCTTTGTTAATGAGGTGCTTTGTGTTGGCAAAGGTACTAACACTATCGTTATGTCTTTTCTTCGTAGAACAAAATCCCCATGCAGGGCTAGGTGCCAGTGTCAATAACATGAGCAATATTGACCAGTAGAGCATTTCTATTTATTCAAATTCTCATTGTATTATTATAAAATATGTCCAGGGTGCTCATATTCATGTGTAAAAGCAGCCCCTAATGCCTTCAGTTATTCTTCTTCAACTGGAACTGCAAGGGCGATTTCACAAGGTTGGTTGGCTTCCTAGTGTATGAGCTTGTGCCATGGAACATAGGAAGGCATAATATACGTAAAAAAATTCTTGTAAATGCAATGGAGAGTACATTAATTGTATATTGAGTGTTGACTTGTAGTTATGTTCATTTCAATAGGACATGGCCAAGATTACCAGGTCCAGCGTGCAGCTGGTCAGTGTCCAAGAAGTTGCATTCATTATGTTACACCTTCACAAAGAATTATTCTTGAGGAGTTGCTCGAGAGGTAATCACTATCAAAATTTGCTTATTCAAACAAATTGAGCATATCCTGTAGCTGCTATATTGTAGTATATGTTATTTTGATTTGGTGTATACGCTATCTTGACTTTCTAGTATCTTGGATGCACCTTATGATACTTCAGCCGAGGCAGAATTGCTGTATTCTCTAATTGTTAAAGCTAGGTTTGAGAACAACCGGTATCAAAAGCCAAAGAAGAAACCAAAAACTTCCTCTCAGCATGTTGATTCTTTCTGAAATCCGAAATATCCTGTGGTTATTTGCTGCTTAGAGCTTATGTTCAGCAACTTCACATATATTCTTCTGCCCTGTCAATATTTCCTGTGGTAATCTGAAAGCAGAAGCAAATTATGGGAGCAGAATTGGAGCGTTCATTTATCTTCTGGGTTCATATGAGATAAAAGAGCCTTTAGATTACATTGTAGAATGTACAGAATCACCAATACAACCGTGATTATGTTGTGAAAATTTTGTATTGCAAATCAGAGTGTATTATAAATAAATGATACGGCCTTGAGCAGAGCATAGCTTGAGGCTCAAATTAACCCCATTACAAGTTACTTTGAAATTGCTTTCCCGTGCTCCTTCATCATCTGGAAACGGCATCTGGGAACACAAGAGCTAGGCCTGAAATATTGAGTGATGTAAGCGATAACAACAAAATGAAAACCAGAAAGAAGAAACAAAGAGGATAAATCAAAGCAAAATATGAAATAAGTATCCCAGCAGAAATACTGTGTGAACATTTGTTCACAAATTTCACCTAATCACAAAAACATGCACACGGTAATGCTATCTATTTGTTGAATTCTTATGACACAAGCATAGGAAACCTGAAGAATTAAAAAATAAGAAGTCTGAAAATATTCAATGGAAAAAGGAGAAAACAATAATCTAATGATACTACCTTAAATGTTGCTTATAATTGCTCTGATTCCTCTGGTAGAAACAAACAAGGAACTTGCTTGGCTCGATTTGATATCAGAAGGCAAGCAGCTGAAACATCAAACAAATACCATTAACAATTGGTTATACTTTCATCATTGAATAAAAAATGGAACAATTCAGGACCAAAATTACTACCATGGATTCTATTTGATAAAAGAAAGTATTTATCACTGTAAGAGAAATTATACAACACAGGTTTTCGAAAGTAAACACAATGTCATTTTATATAACTTTAGAACCGAATGTATAATACAAGTTTCATTTACATAAGAGGAATGGGGGAAAATTTGCATTTAAAATCCATATATTTTGTGTACAAAAGTTGTGTTGAAGGGCACTTTCTAGAAACCCTTGTTTTCATTTCTGCGGTTTGCTCCCACATTGTTTAGCCATTCAACAACTTCCTTGATGGATGGTCTCTTGAAAGGGTTTTGGCTGACACACATGCATGCCACATCTAGAACCTGCAGCATCTCTTCATCAAAGCCCTTTCCTCTCAAGATAGGATCAAAGATTTGGTCTTGTTTGCCCTCAATCCTCATTTTCAGCACCCAGCCAACCAATTCTCTTGATGTCTTTGGCTTCAGAACATCCACAGGCCTTTTCCCAGTAAGCAACTCGAGCATAACCACCCCAAAGCTGTACATGTCTCCTCTCAAAGTAGCTACCCATGCCTGCCCATACTCTGGAGGAATATAGCCCAAGGTACCAACAAGCTCAGTTGTAACATGTGTTTGATAGGGAAGAATCAATCGTGACAATCCAAAATCTGCCAGATGTGCCTCAAACCGGTCATCAAGAAGGATGTTGCTCGATTTGATGTCCCGATGCACTATGTGCGGCTCACATATCTGATGCATGTAAGCAAGCCCGCAACTTGTACCCCTTGTAATCTTGAGTCTAGTTAACCAATCTAATTGAGAGGCACCATCAGCTTTCTCATGCAACCAGTAATCCAGACTTCCATTCTCCATGTACGAATATATTAGTAGCCGAAAACCCTGATGCACACAGTAGCCTTGCAGGGAAACCAGGTTCTTGTGTTGAGCTGTGGACAGAGCCTCCACCTCTGCTTTAAATTCCCTCTCCATGAGACCCAAGTCTCCAGAGAGTTTCTTGATAGCCAGTGTGGCCCCATTTGCTAATGTTGCTTTATAAACCAAACCAAATCCCCCACAGCCAATGATGTTAGCTTGACTGAAATTGTCGGTGGCCTTCAAGAGTTCATAGATGGTGAGGTCCTTGATTTCATTAGTATTGTGTGGGAACAACATGACTAGGCTGGCATCCTTGTCTGCCTCAGGAGAAACCCCAAAATTAGAGTTGCTAGAAATTGTATCCAATTCTATCTTATCAGGATCACCTCCTGGAATGATCCTCCTTTTGGACAGAATCCATAATGCTAGCATACTGATAATTAAACCAGTACCAAAGCAGACACCAAGGACAAGTCCAACAACAAGTTTTGTGTTTGTCCTTTTATGAGTTGCCATAGGGTGGGTGGCTCCAGGTGAAATAGCACAAGGGCGCTGCACAACTGAACCACACAACTCTGGATTCCCTTCGAAGCTGAAGGAAGGGAAGGTGTCAAATTGACCTCCTGAAGGTACTGCTCCTTGGAGATTGTTGTGTGCCACACTAAAAGAAGACAAGAAATGGAGACCTTTGAGTGATATGGGGATCTCTCCAACTAGGTGGTTTCCTGAGAGATCCAATTTCTCTAAGTTAGAGAGATTTGATAATTCATTTGGAATGGTGCCTGAGAAATTGTTATTACTCAGGTCCAACACATGAAGAGACCTCAACTGCCCAATTTCAACAGGGATGTTGCCACTGAGGCTGTTGTTTGCTAGGTACATTGCTGGTGGCAGGCTAGAGAGCTGATTGTACTGCTGATTTGTAGCATTGTTGGGCATCACGAATACAGGAAGTTCCAAATAACTTCGGTCCACTTCATCATTAGCTGCCTCTGAAACTAGTGCTGGCAATGCTGTAAGTTCCTTGGGAAATTCTCCTGACAGTAGGTTCTGCGAAAAATCTATGTAGAAAAGCTTTGTTAGACTGCCCAACCAACTGGGAATTGAACCTGTAATTCTATTGATAGACAGGTCCAACACTTCAATATTCTTGAGTTTAGCCAGCCAGTTGGGCACTTGACCAGTGAAATTGCAACCACCTAATGCCAAAACCTGAAGATTTTGAAATCCATTAGAGTCTACTGTGTTTTCATCCTGTGGTATTGGTTCATTTTCAAAACTCCTGGACAAGGTAAGTGCAGTGAGCTTCTTGCAGCCCATTAGAATCCTTATTGCCCCAGTTATATTTGTTAGGCGGTTATAAGAAAGTGAAAGGAAAGACAGGGACTGCAGAGCAAGTATATCAGGTGAAATCTCTCCTTCAAGTTGGTTACTTGCTAGTCTAACAGCAGTCAGTGACTTGCATGAATAAAGACTCGGAGGTAACATGCCTGTGAAGTTATTGTTTCCAAGATCAAGAGTACTAAGCTTGATGAGTGCAGAGAAATTAAAATCCGAAAGATGTCCTTCCAAGTTGTTGACACGCAAGTTTAACAGTGTCAGTTTCGTGCAATTCACGAGAGATGGAGGCAGAGAACCAGTGAGGTTATTGATATGAAGTTGAAGATTTTCCAAGTTGGAAAGCTTACCAATATCCAATGGGATAGACCCTTTGAATCGATTGGAATAAAGCTCAAGTTCTTGGAGGTCGGTGAGATGAACAATGGAATCACTGATGGTCCCAGACAGATTATTGACAGCTAAAGAAAGTTGCTTCAATGAGGCAATGCTGTAAATTTCATCGGGAACAATACCTGAAAGATTGTTGAAACCAGCCCGAAGAATCTCCAACCGGGAACACTGGCCTAGTCCAGGAGGAATTTGATAACTGAAGTGATTGTAAGAAAAATCCAACAGCTTGACACTGGAAAAATTGAAGCATACATGTGAAGGGATTGTGCCCGTAAAGCTGTTGTTGCTTATGTTGAAGCTGGTCAGGTTCCAAGCTGTATATGGGATATCACCCCGAAAATGATTGCTGGACAAGTTCAAAAACCGGATATTAATGCTACTCTTGAGATTGGATATTGGTAATTCACCTGAGAGATGGTTGTAGCTGAGATCAAGAAACTCGAGGTTGTTGAGAGAGGTGAAGAATTGGAGAGGGATGGGACCAGAGAGAAAATTATGTGAAAGATCAAGGTGAGAAAGACTCGTGAGGTTTGCTAAAGATGGAGACAGAGTGGAAATTAGGCCTCTAGAGGGTAATCGAAGATGTGTGACTCGACCATCGGTATCATCACAACCAACTCCATCCCATAAACAGCAGTCAACAGATGCAGACCAATTCAATGATACAAATGAGATATTGTTGTAGAAGGACAACAAAGCGTTGCTATCTTTCAGGTCGCAAGCTGCTGCAGCGCTCCAGCAACGAGAACAAAGTAAGAATGGAAATACAACACCAACAATAACAATAACAATAAAGCCCAATCCTGGCTGTTTTTCCACCATCATCATCATGTTAAGAAGAGGAATAACAACAGATGGAAAGATGAAAAGGGAAGGCAAGTCCAAGGTACATTTTCCAGTAAACCCCTCATTGACTCAACCACAGGGGGGGATATAGAGAGAGAGAGAGTGCGTGTTTGAGTGACGTTGAGTTGTTGATATTATAATGGCCAGTAAATATATATAAAAAGGGGTAGTGGTATTATTATTATATATGATCATCACCCACCATTATTATGAAAAATAAGAATTTTCATGAGCGTTTACTTTTGAAGGGACGGCTGGTAGTGGCTGGTGGTGGTGGACTTTTTTCTAAGATGATGATTGATAGATGACCAACGGGAACCAAACGTGTTGATAGCTACTGTGGTTGAAAATATTCCCCAAAAAAAATACAAAAACAAATTTAGTAATACAACCTTAAGTTTCATTTATAAACAAATAGAGTAAAATATTTATTAGTTAATGGATTGAGCAAGCAATCCAACAAAAATTCTATATTCCAATAATAAGCAATACCCACATGAGAACCATATACAAAGAGCTTGTATGTAATGCAATGAGGGGTGAAAAATGAAAAAAAAAAAAAAAAAGGAAAGAAACCCGCCATCTTCTTGTTGAATTGACTGTTCTTGTGCTTCAGAAGAAAAAACCTGTCATTTTTATTTTTTTTGGTGGGCTCTACAAGGTTGTCACCTTGGAATTTGTCAAACTTGGCATGAGTTCTTGTGCCAGAGGAAGCCGCTTTTTTTATTTGTGAAATTTCCATCGGACCCATCTAAGATTGAGCGTGAAAAGGATAAGGGGATAAGGATAAATGAGTGATAAATATTGAAGTTGTATAGAGCTTTGGTGTTAATGGAGAATTTGCACGCTGTAGAAACAGCAAAACTTGGTCGTGAAGAGAAGGAGCACAAAAGTTAGCTACCAACAGTTAAATTGCTTGAATTTGATAACCTTTTTACTAGTATTAAATAAGATTTCAACGTTATTGCACTAGCGTGAGATACTCAGACGTGGTCAAATGACTAATGCAGTTAAGCTGTTTGATGATACGCCTACATGAAATATTTTAGAGGGGCGTTTTTGAGGAATCGTACGAAGGCTTGCTTGAATTAGGTTTCTATCGATTTATAGATCAGGCAAATATTACCGTAGTTGCGTTGGCGTGGGATAGACCAGAGCTAGTTTTGTCAATAAAATGTTGCATGGCTTTTTGGTGCGTATGATCATCTAGTAACTGTAGGTAATGCACTGTGGATATCACATTTCAAACGAGGTAACATTAGATTTTTGGTAGGGTTCAATCACGATGCTTGACGAAATTTACAGATTTCGTTGCATAAAACAAATCACTCCTGCATGAATTTTCTCAGTTCTCACCAAATAAAGAGTAGCTCACCGGCCTTTCAAACCCCTGCTTCAGAGTCTCCTTTGCTGTTGTAACCAACTATAACTGACTATGCAGACTGGGTCCATTGAACTGTTTAGCATCATCTTAACAAAAAAAACTGATTTCGAACCTCCATAATGCTTTACATTTGAGATGATGAAGTTAAGGGTTCAATCTGAGTAGACATGTATGTGCCAACGTACAAGAAGCCTGGAGCATTTTTGAGTTTGCTGAAGAGCTTGATGGTGTTTCCTTGACTGTAATTCGCGCAGGATTAGCACAAAATGAGTTTCAAGGGGAATTTAGAAAATAGTTAAAGTTAGAATTGAGATTGATCCCAAAATGGTTTCATTATTGGGGTACTTGGTGGGGATGCCTTAAATTCATACATTGAGCTCGTACCGTTGAACAAATGAAACACAGAGAACTAAAGCATCAAGGAAATGAAATGAGGCATGAGAAAGAAGAAGGGGGGGGGGGGGGGGGGAAGAAGAAGGCTGCAACAATTTTTTACAGAAGGATATATACTTATCCTATAGGAAACTGTTGTTAATGATAACAGGAAGGTGTAGGGAAAGTGTACAAATGAACTGCAAGATATGGGAGCAGATGAGGTGCTTTCTTTTTATCATTCTGGGTTCAAATGAGATTTGATACTTGAGAATCGTAAGATAACATTGGATGTGTGGGATCCTTAATACTACCGAGATTGTGTTCCAAAATTTTGTATTAGACATCAGAATGTAGTGTGAATAAATGTTGCAACAGACTTTATCAGAGCTATAGCTTGAGGAATAAAACTAACCCAATTATGTAAACACTAGAGAAGAGCTACTTTGAAATTGCTTTCATGAATCGATTTAGTGACGAGAAAATACTTGCCACTTGACTGAACAAAGATGGACCATTATCTGACTTTCCTTCTACCTCTCCAAATATTATCTGCAAAAAAAAAAGGGGCAAAAGAAAACATTGAAGGCAAACGTAGTCTATAAAGGGTTCATCTGGAGTGAAAAGTTCAAAAAAGTTTTGCTGAATCTAACCTCAAGATCTTCAGCATTCGGACGGCTAACAAATTCTGTGGCTAGCAGATACCTATTCGGCCTGTCTTTATCATCATAAAACACCTTCCATAATCTGTTGTTTATCAGAAAAGATAGAATGAGAGGCAGAGGTATAAACAAAACCCAACTAAATCACTTAAAACAAGACAAAAAAATTTTAATCGGCTGGTCTAAAGCAGGCAACCTAGTCTGAGCTGAGAGATTAGGGCAAAGATAAGTGAACATGTAATGCCGATGTGGTAAAATAGCTCACATTGCCAACTGGGATTAATTTAGAACATTCATCTACCACATGCCTGAATGTTTACATGATAGAATTCTGATAAAAGGTAAAACGACTGTTACCCTGGATAACATCTGAACACGGCACCAGATGGAAGAGGTCTCATTGAGTAAACTGTAGTGAAAGTGCTGCACATAAACCAGCATAAGATTTTATTACTGCAGCACGGTTAATTGCTGAAAAATTATTGATGATAAGATCAAAAGAAAATGTGTTTAAACATGAATGTAGAATCTCAATTAGTGTTACCACATGCGCCCGTAAATAATAAACCGCTGCCTATGAGGTGTAATTGAAAATATCAAAATTATGAAATGCAGCTGCATGTAAAGCCAATTCCAGGAGTCAAAAGATTTGAGTATACCTGAAGCAAGGATATTAAAATTGAAAGTTGGATGAAAAGCAAGGACAAAATTAGCAATGGAAGATTTTTAATTAGATGAGGCGTCAATTGAAGACCATTTGACAAAATGTTATCTGAGTCTGTACTCCAGCCCAAATGCTTCTATTTGAAGATAGAAGGATCAAGTGAGGCCAAAAGAGCACTAAATCTAAATAGCTTAAGAAATTTATCTAACCAACTTATCAACGATGAAAAAAAATTTTTTTTTTTTTCATATAATTTGACATAAAACTAAGGCCTTATGCAAGTAGATTCAGACATAACGTAGTAAAATGTATGAACACATCAAAATGTCAAATGAATGAAAATTTTACCTCAAAAAGTACCGCCTCAAATTGCGAACATTGATACCAACTCCAACATCCTCACTAATGAGACGTGGGTTCCACATTATAAGAGGCCTTGGCTAGCAATATACAAGGAAAAACAATGAGAAAGCTTGTACTCGTAGCTGGATATATACAAGAGAAAGAGATATTCTATTGAAGGCTATATACCATTTAAGTGATGCAAACTTGCCATATGAAGATAAATGTAAGTAGAATTATAATGATAGGATGATATTTCCAATTTGAAAAAGGAAATTTGGGAATAATTTTCTCTCTTATCTCTGAAACCTGCTTTATTTCTTCATAAGGATAATGAAAATTGATCATTTATATCAGAAATGTGTGTGTGATAAGCACTGCTGCATAAAGAAAAGAGAAGTTAAGATTCATACTGGATCGTCTGAGAGATCTGATGCAATTTTTTCTACATATCCCAACATCTGATAGTCTGGAACGACCATAACAATAATCTCATCTTCTTTCTCCACAGGTTTTCGATCACTTAAGCTGTATATTGTAACAGAAGAATCATACCTCAATTTCTTCATGAAGTTCAATATATTACAGTGAGCCAAAATGATATATCAGAAAGAAATTTCAAAATGTCATAAGGTAATTTATCATCAATATGGGGGAAATTACCTGGAGAATCCAAAAGCAGCATCATTCCACCGATATTTTAGAAGTGCAGCGGCGCCGGCATCTGGAAATATGGCTTTTACTCTCTAAATATCAAAGTTTAAAAAGCAGCAATTAAGCTTGCATATTGAATGTGCAAAAACTAAGTTACAATATTAAGAAAGAAAGTGAAGGCCTTGAGTTCCTGATATAACATACATGTTTCCTGGTACATATTACCAGAAAGGAGGTTGTGATGGCGGTAATATCTAATATAGAAAGCAATGGTTTCTATGTTGCATTAACTAAAAGATCGGACTTCTTATATTTCTATGCTTTGGTTACTAGCATTTGAAGCTTCATAGCACAAGTTAAGCTTGATCATTATTGAGACTTTCTCACATTTTGGCACCACATAAGATTTGATACCCTTAAACTAAAGTTATTTAACTTGAAGCAACATTTCCAACTAACCTGAGATCCCGTTTCCTCAATAAGAGTATCCACGAAAAGCCTCGACAATTCCCAGAGTTCAGCCTGTGCACCTTCATCATCTAGAAACTGCAGCCGGGGAATCAAGAGCTCGACCTGCAATCAAAGTACTTAAAAGCAATCAAGAGGTCATCTGGACAGGTTAAAACTGAACCTTTTGTTTTTTCCAAGTATATTTTCAGTGGAAAAGGAAGAAAAGACGTCCAATAATACTTCTTAATTATGGCTTACAATTGCTCTCATTCCTCCTGCAGAAACAAACAAGGAGCTTGCTTGACCTGATTGCCTGACGGCACCTTCCAAATCAGAAGGCAAGCAGCTGAAACATAGAATGAATAACATCAACACTCAAATCTAATTTCACAATTCAATAAAAATGGAAGGTTCAAGCCCAAATTACCACCACGAATTCTAAGTGTATCAGTTCAACATAATAGTCCTCCTTAGTATCCATTTATGATCATATGGAGCGAAAGTTGATTAGTTATAGATTAAGTAACAAAAGCGCAAATACCAAAAAGAAGCAACGCCCAAGTAACAACGATATCCAGAAAGCTCACATGCAGTAGGAAAAAAATGATAAGAAGAAAAGACCTGTCATCTTCTTCTTGTTGTTCTTCTTGAACTGCTTGTTCCTGTGTGTCAACAGGAGATGTATTTGGGGTCTCCTCAAGATTGTCACCTTGGAATTTGTCAAACTTGGCATAAGTTCTTGAGCTAGACCAAGGTGTTTTCTTTAGTGATGAAATACCAGTGGACCCATTAAAGATAGTGTGAGAAAAAGATAAGGCAAAATGAGTGGCTGAGGTTGAAGCTGAATTGCTTGGTGTTAATGGAGAGTTGCTGTAGAAACAGCAGCTTGGTATTGAAGAAGAAGCCATAAAAGCAAACTACCAATTGGTGTACACCTTGAACTGGAAATCTTTTATAGTTTTGTATTAAGATTGTAATATTTTGCAAACAAATGAATTTTTGACATATGTGACTGCTATTGGCATCGCCATCAAATGGTTCATTAGGCGGATAAATATGTCACATTATTTTTAAATGCAAGTGTTTTAATTTTGTTAGTAAATGTTTTGCCCGAATAATTTGAAAGATTCAATAATTTTAATAGATGGTATGAAATTTAAATATAAGAAATATACTTTTAACTGTATTATATTTTATAAATTTTAAACTATTAATATACATTATTATATTTTCTTCTCATTAAAAAAAAAAGAAAAAAGTTATTATTTTAGCTAAAATTAATAATTGAAATAAAAGGAGTAAAAGAACCCCTCGGGCCTAAACTTGAAATCACGTGATTACCTAGACCGTTTTAGCTATTCGAAGCTCCGTATAACCAACCCAAATATCCAAACATACGCTCCGAATCCAATTCCTCATTAGTTATTACATGATTCGTATAGCCGTTAGAAATCAGAGCTCAGAAGCGCTTTCAAAATTCAATCAACGGCTCACATTCATTTCAATTCAAAATCAAATCCCTCCTTTCCATTTAACGCTCCAAATCTCGCTCTCTTTTCTCTTCCTCTCTCTCTCTCTCTCTCTCTCTAGATAGTGAAATTTCGCTTTCAATATCTTCAATTTTTGAAATCATTTTCTTCAAATCAAACACCGGAAAAATGGACTCCAAGAATCGGGACACCAACTTCGATTCTTCTAACACAGGTTTTATTTTCATACTTTTCTTCATTTGTCGTCATAATTCGAAGAATTGTTTGTTTTTGTTGTCCCTGCTTCAGATAGAACCCCAGATTTATGATTATCTTTGCTTCTGTTTTCGATTTTACCTTTTTCTTCAGATCATACCTTAAAGAGTGAATCTTGTGAATCAGGTTAGTGATTTTCATGGTCTTTTTTTTATGCTAAATTATGTTACCGTTTCTTTTATTCGAGAAGAAGAAATGTTGATAACATAATTTCTTTTTCTATGATTTGAGTTGAATGTACAAATTAGGTTTTCGCATTCTTCTTCTTATTAAAACATCAAAAAAAAAAAAAAGAGATTAGTTTTAGGGTTTTATTAAGTCCTGAGTTGGCTACTGAGAATATGGGTTTCCTTTTCCTCTTAGTTTTATGCACTTTCAATGCATGTGAATTAAGGTTATTGTTTCAATTCAGTCTCAGAAATAAGAAAATTGTGTGATTTAGAACCTTTATTTTTCATTTCTGAATCCTAATATTTTAATTTTAACTGACCATGGAATTTTATTTAATTGTTGCTTTAGAAATAGTTGAAGAAACTACAAATTCTTCTGAAAGAGTAGAAGATACTACAAATTCTGCAGATGAGGATAGTGTATCGAATGGAAGCCGAACATTTTCTCCCATGCAGGGGCCAGCTCTTCCAATACTGCAAAAAATTGCATGCTTGAGCTCTGAAATTGAGGTAAAAATTTGACTCTTTTACCCTTTTCTATTGGACAATTTAAAGAATAATCTATTCAGTAATTCAAAAGATTAATGACCCTCATGAACTTTTGAGCTTACAGAAGTCATATTCACTTCAGCTTATAGAATTTTGAGCTTTCTTGTTGTTTGTTTTATTTTTTGTTGGATTTTGCATTGATATTGATGCTTTTTGTTCCAGAATTTGAAGAGAGATCACACAAGTCTCTTAGATCATGTGAAGAGCATAAGTACTGATTCTTTTCCTGGCCCTGATGTCTTAGATACTCTCCGGCTTCTCAGTAAGAAATTATTACTGGTTTTAAGAATTATTTTTCTTTTATGTTTTAACTGGTTTTGGCAATTGTTTTTCTTTTATTTCTTCTTTCCATGGTCTTAACTGGTTTTAGCAATTGTTTTTCTTTTATTTCTTCTTTCTTTGGTTTTAATTGGTTTTTGACTGGTGTTCTTGGTTCTAGGTAATGAACATGAACTTTTGAAGAAGAAATATGTAGATGTGTCCTCAGAGAGGAAGCGGCTTTACAATGAAGTAATTGAGTTGAAAGGCAATATTAGGGTCTTCTGCAGATGTAGGCCTTTAAACAAAGCTGAAAATGCTAATGGATTCACTTCTGTAGTCGAATTTGACCCATCGCAAGAAAATGAGATACAAATTGTTTCGTCTGATTCTTCCAAAAAGCAATTCAAGTTTGATTATGTGTTTAAGCCTGAGGATAATCAAGGTAATCTGTCATCTCAGGACTTTTTATATTAGTGATAAGGAATTAATTTCCATAAATATTGCAACTGTTTAAGTTCTTAATCTTGTGTTTCTAAAATATGCAGAGGCTGTATTCGCGCAAACTAAACCTGTTGTGACTTCGGTATTGGATGGGTACAATGTATGCATTTTTGCATATGGGCAAACAGGAACTGGGAAGACATTTACAATGGAAGGAACACCTGAAAATAGGGGTGTGAACTACAGGACTTTGGAGGAGTTGTTCCATGTTTCCAAAGACAGAAATAGTACCATGAGATATGAGCTATTTGTTAGCATGTTAGAGGTATACAATGAGAAGATAAGGGACCTTTTGGTAGAAAACTCCAACCAGCCTCCTAAGAAGTGAGTTGCCTTATCGTACTTGTAAGATATTTTCTGCTTTGATAGTGATTGATTACATTTTCATGCCATTAATGGCACCAAGTTGATTCCTTTTAGCATGTATGTATCCAGGCTTCCTTTAAAATGCTTCTCTAATCAACAGTTTTTTTCTGGTTTTAGAACGTGCTGATATATTTTTAGCTCTTAATCTTGTAACTTTGGGTAATAACTAATTTTTGTTGGAATAAGCAAATAAATTTAAATTTTATTTGGATGAAGGTTGGAGATAAAGCAAGCAGCAGAAGGTGGTACCCAAGAAGTGCCAGGACTTACTGAAGCTCAAGTATATGGTACAGAGGAAGTGTGGGAGCTACTCAAGTCAGGAGCCAGAGTGAGATCTGTTGGATCCACCAATGCCAATGAGCTCAGTAGCCGGTCCCATTGGTAATTTCTAATTCTGATAGAGTGATTTATGGAAGACTATGTAATGAAGTAAAGAGGTCACCAAAATATCTGTAGATTTAGCTGACAAAACATTGTTTACTTTGCATGTAGCTTGCTGAGAGTAACTGTGAAGGGGGAGAATCTGATAAATGGGCAGAAGACTAAGAGTCACCTCTGGCTGGTAGACTTGGCAGGCAGTGAACGTGTGGGGAAGATTGAAGTTGACGGTGAGAGGTTGAAGGAATCTCAGTTTATAAATAAATCTCTCTCTGCACTTGGTGATGTTATATCTGCTCTGGCATCTAAATCAGGCCACATTCCGTACAGGTTCATCACTTCTTTCTCTCCTCCATTAACTACTGTTTACTCAAAATATCTTACAAACATTCTATTCTAATGTGAAAACCAGGAACTCGAAGCTTACTCATATTTTGCAGAGCTCTCTAGGTGAGCTTTTTTTGCCTTAGCATTCTTATATTTGGAGTAGAATCCTCCACAATTGCCATTCCCTGCAAGTTCTAAGGTTATTTACTCTGTTGTGGACATTCCGAAATATACTTTTTGGCCCCTAAAATCTCCATTGGCCCATTTTTTTTCCTTTTTCAAGTGCATCCATGGGTCTTCTGAAGGATTAATACTAACTAGAATACAAAATGAAGGTGGAGATTGCAAGACTCTGATGTTTGTCCAGATCAGCCCAAGTTCTTCAGACCTTGGAGAGACCCTTTGTTCACTGACTTTTGCCAGCCGAGTTCGGGGAATTGAAAGTGGTCCTGCTCGGAAACAAGCTGACATTTCTGAACTTTTTAAGTACAAGCAAATGGTATGTATCCTGGTTAAGTCTCTACACAATTTTGAAGATATCTCAAATTGCAGAAATTCAAGCTTTGTGCTATATGGCAGGCAGAAAAGTTAAAGCAGGATGAGAAGGAGACAAAGAAGTTGCAGGACAATTTGCAGTCTGTACAATTAAGGCTTGCTGCCAGAGAACATATCTGCAGAGGCCTTCAAGAAAAGGTAATTAAATATTATGGTCTAGTTTGAAACTTCCTATCACATCCTTAATTTAGTGTGTTCATTGAGTTCTTCTTAAATGATTATAGCTTCCTTTTAGGAGTATGAAAATGCAGCAAGTCACCATTTAGTGTTTATCTGCTTTGATTGTTTTTGTTCATTTTGCTAACCAGACTGAATCTTTATAACAGGTCAAGGACCTGGAAAGTCAATTAGCTGAGGAAAGGAAAACAAGAATAAAGCAGGAAACGAGGGCTTTTGCTGCTACATCTACTCAGTCAGCTCTTAAACAAGCTGCAGTAAAGGCCAAGACAGAGAAAAAGCCACCATTGGCTCCTTCGAAAATGAGGATGCCATTACGGAAAATCAGCAACTTCATGCCTCCACAATCTCCTTGCCCGCCTCAGAAAAAAACCACTATGAGAACCACAATGGCAGCCTCCGAGGGCAAAGAAAATACTCAGAGAACCACAATGACAGCCACAACAAATGCTAAAATGCTTATGATTCCAAGGCGGATGTCAATCGCTCTCAGACCCACTCCTTCAACAACACAAGCTATTCAGCCAAAAAGACGGGTATCCATAGCTACCCTCCGCCCAGAAACAAACTCACACATGACAACGCCACTTCACGCCACTCTCTCACGACATCAAAATGGAAATGCAATTGGCAGGCAGTCATTAGTGAGGGATCCGCGAAAGGCAAGGTACTCGAAGCTGTTTTCTCCCATGCCGGAGCTCAACACAGCTCAGGAAAGTACACCAGCAGCAATGAGGTGCAGTAGCAAGTTCATGGGAAGTCCCCCTACGCAGGCGCCGGGTTCTTGGAAGCCCAAGCATCCAACTGTTGTTGCACTGCAAAGGAAAACACTTGTGTGGAGTCCTTTGAAGGCTAGAGGCATGAAGAACTACAGGAGATCATTATTGCCTTCTCAAACCTTCAATTGAGGTGCAACGGATGAAAAAAGAAAAATTAAAACAAAATTTTCACAGTCTTTGTTGTCAATACAATAACAATGTATATTTCTTCTCGCTGTTCTGTGATTGTTTTGTCATAAAACTCTGGAATGCTAAAGTGTATGCTATGCATACTAAAAAAATCAATTCTTTTTTAGTGTGTTGGAGTTCCATTTCTTTTTCTCTCTATGCAAGAGTCTTGGTCACAAAAATTTTTCGAAGAGTAATCGTCGCAAAGAGCTACAAAGTATAGATCCAAAAGAACGGTTTGGATCTATTTTATATGAACGTTTGGATAATGACACGAGGATCTCGATGCAAAGCTCGTGGTAATATTCTTCAACCACCCAATCACTACCCTCCATAAAGTCAGAACTCAAAGAGTCCCTCAACCGTTTGATTCATTATGATCAACGGTTAAGCAATAATTCTTCCACTTTCAAGAAGAAAAAGAGAAATTAATATAATAAAAGTAACAAATACGATAATGCTACAAGCCTACAAAGGAAGAATTTAAAAACAAAAAAAGTAGCCGTTTGCATCCGTTCTTAATACTCGTAATGGGATAGGCTGGACCGTTGGAACAAAAAGATCCGTTACAAAAGTTGAAGGGCAATATCTCTATTTTGACTTTTTTCCACTTACTGAGTTAAACTCAACGGAAGGCGAAAGCCAAAGTTAAGAGTTTCTTCTTCAGAACAAGAGATTAAGAAAGAAGAACAAGAAGATAAACTGTAGGTGGGAAAGAACCCCATTTGAGTTAAAAGCTTATGGACCCTTAAGAGAAGAAGAAAAAGAGAAGTGGAGGAGCGGAGTTTGAAAGAGACCCACAGTTGAGTTTCCTGCTTTGAGCTACCATTGGCTAAAATAATAATAATGGTTGCAAGAACCCCACCAAAGCAGAGGAAAGTTTTGGCTCCTCTTAATCCCGTGCTTCTCAGAGAAACTGTAAAGAAGGTACAATAATAATGTTGTATAAAAAAATTGCTGGGGTCTCTGATTTTGATTTTCCCTTTTTAACGTGTTTAAATTGCTGCGGTTGCATTAGGCTTATCTGAATCACAAGTTCAATTTTTTTTTTTTCAGTTCTTTTAGTTTTTTATTTTTTCATTTTCTCAGCAGGTGGGTTGTAATAGTATCTACTTGTGGTAACAAATTCAAGATCTTTAAACTCTTTTGTTTCCATTGTTTTCTCAGTAACCAAGCAGGGAATGTTTTTCTCAATGGGATTTTAATTGTTTTCTTTGTTTCTCTAAACTTGTGAATGAACATAAACAGTATCTGCTCTAGGCCTAGCTAAGTATAATTCAGATCAGAGTTTTTATTCTTTTTTCGTTTCCTCAGTTTTCTCAGCAGCAAGTAGACAATTTCCTGCCAATGGGGATTTGAATTTCTTCTTTAGTTTTCTTTAACCTGTGGGTTTGTGTTATTTGTTGGTTGGATTATGAAGGTGGACAAATGTATGGCAAGATTGCAAGAGTTGCAATACACGGTAACAGGAGGGACTAAGGTGATTTCTGGGGTTAGTCTCAGTCCCAGAAGTACCAGAGGTTACTTGAGGACTAGTCTCAGGTGCAAGCAAGAGTCTTTAAGGTACGTTATCAATTCTGGGGTCCGAATTTTTATTTTTTATTTTTTTTATGAGGTCATCAGCGTGATAACTTTAATCATTTCGTGTGAATACATTCATTTGCTTGGTAATTTGCAGGATCAAGAATGCTACCCCTAGAAAATCTCCCAAGGGAAAATTTCCAGCACCTGCTGGAGGTTAGTGCTATAGCTATAATCAGCATACTGTGTCCGATGGTCAGATTATTTGCTCATCACCAAGCTTGACATCAATGGAGTTGCCTGCTAACAATTTTCATCTTTTTACTCAGGAGAGTGGCGTAGAATGTCATTGCCAGCAATGCTAGTAGGCGAAACAGTGGGAGAAATTCTACAAGCAACTCAATTTGCAAGAGAAATAGTGGCTGCAGTTGCTACCAAGACCAAGAAAATTACAATTGAAGATCCAAAAACACCTGTGACTGAAAAGAGAAACCACAGGCCAAATCCTGAAAACACAGAGCTGAGAATTAGAAGAAAGAAGGAAAAGCAGAATAAGCTGCAATTGATTAGGTCAGAATCTGATTCTCCAAAGCTTCAAAGGGCTCGATCACGAATCAACTTCAAGGTTTCGCCTCCAAAAGTAATAGAACTTGATAAGGAGAACAGATACTTGGCAAATAGAGTGTCACCCCGAAACAAGCCTTGGGCTAAAAAGACTGTATTGTTTCCAAATCCTTTGTTTCATGCGACACCTTCCCAACAGCAAAAGTTTTGCAAGACAAGGTCTCCAGTCATTGCAAGAAATAAGCAACCTTTGCTTCTTTCAACACACTCTTCACAGCAGCAAAAACTGGGCAAGACAAGATCTCCAGTTATTGCAAGAAACAAGCAAACTACTCCACACAAGTTCTTGATTAAGTCCCCACCATCGGCCTCCAAGTTTCAAGTGAAAATTAGAAGTCCATCTGTGATTTCTTCTCTTTCACCCACAAGGTCAACAAACTTAAGCAAGAAGTCCCCGAAGTTGTCAACAGCATCAAGACTGCGCCGATCATTTTCACCGTCAAGATTGGCAAACAGATTGGTGTCTCCATTGAAGAGCAGGAAAACTGTACAGAAGTGTGATGGGCAAATGAGTGGATTGAAACAGCGTCCTACTTCCATGCCCAAGCGATTCTCAATGGGGAGAATCTAAAGGTGCCATGTCCTTTTCTTTGATTCAATTGCAAATGGTGTTCATAGTTGATTCTTTTTTCCTTCACAGATGTGATTTTCTTCTTTCATTGTTGTTGAGATGCACTTCAACAATAACACGTGAATGCTAGCATTGCCAACTGATATTACCTTTCTGGGTGTGTTTAATTTTATTTTTTTAATCCTTTTGTAAAACCTGTTACTGCTGTTGAATGAATGTTCGAAACAGAAGTATGACAAATGGCGTGCCTGTAAGATCTAAGTCTGAATATAGCTTAAAAAAGCTGTAATATTGATGATCAGTTTGTCAATTTATACGCACTAGATACAAACTCAAGAGGAGCATTCACACATCCCCAGCAAAACCATTAAAAAAAATAAAAAGATGCGGCAGCAGAGAATCAACAACAAAACTCCAGCTTGTTGATTTGGAGCGTCTGCCAAACCAGCTATGTATTTTCCGGTGAGGATCAACATTGAAACGGAAGATTATTTTCCTGGAGATGCAAACCTTGTTCGATCTCTCTGCCGATTTACAACTCGATCCTTTGGAGATGATGACTTCCCCCCCACGCCTGCTTGGCGCATCATCTCTGCACCATGTTTTTTATAATCATGTTTTAAGTACACAACATCTTAAGCTTGCTCTGTACTAAGCAAATGCTACACGAGAATTATTATACATAATTTTTAGGTAGAAAAGTTGGGGAGGACAAAGAAATATATACCTCGCTCTCTCTCAAGCTCTTGGCAAAGCTCTTCCTTCCACTTTCTCTGTCTCTCAGAAAAACTCATACTGTAAATTGTAGACCCATTCTACTTCCTATTAGTCAACTGCTAAGAAGAAATCAATATAAAGAAATGCTTAAAATATAAAAATAAAATACCCATGAATCAACCTGGGACTACATGACTCTGGCTGAGGGGATGAATTTTCTTGAGCAGATATGTTGCTTGCAACACTAATATTAGATGCTCGCTTGCCATTACTACCAGAACTTCCTGTGCTAACTGCATCAACAGCGACAGGTGAAGTGCCAACAGGTGCCCGACTGGGTGACCTGCTTTTAGGAGGTAATTTCAAGTAATTTGGAGAGGTTTCATCACATACCCTCTCCACAAAGCTGGAAGAGCAGGCTGAATTTAAACTGTTATAAAACTCTTCATATAAAGGCGTCTGCAGTTTCTTTAGTTCTAAGGCCTGAAGAAATAATTTAGTGTATCATCAATGTGATGGTAAATCAAATTCAACATGAGCACAAAAAGGCAATTCTGATGATAATCAGTACCTTTGCATCCAGAAAGGCTTTGATTTTTGATTCAGTAAGTTCATCATCATCCTCAGAGAGTGAAGTACCACAAGGAAACGAAAATCCATTGTCTCCCTCACCAGAAGCATTAATGCACTTTGCCGGCACCTTAAGTGACTCATCACATTTTGGTTTCAGTTCATTTTTTTCTGGTTCAGGACTTCCATCAAACTTCCACTTCCAATCATCAGAAGGCTCAGACATTGGATTACAACTCTAATAACAAGCAAAAAAGCATGTAACCAGTAACTCTTAAAGCTCTTGCATCATTAAAACATCATGTAAGCTGCAAAAAAATATAAAGCAACTGCTCACCTTTTCAACGTCATTAGGTGCCAAAATAGAACTAAGCTTTCTATCACCAGCCACAAAATCCTCTTGGTCAAGCTGACACATATCATCATTGCTATTGCTTGTTACCCATCCATGCATACTTCCAGGCAATTTCTCTGCAATTACTCTTGAGCAACTCAGACTATCCAAATTACAAATATCTGCTGAGCCAGGGGAGGTCAACATTTGACTGGCAATAAATTGATGCTATTGTCACAAAACTCTGGGTTAAAAAAAAAAATGTATTATCTAGTATATCTAGAAGATATGTAATACTTACAAGCTTTCCAAGTTGGCAACATGTGATGGTGAAAGAATCTCAGAACTTTTCTGAACACATCACAATATATGTCATTAGGAAAAAATGATTCGATTTGAACAAATTAATAAATAATAATAATAATGACGATAATTAATATTTGACTAATACAAGAATATAGTTGAGATATACTAACCATGACAGAAGCATGTAAAACAGGATCGCCATCTTCCCCAGTGACAAATGGATGCTGCATGTAATTGACAAATAAGCGTCTGAAACTAAAATAAAGTCCGACTGTTTCTGGACAGTTTTCCTCACAATCATTGTCATTTGACATATTTATAGCAGAATTGAAGAACAACAATGTTTTAGTATCTAAGGGCAATCAAAATTGAATCACCTTTAGCAATTCAGATGCTGTTGGCCTCAAATGTGGTTCCCTGCCATGGAACAAAATAAACACGCATCATGGGATTAGAAATAATCGTGTTATCAGTTGTAACTAAAAGACAGGCCTCACACTAACTCTAAGAAAACAACTTAAAGCGTCATGTAATTCAGACAGTCTATATTCCATACTGCTATAATAGATGTGAAAGGTGCAAAGAAAAATTAATAGCATGGAGTAATATACTTTTCCAGACATTTCAGCAAAAAATCTTTTGCCTTGACAGAAAGGTTCTCTGGAATTGGTGGATGAGACTTTGTAGTCCCTATATGAAAGAGAGCAGCAACCTGAAGAAGCATGTCAGTCCAACATAAGAAAGAACACCATATCAAACAAGCTATTGACAGCTGGAAAAATGAATACCTCCTGGTACTGTTGACTCCAAGGAGGCTTTCCAGTGGTCATTTCAATTACCGTACATCCAACACTCCATATGTCAGCAGAGCTAGAAAGTCATAGCCATAAAGTATCAGGAAAAGTTAGACAATCGTATTTGTTAATGAATAACATCAACCAAAGTTGTGATCTTCATTATTTAAGAAGTTCACTGCAGAGTCGACTTACTAGCTGTGACCAGTCTGCCGAATGACTTCTGGAGCCATCCAATATGGAGTACCCTTCATGGACTTGGCACCCGAAACGGTTGCCTATTGTGAAAAGCATTTTGTTAGACAGATTAAACTGTACAAATGGTTCATAAATTATTAATTCAAAGAAGCAGTTTCCAAATTACAATAAAAAAATATTTTAGATGTAATAGAAAGTGGAGTGATTGGTGAGTTACCAGCTCAGCAACCTGTTTGGATGCACCAAAATCTGCAAGTTTAATGCATCCTTTATTGTCTACAAGGATATTTGCGCCCTGAAAATGGATGGATATAAAAGACTTTCATTAGTTTATAAGCAATAAACAAGTAAGAAACCATAGACATTTCTCTAACAAGTAAGAAAAGCACCTTAATGTCCCTGTGCATAATTCCATGACTGTGCAAATACTCCAGCCCCAACAACAATTGTTTCGTGTAAGTTCGCATAACCTACTTAACAAATTGATATATAAGATTAGCATTTCAAACCACCAAGAATTTGTAAGGTCAGTTAGCGGAGACTTACGGCCTCTGGGAAGGGTCCGAATTTCCCCAGAAGTGATGATATTGATCCACCAGGAACAAACTCCAACAGAATATTTAATGAGTCATCCTCCCTAACCGTCCCCAAATATCTCTGACAGATCCAAAATGACATACTCGGTTGGAAAAGTAATAGACATCATAAAATCAATGTAAAAACAGAAGAGCATACTTATTAACTCACAACAATGTTTGGATGAGAGAGATCTTTTAGAAGCTTCACTTCCTCCTCAAGCTCCTTGATGTGATCCTACTTAAGGCAACAAGCAGACCAATTGAACTCAGCCATGTATAAAAGATACTAAGACCTCAAAACATATCTAAATCATCAAAAATCAAACTAGAATGACTAGTCCATAATCAAACCTGCGCTTTTTCCTTTGAAGCAAAATTCGCTGCAATTAAGACCTGAAGAAGAACAACGAAAAACAAATTCTATCAACCCCTAGTACAAAATAAACTAAAATTACATTGCTTATATTTTAAATACAAACTACAACCATATAATCAAGAACACCAACTTAAGAATTCACAACAAGCAACTCAACAAACCAAGCTTTAACCCAAATATCAAATTTTATTATTGGAAAATAAGAACCCAAGCGCAAAAGAGTGAAGAAACACAAAGAATGCCCGCTAAAGAATTGACCAGAAGCAACTTCAAAAACCAAACTCTATACCCAAAATTCAAACTTTATTCATCGACAAGAAAAACCCGTAAAAAAAAAAAGATATGAGAAAAAAATCAAAATTAAAAAATAACAGGACCTGCTTCACCGCTAAAAGCTCGCCGGAATCAAGATTCATTCCCATGTACACTCTTCCAAAAGCCCCACAACCAATCAACTCGCCCTTCCGCCATCTGATCGGCGGCGACATTTTTACCGGCGGCGAAATGTGTTTGCTGAAAACTCGTGAATTGCGGATGCAAGAATTGAACCTTTCCACCAAATTTCCTCCGGAAAACGGCGTCGGCGAGTTGGTCGTTTGTGCGTCGGTGGTGGCTTCCGCCGTCGTACGGAATACAAGTGATCGGCGCACTGAGCCGAAGAGATCTTGCATTGGTGAATGTATGAATGCACAGTGAGTGAATTGAATGAGTTGAGTTTTAATTGCTTGTTAATGTTTCATTTGGTCGGCAAAAGAGAAGAAAGAGAGGGGAGGGAAAAAGGTGGGGAGTGATTATTTTTTGAAAAAATATTAATAAATATAATTGCTTATAACTACGAAATAAACAGTAGCACTTGAGTTATATTAGGATAATAACAACGAGGTCCCTAAATGTTTATTATTTCTTACACGAGTTATTAAATGATTAGTCTCTAACCGAGTAACCTTCTACAAAAGGTGGGATTATTTAAATTCGTTAATTTCTTCCCTATATTTTTTTCAATTAAAACTTTTTATTGTAACAATATAATTTGATTTTTTTTTTTTACATTTGTTCTCTCTTCATTCATCCCTCTTTCTTATCAAAAAATTATTGTGATATATGAAGTGGATATTATGAAATAGTTCAAAAATTAACAAAATTCAGTCTTATTATAATTTAAAATAAAATAAGCGAAACAATGATCATTATGTAAAAATTAAAAATAAAAGTTTTTGTACCATTTGAAAGCACAAATTTGAACAAAAATAATATATATGAATTAATAATGACAGTAGCAAAAAGTAACAGAAAGATAAAATTGATTTAGTAAGAAAGAATGAAAAGAAAAAATAAAAGAGACAAAAACTAGTTTAAACTCTGATTATTATTACTAGAGAGATAAAAACTAGAGAGAAAGTAGTTAATCAAGAACAATTTTATAATTTTTGAGAATTAGTGAATTAAAATAATAATTTATAATTTGATAATTATTTTAACTGAAAAAATGGACATTCAAAGGAAAAACAAGGAGTTCAAATAACCCTGCCCGGGTATAAATGACCAAATAATTTAGGAAATTATCAACTTATCTTATCACTTGTTTTTTAGTTTGAATACTATCATTCAATTATGTTATATACAGTATGTTTATATCTAATTTTAATATTGAAGATTTGATAAATCTATCTAATTAATTTGTAAACTTACAGTTGAGGTTGAATTTGATTTTATAAAATATTTATTTTCAGATTAAATCATAAATTTTTCAATTAGAATTTCATTTATCCTTACACAATGTATATGAATAAGGAATTAAAGAAAAAAATGTTAACAAATAAAAGAAGCACATTATTTATAATAATATTGTAGTTCAACTTAAAAAAATTACAGTAAAATCATGTCATTTTAGATTTCAAATAAAACAGATGATACATAAGAGTACAGAGTAATTCCACCATTTTCAATAGTGCCAGTGGACCAAAAAAAAAAGTGTTAGGAACATATTTGATATAGATTAAAAAAAAAAATTATGTCCTTAGTTGAGAAAACAAATACATCAAGGATTTGGATGTCATTACTCCAACGTTATTATGTTGTTACGGTGTCCGGTGGGACTACTTTTTGCCGAGCTTTGTAATGAAAGTGCTTCGGCAAAATCATTTATCACTTATAAAAGTATAGTTTTTCTTTTAATTATCACCCAAGTGTGAAGTGCCCTTTGGTTTAAAAAAAAAATTTAATTAATTACCATCTAAACATTCTGCGTGTATGCAAACGCCTATACATTTTATGACTGTAGGTTTATGGTCTAGTTACATTTTAGTGCGGGTGAGATTAATGCTTAACTCAATTTCAGCGTATAGTTACCGCACATAATTAAATGAGTAATATAATTGGTTAATTTTAAATTAAAAAAAAATCTTACAATTTTTACTTCTCAGTTAGTCAGTTGATTGATTTGCGATGATCATAATGAACGCTCGACCAAGAAGGATGAATTCCTTAATATTTTCGGGCCAGCCCTGGGCCTCGACCTGGCAAACACAACTGACATAGACGATCAAATCGTAAACCCAGTTAACGGGTCCATTTTTTAGCTCCTATTTGAAAGGAAGACAAAGCAGACGTCTGTGAAAGGAACCAGCGGGTCCACGTGTTCCGATTTTGAGTGTCAAAGCGTGGGCACAACATTAAAATACAGTATTTGGTCACAATAATCCAAGAAGCAAAGCCTGGGAGTCTTTCGCTTGTCCGATAAATATTGATATTTAAATTGCGGCCTTTGAGCTAGAGTGCATAACATTGGCAAGCCTTACACTCAACATGTAAAATATTATTATCTTAAGCGTTTCTAGTATTCTAGAAAGAAGAGCCTTTAAAAGTTATGACTGCCGTAAGACTAGTGTTTTTCATAGACTGCTTGCTGTCATATGATTACATCCTTGACAATCACACGACTTTACTTGAGTAATCTTAGTAGGGAGCTTCTAAGTTACGGCATTAGAGTAAGTTAAAAATTACGTAAATAATATATATTAATTATATTATTTATGTAATTTTAAAATAATTATAAATTTTAACCGTTATAATTTATTAAAATTTATTTTAATATTAAAGTAAAATTTATTATACTTTTAACGTGAGAGATGAATAAACTCCTATTCAAAAGAGAGATAACCCTCAATCACTCATGAATTCAAGATTTAATAGGCGTATGAGATTATGGGACGCTAATAAATTTATAAACTATTGACGATTATTTAATTAGGAACACTTAACATACAACTGTGGTATGTTACCCCACATACAGAAACAATAACGGCGTAGGTCTCACACACTGTTCATGTGTGTGGGGATAACATACCAAATTGTATATTAAGTAAATTTTATTTAATTATTTAAGAATACCTAAATTATGAAGTATAATACTCTTGGATACCGTAGTGGAACTTTACAGTATTTCAAAGAAATCATATTTCAAACTGGATGGGTAAAAAAAAAAAAAAAAGACTCAATTGATGTAATAGTTCATCCAAGACGTCCATAAATGTTGTGCAGTGGGCAGGAGGACATCAGATTCTTCCCTGGTGCTTGTTGTAGCAAACCCTCCGTCGTCGTCGTCGTCAGCAGCAGGAGCATCGTTGCTAGAAGTTTCGTTGTTCAAAATCTTAGGCTTATTATTTTTATCTGCATGCAGCTTCTTGCATGCCTTTTACAAGCCCGCCTGCTTGCTGAGACTCCTTGACGACAGTAATAAAGAGAGGACTGGCTTCGCTGCTTCTGACGACAGACGATTGGATTCTTTCTGGAGGAGTGAACATTTTCAAAGGTTTTTAAAATATAATTTTTTGTTATCGGGCCTAGGCCCGGCTTTATAACTCATATTAGCCTTCAGATCATGGGCCCATTTAAATGTCTATTCGATTCACAGGAATGGTGAGATGAAAGGGACATGCTAGGGCCCAGGGCCTAGGGGAACAAACCGCGTTTGTGAACGTGAACCAGGGGGCCCATGTGTTCCGGTTTCTGGTGTCAATGCGATAGCACCACCATATTAATTTAATTCTTCGTAAGTTGATTTGTTATTATTATAATCATGAAATAAAAGCATTTACTTTCTAGGTTAATCTAATCATTTTCACATTTTATTCATAATTAAGTTAATCATACAGTTATACGTATGAGCAATTATTTCAAACTTTGTAAGCAAGTTATTTCAAACATTATATAGGTTAAGATGATGCAAGCATGACTTGTTGGATGCAAATTATATTACCGATGTACACAAGCGTAAATTTGATAACGTTTTCTATAGATTGAAGTTAATTTCTTTTTGATCTCTGATTAAAATAAATATAAGTGTAAGCATATTTTGTAGAATGTTTTAGATATTAAGTGTTTGGTTGGCTAGAGTGGAGATACCTAGCATTGATTTCAGGTACTCAGAAATTGAAGTTACTGCTGGATATTTAGTTGTGTTGCTCTCTTTATTGGAAAGGATATAAAAGATAGAGCAATATTTGCATTTTAAGATAAATAATACTAAAGAATAATAAGAAAAAGAAGATTTTTTTTTTTAAAATAAAGTAAGTTTTTTAGTGAGATAAAACTGAATTTTGGAATAAGAAGAACCAAACCTAGCAATATCTTTTTTGATATTTTAATGGTAGCTAGCCTTTAGACTAGAGAGTCCAAAGCAGTGGTAAGCTTACACTCAAAAATTTGTAAAATATTGGCATGAGACACTCGTATGTGTTTTTCTTTTCAATAGTCAACAAAGCACCACATTCTAATTAAGCATTTTTAATATCGTTCAAGATTAAGAGCGTTTCAATTAATATATTGTTTTGAACCTATACAAATTTCAAGCGCGTCTTATCATTTGCATTATTAAATTTGTTAAATAAGTAGAATTTGAAAGTTTAAGTCAACAGGTGGGTACAAGAGCACAAAAGAGATTTTTAAAAAGTTAACAAAACCAAAAACTCCATTGATATTGCTTGAATTGATCTTAAAACATCAACTCAATTAAGGATGTGAATTAACAAAGATCAATTTAGCCAATCAGAGGCCCAAACCACAAAAAGAATTGAAGAAATTGTTAATTAAAGAATAAAAGATGTTTCAACAAAGCGATTATAGTCCTGCAAATTGGCAGTAATATAATGTTATAGCTCACAAATATATACCGAGATTCACTTCTTTGAATTCTTCATATATGAATAAGGATTATGAATAAAAAGAAAGGGACTAGAAAAAGAAATTCTTCTATCACTCAAAACTCATTGCCTTAACTTTAATTATATCCTCTAGAAGCTCTCTCAAAATCCCTAAGAGTGACCAACAATTTATATACAGCTAGCTAACTCGTCATCAAAGACTTGAATAATGCACGCAGTTTGCTTGAAAGCCGAAGGGCTACCTGTTGTGTAATGGGTCAGGACAAGAGGGAACTTCTCTATTGATTGTTGCAACAAAGCCTCCATCATCATCATTAGCAGCAGAAGAAGCAGAAGCATTATTGCTTGAAGTTTTGTTGTTCCAAATCTGAGTCTTATTATTATTCTCTGCACTTTCTTGCATGTCTTTTAGATATCTAGCTGCTACAACCCCCCGATGACAATATTGGGATGACAGGCTTAAGACAATCAATAGAATACAAATAAGTTGATTCTTTCTTGAGATGAACATGGCTTCTAGGAATCACTTTTAGGATTTTGTATTCAGAAAGAGAGAGAGAGAGAGAGAGAGAAGAGAGAGCTTGGAATTGTTGTGTAAGTTAGTGAATTTAAAGAGGGAGAGAGAGAGTTTTGTGTGAGTGAAGATTGAAAAATTTTGGTCAAATTCCCTAGCTAGCTAGCAGAGACAACGAGGGATGTAAGACAAATGAATGTGCTTGCTTATAGGTTATGCAACAATATTGAAGAATGTATAAATTTTCTACGCATCATCATTCATGCCCATGACTGTTTCAGAAAGAAATATCAAACATTTCAATTTATTATATAAGATTAAAATAATAGAAACCCAACCCAACTGAAATATATATAGTTTTGTCTAATAAAGGAACCTCAATTTCAGGATCTTACATTTGACCCTTTATTGGGTTGTTTTTCACTTTCTTCATAAATTTTTCTTTCCTAAAAGCCTAAGTGCTAATGTCCATGCTAATGCAGTTTTCTAGGGCTACTAGTACCTTTTTACAAGTACTTTAATTTGTTAAATGTGTTTGTGTTTCACAATCTAAGGTGCTTGCCTTTTGAAGAAACAACATAATTCGATTAAAAGGCATCTTTAGAGTTTGTTTTGTTGGGTTTAGGTTTCAAGTAATATATATTGTAGTAAGCTTTGTTTCTTCTCCTGGACTAGCTTGTGGCTGCTCTCACATTGAATGTCATTTTCTATTATGCTCGTGTTGATTTTGTCTTACTTGATCATTACATTCACTCACGTTGTATGTCTAATGTCTTCCCTTTTGCTTTTCTTTACTCTCTTGTAAGTCTTTTTTTTTTTTTTTTGGGTTTTATTTTAGTCTAATTTCTCTTTCAGAACTCCCACTCAATTAAACCAATTTCGAAGCCCAATTGAAGATAGTTTCTTTCTAATTTGAGGAGAAAGAAGCTAAAGTTTTTCTTCGCCGACAAGTACCATGCTTGGTGTGGAAAAACACTAGTAAACTTTTTACATTTAAATAGAGTCAATAACAAAATGTCATAATTACGTTTGAAACCTAAAATCACATTACTAGAATTTTCAAGAATCCCAAGCCAATGAAAGATAAAAAAAAGCCCACATGTTTGACTTGGAGTGCGTATCAAACAAATTTCGTGGAACACGATTTCTAACGTCCACCAGCATCCATTCTATAAGGACTTACTTACACGAATCTTATTTTCATCAATTGATGTGAAGATGAATAATGTATGGCACTGTCTCAGCAAAGTTCAGAGTTCACACTGAAAGTAGATTAGATCCTACAAGGACCAAAAATTTCTCAAAGGTATGGAAGTCAATGAGAAAATTTTAGGCTAAAACTAACAACCAAGTAAGCAAATGCAAAATTCTTACAAAGCCTTCACTTGAATTGTAAGCCAATGAAAAATTAAAAAGGGCTAATAGCATAAGAGAGAATGGCGATTTGAAATTTTATTTCCAAAAAAGAATGAATACATGGATGCTTTAATTGATGTATAAGGCTCCTCTGCTAACAACGGAGTGGAACGGACCAAAACTTTTTGTCCTCTGAGATCTACTGTCCGTTTGTGCCTCCGTATTGGAAAACGGTTTTTGGCTGGATACTGTGACAGTGTTCATGCTTTCATGTACCAAAACAACAGTTCAATTTTGCGACGGTGAACAAAATGATGAGATGAAGATTTTTGCGTCCAGATTGAAAAAACATTTTATACTGTGACGGTGAACAAATAGATCTTTAATGCTACGGCCAGGGCCAGCTGTAACAGGAAGATCGCAGCTACAATCAAGAACCACCTTTCTCCGGCAGATTTAATGTGGGCTCGAAGGTTAAGTGCCACAAAGGTTGCTGACATAAACCCAGCCACACCTGCGATTACCCATCTAAAAATCTCCAGGGGCACAACAGAAAGACACTGCAAACAAATAAAAAAGAATATCAGCTATAGCAACAGCAGCCTGCTTGAATTCGATATAAGCCTGTAAGCTAGCAATCAAGCCAGTGACCATAACATGAATCTGCAAGGTGTCAACTTCTATCCAATCATCATAAGCAAAATGTGGGCAACAATGGAACATTAGAATTAGTCCAATCATCTGTATTCACTGTCATTTAAGACTATCTCACGTATCCAATATTATCATATCCAAGTTACAATCAACATTATACGAGAATCCTCTCAAAATTTCATACTCTCAGATACCTTTCATCCTCTAACTAGTGAGCCAAGAAAACAATCCTAGTAATAAACCATGTCATACCAATGATACCTATTCAACAAAAATATTTCTAAATTATATGAGATATGCATTTGTATATTTTGGGCCTTAAAGAATGAGATCCTTTTTCAGAGTCTTCAATACCTAAGCTTTATAGTTTATTCTGAAGGAAAAAAAATGCACAGCAAGAATCCTTTTTAGAAAAAGGATTTGGCATATAGACAAAAATAAAAGGAATGACTCGAAGCAGCTATTTGAAAATTAAAGAACTCACCAGTGCTGGAATAAAGACAAATAGGGAATAGCCATAAAGACAGAATAGCTGAACAAGGCCGGATGGTGCTGAAAAGTATTTAAGGATGATATACAAACAAAGAGGAACAATTGTGACGTAACCATAGAACAAGCCAGCAGACCAAGGCACCAGATTTATGTCATAGTTCCAATCCTTGTTGTTCACCTTGTGTGATATGTATGTCACGAAAGTGCCAATAGAAGCGGCCACGAATATAAGGGTAGAGCATATCCAGAATGGTCCATACCTGCACAGCGTATCAACTTGAAATTATAGAACTTTGATAATAGTAATTGAGAGCATTGGAGAAGAAGGAACTAAATGGGATATTCAGTATGACAATAGGCTAGATAATCATATATCCAGCTTGCTGTAGCAAATATTAAAATAATATAAATTGATCAATATTCACAAAGTATCATATGTATGGTTTGTTTTCAATTTAATATGTTCCTCGCTCAATCTATGCAAGCATCAAGATTAAAACAGTTCCGGTCGACGGTACCTATGTTCAACGCACAACATTTCAGTAACTTAAACCAGTGACTGATGAAGACAACTTACAAATCTGGGTTATCAGATGTTTTTTCGGTAAAGGTATCTCTGAATGGAAAAAGTGAGTCCTTAATCCTCTCTAAAACATCTGAAGTGTCAACATCAAAGTAGGGCTTGTATGCAGCAATTGTGAATGCCCTAAACCAACCACTAGCCTGAGCTTCATCAGAAGAACCAGATGCAGGTTTTGAAAATGTATCTGCATCAATACAAATCAGTAATTAGCCAGTAAACAAGGAAACTAGAATTCAGGGTCGATATGAAAATTCAAAATGGTTAACAATTAATGAAGCAGGGATATGCAAAACACTCCGCAGAAAAGGCCAATTATCTCTAATTTCATTTCATTCACATCCACACAAATAACTACTGAATAATACAAATAAATCTTTCATCTGCTACATGAACAAGTACACACAATTCCATCACAAAGCACGAGGAATGTCTAAAACAATGATGACAATTAACAGCATAAAACATAATCATCCATCTATATTACTTGTTCATGATGTGAACAACTATATTCTTAATCACATTAGTTTTAAATATACACATACCATCGACATCACTGGGAGGACCAGAAACAGTGGAGATCTTCCCTCGTGTATCAGAAGGTGGAAATGTCTGTAGATTACAGTCTGCAACAATAGATTCACCAGATCAACTAAAATGTATGTATAATACACACACGAAAGTAAATCATCAGTCTCAATCCAAATCCACTTACTAAGCTCGAGCTTAAGTAATAAATTGAGAAACCTAATCTGTAAAATTCTCCCTCGGAGCTAAGTGTAGGCAAATAATTCACTTCGCTGTTCAGATTTATAATTTTCATTTCTTCAGTATTCAGCATCCTAGTTTCTCAATTCTTACTGCATTTACAGAATTGGGACAAAAAATCTCATATTCTCCCTCAGCTAAGGCTAACACAGCAATCCAGCTCCAATTCAATAATCAAAATTTACATATTCTTCTCCAACATTTTATCAGCAAACAAATATAATCACATCACATTACATAACTAGCCAACCAAACCGAAAGTAAATCTTTGACACTGTTACTACTACTCCTCAGTAACACAAATTAAACGAAATTCAGTTGACCCGATTCAACATATTGAACAATTAAATAAACAAAAAGAGAAGTGACCTGAGAATTTGACGGTGACGGGGCCTGGATCTGGAACCGCCTGAGAAATTAAATAAAATAACGAAATTAGATCTGCTCATACGTTATTGAAATGGGATCTTGTTTCATATAGATAGAGAAGGAGAAATCAAAGATGAAATGTGAGCACTTACAGGAACGGATCCCGAGAGCTTTTGATTATCAATACTCGTGTAATTGCCTCCGGACATCATCTTTAATATTTGCTCCCCTCTTTCTACTTCTTCGCCTTCTTCGGCGTCGTTTCTGTTCTCTGCTCGAGTAGGTCTATCTCTCTCCCTCTTTCTTTCTCGGTCTATACCGCGTCGCCTTCTTTGTTTTCTGGTTTTTATTTTCCTCAAATTTCTTAAACACGTTTTTAGGAATATCCACGGTATTGTTTTCAATATTTTGGTCTAAAGAAATCGTTTTCAATTAAATTGTTATGAAAAAAGGAAAATTCGTTTCTAGAAACGAATTTAAACAATAATGAAAACCTTTTTTTTTAATTTTATTCTTCTCTGTCATGGGTTCAATTAATCGGAATAAAATCATCTCTTAATCTGAATTCTATTAATTTTTAAAGGTTTTATATATATATATATATATTTTAATAATAATATATGAACAAAATTTATTTTTTATTTTTTATTAATTAATTACTAATCAACAATTATGTTATTTACTCAATATATAATTAAATTAAAAGAAAATCCTTCTCTGACTAAGCTTGTATCTCGCGTGCTACAACAAATTTTGTGACTAAAGCTTGTATCTCAATTGCTATAACAAATTTTGTAGAACTTATGTAATATTGGTCAACTTTATTCATAATAATTTTCCATTTTTCAAGTAATGACAAAGTCCCCTCCAGACGCGAGAGGGGATTTGATCCCCACCAGTTAAAATGAGCTATTTTAGTTTTTTCCATATGCGCATAGGGCAACTAATAAGATCAAGAATCACAGAATGGATTCATGCATTGCTTTCAATCAGTTTAGTTTTAGTTTGAAAAGGAACAAAACTCAAAAATTTTGGGAAATGCTGAATATTCAAAGATGCGATGCAATCGAAATTTTTTTGACAAATGAAATTTGGCTAAACAAACGTCAATTCCCTTCATCGACAGTACATTTCATTAGATTATACAAATGAAACAATTAAGCACACTCTTCTGAGAGTGAAGGTTTCTGCAGTAGCTTATTTCTCTTGAATAAAGTTATTCCTGATGCTGAAGCTACATTTGGCCAGCACGGCATAATTCATGATTATTGTCCAACAGAAAATGAACTTATTTGCTATTGTTTGAGCTCCCGATCTTTGAATTTAAACCCTTTGCTATAAAAAAATTTTCTTAGTCGACAACAAAGGCAGCTGCAGTATTTACACCAGTCTCGAGTCATACGATTCATGCGTATTACCATCAGCGACCTTCGTATCAAGCACTTTTAAGTCTACCCCTCGTAAGAAACAGGTATCTTCTGATTGCGAGTATAAGAACCCAGGTGGTTGCGGCAATTTTCTCCTTGATCATCAAAAGCAATGCTGAACTCAACACAGTCTTCAAGATCTGGGCGTGCAATCCCTTAAAAAAGCCTGGAACCCCTTCTTTTTTCCATATAGCACAAATGACTCCAGCTAATGTTTTGCGGGATCTTGGCTGTGTTTTCTCAGTCCCATTTTCATTTGGGTCGGCAGCTTGAATCATTACTTTACACCTGTAAGGGGTAAATATCTTTATTCTCTTTGTATAACAAGCAATTAGTTGCTACAGTTCCAGAGAGTAGATATGTACCTGATTGCAGGGTATGTCAGAACAGTGGCAATGCTCTTTGAAACTGCACCTAAGACAAAAGCCATGAAGGCAGAAAGGGCCTGTGGAGACGCGCCTCCTGCTTTATTTTGTTTTCCCTTGAGCATTCGGCGTTTCAGCTGATCAAACACTGTATACTGCAGAGAATATAATAACTCTAATCTCAGTCCTGCTCAAGTATTGCAAGTGAAAGAACAATATGACTTAAGTAGTTGTTTGAGTCACTACATTCCTTAGATTTAAACTATAAGGTGAAGTTGTGTACCTGAATTGCAGGGTTTGAGGTTAGCAAAAGAGAGATGCCTAGGCCATCAAATGCATCACTCCAAGTGCCCTCTGTAAGGGTCTTCCAAAGCCCTTTGGATTTTCCAAAGGCACTTGTCTGCATCCTCGAGGAGGCTGTATCCAGGGGCTACAAAACAGTAAAAAATGAAGTCAAGCACTGAAGTCAAACATCAAATTTAAGATTTAGAACACATATTACACAACTTGAAATTAGAAATGAAATTTCATGACCCAAAAAAAAAAAAATTCTGTGACTTCTTTTCAGTTCTTTTTCTCTGTCTAGAGAAAACTGACACCTGAAAACGGTGTTCATAATCAGATAAAAATTAGCCACACATAAGTCCTGGGTTCCAATATCAGAAACCAAGGCTGTTGACCAAAAGAAGAGGAGCTTGCCAAATGATGTCTCACCTGAGTGATGATGGCAGTGCAAGCCCCAGCAGTAGCAGCAATTATCAAATTCGCTTTTGTTCCAATTGATTTGTTACCACTACTTTTTAGATATAGTCTTTTGAAATAACTGTACCCGTAGAAGTATACAAACTGTGAAATAAAGGACTGAAGATTTTTTGTTCCTAGGCCCTGGTATAGCGAAAGAACCTGACCATTGGATATAGCTTCCCATAAAACATCTGAGAGTTTTCTGCAAGAGCCAAGAGGGTGGGGGGACGGGGAGGTGAGAGGATAAAACAAAAATCAAATTAATGGTAAGTCAAATCAATCTCCCACCTGCTGGCATAAACACTTGGCCTTTAGAGAAAGATTATCTTACATCTGGGAGGAAATAGAATTACTGAACAATGCAGATTTTAACAGCCATCCAACAGAATTTGCAAAAATAAATCCTAAGAGACTCTCATAGGAGCATATTCCATCCCCTTTTTGAGCCAGAAGAGAAACTTATTGTTCTACATAAGGAAAAGAAAATACATAGGGTATCAACACAAAGGAAGAACACTGAAGTTCCTGTAAACTATGATTAGACCAAAACTATATTAAGTTGAGATGAGCAGAGGTCAGTTGTGTCTTCTATAACTGAATTTGAGTAGTAAATTTTTTTTACTACAACTAAGGGTATGTTTGCAAGTATTTTACTTCTTCCTAGTTCATATACAACAACAACCAAGTGTCCGTCATACCGCCTACTTTTTACTTGGCAGATAATGTTTACAAAAGCACCTACCCACTAATATTCGTACTTAATGATTTCATTCTGCATCAGTTGCTAAACAAAACATCTCAATCCCAACCATACCCACCTTTATAAACAGGTTACAAGGATCTAGAATTATAATGTCCAAGATTGCCGATGAAACTTAAGTAGCTACATCTTTACCCCACCCTTTTACAACATCATAAAAAGTTCCTACTAAGTCAACGGAATATTTTTCACCAAACAGAAAAACAAAGACACATCAAAAGAGAAATGTGAACCAAAGGAGATTCTGTGCGTAACAAGCAACCGGAACAAACATATTGCTTTCAAATCACAGGCGGTCATTTTTTAAAATTCAATCCAGCCTATAAAACTTCCTGCGAACTTTTGAAATCCAAATATCAAACTTCCAGTTTCAATAACTGGATCATGATAAAACAGAAACTACACATACCCAGATCAAGAAACACCAAAGCACGACTTAAAAACATTAACAAAAATAAGAAAAAGAAAATTAGATGGGCTACCTGTACTTTTGCTGGCCATGGGCTCTAACCTCGGCCTGATACTTGGTCTTACACGTGTCAAGCGGGTACAAGATCGTGGTGCTCAACAGCGACCCGATCGCTCCCGACGTTGCCTCTGATAAAGATTCAGTATCAACTCCCATTTTTCTTTTGGCTAAAGCAAAATTTAATTTTTCATCAACCAAATCTCATAATTATTACGTAGACGTGAGGAGATAATAAAAAAACAAAAAAGGGGTTGGTTCTTTCAACTGGGAAAGGAATTGAATGTAAACTGTGAAGGTATGGGGAAAGAGATATACAGGGGGTCGTTTTGTGTAATGTTAATGAGTATGATTTGGCGTTTCGTTAGGAATTTGAAAGCGATCCCACGGGGTTTTTTTTATTTTTTATTTTTTATTTTTGGTTTCGGGTCTGTTCGGTTTTCGGCTTCTCCGACCAAGTTGTTTGACTGTTTTCTCATGTGTGTCGCGCGATTCGATGTTTACAGCCACCTACTCAGCACGTGGAAATGAAGTAAATGTGTGCGTGTGGTATGTGAAATTTTTCTTATCAATAATAGCACTTCAGTGCCTGTTTTTCATTCTTTTTATCAAATAGGTGCTCTAGTAATTGGCATGACTCCCCATTCAATGAAAAAAAAAAGCCTTAATTTTGACCGTCTTATCAGAATTGCTTGTTTTATTATAGGTATAAATACTATTATATGTAATTTTATATTCAATAATAAAATGACTTAACTTACGGACTACGAAGTAGTATTTTCAAATAATTTTCTTTTATCAATTATCTAAATTTAAATCTTTAAGAAGTTAAAGATTAAAAAATAAATTTGAACCTTCTTCACTCTTGGATTTTCTTTAAAATTCAATATCCTATAAAATGATAAAATGACTTAAGTTTAGATTTTATCCAAACATTAGCAGCAAATTTCTAAAATGACTTGAATTATGAAATAAATAAATTTAATTTAAGGAAACTTATGTAACATCTTTTTATTTTATTTTTTAATTTTGAAAGATAACCCTTTTATGGCTAAACAGTATGAAATGAGTTGTTTTCGACTTTTTGGGGAGAAAAAAAAAAAGGAAAAATCTCAAATGCGACTGGAGGGCTTGTGGTTCAGCTCAAAGGGAGTAGTGATTACGGGTCTATTTGATATAAATGATTTTTACTATATCATCTCTTGAAAAGCTATACAGCAAGAGGGATATAAATGCTATTGCCCCCAATATTTGTTACGTATCTAATCTTTTTGACTTTTCGACGGGCTAAATTAGTTAATTAATATGAAGATCACGTTTGAGATTTCGTTAAATAATTTTTAAATAAAATAAAAGCTTATTGAGATCTACAGCCTAAAATTTGCATAAATAAAATATTGTACAAATTATTAAACATGTCCGGTGTTTAACTTAATTTTAATACAAGTAAAATGTGGGCAGCAGAGATGATAAATGATTGTTGAATGATCAACAACTAATCAACTATATAGTTACCTAGGGCAACGCGTGTGTGCATGTGTTAATAATGGATCATTAACCAAGGATCTTATATTTATCTTCTTTAACATTAGTAATGAGCGTGATCGATTCTTAGATTAAAAAAGAAATTTACTATATTTATTATATATTGTTAATTGATATTTAGATCAATGTCTTTTTCATATTAGGAAATTTGATATGGAATTTACAACATTATTTGACTTTGACCATTCAGTGGCCTTCAACTAGTAGTCCAAATTTGACCCTGAGAGTTGGAGGCCCATGTATCTTCAAATGGGACTTTTGTTTGTGGGCCACAGGAGCCCCTCCATTCAGTGGGCGACATCTCAGTACTTACCAAATGGAAGTTTCCACGTTTCTTTTCAGGAAACTCGTGAAACGTAATTATAATTTTAAGTTCAAAATAGGCCATACTTACCAAACTCTGTCATGGACTTTTAACAGTTTAAATGTCTTGGTGATACCTTCAAAACTCACAAGCCCCCTGAAATTTAACAATAACAAATTTTCTGATTTGAGTACAAAATGGATATTATGTCTATATCCAAAAAATCATCATCTCTAATAAAGGCACTTTTTTTTCAAGATTAAAGTGAAAGTTACTCCTAAATTTATGGGATAAATGATTATAAATTGTATGAAATATTTGAGAAAATATTTTGCTATAATTATTGGCAAATTATTTACTTATTTATTTATTATACATTTTGTAGGGTATTTGTGCATATTCTTTTTATTATATATTTTGAAGCCAATTTGGTTGTTAACCAAACATACAAGATTATGTAGAATGGTGCAACATGATATGAAAAGGTTCGTATTTTGGGATTTTTTTTTTTCGGTTCGTCCAAACTCTTTTTGCATCCCCTTAAATTCATTTAAAAAGGATAATTTCGTCTCCACCACATTCAATCAATAATAATTATACACATTTTAATAAATTATTTATAATTGATGCAGTAATCAACTAGCCAAAGAGTTGTCATAAGAGAAAGTTACAAACCTTAAATTTTAAAAAGTTTACAAGGAAAGTTTAATATAAGAAAATTTGTGGTTTGGTCATCTCACTTTAAAAGATTCTTAAATAATTATTAATTCTTAATCGGATAGACTGGTTGGCACCATCTTTCTTTGTCTTTGAAGTAAAAAGGATTGAATCTCCCTAATAGTTGTACAAAAATTTCTTATATTAATTTTCAATAGAATTTTATTAGACCTTAATAAACCTGTATTATTTTGAAATTATTATTTATTCTTTTAAAAATATAAAATTGAATGATTTTAGGTCAAAAATTTTTCCTTTTCTCAATTCTTTAATATTATCTAATTATAAACAACACAAGTTGATTAATCCTTTTATCCCTTGTAGCAGTCTTCGGAGAAAAGTTTAAAATAAAACTATAAAAGGGCCAAATATAAAGAGGAAGAAAAGTATAAAATTAGATAAAATTCATAAGAAATTTCAATAATTCATATATTAACTAAGAATCTTGAAATTTAATTTTAAAATAATTTAAATTTAAATTTTTGTGTTTATTTTTACAAAATGATATAAAAGAAATAATTAAAAGAACTCTTATGTTCCAAAAAAAAAAAAACATAAATTACTTGTTAATTAATGTCATGTGATGGTACACACACTAACGAGTACGTTCTCTTTTAATCTAAACCGTCCGATCAGTCCACTATACAAACAGAAAAGTGGAAAAAAAAAAATTTGAGGCCTGCAAAACTAAAAATTCAAAAAACATTCACATAATTTCACCTTTTTTTCACGCCCAAACTTCTTTATACTTCCTGTCTCATCTCCGCCGCCGCCACCGTCACCACCACCGTCCCCTCTTCCTCCTTCTCCTCTCTTCTTACCGAGATCTATCTCTGTCCTGAGGTGTCAAGTTTTCACCTCTTCGACTTCAGGTTATTTACTTTTATGCCATCGCAAAATTCATTAAACCCTATTTAGGGTTTTTCAGTCTTTCTCATTTTGTTTCCTGTTTTTCCTTCCCTTCCATCTGTGTCGTTCTGCGCCGTCAAAACTCTGGTAAATTTGGTTATTGCCACTGCACTAGGAGCCTTAACCTTTTAACTTATCCATAATCGTGAAAAACAAAAATTCAGTTTTTTTGACGATTGTTGTTGTTGTTGTTGTTGTTATTATTTTCATGTTATTGAGCTTCAATTTCTTTGTAGAATCTTAACCTTACCTCAAAAATTCAGCTTTATTTGTTATTGTTAACAATTTTTTTTTGAACAATTTATTTTCATTCTTACTGATGCCTTTCCTTTGATCATGTATACAGTGTTAGTTAATGGCAAAAGCTTCAGCAACAAATTCAGGCCCAGGTGGTAAAACAGGAGTAAGAATTGTTGTATGCGGCGAAAAGGGTACTGGAAAATCGAGTTTGATTGTGACAGCCGCCGCAGACACTTTTCCCGCCAATGTCCCGCCGGTGTTGCCGCCTACCAGGCTGCCCGAAGACTTCTACCCAGACCGCGTCCCCATTACCATCATTGATACTCCTTCAAGGTCTCTATGTGTACAATATTTAAATTTTCAGTAATAATATGGACTATTTTTGTAAGAGAAAATTCTTTAAAGAGATGATGTAGAGTGATGTGATAGTAATGATATGCCAGTTTGACTGAGGAGCCTCTTTCGTAGGAGTTTCTACTTGTAGTATTATATTGTCAATGTTAATAAATATTTTCTTTAGTTTTTTGGGTTGATATGAAGTTGTTATTGCCAGTTGTTAGTGGTATTTTCTGCATAAATTTGAATCTTTCTTTCTCCTTTTGTGTGTGTGTGTGTGTGTGTTCTACCAGTGTTGAGGATAGAGGTAAGCTAGGTGAAGAACTAAGGCGGGCTGATGCTGTTGTGCTAACTTATGCGTGTGATCGACCTGAGACTCTTGATGAATTGAGTACTTTCTGGCTTCCAGAACTTCGCCGATTAGAGGTTTATATCAATCATTTATTTAAATTATCATAGTTTTACTCATGGTCCTGTTGCCTTATTTGATGACCTGCCTGGGGATATTTTATTCGTGAAAAGATATACTTTATATAGCTGATTGTACCAAACTCCCAATATAATTCTAACAGCATGACAACAACCAGGCGAATATTTTTCTTAAACTTGTCATAGCTTATTATTTTAGTAAGTGGACACAATGTAGCTCCTTTTCTTAGTAATTGGAAATAATGCATTTGATTTTTGGGAGTTATCTTGTGTCTGACATTTTTGGGTTTGTAATGGTTATATGCTAATCTTGTGAGTAGGTGAAAGTGCCAGTCATAGTGGTCGGTTGTAAGCTTGATTTAAGAGATGAGAACCAGCAGGTGAGCCTGGAACAGGTGATGATGCCAATAATGCAACAGTTTCGTGAGATTGAAACTTGCATAGAATGTTCAGCATTGAAACAGATTCAGGTGTATTTTTAGTACCTTATATTTTCCTATTTTGTATGTTTTGATATTGGGATTAGTTTAGAAATATTATGTGGCTCTGTGTATACTCTGATGGAATGTGAAGGTTTAGGAATCTGTTTGCACTGAAGGCATGTCCTTGGACATTGTATGCACCATAGAGACATTTTGTACCCATCACTATATTTATTTTCTTATTCATTTATTTTTCTTTTTTGCGTTTTGAGTTTTCCTTACACTGATAATTTCATTATAATGTATATATTTGGTCCATGTTCTGTCATCTTGGATTTTGCTTTAATCTAAAAGTAACTTCATTAATAAGTAGTGAGTATGATAAAGTTCTTAGTTGGATGATCCATGTACTCTGGAGTAGCGCTAGGGGTCCTGAATTTGATATTTTAATAGTAAGAATTTCAGAAAAGAGCATAGATTGGTTGTGGGATAGAATTAGGCTTTTGGCATAAGTCCTTACCTCATGCTGCTAATTTCCACTTCTTTTTAGGCATTATTGCAAAAAGAGACAGCAAAAGAAACAATCTCATTTTCCAAAAGGAAAAAAGGAAGAAAACATAGATGGGCTGTTTTCTTCATACATTTAGTTGGGAGGGGTTTGTCGGTTAATTGGGATAATATTGTATAGATGTGTTTTGGTTTTGAAAGGATGGTTTCTTGGGGGCCAAGTGGATGAGTTTATATTGATTTTTTCCCTTTTCCTTTTTTTTTTTCCCTCTGTCTGATTATATTTGTGGACACCTCGTCCACATCTTTAATCTCTATTTCTCATCTTTAATATAGTATATTTCTTCCACCCTCCTCCCCCAAACAAAAAAAATATATGTGAAATTTGAGTTTTCCCTCGCTGTAGGTCCCCGAGGTTTTCTACTATGCGCAGAAGGCAGTGCTTCATCCAACAGGCCCTTTGTTTGACCAGGAATCACAAGCTTTGAAGCCTCGGTGTGTCAGGGCCTTGAAGCGTATCTTCATTCTTTGTGATCATGACAGGGATGGTGCCCTTAGTGATGCAGAGCTGAATGATTTTCAGGTTCTTCCGCTCCCCCCCCCCCCCCTGTTGGGGTAGGGTGGTAGATTGTTCTGCATATAAAATCTTTGTTAATTCATTTATTTGAGTTTCGATTATTTAATACTTAAAGGAATGTTCTTTTATTTCATGAAGTTGGAATATCTTGCACATAAGGCTTGTGATGATGCTAATTATAGTTGTAATCAGGTCAAGTGCTTCAATTCTCCATTACAACCTTCTGAAATAGTAGGTGTTAAAAGGGTTGTGCAAGAAAAGTTGCGAGAAGGAGTCAATGAACGTGGGCTTACGTTGGCTGGGTTCCTATTCCTCCATGCATTATTTATAGAAAAAGGGCGTCTAGAGACGACATGGACTGTCCTAAGGAAATTTGGCTATAACAATGATATTAAACTTGCGGATGAATTGATTCCATATTCAGCATTCAAACGAGTGCCTGACCAGGTGAATTACAGTCTAATTGCTGCAACTGTCATAATCACCTTCTAGTGATTGGATCTGTAATTAATGTCTGATAAGATTCCGCCTTATCCTGTGTTTGAATGCAATAATGTACTTCTCTGTGGCTTATTTCTGTGATATTGTCCTCCCTAAGTAATATTTTAGATTACTTATTTTTTTCTTTGGCTATATTGTGTAGAGCGTGGAGCTGACTAATGAAGCTATCGACTTTTTGAAGGGAATATTTGAACTGTTTGACGCTGATGATGTATGTCCTGGCATGTACTTTGGTGAATACTTTATTTGTTAACATGTTAATAGAGTTTCAGTTTCCCTTTGAATGATTAAAATCTTTTTCAGGAAATAGTATGCTTATTTTCTGGTTGCCAAGTAGTTTATTGGTTCTCAAAAATCCTAACCTTATGGGTTTCATACCAGGATAATTCTCTGCGACCCATTGAAGTTGATGATCTGTTTTCTACCGCCCCAGAATGGTATATGTTTTTCTTTATAAATATTATTATTGTAATTAAATCATTTTCTCTAAATGCAAGGCATCCTGTTCATCTCATCTGTTGGACCTGCTAGTCAACTTCTTTTGTTTTCTGTTTGACCATGCAAGTTAAAAGCCCATCTAACGTTGAAATAAATTTAGTTTTATGAATTTTAAGGAACTGCTGATGACAAACAGTTTCAGTGATGGACCTTATTTTCATTACCTGTTGTGGTAATGAGGGTGTAGGTGCTATCATTTATTCTGAGTAGTTACTTTCTTGCTTTAGTGAATTTCCACAATGTAAAGCTCCTTTGAAGTCTGTCCAATATTGACCCATTTCTTTTTAACTTTAGTCCTTGGAATGAAGCTCCATATAAGGATGCTGCAGAAAAAACTGCACTGGGAGGACTATCACTTGATGGGTTTTTGTCTGAGGTATTGTTGTTTGCTAATCTTGGATTAGAGATTCCCTTTGTTTGTGTGGTTACTTATTTCAATGCTAACTTCTGCTAATTTAAGCAAAGAACTATCATTTTTGGATGCACGACTACCTTGTGCTTCTTGATAAATGACAAATATCACGTTGCAGTGGGCACTCATGACGCTCTTAGACCCAGCTCGCAGCGTGGAAAATTTGATATACATTGGATATCCAGGTGATCCTTCTTCTGCCATCCGTGTGACAAGGAAAAGACGTATAGATCGCAAAAAACAACAATCTGAGAGAAATGTTTTCCAGTGCTTTGTTTTTGGGCCTAAAAAGGCTGGAAAATCTGCACTGTTGAATTCTTTTCTAGGAAGGTATCACTTGATTCCTCACTGATAGCATCAATTATTTCTTATTCCAATTGCTAGTTTATTTGTAATTAACTTTGTTGTCTGGATATGATGATTGTCAACACAGGCCCTTCTCTGATAATTATACCCCAACCACTGATGAGCAATATGCAGTAAATGTTGTTGATCAACCTGGGGTAAGCAGATAGAATAGAGATAGAATATGATTTTCTTTGTCGTTTTGTCTCAGCTGTTGTTGATATAATTAACTGGGTGGCTGTTCAGTTTTCTTACTACTATATCTTTTACCATAGGGAATGAAGAAAACTGTTGTGTTGCGGGAAATACCTGAAGAAGCAGTTGCAAAACTGCTGTCAAATAAAGATTCTTTGGCTGCCTGTGACATAGCAGTATTTGTTCATGATAGGTAATCAGAAGACCAAAATGTACTCTTTCATTAATTATTCATATAAATTGATGATTCATTAAATCTATTGAGTTTAAATAGTCCAGCACTTTCAAGTCTGGGACTTAACTGCAAATAATGAAATAGCTAGTTGAAGTCTATGGATCAGAATGTAGAAAGACATTCTACTTTTCCTTGCATGCATCTGGATACACCTGTCTGCATATATTTAGAGAGAGACATCCCCTTTTCTTTTGCTGTTTTGCACTGCTGTGCTACTCATAACCTTGGTTTTGATCATTTCATATCAGATAGGTGTTCATTCTTTAATATGATGATGTTGTTTGCTTGTTCAGTTCCGATGAGTCCTCATGGGAAAGAGCAACTGAATTGCTTGTGGAAGTTGCCAGTCATGGTGAGGATACTGGCTTTGAAGTACCTTGCCTCATTGTAGCAGCTAAAGATGATCTGGATTCATTTGCAATGGCAATTCAGGATTCTACCAGGGTATTTCCTTTTTTTTTTTTTTTTTTTTGGGTTGACTGTATCTGTATTATACAAGTAATTGAGTAACCACTAGTAAGTTTCTTATCTGGAGTTAACAAATCACCACATTGTGCTTTTTTATGTGAGTCTATCTGTTTTTCTTGTTCTGCATGATTTTGCATGATTTTTTTGTCTCCTTTGGTAGAACAAAGATGTCTGAACAATACTGAAGTTAATATTTGTAAGAATTTTTTACCTGGGCAAGGTAAACAAAACTCCAGATAAGATTTTTAATTGGTTTGGCAATTGTGCGATCCCCACTTCATAGGATTTAGTCGAATTCTAATGTCTTTGGTAGCTCCTCTATTGATGTTTATATTGCTGGCGTTTTATTGCCTTTTTTCTAGTTAATCTATCACCTGTCTGGAGGAGGTCTGGAACTGAGGTAACATTTTTTTTTGGGTGAAAAATTTGCTTTTGTAGGTTAGTCAGGATATGGGGATAGAGGCTCCGATACCTGTCAGCTCGAAGTTGGGTGATTTTAACATTATTTTCCGGAGAATTGTACAGGCAGCAGAGCATCCTCATTTGAGCATCCCGGAAACTGAAGCTGGGAGAACCCGAAAGCAATACCATAGACTAATAAATCGCTCTCTTATGGTTGTCTCAGGTTTGTTATCAATCTCTCCTGATATATATGTGTATATATATATATCGATTTCTGATTGAGCCATTCGAATTTGATATGTGTCAGCAGATGTGGAAAATATTCCTTTGTCCTTTATCAATTGTATGCCATTTAATTTTTTTGTGTTTCATCATTATAGTTGGAGCAGCAGTTACCATTGTGGGACTTGCAGCTTACCGTGTCTACTTGGCAAGGAAGAATTCTTCCTCATCGTAAAGGCTGAATGTTTGTCTCTCAACCAGCCACATCCTCAGATATAGCTGATTGTGCCAATTCATTGGGTTTCCTCAGATGTCTCATTTGTAGAGAATTTGATATAATTTTATTTTTTATGTCATGTCATTAGTTTCACTGTTCAACTTTTCTTTCTTGTATCTTTTGGAATTTTTTTATATTTAAAATCAAGTAAGCTAGTTTGGGAATGTGTTCCGGTAGTAGAACATAAATCACATGTACAATTGAACACGTTATTGTGCAATAAAAAATTTTGCTACAGATTTTTCCCCTTTTTTAAAATTGATACCCTTTGTTATGCTGTTCTGTTCCCTTTAATCTGCCTATGTTGCTAAGAGATGTAATTTTCTAATTTTCAAACTTTTTTTTTTGTTTTGGGTGTTGTGGTCATTGGAAAGTATTAGATAATGAGAACAAAATGCATTTTATCATAGCGTGCATTGACAATTTATTGTTGTACAATTTTCCTTTCCCCCTGGATTTACGGCTGGGGGGATGGCCACCGATAAATTTCCAGGATTCTGAATTGAGCCAAAAACCATTGCAATCATCACAATGTGCTGTTGGCCATCGCGAAGTGACACTGCAGTTGTAGCCTGCCGTCAGGTTTTGCCGTCTCTGTTCAGCCGGCCAAGTTTAGTTCCTACTACTTCAATCATCGGGCTAACCAACCAATCTTCGGCTGCTTCTCCTTCTCTATATAGCTGCGAACAGTATTTTGCGAAAACCTCTGGAGTCACATGAAGCCTAAACTCCAGAGTAAACAAGAAATTCATCTCGAGTTTGTTCATTTCTGCAGTGCTTATCCCTCCTATTTTTGCATAATATGCATTGTTATAGCACCTACAAGAACGTTCGGTGATCTAAAATTTAAAAAGAAAGGTTTGATTCAAAGCAGAAAACTGGGGTGTTGAGATATCAAGTTCTTACTCGTCATCAACAAACTTTGCCGCCAGTAGAAAGCTCGTGATCAGAAGGCGGTGAACGTTGAGTCTCGTAAGGCAACCATTGACTCGTTGGAGGAACCGATCAAGGTATATGTAGGCAACAACAAAGCAAGAAGGACTGCATCTGGAGTACTTGAATATGCGTTCAATATATTGTCTAATGCTCAAACTTGGTGCCTTTGAACAATGAAATATTGTGACAACTTCCTTCTTTTTTGATGCCTTCGATGAAGATTCATTTTTCTGGATTGATCTCTCAAGAACTGATGAAATAATCGACAAGACACGAGGAGTTGATGAACTTTTTATGCCTGGAGAATCAACTAAGCCTAGTGATGAATAAGTTTCTGATCCGACTAGATTGCCATTGAGTACCATAGCAGGGGAAGAAATTTAAGAAAAGGGAGCAAAAAAAAAAAAAAAAACGATCGAGAACTGTGGAATCTGTTTGCCCAGAATATTGTTGGGTTTGAGTCTCTAATCAGAAATTTTACTGCTAAAGAAATTTAATGCAACCACATGTTGCTGCACAGGCTCACCTCTAACAGGTAACAACTACTATTTATATATATATATGTTATCTTATGCAAATATTCGCTTTTTTTAGACCTCTCGTACAAAAAATAGTAGACTTGGAGTTTTAAAAAATATGGAGTTCTGCCTGATAGAATGATTCATGTATATCAACTTTGCTCTTCACTTCATTATTTTCTTTTGGAGAAAAAGTCACCGATGGAATAAATCCAAATACTTATCTTAGAAAAAAATTAAGAACTCTATTCCCGGTGGGCCAATTGAGCACGATCGTTCAAGCTTATAGGAGATAAGAGCAGGCTGAGCAGCAAACTAAAGAAAAGTATTAGTATATACTGAGGTATATATGCTGTAGCACCAGAAATTAACAGATAATATACAAATGAGTTGATCGTTATTGCAGAGTGAAAGGCACGCCATATTCTATTTATAATTTCTTTTATCTATTTATACTTTCTTTTTTGTTGTGTATCACATGACGCATCCGAAACGGGGAGTTAAAAAGGAATAGTTTCGGAGGAACTGGTTCCAGGCCTTCACAAAACGGCGGATATTCTTTCTAGCATTGGTGGGGTCTTTGCAATTCTTGCAAGCTGCTATTGAGCATAATGAAGTTGGAATCTTCAATAGTGGCCTTATTCTTTCCACATTGGGTGGGTCAGAAAGCGATTGCTCAATTGATGATGGTGAGGTAAAATACCAACTACGGTTGCGACATAATGAAAAAATACGTTAAAGAGAAGAAAAGAGAAAGAGATCACAAAATATAAACAGTCCAAAGATTTCGGGCAAATATATATATATTTATATTCAATTAAACAACTGGTTTTAAGGAAGCTCCAATGATATTTCATTTATTAGATTTTTTTTCTTACTGCTTTGGGTAGAGCTTAACGATAAAGTTGATGGCAAAGAGGAAAAAACAGTAGAAGGAGATTGCTTGTGTGTGCGCGCGCAGTGTGTGTGTGTGTGTACATATTTTCCTTCCAAGCTCTTATCAACTCAAAACTTGTAGATTGTTCTCTAAAACAAAAGAAAAAGAATTGGAAATTAAGGGAAATTACATTTTTTAAAATTTAGTTTGAAACTAATGTTTTGTAAGATTGGTGACAAATTCAACTTTCATAGAAGTTCCAAGAAGTAAGGGTCCATGGTAATGAACTAACGATGCTGAAGTGAGATGGCAGCTGCATGTACATGAGAGTTGGCTGGGTATTACCGATGTAATTATGCGATATGTCATCTGCCGCATGCGGTCTCGTGAGATGATTTAGTAAAGTAGGATATGTTACTAATGAGGTTGCGGGTAGAATTTGTCCAGCCAATTAGGTGTTTTCTTGAATAACAAGAAAGCTATTTCTTAAAGAAAGTTTGAGAGGCTTGTGAGACTTGAGCTAGAACTCTAGAGGAAAAATGTGAAAGCTTGAGTAACTTGTAGAGAAATGGAGTTTTCATGCCATAACACGAGGTTTTATGATACCTAAGTATTGTAAGGATAGATGATTAGTTGGTAAAGAGAGAGTGGTAACATGAGTTCTAATCACTTGCACGAGGATATATCACAAATAATTTTTATTTACATAGTTGAGACACATAGTTATATTTTTAAGCATGTCATGTTAACTAAGTTTTGTAATTTATAAAATGCGAGCTTTTCAAAAGCTGAAATAATGTGTTTTTTTGGATTAATTTTGAAAAGACGACGACTAGTGCAAATTAAAAGTCGATTATTTCCTAAGTCGCTACTAAAAGTGATAAATTTCTTTTAATCATATATATATATAGAGAGAGAGAGAGAGAGAAAATTTTAAATAAAAATTCCTGCACTTCAATAAAATGTGGGAAGCCTTACCCACACGTACATATACAATTGCATGCATGGAATCCTAATTAATCTATGAATAATTTTTATGTGAAGTACACATTTGAAAAGTTATTTCCACACCAATCGAACAATCGTCCCGTAAAAACTAAGGATGATGAGTATGGCCTGACATTTGATTTTCTATTTCTTTTGTTAGCCAAAAAGATAAAATGCACATTCCAAACTTGCTATTTGGAGCAACCTGCAACATATTCTTTCACCAACCTTTTACGCATGTCTCCCTCTGTTCAAGTCATTCTTTTTTTTTTTTTTTTTCTCTCTCTTTACGTTTTTGGCTGTAAGTTATTCCTTTCCTACGGGTTGAGATAACATTATTCCTCTCGTTGGGTTTTGCTTTTGCATGCACTATAAGAATAGAACGAAGATGGCTGCATGCCTCTTACATCACAACATAACTAATTCATTATAAGCTCCTAAATTTCTTTCAGCATAAATCGTTCTTGCAAAAACTCATCCTCAATTTCACCATGGTTGATGCGATCATTTCCCCTCTCTTGGAGCAGCTGACGTCAATGGCTGCCGCAGAGGCAAAGGAACAGGTGAGGCTGGTTTCGGGCGTCGGAAAGGAAGTGAAGAAGCTGAGCAGCAATCTCCGGGCCATTCAGGCTGTGCTCAATGATGCAGAGAAAAAGCAAGTGAAGGACGGATCTGTCAGACTCTGGCTCGATCAACTCAGAGACACATCTTACGACATGGAAGATGTGTTGGATGAATGGAGCACTGCAAGGCTCAAACTGCAAATCAATGAGAAGAAGGTATGTTTCTTCTTTCCTGCTGCCTCTTGCTTTAGTTGCAAACCAATTTTTCTACGTCGGGACATTGCTCTCAAGATCAAACAAATCAATGAATCTCTTGATGATATTGCCAAACAGAAAGACCAGTTTGGTTTTGCTGTGAATGTCATTAAGAGTAATGAGAGAGCAGATGAGCGACCACTAAGTATCTCAATTGATGGGTCCGAGATATTTGGTAGAAAAGATGAAAAGAAAGAACTCATTAATAGGTTGTTATGTGAGAGTAGTAAAGAGCAGAAAGGCCCCCGTATCATCTCACTCGTTGGGATGGGGGGAATAGGCAAAACAACTCTTGCTCAATTTGCCTACAACAATGGTGATGTTGAAAAGAATTTTGAAAAAAGAATATGGGTCTGCGTGTCAGATCCTTTTGATGAGTTCAGAATTGCTAGAGCAATCATTGAGGCTCTGAGGCCAGGTTCTGCCAAAGACCTTGTAGAGTTTCAATCTCTCACGCAACATATTCAAGAATATCTTGCTGGGAAGAAATTTCTTCTTGTCTTAGATGACGTGTGGAACGAAGATTACTGTAAATGGGAGCCGTTCTACCGCTGTTTAAAGGATGGTCTCCATGGCAGTAAAATTTTAATTACCACACGTAAGGAAAGAGTTGCCCTAATTATGGGTTCAACTGACATTATCCCTGTCTGTGTATTGTCTGAAATGGAATGCCGGTCGGTGTTTGAGTCGCTAGCATTTTTCCGTAAGTCCATGGAGGAACGTGAAAATTTAGAAAAAATTGGTCGAGAAATTGTGACAAAGTGCAAAGGCTTGCCATTAGCTGTGAAGACAATTGCTAGTCTCCTGCGGTCTAAAAACACTGAAGGAGAATGGCAAAACATATTAGAGAGTGAGATATGGGAGCTAGAAGCAGTTGAGAGAGGCCTTTTGGCCCCTCTATTGTTGAGTTACAATGAATTACCCTCTAAGGTAAAACTTTGTTTCTCATATTGTGCTGTCTTTCCTAAAGACTATGGCATGAGGAAAAGTGAGTTAATTGAACTATGGATGGCTCAAGGTTACCTTAGTGAGAAAGGAAACAGAGATATGGAGGACATTGGTGAAGAGTATTTCAACGTCTTAGCTAGCCGTTCATTCTTTCAGGATTTTCGCAGAAGAGATGATGGTGAAATCTTTGCGTGCCATATGCACGATATAGTGCACGACTTTGCCCAATATTTATGTAGGAATGAATGTTTAACAGTAGAAATTCATAGCGACTGTGGTGTTGAGCCAACCATGAGCCCTTTCAAAGAGAAGAAAATCTTTCATTTAATGTTAACTCTAGATAGGTGGGCTTCAATTCCGATCTCCCTTTGGGATAAGGTTAAAAGATTGCAAGGATTGCGTAGCCTTTTATTTAAAAGCGAGGAATATTCATGGTCCGAGGAAGGCCTACCTCAATTATTTGATAATTTAACTTGTTTAAGGGCATTAAAATTAGATGCGTCTATCGAGGGGGTGTGTAGGAATTTCATCAAAGAAATTCCAACGAATATAAAAAAAATGTTACATTTGAAGTGTCTTAATTTAGCCTTCCAAATTGAAATAGAAAAATTACCCGAGACGTTGTGTGAGTTATATAATTTAGAACGTTTAAACGTTAGTGTTTGCAGCAGTCTTAGAGAATTACCTCGGGGGATTGGGAAGTTACGAAAGCTGATGTATTTGGACAATGAGTACACTGATTCTTTAAGATACTTGCCGGTAGGGATTGGGGAATTAATCAGGCTTCGGAGAGTGGGAAATTTTGTTGTGCGTGGAGGGCATGACAGAGCATGTAGCCTTGGGTCTCTGAGAGAGCTTAACTTCCTTCGAGAATGTAAGATACGTGGGCTGGGTGATGTGTCAGATGTGGGCGACGCTAAGAGGGCTGAACTTGAGAAAAAGAAAAATCTGTTTGTTTTGGGACTTCGTTTTGATCATTTAAGAGATGGAGACCAAGAAGAAGCTGGGAGGAGGGAGAATGAAGAGGATGACGATGAACGGCTTCTTGAAGCCTTGGGACCACCTCCTAATTTAAAGAAATTACAGATACGTAGATACAGAGGCAGGAGGGATGTTGTTCTGAAAAACTGGATCATGTCGTTAACCAATTTAAGGGTTTTATCTCTCTCCGAGTGCAGAAATTGGGAGCAATTGCCTCCTTTGGGAAAATTGCCATCCCTTGAAGATCTTAAAATTGTTGAAATGAATAGCGTGAAAAGAGTGGGTAATGAAATTCTGGGTGTAGAAAGTGATACGGATGGCTCCTCGGTTATTGCCTTTCCCAAATTGAAAAAGCTCAGATTTGATTATATGATGGAGCTGGAAGAGTGGGATTTCGGGACTGCAACAACAAAGGGAGAAATCATAATCATGCCGCGTCTTTCTTCTTTAGAAATTCGGCGATGCCCTAAATTAAAAGCACTGCCCGATCGCCTTCTTCAGTCGACAACGCTCCAGAGATTGGAGATTACTGGATGTCCTATTTTAAAAGAACGTTACAGAGCGGAGACAGGAGAGGACTGGCCTAAGATACGCCACATTCCCAACATCGAGATTGGTCGGGAATTCTTAAAGGTCTTGGCTGAAATTATTAAAATTGCCCGCGGCGAAAGGTAACTTCTTAATTTCTACGTCTCCTATATTATTTTTGAAAAATTAATTAGAAGTTATTTTTTAAATCCAATTTAGAAATTGATTACTGTAAGTGTGATCGTCAGTTCCATCAGTGAACTGTGAAAAGAGGCGGGGATTCAGCAGGAGTTAAATATATCCTAGCGGCGCCAATGAGGAATCCAATTAACTCTGGTTAGTAATTTCAATTATATATGCTTTCCTTACTCATTCGCTCTCTACTCTTCTCCATTATTTTGCTGATGCATGTCCAAATATATATATCTATGTCTCTAATTATGTCATCAACCCATTATAATTAGATACACTTATCTAACTGATTCATTTGTTTTGTTGGGGAAGCAATATTTTTCAGCCAAAAAGGAATTAGCGTAGGAGGGCAGGAATTCGGGACGGGCGCGTGCTTTTTTAATCTGATATGTACGCCAAAAAGGAATTTGTTTTATTTTGTTTTTGGTGAGCCTTGTATTTGTAAAGAGAATGAATGAAGGAAAGCACAAGACCGCCAAACTGCTGGGGTTTAATTGATTTTTGAGTGTTTAGATTGGTGTTCCCCCCCCCCCCCCCTCTCTTTCATTTGACAGCTTGGTATTATTTGTACACTTTTTCATTACATAGTGATTAATCGGTATCACTATCGGTGGATGTAAACATATTAATTAATATATCGAACCACGTAAATTTTTTACCTGTATATTTTTTTTTATATTATCTGATTACCATAACCAAACTGTATAAAAAAAAGGGTAAAATTTGGCTTTTGGTTTCACATGGAGTTATAACTTAAAAATAACATGTCTATAATGATCATTTCATAAAAATGGTAAATTGTTAGGTCTATAAAATTTACATAAAAATGAGAGTCAAATTCAGTTATTTGCTATTAGAAAGCAAAATTTTTAACCAAAATAAAATAGTAAACATACCAGTGTACGAAACATTCATTGAATAAAAGAAATATCAAATCACCTTAGCAAAACGTTTTCAGTAGGCTGTTAGGAAGCTTGGAATATACATGCATCATGATAAAGTTCTGAGAAGCGTATGTCGTATTGAGGAAATCACGGAAGTAAAGCTCTGGTGGCTGATCAAATTATTTTCTTTTTTCTTTTTTTAAAAAAATGACTAACAGGTATAATTCCAAAACTATTGCGCATCTTCTACCAAACTTCCTCTGCTCAATTTCTTTCTCCATTAAAAACTTTTATTTTTTATTTTTCAAAATTGCTACTAATGCAAAACTTTTATTATTTTGAGTGGTAATATGTATTTGTACAAGAAGCGTTTATAAATTTTATTCTATATGTTTAATTTCACGAATGAAGCGAGCTTATATGACAAATGGCTTTGATTTTACTTTGAATTTTCTATTAAATATCAAATACAAAAAATACGTATTTTTCAGTTAACAAAATGGACACTCAATTATTTTCTCAAGTCTGATTTCCAGTACTTATAACCAAACAATGAATGGAATCTCATTTCTCTATTCCTTGCCAATTTTCCAACCAAATATCATTGAGAGGATAGATGCTTACTCATGATCATATCTCAGCGATCATTTAGTAGGATACCTACCATATATAAATGGCATGAAGAAAATAATTAATGATTATTAGTCCTTCAAAAAAAAAAAAGGCAAAAATATCTTGACACTTTTATAAGTGGGGATATTATGCACATTTTGAGAGAAGTAAAGAATTTGTTTTAACCAGGAATAGAATCAGTTATTGACAAAACGAGGAGGAAAGAAACTAAATCGTTATTTATTTGGAATCACTGCAAAATTGGTTTTTTTTTTTAATAGAATAATTTTGCCACAGATCATGTTACTGACATAATTTTATTCTGTCAGAAAAGTCCTTATAAGAATATAGTAACAGGAAAGGAACAATCACATTCGCAGAAAATGAATCTAATAATCTCAACAGCTCACATAATCAGCAACAATGCTTGAACCTGAAGGCATAACCAAAATCTTAGCAAGCTGAATCTGCAGGCGTGAGAGGAAATTGCATCAACCCTTCTCCAATATCTTAACAAGTGAATCTATAGCCATAGGTCTTTTAAAAGTAAATATTAAATGGTATTTAGGTCGATTAACCTATTTTAATTTCATCGTACGAATTAATTGGTGGTGAAAAATCATAATTTCTCTTGCAAAAAATATTTTAGGACCAATCTCATATAATATATAAGAAATTTGTAATCCAGAAAATCATACCTTGATAATCTGAAAAGATGAACGACACCAAGTAGTAAATCTGCCATCAAACGATCTTTCAGGCCATAACTCAAGTTTGATCTGCACTGAACTTGTCGGCATTTGTTTCACCACTCCTAAAAATCACTGGCTTCCTTTTTTTCATTGTTTTTCTCAAAAGACGTCTCTCTCATTTTTTTAAGAGAAAAAAATATTTATATATAATATTTCCTAGTTAAAACCCTAATTTGTGTTTTTCTTTTCATATAATAATTTAAAATATTAAAGATATTAAATTTAATATTTTTCTCTCTACTTACGTAAAAGTAGAGATAAAATGTAACAACTTTGGGGCCACCTTATAAAATATCACAAGGCCCCATTTATACATAAATATAACACATAGGGCCTTAACAAATATTATATTTAGGTTTATCACCTAATATGCTAGTTTTATTATTTTTTAGTCCAATAGTGGTGTAGTCAATTAAATGAGCTAACTCGGGGATCATTTAGGAATATACAATAATAGCTACAATAATTAAGCCTGTAATTAAACTAGTTTAATTATTTAAATCCAATTCTATTTCACTATAAGATTGGAACTGACCTCCATAATTGTATACTCGAATAATAATTCGTCCCAAGCCACATTGATCTCTTACTACATAATCCTTTGCACCACATCGTTAATTAAATTGATATCTCAACTGTCTAATCAATTTAATAACATCTTATTCCTTGATACTTACTTATTTTCTCTAATGATAATTTTCAACATATTAAATATGTCAACACACTCTAGCCAAAGAATTCTATGATCAAGGACCAAAAATCCATTAAGAGATGTGTTGTTCAAATTTCGTATTGTTAATCTATAACTTCAATACTTATAATTGCTCCTAAGAAGATACCGAGTAATCTTGATTATAAGTATGTCTCGTGCCCATTGGTAACTCAAATAGAATGACAACTACAATTATGAAATTATAACTAACTCAAGATTAAAGTTACAGTAAAATCAGTGCCTATGAGATTTAATAAGTTTGACATTTATTATAAAGTTAATTAAATTTTATATGTAATCTTGTTCAATATAGTCGTACTATATCAATAAATTGATACATGATTAAGACAAATCATTCAATGATTTTATTACAGTTTATACCTAAATAAAGTACCCAACTTTATTTATCAATTGCAAATTCAATTTATTAAATCATAAGATAACTTGTATTTATGTTTTCTGTGAATCCATATAGTGATCATATAAATACATATAATATGATTAAATAGACTTTACTAAAAAATTAATGCAAATAAGATATTTGAATAAAATATTTCAATTATTTTATTAATAAAAAAAATATTTATTACAATTAAATAAACCTATATGCTTTTAAAGAGCATATTTTCCCAATATTATTAGTATGTAATACTCAACAAATTATTTTATTTTTATTTTGTTAACACTTTATGGGCATTGCTGCTTTGAGACGATACTAAAAAATATATATTTATGTAATACTTAAAAACTTTTTTATTTGTCTGGTAAATTGTTAAACTGACTTATAATATTAGCTAACAACACAAGTTGCTTTGAGATAATGTAGCATAATTTTGCTCTTGGGAAATCAATTATTTTTAAATTATCACATGCGGTAGTTTGTTTAATTCTTTATCAAAAACTGCATCTTAGGAAAAAAAATTATAAAATATTGTCAAGCTTATACTACATGTTAAAAAATTTTTTTAAAAAATCTATTGAAAATAACGCATGGCATTATAACAAACGCTTGGTGCACAAATTTTAATTGTTAATTAGATCTTAACATTCATTAAATCCTGTAAAATTTGCAATCGAGACTAATTAAACAATCACAATAAGAAATACTGCAAAAAAAAAAAAATCTTGAAAATACGGTCAATATCGAGGACAATTATGCAAACAAGCCAATATTATTACTATTATCCGTATACCATAATTTTTTAATAAAAGTAAACAAAGACCGAAAATTATAATGTAGAAACCGTGAATAAATTTATAATAAACAAAGAGCAAAGAAAAGTAATGCCAAGCGCCAGCTAGCTCACATGAGAAACCAATGATGAAAGCCAATCAAGAGGAAAAAGACAAACCTTGAGATGAAATTAGCTCTTAGCAAGCTGCACCTTTGCTGAGGACAGTATACAAAAAAAAAAAAAAAAAAAAAACTGTTTTAATATTATTTCACAGCAAAAAAAAAAAAAATCTGGAGAGAAGAATTAAGAGCCCGAACCCAAAACTATTAAATTACCCACTTGAATTTTATTTGATAGAATTTTATCCTTGATTATTAAAAATATATTCATCACATAAGTCATTGAAATCTTTTAAAACTATGTCATTCTTCAATGCCTGCGTGGAATTGAAAATTTAAAAAGAAAGTTCATTGATAGAGTTATGTCAAAAAAATTAAAATATTTAAAACATATTTTTGTAAAATATTAAAACGTTAGATTTTATTTAAACCTTTTGATAGTACTAGACTGTCAAGAATCACTTAACTTACTATTTGTGACAAAATTTTGTAACTATTCTCTTATCTAATAATTAAAATTCAAGGTCTCTATGATTTTGAAACGATTATGTTTGCCATATCGACAGAAGAACATATCTGTCACAAAACTTTGACACGTACATGATCATGTGAAAAAGCATTCTGTCAAAGAAATTCGATTATGTAGTGGTTAATGGCCTAACCTTCAGCGCGATACATAATGTCGGAATATTTATCGGTGGCCAATTTTTTTTTCCATATTAATTTTGTTGAATTAGAAAGCAACTAATCAATTGCGGGTGATGCGAAATGCCAACTAGAGTAGTGATTTGATGAAAATCATATATATACATCAAAAAAGAAAAAATGAAAAGAGGTCATAAACTAGAACAAAAAATGTAGTCACATTCAAGTAAATTTATTAGAGAAGTCCTAGGTTCATGGAGGAGAGTTGAACTCTATGAATTTTAATCTCAATAATTCGATGCACACAAAATTCATTCGAGTTTATGAGCGACGTATGAGTACTGAAAGAGTTAAGTAATAAGTAAACAAAGTAAAACAAGTGACATGATAGTGATACACTATTATCGTATCAATAAGTCATGAAAGAAACTACGAAGTCATTCAAGTAAAAGAGTTAAGTAAAAGAAATCTCTACCTTTCATCTTCTGACGTGTAATTACAAAGTCATCAAACCACTAATTTGCGGGGCAATTGACGGGGGAGGAATTGCCAGTGAGATTTTTAAAGCACTATTTTTTAGCAGAGGAATTGCGATCACAAGGGCGGAGCAAAGCAGGAATTGTGTGTGTTTTTAGTGTTGCTGATCCGTTCCGTATTGTTTGATTGATTATATTCGCGGATAAATTGGACATTGTTGCTTCTAAATATAGAGTGATAATATTCGCAGATAGTAGCCGATTCAGAACATGATAATAATTAATTTTCCACGCGATAATGTAAACATTTTTCTTTAAATTTTTACATTTTATTCTTTCAATATCAGTTCTTCAGCTTACTTTTGGCTTCTTCCGCAAGGTAAAAAAAAATCAATTACAAGTAATGAAATGATTTGACCTTCGCCCCACGTCTGTCTGTTTTGCCTGCTCTTGTATTACTAGTAATCTGACGATGAGAGCTGGAATCTCACTAAGAAGTAGAACTAGTCTTATGTGGCTATCAGGAGCTTGAATTTACAGATATCCAATTACTTCAAGCATCAGTCTTGAGATGAAACCGATGAGAGGACAAGGGTTGGGGAAAGGTGCCAAAAAGGAATCAAATTAAATGGTTAGTTAAGCTTTTCTCATTGTGCTCTGCTCTTCGTTTGCTAATGTTCAATTACACATAATCATCAAACTATTGCGCGGTTGATCGTTTTTGTAATACGCCAAACTTGAGACTGATTAATTGGGCATGTTCGACTACCGACATTTTTAAATCAATATTTTTGAAAAACTATTTACATCCACATGGCATCTGTTATGAGTTATTTTACAACTTATTACGTGTCTAACACTTCTACTAATTAAAAAAAAGGGATAAAATTAAATTAAACCTCTTTTTTTCTTTTTTCCTCTTCTGATTTTAAACATATTAATTTTTTTAATTTTTGACCAAAAAAAATCAAAAGCCTTATGATTCCTTTTTTAGATCAAATATGGAAAAAGGCTATGGCCTATATACATACGTAGAGTCTTTGTATAGTGTGGACGTCTATATCATTTTTTTTTATGCAGATATACTTTAAAATAATGAGTTTTTAAAGAATTAATTTTTAATTTTTTAAAATAAAAAATTTTAAAATATATCCTCGTAAAAGTAAAATTGGACATCCACATCAAAAAATAATTACACGTGTATATATATATATATATACACGGGAGTCGCTACGTTACATTTTTGCGAAACATAGCATTTGCCTATATATATATATATTGGGAACTACATGACGAGAGTATTGAGAGTATTGCTGCCCAGATTTCACCCTTTCTGCATGGGAGAAGATTGGACTCAATTGCTAAAATTGAATAAATTCCAGATCCCAAGGAAATAGCCTTTCAATAATGGATTTGACCAATAGGACACTGAATTGGATTATTGTGTTTGAATAACAAGAAAGAACTGAAATACTATGGTTTCATCATCAGTCCCAGCCCATTTTTGAATTACTCGATATGTACTTGACCAATTATTTACATATAATGTTACATACATATTTTCAAGGCACGTCAAACTATGTATTACTCTTAGATTTTAAAGTAAATATTATTAATTACTTGATAAGCCTATTAAGTTCATCTCATAATATTTATAAATGAAAGTTTACCCAATTCCCATAATTTATTTTTTTTAGTTGTTACTATTTTTATTATATAATAGTTATAAATTAAAAATCACATACAGATCCGCCTAAATTACAGTGATTATAACTTATGTATTTTTTTTTACACATAATTTTTTTATCTCATATATTTACTGGTATTTTAGTTTGGCCCCATATACTTAATGGCACAATTTCATTTGGTTCTATATACTTTATATTATTTGTATATAATTTATTAATATTATAATTTTTTAATTTACATATATTATAAAATTTTATTAAAATCTTTGTATTTTTTATTTTATTTAAACCTTTAAAGTATTAAACTCACTTCTATAATTTTAAATTCTAAAAATATTCCTTATTTTAATTAAAATAACAAAAAATATTAAATAGATTATAATTATAATTATTATATTAAATTATTATTTTTATAACACTAAATTTTTTATTTAAATTATTATTAATAATAATAACTAATTATTATTATTAATTAGTTTTTCATAAAAATTAATAAATTAAAAATATAAATAATGAGTATTTTTAAATTCTAAAAATTCTCTTTGTTTAAATTAAAAATATAATAATTATTAAATAGATTATAATTATAATTACAATTGTTATATTAAATTATTATTATAATAAAAAATTTATTATAATTAATTAATTAATTAATTAACAATAATTAATAATAATTTTATTTAAATTAATAATAATAATCACTAACAATAGTAATTATTATTACTAATTAATTTTTTATTAAAAATTTAATTCATTTTTTACAATCTTATTTGTTTACTAATCCTTTATGTGTATTAAAATAATTTTTTATTATTATTTATATTTCATTTATAAATATTATAGACAATTCTATTTACGTATATTATAAAATTTCATTAAACCCTTATATTTTTATTTTATTTAAATTTTTAAAGTATTAAACTAACCTCTACAATTTTTAAATTCTAAAAATACTCTTCATTTAAATTAAAAGAATAAAAATTATTAAATAGATTATAACTATAATTATAACAGTTAAAATTTATTATAATTAATTAATATATTAACAATAATTAATAATATTTTTTATTTAAATTAATAATAATAATAACTAACAATAATTATTATTAATTAATTTTTAAATAAAAATTACAATAATTAAAATAAAAGTAGTAATTATGGTAAAAATTATAAATAAAATATCTACAAATAATAAAAGTAGTAACTATAATGGTTCTAATGAAGGTTTATAATATATGTAAATAGAAGAGTTTATAATATTTACAAATAAAATATAAATAATAATAATTAAATTATTTTGATACTTATAAAAAATTAGTAAATGAAAAAGAGTGTAAGAAAATAAATTAAATTTTTAATCAAAAATAAATTAATAATAGTAATTATTGTTACTTATTATTATTAATTTAAATAAAAATTATTTAAAAGTATTATTAATGTATTAATTAATTATAATAATTTTTTATAATAATTTTAATTTAAGATAATAATTATAATTATAATTATAACCTATTTAATAATTATTATATTTTTAATTTAAACAAAGAACATTTTTAGAATTCAAAAACACTCTTTATTTATATTTATATTTTATTAATTGTTAATAAAAGTAATTATTGTTAGTTATTATTATTAATAATTTAAATAAAATTTTACTGTTATTATATTAATAATTTAATGTTATAATTATAATTATAATCTATTTATTTTTTAATTTAAATAAAAATTTAGATAGAATAAAAAGTATAAAAATTTTAATGAAATTTTATATTATATGTAAATAAAAAATTTTATAATATTTATAAATAAAATATAAATTACAGTAAATGTATAGGATCAAATAAAATTATATAAAAAAATAAAAATTATATAAATTAAAATAACTGTAATTTAGGTGTATCCTAATCGATTTAACGTAGACCCTTAATCTCATGCATCCATGATTAATTGAATCCCATTACAATGCATTAAGTAGCAGGAATCTTCGCGCAATACTGCAGTATCTGCGAGTTATTGTTATGCCTTGTCAAAAAGAACTTGGAGTGTTCACATGCTGCAATTATGAGGCAGTTTCGCAATAAAGTATTCACGTGGTGAAAAAAAAAAATTTCATTACCCGTGACATATTTATATATGCCTCGGGGGTTAAAAAAAAGGGTTTTGTCTTTTTTAAGCATTACAATTTTGAGTTTCTATTTTCATTTTTTAATATTTACGACGCTTTGTTACAAATTGACCGCTTTTTTTAAGAAAAAAAGGTTTCACTAAATTTCAAAACGATTAAAAATAGAAGATCATGTAAATATTCAGATGTGGATACATCAATTTATACATAATAAAAAATAATTATTGATGATTTATTGTGTAATATTGTTGTAAAACTAATAATAAAGATCATTTGATTTTTCACACTTTTCAGTCAAAACATTATTTAACGTAATTATAATTTTAGTCAGTCATCTGCAAGCTATTAACAATGGGTGAAAATAATTTTTTCACCGAATTAGATCTAAGAAGACAGTTATCAAATTATTAAATTTTATGCACGGTACGCTCTTAATATATTATTTATCACGTTATAAACTGTTACCTGCAAAAATTATAGAAGACCCGTGTGATATACAACAACTTATTAAATTGTTTCATTATAGAAGAGAGATAATGTGTTGCATAAACAATTTTGTCGAGGTCCACATACCGCGTCAATGGCGGTTGTAGGACCTGATAATATTTTCAGTCCAAACTGAATAAAAAAAAATTAAAAAAAAGAAAGATGGAATTAAAAAATTAAAAAAAGAAGAAAATGTGGCAGCATTTTCACCACATTATTAGCTCCTTCATTTCGTTCAGAATTAATTACTTTTGCAGAAAAGTAATTAGACGAAGAGAGTGGCCACCGCTGCCTGCCACTACTTATGAATGCTGAAAAGGCATGGCAAGGACTAAAAAAACTTTTAACTTGGAAAGGGACCCGGCCTCGCGTGTGCTGTCTCGCACAATCATTTTAAAATATATTTCTTTAATTCATTATTTACGTAGGAATTTCTGAGAGCGTAGAAAAATAAAAAAACTAAGTAATAAAAATTTTTATATTTATTTATTTAACATGTGAGTGACAGGCACTATTATAATTTAGGTTAAAGTTTAAATAATAAAGGTGTGTTTTGTATTATTTTTTACTTGATATTTTTATTTTTATTTTATAGATTAGATTATAATTTGGGTTATATTTATTATTTAATAAATGAGTAATATTACAATTTGGGTTAAAGTTCAAATATTAAGGGTGTGTTTTATATTATTTTTCACTTGATGCTTTTATTTTTATTTTATAAATTAGAGATAATTAATTTCAAATGAAAAAAAAATATATTTGGTTGATTGTTCTAAAATAGTGTTTAAGTATAAAAAAGATAAAAATACAGTTAATTTTTTGTCTCAAAAAAGATAGCATATTGAATGAGTTTGAAAAAAATACCATACTCTAAAAAGCAAATTAAATTACTAAAAATTTAACTTCTGGAGTGCCTGTATCAATTGTTTTAAATAGAGATTCTTAGTTTACTTTTAAGTTTTAGACTAGTTTGTAGAAGGCTTTGGACACTCAGTTAAATTTTAGTACTATTTTTCATCCATAGACCGATGGTCAATCAAAACATATTATTTAGACATTAGAGGATATGCTTCGAGCATGTGTTTTGAAATTTAAGGATAGTTGGGACAATTATTTACCCTTAATAGAGTTTGAATACAATAACAGTTTTCAAGTTAGTATTGAGCTGGCACCATATGAGGCTTTTTGTGGTTGAAAATGCAAAACTCGATTGTCTTAGGATGAGGTTGGTGAGCGAAAACTAATTGGTCTCGAATTAGTTTAGGATACCAATGAGAAGATATAACTTATTCGGGATAGATTAAAGGCGGCCCAAAATAGACAAAAGAATTATCTTGATAAACACAAACGGAAACTTGAATTCTAAGTTGGTGATAAGATATTTAGTCAGATATCACCTTGGAAGGGAGTATTTCGATTTAGGAAGCGTGGGAAGCTAAGCCCACGTTACATTAGGCCATATGCGATCATGGAATGTGTTGATCCATTAGCTTACCGATTAGCTGTACCACATGAGTTATCTAAGATTCATAACGTGTTTCATGTCTTGATGCTTCTGAAGTACATGTATAATCCGAGTCATATGTTATTGAGATAACCAATTGAGTTAAAGGAATATTTAACTTATGAAGAGTAGCCAGTGGAAGTATTAAAAAGGAGACATCAAATCTTGCAATTTAAAATCATCTAGTTAGTAAAAGTGCTATGGAGAAATAGTATAAAATAAGAAGTTACTTGGGAATGTAAGGATCTAATGCAATCTCAATATCTTCATCTTTTCTTATTAGACACGTAAATTTTGAGGGCGAAATTTTTATAAGGAGGGAGGATTGTAATATATGTAATATTTCAGATGATATTTTAAATAATATTTAATATTTATTTAGAATGTTGATTGACGGAGTTAATTATATTTATAAATTATTTTGAGAGTATTATTTTATTAATTACAGAACTGAGAATGTTAAAATTATAAGAAAAATTCTATTAGAATTTTAATAAAAATATTATTATTATTATAAATTTTTTATTAATTAAATTTTAAAAAATAATCAACTGGTCTTAAGATTCAAAAATGGGTGGTGACAGAGGCAATTATCAAATCATTAAATTTTACGCACGGTACGCTCTTAATATATTATTTATCACGTCATAACTGTTACTTGCATAAACTGTAGAAGACCCGCGTGTTATACAATAACTTGCCACTACTTGTATGTCACTTTGACTGGTGAGGTTAACCTTTATAGGAGAGAGAGAGAGAGAGAGAGTCGTAGGAGCCAAAGAAGAAGGCGAAATGCGAGAAAGAGAAGGCGAGGGGCGTGATATTCGTTCCAAGCTTTCAATTGGAGAATGTTTTTGTGTTAATTTTATTCTAGTGGAACATAAAAGGCTGTTTCCCTTTAAAATAAAAAGGGGATTGAAGAGAGAAATTTCGAATAATTTTGATTTGGCGTATTTTTTGAGCGCCCATTTTGCCACTATTTCATATTTTAATTGTCAAACTTTAAATTTATATTTTAATTTTTTAAACCTCTTTCATTGTATTTTATAAATTTATAATTTAGAAACTTTCTTATTAGATTAGGTATTGAAAGCTGTGTTAAAGAGTTAAAACTTTAAATATATGTTCTGGATAAATTAAACAAATATTAAAAAGTGTATTTCAATTAAATATAAAATATATATTCTTTTATTTTTTGAGCATTTGTTGGATTTTTTGTTTGAGCTCAGGCTCTGTCCAACCTGAAACACTCAGACTCAAGCCAGGCTTGTTCAAAGTCCACTGAACTCTTTAGATGGCCAATTTTTATTGGTCGAGCATGCCTCTTTATGTGATAAGGTGGCAAGCAAGTTATTCTTGTGCTTTGTCAAAAAGAAAATAAAGTGTTCACATGCTGCAATTGTAAGGTCGTTTCGCAATAAAGCGTTCACATGCTCCATACGTCGTTCTCATGTTATTTTTGGAAGAAGCTTTCCTTTGGGGGGTGTAAATTTCACTACATGTGACATTTATATGCCGTGGAAAAAGAAAGAAAAAAAAAGGTTTTGTCTTTTTTAGACTTTACAATTTTGAGTTTTCACTTTCATTTTTTAATATTTATGACACTTTGTTACAAATTAATTTTTTTATAAAAAAAGTTTTTATTAAAATTCAAAATGATTAGAAATAGAAGAATATATAAATATCCAACTCCTGATAAATCGATTCATACATAATAGGAAATTATTACTGATGATTTGTTATTTATTATTGTTGTAAAACTAATAATAAAGATTAGTTGATTTTTCACACTTTAAAATCAAATACTAACTTTAGTAAATCATCTACAAGCGATTAATAATGGATGAAAAGAATTTTGTCACCAAATTAGATCTAACGAGGCAATTATTAAATCTTTAAACTTCACACACGATACACTCTTACAATGTATTTGGAATACTGGATTATGGGATATTAACATATTGTTCACATTAGTTTAATACTAATAGTATATTTGGAAAGAATTAGCAAAGGATTAGGGGGGTATGTTGGCACATTAGCTTTTTGCTTTTGATTCTTTTTTTTTTTTTTCTTGGCGGTTTTTGCTTTTTGTTTTGTAATAATAAATAAATAAATATAATTTTTTAATTGAATATATTAATTTGAATTTTCTTGTATTTTTATATCATAATTATTAATATAAATTAATAAATTATTATTCATATTTTATTATATTAAAAATATAATTAAATATGTATTATTTAATTATATAATAATTGATATATAATATTGATTAATATTTAATAAGTTAATATAACTAACAATAAGTACTTAAATAATATATAAAAATAAAAATATAACATAATATTACAGTATTTAATTATATTATAGTAATCAATATATAAAAATTTATTATTTTTTGATGATTTAATATAACTAGTAAAAAATATTTATGTACGAATAATTTTAAATAATATTAATTTAAAATTAATATTAATAAAAATAATATTATTTATCACATCATAATCTGTTCTGTGTATAAACTATAACACAATAAGACCCGTCTGTTATACAACAAATTTATTCAATTGTTCAATAATTAATTGAAGAGAGACAATGTGTCATATACCATTTTGGTCAAGTTCAGATACCGTGTGAATCACAGATGTAGGACTTGACAATATTTCCAGTCCACACGGGATAAAGAAAATTAAAAGAAAGAAAGATAGACAATAACTTCTTTTTAAATGAAATATTTCTAAATTGAAATTTTGCTTGCGGCATAAGAATTGGAAGAATATGGCAGCATTTTCGCCACATTATTAGCTCCTTCGTTTCTTTCAGAATTAATTACTTTTTTTTTCATTTTCTTATTGTTCAAGTATGATTGTGGGATTCATTTGGAGAATAAGAATTAAAAACATCATTTTTCTATTCTCCACTTTTCTTCTGTTGAAAAGTTAGAACAAATCATTCTCTACTAGAATTAAATATATTTAAAAACATGTCTTCCAAACAATATTTTTTCATAAATATGTCATGTTGAACTAATTTGTTGGGTGTGTTGTTATTGAGATTTCCAAAACAATAGTATTTTTTGATTAGGGGAATTACCCAAGGGCGGAGCAGAGCTTTTGAATTCGAGTATAAAACAATTACTTCATAAGAATGTCAATTAATTGCTAATAAGAATACTTACATCTGTTATTGCATACGCAATGATCGTCAAAATTGTGTTGTTTTTTTCTCTTCGTTCACTGATGTTCAATTACAGAGTCATCAAACAATCGTGTTGTTCTTTTTTTTTTTTTTTAAATAAATATGTTGAACTAAGACGGCTGATTTGTTAATTGGGCGTGCAGTTATTGAGATTTTTAAAACAATAATTAGAAGATATTAGCAATTTTCAGTATCTTATAGGAAAATTACAAAGTTACAATAAAAAAAAAAGTGTTTGGTGGGTTATGGAAAAAATAAATAAATATCTTCTAAGTTTGAAATCATTGATGGTTTTTGTCCAAAAGGAAAATATTTGAATTAGAAAATTATGTGTTCTTTGAAATGTTCAAATCACGTGACAATAAATTTGAGAATCACGCGTTAAACTTTAGTCTTCTATAAGGAATAATTAGAAATAGAGACGGATGGGTCCATGAATTATTATAATTTTGATAGCATTCACACTTTGTAATTATATGGTAATTCATAATATCTTTTTTCTGCGATACAATTTTGACTTTTTATGTTTCTTTTTTAATATTTATGTCACTTTATTACAAATTAATTTTTTAAAAAGTTTATATTAAATTTTGAAATGATTAGAAATTAAAAAAAAAGTGATTGTCCAACTCTAGATTGATCAATTTATACGTAATAAGAAATAATTGATGATGAATTGTCGTCCATTATTGTTGAAAGCTAGTAGAATTTGATTTTTCACACTTCACAATCGAACTTAGACACCTTCATAAGTCTACTAAAATATCAAAATTTAAATAAAGTGATTCAATAGGAATCTCAGAATATTATGTGACAATTAGTTCATAGTTTAATTGCATGTTCATTTTTTTCCTTTCAACTAATTATGTAAATGAGTTAATTTTTTTAATATATATATATATATATAATTCTTTTCTAATGTAAACGTCTGTAAATAAAAATTTACCCAATTCTCATATTCTTTTTTCTAGTAACTGTTTTTGTTAGCCTAATAAGATATAAATATTATGATTTTGATGATAACAAATATTTGCATTAAAGTATTTTATTTTGTATTTCACAAGTTCATTAGTTTTGAAGGATAATGAACCAAGTGGAATCAAGTGAAATCAAGTTCAGGACACTCAACGGACAACAGCGAAGTCAATAATAGAATTTTGAGCTCAACGGATAATTTATTACAACAATTTCTTGTAAAGTCGGTATGATTTAATTTATTATTGGATTAGCATTTGTGAAACTCAATTTTATGTTAATAAAATAATTATTTTTAAACTAAATTAATTTTATGTTTATAAGATAAAATACTTTGTGGATTTAAGTAATTTAGGTAAAAATAAAAATTTTAGAGTTGGACTTATTTATTAAGCTCTAAAACATTTGGGTTATATTGTAACTTATAATAGATTAGAGGTTTAAGTGAAAAGTTTTAAAAACTTTAAAGATTATGGTGATTTAGCTAAAATTCAAAAAGGACTTATTTAAAAAGATTTTCTTTAGTTTAGGCCATATTATAAATTCAGAATATTTTTAGAAATTAAATAATATTTAAAATTTCTGAGATTGGATTTTTTAAAAAAATTTTATGACGTTTTGGGTTATAGTATAATTTGAATAAGTTTTGAGGTAAAATTATAATTTTATGAATAGTATTACTGTAGTAAAATTCAAAATTAATAGTAACTTTACTGTTACGAGCGGAGAGCCGGTTAAATTAAACGGCTAATCGCTTGAACACTGGAATTTGACAATAACAATTAATTTTTAAACTTTAACTATAAAAATTTAACTCCTAACTTTATTTCAATAACCCTAACAAGTAAAAATAATTGAAAAGATAAATGGATGGGCCCACACGTTGTTTTAACTTTGACGGTAATCCGCACGTTGCAATTGCACGGGAGTTCATAATGGCAATCGGCCCGTCATTCTCAGATTTAAATTTCGAATTTTTTCGTAAATAATTTCATTTCATCCCTTATATTTTGTTTATAAATATTATAATTTTTTATTTATATAAACTATAAAATTTTATTAAAATCTTTATATATTTTTATTTTATTTAAAATTTTAAAGTAATAAACTGACTTTTATAATTTTTAAATTCTAAAAATATCTTTTAAATTAAAAAATAACAAATATTAAACCGATTGTAATTATAACTATTATATTAAATTATTATTATTATTATAACAATAAAATTTTTATTTAAATTGTTAATAATAAAATATAATAATAATTAATAATAATTGTTGTCTAAATTAATAATAATAATAAAGAGTATTTTTTATTTTTCTAACTTATTAATAATAATAAGTTAAAAGTTTAATAAGTTAAATTTTTCTATTTATATATATTATAAAATTTTATTAAAACCCTTATTGTTTCATTTCTTTTAAATTTTTAAAGTATTAAACTTAACCCTATAATTTTTAAATTTTAAAAATATTCTTTATTTAAATTAAAAAATAAAAATTATTAAATAGATTATAATTATAATTATATTAAATTATTATTATTATAAAATTAAAATTTAATATAATTAATTGATGCATTAACAATAATTAATAATAATTTCTATTTAAATTATTATTAATAATAACTAAAATAATAATCATTAATAATTAATTTTTGAATAAAAATAAAAATAATTACAATAATTAAAATAAAAGTAGTAATTATGATAAAAATTACAAATAATAAAAGTAGTAATTATAATGATTTTAATGAAATTTTATAATATATGTAAATAGAAAATTTTATAATATTTACAAAGAAAATATAAATGACAAGAATTAAATTATTTTTTATATTTACAAGAAATTAGTAAACAAAAAAGAGTGTGAAAAGATAAATTAAATTTTTTTTAAAAAATTAATTATTAATAATTATTGTAAGTTATTATTATTAATAATTTAAATAAAAATTAATAACAATAATTATTATTGTATTAATTAATCATAATAATTTTTTCTAATAATAATAATAATTTAAGATAAAAATTATAATTATCATTATTTAATAATTATTTTATTTTTAATTTAAATACAGAGTATTTTTAAAATTTAAAAATACTCTTCATTTAAATTTTTATAATTTATTTTTATTTAATAATTTTTTTATCAAAAATTAATAATAATAATAATAATTAATAATTATATTATTAATTTAAATTAAAAATTTATAATAATATAATATAATATAATAATTATTATTTATTCTTTTAATTTGAAATGAAAATTATTTTTAAAATTTTAAAATTATAGGGGTCAGTTTAATGTTTTAAAAATTTAAATAAAATAAAAAAATATAAAAATTTTAATAAAAATTTATAATATTTACAAATAAAATATAAATAATAAAAAAAATATAAGAATTCGACTGAAATGGTTCGCACAAATAGTTAAATTCCGTTAATATAACAAGCAAAAAGTTTTGTCTTTTTCCAGCATTACAATTTTGACTTTTTGTTTTCATTTTTTTAATATTTGTAGAACTTTATTACAAATTGATTTTTTAAAAAAGTTTTTTATTAAATTTTGAAATAATTAGAAATAAAAAAAATGTGAATATCCAACTCTAGATTGATTGGCAACTTGATCATTGTTTAATTGTATATTTATATTTTCTTTTAAATTAATTATGCAAACGAGTCAAATTTTTTTAAAAAATAATAATAAGAAGAAAGAGATAATCAATGTATTTCTAAGTTAATAATACATGTATAATTCAGACCAAACAAATCTAAAAATTATCAAGTTCATGAATGGGTGATTGTAAAGCAAATGCTTCCGCATCTCAACGTGACACGGTAATATTTTTTTAAAAGAGAGGTCAGAGAAAACTTTGTCAAGTTCAGTCACCGCGTGAATCGCGGATGTGGCAGCTAACAATTTGTCCTGGCCACGCTGGCCATTTTCTCTTTGTTGTAAAATGGAAAAAAAAATAGTAATGATAATAACAGTAGCTTCTTTCACAAGGGCTGAAATGAAATATTTCTAAATCGGAATTTTGCTTGCAGTACTATAAGAATCGAAAGAATACGGCTGCATTTTCACCACATTATTAGCTCCTTCATTTCTTTCAGCATTAGTCACTTAATTTTGCTACAACTCGCCATCGATTTATTCTCTCTCTCTCTCTCTCTTTTTCCTCGTTCACCATGGCTGATGCGGTCATTTCCTCTCTCTTGGAGCAGCTGACTTCAATGGCTGTTGCAGAGGCCAAGGAACAGGTGAGGTTGGTAACTGGTGTCGGAAAGCAAGTGGACAAGCTGACCAGCAATCTCCGAGCCATTCAAGTTGTGCTGATCGATGCAGAGAAAATGCAAGTGAAGAAGGAAACTGTCAGACTCTGGCTCGATCGTCTCAGAGACGCATGTTACGACATGGAAGATGTGTTGGGTGAGTGGAACACTGCAAGGCTCAAACTGCAAATCGATGGAGTTGATGCTCTCGTTCCAAACAAGAAGGTATGTTCCTTCTTTCTTGCTGGCTCTTGCTTTGGTTGCAAACCACTTTTTCTGCGTCGGGACATTGCTCTCAAGATCAAAGAAATCAATGAATCTCTTGATGATATTGCCAAACAGAAAGACCAGTTCGGTTTTGCTGTGAATGTCATTAAGAGTAATGAGAGAGCAGATGAGCGACCACTAAGTATCTCAATTGATGGGTCCGAGATATTTGGTAGAAAAGATGAAAAGAACGATCTCGTTAATAGGTTGTTGTTATGTGAAAGTAGTGAAGAACATAGGGGCCCCCGTATCATCTCACTCGTTGGGATGGGGGGAATAGGCAAAACAACTCTTGCTCAATTTGCCTACAACAATGGTGATGTTGAAAAGAACTTTGAAAAAAGAATATGGGTTTGCGTGTCGGATCCTTTTGATGAGTTCAGAATTGCTAGAGCAATCATTGAGGCTCTAACAGATTCTGCCTCTAATTTTGGTGAGTTTCAATCTCTCACGCAACATATTCAAGAATATCTTGCTGGGAAGAAATTTCTTCTTGTCTTAGACGACGTGTGGAACGAAGATTACTGTAAATGGGAACCATTCTACAGCTGTTTAAAGGATGGTCACCATGGAAGTAAAATTTTAATTACCACACGTAAGGAAGCAGTTGCTCGTATTATGGGATCAGCTGACATTATCTCTGTGAATGCATTGTCTGAAATGGAATGCTGGTCGGTGTTTGAGTCGTTAGCATTTTCTGGTAAGTCCATGGAGCAGCGTGAGAATTTAGAAAAAATTGGTCGGGAAGTTGTAAGAAAGTGCAAGGGCCTACCTTTGGCTGCAAAGACAATTGCTAGTCTCTTGCGGTCAAAAAACACTGAAAGAGAATGGCAAAATATCTTACAGAGTGAGATATGGGACCTAGAAGCAGTTGAGAAAGGCCTTTTGGCCCCTCTATTGTTGGGTTACAATGAATTACCCTCTAAGGTAAAGCGTTGTTTCTCATATTGTGCTGTCTTTCCGAAAGACTATGAAATATGGAAGCGTGAGTTAATTGAACTATGGATGGCTCAAGGTTACCTTAGTGAGAAAGGACACAGAGAGATGGAAGACATTGGTGAAGAGTATTTCAACGTCTTAGCTAGCCGTTCATTCTTTCAGGATTTTTACAGAAGAGTGATGATGGTGAAATACTTGGATGCAAAATGCATGATATAGTGCACGACTTTGCCCAATATTTGTATAGGAATGAATGTCTAATGGTAGAAATTCACGGTGGTAGTGGGGAAGAGTCAGCTATGAGCTCGTTTGGGGAGAAAAAAACCCTTCATTTAATGTTAACTCTACATGAGGGGGATTCAATTCCAATCTTCATGTGGGATAATGTTAAAGGATTGCGAGGATTGCGTAGCCTCTTAGTTAAAAGTGATGAATATTCATGGTCTAAGGAAGCCCTACCTCGATTATTTGATAATTTAACTTGTTTAAGGACATTAAAATTAGAGCTATATGGTGGGGTTTCATGTGTTAATATCATCAAAGAAATTCCAACAAATATAGAAAAATTGTTACATTTGAAATACTTAAATTTGGCCCGTCAAATAGAGCTTGAAAAATTACCCAAGACGCTGTATGAGTTGTATAATTTAGAACATTTAAATGTTAGTGATTGTAAAAATCTTAGAGAATTACCTCAAGGGATTGGGAAGTTAAGAAAGCTGATGTATTTAGACAATGAGGGAACTTATTCTTTAAGATACTTGCCGGTAGGGATTGGGGAATTAATCAGGCTTCGGAGAGTGGGAAATTTTGCTGTGGGTGGAGGGTATGACAGAGCATGTAGCCTAGGGTCCCTTAAAGAGCTTAACTTCCTTCGAGAATGTAAGATAGGTGGGCTGGGTGATGTGTCAGATGTGGGTGAGGCTAAGAGGGCTGAACTTGAGAAAAAGAAAAATCTGTTTGATTTGGAACTTGATTTTGGGCATTTAAGAGATGGGAGGAGGGAGAATGAGGAGGATGGAGATGAACAACTTCTTGAATCCCTGGGACCGCCTCCTAATTTAAAGGAATTAGAAATATTGAGATACAGAGGCGGGAGGGATGCTGTTCTAAAAAATTGGGTCATGTCATTAACCAATTTAAGGTGTTTACGTCTCCGTCACTGCAGAAACTGTGAGCATTTGCCTCGTCTGGGAAAATTGTCATCCCTTGAAGATCTTAAAATTGTTGAAATGAAAAGTGTGAAAAGAATGGGTAATGAAATTCTAGGAGTAGAAAGTGATACGGATGGCTCCTCGGTTATTGCCTTTCCCAAATTGAAAAAGCTCAGTTTTGTTGATATGATGGAACTGGAAGAGTGGGATTTCGGGACTGCAACAACAAAGGGCGAAATCACAATCATGCCCCGTCTTTCTTCTTTAAGAATTCGGCGATGCCCTAAATTAAAAGCACTGCCCGATCGCCTTCTTCAGACGACAACGCTCCAGAGATTGAAGATTCAGGAATGTCCTATTTTAGAAGAACGTTGCAGGGAGGAGACAGGAGAGGACTGGCCTAAGATACGCCACATTGCCAAGATCGAGATTGGACGATTTTGGTCGTAGAATTTTCAAAGCGTGTGGCTGCAATTACAAATTTACAATCACCCACGGCCAAGGGTAACTTCTTAATTTCTACATCTCCGATATTACTTTTAAAAGATTAATTAGTTGTTATTTTTTTAATCCAATTTAGAAATTAATTACTGTAAGTGTGTCGTCAATTCCTCTGCTTCCTGCGTACTGAAATTATAGGAACTTTCCATTTTCAGCCAAGTAATTAACCCAAAAAAAATTAATTAGGAGCGGATCGAAAACAGACAAATGTGGGACGGCATGGGATGAAAGGTCGAGTCCAACAGTGAACAGATCCCCACGGGGAAAGGAATCAAAATTAACTCCTGTTGGTACTTACAATTTTTATCTGCTTTCCTTACTCATTTGCTCTCTACTCTACTCTTCTTCATTAATTTGCTGATGCATGACCAATTATTTATTTATATACATATAATTATGTCATCAAACCATTATAATTAGATATATTTTTCTAACTGATTCATTTGTTTTCTTCGGAAATAAAGGACTTGCGTAAATGGCGTAGCAGAGCAGCAATTGGGATAGCCGCGTGCTTTTTTACTCTGTTTTATACATATATTTTCAGTTATTTGTTTGTTTTATTTTGTTTTTTGTGAGCCTTGTAGTTGTAAAGAGAATGAATGAGAGAAAACACGAGACAGGAAGATCTCTCGTGAGTAATACGTATTTGTATAAGTAGTATTTACAAATTTTATTCTATATGTTTAATTTTACGAATGAAGCGAACTTATATGACAAATGGATTTGATTTTACTCTGAATTTTCTATTAAATATCAAATACAAAAAATACGTATTTTTAGGTTAACAAAAAGAACACTCAATTATTTCTCATGTTTAATTTCTAGTACTTATTACCAAACAATAAATGGAAGCAACTAATCAATCGCGGGTGATGTGAAATGCCAACTAGAGTAATGAATTAATAAAGTCATATATATTGAAAAAAAAAAGGAAAAGAGATCATAAACTAGAGTAAAAATATAATCGTATTCAGTGACGGACCTGCACATGGGCAACATTGGGCTGTAGTCTGATCTAGTCTAGAAAAAAATTATTTATACCATAATTTTTTTATTAATTTAGTAAAATAATAGAGTTTTTATTTTATTTGTATATATGTCTACAAACTTAATTACCCTTATACTTTCATCAATTTAGTATAACGTTAGAGTTTTTATTTTATATTCAAATATTCCCTAACTCAATTACCCTTATTCTTCATCAATTTTATATAACAATAGAGTTTTTATTTTATTTTCAAATATATCCCTAATTTAATTATATATTTATTGAATGAATTGTAAACATTAGGGAGCTAAAATGTTATTACTACTTTAACTTATTTTAAGAAGCTTCTAATTGAAAAAAAAAAAGTATGCCAATGTAATATAACATCTTCACTAGTATTAAAAATACTTACCATTTTCATAAACTTTTATGTCAATTTTTAGATTTTATTTTTTAATTTCATTAACTAGGAGGACAAGTTAAAAAATAACATTTATGTATTTTAAGGAGCTATTGATAGAAGGATCATCAACATCTAGTTCTGTAAAGAGAGATAGAGTGCTTGATAAAGAACAATTGCACCCAATTATGTTTTTGCTTAATTTAGTTTAGTTTATTATTGAAACTTTTAATTGATAATACTTTTATAATTTGGATAGATGAATAAATTTTAATTGTTTAATTTATTAAGCCTGATAATTTAGCACTTGATTTCAAATATAAAATTTTTACTTGCAAGTTTTTATTGATTGTAATTACATATATTGATCTATTTTAGTTTGAAATTCTTAATTGATTTCTTAATCTTTATACAATTACATGTTATTATGAGTTGTAATGCATATTTCATAATTAAAAAAAATCGTATTTTGATATTTGAATTGCCTTTTATTTTCTACTTTTTTTAATAATTATTTTTGTTTGTGGTAGATATTTGTAAGGATAGGGTTCTTGATGTTCCTCCTTAGTTAATGTACTTCTTTTTAATTATAAATGTTTATGTTCATTTCAAAATATAAATTTTAAAATTTATCCTAGATTAATGTTAAATCATGGGTTCGTCCTTGATGATATTCATGTAAACTTAATAGAAAATTCCTCCGTTTGTGTGTGAAAGTTGAACTCTATAAATTTTAATCTCAATAATTCGATGTATGCAAAATATATTCGAGTTTAGTTAACTAATAAGTAAATAAAGTAAAACAAGTGCCATGACATTGATACAATATTATTGTATCAAAGAAATTGCATTAAAAATAAATTATATGTTGAGTATTGATCTTGTCGTCTCATTATACATAGATGTCTTAATATTAAATCTATATATGTTATATCGTTGGTTGATTAAGTGTCATATCATTTAAAGCACATCCTTAACTAACTGAATTAATAGCATAAATAATTTATTTCAAGTAGTCTTTGACTAGGTAATGCAAATGAGATTTGTGGGTTTCAGAAGAAACATAATATTTCAAACGTAAAATAGTGACTATCATATTATCATTCTTGTTTTTTTAAATCTGAATAAATGAGAATGCAATTTTAGAAGTCAACTTTAGTGAGATCGAATACCAATTCCAATATTTAATCAAATCTCTGCCGTCCCTCAATCAATCAACGGTGCAAAATAGTTAGTGGATCCACACATGAGCCATGACTAAGTACAATAATGGCAATAGTTTATTTAAATATTATATTAAAATATAATAATTGATATTATTCTTAATTAGGTGATATTATAATCTTTAACAGACTTCTAAGCATTCCAATTGAAATAAAAAATTGTGGCGTGGCTACATGTTATATCTATTGATGAAGTCACAAAAGATTGACCAAGACAACAGAGATAATTTGCCCTAATCTCATCTGGTTTCTACTAAGCAAGGCTGCGCATATTTTGATGATACCATGGGTTACATTACGTCCGGAGCCACGCGCTAAATCAACATTAATTTTAGAATATTATATCTATTAAAAATCCGCAATTCCAAATCGATTAATTCCATATAGTGAAAAAGAAATCGATTTTGGACAGAAGCATTTCATTTGATAGAGCCATTGTACTGGTTGTTGTTACAGAACTTTATAAGCACCATTAGGTGATCATATTTTATTGAAATTTTTTAACCATCTATCACTGCCTAAATTATGCCCTTAATGATTTGGTCAAATAATTTTGAAGTACTTTATTTAGTTGGCTAATAGATTTTGAATTTTAGGGGATGTAAAGGCTAAAAAATTAATTTATGTTTAATTCACCTCCAATTTTTTAAAAAATAAACTTAAAAAAATTACCTAGATTGTAGGATAGAGAGAGAGAGAGAGAGAGAGAGAGAGAGAGAGAGAGAGAGAGTAGTATATAAAAGGAACTTCTTATGTAGCATTTAGCTAAAATAAGTATATTTTATTTGCTTGTACTTTTTGTTGTTGTTCAAAAAAACCTCATTCTTATGTAGTGCTTAGCTCACATGGGTGGGAGAAAATTTGGGCTATCATTTAATTATATTGCAATTAACTTAAAAAAAATCATTATTGACTTATGTAATGATACATAATTGTCTTACCGAGTGCTTATATGCTCATATCACTAGGGAAAGATTTTGAGTTTGGATATAATTTTTTTTATCAAACTAAAGATTGACCTCAAATTTCTTACCTTACCATATACAAAGAGTAGGAATTTTTAAGAATTTATAAGTCTTAGATTGTTGTGTATAATTCGTTCTACTTTGTTAATTTTTACAATGATATTATTTCATTTTAATCAAATTATGTGTATCTCATCTTATACAAATGATTTTTTTCTTATTTGCACTAAGTGGCATAAATTTTTGTGTAATGTAAAAGATTTTATTCATAATTTGACGGATTTTATTACCTTACATAATAAGATAACAATATAAATAAATAACAACCGTTTGATAAAAATGGAAATAACAACAAGAACCTACGTTGACAACTTAGAAGTACATTTTAATCTTAACGTTAAAAAAAAAAGAAAAAAAGAAAACGAACTACATTTGAGAAATCTACCACGCGCATCAAATGCGCGTGAAAATAAAATACCTACACATGAGAAGACAATTTGACAACGATTAACGTGCTGCCATGCAATCTTTTCATTTGAATTCGATTCGTTGGATATAACTTAAAACAAAATGTCGACTCCAAACAAATCTTTCAACTTTCAACAAAGACGTGAAGCAAAATTCAATCAAATGGCTGCAGCATCATCTTCTTCTTCTTCTAACAAACCCACAAATTTCAGTCAAAAGCTCTTCATGATCTCTCTTCTTCTCCTCTCCTTCTCGCTTTTCCTTGTCGTTTTGTCATTCAAACCTAAACAACAACCCCATTTGGCTTACGATCCGAATAATAAATATAATACTAACCGCTTATTACACAGACCCAAATGGCTCGATGTTATCCAAAAACACATCAAGGTTCACAAAATTAAAGTTGGTTTCGTAAATATAAACGATGACGATGACGACGATGATTATAATAGCTTACGTGGTGACATGCATGTTGAAACTATTCACGTACGTTTCGACCATGTGGGTGAGGATAAAAAGTGGGAAGACTTTTTCCCAGAGTGGATTGATGAAGATCACAAGTGGGGCCCACCTGCGTGCCCCGATATGCCCATGCCGGCGCAGGATTACCGGTACCTCGACATGATAGTGGCTAGGGTTCCCTGCCCAGGAGACGGAGATGGAGGTGGTGGGGCGAGGGACATTTTTAGGTTGCAAGTGAATCTCGTTGTGGCAAATCTAGCGGTGGAGAGTGGGTGGGTTAAGCCTGATGTCGATCGGACGGTGTACGTTGTCTTTGTGGGTTCTTGTGGGGCCATGGTGGAGATGTTCAGGTGTGATGATCTTGTGGAGCATGCAGGGGATTATTGGGTTTATAAGCCTGACTTGAGGAGATTGAAACATAAAGTATTGATGCCTGTTGGGTCATGCCAAATTGCTCATGCTTATGCTCAAACAGGTGAGTTTTGCTTCTTGGCTTTTTTTCGCCCCCCTGGTTTCTCGAAAACATGTTGTTTGTGTTTTAGATAGTGAGTAGCTTGGGAACTGAAGAAAAGTTGGTAATAACTTGAAGAAGAAACTCCCCGGCACAATTTTCTAACCAAATGCTAACTTAATGTTTGTATTTAGTTGCAAGAATTTGACAACGTTATATGCATTCAAATGTGACTTAAAATTTCATAAAAATCTTTATGAATTTGTGGTTATTGTTCTTGTTTGCTTGCTTAGTATTTTTAGTATAGATACCATGCTTGTCATAGTTTTGGAGTTTAAAAAAATATAAAATCTTAAATATTAATGAAAGTTTGTTACGTACAAAAAAAAAAAATATAAAATGTTCCCGAGAAAAGGGTGCAGGAGATTTTATTTAATTTTTCTTCGGAAATTTGAGGTTTTCTTTTAAAAAAAGATTAGTGGGTGATTTATCCGGTCATGGTGGGTCATTATTAATTTACTGCTTTGTTTAGTTTCAAGTTTTACTAAATTATTCGTTCCGCATTAATAAATGAGACAAATCCAAATTAAATGTGCACAACTCGCGCATAGGTGTAATTGGTTTAAATTTGACCTACTCTTCAATTTTGATACCCTTAAAAGAGTTGTAATAATCTGATTGCGTGAAAATTTGGCAAGGCCCCAAAATTTGGTAATTCAGCCAACATAAACCGATTGCCTGTTTAAGGCTTACGTGGCATTAGAGAATTGCACTTTCAATTTTCGTGAAAGTATTACGTAATTCGGACGCCACGACTTCTTCAAAACCTTCATATGTAATCTGTTTTTCTTAATTTTGCAAAATTAACCTAAAATTAATATTTGAGTGTTTTTATTTCGATTTTCAGGCAAAGAAATTTGGAGATATTTCATGTCACAAGCAAGACTACCAAAACTGAACTACACAACGTACCATCAGAGAGAAGCTTACGTAACAGTCCTACATTCATCAGAAGCTTATGTATGCGGTGCAATAGCTTTAGCGCAAAGCATAATCCAAAAAAACTCGAGCAGAGATCTCGTTCTCCTTCATGATAAATCAATAAGTGGGAAGTCTCTCCGCGGCCTGAGATCTGCCGGATGGAAAACCAAGTGGATATCGCGAATACGCAGCCCCTTTGCCAAGAAAGATTCATACAATGAGTGGAATTACAGCAAGCTTAGAGTATGGCAACTCGTTGAATATGATAAAGTTATCTTCATTGATTCTGATCTTTTAGTACTCAAAAACATCGATGAGTTCTTCTTTTACCCTGAGTTATCAGCAGCAGGTAATGACAAAGTGTTGTTCAATTCCGGGGTGATGGTGATTGAGCCATCATTGTGCAAGTTTGAAGATTTGATGCTGAAAAGCTTTAAGGTTTCGTCATACAATGGGGGTGACCAGGGGTTTCTTAATGAAGTGTTCACATGGTGGCATAGGTTGCCTAAGAGAATAAACCATTTGAAGGTGTTTTCAAGGCAAGACGATAAGGAACATCAAGTGGGTGATGGTCTTTATGCAATTCATTATCTGGGGTTAAAGCCATGGATGTGTTACAGGGACTACGACTGCAATTGGGACATGGCGAGTCGCCATATATTTGCTAGTGATTCAGCTCATAAGAAATGGTGGCAAGTTTATGATGCAATGCCTAAGAAATTGCAACAGTACTGTGCATTAACAAAGCATATGGATAAAAGGATTAAGAAATGGAGAAGAATTGCTGAGAATGCAAATTTGGCTAACAGGCACTGGAAGATCAAGCCTAAAGATCCCAGGCAATATCAAATCGTTGATAACAAATGAAGGGCTAGTGATTTTTTTTTTTGAAATATAGAATCATTTATTTATGCTGTTTGTTCTGATTAACAAAACTGAAAGCAAAGAAATACAACAATACAGGATTGAGTAGCAAAATTTCATAATTGTATGGTTTGGCCAAAAATCCCGACACGTCATGACTTGAAAAGTGCAAGACGTGTACAACAAAATCAGGCTATCAAATTTCTTGCAAAATACGTCACACAATGACTTGAGGATCGGTTTCATATTTGTTTCCACTAACAAATATTTGATTTCGCAAATCTAAAAGCTAGATCCCACTAGTTCTGCAATTTGGTCTCTGGGAATTTGATAGATGAACTAAACTAAGCCTTGGATTTCTTCCCTTTGGCTTCAGGAGCTGGCTTGGCCTTGAAAGGCAGGAAAGTCTTCCCACCCATGAAAGGTTGCAGAACTTCTGGTACTTCCACACCATCTTCCTTCTGGTAGTTTTCGAGGATACAGCAAATGGTCCTCTCTGTTGCAGTGAGGGTCGAGTTCAACAAGTGAACATATTGTTTTGTCTGCTCATTGTTCTGCAACAGTGCATAATACAGGAGATAAATCATGAATTTGATAATAGAACAAATCTTTTCATACCAGCAGATTTAAGTTTCCATCTTCTATACCATACAACATTCTAATTCACATCATTTGAAGAATTCTGTTTCACAAAAATCATGTGTTATAGACAGTTTATTTTATCTCGTACACTAACCCTTTATTCAACAACTGATGGGGCATCAAAACTCATGCAATCACGCTGCTTGCATTGCATAAGAAGGAATAAAGATAACCTACCTTTTTCTGCCCGTATCGAATTTCTAATCTTCTTGACTGGTAATCCGTACAGTTTGAACATGACACCAGCTCTCTGTAGGTTTGTGATGCGGGAAACCATGCTTCCAAATCTAACTTCTTTGCAGCTGCATCATTTAAAGCACCAGAGACGATTGCCACGACTTGGTAGGGGATTTTCAGCTGCATTTGAGAAAAGTTAATTAGAACCAAAACCTTAAACATGGTCCTCAATTGTTTTATAATTAATAAAAGGGAGAAAGTGAAAGAACAAGCATACCATCTGATAAAATTCTTCAGAGTTTTTGACCATTTCTTCATGCATGTCCCATGAATCATTGTCATTTGGGCTGGTGATGCAAAATTGCTCCACTTTCTCAAACTGATGGACACGGAATATTCCAAGAGTATCTCGACCATGTGAGCCAGCTTCTTTACGGAAACATGACGAATACCCAGCATATCTGTTTTTTTTTTTAAATGAAAAAAGAAAAATGCAATGTCCATGAACAAACATTAACAGGAATTCTTTTTATAGCAGCCATGACATATCAACAAGATAATTACCTAATGGGTAGCTCAGACGGATGGATCCAATCATCTATATGATACGCACAAAGTGGCTGTTCAGCCGTAGCAATAAGATACTTATCATCTCCCTCACCAGTGACCTATTAGCACAACCATTTATTCAGACTCACATTTAAGGCAAAGGCATCCTTGCTAAGTATTAATATGTAATTTTCTACAAATTCGTAATGCTAAAGAAAACCAGTTTTATAGCAAGTAAGTAATTACTCACTTAAAAGCTAAATCTAAAAGACAAAGTAATAAGAAATTATCTAAAAACTTAAAAAAACAAATTTAAGAGAAGGTACTAAAATGCTTTAATATAGAAATTAAAAAATGCTACCTTGTACAGTTCTTCATCAAATTGAGCTAATTGAGCACACTTGGCCATAACTTCTTTTCTCATAAAGAATGGAGTATGTAACAATGTATAACTCTTTTTCTCCAAAAAATCAAGACCAAAATTAATCAAAGCTTGATTAAGCCGTACTCCATCTCCTTTTAGATAGAAACCTCTTCCCCCTGCTATATCAGCACCTATTTCAAAGCAAAGCAAGGCCAGCAGAGAAATTAAAATCAGTAGCAAAAACAAAAGAGAGTAAAAATTTATGCATGAGCCATTGCCTATAAAACTGGTCAACCCTAATTAAAGCACGGCAGTACCTCTCTTCAGATCTGCAATCCCAAGAAGCTCAACAAGCTCAACATGATTCTTCAGTTTTGGCTCCATCCTTTTCTCACCCCAAGTTCTGACTATAGCATTATTTGCCTACATAAATCACCCACGATCATAACTCATCCTCATCACAAGGAAACATCATAGAAATAAACTTTCAGTGCCAAACTACATACCTCATCATTGCTGACTGGTACTGAATCATGCACAAGGTTTCCAACTACTTCCAGCTTTGCTTTTAATGCAGCCCAAGCCTCACGGACCTCAACTTCTTTATCTGCCGATTGTTGCTTGATCTCATTCGTCTTTGTAACCATCTCAGAGAAATCCTTACCCGACTACTTCCGCCCAGTACGCACAAATCAGTTCACAACCAACAATGACCCAAAAAGACAAGTTCATTCACACATAAGTAGACAAAATGATAATTATCATCCCAGTCCTTGTTTAACTAAAAGTTAAATAAACCACAGGTTTTCCAGAACAATTAATCAAATGCCACTGATTAAAAGTCTCACTAATGTCCCCTGACCCGTCTAACCGTCAGCATATCAAAAGCAAAAATACAATGGATTTAATAAAACAAAAAATAAAAAATAAAAAAATATTTAAAGAACTCACAAGTTTGAGCTGAGCGATTTGCTTATTGATTTTGTTTAAATCTTTGCGGTAATTCTCAACATCAAATTGAACTGCACACACAAAAAGCAGCAAATCAATAAAACTAACAAAACTTTCGAAACAAAGAAAATTAATTAAACAAACAGGAACGGGGTTGGCGCTAATTACGCTGGCGCCACTTCTTGTCGAGGCTGATGATTTCGTCGATGAGATCGACGCTCGCGAATCGGCGTCGTTGCGACTCGCGTATTTTCTCCGGGATTCCTCCTTTTTCTTCTCTGAACAGATTAATGTCCAACATTTTTTTATATTTTCTTTCTTTCTCCCACGAATCGAATGCAAATCAAAGAAGGAATCTAAAGATTTATTATTAGAATTGCTCGCACAGTCGCAATTATGCCGTAACCCTACTGAGATTTTGCAATCCGCAGTGAAGTGAAAAGTAAGAGTTACATGCTTGTTTGGTCACGGGGTTAGAACTTTCCTGGACTGGGGACTTGCATATGAAAGGGTTTGTTTGGTCATTTAGTGGTAAAATAACAAACCCTTCCATGTTACAAAACTACCCTTCTTCGTTAATCTTCTTCTCTTATGCACTTGCTTCCGAAAAATGCTTCGACACAAGTATAAACTAAATACGAAATTGCAGCAACCAGCAGGAATTTTGCCCAAAATTCTAATACTTTTTGGAGTGAGGGAAAAAAAAATTCTCTCCCCAATCTAACCCAATAAATAATAAATATAGGCAAATATCTTCCCAAATACAAGAATAGATATAGGTTCTATAAGGAAACTATTTTGATTTTTTTTTTTTTTACTCCATCAGAAAAGTTAATGAGATGATCAATTGAAAATATTTTTAAAATATATAACTAGTGCCTTGAAAAAGATTGGTTCACCTGCAAATATTTTGAGGGAGAAAGGAATGGTAGTTCTTAATTGTTTTCTGAGAAAAATCAAATTTTTATGGTAAACAAGATATTATTTTTAATTTTTGTAGCATCTACAAATGAATTAGCTATTAATAAATTATATAATTTCACGAAATAGTATTCTTCTACCTTAACCAAAATGAATTTAACGAGAAATATATGCATAAAATAGAATACAAGAGATATAAGAAATGAAAAAAAATGATTTTGCATTATATACGAGGGTATTGTTGTGATATAAAATTTTATTATAAAATAAGTGTAAAGAATATAAATAAATTCAAATAATCTCACCCTTAAAAAAAAATTACCTACGCCATTTAATCTATTTTCCTTTTACTTTTTAACTTTGAGAATAGCAATGCCCATTTCCCAGTGATGGAGTCGTTTTCAAAAGCCATTGACCTAAGAATCAGCTCAAAAAAAAAAAAAAAAAAACAGTACGTGGTTCTTTCGATTTTCTTGGAGAGGAAGAAAGGACTGCTTGACTGCCTTCGTGCACAAGTCATGACTAGTTCAAAATACGAAGGAATCAAATTACACCCTTAGGAATAGATCCTTTGAGCATAAAAATACCAAAATTTCATTTATTCTCTTATCATGAGTCTCTTAACTCAGCAGTACAGTATCAAAAGGAAGATACATTATATTTCTTTGTATATGGGTGCATGCTCATTGAAATCACCCGTTCATAACTAAATATCACAATAATACAGCTTTTCTTTTTCTACATTCAAATTGCTATCCTACAGTTTCCACAAAAAGAATGGCAATCAATCAACTGATTAAGTGAAAAAATAAATATGGAATTTGATACTTTTCCTCGTCAAGCCAGGTACTCTGTGCGCTCAATAGATTCTTGGAATCCAGACGTTTATTAACTTTTCCAGCACAGTCCCTGGAGCAAAGACCCTTTGGGTAACGCCCAAGAAGCATCACCCTCCCAGCCCCAGCAGTTGCAGCCATGGAGATTCTAACAAAACATTCAAACTTCTCACATCCTCATGACCCAACATGCACATGTGGTAAATTCGGAGGATCAATGCTTATTAAATTTGCCCACAAGTTTGCAAGTGTAAGAAAATAGTGCTCTCCATTCCAGACCACCATTTTCATACCTGATACAAGCAGACCAACAGAAACATGAGACAAGAAATTTTGTAGATATGGCAGCAGATTCTAAGATACATTTGATAATACATATATGGCTTGGTAATATGTTATACCTTGCACTGTTCCTACAGGCAGGAGTGTCAGTCGACAAGTGGGCTCTTGCCCAGAGAAAACTTTGTTATGAAGTGCCAGTTCATCAATATTATGAAAATAATTCACAGATTCTAGTAACTCCTTGCGAGTTACACTACATTCAAAACCTATTTGATCAGATATACTCAGGAAAGCTTCTTCGAGCCCTGAACTTGACCATAAGTTATAACACTCCCTTAGAAGAGAGAATATGCTTGTGGGGTCTGCATAACTTAAAAACAGCCATGGCTTGTAAAATTTGGCTGAGGATCCAAGGACTTCAACTGATCTGTAAATTTCTCCAAGGGCAAGGATATACAGCTTGCCTGTTTTTGATGAATTACAGCCTTTAGGATACAAACAGTAAAAAATACTAAGATTTATATAGAATGCCTAATGCAGTACCTCGAGTGTCAGATATTATTTGACTGTGAAGGTTCTTTTCTAATGACTGCTTCCAAATTGAGGCACCATGTCTCAGCTCCTGAGCACAAGTGGACAACACTTTAAACCATGCGGAAACATAATTACACTGTTCATCCTTTGATCCCAATGTTAGAATCTTATATGTTGATGCCGCATGTTTTAGGAGTTCAATTGCTGACCTCCAATCCTTCTCTGCCTATTTAAAACAAGAAGTAGAAATGATGCTTTTTATCACCAGAAATTTTAGAATTTATTTTGAAATAGATATCTAGCTTCTATTTAACAAGAAAAACCAAGACACTTACTAATGACAATCTCTTTGATAAATGATATTCTGACTCAAGCACATGGAACTTTGGTTGCCGCAGAACTTCAACAAATTCATTGAGGGAAATATTACCAGTCAGATTATTCTCTGATTGAGGTTCTTTGCCAATAATACAATCTTTGTGGAATTCATTAGACAAATCCTGCAACATGAAGAACAACACAAGAGTAGTCAACTGTAGTTTTCTAATCAAGGCACTGTAGCTTCAGTAGATTAACATGAGAAGTAGACAACAAGACCAAATACAAACAGGACAAGAATAACCCATACAATGCAAAAGAAGCTAGATGCTCCAATATTTGAAAATAAAAACAAAAAATATTTCTGACTAATAGGACCTAGAAAAATGTATTATACACAGAAGCTAGCAACAGCCACATTCTTGCATGGGAAGTTCCACCCTGATCTACACACAATATTACCAGAGAACCAGAGAATTGAAAGAAGAAATACATTTCATATTTTGTTAAAAAGATGTCGATAACATGTATGTAACATGTGAAGGCTATCACAAAAAGTAATTTATTGACCAAAGAAACAGACCAAAGAAAGCCACCAACCTGAATTTCCTTATCAAGAGCTTTGGCGCTAACATCTTCGCCACAAAGAGAAGCTTCACCTCGAGCTTTCTAGCACAATGCAAATTTAAAAAGTTCACCCCTTAGACAAGTTCAGAAATTGAGGAGGAAAGGTAAATCTCTTAACAATCCTACCAACCTTCAGATTGTCAAGATGGCATCGTGCGACAACATACAACTCATCCTTCAGTTTGAAATAAAAATCTGCATATTCTTTTAGCTCCACATCAGTAGAATATTTTATAAGTGAATCTGCATCAGCAGGAGTCGAGCTCTGAATTTCACCGATAGATCTAGAAGAGGAACCTTTAAATTCCCATGAATCATCATCAAAATTATCATCAAAATCACCATCATCATCTACTAGCGCAGCTTTTTGTGTGGAGCCCAAATGATTTTCACTTGGACTTTGGATGGAGGTAATGGAAGTATTCTGCTCAGCTTGACTGTACAAACTTGATATGAGATCGTTGATAGAAATATTTGAACAAGAACTCTTCTTAGCACTATCTCTAGTGGTAGGAGCAGGATTGGAGGTTAAAGCATCTTGAGAAATCAAGGAATTGTCAGTTTCATGTTCCCCGTCACCAAAAAGGGACAATGGCAAGGCTCCCTTGTGGTTTTCCAGCTTCACCTCATTTCCCTGAGTTAGCAATGAAACATAACATGACTAGAAGAAAAATCTTCTCAGAAAAGAACGAACGAAGGTAACTTCCATTTGAGAAAGAATTCAAAGCCCAGCCAAACGATAAGAACCTAACCAATATGTAAGCATAAACCAAGTTTAAGATAAGTTATTTATCTCCATTAAGACTATAATTTCCTACATTATCCTAGCTCTTCAGCACAAAAAAATTGGGATTGACAAAATCCAGAAATACTAATAGTTAAATACAAAAACAGGGATTTTTAATTCAATTTACCATCTTATTCTTAGATCCAGTTTCTGAAAATGCATCCTTGAATTCCCAGAGATTTTTTCCATTATCAACATTCCCATTAACCGGCATTGAAGTTGAACAATTTTGATTATCATCCTTCTGCTTGCTGTCTGAGAATGAATTGAAACTAATACCATTTGAAGTTGTGGAACTTTTGCTGAAATCACCGAAGTTCAATTCATCAGACTTCTCAGAGATCCCATCTGATGCAGCACATAGATAAGTGGGAAAAACTACACCATTGCCATACCCAAATGTGTTTTTGACTCCCTCAGGACTTTGTGGCCCCTTGCCATCGACCTTAAAATTAAAGGAGGTCAGTCTTTGATAAACCAGATGAAATTAACCTCCACACTGGCACAGACATGTTTAATGGTGTTTATCAAACTGAGAGTATAAATTCAATGGAAAATGATATAAGCAAAATTTTGACAATGAAAATTAAGTCTTCTTCGAGTGCAGAAGAGAGTTAAGTAATGTCGAAGTTTTACCCAACAATTGAGATTAAATTCTTCAAGTCTATTTAATTCACAATGCCTTTGTTCTTAAAAATTTTATTTTTCCAGCATGGTAACTGGTGAGCAAAAGATAAAGTGTAAAATGATGCCAAATTAATGTAAACTAATTTTATTTTTGATGGGGAGCAAGTATATGAAGGGTAACTAAAAATTTCTACTTGCATGACTGAGAAACAAGAGAACTCCACATATTTCCCTTAAGCACTCAACCAAAAAGTTCAACATCCAAACGCTAACGATTGAAACTCAAATTTCTTAAATTTCCCATTTTCTTAACAAATTTTTTGCCTTGCATTAGCAAAATTTTTAAAATCACTGTTAGATCAAAAGAACTGCCGTGTTACCTTACTGTTGCTATCCCCAGTTGGAGCGCCTGTTTCAGCAACCTTGAACTCCCACCCATCATCCTTCTCAAAATCATCAGTTTCATCAACTAATAAACTCGACTTATTTGCATCTAGATTTCCATTTGAGTTTGAACTCAAGCCATTTAAACCGGAACTGAACAAATTCCAACTTGAATTAAGCCCATTAAGATCTGATATTGCTCCATTTTCAGCTTTCAATATTGGTGGTCCATTTTCACTCTGCTTGAACAGGTTTGCAACCATAGTAACATTAAACAGCATCGTGAAAGAAAGAAGGAAAGAAATATATTAAAAAATAATTACACTCAGCTGCTCATAATACAAATATTTAAATATTTTTTTTTAGTGATACAGAAAACAAATCCAAATTAAAGATATCATAAAGATCATTAATTTCACTCAATTTTCTCAGATACCAACTAAATTAATTTAACATGCTAAAATCAACTGCTGCTAAAAGGGAAAAAATTAGCTCAATTTTATCAGGGATCTATCTATTACCTTAATAGTCAAATCTCCAGCTGGTAGTTTCGGCTCTGCCTCTTTGAAGTCCCATTCATTATCCTCATCTAATTCCCAATTCAACCCTTTTGAATCCAAATTCGATACAGTCCTCCTAAAATCCAAACCATTTGAATCCAAATTCAATACACCGACATTCAAATCTAATCCATTTGGATTCAAATTCGACACACTTCTCTTCAAATGAAATCCATTTGATTCCGAATTCAATCCATGTGGACTTGAATTACCAAAATTTAAATCCAATCCTTTTGAATCCAGCTTCGGACTATTAGACCCCTTGTTCTGAGCGCTCTGGTTATATAAATTCGAAATCAAATCACTCGCATTTAAATCCGATCCTATTTTCTCATCATTTGATTTCAACTCAGTTGCACCATTAAACAATAAGCCCGCAGCACTGGATCCCTCCTCTTTGTCATCTTCATTATCCACCACTCCAAATAACGATAACGGCAACGCGCCCTTCGGTTTCACGAATTGACTCCGAATCCGAGCAGGCGCCGAGTCAAGCGCCGTGGCCAGCACCGAATTGTTATTTTGTGATTTCTGATTCTGTTGATCGACGAAGAAACCGAACAGATCTACTGGCTTATCACTGGCAAACGATTTGGTAGGGAGCGATTCGCTGCGGGAGAGCGCAGCGGATTTGACGAAATCGCTCCAATCATCGTCGTCTTTGCCCTTGTTGTTGGTGAAGGAGAGATCTGAGCCGTTGGCTTTGGGAATTGAATTTGCCACGGATGGCGCGAACGTAAAGTCGCCGAAACTTTCCTCGTCGTCTTCTTCTGTTGTTGTCATCATAGCTCAGCTCTGTTCGAACTCGAAAAGCTGGCGATGACGAGCGAACTGATTTTTGCCCTTTGACGGTTCATGCGCAGATTAAGTTTGTGTACCTTATTCATTTTAGAATACAGAGCTGTGTTTTCAAAGCAGTAGTACGACGTAGTTTCCGTTTGAGGTAAAGAATTAAAAGAATCTCTTCATGATTTTTACAAATGTGACCGATGGGCCACGTCCCAATAGGAAAACGCTTATAATTACGATGGATATTTGGTTTAGCGGCAAGGGTTTTTATAAAAATATCATGAAAATTAATTTTAATTAATTTTAATTATTTGATATTTAAGTTGAGATAATTTTATTTTATGAAATAAAAGTGAAATAAATATTTTTTTAAATATTAGAGAAGATATAAAATATTTGAGTAAATATTTTAATATTTAATGTATCTTTCATGAAATGTGACTGGAATAAACATCCCTCAAATATTAGATGGGGTATAAAATATTTGAGTAAATACTTCATGGTTAATGTATGGTTGTTGTCCTAGTTATATAATTTGATATACTACCAATTGTAAATATTAATTATAATATCTGATATAATATTAATAACAATAAAAAAATTTCCAAATGTGTAATTAAAGAGGGGATAACATTTTCAACGGCTCAACCTCTTATAAAAATAATTTACATTAGGTATAAAATCTTTTAAAGACTGTTAGTATTTCCATTTTATTTTCTTGTGATAAAGCAATAACAGAAACAAAAATCAATGTTAAATGACAAATTCTCATATAAATTTTTTTATTCTAATGCTCTATAAATTAAAAGTAATTCATTTATTTGGTATTCACTACAATGATAAAAACAATTTTTAAAGAAAATGACCTTAAGGTGTTAACAAAATCCCTTCTCTGATATTATTATTATTATTATTATTATTTTTAATGGATCCCTACTTTGAATTTGACTCATGAATCTTTATGCAGATTCTTATATTTCCTTTCTCTCTTGACTTGTTGGTGAACTAACTGTTCCTTTAACTCACTTTAATCTCTTACTTTTAACTATTTCTGTGAACTTATTTTGATATACAAGCTACCCTATGAAAAAAACTTACGTGGAATAGGCCATGTTCCAAATTGTCACGAACCCCTATTATAACAAGCTACCCTTGATTTTAGTTAGAGAAAGACTTTTTATAAGACGTGACGTATTCAAATTATTTCTCTGTATTATAGTTAATTAATTTCAAAATTATGCGTACCTACCAAAACACATTTGGGGAGCTTTTAGCATCATCGATTTTGAACGAACATGCAGATTAGGATTGGGGATACCCAATGTAAGTGATATACAATAAAAATAATTTCATTCCACCACACACATGATGAAATAAAATGAACTGAAGTGTACTTTCATTGGTACAAAGTGAATGAACACATCCCCCATTTGGTCCATTAACTATTATACACCACTAATCATCCACTAAAAGCTAGTCCAAATCTCCCAACCTATGCACACAAGAAATCCAAAACTCTTGCTAGAGAACAGCGCCACGCAACAAGAAGTGATAGAAGCACTTCAGTTTACACCAAATAAACAAGAAACCCTAACGACAAACACGCCACATGACGTTTCCACCCAGTCTCGGAAACCACAGAATGATGAGCTCCACTCGCAAAGCTCCCAGCAGCCGTGTCCGTAGTCAGCACCACGACCATCCAATCATCCTCCGACCCGACGCCGGCTCCGGTGAACTTCGAGTTGTTCAAATACTGTGCGTACGGAGAATGCGTGTAGTTGCTGAGCACGAGGGTGGGGACCAAGTCGTGCACGCAAACGGGCAAGACGACGCCGTCACTGGTGGTGTTGATGTCGATGTCGCATTTCTTGACGAGCCTGTTGTAGTTGGAAAGCGGCGGGGACTTGACGCCGGTGCTGATGCTGGTGCACGGCTGGTCCTCTATGTCCTCGGCGACTTCGTCGGCGAGGCAGGCGGCTTTTTTGTGCTTTGTGAGGACTGGAATTCCTAACGATGTTCTGAAGCTGTTTATGCCCTGAAGAAGATTGTCCTCATCATCTGTGTGAATAATTTTATACATATGGGCATGAGAGTGTTTCAAAGAACTCAATCCAAAAAGTAAACAAGGTAATTCAATTAGAAAATTAACCAATATTGTATTTAATAATGGATCTTGGGGTTGGGGTGTTTTCAGTCAATTAATAGAATATAATAACCCAAAAATTTGATAATTCTGTTATCTCGCATGCATTCAGCTAAATGAATCTTAGAAGATAATAAATTAAGCTACTGCTAAATATTTTTCTCAGATTTTAATTCTTTGTCTCTTGGCTCTTACAGAAAGTGTAAATTTCCCTTTTAGTCTTTACTCCGTTTGTCCCCATCTATAAGGACTAATGAGTGAGTCATTTAGCGCAAACCAGAGGCTAAAAAGAAATTAACCCTTTTACAAAACATGGAATGGTGTTGAAAGATATTGAAATTAACTATCAAAAGCTTTTCCAATAACCCTTAATTTTCTTTTTCTTTTTCTTTTGCTTTTTTGGGGGGAAGGTGGATTTTTTATTTTTTTGAGATGCTATAAACTAAACAGAAAAAATTCCACTCGATTTGCAAGCATTTTCTATTTTCCTACTTTCTAGTAACTTAAGAAGTACAAAACACTCAAAAGTATAAACTTGACTCCATGTTACTTTAATCACGAACTTCTAGTAGTCTTAATTGAAGGTTATCACTTTGAATGACTCCCAACAAAAATGTAAAAAACAATTATGAACAGACAATAGTGCTTCATTTCAACTATATATACATATTACATATTACAGTGAATATTATTAATTCTCATGTAGACAAAAAGAAATAAAACTTCCCATTATCTCTTCGTGAGTCAGAGGGATACGGAGGAAAGAGCATACCATTTTTACATTTCACCAAATGGGGAAGCAAGAAAGCTGCGTGAAAGAAAACAGTGAGGAAAACGAAGCTAAGTTTGAGAGCTGCCATTGTTAGACACACAGAAAAGAGTTTGTTTTTGAGAAAGATCAAGAATATATGCACTAGAATGAATATGCTTTAAATGAGTTTTTGCATGTGATTATTTAAACTAGAACACAGAGAGAGCTTATTTTGAATTGAAATGTTCTTTGAATATCTGACAGGTGCCTCTCTGTGGGTTCCCTGCAAATGGTGAAGCAGATTACATGCTGACAGGTACAAGTTGATAAAACTTGCACGTGGCTGCCATGCAAAGCATATCCATTTAACTCCGGGTTAGTTAGTCCTAACCATCTCTTTTGTTTAATTCTTACCTCTAGCGAATATTAGGCGAATTTGAAGTATAAAGTGAAAAATGTTATTTTCAACTTTAATGAATATGTGGAGTTCAAAAAATTTAAATATTATTTAAATTTAGATAATTTTTTTAAGACTTTGAATTATTTTATGTGATATTTATAATGAAAAAATAAGTTAAAAAGAAAAAGTAAAGTGTCGGTACATCGATTCACTTTATTTTTTAATTAAAGAATTAACATTAAAAATTATTTTAAATATGTCAAAATTTTAGATAAAATAAGAATAAATATCTCAAATTTTTAATTTTAATGTATTATTGGTTACAAATTTATTACAAAATTCAAGTGAGTTAATTATATTATTTTATAAATCAATTGATAAATATCATATTATTTAATTTTTTTATTTTAAAAACATAAAATATATAGTGTTGGATCATAAACTTGATCCAAATTTAAGAAATCCAAGTCCATTTCATAAAAGCTTCTTGTATTAGGTAAGATTTGAATTATTTATGTTGAGTGTGATAGGTGTAATAGGTGAAGATGAGTGGTTACTGATTTTTTGTAATTGTCTATTTGAATTGTTTAGATTTATTCTGATGTACTATAAATACCCCTAGTGTCATTTGATTATGCATCAAGTGAAGCAACAAAATCTAATTATAGATAGTAAAAAATAAGAGTTATTGTTAAAGAGTGTTGTTCAAGAAATAAAGTATTTTATATTTTGAGTGTTTGATTTTAAGAAATTCTCCAACAAAGTGGTATTAGAGCTAGTGTTCGATGCTATATATAGTCATATAGCATATTGAATTGAAGATTTCGATGAGAAGATCGTAACACTGTAAAACTTAGCTTGATTAGAGCCCGGGTAGGCCCGCACTCGCCGCAGAAAGTTTGATGTCTAAAACTTGAGTTAACTCACTGAGTTGAACCAAGTTGAACCAAATCGGATCTAGCCAGCATGAAACAAAACTAAGCCAAGTCAGTTAAATCGAGCTTACTCGAGTAGCTGACTGTTGATCGACATTGATCATTGACTGACGTTGACTGAAAGTTGACTCAAGTCCTTCTCAAGGTTTTTCAACATTCCGGATTCATCCGTGTAGTTAGAATTTTCAAATTCTCACTTAATTTGTGAGCTATGACAAATGGTGGTATGATGACATTTCAAGTTCCACCATTAAAGAGAAGCAAGTTTAACAATTGGAGTATTAAAATGAAAGCTTTATTGGGTGCACATGATGTATGGGAAGTCATAGAGAAAGGCTTTAGTGTTTCAAAAAATGAAGCTACTTTAACTGTGGTGCAAAAGGAGAATTTGAAAGATTTAAAGAAAAAAATAAGATAAAGTATCTCATCTATCAAATAGATGAAGATGTTTTCCAAAAGATTCCTAGTGTAACCATTTCAAAGGAAATATGAGAGAAGCTAGAGACCTCTTACAAAGGAGTAAACTAAGTTAAAAAGATTTGTATCCAAATACTAAGAGGAGAATTTGAGTATTTATATATGAAGATATCTGAATCTATTTCAAATTATTTTACTCGAGTTATGACTATTGTTAAAAGAAATAATGAAGAATTAAATAAATAAAGAATTATTGAAAAGATATTTGGTTCGGTGGACTCAAAGTTTGATCATATTGTTGTAACTATTGAAGAAACAAAAGATTTAGATGTTATGACGATCGAGCAATTTCAAGAGAGGTTACAAGCCTATAAAGAAAAACAAAACAAGAAGCATAGGATCGAAAAATAACTCCTCAAGATGGAAGTCAATCCAAAGAAGAGAGAAGAAAGTCTCGAGAATGAAAAAAAGGTATTTTATTCGAGATAGAGGCTGAGGATGAGGTAAAAGTTGTGGTCATGGACGAGGTTAGAATTTCAATAGCAATAACAAGCTGAGGACAAGGTAGAGGTTGTGGTTATGGATGAGGTTGAAATTTCAACAACAACAATAACTCCAATCATAAAAAAGGAGAAAACTCAACTAAAGGACAAGACAGAGGCAATCAAAGATTGAGGTACGACTAATCCTAAGTATAGTGCTATAATTGTCAAAAATTTAGGCATTATGCTTCAAAATATAGAGCTCCTAGTATCAGAGTTGATGAAAGAGTAAATTATGTAGAAGAAAAGAATGTTGAAAATGGTACACTTTTATTAGTATGCAATGACACAAGTAGGGGTAAAAAAAAATACATGGTACCTTGACACAAGTGCTAGCAATCACATGAATGGAAACAGAAGTATGTTTACGGAGGTAAATGAATCTATGAAAGCTTTTGGAGATGATTCAAAAGTACCAATGAAGGGCAAAGGTAATATTCTTTTCTATGTAAAAGATGATAGCCATCAAATCATTTCAAATGTTTACTATGTGCCCAATATAAAAAGCAATATTCTCAGTTTAGGTTAACTCTTAGAAAAGGGTTATGATATTCACTTAAAGAATTATAGTCTTTTCCTATGAGATGATAAAGGAAACCTAATTACAAAGGTGAAAATGTCAAAAAATAGAATGTTTTCTTTAAATATACAAAATGATGTTGTAAAGTATCTCAATGCTTGTTATAAAGATCCAACCTGGATTTGACATCTTCGATATGGACATTTCAACTTTGGTGGACTAGAGCTACTATCCAAGAAGAACATGGTGAAAGGCTTAGCAAACATCAATCACTTTGATCAACTTTGTAAATGATGTTTACTTGGCAAGTAGTCCAAAAAGAGCTTTCCAAAGGAGCCAAACTCAAGAGCTCAGAAGCCATTCAAGCTTCTTCAGACTAATATGTAGGGACCATTTAATCTAGGTTCTCTTGGTAAAAGAAAATATTTCTTTCTCTTTATAGTTGATTTTTTAAGAAAAATTGAGTTTATTTTTTGAAACAGAAGTCAGAAGTCTTTAAAGCTTTCAAAAAGTTTAAAATTACGGTGGAAAAAGAAAGTGGACACCAAATTAAAGCTATGAGATTTGATCGAGATAGAGAGTTCACTTTTAAAGAATTTGTAAAATTTTATGAAGCAAATGAAATTCGACGCCCTTTAATAGTTCCAAGATCTCCCCCAACAAAACGGTGTTGCAGAAAGTAAGAATAAAACCATCATAGATATAACAAGAAGTATGCTAAAAACAAGAGACTCCACAAAGAATTTTGAGTCGAAACTATTGTATGTGTAGTATACTTGTCCAATCGATCTCCAACAAGAATTGCATGAGACAAGAGACACCACAAGAAACATGGAGTAAAACAAAGCCTGGCATTGTCCATTTAAGGATTTTTAAAAGTATTCCCCATGTATATATACCAAACAAGAAAGAGCCAAGCTTAATGATAAAAGTGAGAAGTTTATCTTCATTGGTTACAATAATAATTTCAAAGGGTACAAACTATACAATCTAAACAACAGAAAGATCATGATTAGCTGAGACATAATTTTTGATGAGGAAGGAGAATGAGATTTTGGTTTTGGTGTGGATGGCTTTAACTTTTTTCCTATTGAAGAAAATAATCATGCACAGAGAATGCAAGTAGAAGAATAATAAGAGCCAACTACCCAGATATCCCATCAGGATCAACCACACGAGGAGAATCAGCATTATCTTTCTTAACTAAAAGAATAGAAGAACGTATAAGAAGTCTTTAAGATCTTTATGAGGTAGTTGAGAGATTTGATAACCTCACTCTCTTTTGTCTCTTTACTGATTGTGAACCAATCAACTTTAAAAAAACTATACAAGGTGAAAAGTGGAGAATTGCTATAGATGAAGAAATCAAAGCCATCATGAAGAATGATACTTGGGAACTTACAACTCTTTCCAAAAGTTACAAGGTCATCAGTGTCAAATGGGTGTACAAAACAAAAAGAAATGTGAATGAAGAAGTTGAAAGGCATAAAACGAGACTAGTTGCAAAAGGTTATAGTGAAAAGGTTGGCATAGACTTTGATAAAGTTTTTGCTTCTATAACCCGACTTGAAACTATTAGACTTATAATTTCTTTGGCTGTTCAAAACAAATGGAAGATTTTTTTTAAATAGATGTAAAGTTTGCTTTCTTGATTGAATTCCTCAAAGAAGAAGTTTATATCCAATAACTATTAGGCTATATGAAAAAAGGATATGAAAATAAAATTTAAGATTGAAGAAAGATCTTTATGGGCTAAAACATGCACCAAAGGCATAGAATAGTAGAATTAATAAATATTTTCAATAGAACAGCTTCAACAAATATCCATATGAACATACTCTTTATGTCAAAGAAAAGAATACAGATATTTTGATTGTGTGCTTATACGTGGATGATCTCATCTTCACTAAAAATAATCCAAGCTTATTTGAAGAGTTCAAGAGAGTAATGATTAAAGAGTTCGAGATAACTAACATCAGACTAATGATATATTACCTTAGCATTGAAGTCAAACAAAAAGAAGAAAGCATATTTATCTTCTAAGAAAACTATGCAAAGAAGATACTCAAGAAGTTCAAGATGAATGATTGCAAGCTTGTAAGGACGCCAGTGGAATATGGAGTCAAATTATCCAAATATAATGAAGGTGAAGACGTAGATTCAATATTTTTTTAATAGTTTGGTAGAAGTTTATAATATTTGACTTATACGAAACTAGATATCTTTTATGTTGTTGGAGTTGTGAGTCGATACATGAAAATTCCAAAGATCTCCTATTTTAAAACTGTAAAGAGAATCCTTCGCTACATCAAAGGAGAAATTAATTTTAGCTTGTTATAGTTGCTTTCTGATGATTACAAGCTTATTGAATATAGTGATAGCGATTGGGTGGAGATATAGATGATCGAAAGAGCACCATTGGATTTGTGTTCTTTAAGGAAGATACTACTTTCACATGGATGTCAAAGAAGCAACCAATTATCACACTATCCACTTGTGAAGCTGAGTCTGTAGCTGCCACATCAAGTGTTTGTCATGTAAGTTGGCTTAGAAATTTGTTGAAAGAGCTAAGTTTACCACAAGAAGAGCCAATTGAGATTTGTGTTGATAACAAATGAACAATTACTTTATCTAAAAATCTAGCTTTTCATAATTGAAGCAAACACATAGATACTCACTATCATTTCATAAGGTAGTACATTACAAGAAAAGAGGTGTAAGTGAAATATGTGAAATCACAAGATCAAGCAGTTGATATCTTCACCAAGTCACTTGAGCAAGAAGACTTTATAAAGTTCATAAGCTTACTTGGTGTCATAGAATCAAGTTTAAGGAGAGGTATTGGATCATAAACTTGATCTAAATTTAAGAAACCCAAGCTCATTTCATAGAAACCTCTTGTATTAAGTAAGGTTTGAATTATTTATGTTGAGTGTGGTAAGTGTAGGAGGTGGAGACGAGTGATTATTAATTTTTTATAATTATTTATTTAAATGATTTAGATTTATTCTTATGTACTATAAATACCCTTAGTGTCATTCGCTTATGCATCAAGTGAAGCAATAAAATCTCTAATTTATAGATAGTAAAAAATAAAAGTTGTTGTTAAGGAATGTTGTTAAGAAATAAAGTATTTTGTATTTTGAGTGTTTGATTTTAAGAAATTCTCCAACATATAAAACACTCTTAGTTAAAAAATAAATTACAAAAAATTAAATTTTATCTACGTACTATTACTAAAAAAAATAAGAGGATCTTATTGTACTACTCTTATTAGAAATTTTACATTATTTTTTTATTAAATGATAACATTAATTTCGGAAAAAAATTCAAAGATATACTGTACACTTCCGAACAATTCCAGAGGTAGAACTTGCTGGAAATCAATAATTTGAATCTTCTGTATCTCACATGCGTCCCTATCTCATAAAATCCGGCCACCTCCACAGAGGTGTCAGCTGCATGCCACCGGCACGACACATCCCCTAGTTCTTATGCCACGTACTTCCACGTGTCAATATCAAACTTCATATAAAATACTCACCGATTTGATACAATCTTTATGCTTTACATCCTAGACATCGAAAGCCTACACTATATATATTGATGTTTACTCGCTTATGCTCTTCCACGAACGTGTTAGCAACTAGAGCCAGTTCTGCGTATATAAACGAAACCCACCTGAGACATTACCGGAGATTTCAAATTCCGGAGACATTACCGGAGAGTCGGAGACCAGCTAGAGTGATTGTGAGAAATATGGCTTCTGGTAACCAGCAGTTTCCTCCGCAGAAGCAGGAGGCTCAGCCTGGAAAAGAGCACGTCATGGAACCCAACCCTCAATTCACTAGCCAAGATTACAAGCCCTCAAACAAGCTTCGAGTATGATTTACTTTACACACATCTGTTTAATTCCGGATTTCTGGATTTTGTATGATGGAATAGAATAATTTCACGTACCCAAAATTTTATAATATCTAATTCAAACTTTGATCAGTTTTTTATGTGTACGATCATACTTGTTAGCACCATACTTGTGATAACTGTCCGATTAATGCACAATTTTCAACTTAATTCGCAGGGAAAGGTGGCACTAGTGACTGGCGGTGACTCCGGGATCGGGCGAGCGGTGGCCCATTGCTATGCTTTAGAGGGAGCAACAGTCGCCTTCACCTACGTGAAGTCTCAAGAGGATAAAGATGCACAGGAGACTCTTGAGATCTTGAGGGAGGCCAAGACCTCGGATTCCAAAGACCCCACGGCGATATCAGCTGATTTAGGGTTTGATGAGAACTGCAAAAGGGTTGTTGATGAAGTGGTGAATGCGTATGGCAAGATCGATATTTTGGTGAACAATGCAGCTGTGCAATACAAGGCCGGCTCAGTTGAGGAGATTGATGAAGAAAGGCTCCAGAGGGTTTTTAGAACCAACATTTTCTCACACTTCTTCATGACGAGGTAAGAAAAGATAAATAAATTGGGAGATTGCAAGTAATGTCGTCTTAACATGCAAATTTGTCACAAAATTGGGGGATTTACAGGCATGCACTGAGGCATATGAAGGAAGGAAGCGCCATAATCAACACAACATCAGTGGTTGCATACAAGGGAAACCCTAAGCTGCTTGACTACACGGCAACAAAAGGGGCCATTGTGGCATTCACCAGAGGGCTTGCATTGCAACTTGTTGAAAGAGGAATACGCGTTAACGGCGTGGCCCCGGGACCAATTTGGACTCCGTTGATTCCGTCGTCGTTCAACGAAGAAGAGTCTGCTCAGTTTGGATCAGAAGTGCCCATGAAGAGAGCTGGCCAGCCCATTGAAGTAGCTCCTTGCTACTTGTTTCTTGCCTGTAACCATTGCTCTTCCTATATAACTGGCCAAGTGCTTCATCCTAACGGTAAGTTTTTGTCTTTTAATTAATTATCCGTGCATGCGCATTAATTTTTGCTCTCAAATTTGCTTTTGATGATTAATTTCTTGTTTCAATATTTTTGGTCTTGCAGGTGGTGTTATTGTGAATTCTTAATAGTTCTGTTTCTCAAAACTATCTCGACCACAAGTGGTTGATGGGTTTTCATCAAAGCTGTGGTGCCTTTTTGAGTTTGATTACCTTCCATATGAATGTGGCATATGAACCCTTGTATGTGCAAAAGAGACCTTTTGTTGTAAGTGAAGATATAAAATGTTCCCCTGTCTGTGTGTATGTTTAAATATGTAGCCAAGCAACCGCGTATGACTTACATGGGGGTGTTGGGCAGAATTAGATTCACGTTTTATGTTTTTTTTCCCCATCTTGACAAGACTTGTATTAACCAAAATACTTGTGGTTACCATAGATTATCCCATTCTAACTGCTACTGGAGGCGAATTATGGATTGTTGTTGTTGTGAATCGCGGAATCGACTTGTCATTTATGCATGGTTCAAAGATGAACATGTGGGTAATTAATTGGGTACCAGTGTAGACATCACTATCGAAATTGGAAAATAGCTTCAGTAACCCTTTTTTAGTTAATGGAAAAATGAGGATTACTCCTCTTATTTAGAGAAATTAACTAAAACTTTTCTGATTTCTTAAAGTAAGTTTAAATTCTTTTCTTTTGTAATTATAATATACTTTTTAATAATTAGCTCTCATTTTTGTATAAGTCTAAATTTTGGCTATTTTTATGGTTATAAAGGTGTTAATTTTAAATAGTGTTTTACATGTCATCTTGATGCTGGTCATTAGGTTTAAATATTTCGAGAATATTTTTAACTAGTTTTTTACTAAATTTACAAGTAGGAGAAACACATAAATATGTCCTTTTGTAATTATAATATGTTTTTTAATAATTAGCTCTCATTTTTATATAAGTCCAAATTTTGGTTATTTTTATGGTTATAAAGGTGTTTTTGTAATTATAATATGTTTTTTAATAATTAGCTCTCATTTTTATATAAGTCCAAATTTTGGTTATTTTTATAGTTATAAAGGTGTTAATTTTAAATAGTATTTTACGATGTCATCTTGATGCTGGTCATTAGCTTTTAATATTTTGAGAATATTTATAACTATTTTTTTACTAAATTTACAAGTAGGAGAAACACATAAATATGTCAATAAACCAGTTTAATATATTAAAATGTGCGTGTATGAAATCCTCTCAAAATATAGAATGTTTTATCCGAGTATAGACGTAGATATAGGTCAGATGAACAATTAGACTAACATTTACAATTTGACTGTGAATGAATAACATAATAAATTAAAGAGGGAAAAAATGCCTATATAAAAGGGTATATAAGTAATTATTGTTAAAATAATAAATTGCATATATATTTACTACTATTCGATGAGAGATAATTAATTAAAAATCTTTTAGTTAGCATAAGAACACAAACAAGCAAACAATAATAATAATAATGGCAGCGAACAATAAAATTCTAACAAATCAAAGATTGTGTTAGATTACAAAGTAAAATATAGTATATCGAATTCATTCAATCTTCTGCTTTTTTAATATCCTATGATTTTTCTAAATTAGTTTAACTATTGAGAATTATTCTATTTGAAAATTTTGAAATATTTAATTTTTATTAATATAAGCTACTGGTAAAATAATAAATATTTTCATTAACTGGAGGAGAATTTAAATTTATTTTAAAATACAGAGGAGATTTTTCTCAGCTGATGTTTGGTTTGAGGAATGTGAGAAAGTAAGTGGAGGAAAAGAGAAAAAAAGAAGAGGAAAGGCGGATGATATATTATTTTAATGTTTGATTTGTTAAAAAAAACAAAGAAAGGGAATTTTTAATTTTCGATTTAGATAATTTTATCTTTAATCGTAAATCGTTGATTTTTAGTATTTATTATAAATATAATTTTAAAGTTAAATTCTAAATTTATTTAATATATTTACATAAATAACTAAAAATATTTTGAACATACTTTTATTTAGAATTACAATTTATTTAAAAATTATTAACATAATTTTATTTATTAATAACTAAAAGTAATTATAATTAATTCAAGTGTTTAAAATTTATAATAAAATATAAATAATTTCTTAGTTAGTATATCATAATTTTAAAAGATTCATTCAGGACTAGAAAAAGAAGCTGGGCTAGCGGCCGTCGTCGTGAGGTCGCTGATGCTGGCGACTGCCCCACCATTTCAGAAAAGCCATGCATGATATGAAAATGATTAGATATTGATGATCTACGCAATAGATTAACTCATTTAGTCAGAAATACTGATTGCTTTCTTGGATACGTGAAAGTTAAAAAGGTTTTAAACTTTTTGAGTCAGATTTGAATAAAAGTTTATTTATTTTTTTGACCTTAACAAACGACGAAGTAATATTTAGCAGTGGCAGATGAGTCGAATGGTAGTGGCGGTGAGAAGCACGCGCTAGTGACAATGACGGCGGCGACTGTTATGCAACGGTGTGATAAGTTAACATTTTCATACTTTTAGATTAATTAATTAAATAAATATATTTTATTAAGCTTTTTAAATTATTAATTAAATTTAATTAATATAAAATTATGTATAATGTTAAATTAATAAAATAAAATTATAAATAATAATTATTTAATTACATTAAATATGTTAAAGAATTAGAAGATATTTTTAAAAATTTAATTTTTAACGCAAGTAGAATTTGAATTCCTCTTTATTCTTTAATGTGGAATTAAAATTCCATGTAATAATAAATTTAAATTTTAATAAAAATTAAAATCTTGTATATTATGTTAAACCAAACAAAGAAAAGAAAAAGAATATTCAAATTACAACACGACCTTGGTTTCTTTAAGCAACAAATGGTAATTCCCATTTTCCTTTTTAATGACATCATATTCACTTTATTACGTAGGTGTATATGTTACACTATTTTGAGAACTTATTACGAGTACGCTTCTCTTTTATTGACATTCACTAAATTAGGTCGAAATTGGTAGCAACCCACTGCTTCCGCGTGTATATAAGCTCGTTATTTTACTCAAAACGAACGGTGGCCGATGTCAATTTTATTCGTGATAGTCGCTCGGAACAGACAATATTCGCATCATGTGTATTCTATCTCTATTATTTATAGAAACAGTAAAGAACCTGCTGCTAGCATATTTTTATTTATGATCTCTTTTTTGAAATTTTTTTTTAAAATTTTACATTAATTAACTAGTAAAAATATAACTTAACATCACATAATATAAAAATAGTTCACGTTTTGAATAATCAGCAGCAGTATCTCTCGCACTTTCACCTCATCCGAAGCTAGCGAGCGTTTCTACCGGCGTCCCCGATGCATGCGGCCAACACGACACGTGGACATTCCTCTCCCGCCGCGTTCTCCTACGCGTCCGCATGCAGACTCATTATATACTCCACATGAAGTTAAACCAGCACTTTTTAACTTTATACAAGGGCACGCAACACGTATATTAATGTTCGCTTGCTTCTTATTTGCCTCAACGGCATTAACTCCACCTAGTGTTTCTTGGCATCGGAACAAACCCCAACTCCGAACGTGTCAAACAAGTCATTTTACAGTGAGTCAGAGACCCGGTAGAAGAGTGTTGAGCGTGACGAACATGGCTTCTAATAACCTGCCTCCTCAGAAACAGGACACTCAGCCGGGCAAAGAGCACGTTATGAATCCCATTCCTCAATTCACCGGTCCTGATTACACCCCTTCTAATAAACTTCGTGTATGGCAGCTCTGGTTAATCCGCATGTTTCAATTAGTGCAATTCACGAGATATAGTAAACTAATGTAAGCGTGGAATTTTTGCAGGGGATGGTGGCACTGGTGACCGGAGGCGACTCCGGGATCGGGAGAGCAGTGTGCCACTGCTTCGCACAAGAAGGGGCGACCGTGGCTTTCACTTACGTGAAACCTCAAGAGGACAAAGATGCAAAGGAGACACTCGAGATGTTGAGGAAGGCTAAGACCCCCGAAGCCAAAGATCCCATGGCGACATCAGCAGATTTAGGATTTGACGAGAATTGCAAAAGGGTTGTCCATGAAGTTGTGAATGCTTATGGCAAGATTGATATTCTCGTCAACAATGCAGCAGAGCAGTATGAATGTGGGTCGGTTGAGGACATTGATGAATCAAGACTTGAGAGAGTGTTTAGGACTAATATCTTCTCTTACTTCTTCATGGCCAGGTGAACCCCAAAAATATTAAAAATGAATTGAAAATTTTGTTTCATCAAAATTGATTTAAGTTATTGTTTCTTGTTTGTAATGACTATTATGATTGTAATTGTTTGATTAGGCATGCGCTGAAGCATATGAAGGCAGGGAGTTCAATAATCAACACAACATCAGTGAATGCGTACAAGGGGAATGCGAAGCTGCTTGATTACACATCAACAAAAGGAGCCATTGTGGCATTCACAAGAGGGCTTGCTCTGCAACAAGTTGAAAGAGGGATACGAGTCAATGGCGTGGCGCCTGGACCCATTTGGACTCCACTGATCCCTGCGTCATTCACTGAAGAAGAGACTGCTCAGTTTGGAAACCAAGTGCCTATGAAAAGACCCGGCCAGCCTATTGAGGTTGCTCCTTGCTTTGTGTTCCTTGCTTGTAACCATTGCTCTTCTTACATAACCGGCCAAGTCCTCCACCCTAATGGTAATTTAATTAATCGTGGTTTTATCCTGTTCAACAGTTATTGTACTTTAGAGGATTGATTCTGATTATTTTTTTTAACGTTTGCAGGCGGCACTATTGTGAACGGTTAATGAGATTTTGACAAACTTGAAAGTTCTTCGGCGGGCAGCCAGTTTTTTTTTTTTTTTTCCTCCTCTTCCCTTACTTCGCCGTGTTTATTGGGGCATCTTTTTAGACCTTTTGTATGTGTAAGTAGCAGCTCAGCTAACTGAATCATTGGCGATAAAAATGTAATGCCATGTACTCGCAAGATATATCATCTTGGTTTATGTGAGTTGAAAAGAGTTGGCACTGACTCATATTGTTCCGTAGGAATAGCAAATACACCAATAAACACCAGTTAAAGAGCAATTATTGATAATAATGATCACCAGAGTAATTTGAAAGTCGAAGCACCTGACGGGTTTAACTACAGGAACCTGATTAAGTACACTCTGCTCAAAGCTAGCCAAAGTATTCCAAGAGTTGAGACATCGTTTTCTCAATCTTCTGTCACATTCCATATAGGTTGAAGAAATCTGTGATACCTATGAAGGAAATTGATACTGAACATAGACTTCTGAAATTATTCGTCCCTAGTTAATATCCGACGTCTGTGTATAAGAAGTCATTTACCATACAAAAACAACCATTTCTGATCATAATGTAAATGAGTACACACGAATCAATAGAAACAGCTCTTACGTTACGTGCTTGCCAGAGTCATTAATCATGTGAGTTATAGCCAAAAGAAAATGATAACTTAAATAGAAAACATATCTTATAACAGAAAAGGAAACAAACTTGGATAAGATAAAGCTTCGTTATTGAATCACGCCCTCAAAGCGGAGGCTAAATACTACCCATGAAATGGAATGAGATGAAATGCACGTTGGAAAAAAATAAGAAAGAAAATTAATATACGACAAGGATAGATAGAGAAATCAATAACATGAGATCGTACTTTTGTTATTTGTCTGATAATGGTGATCCAATGTCTCTGCAATCCCATCGTTCTTGGAAAATCAGGATGATCCCCCAAAGCAAACCTCAACACCTGTCCCACCGATTCCTGCAATCAAACACTGGAATCCACACATCTCCAACTCTGTAGTAACTTTGTCAACTACTGTTGCAGACAGCACTGATCAGCATGGTCAAGGTAACAAAATGAACACAACAGCGGGGAGCACAGGTAAGTAAACAAAGTGAACCAGTGTTTATTCTTGGCTTATGGCTTCTTGCTGGTAATTTAAATGCGAACTGAAAATGTATTAACTGGTAATGCATAATTCTTTTTTTCTTTCCTTTGATATTCTGAGTTCTAACAGTTTTGTATAATTGAAGCATAGGTAACCTATTTCTGGAATCACCAACAAGATAAATGTGTTTTCCAGGCTACACAATGGAGCCTGCACTTTGGCCAAGTCCACACACCATTAGCCTTACGCAGCTTAACAAATGAAAGAGAAAAAGCTAGATCTTGCTTAATTGTCTCCTCTGAACTCTTCATTCCCTTGACAATAACACTACAAAAATCAAACACGATGAAGATGTGACCTTCATTTTGTAGCAAGTTATATTATTGGACATTATTTTCCTTTCTAGTTTTGGATAACTTATCTAAATGCAGATGAAGAAAGCTTGTTGCAAGTACAATCAACATTTTATTAAGATGCACCCAAGCTGTATTATAATCGTAGGCATGGTAAAAGCAAGCGACAAGAGATTATAGAAACAGAAAGAAAGAGAGAATAAATGCAAGAACATTACAAGTAAAAGTAAATAAAACAGAAGGATACATGTTGGCAATAACGTGAGTACACATCCACCGCCCCCAGCTCCTGTCAACTTGGAAGCTAGTTTGAACTTCAATGTTGTGCGAAGAACAGTTTCTATAGAGGAGTGGCTGACCCCCATACATTGAAGAAGACCTTGATTCATTTCCATCAACTCTTCTAACCTCCCTTCCTTTTCAGTAATGGAGAGGTCATCTGGAGTAGGTGACTCAATAATGGTAGATAATTCCTTGCTTATAGAATCTACAGCATTAAACACAGAACTCATGGCATCAGGATGTCTCATGCTCCTCTCTGAAACTCCAGCAACCAAAGCCTTTGTGTTTCTCCCGACTTTCGTATTAGTAATAAGCATTTTTAGTGGCATATTTGACTTGATACAAGTCATATTACCTGACCTGAACTTGATAATGTTACCTGTTGTGTAAATCAAGTATTACAAACATGTCCAAACACCACTCTCTTGTATCAGCAAGATATCAAAGTGTATGCATTGTTGAATTCGGAATACATCTTCATGTAATGTTAAATAATGATATTTTCTGGTCTTTTTCTGTTAAATGCATGTACCTGCATGTATTTTATGGTAAAAATTGATGAAACTATTCTGCTTTTGAAGAAATCCTCTTTTCACAAGAATTGTATTCGTATATCTAAATTGTTTTCATCCATTGAAATAACCACCAACAAATTCCAAATAAATTAGACTTGCAGACTTAGTCATTCGTTAAAAACAGGAAAGCCATGCACACCTACTCTTGTTTAAATTTGCATTGCTCTTTCCAACTTCTATTCCACAGGTAACCACTTAAACAAATTTATTTCTAATGCTTGCCCATTGACATGGCATCATAAATATAATGAAGAAATAATAGTACGACTGATGGGTATCAGAATAACTTGTCAAGTGGCACATAAGGCTTGCAGAGTAGGAGCCTCTACCATTACCTTCGGAATTCTTTCATACCGTTCTACAAAATCTCATAAATTATCAACTATTGGTTGGTACCATTCTACAAAATCTAATAAATTATCAATTATTAATTGGTTCCAAGACCTAAACATCAAAATCTAAACAACGAATATGCAAAAGCTGAGTGCCAAAACCTAGAGATCAACATAACTACAAACTTATTCAGAGCAGAATCACAAAGATTACATACCATATGCGCTGACTGTGTTGTCAAGTCCAGATGGCTTTCCATGAATTATCTTCTCACCTTCGAAAGCCCATTTATTCAACAAATCAAGATCAATCTCCCCATATGTTAACCATCCTTGGTGGTCCTTATCTAAATGCACAGAATTTAAGGAACCAAGCAGAGCAGCTGTGAGTGAGACACAAAATGCAGCAGATGAACCAAGGCCTGCACCTAGTGGAAGGTCAGAAGTAACAATAACTGTGGCTGGCTTAAACCTGAAAGAGAAGAGAAGTACCATTACAGACCAAATTATGAAGAGCATATAATTGATAATAAAGAATAATTATGGAGGCATACCCAATGATAGAGGTGTATAACCAGAGAAAAGCTGTCGCTCCAGAAGAAAGTCCAATTTTTGCCTCTGGAATATTTTGCTCCTCAACGAGAACTGCAATAGATTTGATGACTTCCATTGAGCATGCAGTGGGTGTTGAGGGGAAAGGACTACCCAAGTGAGATAGTGTTGCTTTTATTCTTGTAACCGACCAGCAAAATTTTAGTGCCATATCCTTGAGGTGGAGTTTCAATGTATCGTCATTATCTACGTACAGTTAAAAGGTTAAAAAAAAAAATATTAACCATAACAACCAGCTAAGAGAAGAAATAGATCCAACACAAATGTCATGGAATTAGTTGATACTTCTGCATTTCAGATAGAATGGATCATCTAATTCAAACTTTGGCATCCATGAACCTAATCAGGCTATTAATACAGGCATTTTGTTTTTTCGCAAACTGCAAATCCATATATCAAGCTGAAGAAGAACAGAATAATTCTAATTAGAATCTCATTTTCTAAAGCATGGACTTGCAGTTAAATCAGTAGATTTGAACGTACAAAGATGATTCTTTCAAAATTTCTCCCAAAATTGAAATTGAGCGCTACATTCGAAAGACTAAAAAGTGCATGAATAATACTCCTGGGAAAATTTTCAACATAGATTGGAACATCATTCAAACCATTTCATGTATAACAGATGTTCAAGTTCTTGAAGATGAAACTTACTTTTGGGCCAATTTCACTTTTTCCGACTGATTTCATTTCCAGGTAAGATCTCAAAAGGAATTTACATCAATACCACAAAGGAAAAAAGAACCACGAGAACAAGCTAGGAATGGACTCCAAATATAGAAATCAGAAGAAAGTATATAGAAAAAGCTAATGGAGAAATCTTTCTCGATATAATGATGCAATCAATGTTTTTTGAAAAAAAAAAAAAAGGAAGCTCAGTAACTCAATATTCCTCTTTAACCACTCATCAAAGTCCAAAACTTTTGTATCCATTGTCATATGACCAATTCAAGCAAAACCATTAAAATCAAAAGTAAATATCTCTCTCTATGAAAATTTTGTTTCCAATAAGGAAACAACATAGAAAAACTGCATGAACCAGAACAAAGAAAAAATTAGCTTAATATCTCCAAATGGTTTCTTTGGATCACCATATAAAGCAGTTTCAAATCAATCAAATGTCAAAACATTCATTCTTTCCACTGATTCCAGCTCCAATGTAAGCCAACACAAATTACACAAACAAAACATTTGAAGCAAAATATCACATAACAGACCACATAGTCACAACGTAACAAAAGGGTATCTCCCAATCTGCACTTGAATGAATCCCAAATCAACCCAATTCTCATAAAGCTCACCTCGTAGCATTCAGCTAAGAAAAATCATTTAAAAAACTCACCCAGATACATAAATAAATAAATAATGTGCTTGTAATCATCTACCAGAATCAGAGGGAAAATGTAGAGAGACATAAGTGTAAAGATCAATGCAGGCTGCCACCGCCGTTGATCCATGAACCACTGCGTGTTCTCCGGCGAGTATAATCTTCCCGGGAGCTCTGGCTTTAACCTCCATTTGTTTTTAAATTAATAGAGTTTGGTTTTGCGAAAAAAATTTGTAAAGAAATTCACCGTTCGTCACTCAGTGTGTCCGAAACTATAACTACTTAAAGATCAGCCCGCCCAGCGGCAAGTTGGCGGAGATAAACGAACAACAAAGATTCTTGATTTTGTTTGTTCCTGGTGGCGCGTGGCGCGGGGATGTCAATGTACTGTTCGTAAAGTTTAGACTACAATTTTTTATGTATGAGAAATATTGTTTGCCAAAGTTGAATTCTCTGTCACTAACACGAGCGAATTTGGAATTTAACCCCCTGGTTTTTAAATATTTATATTTTTCATATATTTTAAATAAAATAAATACGTCTGCTGTCTATGATAGTTAATTTTTCCTCTTGTCCCTAGGTTGTAAAGAGTTTATTAAAATTTAAATTAATTTTTATTTTTATTTTATTACAATTTAAACTCAAATGACTAATTAAAAAATATTATTTGAAAATCATTAAATACAAAAATTAATTACATGATAAAAGTGACGATATCACAAACTTAATTATTAAATAAAATTTGAGTAAAGTATGTTAGTTTAAAAATTCTAAATTAAAATGTTATATATCGTATTATTAAATTCTTATAAATACTTAAAATATTAAATATTTATATAAAAAATATTAACTTACTTTAGTATCTAATTAGTATTTTTATTAAAACTAATAAAATTAAGAATAATATTATATATTTTAAATAAAATAAAAAATTATCTCAAATGATACATCACTCTTTAATTATTTATAAAATAATATATTTTATTTATTTAAATTTTATAAAAAATTATTAATTATTAAAACAGTGACGTATTATTAAAAAATAAAAATTTAAAGTATTTAACATTACTTATTCAAGAGTCTGTCGAGTGTGATGGGGGGTTGGGAACTTGATTGGAACTTATGTTGCATTTGATTAGTGCGTGTTTGACAAGTGTTCAAGAAGCGCGTGGGATCTGAAGGTTCCTTTATATAGTTTCTTTTCACCATAATGTCTTTATTTGTTCTTCTAGGTCTGAACTCTCAACTACCCCACTACAATTGTTCTCTGTTTCGGTCTTCACTTTTCCATGTTGATTATAAAATTAAAATTTTTTTAATAAACACAAATTATCAATCAAAGTGATTAGTTTATATCCCTCAGATCCCATTTTATCATTTTTCGCTACTTATTGAATTATAACTATATAATTATCATATATTCAATAATTTTCTCTGTCTCATTCATAAAGTTAATCAACTAACACCCACTAATAATTAATAATATACGGAGTTCATTACAATAAGTATAGTTCATTATCAAGAATTAAAGTATAAACAATAATTAGACGTCTTAATCAATTGCAACTCACATTATCTTTCCATATATATATATATATATATATATATACACACCCTACATTAGAATTACAAACTGGTTTTTCAATTCCACATCATCAACAGGAGCACATAATGCTGATATGTTGCATTTTTCAATTATTTTTCTCATAGAAGAAGTAACTATATTTAATTATGTGCGCACCCCCCATATTTCATCATTTGAATTCCCAACAATGGCACCTGAAGAAGAAAGAGTTTTGAGAAGCAAGTGTTACAGAGAGATTGTTAGAAATCCCAGTTTAGTAACTCTTTAACTCATTCTTCGAAGCTCTCCTTTAAGGGTGTCGTGGAGAGTCTCGACAAGGTTGAGCAAGAACCCATCTGAACCATGCTTAGCCAGCAAGGAAATTGCCACAGGTAGATTATCATGCAGTCCTAATGGTATGCTTACCTGCATATATATAGATAGAAAGTAGACATGATTCGCCAAAAGGAAAAAAAGGGTGGGGTATTCGTACATCTAACACGTAATTCAAATGGGACAATTTATCCTCGAAATTAGGCGATTTTTCAATTTCTTTCCCTTCTAAAAAAGCTATATATATAATATATATTAGAAGAATTGCGTTATAGAGACCAAAGAAGAAAGAGACCTGGCAGAATCCTGACACTCCAGCAATGGACAGGAGGCTAAAAGCCCTGGCACGAAAAACTTCCAATTCAGATGGATCCATTTGTAGCTTTGGTGGAGGATCAGGAACTGTAGGGATAACAAGAATGTCATAGTCCTGAAAGAATATAAATTGCAAATGAGTGATGGCTTTCTTTTGTAAATAGGATTACAACATTCCTTTTAGCTAGCTGTAACAGATTTAATAGTAAGAGATTTCTAGCAAAGAAAGTTATAAGCTTCGAAGGCATATTTTTTGCTCCAAAAGATTGGGACAGGGAGATAAAGAGGGGTTACCCCAAGAAGTGCACTGAGAGCAGCACGTAGTTCAGTCTGTACAGATTGAGATACATCACTGTTTTCTGCAGATGTTCTAACTGCTTCCCACACGCGTTCTGATATTCCTGGGCCTAAATCAGGTTTGACTGTAGTCACCCAATCGCCATGGTTATTCTTGAATTCATACCTATGCTCCAAATTGTAACAAAATTCAGCATTCAAGAAATAATGAAACAAGTTTTTGAGTCACCTGAATATGTTCAGAAGTTTAAGTTCTCTTCACATAAGCACCTTTGTAGCAACCTCATGGCAGTTGAAAGGGCTGCCAAGGATGGTATACTATACTCCTGCTCTTTGTTTCCTTTGCTCATGAAATACTGCAAACTGGGAACTTTGTCCTTCACATAGTCTCCAAGAATCACATTCTCTATAATGTGACCTGCACACAACAAATCAAATATTACTACCATTCTGTGTCTGATGTGGTGAATAAATTCCAAATTTTCTACAGAACTAGACTGGTATTAGAATTATTAGCTGGAAAATCTACCCACCACCAAATAATTTCTCCACTGATTTAACTAGACCTTGAGTCAATCGATCACTTGGAATGCTTGAAAGTTGCAGGCAATCTTCGGCAAAGATCACCTGCCCAGGTCTGACCAGACTTCCATCATCAGGCAACTGCAGTAGAACACGTCCAACTCGATTCAAAATTTTAGGATCCCAAGCAAACCATCCTAGATGAAAATTCAGTGTAAAATGATGAGACCATATTGAAGACATGCTGCAAGTTATGAAGTTTCATAAATAAAACAACCAGGGAAATACCATCAGTTCCTTACCTACAGTGTCAAAACTCTGTGCCATAGGAATAACTCCAGCAGTAGAAATGGCACTGTGTGAAGGCCGAAATCCGAAAATCCCACAATAAGAGGCAGGAACCCTTACACTTCCACCAGTATCAGTTCCTGAGATGGACAGAACATTTTCCTTATCTTGTAGCTATTGAAGCAAGAAATCACTACACATAGGAACTGTAAAAGAAAGAGATACTGACCCAAGGAAAAGTCTACAAGCTTAGCCCCAACCACGACAGCAGATCCACTAGAAGATCCTCCAGGTATCCGGTCTGGTGCACATGGATTTTTGGGTGTTCCATAATGCTCATTTTCTCCATTTATACTGACATGATGTGATCATCCACAATTTATGTAATGTAACAAATGAATTATGGATAAAAGAGCCACAGAATTGACATGATCCATGTAACCAAAGAGTACAGAATAAACCAATTCAGTAACTTTTCATCAAGCATAATGTCCTCACCAGAGTCAACTTAGAAGAGCAAGCAAAAAATACTTCACTAAAATAGCTGGGAAATATAGTTAAATTTAATTCCTATACAGCTGAAACAATGAATTGGTTTGAACTCTAACCAGTATGCCATTTCATCCATGATAGTTTTACCAATGGATCTGGCCCCTCCATTTAACACAGCCAAAACAGCCGGCGCGGTTGATGTGGCAGCGGAATGAGTCCTTGCCCAATCAGGATTTCCAAATCCAGTAACATGTCCATCCACATCAAATCTGCTTCCAAAAATTCAAGTTAAAATATCAACAGCCAACTGCATAGAGTATGCGAGTTTGCAAAAACAACACATTAAGCATTAAGATAATATAAATGCACTGCAATTGATGCAATAGTTAGCATTGACACTTCTCAAGAGCTGAATTGGAAACTAAATTACCCAAAATACAATTCTACAAAAAATTAAACAGAATTTAAAAGCTTGCAAACAACTTTTAGCATACCCAGAAGGTGAAACGATTACAATATTGCTTGAATTCAAAGGCACATGAGGACAAGAATGTTTCTACGAAATATTACGTGTCCATCATGAAAAAGAGCAATTTAATAAGAAAGAACTAAAATAAATTCATTTATGTTATGTCTTCAAGCTATCTGAAGACTTACATGTCTTTAATTGCAAAAGTGAGGCCACTTAAAGGGAGTTGATGAGCCGAAAAGCTTGGTTGAAGAACAAATTTCTCCATGAAAGCTCCACAACCCGAGTCTCTTGATGCCATTTGTGCTACTGCCAAAAGTGTCTACCATGCTCCCAACATTTATGGTCGGCAAATGGCTAAGACGCAGACGTTTGCTAGCTACAAGTTAAAACAGCGTCGTTTTGCAATTGCTAGCAGGAAAAAAACTGTTATTCTACTTCTCTTTTTGGCAGTCTCTGAGGGGTCAAATGTGGTTTTTCAGCAGACTTTTTAGCCTATTACAAATGTACTCTTTGACGCCTTTGTCATGTTTAGCTGTAATTAGTGTCTTTTTCAATTACGTACTAATTCATTTTAGCCAATATATACATGATTCCAACAAACACCAGCAAACGAACAGCTTCGTGGATTGGCAGCTTTGTAATGCGTCGGCATTTGCTTCTTTCTTGGCTCTCTCTCTCTCTCTCTCTCTCTCTCTCTCATATTTTTTCCTTTTTCTCATTTCACATATCCTCTTGATTTCCCTTTCTTGTTGAATTATTATTATTTATCATCTCAAACGCAATCATGGTTTCCGCTGGAGACTATCAAACAGTAAATACAACAGATGGTCTTGAGGCTTGTATATTATGCAAATGCAAGCGGCACAATCAGGATATGGCGAAATCATGATCAATTCAATTTCCCCTCTTATGTTCCTCTGTTCCTTATTCAACTTGCTTATGTTCTTTTTATCAATCACCTTCTTGTAGCCATCCTCAAACCTTTACGACAACCTCCAATAGTCGGCCAAATCCTTTAAGTACTTCATTATACGAGAAATACTTATATGGAGCAGACGTACCACCTCAGCTGTATTAGAACCTCTCATTTTAGCAGCCTGGTGGGTAAAATTGCTGGACCATCCACTTTAAAGGATCTATCAAACATGCAAAAATGTTGAGTTTTGAGGTGGTACGAACGCCCCACTTACCCTTTTTTACCATTCACACATCGTTGATCTTATATAGTAGTTTTTATTCAATTCATGCGGGCGGGAGTACTTCTAGGTCAAAGATCAACCTTTTTTCAACAGGCAATGTTTCCTTACAAGAGCGTGATGTTGTTAGAGACATATGCTAGCATCACTTGTTATTCTAGGCGTTCTTGATTGGATGAGACATGGATGACTACTAAGGTCCTTAGCATTGCCTTGGCTGGAACTTCAGTCCCAATGGCTGTCAGGCTTGGTACATTTTTCCTGGTGATAGGTGAATCACAAGGGCTTGTCACTAGGGGTGGTTATACGTTTTGTGCCATGGCTCTAAGCGCGACAAACTTCCAAGAACTCACTCAAATCCCCAAAGACTTCAGGATTCAACACTTGGATATTGGAAGGATTGCATTGTCTTCAGCACTTTTAAGTGACCTTTTCACCTGGATGCTTCTTCTTGCCTCCTTAGTATCTGATCTTAGCCAATACTATGAGGTGCTCTCAACCGTTGGCTTCATACTAATATGAGTAGTTGTGATTCGTCCGGCTCTCCTATGGGTGTTTTGCGGTGCAATCAGAGGAGATAATAATCTCTTGGACACCCATATCTCGTTTGTGCTTGCTGGGATTTTGTTATGCGGATTCATCACTGCCGAATGTTGAGCGCACTCTGCCATTGGTGATTTCACTTTCGGAGTAATTATGCCGAACAGACAACTGATCACCAACGCATTCAAAGGGAAGCTTGAGGACTTTGTGTCATCTGGGTTGCCTGGCTTCTTTTTACTCATTGGATTCCGATCAAATTTTGTCGTATTTTCTTCTCATAAACCTTGGATATTTGCGTTGGTAGTTTTCTTTGGGTTTGGAATGAGCAAGATTTTGATCACTTTCCAAGTCTCAATGCTTCACAAGATCCCACCTAAGGAAGGCCTGGCCCCTGCCTTTTAGCTTTGATTGTCCTCAACACCGCTTGCAATAGAAAGGTTAACTACTTGCTCTTCTAAATTTTCAATTCAATATCTGTGTACTTACAAAATTAGGGATGCAAAGTTATGACATTTGAGTTGTTGTTCAGGATTTGGTCTACAAGGCAACAAAGCAATTCATCAAATACAAGTGCAGAGCCATACAAAGAACAAAGGAAAAAGCAGAATTTCGAATCAGAGTATGCACCCATTCAATACGTGACATAGCTGGTATGATTAACCTCCTACAAGTTTCAAACGCCACCAACCAATCTGCGATCCATGTCTTCGCAGTCCATCTTTTGGAGCATTTAGGACATTCTACTGTCATGATACTGATGAATGATGGAAGCAACTCTACTGGGTTCAACCATTATAGTCCCATGCAAGCTGCAGAGGCAGAGCAATTCAAGAAAGACATTGAAAATTATGAGAAGACAAGTAATAATGCAGTCATCATTCACACACTCACACCCATATCCCCTTTCGAAAGCAAGCATGAAGACATCTGCTGTCTTGCAGAGGACAAGCGTGTTGCCTTTATTATCATACCATATATAAGACCATTAACAACTAATGACAAACTTCAAAATGCCAACACCAACAAAACTGTGTACCTAAACCTGTTGCAAAACACACCGTGTTCAGTGGGTATATTTGTTGATCGTGGACTGGGCTCAGATGAAGATAAAGAGTCCCAGCTCAAGGATCATCACGGAATACAACACTTGCTCATGCTCTTCATAGGAGGGCCTGACGACAGAGAGGCCTTAGCCTATGGGTGGAGAATGGCTGACACTGACAGTTGTACGATTTCTTCCAGGTAAGGACCCAAGAAGTGTTCTTCATCACAAGCACAACAGTGAAGTAGCACAACGTATGGAAAAGCAATTGGATGATGAAGATATATATGAGTTTAAGTTCAAGACTATGAATGAGAAAATGTGGTGAATACTGGTGAAGAAATTGTTGCAGCAATAAAAGATCTGAGTGATAACTGTGATCTGTACTGGGGACATCTAACTTTTCTTCGCATGCATCAGTTCTTGTTATACAGCGATACATTAGTAGAAAGACAGCAAACAAAGTGAGTCCAGCAAGCATCACTGTATAAGCATTGACCATTATTGGGAATCCAACTGCTAGTCAAATAATTGACGACGATTATGATGATGATGAAGATAACAAATGAACCAAAACCATCTGCGCAATTAATCTATGCAAACTCTCTTTTCCTTTTCCTTTTTTTGTTTGTTCTCCCCTCTTTTTGGATGAGAGGTGTGGAGTTGAATGCTAGAAGTGGTTGGTCTTTTCGTAACATAGAAAGCAGTATGTAACAAACTATTACAAGAAACAAAGATTAAAAATATAGGGCATGCTTTGACTGAGATGCTATCATTTTGGAACTAAAATTGCTGTGGAATGGAAACACTAGGTATAAAATATGAATGAGAGTGTGGTGAAAACATCAACTCCCAGGTAAAAATAGAATTGGTTAATCACTGGCTGCTGCAGGTAACTGCAATAGTAAGAATTAAGTTGGTTTCAAAAGAATTAACCATACCATTTGTCTGACTGCTGAAAATGAGCTTAAAGAAAGAACAAGGTACCCTACCAGTTCAAAATAAATGCATTTTCACATATATTCGATATAAGATGTAGAATTAAATATTTTTTAGCAAAATAATATTTGTAACTCGTGGCAAAACTCATGAATGTACACCCTTAACTTTCACAAAGAAAAAATTCAATCTGTTCCATCAGAATCTTCATCAAAGATATGCAGGTATGGAATTACAGGCGTCCGTCCACTAGTTTCCCCTTCCTCAGACTCCATAGTCACTCTAGATGTGTTCCAACCCAGCCGTTGCATGTAGACTGCATCATAGGCCTCAATGTTCAACCCTGAAGCAAGAAAGAGTTGCATCTCGTTCACAAATCGATCTGTTCTTGCCATCAGAAAAGGTCTTGCTGCATCAGAGACTAAAGCCTTGAAGTCTTCTTCTTTCGTTTCAGGAGTTCCCACCTGGCGCCGTTGCTTATTTCTGCTATTTAGTCTCCAATTTAGGTAGAACAACAAATAATTAAAAGTCCATTTAGAATTTTCATCATACTTCATTGACAAACTCTAAAAGAATATGGGATCTAGTGTTAAGAGTCATGAAAGATTTCTAATGGCAACTCCTATTTCAACTAATTTAATATCAGTATAAGCCTAGAGAATATTACCTCTTCAAGAATGAATCAACCACACCAAGTATGTGATGCACAACAATTTCAACATCTTCCTCCTACACAAAAAAGAACTCAGTCATTAATAATAAACCCATTCTATTAGCATTACAGTCAGGATATATCGTCATTGTAAGTAAAGGCTGAAGGGGAAAAAGAAAAAAATCTATCAAATTGCATAGCGTTACACATAATGAACAATGCTCGGGAACACAATAGAAATATCTGACAGCTAATACAATGATAAGCAAGCTCTAAACCGAGGAGGAAGAAATTGAAAAAGAAGGAAGGAACAATAGACAGATGAATATATATATATATATATATATATATACCTGCATTAGAGCTTGAATTTCTCTTCTCAACCAGCTTTGGAGCCACTGATTTGATTGAAGATACTTATGGGACTTCCAATACCGTGAAACATTGAATACATCATTTAAGATACCTGGTTGAACAGATAATTGACTGAAAAACATGCGTATAGATAGCAAGGTTTTGTCAGAAAATAACACAACAAGATATCAGAAGCCAAAGGATCAAATGAAGAGCTGTTTAAGACCTGGTTCTGTAAAATAGCTTTGTAATCTGTATCTGTGGGCTTTCGAAAAGAAGAAACTGCAGGGAGAAACATAGTAACATAAACGAAGACATCTGACAAACATGAAGAGAAAATCTGAAGAGAAAAATAAACATTCAAAATCACCTATCTCCAAAAATTTGACTAATGTAATGCCGTTGAAAGTCAGTTCCATCATATCCATGAATGATTGAAACATTTTCTGTCTGCATATCCATCAAACATTAGAATCATCAATGACACATTTTACACAGACAATTCTTCTACAAAAATCTAAAATGCAATGCTTGCAGGCCTACTAGTATGCAATATTATCAGAAGTACAGATGAATATGCACAAAGACTAACCTTGCACAAAGGACACTTTACAGAAGAAAGCAGGCTTGAATGCTTGCTAGCAACCACTTTAGTCCAATGTACAATGCAATTGTAACAAAACTTATCTGCATCACAGTAATGCAAATCCAAAGGCTTAACGAATAATTAGAAATGCATATCAAAGTTTTTAATTTACTAATAAATTTAGTAAGCATATGAACAAATTAAGTCCACATCATTATTCTTTCATTTTAATTAAAATCATTAAAATTTACATCTGTGAATTAATACACAACAACCAAGCTTCCAGAACGGTGGTCAAGATTCATTAAACTAAAAGAAAGATCTTCTTTTCTTACAGTTTTAAAGAAACCCAACTCATGAAACTGAATAAAAAATCATTGTAAAAGGAAGAAGCCAATAATAAACCCAAATTTCTTTTCCCTTTAATAGGAACTTTCTAGGCAACCAAACAGAAGGTTTAGCGAGAGAAAGCGAAAGAGACGTACGGAAACATTTGTCGAGATATGATTCTTCAACAACGGGTCCGAGGCAGATAGGGCACGGGTTTGGATTCTCCGAGGAACATGAAGAAGATCCGCCGCTTTGATCTTTATTTTCCATTGTCTTCTCCTCTTTTTTTGACCCAGTGTTTTCTCATTTCAGTGGAGGGGAGGTCGGGTACTTTATGTAAATGAACAAATTAAGCCTTCATTTGTTTTTTTTTTTTAAAGAAAAAAAAGAATCAAAATGGAGGGGCCCTCCATTGAAATTCCGAAGCGTCTTAAACGCCATCTGATTCGATTATGTGATTAAATATTCTAATTTTTTTAGTACAGAAATTGGTTTAATCACAATTCATAGCAGAATAACACAATTCGAGTGGTAATCCAAATTTTAGTTTGTCATTAGTGAAGTGTTGAAATCACCTGTTCCATATTAATTTTCTTTATTATTTTTGTTTTAATTTTTCCATCCTTGTGATTAACAAAGATTAGAGAGACCAAAGCGGGGTGATGAAATTCAAAAGATAGCCGTGTAATAGTAGTGATTTTGTTTTGTAAGATAGCCAAAACTCAAATTTCTAAAATCACCCTTTTATTCCCAGCATATTCCTGTTGATAAGTAAACAACATTACAAAAGTCCGAGGGGTTATTACATCAAAGTTCAAAGAGATGCTCCAAGCGTTGCCCTCAATCAAAGTTTCAAACTTTGGAAAAATGAGAACATTATTCTACCAAAAAATCAACTTTATTTGGAGTAAAGAACACTGAGCCTTATTTGTCTGCAAATTAAGCTTCAACCTGCACATTCAATAATAAAAGAGAACTGGAGATTGAGTTCATTCAAGGTTACAGTACATGTTGATGGGATAATTGCTTTATCCAAAAATCAAATATGCTGAGATATTTATAGAAGATTGAGTATATACGACAATGCTTTTGTATTCGTAATAAATCTACCTCTCAAACTCTGAAGCTGTAAAGAATCCCACAATGGTGCATACAAAACTGAGAAGTCAAATTTGATGACACTTTCGCTGCCAGACCAGCGAAAACCAATCTCTTGATTGTAACTGAGATTTCGTTTCTTCACAATGAGCCTGAAAGGTTCAACAGAATATGCAAATTCTTCCCTGGACTTTACACTATCATTGGAAGTCTTCTCCTCCAGGGTTAACTTGTGACACTGGGGGATTTTCTTTTTCTGTCCCACATCAGGGAGTGGCTCAAACCAAAATAACTTTTTCTTGACCAACTTCACTCTGTAAGTCTCACAAGTATCAACGTCAGCAATGTGTAGCTCAATAGGAAGGTATGCATCCAAAAGTTTACGGTTACCTTCATCAAGATTTGCTAAAATGTGCTCTTCAAATGCCTCTGAAGGTGGAATCTTTAGGCTGTCCCAACGAATGTGATCTGTTGTGAGTTTCATCCTGAATGGCCATAACTTATCCGCTTCTATGATGCCACTGCTGCATTGCCTGATCCTATTCTCTCCACAGCTGCATTCTGCTTCTGCAATGATAATACTTTGGGTTTTCATTGTGTTGTTCATCATGTAAGCAAATTAGAAGTAGGCCAACAGAATGAGCAATGTTCAAGGAACAACAAAACACAACACTTTTTATAAGAAACATTGAGTTCTGCCATTTGGGATCTGCAAAATGCAGTTTTGCTAACTGCAGTTCACACGTATAATCTCTTCATCATTTCCTTTTCCAGATATGTTGTTTTAACATTTTGCTGTTAGTGTTAATTGTATTCGTTGTGATTACCATATACATGTGTAATTATACATAATTGTTGTTTAAATGCTTCAGTAAAGAACCGGCATTGTTTGCAGGAGTACAACAATGATTTTGTTGTCACCTCTATAAAAACAAATATGTGATTATCCGTTACTTACATATGCACAAAAGATTAGTTATTTTTCATTATGTGAATTGATATCAAATGCATCCGCTACTTGGCAGGGATTAAGGAAAATGAAGTAATGACAGCGATGAAAGATATATGCATTGATACAACAAATGAAAACAATTAGACATGTAAGTGTAATAACACTGGCGCAATATGCCACAACTGGCATCAGTGTATTAAATTCCTACTTCTTTATTTATTACTTTATTTGGTAGGTGTCTCCAATCTGATATTTCTTTTCAAAACGGTTCATTTCACAGAATTTAATTTGATAGCTAATTTGCTTTGGGATATAACCTGCTATGAACATTGTGGAGGTCAAATATAAATGAAAGGTTTGTTCCCAGAATTCGAAAGTCATAGAGCATCATCACTAAGGGTTTCATAGAAAACATATCTTAGCCGGCAAGTTTTAAACAGTAAACATGAAATTGTCTATCTTCAAACTAGTGCCATGACTTAACTTGATTCTGAAGCTTTGTTCTACACATTTGCAATTGATTCAGTTGCCTCTTTATTGTCTCAACTTCTTTTTTCATCATCTTGATCTCTTCCTGCGAAGACATCCGTCCTTTCTCTAAACTTTTACTCACTCTGATAATTGCCTGCCCCTTTGTTCTCCGGAAATTTGATCCTGCCACTGTCATCACTCCTGTCATATTCACTTGTTCAAGAAGGATATACTGCACTCTCATTTTTAAGGGCAACCGATCATTTTTCATCATGTGCTGGCGAGCTTCTTGAGAGAGTTTATGAAAATCCATGGCTCTACTTACACTTGCCCTTTCTTCTTCTGTTAGGTCAGGATGTGCCTGCAATTAAGTAACAAAAACAAATACATGAGCATAAAAGCGCAGCATGTGGAAATGACCTATAGCAAATGACTGAAATAACTACCTTACCTTGAGATAGATGTCCATGGCTCTGTAAAGATTATCATCACAAACTCTAGCACTTTTTGGAAGTGCTTCTGCTAATAGTTGAAATCTCTTGGCTGCAAGGTTCTTGTCTCTTGCAATTAGCTTGAGATAGCCATCTACCAACCTTCCAACTACAAATATTCTTGGAGATTGATTTCTTAGAACAAAAGAAACATAATATTCAACCACTCTAACAACAATGCCTACATCATAAACAGTATCAGTTTCTCCGTAATTCCTAACCAAGAGATCCGAAACAGGACGGTGCTCCAACATGAACGCTATTCTTCTTTCTAGCTTATTCAATAATTCAGCATTAATTTTCATCATCAGCCCCAACTTGAGAAGGTGAAGTAGAAAGTTGCAAGAAACTGCATTTTCCTCCTCAGGCAAGATCCTAATCAAACTTTCAGTTGTGACCCGGCATAACTGGTGAGTCAGCTGCTTGGGGGTAACATCGTTGAGGCCAGAAGTGATTTGGGAAAGCCATTTTGAAGTCCACTTAGCTATGCATGACCCTACAAGCTCTGATCTGATTCCTTTTCTTTTTATGGAATTGATTACTTCAATAAAATGATCTATCCGAAGGGAGGAAACATCTTCAAACCACCAACTGTCAACTCTGCCTTCCTTTTCCCAGTCTTCTGCGTTGTTTACAAGAGCGCCCTGTCCATCACCATCATCAAAAGCAAACCCCTCTTGATTTATGTTGGCCTTCCATGCAATGGCTTCGGAGCAACGTTTCAAGATATGCAACTCTTTAGCCCATGACGCTATGGATTCACAGCCTTTCAGGATCTGAAATGTATCCTTCCATGATGAAAGTATAGAAAAACTTAAAAAGACTTCTGTTTTGGTTATTAGATTTCCTTGTTCAAGATCATCACTCATTTCCAAGAAATTTGCAGCGGAATACAGTGCAGCAATGTTGGTTGCTGTAACATCAACTTTCCATCCATAACAGAATTTCACGACTAATTCGAAAATTTCTATTCCACCTGGAAAATTGCTGATGAAAATCTTTGGGTTCTTTTCTTTCTCTCCATTGCTTCCCCTTTTGAATACAATTCTGTTTAAGTATTCACTTTTTGAGACCATTGCAAGCTGCATGCCAAAAAAATGGTGATTTATAAGCTTTGACTTTGAGAATACAAATCTCAAATCATGAGGCTTTGTCTCAAAAGATTCACCAGACATTGCAAGCTGAAACATCTCAGTTTTGTAAAATGGATACCACTAATGCTGCAAAACAATGTACTTTTTCCCTATGCATCACTTCAACGATGAGACAATAGAAGAAAACAGTACTAGACATGGAGATGCATCAATTTATTCAGCAAACCTTGTGTAAGTGAAAGCAAGAATCAGCAACTTGCACAATCAAATCACTAGTAACTTTTGCCCGCACAATCCTGCAAAGGACAGTTAGTAGTTATTGCCGTATGAAGAACTTTACCGTAGACAGAATTCAAACATATGCAAGTATCACGAAATATCACCAGTCCTTGTGTCTTCTTTCAAGAGCTTCAGCAACCATACTAACATTTGGCGGAAAAATTATACAACGGTTTGGCTTCCTACCAGTTACCGAACAACAGGTGGGATTTTCTTGATCTAAAATTCTTCCCATGCTAGTCTTATCAGTTCCACTAGTGGCAAAACTGTACTTCATGATTCTTCCTGCAAAAGTTAACTAGTTTGTAACTTTGATGATCCTGAAAGACAACACAAAGAGAAACTCACTGAAACTTTGCAGAAAGATAGAAGAATCTGTCTTGATATTTACTTCTGGACTAGGATTAATGAGTGTAAATGTGACCTGCTCATGAAGACTGTGCAATACGTTAGCTATGCCATTAAGAGGGTTTGTTACCTATTGCCATCATCTGTCACTAAAAGCAGAATTGTTGCCAATAGAATGATAAATGCATCTCATCCACTTACAACGGGAATTGAGCTGCCTTTCTCAATCAATGTCTCTACATTCCGTAACCATAATAAATGCATCTAGCAAAAATACTAAAACAATTTGTCTTCCTCTTTTATGGGTTGATAGTAAAGGGTATACTATCATTGATGACCCCCAAGAAAGTCTGGAAAACTTGGTAAACAGAGGAAAAAAAAAAAAGAAAAAGAAAAGAAAAGGACGTTTTGGTCCCAGGTTGAAACCCGCAAATATGCAAAATTCGTTCAATTGAAGCTTGTGCCCCATGCTAGAAATTTGAGGTTGGTAATACTCTCCTTTTGCAGTCTTGGCTCAATAAAATGCCTAAATTGGACATTAAAGCCGTTTGATTAGCAGTTAATTAACTACTAAGAAGACTAAAATAATTATAATAATAAAAACCTATTAAGAAAATAGTTTATCTTTAATGCCTTCTTTCTAGATAGTTTTTAGTAACCAAACCATGGAACTTGAGAATATTATTACCCTTAAACCATTCCATCTAAGGATTTCAGGTGGAAAAAATTTTGTTTGTATCATTACCAATTACTTTCTGTTTTTATCTCGTAATTAAAAGGTCGTTAATTTCACTTTATCAATTTTTTTGGTTAAAAAAATAACCAATGAACCAAAACAATAATAACAAAAAAGAATTCACTTGCAAACCACTTTTCTTTTTTCCCCCTTAGTTTATCAAATTTAGGGCCCATACTAAAAGTCGGGCGAACCCTTGAAAATCCAGCGAACCATGGAACAGTTTCAAGCCACTAATTCGCTAACACGAGCCAAGATTTTCAAATTCATAACGGTCACCAGTTCTTCTTCTTCGCATAAGCAATAGAAACTAAAAAAATGCCTCAAACCCTTCAATTCAAATCCCATTTTCTTCTCTCAAATCACTCTTTTTTCTCAAACTCAGTTGTTGAAACATACACTTTTGTTCAAAACCCTAATGTCGCTACAAAGTTTCCATTTTTCTGGTGTTCTGTTTCACAGTCACACAAAACCCATATCCAAAAACCAATCGTGTGTGCAAAAAGGACCAAAAGGCGATCTGGGTATCAAAGATCAACAAGGCTGGTGCTTCAGTTGGTCTCAATTTTAGCTTCTAATCTCAAGGTTTTACCACAACCTTTGGATCTAGTTATTGAAGAATTTATTGGTGGAGACGGTGAGGGACCAGGGTTCTTGAAGGGTTTTGGAGGAGGGTTTAGTTGGTGGAGAAGAAGGAAAAAGGGAAATTTAGGGTTTATGGTGTTCTTGTTGATTTTGGGTTCTTTGCCTCTGTATTTTGGGAGAGGACTAAGAAGCGATACTTTTATTGGGGTTCTAGGTTTGGGTTTGTTTGGGATTATATTGATCAAAGGGTTTAAGAAAAATGTTCAAAATTGGATCTTCGGATTGTGTTGTTTTGGTGCTTTGATGAGTTTGAGGTTGAGGAGAGAGGAGGCAATGAAATTGATTCATGAATTTAGGGTTTGTGCTCCAAAGGTTATGGTAGAGTTTCTTACAAAGAGTAAAAGAAGAGGTAGAGGAAGATCATTGTGATTGTGAGATTATCACAATTCTTTTCTATTATGATGTTACACGATTTTTTATTTTTTAAATTTTTGGTTAAAGAGCTTCAAGCAAATTTTGCTTTCTTTGTACCCTATTCTATGTTTCTTTTCGGTTGGTAATTATGGATTGATCCTCTACATTTAGGTGTTCAATTATTTAAAGAACTGTAACTTCTAATTCTTAATCTGGAGGCTAACCTAGAGGATGATTGATGAATTTTTTTAGCTACTGATAAATGATTATCAATTGAATATGAGCTAATTTGCTACTTGCCAGTATTTTTAAATGTCAATGGCGCTTGAATTGGATCAATTTTTTGGTTGTCAATAAGCTCAGTGAGTCTTGAAGGCGCTTGCCCATAAGGCCATAACCCATCTGTTTCTTCTACGCAGTGAGTGCACCATTTTCATGTGGAAAAGAAAATCTACAAAACCTATATAAAGTGGCTGATGGAGAAATCCTGCAATTCACGATTGCTTGATGAGGGATACATTTGGATGACTGGATTTCTAAAATCATGATCATACATTTTTGTACTTCTCAAGTTGTTTTTTCCATGATCAAAGTTTATCAATGAAGTGTGGAGTGCAATTAAGTGATAAAAGAAGAACAATCTCACAATTGACGGACAAAATTTTCATAAGAGAAACACTCTGATATTATTAAACAACTGGAAAGGAGAACACAAAGATTAAAAGTTGAAAACAGTCAATGCAGAACTAAGATAGAACACTTCTGTATTCCTACGTACAGGTATTAATTTCAAAGTCTTAAGCTGCAACTACTAGGGATAGATTTCACCATCCAGAACTCAAACTAGTCCTACTTTGTAACAAAGCATACTTTTCCAAGCTGGATAGTTCTAAGCAACACTCTTTTTCACAAGGCCTTCAAGCATTCCATCAGTACCGAATTTACCAGTAAAGTCTTCAGTGTTCACAGGACCTGGTAGCTTGAATGAGATGGAGAAATGTCCAGGTGGGGAAAGATTATGTGTTAGCATCTTAAAGACTTGATTTTGCTTGCACACAGTCTTTTCACCTGTTGTAGTTACTCCCTTAATTGTGACCATTCCATCAGGATCGATGTCACAAGTGAAATCCTCTGCACCCAAAAAGTTAATTATCAAATCAAATAACAAAGCAAATTCAACAGTATAAAGTAGGGACGAGTGGCAAAAGATAAAAATGAGAATTTACAGCGATATGTGAACAAAAGCTAATCACAAAGAACATAAAGATTTGAAGATATTTGCACTTATCATAACAAGCTAATGCTAATAGCACATGATTGATTATAATCTTTCTTCCCCCCCCCCCCTTTTTTTTCTTCAATTATCATTTCTTGGAGATTATACTATACTAAATAGATGAGTACGGCTTCTTCAGTGCCAAGACAAAATGAACTTTTCTTGTGCAGATAGCATTGTTTAGAAAGCAATCATGCACTCTTAAATCAAATTGGTTGAATGCCTAACAACAACAGAACTTACTTTCATCCCTTGCTACACCAGGGAGGGCGACCCGAAATGCATATGAGTCATCTGATTCTGCAATGTCAACAGCTCCAATTCCTGTCCCCACCTTCCCCAAAGCGGCAACGCCAGTCAGTGCTACACCAGTTTTTGTTACAGATATAATGTTATCCAGCTCCTCTCGAGTTGAGTAGGAAGGAAGAAATACAATTGCTGGACCAACATTTTCTGCAGCTTCAGTCTCTTGCTTGCTAGAGGTTGAACCAAAATCGCTAGCAGGTGTTGGTGGACCGACATATGGCATGCTATTGAGAGGAGCCACATCAAGGACATGTTGCCGGGGATTAACATGTTCTGGTTCATCAATTTCTGTTGTTTTTCCAAACCTGCCAAAAGAACATAAGTTTGTCATAGGTTGCAGATGCAGTTAAGAAAAGAAAACAGAAGAAACAAAATAAATATAATGGAATATAATACTTGAAAGCATGATATTGCCAACCAAAAATAAGAACTCTATAACAGAAAATCAACACATTTGAAGAAAAGAGCTTGTCAAACCTCAGAAACCTCCGTTGACAACTGAGGGTCCTAGCAACTTACGGTATGATCCTGATCTGATCTTTGAATTGCACTGTGGTCCTACCCATTCCATCTTCACTCTCTTCTATTATTCTAATTTTAACTGGAGGCATTTCTACCAGAGAGATGTCTCTAATCACTTTTGCATGGTTAGCTTTGACACATTGATGTCTTCAAGGACTAAAACTCGACTTATAAAGTGCTCAACAGGTCACTAAGAGGAAATGTTTCTTTCTCAAATTACTTTCCCATCCCTTATTTGTTTTCCATTTTCAAACTTACAGTGTTGGATTGAATAGACTTTCCCGGAATACATGCACTGGAAACTTTAATGGTATAATCCTATAAGATTTTATATTTAATAGCACAACCTAGTTTTCAAATTGAGAAAGTATCCGAAACTAAAAGTGCACATTGTAAATGCCAATGGTTTCACCACAACCAAGATGTTTAAAATTTGTTTGCTTCTGCGTGAAATTCATGCAAACTTCGTGCATGTGTATGCAGGTGTGCTGCTGTCCGCACATGTATAGCATGAGCACAAGTTTATGTACGTGCGTGAACTCTGGAGGTATACAAATGTGATAGGACTTTTCCAAAACACAAATGCTGAAGACATTGATGCATGTAATCCAAGGCAGTAACTCATTTAATGGTAAAAGTCAGCTTACAACTATAAACAACCATCAAAATCTAAACTAAAACCCAAAACCCTAAAATCATCATCTAAAAGCTTTCAAGTAGCTAAAATCAAAACGCTTTCATACCCACAACTAAAATATTGAAGAAGCTTTAATGCTTCTGAAAGGGTAGAAACGAATATGCTTTTATAAGCACAATTCTGGTGCTTCCATTGAATAATCATCAACTAACATTTCAATATCACAAACGTTACAAGTTAAAATACAACGGATAGGGAGAATAATCAAAATCACAAACTACAAGAATAAAATGTATAATTAAAGTAAACACTTACATGCAAGCCTGCGTTGTACCTGAACGGAGACGTCATGGCCGAGTTGAAAGAGAGATTGATTTGAGTTAAAACGGCGAGTCTATGAAAGCATAAAGTCTTAGCCTACGAGAGTGACAGAGGTCGGAGGAAGTGGAGGAGTTTGCTTATTTTTCTTGATAGTTTTGTGGTTTGTCCGTTGAGCCCCCAAATTTTTGATATTTTTGCATTGAGGGTGTGAAGTTACATATATATTCATAGAAATCCTCATCTTCGGCTTTAGAATGAATTAACTATTCTACCCTTTTATTCTTTAAACAAAACTCAAATTTCGAAACATTTTTTCATGTTGTATTTTCTCATTATGTTGTATTAATAATACTGCACAAACAAATCATTGTTTAATTTAGCAGTGGATGCATCTCACCCCAATTTTTTAAATTAATGATTCGAGTTTTTTATGTGTATGAGAAAATATCTTTCTTTTTTTTCTTTTTTTTTTTAAGCAAATTTTTAAGTTAGACTTTAATTTTAATACATTCTTATCTTAACAAAGTTTTCAATAAATATATCAATAAAATTCTATCACAGTATTAAAAAAAATCACTTCATGTTTCTTATAAATTATAATAAGAAAAATTACATTTAAGTAATAAAAAGACAATATTTGATCCAACTTATCATATTTACAAAACACATTTATCTACAATAACAGAATTTTTTTTTTAATTTAAGGATTGATAGTTTTAAATAAAGGCAAATTATGCAGTGACCTAAGATCCTCTATATTAGAAGAGCCTACCATAGTCATTTATGACCCATATATGTTCGAAAGATCTTAATTTTTTTTTTGGAACTTGCTTGATATACTTAAATGAATAAATATTTGAATTTATTTATATAGGAAAGCCTATTTTTCAACCCCCTCTTCAATTAATAATTTTATTACAATTAAAATTTTTTATACAATTCTATATTTGATAATCTTAATACCAAAAAGCTATAATTAATAGTATTATCTAACCATTAATTAATTATTAGTTTTCCAAGAAATTATTGAGAACTTAATTATTTAACTTCATAAAATTTCCTACTCTTCTTTATAAAGAAAATTATTATATTTATTGGTTCACTTTTGAAGACTGTGTATATGTGTGTGTGTACGTGCGCGCGCGCACGTATCTGTGTTCTTGAAATATCATAAAAAAATAAAAAAGATACTTTATTGATTACTTTTTATTTTAAAATTTCTTATTATTTTGTTGATTGTTGATACTTGATATACAGTTAAAAATGAATTAAATTTTAATTTTTTTTAGTGTTTAAGTTATTTTGGTAAGGATGTCTCATAAAAATAAATTTCACTTAGCATCTTGTACTCCAAAGCTGGCCTTATACCTCAAAAGAAGTAAGTAAAAGAGTTCATTCAATCTAGGAATAACTACCTCTATTTTGTTATATGTGTATTTAATTATCACAAAAATGACATATATTCTACGTCATCTTTATTTTTAAACTTTTATTAGTCAACCACTTTAATACTACTAAATGATTATTTTACCCCTAAATAAATTAAAACTTATGTTATTTTATAAAAATTATAAAAATTAAAAAATTATAATTACAAGAACGCCCATTAAATATTTAATAAAACAAATAAATCTAAAAAATCTATGATGTTAATTTTTTATGATTATAATTTCATTTAAAAATTATCATGTTAATTTTTTGTAATTTTAATTTCATTTAATTTTTATAATTAAGTTAAGTATAGAAAGGTTTACAAATAATTATCATGAAGAGAAAGACTTCGTATAATTGTATTAAACTTCACTAAGAATGAAAAAATATAAATAGAAGAATTCATTCAATTTAACCGAATTTTGGTGACTGTAAGGGTATTAGAGCAAAACCTAAAACTTAATGGATAAAATTGATATTATAATATCCTTCAAGATTTTTCTGAAAATACATCACAATGTGGGGGCGAGAATTCATATACATTTTTAAGGTTGATGTGTGTGAGTGTGTCCCACGAGGAGCAGTAAAAAGTCCAGATTTTCTTCAGAGACAAAAATAGGAAATTGGGAAGTGACCATTGACCAGTAGCCAGCAGCCAGTAACCACTCAGTAGCCCCGTTAATTGAAATTTCGCAAATATTTCTCAGAATCTGTCCCGCAACCAAAAGTTTCAGAATTCATGTGTAGCCATTTACATTTTTCACTCACTTCCAGTCCGTCGGTCCAAACCCCACTTGTTTTCTCATCAATTGGTTAGGTCCATCTTCTGATCTTCTAACTCTTGTTTCTGTAATGTGCATATTTTATGTGCATGCACTACGCAAATTTTTAATTTGATCTTCAGTTATTCACTTGTGCCTTATGTACTTCTGATAGCTTTATTTTTTATTTTAAAAAATATCTTTCCTCATCAATGTTTTTTTTTTTAATGTCCTTCATGACTGATTTTTTTTTTTTTTTTACCATTAATTGCTTGCTTTTGTTTTTGCAGAAAGATATCAACTTGGTACACATTGCTTGAAGGCGAGTTCTGGGTATGAATTTTTTGCGGTTGTCTTTAAAATTTGTTGGAATTTATGACCTCCTGATCAAGAACTCAACCTTGGTTTGATTATGATGGCTTGCATGTTTAGATTATTCAAGAATTTGACCTCTAAATGAAGCTGCCATGCTGCTGCTTGTGAAAAATAGGTGAATAGGTAGACAGAAAAATAGATAGATGAATGGTTATGGATGGCTTGAATCGATCCTTTCATTATATGCAGCGTGCTTCCTTTGCGTCAGTTGTAATCATAGCACTGGTTTTAAAATGCAAGTTAATGGTTGATTTCTCACTTCTAACCGGTTTGGAAGAAAAAACAAAAATTATTCTAATTGTGGCTAACTATTTAGCTATGGGCACCAACTTTTTCTGGACTTTTGCCCTTATGGGTTATCTTTAGAGTAACGTTAAGAAGCGAAATGATACCTTATGAAATGTTCTTGACCAAAATTTTAGTGCCTGCTGCTAAGTTTTACCGCTGAGATCAACATTTCTTATGTCAAATCCAAATGTTTTTAGTATTGGTGGCTGGGAGGCAGTTTACATAGTGAATGATTATGAATACTGGCACCTTTAACTTTCCTGTTGCAGCACTACATTTAGATAAATAAATATATTTCTGTGAATATACTGCTATAGTTAGTTTTCTTAGTTACTTTTCTTTTCATACAGATTTGTATTTGTTGTATGAGCAACTGCCATGGATAGCCCATCTAAGTTTATGGTTTCCCATGATGCTCCAATGTTAGAATCCAGTGATGCTGCTAAGTTCCTCATTCTGGAAGAAGGTAGTTTACATGATGTGCCTGTCAAAGAAGCTGAATCCAATGGAGAGTCGCCACTTGTTCTGTCATCTCAAACTTCTCAAAGAAAAAGACATCTAGATGATGCTGAGGGATCCGAGGAACATAACCTCCACAAGGTGATGCCCTTAAATGGTAGGTTGCCACCTTTGGATAGTATTCCATCTGCGAGTGCACCTATGAATAATTACACCAGATATCTAGAGGGTCATGAGCCAGCTTACCTATTTCTTCCCTCTCGCCCAACCAAACAATTGTGGGCTGAAATAACAGCTGCAACTAAAACTGGATTTTCAGTGACTGGGAGTGCAGCCACAGGAAAGGTGGGGCCAGTTGTAGGACTTGTCGATATTGGGGAATGTGAAGACTCTTATATGTTTCGGGTAGCTCTGCCAGGGGTGAAAAGAGATGATTGTAAGTTGCTTAATGACTTTGGATTTATAACTTTTTCTGTGTTTGGTCAAGAATTCTCTCTATTTTTCCATCTTCGTCTATTTATTTTATGGTGATCAATAGGCGATAGCCAATCACATTTTAATATTAGTATCACTTCAGGATAAACTGATGTGATGAACTTAAAAGCAGAGACCTCTAGCTAAAAGCTTTTCTACCAATCTCTCTGTTTGACTGCAATGTTCCAATACTCTATTAAGAACAAATGCTCTTCCTGGCTGCAGGTGATTTTAGTTGTGAAGTCGATCCCATAGGAAAGGTATTGATAAAGGGAGTGACAACTACAGGGGAGAAATCAGTGTATAAGTACTCCCAATTGTTTGAAATGCAGACCCAGAACCTTTGCCCTCCCGGACACTTCTCAATATCATTTCAGCTTCCTGGTCCAGTCAATCCTGAACAGTTTTCAGGAAATTTTGGCATTGATGGGATTCTCGAGGGAATTGTGATGAAACAAAAACATACTAATTGAAAAAAAATTTTGCTTCCTGTAAATTACTGACACCTCTAGGCTTGAACTGGTTCCTCTACATGTTTAGTTTCAAACCATAGTTAAAAATGGATCGCCCACTATCAGAATTAGGAAATATAATCCCACCTTTTCTTTATTTTTTCAAGGATTTATAAGATGATTGTTGAGTTAAAAATGTTCAATGTTAATCTCCTTTTAGCTGAATTTCACATCGCCATGCAAGAAAAGCTACCGTTGTACTAAAAAGTTTCTCGTTTGAGTATGTTTACCGACGAATAGGGCCTTGACCCCCTTTAAGTTATGCTTTTTAAGGGACTCCTACTAGAGTGAATTGATAAAAATATTATTATTACAATAAATTTTTCATTTCAATCTTTTAACATCTTGAGCAGAGGAAATAGCTCGCCACCGCCATCGCCCTATTAACAAAGCCTGTCTTTAAAGATGAAGCAATGACGGATCCAAAATTTTAATTCCATAGGGACATAATGGTGAAGACGTAAACTAAAGTATGTTGTTAAATTTTAAATTGGGGAGGCCAATTTTGGAGGACATGGTGGTCAGCGGTAGGGTCAAGGGTGGGTGATGTTCCGAATCAAATTGAACTGTTCGGTTTTTTAAATTCTAATTCGAATTGGTCCGGATTTCAGTTTGGTTTATTTTTTCTTATTAAATTCTTTCATATTTTTCAGTTTTTTTTTCTAATTTTATAAAATCAAACTGTGAATTCAGTTCTTTTGGAGGAACGATTTTCTTGCCCACCGTTCATTAGCAGAGAGAGAAACTATAAGACATGGTATCGGCCATAACAAAATTATGAACAAAAGGGGTCAAAAGTAAAATTCGCAGAGACATGAATACAAATTCATTGAGGATTTTTCTTGTATAAGTTCATGTTTTTAAATCTTCATTCTGTATTTTGTCATACATACGAGTCCTCATACCCACTCTATTGCGCAGACAAACAAGTCTTGGTCTTCCACATTTTAATGTACATGTCCAAATCTTTGTCTTTTATTTCATCGTGCACATAAAATTTTTTTCTCACACTGTTGTATCGCAAGACCTTGGTGTCTTATATAGAGTAATAAAAAGAACTAGTCTCATATACTATTTAATTGTTACAACTTTCATTCACTTTGCACAGCTCATGAACTACAAGAACACAGTCACCATAGATGAAGTTGTCAAGATATAGTTACCATAGATAGATATAAATTATCAATTTAAAAAAGAATTCAGTAACAGGATCTTAGTTGGATATGTACAAATTGATTTAAGTGACATCCAATTTCCCTAAACGGGTTGTTTAGAATTGAAGCGTATAGTACGGGTCAGATTTCATCATTAATAATGAAATCCGCTAATATTTACATTTAAGTTTATTACCATATGTTGACCTTATCAGGATCTTTATTCTTCCTTTTAGAACTAGATATTAAAACCAATTGCGTAAGCAGAAAAAAATAATAATAATAAAATGATTATAAATGTATGAACCACCACGTTATAATTCTTAATTTTTTTTAAATCATCATAAATTTTTTATATTGAACAAAACTTGTGATTCTTAAGTTGGTGCAATTGCTATTTACTATTTAAAGAGAGGCTTGGCAATTTGGGATTCAATTCTCACTGAGTGTAAATTTTGAAAGAATTCTTTGAATAAATGAGGTAATAATAATATTACTTTGTGGTTCTAATGTTACTGCTTGTCACGTAATGCTTAAAAGGCAATTAAATAAACTAGTAAAAAAAATATTATCTTTTTTTTTGGCTTAATAACAATTTAATTTTCTCCAGCTCATTTGTGCAAAATTACAACCTAATTTCTGCTTTTTCAAGATAAGAAATACGGTGTCTACAAATATTATAGTTTTTGATATAATATAAAAACACATATTCCTATTTTAAAAAATTCAAATAATAATAATATAAAATTACAATGTGTCGCACGCCGAGGCGTCAATGACAAGTGTGGGAAAGTCTCTATACACACATTGAACTTGTTCATACGTTACCATTAACATTTTGCCACTCACTTCTCTTGCTGACAAAACTTAAACCTTTTTTTTTCCCCCTCCATTGCGTGGCCCTTTGCGGTTTCTCTTCGATTGGTTAGCTTTTCTTATAGCTAGCTTGATTCTCTAATGCATGTATTTTATTTGCATGTTAACTTTTTAAGTACATGTTTTATGCACATGCAAGTGTTTAATTTGATCATCAGCTTATTTATATGTTCTTAATTTTGTTAGCTTTAGATTTTTTTTTTTGCCCCCAAAAATGCGGTTGTATCTAACTTGATTGCTTGCTCTTGTTTTCACAGAAAGCAATTAACTTTGTACAGTTTGCTAGAAGGTGAATTTGGGTTTTATTTATTATTATTTTTTTTGTGAATTGTGTTCAAAATTTGTTGATTTTTAATTCTCTGAACAACTCAAATTTGGTTAAGTTTTGATGGTTTGCAAGCATGTTTTTGATTTCTTGTAACAACAGTCCATCTAATTTTCTTGTGATATCATCTGAAATTTCTTTGTTCTTAAATTGATCTATGCGGGATTGATCTTTTAGATGATTCATGCAATATTAATATACCTTTACACTAAGGAAGCTGCAATGCTGCTGCTTACGGAAATTCATGAATAGATTGCACTGCTACAAAGATGGATAGATTGGTAGATCATCTGATCCTTTAATATGCAAAGTGTGCTTCCTTTGTGTTAATCGTAATCGTATCGCCTGTTTTCAAATGCAAAAATATGGTTGATACCGCACTGCTATTTGTTTCTTGTGGAGAAAAAACTAATTTTCTTGATTTCACGCCCATGCCAAAATTTGAATGGAGCTGAATACTCTCCCTTATTTCCAACTGTCGAATATAACCAATCATGTTGGTAAATTTGAACCTTTGTTTTATTATTCTGAAAGATGATAAATTTGTCAGGCTTCGTACTAAATGTACTCCACTGGCAATATCAAGACATTGCCAATGTCGTCAAGACATTTACTTCATACATGTGCATAAGCCATGGTGTTGATGTCATGTACGTGATTACATGTTTCGGGGTAAATTTACGTGAAATTGATGATTCATTTTCTTAACTTATGTTGCATTCTCATACAGATCTGCATTTATTGTATCTGCAACTGCAATGGACAGCCCATCTCAGTATATAGTTACCCCAGAGACTTCGATGTTAGAATCCAATGATGTACAGAGTGGATCCCATGGAGAGTCAACTCCTACTTTGGCATCTCCAACTTCTCAAGCAAAAAGACGTATGGATGACATAGAGGAATGTACAGATTATGTTTTCCTTGACATAGAGGAATCTGAGGACTATGTTGCCCATGATGTGCCGCCACCATCGGATAGTATACCATCAGTTAGTGAACCGAGGGTTTGTGGCTTTGAATTTATAGATGCTTCTGGTCCAGCATCTATATTTGTTCCATCTCGCCCGACCAAAACAGAGTGGGCGAACTTGAGAGCTGCAACAAAAAGTGGATTTGCATTGACAGGAGCAGCAACATTAGGCCAGGTGGGAACACATGTGGGAAAAGCTGATGTGGGGGAAAGCGAAGACGACTACATGTTTAGGATATCTCTTCCAGGGGTGAAGAGAGATGATGGTGAGTTGCTTATAATGATTTAGAACCTCTCGGGTCCTTTATATTCAAGAATTCTCTCTAATTTATTTAGTCAAAGTTGTAAAGGGAGTTAATGGTAGATCTCTGTGTTGGTACGCGAGGTTCTCATACTCATCGATAATAATTGGTTTTACCGGCCGCAGGTGAATTTAGCTGCACAGTTGATCCTACTGGCAAAATATTGATCAAGGGAGTAACAACAACAGGCGAGAAATCAGTGAACAAGTTCTCCCAAGTTTTTGAAATGCAGACCCAGAATCTAACCCCTGCAGGACCATTTTCAATCACAATAAATCTGCCTGGTCCGGTTGATCCTCAGAAGTTTTCGGCAAATTTTGGTATTGATGGGATTCTGGAAGGAACTGTGGAGAAACAAAAGCATATCTAGTTGAAATGTAATACTTTTTGGTCTGAAATTGACAAGATGATGGCTCATCTTAATAATTTCGATTGTAATAAAACTTTGTTGTCTTTGATTCATATTGTCGTGGCACAAGATCGGCCCATTCTCGAAAAAAAATTTCCAGCTAGTGATGCTGATATCTATTGGATTAATAGTGAACTTATTCAGTCTTCCGCGCTTAACTCATAAATATTATGGCTCCTGATCAAAGTCTGTGTTCAGTTTCCGTTGCTCCATTCGATTTAGTTCCTCATTTATATAATGGCTGGTTGACTCTAATCAATAGCAGGTCACTTTCAGGAAGTCAAATGATACCACTGAAAACGGTTACACAAAACAAAAACGAAAGAGTGGAAAAAAAAGATGCTGCAGAACTAGGACAAAGTCCGAAGTTGCCATGAGTAGAGATCAACTGAGTGACAAATATTTCACCATCCAGCACTCAAAATTAGTCCCATTCTCTAACAAGAGAGTATTTTTTGAAGCTGAATGCTTCTAGTCACCTTTTTTTTTCTCTGCGCCTATGAGTATTCCATCATTGAAGTCACCATTAAACTGTTGGTCATTTAGAGGACCTCGTACCTGGAATGTGATGGAGAAATCTCCAGGAGGACAAAGATCTTGTGCTAGCATCTTAACACTTATAGACACGAGAGTTCTTGCACGCCGTTCTTTTGCTGGTTGCCAATACTTCCTTTATTGTTATCTCTCCATCAGGATCGACATCACAACAGAAATCCTCTGCACCAAAAAGTAAATTGTTAACTTCACTACAGAATGCAACAATAAAGTAGAAAAAATTTGAAAGAGAAAAATGAAAATTTAACTGGAATAGGTGAACGAAACTAAGCACAAAGAACACTAAAAATGTCAAGATGTTTGTGCTTATGTTTACAGCTTCTGCTTACATCACATAATCATATTGTCTGAATGGCACAGGTTCTTCAATGCAACAAAGAAATGAATTTTCATACTCCGAGAAACAATTCAGCAACCAATCATGAGCAGCCAAATCATATTAATCAAATACCAAAAAGCAATAGAACATACTTTCACCCCTTGATGCACCAGGGAAAGAGACCCGAAAGAGACACGTGTTCTCTGATTCCCCAGTGTCCATTATTCCCAAAGCAGGTCCCAGCGGCTGCAAAGCTGCACTGCCAGTCAGTGTAATTCCACTTTTGGTTGCAGCTAAAATTTTATCCACCTCCTCCAGAGTTGAGCGCGAGGGAATAAATTTGGCGCTGGACCATCTCCTTCTGCAGCGTCAGTCTGTTGTTTGGACAGTGTAGAATCAATATCACTGGGTCGTCTTGGCGGACCAATATATGGCAAATTATTGAGAGGAGCCACATTAAGGCAATGTTGCTGGGGATCACCACACTCTGGCTCATTAGGCGCAGTCTCAAACCTGCCAGAAGACCTTAACTTTGTCATGATTTGAGGATATGATTTATTAGAATAGAGAAGTGTGAGCCAACACAAATTGTACCAAAACCTAGAACGTTCATAAACTCGACAGCCCATAAAATCTCTAAAAAACTTTATTAATTTTCAACAGATATAAAAATCAGGCATAGCAAAATTCTGGCTGACATTTTCCTTCCATCTAACAGTGATTCTCAATCTTTGACCTTCATAAATAATTAGCCAAACAATTAATGCATGGCTTTAGCTGTACAATTTGGAAAATCAATTGGCCATACATGAAAAATGATACTCAAAAGAAAAAGAAAACAAGGAAGGAAAAGCATTATGGAACTACTATTACTCAAAAGCGTGATTTTCCCAAATTAGAATAAGAACTCAATAGCACATGAATCAAAACATCCCAATGAAAAATTTCAAGGAAAAATTTCATTGTCAAACCTCAGATTCCTGCATAAATGATTCAGGTGTTAATGTTCCTATGGTAAATTACTGATTTGATCCCCGATTTTCCACATGATCTCAGCAAATTCGTTATCTTCACCTCCCTATTCTTTTCTTATTCTACATCCCATTGCATGCACAATTTCCACCAGTTAATCTTTCCAATCAATTGTGTTATATGGTTTGCTTTGATAAATCTGTGTGTTGGAGGGACTGAACCTCAACTAATAGACTGTTCAACGGGTCACTAAGAGAAGATTTTCTAACTGCCTCACTTGGGATTCCTTTCTCAAACTACTTCCCCATCCCTCATTTTTTTTTCCCCCTTTTTTCACTTATGGTGCAAGATTGAAATGGCTTTCCTAGAATGTATAGCTGGAAACTTTAATAGCGTAATTGTGTGAGATTTTTCATTTAATAGCACGGATACGTTTTTCAAAGTGCACCTATGTGTCATCCACAGTCAGTGAGTCCAAGCTTTGTTTGCACGTGTATAAGCATGCGGAAGCATCTTCGGAGACGCAAGTCTGAGGTCGAGTAGCGAACAGTGTGTGTCATATGAAATGATAACATTTATTTAATCATTAGTATACAGAAGCTACAGCTATGAAAGTTGCCGGAATTAGAAGTGCACATGGTATGCATACACGTAATCCGAAACAAAGAAGTTCAGTTTCCATTTTTGTGCTTGCAAATTAGTGCATAAATAATACATGTCCGTCTGTGCATTCTGTCACGAAGTAATTGTTTCCTGAAGGACAAGTGCTGAACGTAAATCCACTTTCATATTTTGAATCAAGTGCAACAGATATCTAAAATAGAAATGCTCAGGACATTGGCCGCATAGAACCACGGAACTCCTCACTGAACAGCTTAAGTTGTATATACAAGGGGAATACCTCACTCCACAGCACATAAACTTACTGGAACCAAAATAAAAAAGCGCATATAGCCACAAACTCCTACATTTAAGATCCAATACTGCAAAACTCCAAACATTATTGAGATGCAGCTGATAATTCAGCCTACTCTTGTTTAGTTGGGTGAGATGAAAAAAAAAAAAAAATGAGGCATGACCAGAAGCCTTTATCTATTCGACGTCATGAAATTTAGGTTTCCTGGTAGATGGTCTACCATCCAAAATTGTCGGCCTACTATTTAAAGATGTCGCGTCATGGACATCACACCGTGTTCCTTGTATCCCTCAAAGTCAAAAGCTAATTACTCTGATAAGTTTTGACATCACAAAATGGAGGTGACTGGGTTGTTTGCCAAAACAAGGTGTCCAATGGTTTTGTAATGGTTTTTGAACTATCAATGGGAATGCAATTTCGAAGGAAGATTGGAAGAAGATGAGGAAAAATCATCCCACTTGGTACATCACTAGATTCTAACATGGAGAAACAGGAGAAAATTCAAATTGAGATGGGTTAACCATAGCAGTTACTCATACAGCAAATCCAAACCTGTATGGAAAAAGAAACACTTGTTAATAAAAATTAATCATGAGTTTCACAGTGTTTGATCTGTATATATCCTGGAAAGGTGTAAAGAAATATGCAAATTATTTGAATGGTGCTCTGCAGTGGGAAAAATAACTTAAAAAGATAAGTTGAGTCCTTTGTCAAGAGATCAAAAAGTTCCAAGTTACCAAAAAACTTTGGAGACAATCACAAACATTTCAAACGCAATTCACCTCCAAGCAAAGTGCACAATGTTGATATCATTCTACAAAAACAATATAGAGCAAATACATACCGGATAACCTTGTATACATGCAAAGATGAAAATACACATACATACCTATACATGTATTTATAAAGAGAAACAACGGGGAGAAAAAGCTTCTACTATTTCTGTCTCTGTTTCTTTTTCCTCCTTAACCCAGATCAAAAATCAAGAATAAGTAGATGTCCCAATCCCTTGCCGTGGATTCACTACTTACTCTCAGTTTCTTGATCTTTTTCCTCCCAACCTGCATGACCATTCATGGTTTAAAAACAATACACATACATACCTATACATGTATTTATAAAGAGAAACAACGGGGAGAAAAAGCTTCTACTATTTCTGTCTCTGTTTCTTTTTCCTCCTTAACCCAGATCAAAAATCAAGAATAAGTAGATGTCCCAATCCCTTGCCGTGGATTCACTACTTACTCTCAGTTTCTTGATCTTTTTCCTCCCAACCTGCATGACCATTCATGGCTTAAAAACCATTACAAAGTTGTTGAAAACATTATAAATAAATCAGATATCTCTTACCTTAAGCCAGAGCACATAGAGAGGTTTAAAAGGTTAAAAGGGATTTGGAAATGCATCTAAACAGAGAAGCTACAAGGTTGCACATTTCAGAAGATATAAGTTACATGATGTGCCAGTCAAAGAAGTTGAATTCAATGAAGAGTCACTTCCGATTCTGTCATCTCAAACTTCTCAGAGAAAAAGACATATAGATGACGCTGAAGGATCCAAAGAGAATAATGTTCATGACAGGACACCGTTCGATAGTTGGATGCTAACTTTGGATATAAGACAGTCTACTGCTGAACCTAAAATTCACAACTCTGAAAATATAGAGCCTTCTGGTCCAGATCAATATTTCTTCCATCTAGCCTGACCAAAAGAGAGTGGGCTGAATTAAGAGCTGCAATTAAAACTGGATTTGCAATGACTAGGGTTGCAGCATTGGTTAAGGTGGGAACAGCGGTAGGACAAGCCAACATTGGGAAAGGTGATGACTCATACATGTTTCGGGTATCTCTTCCAGGGGTAAAGAGCAATAATAGTAAGTTGCTGATGAAATGACCATGTACTAATTGAAATGTAATATTGCTCATTGTAAAAGCATGGGCTCTGAGCTTGAACTAGTCACTATATGTATGGCTTCAAGAGCATAACCATGGGGCAGGTGGGACTAGTAGGGCTTGTCAATGTTGGGGAATATGAAGACTCATTTAATATTCCTCCGAAACCTCGTGTCAATCACTCAATTGATCCAAAATGTCCCCCCCAACCCAAAGCTCCACCACCTGTCAGTGCTTGTAGATGTCATATGACTCCCAAACTGACTGAGGAAGAAATATCATTGCTGGTTCGACTAGTGTTACATCCCTCAGTCTCTTGCTAGGACGATGATGATAGGCACTGTTGGTCAAACAGTATATAGCATGTCAATAAAGAGAAGCCATGTCAAGGTGCCACGCTCTGGCTCATTACTTCAGTTTGTTTTCTTGAACCTGCCAGCAGAGTTTAAGTTGGTCATTGTTTGAAGATGTGATAAAGTTACATTCATGTGCAAATGATACATCCATTAGAATAGAGAATGGAGAGCCGACTTCTTTCTTAAATACGACCGTCTTGAAAAGCATAAACATTTTTTAATTTTGACAAAAGCAAAAGTCAGACATTCAAAAGTTTTGATTGACAAATTCCTCCCCTCAAAAATCTTTCTTAATGTGAGATTTATTGACAATCATCTAAATGATTAATGAGGGAATTTCATTGCACAATTCTGAGAATTAACTGGCTCATACATGAAAGATTTAAAAAGGATAAGAAGGGGGGGGGGGGAATCTAATGCAGCCTACTAACAATCAGACATTATAAAAAAAAAAAAAAAGGAAAGAACTGAATAACAAAAATAAACACATTTGAAGAAAACAATTTCTTGTCAAACAACAGAACCCTGCACTTAAAATGGAGAGATGTAAGTTCTTACAGTAAATTACTGACCTGATGGCAATTTCAAGCAGAGAAATGTTTCCAATCACATGTATATGATTAGGTCACTCAAAGCAGATTTTGTAATCGCCTCGTGTTGGATTCCTTTCTCAAATTACTTTCCTATCCCTTATTTGTTTTCTATTTATAAACCTACAGTGCAGGACTGAAATGACTTTCCCGGAATACATGTGCCGGAAATTGTAATGATATAATCCTATGAGATTTTTTATTTATTAACACAGATAAGTTTCCAAACTAATAATGTGACCTAGAAGTACTTATGGAGCACACGTGTAATCCACATTCGATGCAAGTACACACAGAACATGTGCGTGTAATCCACATTCGATGTTCAAGGTTGTATATATGGATGCAGAAGCATATTTGGATATGAAAATCTGGGGGTGGGTGGTTGGGTGTCAGAGTTTGTGAAAAAAAGATAGAGGGAAATAATGAAGTAGCCAAAAACATTGTTTGTACAATTCCAGGATAACTTTATTCAATAATATGCATATAATTCAGCTACGAGAGTTACCAGGATTAGAAGTGCGGTGAAGAAAATCATTTAATCCAAACCCATGAAGTACAAGTTCTGTCACTGTGTGCAAAGTGCAAGATCATCACATCCATTTATGATATGAGTCTAAGAAATTGAATTCTAAACTAAAAGTTTAAAACATTGATGTGTCATATATCCATGTGTGTGTTTTGAGTCTCATGTAATAGGTTTCTGAACTAGAAATGCTTAGAACATTGCTTGTATGATTGAAGGGGACTCGTTCTTTAACAGCTAATGTTATATAATAGAAAGTAGATTCCGCTCGCAACAGCACATAAGATTTCAGCTAGGAAAGTTATCGAAACTAGAAGGAATATGCAGATGGTTTCACCACAACCAACATATTTAAGATCTCTTCTCTACTGTGTGAACTTCACAAACATATACAATGCATGAACATGAGAGTTTTCATGTGCGTGTTATGACTAGATTTTTCCAAATAGAAAAAAGCCTGGTACTAATCTATTTAGTTGTACAAGTTAGATTACATCTATGAACAATCATCAATATCTAAACTAAAACCCTAAATCCGAAACTTATTTGTCAAAGAGCCTTCAACTTCAGGTAACTGAAAAAATCGAACCATTTTCACAGCCACAACTAAAATAATTTTTTTAAAAAAAGAAAATCTCTGATATTTCTAATAGGGCAGTAAAAAATATGCTTTAAAAGCACAATTCTCATGCTTCCTTCGAACAATATCACCAATCAACGTTTCAATATCACAAACATTATAAAAATTATAGCGAAATGACAAATTACACTGTTTGGATATGAAGTAAAAATTTACGCGTATGCTTGATTTGTTACTTAACAGAGAATTAATGGTTGAGTCTGAGTTAGGCCGAGTCAAAACGGTGAGTTCAAAGCGTTTTGTGAGGTTAAAAGACCTGGGATAGAGAGGAGACTAGCATTGGGGTGGTTTTCCAAATTCCCTTCTTTTCTTTTCTCGTTGACGTTTTGAGGTTTTAATTTTTCATTTTCTTTATTCAGGTCCCTTGAGTCTATGGACGGTATGAGGTAGGGTGGGGTGCGGCATAGAGGGGAGGGGCCCACGTCCCGTATACATCACCAATATTTTATACATATCCTCGTTGTCTCTCCGTCTCCATTAAAATTATTTGAGGCATTCCTCTTTTTCTACCTGAATAATAATAGGGGACTCTAAGGATCTGAACAACTGATTTTTTTTTATTTTAAATTAATTATATTAAAATGAAAGATTTAAATAAAAGCATAGTTTGATAGTATACCTTCACATTAACATTAATCATTACTAAATATAAATAATTAGGATAATCATCTTAGTCAATCATCATAATCTTACAATAAAAAAATAAAGAAATTATTTTTATATTAATAATAAAATAAATATAGATACTTAAATTAATATTTTTATTAAATTATTTACCACTTTTGCTCTTCCTCCTTCTATTCTTCCACGAGGAATGTGTTAAATTGAGAGACAACATCAAGTTTCGAATCTAAAAAAATAAAAATAATATAAGCAATTTTAATATTAATGCCTTGAATAGAAATTTAAGGCTACAACTACTCAACTAAGCCTAAAAATTTAATAATAATATAAATATTTTAAAATTTGTTATTGATACCAATATTTAATATTTTATAATTAAAATATTATTATTTATTCATTAATAATTTTAAAAATAAAATAAAATTTTAAAAAATAAAATAAAATTTTAAAAAATAAAATAAAATTTTAAAAAATAAAATAAAATAATAGGGGGATGGGAATGGGGATTTCACCTCATCCTTGTATTTTCTCCAAATAAGAAATTGAGTAAAAAGATCGTCCTCTCTTTTTCAATAAAAAAATTTGGTACAAAAACCTTCCAAAGAAAAAAAAAATCCTCGAGAATCCCTGGGAATTTCTACCATCCTTACTTGAATTGAGTTGAGCTCAAGTGGTAAAGTTTTGCATTTTTCTCATATAAACCCTTACTTAGTACCTTAATTAAAATCTAAAATTAGCAAATTAGTTGTCGCACCATAGCAAATTTCAAGCATCAATACTTTTTTAGTGTCTTAATTTTTCTATCAAAAGCTAATATAGTTATACATTTATCATAATTGGGCTTAAGTTAATTTTATAATAGGGAATTTAAAGTTCAGGGAAATATACTCTTGTATCAGAGAGTGATGCCCCAGAGGCTCCAACCCTAAATTATTTCGCAGGAGCAAAATAATTGATTCTGATGTACAATTTTCGGATAATTTCTACAGACACACAAGTTTAAAACCAAATTAGTTAGGAACTTGCCATATAACCAATAATTATTTTCAGAGAAGTCGTTTGAGAAGTATTTGTTATTTAACATAACATAATTTAGAAATTAAGAAAGAAAAAAACAATGATTAAGTGAGATGCTTAATTTTCTTATTTAAAAAAAAATAAAATATATATATATATATATATATCAATATTATATTTTGAGAAAAACCTAGATGAGGGCCCCACGAATTCCTCCGCGGCCTCCTGCTCCGCCCACATAATTCCAGAAAGGCGTTGGGCCAATACCTGCAGGTCTTCTAACCCTGCAGGTCTTCTAACCGCATGACGGTACGACCAAGATAATGAAGATAGGAGTTAAGAAACATTCTCTTTAACTTAAATTTCTATTTATACATCTTTCCAAAGTAACCATCACTAAAACTATTAATGAAAAAGTTAGCAGCCAGGATACAAAAAGGGTTCGATCGAGATCAGCTACTCCTTCAAAATATATAAATTGTACATGGAACTTTTAAGTAATGGTTACTGACTAGTAATCTGCAAATCGCATCACCAGAGAGGGTCCAATAAAAGTTTAGCTACTCTTTCGAAAAACATATAATATTTACAAGGTCTGCTTCTCTTTCCCTGAAACTCAACAGCGGGCTTTTGGTTTCTAGAGGCCTCTCTCCTCCTCCTCTGTTCACATTTAAAAGACTTAATTAGAAACCCTAATGCAAGACAATTAAAAGCAGAAACAACTTTAATGACATTTAACTGTTATCACAAAATTACATACCTAGACCGTCCCTATTAGAATATCAGACAAAAAAGATTCTATAAGCAAAAGAGTAACACAATCTAAGAATAGGAGACAACCTACTCCAATAGCTCACGACATTCAATCAGAAACAGTTGAAAAATGAAGCAAATTGGAACTCACTATTTCTTTGCTGACTGGATGCTACAGCACCTAGTGGTCTGAAGGAGACTGCTGTTGGTCTGCTCCTTGTGGCCACATCTGTTGACCCATATAGGGATGAGATTGTTGAGCGTAAATTGCAGGGTCCATAACAGGCTTACCCATGATCATACCAGCAGATCCAACCTGGGAAGCATGCTGAGTTGGCATATAGCAATATGGCGGCATATCCGGAGGTCCTCCAACAGGCAAGGTTCCTCTCGGGATTGATGCAAGTACTTCATCTTTCAAGTCCTCCCTAGGCACAATGTCAACCAAGAAATCAAATATATCAGTCCTAGTGATTGCTGCTGCAATGTCATTCTTTTGGAGTGTCCTCCTCTTGTTCTCTTCAGTGTGGTTCCAGGAACGCAGCGTCAATTCCAAGATGAACATTTCACATGCCCTTGCAAATATAACAGGTGCCTCAGCTGATATCATTCTCACATCCTCATCGGCCTTCATGATTTTCTTGATCCTTGCTAAAGGAAGGCTATGATTCTTGAAATCATTAACCTTTTCAATTTCTTGGTACTGACTGGCCCAAAAAGACTGCAATTGTTGCTGAAGCTGCTGTTGCTGCTGGTGATGAATTTGTTGATAGGCAAGGTGGTGTTGTGCAAGCTGAGCACCTCCTGGCTGACTGGTAGATTGAATTGCCCCAACTGATGTGACAGCTGGTCCAGGGTTGGGACCGCCAGGCATTTGATTCTGCTGATATGGGTTTGTGCCGTATGGCACTTGAGCTCCACTACCAACCAACCCCATAGACGTGGGTTGTCCACCATGTCCTTGCCTATCCATACTAATCCAAATGGAACAATATACACGAGCTTTTCTGTTTTAGATGCAAACAAGACGACAAACATTAAAATGAAGTAGGTTCAATTAATTCTGGAAGGAATTACATCAGCACGCATAAAGTTAATCAAACTACAAGTGAGAACACAGAAAAGCTAAAAATCAGTTGTATTCCAAATAAAATATTCAGTTAATTACGAACACTCCATTGCTGCAGGAGCCACTAAAAACTATTCAAATTAAATGAACACTAAAAAAAATTCAACTTTATTCCCACAAGCACTCCATCATAATATCTAACAACTCCGAGCTTCAGTACATTAGATGGAAAGCAAGAATAAACATTGATATAGCTGAATCTCTTACAATCAATCTTGGCGGGACTGAAATTCGCCAAGCCGAAAGCTTCCCTAAAACAGACGCTAGTTATGGCTCAATTTACCAACAATAAATAACAACAAAGTCTGTACACCCCTTATAAAGGGTTCTTATTTTAATTAGGGAAAAAAATGGAAACAGAACAAGAAAATTAGTTATCTATGACTATATTGACGTCATGCTTAAGAATTAAGTTGCAAACAGCTAATCGAGAATTTAAGGTAACATAAACTTAGCTATTCTGCTTTCTATGAGTACACGTTTTACCTAAACTCTGATTGAAAATATCAGATCACTACTACAATTCGGTAAATCCTCCAACTTGAAAATAATTAGGACTCACACCTCCTGAATCTATCCCAAAGAAAAAAGAAGAACAAACAACCAACGTAAAATACTTATAATGGTTTAACCAAACAAAATCAATATCAAAATTCATAACAAATATGATTAACACTAATCTCTTACAACATCAGAAAGATGAAACAAAAAATGATCGGACCGAGAGAAAATATTTGTCTTTTTGTAATACATAAAACCCAGAAAGGCAAAATCATTTAACAACCATATGAACTAGTACTTACACAAGTTCACATACATGCATACATACAAAATATGCATACATACGTATAAGAAGAAGCAGCAGAGAGATAAAAAGCTGGTACCTTTTCTGGTTCTTTTGCTTTTTCCTCCTTAACCCAGATTGAAACCCCTGAAAAGAAAGAAAAAGAAAATCTTTTTAGAGATTTTTTTTTTCCCTTTTATTTGGTAAGAGATCTAATACGCACTGACGAATAAAAAGCTTTTTATTTTTTTCTCTTTTTCTGGGTTATTATTATTACCGTACAGTGAAAGAATGAAATAAAAAGATGCGTTTTTGGAAAATATAACCTTCCCCTTTTAGGGTTCTGAGAGAATCAAGGGATTTTTTCTTTTTTTCTAGTTTTTGTTTTCCGGAATGATTAATGATTTTTTTTTCTAAAATTTTCTTAGGAACGAACCTGAACTTGGGACACGAAACAACAAAAGCTGAGTGTGTTTTCTTCGAATTCTGACTTCGCTGTTCCCCTTTTAATGTTGTTGTTGGTGGGTGTTCTTTTGTTCGATATTTGACTGTTTTGCCCTTCAGTTTAATTACCATTTTGGGTCACTGATCTTGCATAATCAGCTGCCTTTTGTCTGGAACCGGAAGTGCTTCCTTTTTTAATAAAGAAAGGTTTTATCCTATTCCTGCGTTGCTTTTCAACCACCTTTATTGAAAGTGCTTTTATCCCGCTCAAAGAGATCCTTTGCAGACGTATTGACGAACTCATCCTGATGCAAGTAAAGAGCGTCAATCTAAACTTCAACGGCAGTTGAATTTGATTTGAAAATGCTTTTCTGATTGTGCCGTTCTAGAATCAAAAGCGCTTTTTGAAATTTCGCCTTATTTAGATCTTAGTCCAATATTTTTTTGCCTTATTGAAAATATGCTTCTTACTATGCATATATATATATAACTCTTTCCTTTCTTACCAACACTAATTGCACCAAAAATCATTACTTGTATAGCTAAAAATTTCCTTTTTATATGTTACAATTGAATACAAGAGTACAATCATGACCATGCAACCAGCAACACATGAAAGAACATGAGATATCTCATTAGCTGCAGCAAATGGTAAATTGAGACCAAATGCAGATTTAGAACCCTGCAATATGACGTTGCTCCTTCAACATCTGCCGACACAGCTTAAGGTATCCGTCGTTCTCCATCTTGTACTGCTCCAACAGCCAATATACTGGGCATTCTGCTGTTGATGGGCATAGCAAAATTTAACAATAACTGTACGTCTTAAATGTATTCTGTTTTTCTGTGCATGGCACCAATCACCCCGAAAACTTGGCAATAATTAAACTGACTGCTGTGAAAACAGCATAGAGGGCGACAAGGCAAAATCCCCAGAACCTCGGTACTCGGAATCTAGACCAAGTTATGACTAAGAGAGAACCCATCAAGCTCATGAGTAAGAACACAAAGGCATTGATAATACCAAAGTGGAAATCTAGCTCATAAGCTTTTGGATAATTATTGGTCGTTTGCATCACCAAAGCTGATCCGAGCCCAACAAGCATGTTAAACATTGGCCCAGCAAAGCACCCAGCCATTGCCATTGCTGGATGACCTGCTTTGGCCACTGCAACATCAGCAACAAGATCTCCCACAGAGTTTCCCCATGCAAGTACCGTGAGCCCCAGGATAGCAGAAGGCAATTCAAGAATTGTTCCAATTGCAGCTAAACAATTCAGCAGCTCCCCAGCAACAGTTGATATCCAAAATACACTCATCACAAATGCAATGATCACTACGGGCATTTGCTCAGTCTTTGGAGCTTCTGTTTCCACTATGAAGTGAAGAAGTGCAAGAGAAGAGCTAGCCAAGAGTACTATGAACCAGAGAGGAAAATGTGTGTTTGGAAGGAGGAAAGCTATTGGATGATCAAAAGGCAAGAATGAGTTGCAAGCATATAAAAGCAATAAAGGGCACAGAATTATATTTGCAGATGAGTAGAACCGGTTCCATTCCAAAGGATCAGTTTCAGGAATTGTGAGCTTCAAAATAGTAGTAACAGGAAATTCCCATGCCTTTGATATCTGCATACATGTCAAAAAATGAAGCTATTATCACCAGAGCAAACCTACATTGACTGCATTCCTACAGAGATACAATGACCTCAACATGAAGAAGGACCATGAGAACCTGATCCTTGCAAGTCAAAAACTAAGTGAGCAATCATAACCAAACGAAAGCCGATTTAATCCAAAGACTACTAGTAGGGGTGGGCAAGCAGTTCGGTATATTCCAAACAGAACTGAACCATATTTTCTCAGTTCACTTTGAAAAACAAAGACCGAACAGATAAAAAATAAGTAAGCCAATCAGTTTGTGTTTGATTCGGTTCAAAACTGAACTGAACCAAACCAGACTGACAAACCGATTGGTTCTTCTCTTTAAAACTAAAAAAATATTTAAAATAAAATATTTCTAAACTCTAAGATCACACACACACATGCCATCCTCCTCCATCTCCTTCCTCAAATGTCACAGCAGCCGACACATGCACACGCACCATTTCTCTCACACCAACACACACACCCTCATGGCCTCACTCTCCATCTCACACCAGCACACACGCACACCCTCATGGCCTCACCATCTCTCACTCCAACACACAAACCCTCTCCTTCACAGCTTCACTGTCCACCTCACCCCGACACACACACACCCATCTCTTTTACTTGATCTCACACCAACACACAAACCCCCTCACCATTTCTCTCACTCTCACCGACACCCCCCCCCCATCCACTGCCATCACTTATTAGCCACCCCTTCATCGTTCTTGTAGCTGTGATGCTCTTGTCATCCATAGCTGCAGCTCGCCGGTCATGGTTCATCCTGTTGCACTATCAGCCTTGCCTCCGGTTTGTCGTGATCATGTCATTGGTAGCCTACCATGGCTATCGTGCTAGTGGAGTTGTGTAATTTCTGTTGACTGTTTTTTAAGTTATTCATTGATTATTCTTTAAATTTTTTCCTAAATTTTTTGAGTTGGGATTCTTAATTTGGGATTTAAGTTTTTTGTGATCTATGAACAAATTCTTAAATGAATCAAGAAAGAGCAGCATTCACCAGTAAAATGGCCTTTTTATCAAAGTTGAAACTGAAACAAACCGAGCCGAAATATTTCTGTTTTGTTCAGTTTTAAAATTTGGTTCATATTCGGTTTCAGTTTTGGAAAACTGATCAGTTTCAATGGGATAGTGCCTAGCCCTACCTACAAGGATCCACATATGAAAACTAGTTTGACGGGCATGTAAAGGCAACATGTTGTACCTTCTTGTAAAAAACAGAAGCCTAGTTAAATCTATCAAATTGAAGAATCTGAAACAATAAGCAGCGAATCTCAAATCAAATTTAACCAGTGGCAATTCTGAGCTAAAGAAAAACTGCCTACTGAAAAGGCAGGAAATCGATGAGAATAGTAAAACATGGCATTCCACATTTGACAATGCTGAAATTAAATAGTGAAGATGAGTTGACGACTACAGGTACAAGCTTATTTCTTCTAATGATCAAATAACAAGCATATCTATCTAAAACTGACAACTTGACAAGGTGGAAACCAATTTGGCAAAATCACACGACCAACCAATTAACATTTGCCAGGCAAGGGTCAACATCCAAACTCACTTATATCCAGTACCTCAGGAACTAATCTGATGAATACAAGAAAACATGGAAAATCGTGTTCCTAAGGAAAGTAGCATGGCCTACGTCAAGATGGGTTAAGCACTATAACAACAGAAACACATGACAGGCTCATTACCAGACAAAACAAATGCCACAGAACCTTCCCTCGCTAGATTACATTCCAAATGCTACACCTTAGCCAATTATAGACTCTTAAACACTAATCAAGTAATTAATGTTTAAACACAAAGAAAAGGATACAATTTGACCACCAAGGAATAAAATTTTGTTTCAGAATTAGAACTTCGTGATTGACACATGACAACTAAAGTTTGACTTAACCCTCATATCACAAACCACAGCATTCGAGGAGCAAAAGAACTCTAATAAAACATCATCACAATCTCAAACAATACATCCCATAAAACTAAATCAGCAAATTTACTTCCAAATGGATCTAATCTAACTAAATCCAACTTAACTTTCATAACACTGACTACAGCATCCAATAAAATCTTAGATACAAAAAGCGGAGAACTTTCCAATAGTAATAATAATAAAAGAAGCAGAGCTTGTCCATACAGTTGATACTTATTATTTCACAATTGACACAAGATAACCTAAAATTAGTCTTGCATTTCACAAATACTTATTGACGAAAAAACATCTCAATCCCAAAGAAAACGCACAACTCAAATCATCAAATAAATCTAACTCAACCTCCACATCATCAACTACAACAGTCAAAGAAAACAGTAGAAAACACACCTTCCCATAAACTTGAGCAAATCCAGAGGCATTATTTTTCTCCAATTGCACCAAACCTTTGACTTGTCCAATCTCACAATCTTCACTCATCTCCATCTCACTTCTCTTCTCATTTCCACTCAATCCCAAATCAGTCCAAAACACAATCCCAACAAAGAACAAATAAAACCCAACAAACCCAACAGCTTGCCAAACAAAAATCTCCCCACTCAAGTACACATAAAACAACAACAAAGCAGCCACCAAGTAAAACCCCACATCCCTCACAAAACACCCGGCATCAACACTAAATGGCGCCGCATAGATAGCCACAAAGCCAACAACGAAAGCAGATACAAAGGCCCCCGCGGACAAAATGGCGCCAAACCCAGTTCGGTAGTGGCCCGAACGGAGCGCCTGGACGGACGAGAAAACGTCGGGGGACCCGTTGCCGAGAGCTAGGAGAGTGACCGCGGCCATGCTGGGGGAGAGATTTAAGATGGAGGAGAGCTTAGTGGTGACTAAAGAGAAGTGGGATTGGGCGGTTTTGATGAGAATGTAGAAGAAGAGAAGGGAGGTGAGTGAGAGGAAGGAGAGGGAGATGAATGGGTGATTGTTGAAATGGCAAAAGTGGAGAGAAAGGTAGTTGAAAAGGGCTCCATCAGATGGCTGAGCTTTGAGGGAAGAGCAAGTTCGGGGGTTTGTTTTTGAGTCCAAAAGTGATCTATGTGGGATTTGTTCTGATCGTGAAGAAGAAGGGGTTTTGAGGATGAAGAAGAGGAGAATGCAGCTGAGGGTTAGGATTATAGAGGTGGTTTTGAGGAATGAAAAGGCCATGCCATTGAAACAAATTTTTTTTTCCTTCAGAGTTTTTTGCTTTTTCTGTTTCTGGGTTTGCTAAAATTTCAGATCTTTGTTTGCTTTTCTTGTTTGATTGAAGAGTAAGAGGGTGAGTGTCTATTTTCCTGTTATCAGATCGTTTTTTGGTTTCAGCGTCTGTAATCTCTTACGCGTCTTTACCAAACAACTGAATATTTTAATTCAAGTTTAGTCGGTGTCTTTTTTTTTTTTAAAAAAATTGTTTTAAAAAAAAAAGCACTTTATAAAAATCCGTTAATTTATTAAATCACTTACTCTCATATATGAGTAGAGAGAGATTACGGCTGTAAAACCTCAATTAAAAGTTTACCCTTCCGAACACTTCAGCTGTACTTCTTAAACCAATGCAGGAATTTAGGAGACACTGTGTGATGGAACTAGAAATTTAATTTTAAAAGTTGTGAAAAATAATTTTCTTAAGAAAATTAGTAAGTGTTAAGTACTTAACTTCACTAGAATACAAGTAAAAAAAAGCATTAACACATATGAAATTAAATTGATGAGGGTGAAAAAGAGGTTGTACCCAAGAGTTTTGCTTTTGTATTTTTTCAATTTTGAAAAATGAGAAGGGGATGCTATGCTTATTGAGATGGATGGACTCATTTCAAAATTTAGGAGGCCGAGGCGCTTCAGCGTCGGCCCATCAGACGTTATCTTAGTCATTTCAGTAATTAAGAAGGAAAATAAGATCCTGGCAATTGGACTGAAACCGCTCTTCATTAACAGGGTCACAAAAGTTCCAGGCTTGCATCTTCCAAGATTGAGTGCAGTAACTGCTTAGTATTATTAACATCTCTGCTGGTTTTATATATATGTACACAAGTCTCAAGTGTGAATCAAAGTTATATTACATAATTTGAAGGCTAAATTGATGCTACCGGCGGTGAAGCTTTCTTAACAACCACTTCCTCCGCTGATTCACATCCATTTCAATGAAGATCTTGGCGTTTTTATCATCTTCTAGGAGTTGAATAGCTTGCAGAAAGAGCTCGTCATCATCCATGCCTGGTACAGTTTGAAGTGCGCCGACAATGGTTTCAACAGAGTTGTAGTCTCTTTGCTCTATGTCAGCTGGCCATGTCCCCATCAAACATGGCTTCTCATCAAGGGCTTCATGTATCTCTTCTTTGATGGGCCTTCGAACCTTTCTGGAAAAATAAGCAGATGCTGATGAAGTTGCAGATTTTCGCTTTTTCTTTTTATCAGATAAATCAAACTCTGCAGCTGGAGTATGCAAGTCAGTAAAGATATTATCGTCATTCTCAACTTTCGCACCCATCCCACTTAATCTTCCATTAAAACTTCTGTAACCAAATATCACGCGCAGATCATCATAAATACGAAGGCTGCTCTCCCTAAATGCAAATGCATCAGCGTACTCCTGCAAAACATTGCAGAATGAACATTTATCAGCACAGAAAGTGAGCACTTGTCATGGATCTGTTCAGCATCTGGACACACACACACACATACATACAGATATATTCATGTACTTGCTATCAGGAATTATTTCATCACAAAGCAGTATCATGGATTATTTCTTTTTGAATGTCTTTTGGTGAATGGCAACACTGCCCACCATGGCATGCAAGTGATACCACTAAAACAGAGAATAAAAAGGACCTTTATTAGCCAGTTACCATGGATTGAGAAAGAAATGCACCTGGATATACGATTCCCAAACATCATCATCGGCAATTACTGTTTGCTGAATGTCGTCCCAGACAAAGCCATTCCTGCTGAGAAAGTCTGTGATGTTGTTATATTCTTCCATCAAGCTAAAATACAGTTGTTCCAATACTCCTTTGTCACATTGAAGTCCAAATTTTTCATTGAATGATGCAATCATCCAGGACCAAGCTCGATCATTAAATTTATGACCAATCTTATTCCCCGTATCCACCTGCTCTAATAGAAGGTCAAGAAAATATCTTTCCATTGGATATGTCCACCGCAAACTTGCAGACTTACCATTATTAGGGGATTGGTCATCCTCTTCACCTACAAATTCAACACAATTATTAACACAATATTGTATCTTGAGTTCAAATGACGCAAAGCAAAATAAAATATCCAAAACTATATTACCTAACATTCAACAAAATCTATTTTTCTGCTATAGGGAATATTCTAGTTCCATTTTGTTAGTACAATACTTTAAGACTAATTCGTTTCTTATTTTTGATAGACATGTATAGAACTTTCAGTCGCAAGAACAGGCTCGCTAACCCCCAAACCAAGCAACAATATTTTTCAAAATACACACATCAAATCATTTATATAACTGCACCAATGAAATACTTGTAATAAAAGCAAACTATGCAATCGGTTCAAGTTCAATTTTATTCTCTCTATCTCCACTCGTTCAAAACATCCACCTGTTCATTTTCAGGGTTGAAGTTACAAGTCTTTTATGTCATCTTTTATTGGCAACAATCTTGTCCATGCATAGGAAGGAGAGGAACATACCAAATCCTTCTCCAAAGGGATAATCCCCATTGTCCACAGAGTAACTCAAACAGTTAGGCTCTGTGTCAGTCCTTGTACTTCCATATATCAAGAACAAATCGTTGAAATTTGGAAGAGTTCTATGGCAATATGGCCGTGCTTCAGGGTATTCCTGCATAGACCATGGTGAGCTACTTGGGACTCAAAAGTTCTTATTCAACAGAAGATTTAAGAAAGGCACCTTAACACAAGCATCCCAGAGATCACGATGAGCGGTTATCATCTGTTTCATTTCATCCCAAATGAACCCACTCTGGTCAAGTAAATTCTTCATGTCATTGAATCGCTTCTTCAAGTTCATAAAACGACTTTTTAAGACATCTTTATTATGTTGAGACCCAAATTCTGCTCTAAACTTTGCAACCATCTCAGCCCAGGCATGTTTGCTGAACTTCTGATCAATCATAGCCCCCTGACGAACTTGCTCTAGCATTAGATCAATGAAAAAACGGTCCATTTGTGGTGTCCAATCCGTTGTTGAACAGCAGTCGTTTTTAGGTTTGGTTCCTTCAACAAATTTGAATGACAGTACACATTGGAAAAAATCCTCCATTGAAGAAAAAATGAAACATTGTTGCAAGCTCATTCAATTTGGGTACAGCCATCTTTCAAAATTTTCACTGGCTTAAACCAAATAGCTAATTTAGGTAGCACGATAAAAGTGTTTTGAATAATGAAATGTTCCAATAACAAGAAAACAACAAAAACTCACCAAGACCATTACAAGAAATATTTTGAATTGATCGGTTGCGGATTCCATCAGAAGTTGCAGCTCCATAAATCAAGCATAAATCATTATAATTTGGCGTGGGTTTGTTTTTGTATGATTCTGCATCTGGGTGTTCCTATAATTACAGCAAATGTCATTCTTCTGAAATAAATAAGACTTGTAGCACTCAAATGATAACCAGTTTACCTTGATATAAGCCGCCCAAACACCACCATATGCTGTCACCATCTGTTTTCGTTCATCCCAAGAAAATCCTCTCTGTGCAAGCAGATTTTTCAAATCATTGTATACCCTCCCTAAACTGTTATATTGAATCTTCAAAAGATCTTTGTCATACTGTAATCCAAATCTGTCAACAAAGGACAAAGCCATATCTATCCACGCTTCATTGCTGAAAGTGTAACCAGTCTTATTCCCTTTATGCACTTGATCTAACATAAGGTCAATAAAATAGCGGTCCATCAATGGCGTCCAGTCGGTCCTTGAACAATCTCTATTTTCATTGACTTGGAGTTCCTCTCCTACAAATTAAAGAAACTCTTAATGTTGGCATACATATGTGATTTATGATAAAAATGGTCTATCAATGGTGTCCAATATCCAAATTTGTGGAACCTATAATTCCCAAGTAGACAATAAAAAAATGAAACTCCACCAGCTACGGATTATGAGATACTATCCTTTGTAACTTTTACCTTGGCGCATACCAACTGAGAGTCCTCTATTGCTTTCATTTGCATATATCAAGTCTAAATCTCGATAATTCAGCAACACCATCTTTCTGAATGAATGTGCAAGCGGATGTGCCTAAACAGCAAGGAAAAAGTATTGTAAGCAATGAAAAATTTTCTTTGTCAAATGGACATAGTAACACACCTTGGTATAGTTGTCCCAAATATCATCATCAGCCACTACCATCTGTCGTTTTTCATCCCATGAAAACCCTCTTTGATCAAGTAGAGTCTTGATGTCAGTATAATACTTGAACAGTTTTCTATATCGGCGTTTTAAAAACCTTTTACGTTGTTGCATACAAAATCGAGCGTTGAACAAGAAGAGCATATCTTTCCATGCTTGTTTAGTGAATGTATTTTTTCTCTTATTGGCCTTCCTTAGTTGATCCAGCATTAGCTCAATGAAATACTGGTCCATTTCTGGTGTCCAGTCTGATTTTGCAGGCTCGAGACTTTCAGGAGCAACACTGCCTATTTCAACACCTGAAATAAAAATAAAAAAGTTCAAAATGGCTATGGAAACTCACAACCATTAGTTAACAAAATTCACTGCACTTCATCCATAGCTACTTTATGTTGCAAGAATTAATTTCTATAATAAAAAATATAAATATTCCATGCATCTGGATGCATAAGATAAGTTTAAGAGAGTCTTGCTTAGCTCAAAATAAAGGATATTAAGGTTACACAGGCAATACACGAACATTCTTCCTAATTAAAAAAAAAAAAAAAAAAAATCCGTTACAGGATAAAGTTACACCAATTTCTTAACTCAAAAACTGTGGTCTCAATGCAATCACACAAGCAACCTTATTTTAGTTCATAAAAATAGAAAATAAACACACCAGTAATAACCACTTGAACTTCATCATCGAAGTCCACATCATGACTCGAACGACTGTATCTTCCATCAGCTTGGGTATATCCATATATCAGGCACATGTCATCGAAGTACATCAGTGCTTTATTTCTAAAGGCCTGTGCATCCGGATTAGCCTGCACATGCAAATTATCGGAATTATCATCAGACAATAAAATACAGTAACCTGAGGGTAGACAGAATAACAACAAACCTTGATATAAGCATCCCAAGTGTTTCCGTCAGCTATAACCATTTTACGGGAATCGTCCCAATAAAATCCATTCTGTTCAAGAAGAATCTTCACGTCATTGTATTGCTTCCACAGAATGGAGTAATGAGTTTTCAAAGCATCTCTATCAAATTTAGTCCCAAATTTCAAATTAAGCAGAGTCATCATATCAGTCCAAGCTTGCTTGTTAAACGTATGGCCCAATCTATTCCCTATATGCAGCTGGTCCAACATCAGATCAATAAAGTATCGTTCCATAGCAGCCGTCCAGCTCACCCTCGTCCGATCAATAGTCGCGGGGTTATGGCTTCCCATTTCTTCTCTAACAAATGAAAAAAGTTTCAAATTCGGTTGAAATTTTCACTGTTTGCACAATTGGGTTGGCGAGAGACTAGGTTTCTGGTGTGGATTAGAAGAACAACGGTCACGATGAGACTGAGAGGGTGAACGCCGAATAGCGAAACGTCGTCGGATTTGGTTTTAGCGTCTGTTTGGTTACCAGGCTTCATGTACGCCTCTTCGGGAATTACACTATATATTTTAATGGACTTTTTGTTTTTCATTTAAAGAAAAAAAAAATTGACCCACATTAATTTGAAATGAGCGAGTATGAAATGGGGTTAGTGAATGAAAGCAAAAAGATTGATTAGATGTAATTTCAGCACTTATTTTTTTAATAGAGGATTATATTATGATCATATTTTTAAATAATAAACACTACAAGAGTGGAAAATGTAACTAAAATAATTAAAGAATTCTAAACCACTTTACACTTCATTCCATTTCAACATGAATAAGACAATTCAAAGATACACTTCAAAGCTTTCTTAATGTCTTGATTATCATGGTTTAAGAACTTGTTCACCAACCAATCTTTAATAAGCACAGAATTTACAAGTAATCGTTGTAAAACACATAGACTTGTCGCATTGGGGATTTTGTATGCATGACTGCCGGTTTGCCGCCACATAAGATCGTTTATGACCGCAGCATAGCGGTAAACAGTGGTTACAACCACATGTATGAATGGTTAAACATATTTTGTTCAACGACATTGGAAATTCGGTTGGTATGAAAATTTGGTGCAGCAAAATCATCAAATAGAATTGTATGAATGCACTGATGCCTCCCCTGAACGATCGCTGGCTTAGACATAGATGGATTTCATGTTCAAATTAACATTGACTTTCACTGGATCAAATATTTAGCTTGTTTGACCGGTGCCATTAGGAAAATTTCATTTCATAGGTTAAAAAAGCTAAATCAAGTTTTGAAATTGGCTTGAATACTTGATGAAATGAATGAAAAATTTGGTAAAATGCATGTGCTTTCGATAGCCTTTAGTTTGAAGCTAGTTATGGGAAATTGTTTCAATTTTTCATAAAATATAAGTTCCCTAAAATAACTTTAAACTTTATTGGACTTCTGAAAATTTGCTTGAATATTTGATGAAACGAAGGGTGCTTTTAAATGGATTTAAGTCTAAAGAAAATTTAGCAAAAAAGTGGAGTATCTGTTGAAAAGCATGTACTGCCAATGATTTTTCTCCCTTTTTTCCTATAATTATTTTTTTTATATATATTATTGTGTTTCCTCCAATAAATGCTCCAAAAAATATTGAAGGTATGAGAGAATAATTTTTGTCACAAATCATGTCACTGACATAACTTTATTCTATCAAAAAGGCCATTGTGATAATATAGTGACAGAAAATTCAATAATTAGTGACAAAATACTTCTATCAAAGAATTGTGTTACAATTCTTTACTTCCATGGCGTGTGACCTGGCAAATGACATGGAAACATAAATTTTATGCTTGCATAACATTATAATTCTGTCACAAATCAATTATAGATGTTTATCAATAACTTGTGACGTTTTATGTTGATTGAATTTTTATAGCTGAATTAATGTAAAATATTTGGGTCAGTATTATTATTTATTTTAAAATAGCTAATTTCTTTTATTTGAGTTACCAACAACCCATATCTTTGTAGTACCCTTGCAATAAAAAAATCATTTATCCATTAAATATTTTTAAATACTAAAATGCAATTTAAAAATATTTCAATTATTTGGTTATTTAATATTGCTAATATAATAAAAATTTACATACATATTGTTCCAAGTTAATATAAACAAAATTTCATTTTTCGGAGCCTTTGATTATTCACGATTACATCACTTTAAAAAGAACAATTACAAATGCCCAAATTGTATCTAAACTCATGCTCAATACCAAAATCTCAACAGCTCACAAAATCAGCAACAATACTTGATAGGCCAATTAACCTATTCTAATTTCGTCATGAGAATTATTACTATGTAATAATTAACAACTTTTTTATTGTATTTCTTTAACACTTTATGTGCATTATTGTTTTGAGATGAAATTACAACATATACATTTATGTAGTACTTAACGACTTTTTTATTTGTGCTGTAAATTGTTAAATAGGCTCATGAAATTAGCTAACAACATAAGTTGCTTTGAGATGGAGTATCATACTTTTACTCTTTGGCAAGGAAATAATACTTGGATTTAATACTTGTAAAAGATGACTTTATCCATTTATCTAACTCTAGAATTCATTCACTTTATTTATTAACCCATGATTATCTTCAAATACAAATCTTTTATTAATCAATTTATTAGAGACCACTGTTGTGAGGCTTATGTGATTTTTTCTCAAAGACGGTGGGGGTGATATTTTTAAGAGGCTTTATTCTAGCAAGGAATATATATATATTAGAGACCAGGAAGGATATTATATCCAAATTAGAAATATTTTGTTTATGAGTTATGCCAAAATTTGAAATTCCTTTTGGCCTTTTCATATTAATTTTAAATTCAAGTTCTTTTGTGGTATTGACCATAACTACTCTCTCTCTCTCTCTTGCTCTCTCTCTCTCTCTCTCTCTCTCTCTCTCTCTCTCTATATATATATATATATGGACACACACACCCACACCTATAAAATTAAAAATTATTATTTAAAATTTGGAAAAATTAAATAGAAATAAAATTTATAAAACATATTTATATAATTCAAAATTAAAATTTAATTAAGCATAAATAATAACTAGTGAAATAAATTAATAATGGAATAATAAAAAATGAATATTGGCTAAATTTGGAATCTCCACAAAATTCATTCAAGATTTTGGAATCCAGCCAAATTTATTTATGTCATTATCTCATGACATATATGTAATGCCGCATTCCATAATTAGAGATTATGGAAATTTGACTCTATTTAGAAAATATATACAGGTTTTTAACCCTTATTAATAAGGATATTAAAATTATAAATAAGATTATTCATATAATTATTTTTCTAAAGTTAATAGGACACCCTATAATTACATATTTTTTTCCTTTTTCATGACCCTAAATCCACAACATTTATTTCTTTTCTCTACTGCTCATTAAGCTCTCACCCAAACCTTAATATTCAAACTCTTCTTTAAGAGAAGAATCAAAGCAATTTTGTAAGTTTACTCTCTCTATTCTCCATAATATTTTCTACCACTCTAATTAGGATTTTGAATTGGCATGATTATAGATTGTTGCCTATAATAATGTATGGTTTAGGGTGCTTTTAGGTTATGTTTAGGGTTAGTCTTGTTAATCCATCCTTGATACATTTGGCACATTGGATAATTCTAGACAGCATAAGTGTCTCTAATTTTAAACACATATTTTCTAAATAATTTTCTAAGAAATTGATCTTTCTGGAAACTAGACAAGTAGAACTTAATGAAAAAATTTTATTTCTTTAAATTTGATTTCGTTTTCAATTATATATATATATATATATATATATATATATATATATATATATATATATATATATATATATTTGATACAGACACTACTACATTGAAAAATTATGATTCCAGCAGAATAACTAGATTCACAAAATTATTTGCACCATCAAAAAAATTCTAGAAATTTAAAAATTTTAAATAGAGACTGATATAGGTCTAGTATTCATATTTTTAATTTCATAATTTTTTGATTTGTTTCTAATTTTATAAAAATCTCAGAATCTATTCTGTTTAGTAAGGGTACTGTAAAACACTTTCGTATATGTCAAGAAATAAAATGTTCTGAAAATATTTTTGGTAAATCTTCTTCAAAATTTTACAAGAGATATCCATAGATGTCTAGAATAATTTTATAGAATATTGTGTTATTTTGATTTCTAGATTAAAAGTTAAAATTTTAAGAATCACACTAATATGAGTATAAATAAAAAATCAGATTCTTAAAATAAGTTATTAATAGTTATATCTTGTAAAATAAAATGTCACTTTGCGAAATTGGGTATTTAATGGTATTAAACTTAGCTTTCACTCAAGGGGAGTATAATGGCAGCATTCTTAGTGTTTTGGGCCGCAACACCATCATGTCGACTGAGGGAGATGCCGATTGTCGGCGGCAGCGGCCTTTTCCGGTTTGCTCGTGGTTATGCTCAAGCTAGAACTCATAAGCTTGACATTAAAACTAGGGATGCTGTTGTGGACTATACATTATTCATTAAGCTTTTAATTTGGAGTTGTTAAATCCTTTAGTATTTTCTAATGAATGAATATTAGTAGTGCGTTACGTACTTATGCCAAATGCTCAATAAAAGGATTTTTTTTTTTTTTTTTGCTTTGTAATTTTGTTTTCATTGTTTAACTAATATGCCTTAGTGATCCAATATGTCATCACCGTAATTGCAAAAGTTGCAAAATCTACGAAAGGAATCAGAGAAAAGAGGAATTTGTTTTCATTGTTTAATCAATATGCCCTAGTGGTCCAACACGTTATCACTGTAATTGCACAAGTTGCACAATCTGCTCCTCGTATTTTTGAGTTTCTTAAAATCTATGCGGGTTGTTGACGCATGAATGTCAAATAAACTAAATTTGTCCCACATAAAAGTATGTTTTATAAGTCGTCTTCTACTAATTATTCAACAATTCACAGCACGCAATTATATCCATGGTCTATGGATGCTCGCAACAGAAGCTTCCAAGACAGCATACGTTACTCAATCGTCTTCCTTTTACAAAGGTATAAATAGAGAGAGAGAGAGTATGCTAATCGAATCAACCCAAAGCCAAGCTGGAATTACAAACGGACCCAGCCAAAGTTTCTATTTTTGACCACCTTGTAGTTGAACAAGGTACCAGTCAACAGCTAATGAGCAGCCATCACTTCCCTACTGCCACCAACACCATCTTCAATCTTACTAGATTTTGGCTACTCCACCTACTGGGTTTTGTTCTTCATGCCACTACCTATCATTTCTTACCATAAATAGTCTTCCAAGAAGTCAATTTGTTGCCAATCAGCTGTTAAAGGATTCATGATTGTTGAGTTAAATTTGAATGTCGTTGCCGCATGTGGAAACTCACTACTAGTACCGTTAGAATCAGTTCAACCAAAAGTGTCTAATCTAAGTCTCTTGACCACCAACGGTTGACATTTGGTCATCGCTGATGGAGAACAAGGGCAATTCGATAAATTCATAGTTTTAAGGCCATATCGTAATTTTTTGTAATTATTTTAGTAATTTTAAGAATTAAGAATAGGTTGATAATTATGATTCAAAGTGTAATTTAGTAATTTATGATTTCAATGTGTTTTAGTAATTTATAAATGCAGGGTTATTTTAATAATTTTATGAACAAGGAATTGCATGTTATGGATAAAAGTTCATTTTGAGTTATATTGCATGAATTTAATTCTATTTCAACTCTATGGAGAATAATTATATCATTTACCTGATTTAGGAGGAACCACAAACGTGGACTAATCCACTGGAGTTGATGATACCCGAGTTTAAACATTGTCGTTGTGAGTGGAGTATACAAAATATATTTTCATAGTTTGTTATGCCAACAAAACCCCGTTATGAAATAAATATTTTAAATATTGAAATTTAATGAATTGTTTAAAATCGATTTTTTTTCCCGTAATGATATGTTATTGAAAAGTGTTTGGTTAATGGTTTTTTGCATCGACTTTAAATAAAGCATGATCGTATTTTAAAGATAAGAAAGTGGATTCAAATGTATTAATGAAAAGAAAATTTTGATTTGAACTATGGCTTAAGGATTATGAATACGAATATAAAAATTATTATTTTAAAATCACTAAACAATGTCCTTCCCCAACAAATACAGTGATAAGATGAAAGATTTGAATATATACAAAAGTTTTGAATTGTGTGTTTGGCACTTTTACCCTCAAAGGAGTTATAGATGTAGTATGATAATTTTAGAAATACAAATGATATGATGAGATATAGGCCTTTAAGATCTATTTGAGTACACACAGAGATTTTGGGTTGTATACTCATACACCTTTGTTCTTTGAGGACCAGTTTATGCACGTTGAGATATGATGAGATACATGAGATATATAACATGATATTTCATTGCTCTACCCATTGCAGCTTCTGGGCATGACGGTTTTCTAATAGTATATCATTGTCCCTCCGTTGAGGTTTGGGTATAACGAGATTTTTCCTTAGATACTTGTTTAATGACAATTTTCAGAATTCAAAATTTGAGATCACAATGTTTTATGATTTCCTTGATTTTATTTGGCATTATATATTATCTTTATGTTCGTGTATGATATATAATTAAATAAGATATTTAAGCTTCTTATGGTAATTTTGTGAAATTATTTAATAAAATAATACAATTATTTTGAAGTGAATTTAATTCTAAAAACTACTATCTACTCACTAAGCTTATTGAATTTTATACTCATCTCATTTTTATTATATGCTCCCCTCTCCCACAAGAGATTTGTAGGTACAACAGTTAACCTAACAATCATTGTAGTTATTTTTAATTATAGCTACTTGATGGTGCTAAGAGTCGTGGAAGTTTTTTTTAGGATATTTCAAATTATATAATTTTGCTATATTTTGTATTTAAGGATAATATATTGTATTTTGATATTAGATATTTAGAAGATATTTTGTATTTTAATTGAAGAAGTTGATTATGGATGTTAGTTAAATAGTGAATCCTCTTGAGAGTATTCATTTTATAAATTTATAGGTTGGACATTTTACATTTATGAGGAAGATTTTATTGAATTTTTAGCAGAACCCTTAGACATTAAATTATTTCTGAATTCAATTTGATGAGAATAATAGACTTTCCCTGGAGTTTTCAAGAAAGCTCGTTTCATTACTCTCATAAATGTAGCTCAACATGCTAAACCACATAAAATATTATATGCTCTTTATTGTTTATACTTATTTTCTTCTCATTATAATGGTTTAGATGCCTAGATCATATTCCATGTATAGGCCTTCTTGAGTTATATTACAGGCTCTACTCAGCTCCTTGTAAAAGCTTTCCAAAACTATCCTTGAGTTTGATATAGCTATTCCTTGAGCTATCTTAAGCTGTTCATATCAACTCTCACGAATTTAATTGATACTCTCTATATTATTCTCAATTTAGAAAACCTCAATTCACCCCTCAAATTATCTTAACTCACCTCTTAGATCACCTAAGATATAATTATTGCCCTAAACAGTATAAAATCACACCTACACCCAAACTTAGAACAATCTACCCTCAACTATAAATTTATTTATTTAGATAGGATTTGACTTGTATTCGATAACGACTTAATTGTTCAAATCGATTCCTAGCTCAAGTATAGTTAAAGCTATACATATATGTATGTATATATACTAAAAACATAATTATATCCACAAACCTATAAATTACCTATAATCTGAACATTACATGTTTATTAGTTAAAATAATTTGTTGTTTATCCATCAAATTATATTAAATCGTGAATATTCAAAAATTTAAATCTAGTGTATAACAATCCGATTTTGAATACGATAAAATTTTAATGAAATATGTATGAGTAATAATAACATATTTTAAATATAATTAAATCTACGAGTAAATACTGAATATTTACCTACTTGTTTCGAAGCCCGGGTACTATTGGAATTAATATTTGGTGAGGATCGTTAGCTAGACCTCATATATTAGAGCCCTTGTACAAGCAAATAAAGAATTAATGGCGAGAGAAAGAGGGATGAGGGGCGCCGGAGTAAAGGCAAAGAAGATTAAAAGGCAGTTCTACAGCTGCACATCACGGTCCGATCTTCCTGAACATATCATACGTTTAATCATGAACCGTCTTCGTTATGCAGATCAGATTAGTTCTCAAGCGGTTTGCAAGAATTGGAGAGACACAGATATTCATGGGATCAGATGTGCTGATAAATTACCATGGATACTTGCCTTTAATTCGTATTCGTGTTTCCTCTATGCCCCTTCTGACAAACGGCGTTACTCTATTTCCAATCCGTCCGTCAGAAGATTTTATGGATCCCACGTTCTTGAATCCAAATATGGTTGGGTGCTGTTCCAGGGGCCAACCGTAATGGTTTCCAGTCGTTATCGCCCAAAATGGACTCGGACAAGTATTTCACTATTTCTCTATTGCCCATTTACTGATGAAATTATTCGAACATCGTATTTGGAGATTACGAGCGACAGAGACCCTTCCACGCTTACTACTGCATCGACATTCTCAACCAATCCAGTTTCTTCCGATTGTGTTATACTCGTAGTGAGGACGTACATATGTGAATGTAGTGTCAGTTTATGTAGCCTTAAAGAGTAAAAATGGATGACGTTTTGATTTATGGATGCTGGTAATTCTTATAATAGCTTGATTGACGACATAGAATATTTAGACGGAGTCTTCTACCGTTGTTTCAGTTCGCGTGCAATATGCACCTTCGATGTTGCTCAGGAAATATGGGAAATACATCCACATCCACTGAATACACTATATCATAATCGCATACATCGCAATTTCTTGATTGATTTTGATGGAGAGCTGCAACTTTTCATGGTCGGTCCTGATTGTTGTGTTCTCAGGCCTGATCGTTCAAAGACGAATTGGTTTCAAGTTGAAAACTTGAGTATTAGATCGCTCTTCATAGAAGATGAATATTCAGAATCCAATGCGTCCATTATATCTGGTCAATGGAGGGGGAAGAGTTAAATTATTTAGCAAATACAAATATTTCGGTTTGATTACTCGTGTTATTTTCATTGCTTCCGTCTGTTCGCAAATCCGTCTGTACGACACTCCAAACTCTCAAAGATTTATGATTGCGCCTGGAAAGACAAACGGATGCAGAAAATTTGGATTCAACCTCCAAAACGACGATGAAAAGATCAACTACAAGTGGAGCATACTCCCCGTTCTTCGACCCACCAGTTTTCCTACTGTTTCTCACGTATCCCTCTCGAAACAAGTTTCAGTTGCATTAAATATATAATTCGACTACCGTGGATTTGCCATCTAAGTTAAACATAAGAGCTGCTTGGAAGAAGTTCTAACTAAATGTCTCCTAATGGCACAAAGGCCTGCGTACTCGAGTCATAATCCACAACATCATCCGCCGTAATTCCCTCTTTACATCCACATGTGCCGCTACTGAGTCTTCCTACATCAACTACAAGTGGTAATGAGCAGATTCCTAGTACAGTCTATTTGGGTTCATAATTTTTTTTTCCAATAAGAAACTATAACTATATTAATTATGAGGAATCATTACAACAAGCGGACCAATATTTTCCTATTTATCTCTTTCTCCTAGGTTTCTACAGGATTTCGTGCAGACCAATTCCTAGTCACTTGGGGTTGGGTCATGAGATGCATTGCTGAATAACTTGCATTTCGAGCACATTTTACGTTGTTTATCTTTATATATGTAGATATAATTCTAGTGTGAGTATGTATAATGGGACATGAACTGTGCAAGTTTTGAATGTTTATTTCATATAAGACAGAAATTATTATGTATTCGTATTAGAGACCATATATATATATATACACATTCATGAATCAATTGTGCCTTGAGTTGAGTTATTAGTTTGTATGATTCGCCAATCCGATATATAAGTCGGGGCGGGTGTGTCAAATCAATCGTAGAAAAATAGTTAACACCAATTTGCGAATGAAACATTTGTTGTTCATGCATAAAACTAATCTATTTCTATAAGTCTACGGGTGTATTTAAAAAAAAAAAAAAAACTGTTTTTAGGCAAACCTCTGTAATAAGCAAAAAATTTATTAATTAAAAAAAGTTGCACTTAATGAAGGGGACATATCGAGCTTTATCCTTATACAAAAGACTAAGAATAATCTAATAGAAAATATCTATAAATAAGTACAAGCCATGTATGCATGCGAAAACAATATAAAAATGACAATTTGAAAATTTGAAAAAATAAATTAAACAAAATCTATAATTCGGTCCACAAACTGCATCTCGGAATAAATATGGAGCTCAGTCACGCCGAGAGACTCAAAACAACAGTCATATTCCCATCTTATCAGCAACACGATTACCTTCTCGATAAATTTGAGTAAAGTAAACCTCGACATGAGACAGCAGTGGTATGTAATTATACATAACTGACCAAGGTGGAGGAATTATACCAGCCACGAGCATGAGCCCGTTCAACAATGTAAATCACAGCCATAGCCTCCGCATGGAAGGCTTTACCGTTTGCCGGAAGAGCAGCAAAGCCACCTAAAAAAGGTTCCCGAAGAGTCACGAAACACCCCGCCATAGGCTGACAAATACGAATCAGATTTGGACATAAAATCAGAATTAGCTTTGACCCAGCTGATGAAAGGAGGAAGCCAAACAATTGTAAGCGCTTTTGGAGCATGACATAAAGAAGGCTGAATATCAAAATACCAAAGCAAATTTCTATCTATCTTCACTAGCTCGCGGGTGCCCAAGACAAAGGCTCAACACATGTTTCCATGTGCTTTGCAATGCATCGCATGCATGAATTTGCTATCAAATTGCTTTAAGAGCAGGCCAAGTAGCATAAAGAACAAAAACCACCAAGGAAATTCTAAGATTAGCAAACTGCACATAAGGATGATAATGTAACATAGCATTGCCCCCTAACTAATAATTTAATCTCTCATCAAATCTGTTTGCTTTCATATCTGTTGAGAACAGTAAACATATTTTCTAAGATTTAAGTTTTAATTTCTTCTCATAGTCAGTCATCAATTGTGTCAAGAAAAGTAAATCAGAAATGTCAATTGATGGTGTCTCTGTTGGTCTTCATCGATGCACGTGTTACTCGTAGTGCATTTGGAACAACGTTAAAACATAACTCGTAATTTAATGAGATTAAATGTATAGGCAATTTTTTTTTCCTGGTTTTCAAACAATTGTGTTGATTTCAATAATACTCTTTTAGTCTTTTTAAGTGCGTTCAGTATTGTTTTTAAATTTTATTTTCTGGTTTCTGAATTTAAGAAAAACCAAATATGCGTTCGGTTATTTCCACAAATATTTTTAAAAATATAAAATTTATTTTATACTTTTAATAAAGACGACAACTTTTTCTTATTTTCCTTATTTTTCAATACCGTATTAAGTTTCAATAGGAATAATTTTCTTTCACCATCTCTCAAAATAATAGAAATATCAACAACAGCATTATTATTACTTGTTATACCTGAAAAATCAATTTCCATCACAATAATCTTTACTTTTTAATTATATACATTATAATATTTATGTTTTATATATTAATTAAATCAAATATGCAGAGTTTATAAATTTTCTTTAAATAAAAAAATTAACAAGATCACCTAATTCATTTTTAAAATTAAAATAATCAAACTAGTTTAATAATAAAAATTATTATACATTACTTTTTATTATGTTTATGAACATTATTCTAATAATAATTCTTTAAAATATTCCTACCAAGCATATTTTACTTGTTCTCATTTTGCAAAATTATTTTAAAAAATGATACCGAACAATTTTTTAAATTTTAAAAATAAATTCAAAAATAACATTTTCATTCTTATTTTTGCTCTATGAAAACAGCCATTAGAAAACAATACTGAACGGGCATCAGTCGTAAGTTTATATCTGCAGGAATCTTATAAAAAGAATATCACTCACATAACCATAAACATATCTCTGTTTTCACCGATCCTCGTAACTCAACCATAAGTTAAGGCTCAAAGGGGATTCTGAGTCAATACTGCTAAATAAGATGGCAATGTGCTGCCAAAAGATCATAATCCAATATTTTGCAACAAAGAAATTCATGTTCTCAATTTATGGAACAAGAAAATTTTTCTATTTCTAGTTTCTAGTTCAGCTGACATTCGACGATCACTTAAAGAAGGCTAAAGTTACAGCAAAGACATATAGTCAACAGATTCACTATCTGTAATCCTCAGGCAAGCGATACCCAGACATGACTATTTTATTGGCAAACATCTTGCCAGTCTTTGGCATGACGTGCCAGTGCAATGTCAAGTTGAATTCTTTACCTCGAAGATTGCGTCCCTGGATAGGAAAAGAAAGGAAGTGGAACATTCAATTTTCCATACCAAAAAAAAAAAAAAACAAAAAATCGCTTAAGTTGATTGATGACGTTTGTACAGAATGAGAAAAATTAATCAAAGAGGATGTTAAACCTGATCAATGAAACGATATTTGTTTGAGGAATGAATGGAAAACTTTGCAAACTCTTTTGCAGGTATTATAGCATCCCAAAGAGACATCTGCAACACAACATGCAAAATCAATCAAGTAATGGGCTTAACTTTGAGCATACATAACCAGAGATATGGAAAATACTTCAGAAACTAGTATGCTAGCAGATATGGTCAAAAGGTGGATGTTCATGAAGAGGAAAAATACAAAGGGTGCTCATTCTAGCAACCATAATTAACTCAAGAGTTCATAATCCAGATCAAATTTTACAATATTAAAGAAAGCACAAAAACTGAAAAAATAATACTTGAGAAAATACATGCACTCAGATGCCTGAAGCTTACTTGGTTTAAGGCATTCTTTGGGGTTTCATACTCAGCTGCCACAAAAATGAAAAGCTGCAAGAGCGGTAAGGAGTTGAGTAAATGTCAATTATCAGCTTTAAGACTACGGAAAAACACTGTAAAAGTAGCATCTTTCTGAAATCAAATAAATCGATAACGATATCCTGAATAGAAAACCTGTTTTGTGTTCCATGTAAATAGCGATTGCAAGTCAGCTGTTATATTCAATGTCAGGCTGACCTACATACAATGAAAAGCACACCCTGAGAATGAAGTCAAGAATATTGTAGAATCCAGCAAACTCATGCCGCAAAAACGCAATTATAGGAAGAAATCATGAATACATTGAGATAATATTATTTAGATCAGCAAAAACTAATATTCATAAGTCAAAATTATCGATATGCTTATTCATCAATTTTTGCTTCTTTGTATAAAAATGCATTAAACTCAAAGCTACCGCGGCATGCTACCAAAATAAAAGTGACCAATCCACCACTGATCAAAATAGGCATTAGAAACTATTGGATTCTGAGCCCCTAATGCAAATGAAAAGACTTACAATTAGCTTTCAGTCAATAGGCCATTTTTCCTAATAATCTTCAGTCTTTAAAAGGTATTAGGCAAAAGAAATAACAACGCGCGCAAGGTATATTAAAAATTCTCATTTGCTTTCACTAATAAGCGGAACTGAAAACAGTTCTTTCACTACCTTATTCGAATGACCCTCTACAAAACTCAGCTGAGCTAAGAACTATCAACAATTACGCTAATTACTCACATAATCAACCGGGAAAAAAAAAAAAACAAATTTTTTTACACAACTTCGTAATTGCAATCAATAATGCAACAACAACCAAATGAAAGCATACAACTTTCCAATCAAATTGAAAATATCACATGGACCTGGTTGATTTCATAAACTAAGCAATAAAAAATCCAATTACCTCGTCGTTTCCATGTGGCTGCTTCTGAAACCAATTGATATTCAATATCTACAATCACCAAAAACAAAAACCCAGATGTCAAATCAATCAAAAAGAAAAAATTGAGAGCCTTTTGGCCGATCAAACACAAAATGCAACAGCGATCAATGAAAAAATCAAAGGAAAGGAAAGTGGACCTCGATTTGAGCCGAGGGAGAAGGAGTATTAAGGTTATCTGAAAGAGAACCAATGGCACATATTAGCGCTAGAATGGTCACGGCGAACGTTAGCAGAGCGTTGGCTCTGTACCCAAACGAATGCATTTTTTTTTTCTTTTTTTTGGTGCCGCCGTTGCAGCTGCTTTCGGTTCTGAGATTAGTTAAAATTAACAAAAATAAAAATAAATAAATAAAAGTATAAAACGAGCGTTTTGGATTTTGGATTTGGGGCGATTTAATACACAAGCCGTGAAATTTCGACAAAACGTTCTGCTTTGTGATTGGACAACACACGTAGCTTCTTTGAAAATTTGTGGGCCCCGAATGACGTACATCGGTACATGGTTGGTTTATTCAATAATTACGGAGAAAATCCTTTAATTTTTATTATATCATCATAAATTTCCCATAGGTTTTAAGAACAGTAAATGTTTTCCCCCTACGTTCTAAGAAAACTTCGGAAGAATCCCTTGTTATTCTTATATTGTATGTCACTAAATGTTTTCGAATTTTTCATTGGACATAATCACACATAAATTTTATAAAGATGGGACTATTTACACTTTAAAAAATTATTCTTACATTCTAATTTTACTAAAAATATATATTATAAAAATATGTAAATTATTATTATAGACACTTTATTATAAATTAATATTATATAATTATTTTAGACACTCATGTACTCATTACTCAATTTATAATTATCATAATTTTAAATCCTAAAATTTTTATTTTTAACATCTTAATTAATACTTAGATGAATAATAAAGAAGTCAATTTTGATAAAAAAAATTTTGATTAAAAAGTATATTTCATATTTTTATTTTTAAAAAATAAAATAAAACAAAAGTACTATAAAAAGAACTTTTTTTCCCTTTTTTCTATTTGCCTTGGCCCTTTTCTTCATCTTCTTTGTCTCTTCGTCTTCTTTTTCTCCTTCTTTATCTTTTCTCTATTTTTCTTTTTCTTTTTTTTTAATATTTTTATGCAACATTGTCATGTTATCATTATTAGTTACTTTGGGTGTAAAATTCAATAAAGAACATAAATAAAAAAATTAACAATTAAAATATATATTTACAACTTGATTTAATTTTATATTTATAAGTATATGTTAAGTGTCTTAAAATTAATAACTAGATAGTTTTATTAGTGTTTCAAGTAAATAAAGTTTAAGTAACTTAAATAATTTAAGTGAGGATATTTTTAAATTTTCAAAAAGTGCACAGAATAAAACTTAATTTTTTTATAACTAATATATAAATTGACAAAATAATAAAATGTTCAGAATAATATTTAAAGTGCAAATAACCCCACTCATTTTATAATTATATAGCAATGCAATAATTTTTTTTTTTTTTACTCTCTCTATGGAAACGAATTTCTTATTACCACTATATGTCTTTTTCTTTTAATTGTGTTTTTCATTTTTCAAATGTTGCTTATGTGAATGTTTGTTAGTTTAACTATAACTTTTTAAGCAGTGACATGTAAATGATCTAATTTTCATTCATCTAAAACTTTTATTATGAATACTTTCTTAGGTTCACACACACACACACACACTGCCTCAATAGGCTAACTCAAAAAGATGTGAACATAACAAAAGACACGGATAGGTGAGTGCTATAAAATTGCACATTAATGAAAAAACTGTAAAATCTACTACTTAGCATCAATCAGTAGTAACTGTCACACTAATTTTTGTAGCATATTATTTATATTTCACCTGATTTTTGAGAACTTTTAGTTCTGGAAGGAACTAAAACTAGAGAGTACAACTCTTATTCCATTATTCACACCTTACGTAGTTAAAAACAAAACACTCGTCAACTTTAAGTACACGTTATTCATGGAGTCGCGGTAAAATTGAAGTTGCTACAACTTGTCCTGCTAAACAGCAACGAAGAGCTAAAACCAAGCCTTGAACTAGCAAGATCAAACTACAAATTGATGCGACCCAATGATTATCGAAGCTCTAGGCCTTAACCCCCATCAACAAGCGCTAAGCAAGTAAACCCACTTCGTGTCTGCACCATTGAATTTGCCCCAGTAATTGTCCACTTAATTTTCTGATTCTGACGCACAAAGTCTATGTTCGGAACTCCAGGGCCGACTCTTGTGTTTTTCAGCTTTCTTGAATAACATACTGAAAATGGTGCCGCAGGTTTTGCTAATTGTGGGATTCCAGGGAGCTGGCTGGTAAAGAACTTGGTGAAAGATTGGTATATTGAGTGTTCGAGGACAGTGTATGGTTTTATTGTGCTGATTTTTATGCCTCCTGTGCCTGCATTGATGTTGAATTTTAACAAGGATACGTTGATGGGGACTTGCTTGTTGTTGACTCTGATTGATGTTAGGGTGATGTAGTAGTGTCCTTCTGGGCTAATTGCCATGGGTGTGAAGCGTAATTGGCTTCAAATATCAATGCCTGGAAGCATCAAGTAAGGGACATCGCCGAAAAAAATGGCGCCATTGGGAACATTACTTGCAGAAGAAGGAAGACATATGCAAATTTTGCGGGGAATCCGAAGTGAGAAGCTAGTTGATTTGGAAGCGAAATTGATGCATGTCCTAAACCAGCAATGCCTTGAACGTCTTTGGGAAAGCCCTTTTGTAAAAGAAAGGAGGTTGCACAAGCAAACAAAAAAAAAAAAAAATCTAGGGACTCTAACTAGAGGTCCAGGTTTTGAGCCTTTGGTGGAGTGAATTGAGAGCACATCTTGAGCAAGCTCAGCCATGGCGGCTTGATGAGTCATAAGGTTGGTTGCCATGAGCCCACACGTGTTATTGTGGCAGCCCGGTCGTGGTGTTGATTTGCATGTGCAGCAATAATGCGTGTTGGCTCTGGCGCATTGAGTTGAGTGGCAAAGAGTGGCATAGTATGTTGATGATAAGTCGCTTTGCTCACAGGCAACTCAAAGGAATTGCCCATTCAAGTGGACAACAAAGGGGACTTGCTTTAGAGGAGTTCTCTTGTGAATGTTTGTGATGAAAAGATATGTGGCTTGGTCTTTTTGTATCGGGAGCACAAGGTTGTTCGGTTTGAAAGTTGTGTGTTGAGGGGATTTTGATTGTGCTACGAGGCAGAAAGAAGTGGAGATTAAGAAGAAAATGTGAAAGAGTTGAAGAAAAGAAGACATTCTGTAACCAAGACAGCTTGCTGGGGAGAATGGACGGGTAAACACTTCGGAATTTATGCAGAATTTTTGGGCTAGTGTGGTCAAATATCGACATTTTTTGTGTGCTCATTGCTCGCGAGGATTTGTAGCTTTTTGAGTGGGATAAGCAAAGTTCACATGCAAATTCGGCGAAGGCAAGCGAAAGATAACATCTAAAGAAGAGAACAAAGATGAGTAGGATTCTGAAAGCCCCATGGCAGTACGAAGGGCTTCTCTTGTCGGCTAGTGGCCAAGTTGCCGTGCATAATTGATCTTTCTTGTAGCATTAGCAAGAAACAAGACCATAAATTAGCTTGGGTCAGAGGCTTGGCCTCACCCACATTAATGGGCTCATCATTTTGAGGCGATGTACAGCCGAGTCAAATTAAAAGCAGGCCAACCCCCTAAGTGGAAATCAGAAACATCACTTGCAAATCTCAAAAAAGCCTGAAAAACCCGTGATTGAAATGAAAATCTTTCTTTCGGGGTGTGTGCATCATTGAAGCGTTCGAAGGATCTAAAGTCAAGAGATGGAGCCAAACGGCGCTTTTTGGTGCAAGGGATGGGGACTGATGCGTAAACGCTTTCATGCATGACATCAAACCAACATTTAATAAAGCATTTGGGTACATCTCTTCTTTTAATAAAGTTTCCTGTCTACAAACCCACTACGTGTTCATTTATATTTCCTAAATGATATTACAAAGCCAAAATGCTCTAATTATATTAAAAACAACTTAAAGATCCGAAGTAGGAAGAGAAGTTTCAAGAGATCAAAGAGAAGAAATTTGAAACAAAACTTACCCATATATGGGAAATGCTATCTATACTTCAAATCTTACCCCATTGTTTGTATAAGCAAATACTACAAAAGCACAAGCTCTAGGAAAATCTAAAATACATAAAGACGGGATTAACTTATCTAAAACCATTTTACATGATACTACAACTATTAGCATTCTCATCACTGAAGTAGTGAGTGTAATGATCACCACCAGCTGGCCCCGGCATTGGCGGTGGTGGTCCATAGTTGAACGGTGGAGGCTGCCTAGCATACATCATAGGATGATACATCTCATGTCCTCCATTCATCTGCTGTTGATTCATCATCATACCCATATACTGTTGTTGATTGTAAGGATTAGGCGCTGGGCCCATGCCTTGGTAATATCCTCCGTTCATTGCTGGCGATGCCGGTAATCCTTGCACCGCCGGAAAACCACCCATCTGACCCGTTGGGTAATTTCCCATCTGGCCCATTGGATAGTTGCCCATCTGGGGCATTGATCCCATTGGTCCCATATGGCTCATTGGACCCATCTGGCCCATATTCTTGGCCCCACCACCATGACCATTAGCATTGCCATTTGCCTTGCCACTTTTACCTCCGTGATTGGCCTTAGGCACATCAAAATCAAACACATCATCTTTCATTTTCTTCATATCAAGGACCCCATCATATTCATTCTTGCTTCCACCTTTCTTGGGCCCATTGCCTTTATTTTTCCCACCCGCTCCACTGCCATTCTTGCCATTCTTGTTACCACTATCCCCACCACCTTTGTCCTTTTTACCAAAACCTAAAAATCCACCACTACTCTTACCATTTTTTTTATCTTCACCCCCTTTCTTTTTACCAAATCCAAAAAACCCACCACCTCCGCTTTTGCCACCATTTTTGTCTTTCTTGCTACCTTCATCCTTCTTCTTCCCTCCTTTGTTATTCTCCTTGCCTCCTTTCTTTCCATCCTTGCCATTCTTGCCATCTTTTGATTCCTTTCCTCCCATCATTTCAAATGGCATATCAATAGCACCACCCTTCTTAGAATTACCACCACCTCCTTTTTTAAAATCCATCATAGGCCCATTCATCATCATCATACCATGAGGCCCATGTAGCACTTTTCCATTATTCTTGTTAGGCAAATGATGCCCATGACCAAACTCCTCATCATCCCCATCATCATAGTCATCAAAATCATCATCATCGAAGTCATCATCAAACTCCTCATCATCAAAGTCATCCTCAATCGTGTTGAACTTACCATGCTTATTTTGCTGAGCCATCTTCATCATATTCATATCCTTAGACCCCCCTTTGAATTGCTGCTGCATCATTTGCTGAGCTTGTAGTTGTTGTAGTTGTAGCTGTTGTAGCTGCTGCTGCTGCTGCTGCTGTTGTTGGCCGCCTTTTGGAAATTGGTGACTCTGGTTATTATTGTTTCCTCCACCCTTTTGAGATTTGTTGTTGTCTTTGCCGCCGCCGCCACCTTTACCACCATTCTCAAAATTCATCGCGTTCTTGAACTGGTTATTGAGAAGGTTTTGGTAATGGCCATTTGAGCTCCCCTTCTGAGGCCCCCATAACTCTGCATGCTTCCCTAATTTCTCAAGCTTCTTTATCAGAATGGCTGGATCCACGTTTCCTGTTACTGTCACCTTCCCTTGCTCTACATCAACATTTGTCGAATAGACCCCTGCACCAAAAAGTAAAAAATAGATCAAAAAATTGAACGCAGAAAAAAAAAGATTAAAAATGTAAATTAATCAACAAAGAGAGATTAATTATCATACCATCAATTTTCCGCAGTACTTTCTTTACTTTTTGTTTGCAGCCATCGCAGTCTACATTTACTCTTAGAACACAAGACTGCTACAAAAGCAACCATCAAGAAGAAAAAATTGTGTTAATTAATGTAACTTAAAAAAAATCCAAGGAAAAAATCCAAAAAAGAATTGAACAAACATATAGCTTCTAAATCACATGAGAACAACATGATCTCAAAGAAAATAAAGCTTAATAGGGATACAAGTAACTCAAACTTAAAGTTGCAAAGAGCAAGGAAAATTTCCAAAATGAGGACAAAAGAACAACTCTACTCAAGTCAAGAACAGATATAAACAAGACCATATCATACCGAGAAAAATTTTTGAAAATAAAAAAAACGACTTCAAAAGAAGATGAAACAATGGAAAGGGTACTACAGAAACTTGATGCTACAGCATTTAGATAGATATACAGATAGAGAGGGTGAATAGGGGGAGTCACCTGTAATTTCATGAAATCTTGCTTATTCATTGCTTAAGATTAACTAAATGGCACCAAAATGAAAAAAGAGAGTAGCTATATCTGTTAACTAGAGAGGGCGAAAAGCAAATGAGGGCTTTTGTTGTGAGCTGAGAGAATATATAGTACTGTGAAAGAGAGATAAAGGCGGTGGGTGGCGAGCATTTAAACTACGCTTATCTCTTGGGTAGCTAGCTGGTTGCTAAGATAAGCTAAGCTACCGAAGCTTGAGCTTTTTGTTTGCTCCGTTTTTTAATTCAAGGTTGTGCTTGTGTCTGTTGCTTGCTTGTGAGCTGTTTCTGATGAAACTTTAATTTTTATAATAGTACAAAGAGAGAGAGAGAGTGTGTGGGAGTTTGTAGGCGGTGGCTGCACAAGCAGCAAGGAGTCACCATGGAGAGACAAATAATTACCATAAATTTATAAACACAGCACTAAGTATTAGATGTAGATATTTTTCTGTCGGTAGTAAGAAACAAGGCAGTAGATATGTGCACTCGACTTTGAAGATTGTACCGGCTGCTGTACTTGGCTTCTTCTTCACTTTTTCAAGCCCATCTTCAAAAACTTTTTGAAATTTTGAGCGATAACAAAATCCACATTTGAAGAAAAAAAAATTGAGTTTTTTTATATTCTGAAGTTTACATTTTTTTTGTTTATGAATCATAAGAATTCAGTGATGGAGCTGAATTTTTATTTAATATGAATTAATAATTATTAAATAAAAAATTTATAAAAATAAGAACAAATAATAAACTATGATCATTCATTAAATGTTTAAGAAAAATTCAGTCCAATACTAAATTTTAATCTTTTTACTATTTAAATTCCTACGAAATAATAAGTGGGTGTTCAATAAATATTTCAAGATTATTAATTAGCTGATGACTCTGTTACAGATGCAATCAGAGCAAAAACATTTTTATGCATAAAAATAAGCCCAATAGTATTGCGCTCCTAAAATACGAAGGAAAAGTTTCATTACAAACAAAAGTTGAAATGGACAAAAACAAACATCCCAACGAAAATCAAGCAAAAAGTGTGAGATATTTGAAGTCTCTTTTTTTTTTTCTGGAGATTTGTAATTCTTTCGCAAGAGTGTGGGTAGAATTGGTAGTCTGCAAACAAACGATAAAAATCGAGCAAAAGTGGGTTTTCAAATTGATTTCCAGGCGGCGCCCATCATTATTTGTAAGAATTAAAGCTGGTCTCGACAGAATTTAAACTGTAGTATTAGCAAATTTGCAAACGGTATATTTAGTGAAAAAACAAAAAAAAAAATATATATATATATATATCACATCCTTGTAACATGGTGATCAATCATTATTGTCGTAAATTTATTGCCCAGCACCACTGCTTGAACTTTCGAAATCACTAAGTATAATTGTATTACAAATTTGACGTTTAATTCAGGGGCGGAAGTTAGAAATTTTGGTTAAAGGTAGTGTACTTCAAAATATGAAAATATGTTAATCTATCTATCTTTCAGTAACTTTGCTCGTATTACATTAAAGTAATTAGTTAAACAAGATGCAGATATATACCGAAAAAAGTAAATTGATAAAAAAAAAATCTCTCTTAAAATTTGGTCTTATATCTTTTTAAAAAATAAAAATTATATGTAATTGACTTATGGTAGAATAAAATACTGGTTACCTTTGGGATATAACTTAAGACAATCATATTATGCCCACAATCCCATGATACCAGTTTATAGCCAATTTATGATTTGAGCAATTATTGGAGTTGAATGGATGAGATTTCTCATCCCATTCAAACTATTAAAAGAAAAAAGAAATCAATGTTAGGTGAAAAGTTAAAGAAAGAAACTATACAATATGCGGAAATCGTCTAAGAGTGGAACCCGTACAATTTCAAAGATGAGTTGAAAAAAATACATTTTTGAATCGAATATTAAACTAGATAAGAGAATTACGATTTAATACTGCCTACAAAGAAAGATTCAATCCGTGGATGCGTGTCGTCCTTGTATTATCTTTTTTCTATTGAGATCATAATGAAACCCATAATAATCATCACATTGTTTGATTCTTGTAGCTCGTGACAGCCTACGACAAGCAATTAAGGTATCATTTGCGTACAAGGAACACCTGGAAGTATCATCATTTTGATTGAGATTAGATTATGAGTAAACAAGAGAAAAAATCAACGGGCGTGGACCCTTACCGTCATCAAATTCAAGTCGTAGGGTCCATGAAGCAGCTTAGCTGGTCCTCTTGAGTCGCAATCTTAATTGAAGTCTATGCTTATATTAACTTCATTAACCTCATTAGTCATCACATGGGTTCATTTGGACGTGCCCATTTCCTCCTTCTAGTGTGCTTCGAAAATGCTTTTTAAAATGATATTAGGAGGAAAAAAAACGAATATTTTAACTTCGATGTATACGTACACATGGACTCTATTGAATTATTGGTAAACAAGATTCGGATCTTAAGTTAATCTTGTCTTAATTACTTAATTATAACATCCTTTTGGACGCCATTGTCAGGGCACATGGACAACCAAATCATTCACGTGCGTGTTTGAATTCTTCATCGTAATATTGAGTTAAAGATTTACAATTCTCTTCCTAACTTATTAAAAAGATATATATTTCCAGCACTCGGTCTTTATATATTTATGCATACGAAAATTTTCCAATTCACAATTAAAATCTAACATGGATTTATAACGTCGCAAATAGATTTTTATAATATCGTAAATGAGTTTACCAGTTTACATAATTGTAAATGAATCTCGATTTTTAATTTTATATTAAAAAATTATCATATATATGTATGTATGGAGTAAGAGTGAGAGAGAGAGAGCTCATATCAATATTAACTCTTTTCTTCTGTGGACAATCTTATTCTTCTTTAACGTAAATTAAAAAAAAATCGTGCAATGTCTTCTATAATTAGAGACAAACCAATATAGTAATTTTTTGCTTCAACTCGAATTCGCTAACTGGTAAGTAATATCATCATATATACAGCACTTTGATAGAATTTTAATGTCATATGCTTGGAATTGATTCAATAAGGGGGAACATGATAATGCCCTACACAAGTACATTTGTGTATACATTTATTTTTTGGATGTACTATTATTATAATTATTATTGGCAGAGGAAAATTATGGTAGCATTTTGAAAAATGAAAACAAACAATATGTTCCGCAAAGTCAAGGCTCGAATATTTAGACATGAATGCTGCTTGGTCAAGCGGTGTGGGAACTCGTCTTGGATTCATTTTCTTTGCCTTTAGCGGATAGAAATAAAATATACCCGTTTGATGGTTTCGAGCATCTGGAATGGGAGACCAAACAGACGGCTAGGGAAATGTGATGTTGGAAATAGTGGATTAAAAAAAAAATGAATTTTAGCATGAACTAATCCGTAGGCGATTATAATAAAATGTACTCGGAATCTCGTATCAGTTTATCATTCCAATTGTTGATGGCTAAAATTGTCATGATAATCTTTAGGAAACCAGAAAAATGTTGATGACAGAAAAAAATTTCTTTGTTAGAGAAAAACCTAGCCAAAAAAAGAAAAGAAATAAAAAAGAAACCATTTTGGAAAAGAAAAAGAACGAAGTAGCCGGATTTCACTTTAATATCAAATGCGAAAAATTCTACAAAAAGAACAATTTATTGAGTTCATACATGAAGCTTTCTTTGTCCCTTGGATAAATCAACAAAGAATAGGAAGCCAAAAGCAATTCAAACCATTACGACTTGCTCGTGCATAAAATACAAGCACTAGAGTCAAAACACACGGATTAAAAGCAAATTCGACAATAATTTCCTCAGAATTTGGACCCTTCTTTAGCAACCGAATTATTGTTTGTTCTTCTTAAAAGCCTAACCCGCAATAACCCATTTAGACAATATAGTCCTTTAATCTTCTTTATATTTCCATTAGCCGCTAAAAGATGCTTGAATGGTGACAAAAACGATCCCCCACTGAAGGGCACAGACCCACAAAAATCTGTTTCGTAAATTGCTTTTTTTGAGCTGTGCTTGTGGGGTTGGCTCGCACGCATAATGGCTTTTGTACCAGCTGCTTTGACTGATCAGCTTTGGATTTTATAATGTTTGATCATATCATTGATGACCTCGGTGGGTTTAATTGGTTTTCTGAGGTAGCCATGATAAAATTTTTATGGGAGTTTAATTTGTAATCTCTTGCGACAACGGAGAGTCTCTGTTGGTTAGCCGGCGTTATAATGGAAGATATATAACAAATTTCATTATCGTCTCATCATGCAAACGCTAAAATTGATGATTGTGAGCCTAACTCTCGCACACTCCTTATATTATAATATTTTTCAGTCACTTAGCATACTTGTAACTAGGAGGAGTTTTTACCAGTGTCCAAAGGCTTCGCTGACCATCAAGAAGAACGGAAGATTGGAGAAAAATCATAAATTACACTCTGCATGCCCCACATAAATTCCGCGGCCTGGAGTTTATTGCTTCGCTGACAGTACATCTGATGCCTTGTGGCAGTTCATCTGATGAGGGTAACAAGGGGTAAATTTCCACTCGTATGAGACAAGCAAGAGGCAAGTCAACAGCAAGCTGAAATTTATCCTTTTAGTAATTCTCTGTCGTCTAAGTGTGCTTAGGTTTTGATTGAAGACAACTAAAAAATATATATTCGGAATATACTCTCATTCAAAGGAGAGGTGCCTGCGGACTGGAATCCCAAATTTTATCACAGCCAACTAACTATAAGCCTACTCATTCGGCTAACCACTTGTGGGATGTTAAAACTGTTAACAAAGAATTAGGGAATATTTTAGAAGGGATAGTGACACTGGCGAAGAGGACTTGCCAAGCCATTAAGGGTCAGGTTTGTCTCTGGTTGAGGAACAGTCACTCACACGAGAAAGCAAAGGCCAAGGTCTCATAATTGAACTTGACAAGCATGAGGTCCCTTTCTAGGGTCCCCATATTCTGTAAGACAGCTAGCAAGCTACCACCATATTTCGGGGACACAGGCTCCCCCCTTTACGTTGTTATTTCAGTCATCAGATAAGATAGTGGCCTGTGGTTTGTGGCTTGGTTGGTGACAGTCGAATCTTGAGCGTTATTATTGACCTGAACTGACTAGTCCTATCGCATACCCCGCCCTTGGCCTACCCACATGACCATGCCAGTACCACAAACCACTCTCTATTATGGGATGTGCTTAACCGTGAAATCAAAGCAGCAGGTTCACTTAATCCACTACCAAGTTTCTCAATCGGAGAAGAACGACAAATTTTGTTTCTTTGCTTTTGGTTTCGCATTGCTGCTGACAAGGTTTATTAATCAGTCATTAGCTCAAAGATGCAATATGTCATTTTGTCACCTTCTTTTTGAATTCTCTTGAGCCGTAATGCTAGTTATTATCCTTCGTATAAAGCAACCTGCAACTCATCCATGGACAAGCATGGTCTCTCGTCTGAGCAAATTCAGTAGCAAATGAATAGGGAACATAATGATTATTATTTAACCCTGGGAAGAAGGGGAATCCCAATGCTAGCTCGCAGTGATTCAAACAGAGCAGCTGCTGACACGAAGACTGATGAGGCCAATATTTTGACCCTGTAAAAAGAACAAATTTAATTATAAAAAGAAAATCTAGAAGCAGATTCCTTTTTTGCCTTTAGATACTGTTCATAACTGGAGATTTCACTTTTGTCTCCTGTGTCTCATAATGCAAACAATTTTTACCCCCTCGCTTTAGACATTATTAGCTTTTACTTTTTCACTTTTATGCTTACTTGCTCAGCAAATATTCTCTTCTCTTTGAGGCAATAAGCGAGCTTCACTCGGTGAAAGTGAAAATAAAAAATTCCTTGGCTTCATCAATTAGGCAATGCATCAGTGACGACCATCTGTTTAATGGATTCTCTGCGAAAGAAGAGGAGGACAAGAAAATTAACTGTGATTACTACTGTTATTTTACCAAGATATGTTAAACAGTACCTTAGTTACCTTGCCTTTGAATGATATTTTGATGCATGTGGGTGATTATATGATTAAGATATTGAGGAAGAAGAGGGGGGGGGGGGGGGGGTGGGGATTACATGTTGGCTAAGCTAAGTTCTTTAATACGAAGCAAAGAACTTTAACTAGCCTTCAATGACTATTTCATGTGGTGGGACTAAAATTTGCTTACCGTAGAGGGGAAAAGTGCTTTGCATGAAAAAGCAAAAATGAAGAGAATCATACATGAATAAATGATTTTTTTTTTCCTCCGAAGCTTGTCTTTTACAACATTTGATGACTGTAAAGAGAATGCAGATAAGTAATTATACTAAATCCATGATTGATATTATAGATAGGTAGTCGGGATTTAAAAATTATAATATTAAAATATTTGATAAATTTTTATTATTGTAGAAAGTTATAGGGGTTTGATTATGGTGAAAAAATCTATAATCTCTTTATTATTTTAAAAATGATTTTTATAATAATTATTAATTTTTTTTTACATTAGAGTTTTTTAAAATCAGGATTGATAACTTAAAAATTATAACACTTTAATATCAATGAGGCACAAAAACATTGATATATATAAGACATTAACCTGAGTTGAGTTGTTAAACTAGATTAATATAAAAAATAATAAATAACTAAATTATGAATTTTCATTTTATACTCTATGCACCTAAAACATAGCGCTTTTTTTTTTTAAAATCATTATTGGCAGTAGTTTATGCTTGAGAATATGTTTCAATTAAAATGTATTTTAGCTTTTCAAATAGATGGTTTAAAGAATTATTAACTTTATGTGAATTGGTGGAGCGCAAAGCAAGCTTCATTATGTTCTACAGATGCTTAATTTTTTTATTTTTGTTTGGATGCTTAGAAAATAAGTGGGAAAAGAAGATTCGTTTGGATAAATTCATCTTGCCTGGGTTGTATTACAACATGTTGGTGGACTTGTTACATTTGATGGACTTTGGGCCTGCCTCTGTTTGCACACCCATGAACCCCTCCCAGCTATATTTACAAAAGTAGCCTTTAGTTGGTAGGATTCGGTCATGTGCAAATTGGCTTAGTCAATATGGATATCCGTATATCCGATCCAATTAGATTAGGTAATATCCATCTAAAATTCTTTTGGACATGGATATAGATATCAAATTAGATATTGCATGGGTGAGAGTATACCATAATACTCAAAATCCAATTCATTTATCCGATGTGAAGTTAAAAAAACTTTTAGGGTTATTTTTTGGCTGACCCCATATGTTTTCAACAAATTTTGGCACACACCCTAATTTTTTCAGCAACTATCACCGCACGCTCTAATTTGTAAATTTTGGTGTTAACTGTGATGGAACTGTCAGTTATTTGAGTAAAAGACTTGTTTGCCCTTCATTTCAGATGCTGTTGGTGAAATATGAAGATGCAACCGAAAAGGACGTCTTCTGCAGATGTTTCTTCCTTACTTGAAGCGAGGGAAAGCAAAATTTCATTGGCTTATTGGATTGGATTTGGCCAAATGTCTGATGCAGTTACTGCACTTACTCAGATGCAGTTACTGCACTTCCTCAAGGAGCTGTGCGGCAGTTGAAAGGGATGGAATTTACAGTTATTTTGGTAATTCCCCCCCCCCCCCCCCCAAAAAAAAAAAAAAAAGTTCCCATGATGATTCGTGATTTCGCGTCGAATGTCATTTTTCACGTAGGCGCCCAACCTTTCGATCCAACCGTCACCGTTTTAAACGAACGCAGGTGCAAATCAAACAGCAAACCAATCTTTATCTTTCAAGGCTTATCCACCAAACTAACCTTCCAATTTTCTAAACCAAATAGCTAATCAAATTAACCAAAACATTTTTATCCATCATGCTGGAACGCCCAAAAACTAGCAAATCAGCTAATCAATTTTAAAATTCATTTATAGTTTGCCATCAATTCCAATTTTGACCTAGTAAGATTATACCCAAATCAACCAATCGGCTTTGTGTCGTGGCTGCTGTACGACCGGTGAGCGGTGTGGTGATGCTTGGTGGCATGGGGGCATAGATGTTTGGTAGCAGTGCTCGATGGTCACGAACTGAGTATTGTGGTGGTGGATGGAACCAAAACTTCAAAAATATTGGTGATTTTGTGGAGGATGAATTCTGGAAGATTGGTGAGGAAAGTGTGTTTGCGTGTAGGGGCGGGCAGAAAATTAAAAAACCGAACCGAACCGATGAACCGAACCGAATTAAACCGTTTCTTTTCGGTTCTATCAGATTCGGTTTCATAATTCATTCTGTTTTTTACTAACAACTTGAATTAGACGGTTTGATTTCGGTTGATATCGATGAAAACCGAAACCAAATTGAGATCAAGTTAACAAGCAAACCTCCCTATCGAGTAAAACATAACTCATAAATCTACTCTTTCTTATCCAAATTTCACAGCCCCCATCGCATCTCACGTGGCTAGCCATTGCCGTCCGTCAATTGCAGTCGAGCTTGCCATCTAAGGTCAGTTTCTCTTTCTATCTTTGCCGCAATTTTTGATTTGGTTTTTGTTTGTTTCTGGTTAGTTTCTCTCTGTTTATTCTTATGAGCTCGACCCAAAATAAGCTCTGGTTATGTCTTATTTAATGCTTGATAATGGGGTTTTTGTTGATAAATTCTCGGCATCGCTAGTTTTGAAAGCATGTTCTTGGCGGGGTTTGATTGGGGAAGGATTGTGAATTCATGGCTTGTTGAGGAAAGTGTCATTTGGGTCAGATTTATTTTGATAAAATGGGAATGAGAGACTCGGTTTCCTATAATTCCATGATTAATGGGTATGGTAAGAGTGATAACATTGACTCAGCTCGTGAGTCGTTTGATTCTACACCTATAACTCCATCAGCAATGTGTATGTTTTGTTTACTGCTTAATGGTTTTGCACAGTTGAAAGCTGGGATTGAGTTCGCTTGGCATATGTTTGAGAAAATGCCTGAAAAAGACTTGATTTGGTTTTGCATGATTGCAACTGTGTTTTTTTGGTGTGATGATCTTTTAAGCTCATTCTAGTGGACTTTATTAATGTTTTTTTTCTCCATATAAATTAAAAAGCTGTATTATTTAATAGAAAGCATGAATCTCCCACTTCTAGAGATTTATCAAAATTGACTAAAAATAAAAGTGAAAATTTAATTGAAACTTATTTGGATTCCAATAAGAAAATTGATTTGTCAAATTAATTTATATTAAATTATTTTTATGTAGAGATTGAGAAATCTGCACTTACATCATTGGATTCATCAACCATGGTGGCTGAAAGCTTTTAAGAAAGAAAGAAAGGAAGCCATATATTAAATTGTTGAAAGCTTTGATTTTAATTTGTAGTAAATTATTTCTTATTAGTGGATTATTGGGTGATTGTATAGTATTTTGATTGATGACTTGTATTTTAAATTTTTTAATTTTTGACATAAGCATTAAAAAAAAATTAAATTGGTCAGGTGAGGCGTTTTGGGAATAGTGGAAGCTTTATATGTGGAAGACATATAATATTAAAGTTATATATCCAGAAACTTTCAGAATAGCCAAAATAAAAGAGATGCTAGTTTGGATGTGACCCGACCGACCCAAACCGGATTTATCGGTTAGGGTCGTTTCGGGTTCATGAATGTCGGTTTGCAACATTTTTATAACATAACAAGAGCCGAGCTGATTCAGTTCAGGTCGGTTATACGGAGAAATTTGGAAAATGAGAGAACAGTTATGAATTTCAAGTGTATTTTCAGCTTCTTTATCCAAGTGTCCTACTGCTAGGCCTAGGCCTTCCTTTTCTGAATGAAGAAGAAACAAGTTGTGATGCATATCCATGAATGAGTGGACGCAATTGCGTCTTTCTAGAAACTAACAAGCACGGGCTGACTGCGCATGTTTGCCCCTGCATTCAACTCAACAGCTGCTACAGAGACAGAGATGGCTGATATCTGAACCAAAAAAGGAAGCTTTTTCTTTTCCATTTTTTGTCTTGTGGGCAGCTTCTCTTTAGCCTTTAAAGTGCAGGCTCTTACTCTAATAATGTGTATATTCCGTTGTAAGAGATTGACTTCTTGGTGGATGCTGATTGTTTTCATCATAATGTGTATATTCCTTTCTGAAAAAGATTGAAAGATTTAATTGGAAAATTCAGTTATTCTTATTACAAGTTAGTCGACTGTATTTTTCTTTGGGTATTGCTTAATTTTAATTTGATGTCATCTTTAATCTCTAAATAACAGAAAACTATCCATAGCTTTATTTCGTTAGTCAAATGCTATTATGCTGTCGTAAACAATTTGTATTGACTCTCTGATTTCCTTTTTACCACAAGGTATAAGGACTTGAATCCTCCAACATCACCAATTCCATCGCCAAAGAAATATTAGAGGCAAACTGTCCATCTTCGGGCAAGGTACTAATTCTGAATGCTTCTTTCACTTCCTGCATGAATCTGCCCCGTTAATTTACATTCAGCTTGATGCATGCAACCCACAAATTCTAGAGCAGCAGCTAGGTGTATAATGGGACATAATCAATTATTTTCAATTCAACCCAAAAAACCCGGAAGTTCACCACAGGTTATACATATAAATCAACTAAAAAAATGATAATTTCCTCAAAGATTGAAGCTTTCAAATATGTGGAGGAAACCCAGATGAGAAAATGAAGTTTTTCAGATCGATTTGATTTGATTAGAAGAAAAAATTAACAAATTTCTAACTCAGGATCAATTGATTTTTTAATTTTGAAACCACTGAATTGAACTCTATTTTACCCACCTCAACTCCATTTAATTATAATAACCTTTATAATCAAATAAGCAATTAAAAATTTGCCGGACCTGATAGTTAAATATGAAATGTTGAATTAATTGATATAATCACGATGTAGTGTTTCATTTTTGTCACTCTTAATATATATTTTACTGATTAACAAAATTATAAATATCATGATAGATCAATATCTAGTTATACAAATCATTCCTCGTAAATTCACCACTTGCAATAAAAATTTTATAACCTTAAATCTAAATATAAAACTTATGGGATTCTTCCTCAAATATTTTTAGTGAGATTTTTAAATTAATTTTGATAAAATTCTAGACCTTACAATAAATTGTAATATATATGGAGATTGTACTAATTAAGAACAAATCTCACTTCTATCTGTATCCTACATTTAAAAAAGTTATTTGAGAAGCATGTGATTAGAAAGTAAGTTAACCAAAAATAGGAATAGACTTTATTAATATGTGCTATAAAACAAGAGACCAAGGCACCCAAAAAAAAAAAAAAAAAAGTTAATGTCATTTTCTTGCTTATGTATATGAAATGAAGTTTGATTGTTGTGTATCCAATTACAAAGCTACATAACAAACTACGTGGTAACTAAAATGTCATATCATGTATGCTGAAAATTTTCTTTTGAAGTAGGAATAAACTTCATTTTTTTACACTCCATGATTAGCAAGCATACTCTGATCTTTAATACCTATGTTTGATTGATTCCTTTGATTGAATATACATATAAGGAATAAATATTTATTTTTGTTTGAGACAAAATTGCAGCCCCCCCCCTTCCCAAAAAAAAAAAAAAAGAAAAAGAAATTGCAGTTGCTTATGGGAGAAAATGAGATGTTTTTAGACGCTATATGTATGTGGAGACAAATGAGAAACGATCCAAGAGTCTTTTTAGCTTTTAGCATGAAGGACTGATAGATTTAGTTGTTATTTAAAGCCCGAAACAGAGCTAAGGGAGAAAGGCTGAACTTTAAGAGATAAAGACAGCCAATTTTACTTTAGTCTGGTCACACCAAACCCCACCACCCCCCGCCCCCCACCCCAAAAAAAAAAAAAAAGAACCCCCAAACCCATAGCAAGTTTTCCTGTAGTTATAACAAGAAGCAAGCTATTGAAATTGCAACTGCAATCTCTAGTTATATGTACTTGGCAGATTCATTTTTGTCTTTACTGTGCTGTTTTGATGAAATTTTACCAACTTCTTTGAATTGTGGTGGAGTTCAGCAGTTTCACTAACCTACATACAATGAATGAGAATAAACAAACCATAGATTTGCATTATTTTCAATTACTTGAGCCGTCACAAACTACATAATTTCGGTTCGGTTCAGGTTTGCATTTTCAACGCGATTGGGTTCAATTCTCCAACCTGAACGGGTTGTAGCCCGAACCGAAACCTGAACAACCGGAACCGAAATCCAATTTGCCCACCCCTTAGTTCAGTGCAAAGTTAGGGATTCTATTTGATTAAGTTACTTATAAGCAATTTTTGTTGTTTTTGATGTGTGTAAAGCTTAGTGGTATTGTTTGTTTTGGACAAAACGAAGTCATAGATAACCAAATTCTAGATGGGAGATACAAAGAATAGTGTGAGCTTGAAGAGAATTGTGTTTGTAACGGTGGGAACAACGTGTTTTGATGCCCTAGTGAAAGCTGTGGATACTTTGGAAGTAAAACAAGAGCTGACAAGAAGAGGATATACCCATCTTCTAATTCAAATGGGTCGAGGAACCTATGTACCTACTAAGGTATTTCCCTGCTTTAGTTGGATGGCAATTTGTTTCTTTTTTGTTTCACTGCCCTAATTTTTGTTATTGTTACTTTAAATCAAATGTAAAGTAGTTATTTGTGAGGATGAAATGGAGATTCTAAATAGTGTTTGATTGAAGAGTTTGAACTCGGCTGCTTTATTATAGAATGCAAGTTGCCCTGTCTTTTTTTTTTTTTTCCTTTTTTTCTTTTTTTTAAGAAGCTCCAGAGAAGTGTAGTTTTGTGTTATATGGATTAGGCTGCTGTATGATTAAGTGGAAGCTGTCACGTTTTTGTTGAAAGCCTTAAAAAAGTCTAGTGTTGAAATTTACAAATGGAATTCAAATGTTCATAAAGCTCATAAGATTTTGTACTACTGCTGGGTTGAAAAGTTAAAGAAAGCATTGCATTAAGTTGCTGGGTTATTGCTTCTTCGAACTTAAGTTGAACAGGTTCAAGAGTAAATATGATGTTCTGTGAATTTCATGCAATTCTTTGTGATGGGTGGAATTGAAAGTTCTTGAAAGGGAAAAGAAAGCAATTGAGCTCCATGATAGGGGTTATGGAATTCTTCCATTACTCAAATTTTATAGGCAGTAGGCATTGTTACTAAGAAGGGCAAACCTTTTTGTTCATATGAGGTTGTTGAGCCCTCTTTTTTTAAGACAAAATTGACATTGACTCGACACATGAAATTTGGTTTGAAGACCAAAACCAAATTTGATTTGATGGAAATTAACTTGATATAAAATGATGAACTATCTGCCATGTATTGATATTGCTGTTGTAATACCACCATTTATTAGTTGAATTTGTCAATTCTTTGCGTATAATTTTGTCCCAGCTCTCTTGCTGCGTTAACAAAATCCACACTTTAGTAAGTTGTACTTCAATGGAAATTAACACGTTAAGGTTTCTATTTTTGAGTCCAGGAGATTAATTTTTTTCTTTTGATTTACAAATTTCCGTAGCCGTGATATTATCAAATTTCTGACAAGTTTATTCTGTAACAGTCCCTTGGAGAAGATGGCCTCATGGCTGTAGACTGCTTCACTTTTTCGTCAAGCATTGCAGACCATCTAAGATCTGCATCTCTTGTAATCAGTCACGCTGGTAAATTCTCGACAGCTTGCTTCATTTTCCTGGTCTCCTTTTATTATAATTATTATTTCAAATTGTTCCCAAGATCTACAACTCTCTTGCTCTGTCAGTATGCCACATTGCTTTTTTATTATTTATGTTGACTATGTCAAATTCACTGGGCATTGTTTGGAGAGAAGAGTTGATAATTTTGTAAACACTTACCAATTTATTAGATTTCTGTGGGTTAAAAAAATCAGAAAATTGTGCATGTTGTTATGTAGATAGAGTGTTTGAGGAGATGCCATTACCAGCCATAAATGTCCTTTTTTTTTTTGTAAATTAGAAACTGTATATTATATTAATGAGAAGAATCAGTACAAGGAGTGGACCAGCTGTCCTCAGAGAAAGCAGAAAAATGAAAATTTTTCTGTGTCATACAAAATATGTCAATCTCTTCTACAATACTAGACCAACCTACTACCTATCTCAAAACACTCTCCCAACTTGATGAATGAAGAAAAAAGATGAATCTTGGAACTCCTTAGAAATTGAAGCCGAAAGCAAAGCTAGAAGACAGATTCTATCCTATAATTCTTCAATATTATCTGCATTTTTTTTTCTTCGAAAATAAGAAGATTTCTTTCCAACCAGCCATAAGTGTCTTAAACACAAGAAATTAATCAATAAATGGAGATGTTTGTGCCATCATCTTCTATGTTTCCCCACTTCTTTCCTATTATGAGTCCATGACCTTGTCTTACTTCAGTGGTTTTGCCCTTATGGGAAGACAATATTGCTGGCTCAGAGGCTCCTGTGGTCCGTGGCTGACTACTGCTCATTTTTTAGTTTGAATCCTAACTAAATTGATTTTGTTCTTTCTATAATCAAATGGCGTAGAACCTTTATAATTCATTCAGCAGTAAGAATTGAATAAAATAGCATAAATTCTCAAAAAACAAGGCTCCCAGTTTATAGATCATGGTCTGTAGAGCAAAATTAGTGCAACTTCTGTCAAGATAGGGCAGCACACTAGAGTATAGGCTAGTTCTCTTCCTCCACCTCATCTCACTGTCCTCTCCTTTCCTTTCACTGCCTTTAGAGGCAGGGGAAGACAAATATTAGCACTCTAGCTAATAGGCTTTATTTATTTTGGACCTGACGTCATGACATGGTGCAATTGCTGTCATTTTAACTAAAGTTCTTGATGTGTAGGAAAGAATTAAACGAATGCAAAGAAGCAAGATCCTAAGATAATTCTTTCTTGTGTTGCAGGGTCAGGGAGCATATTTGAGACCTTACAGCTTGGTAAACCTTTGATAGTGGTGGTGAATGAAGACTTAATGGACAATCACCAGAGTGAGCTAGCAGAAGAACTAGCAGAGAGAGAGCATTTATATTGTGCTCATCCTCAATCTCTTTATCAGGTTATAGCAGGTATGGATTTGGAGTCACTCCGACCATACCAACCTGGTGATGCCACACCAGTTGCCAAGATTATAAACAGATTTCTAGGTTTCCCTGATGATTGATGAAGTTACAGAATTAATGTTGATTAGGGAAACAACTAGGCAGGTGATATGCTTCTTTTGTCTTTTTTTTTTTTGTTTTTTTCCTTTTTTTCCTCCTCACTATATTAGTGGATGTCTCCTTATGGAATTGTACAGAATTTTTCTACAACTAAATTCTTTTAATAGTTGTTTGTAGATCCATATTGATGGATCAATTAAATAGCCAAAATAAATGTTCGGTTAAGTTTATCGTTAGGTAGCTGAAGATAACATGATATCATGTTTTGATGACATGCGCATATGATCGAGAGGCTTTAACATGAGATTGTATGCGCAGGTAATCTCGATCATATGTGCAAGTATTTTTTCCATCAGTCTGAAGTGGTCCCATAATGCAACTGCGACTTGACCTGTTTGACTATTAGATGAACCATTATATCATTTAACCCCTCGGGGGAGTGATTTAGATGAGAAATTAAAGATACAGCTGAGAGACAGTGCCCTCTGCCACAAGAAATTGACAGTTCACTGACGAGTCTATGCAATGTCACTCTCATCTCTGCTAAAGTGGAGCACGGGAGATAACATTCACGACTTCATTTATCATTGGGATGAAATGGTAGATAGGTTTAAGGACAACATTGCGGACTAATTATAAATGATTTCATAATTATATTTTGGCTTAAGCTAATTTGGGTCACCAACGTTGCGGCTGATTCTCTAGTGAAGATTTTTCTTACTTGAAGTGATTAGAGGATTGAATTCTTCACTTATTGGTAGGAAACTTCCCATGTCATAAAGGGTTTTTGTCCGGACTCATTTGGTTAAAAAAGGTACCCCATATTAGTAAAGGGGTAATTGTTCCGTTTGCAATTGTCGTGGCTTCATCAGTAAAACAAAAAACTATGCCATGATTTTGTAGTTTAATTCACGCTAATTAGGATTTGAGAGTTATTTCAAATGTAACAGCCGATTTTGCTGGTGAAATTCCAATGCATATGTTGACAGGTTTTGCTCCATGTGAAACTTGCATACTTTTCTCTTTTCTCTTCCAGCTAATTACAATGACACTGATTGAACTTCTCCAAGCCTTGTACAAATATAATACTGTAGACAACAGAAACAGAGACGAAAGCTTAGAGCTAGAAAGCCTAAAATGGGAGAGATTTCTGAAGTGTGCAACACTCCGAAGTTGTATGAGTCCTAGTTTCTAAGCAACAAAGCTGAAGTTGAGTGTCAAGTGGGCAAACAGCTACAGGCCAAAAATATTAAATGAGCTGGTGCCCGATAAGATTATCAATTTGACAAAATGGGTTTGGTCTTTCAGGAACTAGTAGCAGCTCATGTGAAGTTAAGTGCTCCCTCAAGTTCTCCCTCAATAAATGCAGCCATGGATTTTACAAAAACAACAATCTTTGTGAGCTTTATGGGGAATGGATTTCAGTTATCCTCTTCCCTTATCAGAAAACTTTCCAATCATGATGATGAGAATGGATAGTACCGCACATCAAACTGTTTAAAATTTTTAAATTTTACTGGACAGATGAATATAAGTCGATTCAGTTAATAAAATTTTTCCACTGCAATAGATCTTGTAATCAAACTCTACTCATATCAATTTTAAGATGTGGGATATGATTGGTGGGTGATCAATTTTTACCCCTTGGAATCTGATTAGGTTATATTGCAGCAGCATGCATCTCTCCATACTCCATCTGTATTGCAATATGATTGGAGGTAGAGTATCTGAACAGAAGTGATAATATAATTAAAAATATATCGAGATATTGCACGGTAAATAGTGCAACTTAGACATATAAATCTAAAACGAGTACGAAATCTTCGCCACGTATCACATAAGCACACAAAAAACTTGAACCTCTTCTCACATTTGTAAGAAAATAATGTATCATCATAAGAAGAGTGGTTATTAAATTTCTGAATATGTCAAAAGTTACATAAAAACTAGAAGAGACAATTATTGGAGATTGAGATAAAACAAATCTCTGGCCCGCTGCAAAATATAATATACCGAGGACTTGGTTTGGTTGCTATTATTAGGTAATAATTTGATTATGCAAAAAAGGATGGGAAAAAAATGCAAAAAGATTCCAAAATTTTCTGATACAAAAACAGAGACTATTCCTTAGCAAGAAACAAAAGAATAGACAAACTCAAGTACACACTAGCCGCTTTACCATTCACGAGAGACAGAGAGAGAGAGAAAAAAAATTAAAAATTAAAAATAAATTTCTGGCCATACAGCCAATGCCATAAGTGACCTCCTAGAAAGGCAAAAATAAAAAGTCTTCTTCATTCTTCCATTCTTTCACCCCATTTTAACAAAATCTCATCTCTTTTTCATTTTTCCCCTGTTCTCTTTGTATGCTCATGGAAACTAGCAACAGTACTGCAATCGTACCAGCTGCTAGAAGCAGCCATACTCATCAGAAGCATTATCTTCATAACGACTCGAGTTCTGATCAGTCACATGCTCATCGCCATGCCATTATTTCTTTTCATTCCATTATCATTATCATTGTCTCAGTCATCTCAGTCATTGTGTTAGTAGCATTGTTTCTTCTTGCACTGATGCTCAGAAGACTTAAATCATCCTCAGAAGATAGCCATGGCAGCAGCTTCAAAGACAACAATACTGGCAGCAGTAGGTTCATTGCTCACATAACTATCAACTCAACCTCTAGCCCTGGTAATAGCAAATAATATTTCCCATTCTTAGTTATTATTTGTAAAATTTATGCTAAATTTTTATCTGGGTATGTTCCAAAATTGTTGTAGATGTGAAAGGAGGTTGTTTTAATGGGGGTCATGTAAGACGTAACAAGGTGCCAGCTGCTGCTGCAACTACTGCTAATAATAATGTGAGAGATAAAGGAGTAGTACAAGTTTTCACATACAAGGAATTGGAAACGGCCACAGAGAATTTTAGCCAGGGCAATGTGATTGGAAACGGAGGTTTTGGGGTTGTGTACAAAGGAGTATTAAGTGATGGGACAGTGGCTGCCATTAAGAAGTTGCACAGAGATGGAAAGCAAAGGGAGCGTGCCTTCAGAATGGAGGTGAGTGTGAGATTGTGACTTCACTTATTGTCTATTTGTATTTATTTGCTCTCTCTCCCTCTCTCTTTCTCTCTCTTTGTCTTCTTCATTTCTTCCTTTCTTGCTTTTGCTTTTCCTTAATATATACCATGCATTGTTTCAATAAAAATCAATGTTAATGCCAAGAAATCTGCATATAATTGGAGGTTTCTGGATCAAATGTTTACTCTTTGGAGCCTAGACAATGTAAATACACTCGACAATTAATGTAACTCTTTCGTCATTTCATATTTATGTTACAAAATCTCAAAAAAAATTTCGTTATTATTAGTCATATTTATTCTGTAGTTTCTTCATATTCTCGTTAGAGTTATAAGAGTTGTTGTGGTGTAAAATTTAATGAGTCTGATGTACAATTTAGGAAGCTTAAAAAAAAAATTATGGTCATTAATGGAAAAAAGGGAGAGAAAAAAAGAACACTCACTGTTGTAACAACAAATAACAACAGTTGTAGGGTAGTCTGGTCTCATTTAGAAAGGCAATCATATGTTAATTTTGACTTTCTAGTCTCTAATCACGTTGATTATGCTTTAAGCAACTAGAGATAGAGTTGACTTATGAAATCTTCTCTCTCTCAAATGGTTTATTTTTCAAATCATTAACTTTTCTAAAGAATATAGGGCTTCAAATTCAAACTTGCTCATGGGTGTAAAGACAAATAACAAGTTGTCTAATGTAGGTTGATTTGTTAAGCCGCTTGCATTCCCCTCACTTGGTGGAGCTGCTTGGTTATTGTGCTGACCAAAATCACAGGCTTCTAATATCTGAATACATGCCAAATGGTACTCTCGAACAACATCTTCACCGCCACAACAACCGATATCAGCCGTTGGATTGGGGGACTCGTTTGATCATAGCCCTAGATTGTGCTAGGGCCCTTGAGTTCTTGCACGAGCAGGCAACGCCACCTGTGATCCACCGCGCTTTTAAGTGCTCCAATGTTCTCCTGGACCAAAATTTCAGAGCCAAGGTGACTGATTTTGGATTGGCCAAGATGGTTTCTGATAAGATCAATGGTCAGATTTCAACGCGTGTACTGGGGACCACTGGATACCTTGCTCCAGAGTGAGTGCGCTTCATTATCCACCATGTGCACTTTAGTTTCATACTTGCATTATCAGTTTATCATTTAACATTCCAATAAATATGCTGTCTGTCACAAGTAAGTACTCACACCCCAGTAGACTTACCATCATTTTCTTATTAAATGCCTTAATCCGGGACAGTATGCAAGTTGTTTCAAGCGGTAATGCATGTTAAATCGGTTCCAACTTTACATTTTATTACGTTTTGTGTTACAAATATATTTTTTTTTCATATTTGAGGAGCACGTTGTATAAAACGTTTATCAACTTCAGAGTCAACATACATCAGACGTGGTTTAATTCACTTTTATTCCACATTATTCGAAAATGGATATCAAACACATTAACTATTATTCTTTCAAAATTAAGCTGAAGTACAACAGTTACTTACAGGTCCTTATTAATTTAAGTGAGAAGAAATCACATGAAAATAGTCTTTTTAATCACTTCTAATGTTGAGAAACCTTGGCTAATGTAAATGCAGGTATGTTTCTACTGGGAAGCTTACTACAAAATCAGATGTGTATAATTATGGTGTGGTTCTTTTGGAGCTTTTAACAGGCCGCGTACCAGTTGATCCCAATAGGCCTCCAGGAGAACATGTTCTCGTTTCATGGGTTAGTAGTAGTAGTAGCCGAAATCTATTACAACAATTTATGAAAAATGAAATTCAAGTTAAAACTTCTGAAGGATTTTTTATTTTTCCCAATCCAATAAATTTTGCAGGCTCTTCCAAGATTAACTAGCAGAGAAAAAGTTGTGGAAATGGTTGATCCATCACTACAAGGCCAGTATTCAAAGAAGGATTTGATTCAGGTCAGCTTAGTTCCCTACTGTTTTAACCAATTTTGTTGATAGACAAATCCCATCTGATCAAAGTAATTTTTCTTTTTCTTGTTGAAATGAATATGTAGATAGCTGCAATTGCAGCCGTGTGCGTGCAACCAGAAGCAGATTATCGGCCGCTAATGACGGATGTGGTGCAGTCATTGATCCCTCTGGTGAAGAACAATGCTACGGGGGCAATGTCCTTTGGTTCCTCCAGATTTCAGCATCAAACACCTAGTCCCAGACATTAGAAACTCTGTGGCATCTGCAAATTTTGCTATGTTACTATTTGAATTCATGCAATTGGAACTCCCAGAAAGGCATCCTAAATAATGTCACAATGAATAATAAAATTGATGGCTTCAGTTATTTCTTTCCAATTTTTCTATAGAAATGTTTTGTTAATTTAATAAAAACTTGATCATACAATTATATAGGGGAAAAAATCTTAAGTATTGGAGCTCGTTGGTAATTGTTGTTTCAGCATTCAGCTTAATTGAAAACACAACGCTAAAATATCTTTGATAAACATCTTTAGTTTTGATGTGTATGTTTGCTTACAAATACACAATCAACTTAGTCATATTCTATCTGATGGCAACTGTGGCTTAAAAGCCACGTCTCAATCCTAATTCCTAAGTGAACCGCTGATATTCCTGAAAAACCAGATGCAGAATTCCATCAGTGAACAGGAAGCAAAGTAATTTTTCTAGTTCTTGTCTACTTGGGACCCAAAATTCAGAATCAAATATTGTTCACGATCTGCATAGAAAAACAAAAACAAAGAGGCAACTATCAGTCCTGTTGGATCATCACCATCTCGTTGGCTCAATCTTTGACAGAACGAATCTTCAGAAAAGAAATTTGTCATATATTATGTTAACAAGCACTTGTATGTTTCTTTTTCTTTTTCTTTTTCTTTTTTTGGGTGAAATTTGCAGTGAGAATAGCTTTTTTTGCATACCGACAGTATGTACACCAGGAAGAGAAAATGACGCTAGAAAATGCTGGAGACACTAAAAGAAACATGCAAGTCCAAAATGTGAAAAGGAAAAGGAAAAATTAAAAGAAAAGAAAAAAAATTACTAACATTTATCTATTTTATTTGAAAGATTATATGGTTATAACAATAAGTTATTGAGATTCCAGAAAATTTCAATGCGGTAGCTAGCCCATCACTTTCGTTCATATTCAGGATAACAGGCTCAAAATTCAATGATGTGAAGCTTTCTGGAAAGATAGGCTTTATCAGAAGACGGTCTCACGGTAATGTTGTCAATTCATTCTGGAAAAACTTGTGATTGATTACAGTGATATGGTAAATTCTAATTCAACAAATCTTGATGATTCAAACAATTGGTTAAACTGTGCTTCAAAGAATCCATTAACATTGTAATTGCTAACACTACGAAATTTATACATACATATAAATTAATGTTTTGTGCGCAGATTTTCTCAACCGTACAAAGTACAGAATCTTACCAGGTGTACAGAGTTAAGTAAAGAATTTCCTGCCTACCTCCTTCAACATCATCTAAATGGGGACGATTGAGAAGCCTGTAAACATGCATTGTTAATGAGTGTGTTAGTTCTGCTGCCATTGAGAAGCCTGTAAACATGCATTGTTAATGAGTGTGTTAGTTCTGCTGCCATTGCTTCTTTAGCAAGGATGCATGATCTATTCTCAGCAATTGTCGTTTCAGTTTCTTGCTTTTAAGGTTACTGTGAATTTTTGGAGGAAAGAGACGATCATTTAGCTGTCCCGTTTACCAGAGTTGCTATTTTCGGCACCTGAATAGGAAGCACTAGTTTCCCCTACCCGAGATGAACTGTTTTTCTTCTTACCCATCTCATCAGCATACTTGGCAAATGCTGCAGATGCAGTTGACTTAAGGGTTAATTCCAGTTCTTTCTTGCTATGTTTGTTTACGTCTTCTGTATCTTTCTCCAGTCTGTTACTTCATTAACAGAGGAAGGTTCAACATCCTCCTGGGAAGGAGTTTCTGGAATAGAAGGGTGACTGGAAACTACACGCGTAAATGGTTCATGAAAAGTATCATACAAGCATTTAACCTGACCTTGGAACATAATGAAAAAGTATGTTTAATAATATGGAACCCTTTATTTAGCACCCCAAAAATTGCCATAAATTTATTAGCAATCGCTCAAATGATAGCATACAGAAGTGCATCACACAATAGAAGGACAAAATTCCATAGATGACATGTCTTTCTCTTTGGAGATGAACAGAATGCCTTGCGAAAGAGACTCCATTGATGCATCCCTGATATGCGAAAGAGACTCCAAAACACATGTTCGTTAGGCCCATAGGAACACATGCTATCAATATAAGTATAAAACCCACAACCACATGGACTTGTGAATAAAGCAAGGAAGCATACCCCAAATGTAGACCCTGAGGTGACAACAATCAGCCTCGTTAACACTCCCAAAAGATGTGAGGGCATGGGTTAGCTACAACAAAAGAAGCGGAGTCTGGGATTAATCACTAAAAAAAGCTAGGAACTAGTCACGCGCTAGCTTTTTGTTCTCGAAGATCCGAATTTTGCCAATGTAAACAGAAACTTATTGAGTTTGAGAAACCTCAAAAGTTAAGACACATGTGATAGTTGGTATTCATTTGGCCTTGGCTAATGTCTGCTGGCTTGTTCTCGTAGGCTTTTATAGTCTCTAAGTAGCGACCACATTCCTCCCAGCTAAAAGGAAAATTTAGTCAAAGAAAAACCATATTTAGGCCGGTCCAACCCCAACAAACATGTTTCTCAATTTTCATCATCATCAAATCACTTGAAAAAAAAACTCCAGCTTCGTAAACAACATCAATCCCAAAAGTGCTAAAAAACCACAATAACACATTGTCAAACAGAAGATTTAGAAAGTATATTGACAATTTTACTATATTGCCATCATAAAAATGAAGGAAGTAGTATCAAATAGGGACAGAAGTGAATTCCACAAACAATATATTAGATATAATCTTATTTCTACTTACTAAACAAAAAAGGAAATTAAAAAAATTAAAATTTACCTCCAAGGACATAACAGGGTACAATCATGAAGCAGTGCTGTCTTAGTAACTTCGAGTAAAGGCTTAACTTCATCCTCCTGAAACCAATAAGAGAAAGAGCAATATATCCTTGTTCTCCTACACTGAAAATAATAAAATAAACAAGCAAATGACAGAACTTATTATTGCTCTCCTGGATTCCAAATATCAATTAAAATCATTAATCCAGTCAAATACCTAAAAGGGCATGAAAAAATTGTCGATTGACAAGAGATGCTTCCCACATCAACATGGCATAAAACAATGTGCGGCTTAAAGTCCTTTTGTAATTCCCTTATACGATAATTTAGGTAATCTAGATGCAGTAGATGATACCGAAGACTGTACCAAGCAATTAATTTGATGAATTTTGGTGCATAAGAGCATATTTTAATTGCAATTGACACAAATATCAACAAGATGTTTAACACGAGCCAAACAGATTATTTTATGCATAAATTACTAGATGAGTTATGCCACAGCACATATATGGTCCTTTACTTATTAATTCCGATGAAAAATGAAAATGCAGCATAAAAAGATATATGTCAGAGGATAGAAAGTATCATGAACTGAAGTGCAGCTGTGCAAGCAAGACTAAATATCAATCTTTTTAAGCATACAAGTACAATCTAAACTGGATTTCAGCTTAGCAAAACCATCAATTTGGATGGATTGTCAATTATTTTACTTCAACAATTAACCAATACCTAAAAATCTTTGCTGATTCATAATACTAGCGGAAAGAGGCCGACTACATGGCAGGTTATCTTTATCAGTAGTTTAACCATCAGATGTGAAATATATAGCACAAAAACTTTTCGTCATGTTTACAAAGAATGACAAGTAAGACATCATTTAAGATAAAGAGCACATCAGTTCTGCCCAAGCAAATAGTCACAAACAACATCAGCAAAATCCGTTCTCACATTTCTTATGTGCTTCAGCAAGGATTAACCTTCTGCATAAGGAGAAAAGAACTTTCACAGTCGAGCTACTTTTTCCAAATCAAAATTTAATGAACCAAACAGCTACTAAAAATTTCATTAGAACCAAGCATAACCCTTAAGAAGCTTACATTCTGACAAGAAAAAGCGTAAAAGCAAACGAGAGTGCACCACAGATTCCAAGATTTTACACAATGCTAGAAAAAAGTCGTAAAAATTCTACAAGCAACATAAATAGCGGCCTTCCCTCCAAATTCTAAAAAACTCCAAGCTACAGAGGAAAAAAAAAAAAAAAAAGGTCATGTGCACATGGCCAATAAGCTAGATTGGAAACCAAGTGTTCATTTTTAACTAGCCTTTCTTTGAATATGCTCACGAAACACAAGGGAACACAACCAAATTAGTTCTTTGATAATTAATACAAAATAAATAAACGAGTAAACAACCTCACCTGTCTTTGACTGACAAGAATTGCATTACGGTTCTGAATAGATTGTGACGAAGAAGTTGAAGCTGAAGCAGTCCCAACATTCTGTTCACCACCTTGACTGTAATAAACAAACAAACACACACTTCACATTAAAAAAAAAAAAAAAATTCACAGTAACACAAACAGTTGCTTTTTTTTTTTTTTTGTCAAAGAATCGATTGTTTAAACTTTAAATAATTGAAAAAGAAGACAAGATTCAACAACTTGAATCATATACAAATTATTCTTTGTATTCAAATTATTGATGCCGAAATTTGGTTGAATTAGTTAGTGACTTAGGTTTTTATAGCAGCATTAATTTTATGTGGCGGTAGAACGACTTGCCAACTATCAAGAATACCTTGTGAGCACCCATAAATAACCCACGAAAACTTGAAATCATATAGAACGGTAAGAGGCTCCGGATGTTTTTTCTGTGTAAATCTTTTGATGCCCAATTCAGTTTTATGGGTCACATGAAAAATAAAATAAGATAATTATAGTTAAACAATAAAAGCATAATATGGAAGATAGGAGATGAAACTGAACAGAGGACAGGATTCATCACGGTGCCAAAAAGGAATCAAACTGGTTAGTCATGCTTTCTCATTGCCCTCTCATCTTCATTTGCTGTTGTTCAATTAGAATTTCATCAAATCATTATGTGATTGATTTGTTGAGCGGGGCAGGGCTCCTGAATTCGAGTCCAAAACAAATACTTGATAAGACTATTAATTAATTAATTAATTGCCCCTAAGATACTTACATCTATGATATCATCTGCAACGATGGACATAAGTGGGTTTTTCTGTTCACTTCATGATGTTCAATTACAAATCATCAAAACTACCCCATGTTTTTTTTTATTTAATTTTTTTTTTGGTTTTTAATTTGTCCAACTAAGACTACTGATTTGTTAATTGGGCATGCAACTAAAATTTTTAAAATAAATAATCAGAAGATATTGGCAGTTCTAACTACCTTCTAAGAAAATTACAAAGTTACACCGAATGAAAAGATTTTTTTGACTGGTGGGTTATGGCGAAAAAATAAAGTATCTTCAAAGTTTGAAAATTATTGCTGGTTTTTGTCCAAATGAAAAATATTTAAACTGCTGGCAACTCCTAGGAGTCTTCAAGTTTTTGTTGTGTTCTGTCAAAAAGAAAATTAAGTGTCGTTCATTGAAATGTTGAAATCACTTTGACAATGAAACGTAGAGCTTTAGCCTCGTACGCGGAATAATTAGAAATATATATGCGTGGGTCCATGAATTGTACGTTCGTTCTTTCCTTTTAATTAACTATGCAAACAGGTCATATTTTAAGATAAGAGACTGTATATTATTATATACACGATAATATATTATTATATATGACAACTTGCTCAATTATTGAAACGAGATAAGAGCAAAGCTTTGTCAAGTTCGATTACTTTGTGGAATTATTCGCAACGACAAGCAACCCCTCATTCTCATATCATTCATCGAAGAAGCTTCCCTTTGGCGTATAAATTACATTACTCCGCAAACATGTTTCAATGCCATAAATAAAACAAATAAAAAGTTTATGTTAAATTTAGAAATGATTAGAAATAGAAGAATATGTGAATATTCAGCTCATAGATTAATTAATTTATACATAATAAGAAATAATTAATGATAATTTATTTATTATTTATTATTGTTGCAAAACTGGCAGTAGAAATTATTTGATTTTTCTCATTTTGTAATTAAAGTTAGAGATTAAATTCTAAACTCTCAATATTAAAAGTCTACTAATATGAAAAGATTTAAATAAAGCAATTCGACATAAATTTAAGAATATTCTACGATAAATTTATTCAGAATTTAATTAAAAATTTATTATTTTCCTTCAAGAGGTTATACAAACTACAGAATCATATTTAAAGAAGAAAAAACCAATAAAGAAAGAAAGAGAGAGACAGTAAATTCAGAGAATTTACTTTTTGAACACCGCGTGAATCACGGATGTAGTAGGGACTAAAAATATTTCCAGTCCACACTGCCGATTTTTCTCCGTATTGTTAAAAAATAATAATAATAATAACAGTAGCTTCTTGCACAAGGGCTGAAATGAAATATTTCAAAATTGGAATTTTGCTTGAAGTACTATAAGAATCAGCATTTTCACCACATTATTAGCTCCTTCATTTCTTTCAGCATATATTATTTTGCTACAACTCATCATCAATTCCTTCTCTCTCTCTCTCTCTCTCTCTCTCTCTCTCTCTCCTCTTTCACCATGGCTGATGCGATCATTTCCTCTCTTTTGGAGCAGCTGACTTCAATGGCTGTTGCAGAGGCCAAGGAACAGGTGAGGCTGGTAACGGGTGTCGGAAAGCAAGTGGAGAAGCTGACCAGCAATCTCCGGGCCATTCAAGCTGTGCTGAACGATGCAGAGAAATTGCAAGCGAAGAAGGAAACTGTCAGACTCTGGCTCGATCGTCTCAGAGACTCATGTTATGCCATGGAAGATGTGTTGGGTGAGTGGAACACTGCAAGGCTCAAACTGCAAATCAACAAGAAGAAGGTATGTTTCTTCTTTCCTGCTGGCTCTTGCTTTGGTTGCAAACCACTTTTTCTGCGTCGGGACATTGCTCTCAAGATCAAAGAAATCAATGAATCTCTTGATGATATTGCCAAACAGAAAGACCAGTTTGGTTTTGCTGTGAATGTCATTAAGAGTAATGAGAAAGCAGATGAGCGAGCACCAAGTATCTCATCAATTAATGAGTCCGAGATATTTGGTAGAAAAGATGAAAAGAACAAACTCGTTAATAGGTTGTTATGTGAGAGTAGTAAAGATCAGAAGGGTCCCCGTATCATCTCACTCGTTGGGATGGGGGGAATAGGCAAAACAACTCTCGCTCAATTTGCCTACAATAACGATGCTGTTAGAAGAAATTTTCACCAAAGAATATGGGTCTGTGTTTCAGAGCCGTTTGATGAGTTCAGAATCGCTAGAGCAATCATTGAGGCTCTGAAGCCAGGTTCTGCCAAAGACCTTTTAGAGTTTCAATCTCTCACGCAACATATTCAAGAATATCTTGCTGGGAAGAAATTTCTTCTTGTCTTAGATGACGTGTGGAACGAAGATTACTGTAAATGGGAACCATTCAACCAATGTTTAAAGGATGGTCTCCACGGAAGTAAAATGTTAATTACCACACGTAAGGAAGCAGTTGGCCGTATTATGGGATCAACTGATATTATTTTTGTTAATGTATTGTCTGAAATGGAATGCTGGTCGGTGTTTGAGTCGTTAGCATTTTCTGGTAAGTCCATGGAGCAGCGTGAGAATTTAGAAAAAATTGGTCGGGAAGTTGCAAGAAAGTGCAAGGGCCTACCTTTGGCTGCAAAGACAGTTGCTAGTCTCTTGCGGTCAAAAAACACTGAAAGAGAATGGCAAAATATCTTACAGAGTGAGATATGGGAAGTAGAAGAGGTTGAGAGAGGTCTTTTGGCCCCTCTATTGTTGAGTTACAATGAATTACCCTCTAAGGTAAAGCGTTGTTTCTCATATTGTGCTGTCTTTCCTAAAGACTATGGCATGTGGAAAATTGAGTTAATTGAACTATGGATGGCTCAAGGTTACCTTAGTGAGAAAGGACACAAAGAGATGGAGGACATTGGTGAAGAGTATTTCAACGTCTTAGCTAGCCGATCATTCTTTCAGGATTTTGACAGAAGAGGTGATGGTGAAATCCTTAAGTGCAAAATGCATGATATAGTGCACGACTTTGCCCAATATTTGTGTAGAAATGAATGTCTAATGGTAGAAATTCACAGTGGTAGTGGGGAAGAGTCAGCTATGAACTCGTTTGGGGAGAAAAAAACCCTTCATTTAATGTTAACTCTACCTAAGGGGGCTTGGGTTCCTATTTCTCTTTGGAATAATGTTCAGAAAATGAGGGGATTGCGTAGCCTCTTAGTTAAAAGTGATGAATATTCATGGTCTAATGAAGTCCTACCTCAATTATTTGATAATTTAACTTGTTTAAGGACATTAAAATTAGAGTTATGTGGTGGGGTTTCATGTGTTAATATCATCAAAGAAATTCCAACAAATATAAAAATATTGTTGCATTTGAAATACCTGAATTTGAAGGTTCAATATCAAATTAAAAAATTACCCGAGACGTTGTGTGAGTTGTACAATTTAGAACGTTTAGATGTTAGTTATTGTCAAAATCTTAGAGAATTACCTCAAGGGATTGGGAAGTTAAGAAAGCTGATGTATTTAGATAATGATATCACTTCTTGTTTAGGATTCTTGCCGGTAGGGATTGGCGAATTAATCAAGCTTCGGAGAGTGTCAAAGTTTGTTGTCGGTGGAGGGTACGACGGAGCATATAGCCTTGGGTCTCTTAAAGAGCTTAACTTCCTTCGAGAATGTAAGATACGTGGGCTGGGTGATGTGTCAGATGTGGGTGAGGCTGCGAGGGCTGAACTTGAGAAAAAGAAAAATCTGTTTGATTTGAAACTTGATTTTGGGCATTTAAGAGATGGGAGGAGGGAGAATGAGGAGGATGGAGATGAACAACTTCTTGAATCCCTGGGACCACCTCCTAATTTAACGGAATTAGAGATAAATGAATACAGAGGCAGGAGGGATGCTGTTCTAAGAAATTGGGTCATGTCATTAACCAATTTAAGGTGTTTACGTCTCCATCACTGCAGCAATTGTGAGCATTTGCCTCCTCTGGGAAAATTGCCGTCCATTGAAGATCTTGAAATTCTTGGAATGGAAAGTGTAAAAAGAGTGGGTAATGAATTTCTGGGTGTAGAAAGTGATACGGATGGCTCCTCGGTTATTGCCTTTCCCAAATTGAAAAAGCTCAGTTTTGAGGATATGATGGAACTGGAAGAGTGGGATTTCGGGACTGCAACAACCAAGGGAGAAATCACAATCATGCCCCGTCTTTCTTCTTTACAAATTCTGTGTTGCGACAAATTAAAAGCACTGCCCGATCGCCTTCTTCAGTCGACAACGCTCCAGACATTGGAGATTGGTGGATGTCCTATATTAAAAGAACGTTACAAAAGGGAGACAGGAGAGGACTGGCCTAAGATACGCCATATTCCCGACATCGATATTTATTGAGGAATTCTCAAAGCGGGCGGCTGCAATTACAAATTTACAATCGCCCACGGCCAAGGGTAACTTATTAATTTCTAGATCTCCGATATTGCTTTTAAATTAAAAAATTAATAATTGATCCTCTGCTTTCTGCATACTGAAATTATAGAAACTTTCCATTTTCAATCAGTTCATTAACCCCAAAAAAATTAATTAGCAGCTGATCGAAAACAGACAAATGTGAGACGGCATGAGATGAAAGGTCGAGTCCAACAGTGAACACAGCCCCACGAGGAAAGGAATCAAAATTAACTCCGGTTAGTAATTATAATTTTTATCCGCTTTCCTTGCTCATTTGCTCTCTACTCTTCTTCATTAATTTGCTGATGCATGACCAATTTTATATATATATATATATATATAATTATGTCATCAAACCATTATAATTAGATATATTTGTCTAACTGATTCATTTGTTTTCTTCGGAAATAAAGGAATTGCGTAAATGGCGTAGCAGAGCAGCGATTGGGATAGCCGCATGCTTTTTTACTCTGTTATACATATATATATATATGTATTTCAGTAATTTGTTTGTCTTATTTGGTTTTGTTTTTTTTTTTTTTTTTTGTGAGCCTTGTATTTGTAAAGAGAATGAATGAGAGAAAACACGAGATAGAAAGATCTCTTGTGAGGCCAAAACTGCTGGGGGTTGGTTGATTTTGAGTGTTGATATTGGTGTTTCTTTTTGTTTTATTTGTCTAACTGAGAGCTTATTGTTTGTACATTTTTCATTATGTGGTGGATTATATGTATCGCGATCACATCCATATTAATTTATATGTTGAACCGGGTAAATCTTTTTTAGCTTGTACGTGTTAATTGTTTTATTTAATTATCATAACAAACTCTATAAAAGATGGTGAAATTAGAATTTTGGTTTCACATGAGATCATGATTTAAAAATAACAAATCTACAATTATTATAACATAAAAATGAGACGAAATTCATTGATAGCAGATCAAAGACGTACAGACATAAATGGCGTAGCGGATGGCGTAGCAGAGTTTTAAGAAGCAACATTGTTCAGCCAAAATGGAATTACGTAAATGGCGTAGCGGAGCAGGAATTGGGGGATAGGCGAATGCTTTTCTAATGTGTCGTCTATATTTTGAGTAACTTGCAACTAGGTATTGGATCATGTCATTTGTATTCCTCCCGCTAAGTCTTGTGTTTGTAAAGACTGAAGAGAATGAACGAGGGAAAGCACAATGCTGAGAGAGCTCTTGAGAAGCTAAACTGCTGGGGCTTGATTGATTGACTTTGAGGGTTGAGATTAGTGTTTCTTTTCGTTTTATTTGCACTTGAGAGGTTATTCTTTGTTTATTTTTTTATCACATAGTGAATTATTGGTATCACCACCAGTGGATATAGGCTTATTAATTAATATGCCGAATCACGTAAATCTTTATGTCTTGACGTGCTTATTGTATTATTTGATTATCATAACCAAATCTTATAAAAGATAATGAAATTAAAATTTTGATTTCACATGAGGTTGTAATTTAAAAACAACAAACGTACAACGATCACAGTATAAAAATGGTGAATCGGTGGGGGTATAAAATTTATATAAGCAAGTCAAATTCAGTTGTTAGTTGGGTTAGATAGCAAAATTTTCAACCAAAACAAAATAACCAATCCACAAGCTATTAAACGTGCCAATAAATGTATCCTCATTGAATAAAACAAAATTCAAACTGTAGTAAAGAATTTAGATCTATTTTATCATGTGTAGGCAAAAATCATTAATCAACATTAGCTCAAGGTAAAAATCAACTCTAATAAATAAATGCTTGTGTATATGACTAAATTGAAAAAATTAACTCTCCTCATAAGATAAATATTTTTATATCAATATACTTAGAAAGTAAAAATGCATATTAATAAAACAATTAATAAAGATCATATGCAAATCAAACAAGCTCCCCCTTAAAGAGAGAATAAATAAACTCAATGAACATATAAATAACCCCCCCCCCCCCCCAAATTATTGAAATCAAATTCAAATAGAGTTTAAACAAAATACCCCCTTTCATGATGCAATAAAAACTAAAGTACGTTACTCTCCCTTCTTTTTGACAAAAGCTGCCAGAGAACCATAGATAACATAAACAAAAATTGAAATAGGGTCTTACAAGAGAAGAAAATCAAAACTAACTAAAAAGGGGGGAGAATAAAGCAAAATGAAAAAAAAAAAAAATCACCAAAGGAAGTGAACGCGCATAATGTCATCAAGAGTGCGTTCAATGTGTTCTAATCAATAAATCCAAAACCATCTCCCTTTGATCATCCAAGCACTATAGCTTGGAGCGAATGGTTTGAAGCTCAAAATTGGCAGTGGCTGAATCTAGGAGAGCATTCTTATTTCGAGTATCTTCATCTTGATCACTAGCAACACTAAGGGTCTTCAACTTAGGATAGGTTGGTTCAATATAAATAGGAAAATAAGTAAAGACCTCATTTTCTTAAACTAAATTATTGAATCAAGGAAGGGAATGGTAATGGAAATGGAGGTTTAGGGGTTATGTACAAAGGAGTATTAGGTGATCGTACAGTGGTTGCAATTAAGTAGTTGTATAGAGATGGAAAGCAAAGGGAGCGTTCCTTCAGAATGGAGGTGAGTGTGAGATTGTGACTTCATTTACCATCTATTAGTATCCATTTGTGCTCTCTCTCTCTCTCTCTCTCTCTCTCTCTCTATCTCCTTCATTTATTCCTTTCTTGCTTTCAATTCCTCTTGATATATCTCATGCATTACAAATTTCAATAAATTTTTTTTGTTAAACTTCCTCAATTATACATTATATTCATTAAATTTTACATTACAACAATAAATGTACGGTAGTCTTGTCTCATTTAAAAGGGACTCGTGTTATTTTGACTTTCTAATTTCTTATCACGTTGGTTATGATTTAGACAAGTAAAAATAGAGTTGACTCAGAAACTCTTCTCTCTCACTCAAATTGTTTATTTATCTAATCATTAACTTGGCGGAGCTATTGTGCTGACCAAAACCATAGGCTTCTAATATCTGAACACATGTCAAATGGTGCTCTCCAACAACATCTTTACCGAAACAACAATCGATATCAGCCGTTGGATTGGGGGACTCGCCTGATCATAGCCCTAGATTGTGATAGGGCCCTTGAGTTCCTTCACAAGCATGCAACGCCACCTGTGATCCACCGTGATTTTAAGTGCTCCAATGCTCTACCAGACCAAAACTTCAGAGCCAAAGTGACTGATTTTGGATTGGCCAAGATGGTTTCTGATAAGATCAATGGTCAGGTTTCAACGCTTGTACTGGGAACCACTGGATACCTTGGCCCAGAGTGAGTGTGCTTCATCATCTATCATGGGCACTTGACTTTCATACTTGCATTATCAGTTTACCATTTAACATTCCAATAAAAATGCTGTCTGTCACAACCAATTGCAAACCCCATATTCTTAGTAATAGTTACTATCATTTAATCCTGGACAATATACAAGTTAAATCGGTTCCAACGTTACATTTTACTACATTTTGTGTTACAAATATTTTTTTTTTTTGTATTTTAAGAACACGTTGTTGTATAGTAAGTTTGTAATGTCAGAGGCGACATACATTGGACGTGGTCTAATTGACTCTTAATCCACATTGCTCGAACACGGATATCAAACGCATTAACCATTATTCTTTCAAATTTTAAGTTGAAACCCAACAGTTACTTACGGGTCCTAATTTTAGTGAGTAGAAATCATATAAAAACACCCTTCTTGATCACTTCTAATGTTGAGAAACTTTGGTTAATGAAAATACAGTTATGCTTCTACTGGGAAGCTTACTACAAAATCAGATGTGTATTCTTGCGGTGTCGTTCTTTTAGAGCTTTTAACAGGCCGCGTACCAGTTGATCCCAATAGGCCTTCAGAAGAACATCTCCCCCCCCCGGGGCGCCCGCCCCCAACCCCCTTCAATTTAATATAAATTTTGCAGGCTCTTCCAAGATTAACTAGCAGAGAAAAAGTCGGGGAAATGGTTGATCCATCCCCACAAAGGCCAGTATTCAAAGAGGATTTGATTCAGGTCAGCTTAATTCCCTATTGCTTTACACCATTTTTGTTGATAGAAAAGTCCCATCTGATCAAAGTAATATTTTTTCTTATTGAAATGAATATGTAGATAGCTGCAATTGCAACCGTGTGCGTGCAACCAGAAGCAAATTATCGGCTGCTAATGGCGGATGTGGTGCGGTCGTTGATCACTCTGGTGAACAACAATGCTGCGGGGGCAATGTCTTTTGGTTCCTTCAGATTTCAGCATCAAACACCTAGCCACAGGCATTAGAAACTCTATGGCATCTGCAAATTTTGCTATGTTACCATTTCAATTCATGCAATTGGAACTCACAGAAAGGCATCCTATATAATGTCACAATGAAGAATAAAATTGATGGCTTCAGTTATTTCTTTCCACTTTCTCTATGGAGATGTCCTTTTAATTTAGTAAAAAACTTGATCATACAATTATATGAGTGAAACCCTAAATACTGGAGCTCGTTAGTAATTGTTGTATTTCACGATTCAGCTTAATTGAAAGCACAACAGCTAAAATATCTCTGATAAACATTTTTAGTTTAGATGTGTTTGTTTGCTTAAAAATACTCAATCAACTTAGTTCCCAAGTGAACCGCTAATATTCCTGGAAAACCACATACAGAATTCCATCAGTGAACAGGAAGCAAAGTAATTTTTCTAGTTCTTGTCTACTTGGGACCCAAAATTCTGAATCAAATATTGCTCGCCATCTGCATACAAAAAGGAAAACAAAGAGGCAACTATCAGTCCTGTTGGGTCATCACCATCTCTCAATCCTTGACGGAACAAATCTTCAGAAAAGAATTTTGTCATATAATATGCTAACAAGCACTTTTATGTTTAACTTTTCTTGCATACGGACAGTATATACACCAGGAAGAGAAAAAGACGCCAGAAAATGCTGGAGAAACTAAAAGAAACATGCAAGTCGAAAATGTGAAAAGGAAAAGGAAATATTAAAAGCAAAGAAAAAAATTACAAACATTTATCTATTTTACTTGAAAGATTATATGGTTATAACAATAAGTTGTTGAGATTCCAGAAAATTTCGATGCGGTAGCTAGCCCATCACTTTCGTTCATATTCAGGATAACAGGCTCAAAAATACAATGATGTGAAGCTTTCTGGAAAGAAAGGCTTTATCAGAAGAAGGTTTCGCGGTAATGTTGTCAATTCATTCTGGAAAAACTTGTGATTGATTACAGTGATATGGTAAATTCTAATTCAACAAATCTTGATGATTCAAACAATTGGTTAACCTGTGCAGCTTCAGACAGTCCGTTAACATTGTAATTACTAACGTTGTGGAATTTATAGATACTTATAAATTAATGTTTTGTGCGCAGATTTTCTCAACCCTACAAAGTACAGAATCTCACCAGGTGTACAGAGTTAAGTAAAGAATTTCCTGCCTACCTCCTTCAACATCATCTAAATGGGGACGACTTAGAAGCCTGTAAATATGCATTGTTAAGGAGTGTGTTAGTTCTGCTGCCATTGCTTCTTTAGCAAGGATGCATGATCTATTCACTGCAATTGTCGTTTCAGGTCCTGTTTACCAGAATCGCTATTTTCAGCACCTGAATAGGAAGCACTCGTTTCCCCTGCCTGAGATGAACTGTTTTTCACTTTACCCATCTGGTCAGCATACTTGGCAAATGCTGCAGATGGGGTTAACTTAATGGTTAATTCCACTCCCTTCTTCCTATGTTTGTTTACGTCTTCCATGTCTTTCTCTGGTCTGTTACTTCATTAACAGAGGAAGGTTCAACACCCTTCTGGGAAGGAGTTGCTGGAATAGCACGGTGACTGGAAACTACACACTTGAATGGTTCATGAAAAGTATCGTACAAGCGTTTAACCTGATCTTGGGACATAATGAAAAAGTAGGTTTAATAATATGGAGCCCTTTATTTAGCACCCCAAAAATTGCCATAAATTTATTAGCAATCACTCAAATGATAGCATACAGAAGTCCATCACAAAATAGAAGGACAAAATTCCATCAAATGACATGTCGCTCTCTTTGGAGATGAACAGAATACCTTGTGAAAGAGACTCCATTGATGCATCCATGATATGGGAAAGAGACTCCAAAACACATGTTCATTAGGTCCATAGGAAATAAACTATCAATATAACCCCAACCACACGGACTTGTGAATAAAGCATGGAAGCATACCCCAAATGTAGACCCTGAGGTGACAATTATCAGTCTTGTTAACGCTCCCAACAGATGTGAGGGCATGGGTGAGCTACATCAAAAGAAGCAGAGTCTACGATTAATCACTAAAAAAAGCTAGGAATTAGTCACGCGCTAGCTTTTTGTTCTTGAAGATCCAATTTTTGCCAATGTAAACATAAACTTATTGAGTGTGAGAAACCTCAAAAGTTAAGACACCTGTGATAGTCGGTATTCATTTGGCCTTGGATAAGGTCAGCTGGCTTGTTCTCGTAGGCTTTTATAGTCTCTTAAGTAGCGACCACATTCCTCCAAGCTAAAAGCAAACAATTTTGAAAATTTAGTCAAAGAAAAACCATTTTTAGGCCGGTCCAACCCCAACAAACATGTTTCTTAAATTTCATCATAATCAAGTCACTTCAAAAAAAGCATTCCAGCTTTGTAAACAACATCAATCCCAAAAGTGCTAAAAAACTGCAATAACACATTGTCGATCAGAAGATTTAGAAAGAATATACACAATCTTACTACATTGCCATCATAAAAATGAAGGAAACGGTATTAAACAGGGACAGAAGTGTTGAAGTCCTAATTCCACAAACAATATATTAGATATAATCTTATTTCTACTTACTAAAGAAAAAGAAAATTAAAAAAATTAAAAATTTACCTCCAAGCACATAACAGGGTACAATCATGAAGCAGTGCTGTCTCAGTAACTTCATCCTCATGAAACCAATAAGAAAAAGAGCAATATATCCTTCATCTCCTACACTGAAAATAATAAATAGACAAGCAAATGACAGAACTTATTATTACTTTCATGGATTCCAAATATCAATTAAAATTATTAATCCAGTCAAATACCTAAAAAGGCATGAAAAAATTGTCGATTGACAAGAGATGCTTCCCACATCAACATGGCATAAAACAATGTGCGGCTTAAAGTCCTTTTGTAATTCCCTTATACGATAATGTAGGTAATCTAGATGCAGTAGATGATACCGAAGACTGTACCAAGCAATTAATTTGATGAATTTTGGTGCATAAGAGCATATTTTAATTGCAGTTGACACAAATATCAACAAGATGTTTAACACGAGCCAAACAGATTATTTTATGCATAGATTACTAGATCAGTTATGCGACAGCACATATATGGTCCTTTACTTATTAATTCCGATGAAAAATGAAAATGCAGCATAAAAAGATATATGTCAGAGGATAGAAAGTATCATGAACAGAAGTGCAGCTGTGCAAGCAAGACTAAATATCAATCTTTTTAAGCATACAAGTACAATCTAAACTGGATTTCAGCTTAGCGAAACCATCAATTTGGATGGATTGTCAATTATTTTACTTCAACAATTAACCGATACCTAAAAATCTTTGCTGATTCATAATACTGGCGGAAACAGGCCGACTACATGGCAGGTTATCTTTATCAGTAGTTTAACCATCAGATGTGAAATATATAGCACAAAAACCTTTCGTCATGTTTACACAGAATGACAAGTAAGACATCATTTAAGATAAAGAGCACATCAGTTCTGCCCAAGCAAATAGTCACAAACAACATTAGCAAAAGCCGTTCTCACATTTCTTATGTGCTTCAGCAAGGATTAACCTTCTGCATAAGGAGAAAAGAACTTTCACAGTCGAGCTAATTTTTCCAAATCAAAATTTAATGAACCAAACAGCTACTAAAAATTTCATTAGCACCAAACATAACCCTTAAGAAGCTTACATTCTGACAAGAAAAAACGTAAAAGCAAATGAGAGTGCACCACAGATTCCAAGATTTTACACAATGCTAGAAAAAAGTCGTCAAAATTCTACAAGCAACATAAATAGCGGCGTTCCCTCCAAATTCTAAAAAGCTCCAAGCTACAGAGGAAAAAAAAAAAAAAAAAAGGTCATGTGCACATGGCCAATAAGCTAGATTGGAACCCAAGTTTTCATTTTTAACTAGCCTTTCTTTGAATATGCTCACGAAACACAAGGGAACACAACAAAATTAGATCTTTAATAATTAATACAAATTAAATAAACAAATAAACAACCTCACCTGTCTTTGACCGACAAGAATTGCATTACGGTTCTGAATAGACTGTGACGAAGAAGCTGAAGCTGAAGCAGTCCCAACATTCTGTTCACCACCTCGACTGTAATAAATAAACAAACAAACACACACTTCACATTAAAAAAAAAAATTCACAGTAACACAATCAGTTGCTTTTTTTTTTCTTTTTATTTTTCTTTTCCAAAGAATCGATTGTTTAAACTTTAAATAATTGAAAAAGAAGACAACATTCAACAACTTTGAATCATATACAAATTATTCTTGGTATTTAAATTATTGATGCCAAAATTTAGTTGAATTAGTCAGTGAATTAGGTTCTTATATCAGCATTTATTTTATGTGGTGGTGGAACTTGCCAACCATCAGGAATATCTTGCTAGCACTCGTAAATAACCTACGAAAACTTAAAATTATAGAGAACTGTAAGAGGCGTCAGAAGTTTTTGCTGCATGAATTCTCTGATATCTAAGTCAGTTTTATGAGTCACATAAAAAATAAAATAAGATAATTATGGTTAAACAATAAAAACATAATATAGAAGGTAGGAGATGAAACTGAACAGAGGACAAGATTCATCACGCTTCCAAAAAGGAATCAAACTGGTTAGTCATGCTTTCACATTGCCCTCTCATCTTCATTTGCTGAAGTTCAATTAGAATTTCATCAAATCATTATGTGATTGATTTGTTGAGCGGGGCAGGGCTCCTGAATGCGAGTCCAAAACAATTACTTGATGAGACTATTAATTAATTAATTAATTAATTACCCCTAAGATACTTACATCTATGATATCATCTGCAACGATGGACATAAGTGGGTTACTTTTTCTGTTCACTTCCTGATGTTCAATTCCAAACTTATCAAGCTACTCTACGTTTTTTTTTTTTTTTGGTTTTTAATTTGTCCAACTGAGACTACTGATTTGTTACTTGGGCATACAATTAAGATTTTTAAAATAAATAATCAGAAGATATTGGCAGTTCTAACTATCTTCTAAGCAAATTACAAAGTTACACTGAATGAAAAGATTTTTTGATGGGAGGGTTACGGCGAAAAAATAAAGTATCTTTTAAATTCGAAAATTATTGATTGTTTTCGTCCAAATAAAAAATATTTAAACTGCTGGCAACTCCCAGGAATCTTCAAGCTTTTGTTGTGTTCTGTGAAAAAGAAAATTAAGTGTCGTTCATTGAAATGTTGAAATCACTTGGACAATGAATTCGAGAATCACACGTAAAGATTTAGCCTTTCACACGGAATAATTAGAAATATATATGCGTGGGTCCATGAATTATCATGCCTTTGACATTGTAGTGTTCACATATTGTAATTGTAAAGTAGTTTCTCAATGACAATCGATCTGTCATTCTCATATTTATATTTAAATGCCTTTCACACGGAATAATCATTATGCTCTTTTAATATTTATGACACTTTATTACAAATTAATTTTTTTTAAGTTTATATTAAATTTTAAAATTATTAAAAATAGAAGAATATGTCAATATTTAATTTTAGATTGATCAATTTATATATAATAAAAAATAATTGATGATGAATTATTAATTATTAATTATTAATTATTATTATTAAAAATTAGAAGGAAAGATTATGTCATTTTTCATACTTTATAGTCAAAGTTAGAGATTAAACACTAAACTTCTAATTATTAAAGTCTATTAATATGATAAAATTTAAATAAATTAATTAAAACATAAATCCTAAGATATTATGTGCCAATTTATTTATAATTTAATTATACGTACATTCTTTCCTTTCAATTAATTATGCAAACGGATCATATTTTAAGATTATGATATCTCAATGTATCTGCCGACACGATAATATATTATTATATATGACAACTTGCTCAATTATTGAAACGAGATAAGAGCAAAGCTTTGTCAAGTTCGATTACTTTATGGAATTATTATAAATTTGAATTTGATAACGTTCACATGTTGCAATCTTAAGGTAGTTTCGCAGCGACAAGCAACCCCTCATTTTCATATCATTTATGGAAGAAGCTTCACTTTGGCGTATAAATTACATTACTCCGCAACATGTTTCAATGCCATAAATAAAACAAATAAAAAGTTTATGTTAATTTTAGAAATGATTAGAAATAGAAGAATATGTGAATATTCAGCTCCTAGATCCATTAATTTATACATAATAAGAAATAATTAATGACAATTTATTTATTATTTATTATTGTTGCGAAACTGACAGCAGAAATTATTTGATTTTTCTCACTTCGCAATCAAAGTGAGAGATTAAATTCTAAACTCTCAATATTAAAAGTCTATTAATATGAAAAGATTTAAACAAGGCGATTCGACATAAATCTGAGAATATTCTATAACAAATTTGTTTAGAGTTTAATTGAACATTCATTCTTTCCCTTCAATAAAGTGATTATGCAAACTAATGAGTCATATTTAAAGAAGGAAAAACCAAAAAAGAAAGAAAGAGAGAGACAGTAATGTTGTATTTACTAAACTAGAATCAGAATGAGTTGGAATCGATGTGGAAAAGAATGAAAATGAGCTAAAATGGGAATAAAGAATGAGAATCAGAATAAGTTATTTACTTAAACTATATGAATCAAAATCAGAATGAGCTAAATTACATTAATGTGTTTAATTTGTCTTAGAATCGGAATGAGAATAAGTTAAATTATAATAAATTATTAAAAGGTATTCAATGAATTATTGTAATAATTAATATTTTATATTTTAATTACTGTGATTATTTATTAAAAACTATAATTATTAATATATTTTTGTAGATAATGTATTAATATATAAATTAATATTAATCATATTAATTATTATTAATAATAATATATGAATTAATTGTAATAATTATATTATTGATTATTATGATAGTATATTAATTAATTAAATAATTATAATAACAAACTATATTAATTATTGTAATTATTTATTCAGAAACTATAATTCTTAATATATTTTTGTAGATAATGTATTAATATATAAATTAATATTAATCATATTAATTATTAATAATAATAATATATAAATTAATTGTAATAATTATATTATTGATTATTATGATAGTATTTTAATTAATTAATTAATTATAATAACAAACTATATTAATTATTGTAATTATTTATTCAGAAACTATAATTCTTAATATATTTTTGTTAATAATGTATTAATATATTAATTAATAATTATTATACGAATTAATTAATTATTAATAATATATAAATTAATTATAATAGTTATATTAACGATTATTATGATAGTATAGTAATTAATTAAATAATTATAATAACAAAATATATTAATTATTGTGATTATTTATTTAGAAACCATAATTATGAATATATTTTTATTAATAATGTATTAATATGTTAATTAATAATTATTATATTAATAATGTATTAATATATTAATTAATTTATAATAATATATGAATTAATTATGATAATTATTAATAACAATAAAAAAGAATTAATTATAAAAGTTATATTAATGATTATTAGGATAATATATTAATTAATTAATTATAATAATAACATATTAATGATTGTGATTATTTATTTAAACTATAATTATTAATATTTTTTGTTAATAATGTATTAATACATGAATTAATAGTAATAATTACATTTATTAATAATAATATATAACTTAATTAATTAATTATAATTACAATATATTAATTATTGTGATTATTTATTCAGAAAACTATAATTATTAATAATTTGTTAATATATTAATTAATAATTATTATATTAATTAATTAATAATTATTATTATAAATGTATATTAATTAATTAATTATAATAATAATATTAATTATTATGATTTTTTATTCAAAAACTATAATTATTGATATATTTTGTTAATAATGTATTAATATTTTAATTAATAGCAATAATTACATTTATTAATAATAATATATTAATTATTGTGATTATTTATTCAAAAACTATAATTATAAATATATTCTTGCTAATAATTATTAATATATTAATAATAGTAATAATTATATTAATTAATTAATTATAATTATAAAAATATATTAATTTTAAAAAAGATATTTTTAAAATATTAAAAGATTATTGGGGGTAAAATAAAAAATTTAAAAAATGAGAAATTAATTCCTATCTTTAAAAATTAATTTCTCATTCTCCATTCTTAAATAGTAGTAGACTTTACTATTTTAATTCTAATTTCTATTATATTTTTATGAAATAAATATCATTAATCATTTAGATTTCAGATTTCGATTCGCCAGAAAATAAACGTACCCAAAAGGTATTCCTTTTTACTTTTTTTGAACTAAAAATATTTCCTGTCCACACTGGCGATTTTTCTCCGTATTGTTAAGAAATAATAATAATAACAGTAGCTTCTTTCACAAGGGCTGAAGTGAAATATTTCTAAATTGGAATTTTGCTTGCAGTACTATAAGAATTGAAAGAATATGGCAGTATTTTCACCACATTATTAGCTCCGTCATTTCTTTCAGCACATATTACTTTGCAACAACTCATCATCAAATCCTTCTTTCTCTCTCTTTCCTCTTTCACCATGGCTGATGCAATCATTTCCCTTCTCTTGGAGCAGCTGACTTCAATGGCTGTTGACGAGGCAAAGGAACAGGTGAGGCTGGTAACGAGTGTCGGAAAGCAAGTGGAGAAGCTGACCAGCAATCTTCGGGCCATTCAAGCTGTTCTCCATGATGCAGAGAAAAGGCAAGTGAAGGAGGAAGCTGTCAGACTCTGGCTCGATCAACTCAGATACGCATGTTACGACATGGAAGATGTGTTGGGTGAGTGGAACACTGCAAGGCTAAAACTGCAAGTCAATAAGAAGAAGGTATGTTCCTTCTTTCTTGCTGCCTTTTGCTTTGGTTGCAAACCACTTGTTCTACGTCGTGACATAAGTCTCAAGATCAAAGAAATCAATGAAACTCTTGATGATATTTCCAAACAGAAAGACCAGTTTGGTTTTGCTGTGAATGTCACTAAGAGTAATGAGAGAGCGGATCAACGAGTGCCAAGTATCTCCTCAATTGATGAGTCCGAGATATTTGGTAGAGAAAAAGAGAAGAACGAACTCGTTAATAGGTTGTTATGTGAAAGTAGCGAAGAACAGAGAGGCCCCTGTATCATCTCACTTGTTGGGATGGGGGGAATAGGCAAAACTGCTCTTGCTCAATTTGCCTACAACAACGATGATGTTAGGAGAAATTTTGAGAAAAGAATATGGGTTTGTGTGTCAGATCCTTTTGATGAGTTCAGAATCGCTAGAGCAATCATTGAGGCTCTAACAGATTCTGCCCCTAAAGTTGCTGAGTTTGAATCACTCATGCAATGTATTAAAAAATGTGTTGAGAGGAAGAAATTTCTTCTTGTCTTAGACGACGTGTGGAACGAAGATGACCGTAAATGGGAACCATTCTACCACTGTTTAAAGGATGGTCTCCACGAAAGTAAAATTTTAGTTACCACACGTAAGGAAAAAGTTGCCCGTATTATGGGTTCAACTGATGTTATCTCTGTGAGTGCATTGTCTGAAATGGCATGCTGGTCGGTGTTTGAGTCGTCAGCATTTTTCGGTAAGTCCAGGGAGCAGCGTGAGAATTTAGAAGAAATTGGTCGAGAAATTGTTAGCAAGTGCAAGGGGCTACCTTTAGCTGCAAAGACAATTGCTAGTCTCTTGCGGTCTAAAAACACTGAAAAAGATTGGCAAAATATCTTAGAAAGTGAGATATGGGAACTAGAAGAGGTTGAGAGAGGCCTTTTGGCTCCTCTGTTGTTGAGTTACAATGAATTGCCCTCTAAAGTAAAGCATTGTTTCACTTATTGTGCTGTCTTTCCGAAAGACTATGAAATACAGAAAAAAGAGTTAATTAACCTATGGATGGCTCAAGATTACCTTAGTGAAAAAGGACACAGAGAGATGGAGGACATTGGTGAGGAGAATTTCAATGTCTTGGCTAGCCGTTCATTCTTTCAGGATTTTCGCAGAGATCATGATGGTGAAATCTTTGCCTGCAAAATGCATGATATAGTGCACGACTTTGCCCAATATTTGTGTAGAAATGAATGTCTCATGGTAGAAATTCACAGTGGGGAAAATCCATTTATGAGGTCTTTTAGGGAGAAAGAAGTCCTTCATTTAATGTTAACTATTCATATTGGAGATTGGGTTTTGATCTCCATTTGTGATAATGTTAAAGGATTGCAAGGATTGCGTAGCCTCTTAGTTGAAAATAATGAATATTCATTGTCTAGCGAAGTCCTACCTCAATTATTTAATAAATTAACTTGTTTGAGGGCACTAAAATTTCACGGGAGTCCCATCAACGTAATTCCAGCAAATATAAAAAATTTGTTACATTTGAAATACTTGAATTTGTCCGGACAACAGGAAATTGAAAAATTACCCGAGACGTTGTGTGAGTTGTATAATTTAGAACGTTTAGACGTTAGTTATTGTCAAAATCTTAGAGAATTACCTCAAGGGATTGGGAAGTTAAGAAATCTGATGTATTTACAAAATGAGGAGGCTAAATCTTTAAGATTCTTGCCGGTTGGGATTGGGGAATTAATCAGGCTTCGGAGAGTGACAAGGTTTGTTGTGGGTGGAGGGTATGACACAGCATGTGGCCTTGGGTCTCTTAGAAAGCTTAACCTCCTTCGAGAGTGTAAGATGCGTGGGCTGGGTGATGTGTCAAATGGGGGTGAGGCTGCGAGGGCTGAACTTGAGAAAAAGAAAAATCTGTTTGATTTGCAACTTGATTTTGATCGTTTAAGAGATGGAGATGAGGAACAAGCTATGTGGAGGGAGAATAAGGAGGATGAACATGAACATGAACGGCTTCTTGAAGCCTTGGGAACCCCTCCTAATTTAAAGAGTTTAGGGATATTTGAATACGGAGGCAGGAGGAATGTTGTTCCCAAAAATTGGATCATGTCGTTAACCAATTTAAGGGCTTTACGTCTCCACGTTTGTAGAAATTGTGAGCAATTGCCTCCTTTGGGAAAATTGCCATCCCTTGAAGATCTTGAAATTGTTGGAATGGGAAGTGTGAAAAGAGTGGGTAATGAATTTCTGGGAGTAGAGAGTGATACGGAAGGCTCCTCAGTTATTGCCTTTCCCAAATTGAAACAACTCTTATTTTGTATTATGTATGAACTGGAAGAGTGGGATTCCGGTACTGCAATAAAGGGAGAGATCAGAATCATGCCGCGTCTTTCTTCCTTGTCAATTTTGGAATGCCCTAAATTAAAAGCACTGCCCGATCACCTTCTTCACAAGACAACGCTCCAGAGATTGTATATTGCGGGGTGTGCTATCTTACAAGAACGTCACAGAGAGGAGACAACAGAGGACTGGCCTAAAATTATTACAATCACCCACGGCCACGGGTAACTTCTTTCTAGATCTCCTATATTACTTCAAAAATTAATTAGTTTTTATTTTTTTAATCCAATTTTGAAATTAATTACTATAACTGTGTCGTCAATTCCTCTGCTTTCTGCGTACTGAAATCATAGAAACTTTCCATTTTCAACCAATTAATTAACCCAAAAAAAAGATTAATTAGCAGCGGATCGAAAACAGACAAATGTGAGACGGCATGAGATGAAATGTCGAGTCCAATAGTGAACAGAGCCCCACGAGGAAAGGAATCAAAATTAACTCCGGTTAGTAATTATAATTTTTATCTGCTTTCCTTACTCATTTGCTCTCTACTCTACTCTTCTTCATTAATTTGCTGATGCATGACCAATTATTTATATATATATATATATATATATATATATATATTATTACGTCATCAAACCCTTATAATTAGATATATTTGTCTAACTTATTCATTTGTTTTGTTGGGAAATAAAGGAATTGCGTAAATGGCGTAGCAGAGCAGCAATTGGGATAGCCACATGCGCTTTTTTACTCTGTTTTATAAATATATTTTCAGTTATTTGTTTGTCATTTTTTAATTATGTCATCAAATCATTATAACTAGATATATTTGTCCAACTGATTAATTTGTTGGGCATGTTACCAGAACTTTTAAGAAGCAACATTTCAGCCAAAAAGGAATTACGTGGATGGCGTAGCGGAACAGGAATTGGGAGATGTGTCAATGCATTTTTAATCTGTTGTCTATATTTTGAGTAACTTGTAACTAGGTATTGGATCATGTCGTTTGTATGTTTTGGTAACACACATGCAAAATGAGTCAAATTCAGAGAGAGCTCTTGACAGGCTAAACTGTTGGGGTTGGTTGATTTTGAGGGTTGAGATTGGTGTTTCTTTTCGTTTTATTTTGTATTGGAGAAGCTATAGTTTGTGCACTTTTTCACCAACTAATGGATTATTGGGATCACCACGTGAGGACGTAGGCTTATTAATTAATATGCCGAACCACTAACTTTTTTGTCCTATAAGTGTTTATTGTATTATTTGATTATCACAATCAAACCCTAAAGAAGATAGTGAAATTAAAATTTTGGTTTCACATAAGGTCACAATTTAAAAATAACAAACATACAGTGATCATAACATAAAAATGATGAATTGGTGGGGTTATAAAATTTACATAAAGATGAGTTGATATTAGTTGCTAGATAGCAAAATTTTCAATCAAAACAAAATAAATAATCCACATGCTATTAAACGTACTAGCAAATGTATCCTCATTGAATAAAATAAAATTTGAACCGTGGTGAAAAATTTAAATTTATTTTATAAAGTGTAGCAAAAATCATTAGTTACCATTAGTTCAAGATAAGAATCTACTCTAACAAATAAATGCTCGTGTCTATGATTAAATTTAGAAAATTAACTCCCCCATAAAATAAATATTTTTATATTAATATATTTAGAAAGTAATAATGCATATCAATAAAATAATTAATAAAGATCATATGCAAATCAAACAAGCTCCCCCTTAAAGAAAAAATAAATAAACTAAATGAACATATAAATAACCCTCCTTATTATTGAAATCAAATTCAAATAGAGTTTAAACAAAATATGCCCTTTCATGATGCAATAAAAACTAAAGTACGTTACTCTCCCTTCTTTTTGACAAAACCTGCCAAAGCACCATAGATAACATAGACAAAAATTGAAATAGTGTCCTGCAAGAGAAGAAAATCAAAACTAACTAACAAGGGAGGGAGAATAAACCAAAATGAAAAAAAAAAAAAATTACCGAAGGTAAGAACACGCATAATGTCATCAACAGTGCGTTCAATGTGTTCTACTCAATAAATCCAAAACCATCTCCCTTTGATCATCCAAGCACTATAGATTGGAGCGAATGGTTTGAAGCTCAAAATTGATAGTGGCTGAATCTAGGAGAGCATTCTTATTTCGAGTATCTTCATCTTGATCACTAACAACACTAAGGGTCTTCAAATTAGGATAGGTTGGTTTAATATAAATAGGAAAATAAGTAAAGACCTCATTTTCTTAAACTAAATTATTGAATCAAGGAAGGGAATGGTAATGGAAATGGAGGTTTAGGGGTTGTGTACAAAGGAGTATTAGGTGATTGTACAGTGGTTGCAATTAAGTAGTTCTATAGGGATGGAAAGCAAAGGGAGCGTTCCTTCAGAATGGAGGTGAGTGTGAGATTGTGAATTCATTTACCATCTATTAGTATCCATTTGCTCTCTCTCTCTCTATCTCCTTCATTTGTTCCTTTCTTGCTTTCAATTCCTCTTGCTACATGTCATGCATTACAAATTTCAATAAAAATCAATGTTGATTCTAACAAATATGCATATAATTGGAGGTTTTTGGATCAAATGTCTGCTCTTTCCAGCCTAGACAAAGTAAATTCACTCACAATTAATGTAACTCTTTCTTCGTTTCATATTTATGTTACAAAAATTTTTCGTTGCTATTGGTCATAATTATCCTGTATGTTTCTTAAAATTCTCGTTTGAGTTGTTGTAATTAAAATTTAACGAGTATAATGTACAACTGAGGAAGTTTAACAAAAAAAATTTTATCACTAGCGGAGGAAAAAAAAAAAAAAACTAATGTTGTAACAAACAAATAACAACAGTTGTAAGGTAGTCTGGTCTCATTTGAAAAGGCACTCATATGGTAACTTTGACTTTCTAGTTTCTAATCATTTTTATTATGATTTATGCAACTAAAGATAGAGTTGACTCAGAAACTCCTCTCTCACTCAAATTGTTTATTTATCTGATCATTAACTTGGTGGAGCTACTTGGCCATTGTGCTGACCAAAACCATAGGATTCTAATACCTGAATACATGCCAAATGGTACTCTCCAACGACATCTTTACCGCCACAACAACGGATATCTGCCGTTGGATTGGGGGACTCGCTTGATCATAGCCCAAGATTGTGATAGGGCCCTTGAGTTCCTTCACGAGCAGGCAACGCCTCCTGTCATCCACCGTGATTTTAAGTGCTCCAATGTTCTACTAGACCTAAACTGATCTTGGATTGGCCAAGATGGTTTCTGATAAGATCAACGGTCAGATTTCAACGCGCGCACCGGAGACCACTGGACACCTTGCTCCAGAGTGAGTCTGCTCCATCATTTATCATGTGCACTTGAGTTTCGTAGTTGCATTATCAGTTTATCATTTAACATTCCAATAAATATGCTGGCTGTCACAAGCAACGTACATTAGGTGTAGTCTAATTGACTTTTAATCCACATTGTTCCAAAATGGATATCAAACACATTAAATATTATTCTTTCAAAATTAAGCTGAAGCACGACAGTTAATTCCGGGACCTAATTTAAGTGAGTGGAAATCACATGAAAATACTCTTTGTGATCACATCTGATGTTGACAAACTTTGGTTAATGTAAATGCAGGTATGCTTCTACAGGGAAGCTTACAACAAAATCAGGTGTGTATAGTTATGGTGTGGTTCTTTTGGAGCTTTTCACAGGCCGTGTACCAGTTGATCCCAATAGGCCTCCTGGAGAACGCGCACTTGTCTCATGGGTTACTAGTAGTTGCCAAAATCCATTACAATAATTTATGTATAAATGAAGATCAAGTTAAAAATTTTGAAGAAGTGCCCAAACTCCCCCCCCCCCCCCCCAAACAAAAAAAAACCCTTCAATCCAATAAATTTTGCAGGCTCCTCCAAGATTAACAAGCGGAGAACAAGTAGGGAAAATTGTTGATCCATCGCTACAACGCCAATACTCAAAGAAGAATTTGATTCAGGTCAGCCTAATTCCTATTGCTTTAACCATTTTTGTTAATAGAAAAATCATATCCGATAAAATTAAGCTTATTTTTTATCTTGTTGAAATGATTATCGAGATAGCTGCAATTGCACCAGAAGCAGATTACCGGCCGCTAATGACAGATGTGGTGCGGTCATTGATCTCTCTAGTGAAGAAGAATACTACTGGTGCAATGTCCTTTGGTTCCTCTAGATTTCAGCATCAAACACCTAGTCCCTGGCATTAGAAACTCTGTGGCATCGGCAAATTATGCTCTGTTACTATTTCAGTTCATGCAATTGGAGCTCACAGAAATGCATCCTACATAATGTCACAATGAAGAATAAAATTGATGGCTTTAGTTATTTCTTTTCAGTTTCTCTATAGAAATGTGCTTTTATACGTTGGGCCTTCCTGTTCGTGCGCACCCGGCATCCTGCAAGAAAAGGCCCCTTACTAGATAGGCCGACGCGCCTAATATTATCTAATTAGAAAAGCAACCTTCCGCGCAAGTCGCTTAATCCGTTGCTTCTTGGTACAACTTAGGAGTAGGGGCCGTCGCCGCCTTTTCCGCAGGCTGCAATGCTTGTTGTAGCGCGCTAGTAATTATCGTAGTTCAGCATTCAGCTTGGTTTTAAATCAACGGTTAAAATATGCTTGGTAAATATTTTTTGTTTTGATGTTTTATGTTTGCTTAAAAAATCATAATCACCTATTCGTCATCTTTTCATTCTATTTCATGGCAACTATGGCTCAAAAGCCACGTCTCAATCCTAATTCCTAAATGAACCGTTAATACTCCAGAAAAACCCAATAAAGAATTCCATCAGTGCATGCAAAGCAAAGTAATTTTCTAGTTCTTGTCTACTTGGGACCCAAAATTCAGAACAAAATATTCTTCACGTTCTGCATTTTAAAAGAAAACGAAGAGGCAACTATCAGTCCTACTGTATCATCACGATCTTATAGGCGCAAACTTATACAGAACGAATCCTCAGAAAAGAATCTTGTCATATATTACGTTAAAGAGCAATTGTATGTTTCTTTTTCGTGAAATATGCAGTGAGAATAACCTTCTTCGCATACAGCCAGCACATATAACAGGAAGAGAAAATGACGCTAGAAAATGCTGGAGAAAGTAAAAGAAACGTGCGAGTCCAAAATGTGAAAAGGAAAAAGAAAATGCTAAAAGTAAAGAGGGGGAAAAAAAAAGCAAAGAAAATTACAAACGTCTATTGTACAAGAAAGATTATATGCTTATAGCAGTAAGTTATCAAGATTACCGCAAATTTCAATGCTGTAGCTAGCCCATCACTTTCGTTCATATTCAGGATAAGAACAGAATCAAATGCAATTATCAGAAGGAGGTCCAACTGTAATGTTGTCAATTCATTTTGGAAAAACTTGTGATTTCAACAAATCTTCACCTTGATTCAAACAATGGGTTAAAATCTGCCGCTGCAGAGGATTCATATTGTAATAGCTAACACTATAAAAATTTATACATACATAAAAATTAAGTTTTGGTGTGCAGCTTTTCTCAACCCTACAAAGTATAAACTCTTACTTGGTGCACAGGATTTGGTAAAGAATTTCCTGCCTGCCTCCATCAACATCATCTAAATAGGGAGGTCAGAGAAGCCTGTAAACATGCGGTGTTAATGAGTGTGTTAGTTCTGCGCCCATTGCATCTTTCACAAGGATGCACGATACATTCTCAGCAATTCTCCTTTTAGTTGCTTTTAAGGTTATTGTGAATTTTTGGAGGTCAGAGAAGCCTGTAAACATGCGGTGTTAATGAGTGTGTTAGTTCTGCGCCCATTGCATCTTTCACAAGGATGCACGATACATTCTCAGCAATTCTCCTTTTAGTTGCTTTTAAGGTTATTGTGAATTTTTGGAGGAAAGAGAACAATCACTTAGCTGTCCTGTTTACCAGAATTGCCATTTTCAGCAGCTGAATTGGAAGCATTTGTTTCCCCTAACTGAGATGAACTGTTTTTCTTCTTACCAATTTTATCTGCGTACTTGGCAAATGCTGCAGATAGAGCTGACTTCACAGTTAATTCAGGTTCTTTCTTCCTACGTTTGTTTATGTCTTCTGTGTCTTTCTCCACTTCTGTTACATCATTCACCAAGGAATGTTCAACATCCTTCTGGGAAGGAGTTTCTGGAATAGGAGGGTGAGTGGAAACTACGCGCTTAAATGGTTCGTGAAAAGTGTCATACAAGCGTTTAACCTGATCGAGCAACAAAAGGAATGAGTAGGTTTAATAATATGGAAAACATGAAACCCTTTAGAAAAGGAGACTAAAAATTGCCATAAATTTATTTGCAATCATCCAAATGATAGCACACAGACATGTACCACACAAAAGAAGGAAAAATTCCATCAAATGGCACGTCTCTCTTTGGAGACAAACAGAATACCTTGCGCTCCCCTATGCCAGGGCAACGAGCCAGGTCCTCCATTGATGCATCCATGATATGCGAAAGAGACTGCAAAACACATGTCCATTAGGCCCATAGGAACATATACTTTCAGTACAATCCCCAGCACATAGACTTGTGAATAAAGCGATGAACCATACCCCAAATGTAGACCCTAGGGTGACAACATCAGTCTTGTTAACACTCCGAACAGATGTGAGGGCATGGGTTAGCTACATCAAAAGAAGCAGAGTCTAAGACTAATCACTCCAAAAAGCTAGGAATTAGTAACGAACTACACATTTGTTCTTGAAGATCCGATTTTTGCCAATGCAAACATAAATTTATTGAGCACCAGAAGCCTAAAAAATTAAGATACCCGTGATAAATAGTCGGTATCCATTTGGCCTTGGATAAGGTCTGCTGGCTTGTTCTCATAGACTTTTATAGTCTCTAAGTAGCGAGCACATTCCTCCAAGCTACAAACAAACAATTTTGAAAATTTAGTCAAAGAAAAACCATATTTAGCCTGGTCAACCCCCATAAACACGTTGCTTAATTTTTATCATAGTCAAGTCAATTGAAGAAAATACTACTGAACTTTGTAAACAATATCAAGTGCCAAAGTGCAAAGAAACCACAACAGCACATCGTCGAACAGAAGATTTAGAAAGTTTATATACAATCTTACTACATTACAATCATAAAAAAGAAGTAACAGGATCAGGCAGTGACAAAAGTGTTGAAGTCCTAATTCCACAAGCCATATCTTAGATATGAGCTTATTTCAACTTACTAAACAAAAGAGGAAATTAAAAATTTACCTCCAAGCGCATAACAGGGTACAATCATGAAGCAGTGCTGTCTTAGTAACTTCAAGTAAAGGCTTAACTACATCCTCCTGAAACCAATAAGAAAAAGAGCAATATATCCTCCATCTCATATACTGAAAATAATAAATAAATAAGCAAACAACAGCGCTTGTTATTGCTTTAATGGATTCCAAATTTCCTTTAAAATGATTTATCCAGTTGAATACTTAAAAAGGCATGAAAATATTATCAATTGACAAGAGATGCTTACCACATCAACATGGCATAAAACAATGCGTAGTTTGAAGTTCTTTTGTAATTCCCTTATACGGTAATATAGGTAATCTGGATGCAGTAGATGATACCGGAGACTGCACCAAGAAATTAACTGGATGAATTTTGATGCATAAGAGCAATTGATGCAAATATCAACAAGATGTTTAACACAAACTCAGCTGATTGGAGCAGTCCCAAAGTTGTTCCATAAGCAGACATATTAAAGCCAAATAGATTTCTTAATGCACAAATTGCTAGTTGAGTTATGCCGCAGCATATATATCATCCTTTACTCATTAATTCCATTAAAAAACGAAATTTCAGAATAACAAGATAGATATACATATGATAGAAAGTATCATGAACTGAAGTGCAGCCATGCAAGCAAGACTAAATATCAATCTTTTTAAGCATGCAAGAATGATCTAAACTCGATTTCAGCTTAGCAAAAATATCCATTCCGATGGATTGTCAATTATTTTACTTCAACAATCAACCAATACTAAAACTTTGCTGATTCATAATACTCGCAAAAGCAGACAGGCTACATAGGAGGTCATCTTTATTAGTAGTTTAAGTATTGGATTTCAAATATATAGCACTAAAATATTTTCGTCATGTTTACACAGAATGAAAGGTATGACATTGTTTAGAAGTCCAAACCTTAGAAATAGAGCACATGAGTTCTGCCCAAGCAAGTAGTCACAAACAACATCTGCAAAAGCCCATCTCACATTTCTTATATGCTTAAGCAAGGGATTCCCCTTCTGCATAAGGAGAAAAGAACTTTCACACTCGAGCTAATTTTTGCAAATCAAAATTTAATCAACCAAAAGGCTACTAAGAATTTCATTAGGGCACAAACATAACTCCTAAGAATGTTATATTTCAATTAGAAAAAAGTAAAATCAAATGAGAATGCACAGTAGATCCAAGATTTTACACACACTATAGAAAAGCCGTAAAAATTCAACAAGCTATGTAACTAAAGGGGTTCAATCCAAATTCTAACAAACTCCAACCTAATAGGGTTGTTTTCTTTTGGTTGGGGGGGGGGGGGGGGGGTGTTGGGGTTTGTGTCCTGCACGCATTGCCAATAAGCTAAATTGGAACCCAAATTTTCATTTTTAGGCTAGTTTTTCTCTCAATATGCTCAAGAAACACAAGGGAAAACAAAAAAACAAAAAAAATTGGATCAATTACACAAATTAGATAAAAAATAAATAAATAAACAACCTCACCTGTCTGTGACTAACAAGAACTGCATTACGGCTGTGAATAGATTGCAACGAAGCTGAAGCTGAAGCAGCCCCCACATTCTGTTCACCACCTTGACTGTGACAAACAAAATAACACACAGTTCACATAAAAGAAAAAAGAAAAAGAAAAAACAACAACAACATCAGCGTCAGCATCAAAAATTTTTAGAATATATTTTTTTAAAAGAAGAAACCTTGAAGTGGGATTCAGGGATGTGGCTGGGAGATTAGCGGGAGGAGGAGGAGGAGGGTCGTAAAACTCAGATGATTTGATGAAAGAGAAAGCTTGAGAGAAAGACTGAGACGGGGTGAAGAGATTTGGTGGTGGGTTTGTTGAATTTATCACTTCTTGGTATGAGGGTATCGTGATTATTGTTTTTTTCTTGTTTTGGGGAGGCTGTGCTTTTGCTGATTCATTGTCGTGTTCTTCGTTTGCCATCAAGTTTCTTCTGTTCTTTTAGGCTTGCAGTGAACGAATTGGTAGAGGGAAGAGGCGAACGGTTGTTGTGAAGGATGGGAGTTAATGATATTTACCAACGTAGCGGGGACTTGTATGTATTTAGGCAATTTGGACTTGCGTATAATTTACCACGCAGGTTGGACTAAAATGAAGAAAAGGCATTTCCTCGACAGAAACCGCTTTGCCGTTCGTCAATGCAGTAACAGTTGTGTCGTTCTCATCCCGCCGCACATACTTACAACAGACTCCAATGCAACACTTTCTTTTTTTTCTTTTTTTCTTTTTTATCTTCGCACATTTTATTTAATAATTATAAATATTTATTTAATTTTTTTATTATTAAATTATTTTTAATAAATTTTTAAAATTTAAGTTAATTATTTTATCTCTATTAATAAAAATATAAATTTAAATTTAAATTTTAGAAAGTCAAAATTAAAAAATTTATGTCAAATATTAAAATATTTAAAATATTATTTATTTATTTAATAATTTTATTTTATTTTTATAACATAATTTTAAAATATTTATTTATTAAAATAATTTTATAAATTTTTAATAAAATTTTTATTAATAACTAAATATTTAAAAATTTTTAAATATAAATTTTATTTAAAAATTTTTTATTTAAAAAATAATACGAAACAAAACTTAAAAGATCAGTCAAAAAAATTATGTTATAATATAAAAGTGGATTTAGGAAATATGAAAAAAAAAATATTGTTGTGCTCTATCAATAATCAATCATTAGTCTTCAAAAGCCAACCTTAAAATATGTTTAAAAATTTACTGCACTGTCAAGTGACTTAGCGATGCTCGATTATTTGTACGTCGTAATTGAAACGGAAGCTGCTACATGAATAAGCACCCACATCATCATCCGTCTTTTTAATCCAGAAAAAGATTAGTGCAAATTAACAAGTTAGAAGGTCGCCCAAGCTGATTTGCTACTTCCAAGAAATGACAAAAATATTATATCAATGTCCACTGTTTTAACTTTAAATTATTGAAAAAGAAGCAGACAAGATCAAGCAATTTGATCGAAATACAAATTATTCTTGGTATTCAAATTAGAGTGACACGGAGCACAAACAAGCTTGTATTTTTTTTTTTTAATTCCAGTTATAAAATAGCAAGCACATTTAACTTAGAGATGATTACAAATAATATCAATGGATATGATATAGGATATCAAAATTAAATTAAAAATTGAGGGGGGTAGGTGAGCGAGGGCTGTAAATGTGTATGTGAGCGTACACATATTGGGTTTACACGACACGTATAAGGTGTTTAATTACTTAATAATTTAAGCCCAGTAATTAAGTGACACTAAAAATGGAAAATAATTAATAAACCCACATGGCAGAGCGTAATGATCTCGAATGTCTTTATCATACTTGAAAGAGGGATTTGGTAATTGAACGCGCACATGCAATGCAAGTGCGGTGGGGGCATTTTCTCATGTAGTTGCTGTCACCTCATCTCCGAGAAATTTCGAGACCAAGGTAACTATTGAATAATGCTCGAATATTAGTGTATTTGTATCCGAACGGAGCAATCACAAAGCAGCTATTTCGTCATCGATTGACTGCTTTATTTAAAACATTACTGCGTTGTTCACAAATAGACAGTCGCTTTGGCCAATTGGTTGTCATCAAATTAACAATTTTAATAGAACCACGACACAGTGGAGAGGGTCTAAGGAACATTACTTTGAAAGTTGCACCGAAGCAAAAATGAGAGTATAGAAAGTTGGCTCAAATTTCACTTTGTAAGAAATATTTTTACTCGAATTCTAAACTTAAATATCATGCATGCGCATACTTGAATGGGTTAACATTGAAATCAAATGACTAACTAATATAAAAGGAGAATAACAAACCCAGCGACGTGCCTTCTAAATTCTCATGATTATTGTAACAGTGCATGTGCATATGTACTATCGTATGGTTGAAGGAGTAGAAATCGAGAGAGAGCTTCGAACTCTGACGAAGACGAAACAAAAGCGATTCCGTACGAAATTGCACTAATTTTTTATTTGTATTTTTGAAAAGTGATGCTCAGTAATGCGTATATTAATCTCAAACTAAGCAAGCATACGCTGTCACGTCATCATATCAATTGATTTTGTTCGGAAAAAATTCGGGCACGACCACAAATAGACCGTTGCCCTAGCTCATCGGTGGCTCTCATGAAAATGCCAAAAATAAATTATTTGTATAATATCCCTTGATGTCTGAATAATTGAAGTCTCTCTAGAATCATTCAAAGATCGAACAACGTGATTCGTATTCAATTAATTTCTTCCCCGGTATTCAAACCACAGCAAGACGGATTGCAAGCCAAATATATTATACAATTAAAATACCACCTGTTTTTTTCTTTTTCTTTTTTTCCCCTTAAATCATAATTACAGCAATACTTTGGAAATAACTTTCGGGTACTTCGATTAGCTTCAAAGTAAGGCCTAGTCAACTTAATGATCCTTTTTTGTGATTTTTCTTTTTGCCACAAAAGAAATAAATGGAAAGTTCCTCGTCTTTTTCAAAATTGACTTCTTCTTTCAGGATTGTCAATTATCATACACTGATCTTTAAAATTAAATTACACAAGAAAAAAATAAAAAAAAATTAAAGATTATACAAATCTAGACAAAAGTGGTGTAATTGAAATTAAATTAGACCTGAGAAAAAAAAAAAAAAACACGCCATTCAAACGGGTGGTCGACTCGACTCGCCCGACGAACCAGCGGGTTGAACCGAACTACTCTGGGCATCATCGGCCGCCACTTTTGTTGTCTTAAGCGATGATGCTCTTTGAAAAAATGGTGGTGCCATGCTAAACACCCACCGGTCTGATTTGAAAGACCGGTCCAACCACCGAGTATTTCTGCCTCTACTACTACCCTCACCTGCTCCGCCTGGTCGGTAACCCCTCCTCGAACTAGCTTCCCTAGGCAGAACTACCAAGCTATGGGACCGGGGCAGGCCCCGGTTCATTATCTGTTTCCTCACATCAACCGGTAGTCTCAAAGTGAACCTCTCAGTGTCTTCACCCGGTTGGACCAAGGAATGGCCGGTTGAGTGAGACCGCGGGAATTTACGTGGCCTTCCAGATCTCGAGCCACGTGTACGGTTCCTATTAAGCGTTTGATTAGCAAAGTTGACGCTGACAACTTGAGGTTCCGATGGTTGTGAACCTTGGGCCTGTGGTTGTGTTTCTTGTGGCGTCTCTGCTGCTACCGCGGCGTCGTTTTGGGCCTCGAGATCCACCTCGGATGAGCCCAGCTCACTGGGTTCAAGAGTTGACTCACCGGATTCAGAGGCCAAATTCGAGCGGCAAACGGGACACGTGGTGTGCGATTCAAGCCAGGCGTCGATACACTCGGGGTGGAAGACGTGGTCGCATTTCGGGATCAAACGCAGCGTTTCGTCGTCCTCGAACTCATTCAGGCAGACGGCGCACTCGAGTGCGCCTTTGCCGATCTTCAGCGTCTTGACCTCGGAGTAGACGAAGGTCGGGAAAGTGTCGATGACGTCGCGGTCGAGGCCGCGCGCTGCGCCCCGCCTGGAGCGATTGCCTCCGGCGCCGGCGGGGCGGATGACGGAGTTGCTCGAGTCGGAGCAGTGGCGGATATAGATGGAGAAGAAGCCCATGAAGAAGAGAGCCGAAATCAATACGACGATTATTATGGCGAGCGAGGGGCTGAATTTCATATTGGCGTAGGGGTCGGCGGAGCCCGGGGGCTCGGGGCTGCGCTGGGCGAACGCCAGGGGAAGCGCGTGGGCGGCGAAGAGCAGGAGGAGGTGGAGAAAAAGGGGATTGGTCCCATGTTTCGCGGAGTAAGGTGAGAGTCGTGACCCCATTATTGCATCAGACGTGGAAAGAGAGTTGTAGAGAGAGAGAGGGAGGAGGCTGTGAGATTTGTGAAATGTATTTGGAGAGTGGCGGAGGAGAATATATATGAGAGACAGAGGGAATAGAGAGAGCGTGTCGGACAAGAGAGAGAAAGAGAAAATGAGTGGGAGATGGTGGGCCCCATTGGCGAGAAATTATTGTACTGTCTACTTGCAACAAAGTTCAAAGTTCAAAGTTCAAAGTTCGAGTTCAGAAACTTGACTCTTTTCTCTTGTAATAAATTTTAACCTTGGTCAATAACTGATTTTTAACTTAATAATAGTTAATTATATAATGAATTGGTTAATTTTTTTTTCAATATATTATTAACAGTATCACGCACTTTAAAAGTTGATCATGAACGAAATAGTAAATACACCATCAAATGACCAGAAATACTATAAAACTTTAAATGAAAAATAATTAATTTAATTTTAGGTTTGATTACGGTACCTAAAAAATTATATTTCGAAAAAGGATTCACATCTTTATTATATTTATATACACCGAAGAATTTGTAAACGTCTAATATTAATGTTTGTTTTGAGTTTCCAGGGGCTATCGGCTGATTTCTTACTAAAATTATCCTATTTTAATTTTGACAAAATAAAAAATAAAACTTACAATCTAGAATTGTCTTTGTCTTAGAGATGTGGGGCCCAGAGAGAAGGTTCTGCGTGAAGGAGTGGTGACGCAAGGAAATTGGTCAAACATGGTGTGCCACGTGTCTTATGGGAAGTTTCCAAACGACAAAGAGAAAGGAATCAATGCTAAACCGGTGTTGAGGTGTTGACGTTTTGCTCGCCGTCAGCCACGACTGATAGGGGCGCTTGCTTGTCACTCTGTGCCACCCTATTTAATGCATACTTCATTCCGAGATAATGACATTTAGATCCCTAATTTTTCTTCTTTTTATAAAATAATCATATGCTTTACATCTGTATCAGATGCGTCCGATAAATACGCAAGAGCATGTATGTATGGATGTATTATTATTATTATTATTTATAAATCATTTGAAGTTTTAATTAACGAGAATTTTATGACATTAATTTAAAACTTTTAATAGCAAATTATTATATTTATGACAAAATAATAAAAGATTTAGTTCTTAATAAAGACAATAAAAATATTTTAAATTAAACAATTCGATAAAAATTTTACGATTCTTTTTTTAAAAAACATATATAGAATGAGTTTAAATCTTAAATCTGTTGAGGGTATGAATTTTTTGTATACTATAGGCCTATGTATATTCAAGTATTTAACTCATATGTTATATACAAGAGCAATATGTTGTTTCTCAATTTTTTTTTTTTTTGTAGACACATAGACTACAGGTATAGCCGTATGGGTAACGAACTTGGTACCAATTGACAAACTATATCCTCATTTTTTAAATTAGATAACTAAGGGATCTGGATGTAATTACTCCTATAGTCCAAATATATATACGTGCTTAATTTTATATTTAATCCACGTTTACCTCGTTCTCATTTCTTTTATGCAACTTTTGAGGTTATATCGTTTGTTGTCTTGCGTTGAGAGATTCATTTTTCGATTTTGTGATATACATTTTGGATTATGTAATTATCAATTATTAAGCATATATATTTTAGTCTAGCAATTACAAAAAAGTTTTTACCAATAGTATAAAGTAAATTTACAGCTCTTATATCATCAAATTTGGTAACGAAAATAGTCAAAGATCCACCAATAACTCGAACATACTTTAATTAAAGATGAAAAAAGCATACATGATACCCATTTGATTTTTTTCTTCTTCAAAGTCAAGATATCCCTTTATTCTTTGAGGAGATGATCCGCAAAACTACATAAATATTCAAACGGCCGTGATGCATTCTTTAGAAAAGGAAGCTGCTCCCGCAAGAGAGAAGCAGAAGATTGATGATAATCTAGAAGCTAGCTGAGCTAGAATCATATTCTAATTAATCCACACAACAAAAAATATTCAAGGGAGCAGGAGCAGCCACCTAACAAATTCTATTGATTGGAATATTTTAATGTGGGCTGCATTATTTGAAAGATATTGACAAGTCGCAGCCATAGAGGACCACCATAGTCCACGGCTAGCTAAGCTCCCCACCGCCACTTGCCTTGCAGTCACTGTAACTGTCTTATTTAATTAATTAGACAATTAAAAAGTCATTTATGGCCAGCTTATTACGTTATTATTTTTTACATTAATTAATTTTTAACTTGATCCCTCTTTGTCTGGAAAAGAAAGTGTTGGATGCTGTCAGAATATTTGCCGCGTCATAAATACGATAACATTTGGATCTCATGTAATTAATGATTGATGATGCATAGTGTTATTTGCATGTGTTCAGTTAAAATTTAAATGCTGGCTTTTTTTTTTTGCATTATTCTTTTGTCATCAAAAGTGTAAAATTTATAATTTGATAGATTTATTGGTGCTAATTAGTACTTTTTTTTATGTTTTTAGGTTTTATGTCACTTTACAATGATAATTTTATTTTTTTTCTTTTTTTTTAAGATGTGGGGGGTGAATAAAGCTCAAATTAATACATGATGATATTTAATTAAACTGGATAATGACAGTAATAAAAACATCTACCACTTTAACATGGTAGCCTAGAAGCACCCAAACTTTTTTAATTGTTTAAGTTTACACTATCGGATTAGTAGATCAGTATCACTTGTAATAAGCTAGGTTAGCATTAAAAAATGAGAAGGGTTCTTATGAAAAAAATAATAGTGCTACAATGACAAAAAAATTAGTTTATAAAATTTTGACAAAGACATAAAGAGATTAAAATAGCAGGGTTGTTACAATCAACTTACTTTTTATCAAAATATTTTAGACTTTTCATATTTTTTATTAAAATTTTACAACTCAATTTTTGTCAAAATAACATTTTTCATTAAAAAATAAAAACTTTAAATTGATATAAATATATTTTTTAATACGAGCATTTTATTATTGATAATGACTTTATTTATTTTATTACAAATAGTATGATTTTTTTTTGGGAAGTCATTACAAAACGCTTACATATACTATTTGCTTCTGTAGAATTTATAATTTGAAACAAAATAGGTTGTCACAACGCAGTACTTACTCGCTTGTGAGTTGTGAAGGATAATTTTAGCAACATGAATTTATTAATGCCAATTAGGTGGGAGAGAGGATAAGAATATACGTAACATGCTATGCATGTGAAGGTGGGCAGGGTTGTTGCCTTAAAAGATTAAATGGTTCCAAAAAAAGAAAAGAGAAGAAGAGATGAACCTGCAAGAATTATATTTGTTAGGTAAACGACTTGTCGGAATCCCGAAATCAGATATAAAGAAGATGAGACCGTGGCATTCCCATTGTCTTGGCGTTTAGCGGCCAAAAATAGAAAAGGCAGTATAAGAAGGGGAAAAAATATTTTATCTGATAAGTTCAGTTGATATAAGTTCAATCACATTTTATCAGAAAAATATTTCTGATTCTAGAGATTTTTTTTACAGTAATTATTTATTTTTTCTAATCACAAAGGTCAAAGGCATTTCGTTTAGAAAGAAAATTAATAAGCTCGATTCAAGCTTGGATAGTGCTGGCTCAGTGGTAATGGACCTTAAATACAAATTATGCAAAGTTTGGATTGTGCTTTGAAGATAATTTTAATAAAAAATATATGATTTAAGATTTTAATGTATAGAAAGGAGGTGATATTTGACACTTTCAATTTATCTTATTGGCCTTCGTTTTCAATCTCACTAATATACTGTATGATTAATTTCAATTTACCCTTATCATTTTTATCCCTTTTCATAATCCAAAATATTAGCTTTCGGTGAAAATTACTTGAGGAGTCGTGTCACATAAATTTCTTACTCATACTTCTAGAGAAAAACGTCAATCTCGAAAACCGTTGTTTTAAAATATCACGTAGAACCAATTAATAATTAATATCTAATAGAATTTTCACAATTGACACTTCTCCTAATGAAATTTTGAATTATCATGTTAGATTGATAAAAGTCGATTAAGATGCAATACTTCAAATTAATTTTCCTCAAAAATTAAATAAAAGTAGAGTCATTTTTGTGTCATGGAAACGGAAATTGTTCGCTTGGTCGGAAACGGAAAAATGGCTAAGAATGAGAAGAGGAGTCGTAGTCAAGATGACTGAGCACAATGATGGGTAGAGAAACTAATTGAGGGTAATTTTGTGATTTTATGTAAATGTATAAATCAAATAAGAACTTTAATATTTGTATAGTAATTATATTTAAGGAAATTGGTGAGTTGAAATGTTAAACATACATATTCTTTGAGTAATTTCGTACAAGGATCAAATAGTAATTAAAAATAAAAATGGTTTATTAGGGGCTGATAAAGAGGGCTAAATATCACCACAATGTATAAAAATAAATAATAATGGTAAAATTCCGTAGATTCGTTATCAACAGTGGCAGCCTATTTGGATTTTTCTTTTTTTCTTTTTTATTTTTTAAATTCAAATTTGGTACCCATTAACCTGAAAATAAAAGCTCCAAAAATTCTAGAACAAATGTTTTCTACCGTTGAAGCGCTAATATCACCATTTTAAGTATAAATTTTATGAAAAATGTAATCAACCTTATCATATAAGGATCATTCACATTACAAGCAATTGAAATGATTCTAAAAAGAAAAATGTTCCATTACATTAGGATCACACACAAAAAAGATGCACAGATATCACATTTCACAAGATTTTCATAAATAATGAGTCTAATATAAAACTAAAGCAAGTTCGAATTGCTTCCAAAATAGAAATTATAAATATGTACGGCAAAAAAATGTTTCCAAAATAGAAAACGGCGATGATATACATAGTATAAAAATTTTATATTTTTCATCTATTTTGCCATAATGTTTAGCCTTATTGATCATCCCCGATTTAATATTACAGCTCTTCACCTTAATTTCCTCCAATATTTTAATTTTTAATTTATATATGAAACTTGGAATAAAAATTCTATAAAATATCCAAATAAAATTAAGAAAATGAAATGATGAGAAGCAGAGTCATTTGAAAATATTTACGATTAACAGAAGGTTTTTTTTTATGTATTTCCTTCATGTAAAATAAATGATTTAAATATATATAAAATAACTAATATTCTAACAGAAATTCCAAGGTTGGCTCGTTAAATATCCCAAAAAATCATGCCAGTTTAGATTTCATGTGATTCATGCGACACGCATTTTCATGGTTGTCAAAAAGAAGTTATTGCGCTAGATTCATGACATATTTATTTTAAAAAATCAAAATGAGCAAACTTACTTCGTAGAATTGATTTTTTTGTGGGAAAATAAAAAATAATGCGATATCGATAACAATTGAGTTAATAATTAAATCAATGTTTTAGTTTTAGATATAGTTAGAATTATTTGTGAGGCCGCTCGAGGTCAAGCACTTCACTCACGGCATCAATTATTTTGTGTTAATGGCACATCAATTTCTAGCATGTCTAGTTACAAAATATCAATACAAATTCTTTAGAAATATAAATTCAATTCAATTCATAACTTTTTACATTACGGTCAATTTATCTAGAAGTTGACATTAATATTAAACAACAACGACTTACGAATTAGCCTGCTTGTTTGATAACTCATTGACTTTTGAATCCATTCAATAAAAGTTATTTTCAGGCTAGCTTTGAGTCTATTCCGTGGGCTCCCTTCACCAACCAAATTAAAATTAAAAAAATAAAAAAAAATTACCTTAATGGAAGAAGAAGACTTAGGTTTTTGTCTCAATTTTGAATGCTGCATTTCCCTTGGATATTTAAAAGATACAGTATACATATTTACGAATGATCGATACAAAGGTAGATCATCAATTGGTAACTGCAATATAAAACCTTAGGATAGAAGATGATAAGATCTCAATCTCTTAAATACAAATTTAAACTAGGATTTGTTTGATTGGTTAAGAATCATTTTTTTTTTCAATCGACCACTCGTATTTAAATCTTAAGAAAATAAATGGTTGAAAATTGTATTTGAACTCTGTCAGGATTTTAAGCGCGAGTATGACCAAGAACAACAACACTATACTTGCATCAAGGTTTTAAACTTTTAATGTTGGTAAAGAAGTTTTAGAATGATAAAATTGAATACATATTTGTTAGTGTCACGTCTCTTGCTAATCTGTTTGAATTAATTTTGCCAATAGAATGGATGAGAATCAGTCTCTTTGACTGAAGGTTTGACTTGTTCATCATAAGCATTTGTTTTTATTTTGACTCAAGGCTGAAAACGCGCTGCTGCAACGTCATTATAATGATTTTGTATGAGAACCAAATTTTATATTACATTTGTGAATGAGCCACCCTAGAACTTTGAGTACAATTCTTATACGGTTCACTTCTCCTAAATCCCAATTGCCAATGCAAACAGACTCCTTGCTTCACTTCAAAAAACTTGTTGTAATCAACAACTTGTTTCTGCTGCTGCGGTTGTTGCCGTTGCTGCAGCGGTCTTGAGCCCGCAGAACCAGAAGAAGCAAGTCTAATAGATAACTGTTGAGTTGAGATTTTCTTGATAATGGGTGCTGCTATGCATTTGCTTTTGCTTTTGATGACGTAGCTGATAATGAGTTCATATTCGTCATTGGTAAAATTCCCCATGCTTAAGAGCAGGGCATAGATAATTTATCCATCTCAATCTACAGCTATTGCCACATCCTAGCAATCTCGAGTATTTTATTAAAACACACACAAACGTATTAATTGTGTCCCTTTGTGTATGGCTGTGGTTGTCACGTGATATCTAATGGGGGCGGCAGTGACGGTGGTGATGTTGGCTAGATACAAGTGATGGGGGCTATAAGTTACCGATGGTGAATGATAATTTTAGTCACAAATTGTGGTAGATCGCGAAAGGCTGGGTTTCTATTTGACAAACAAACCACTGCTTTTTGGCATTTAATAAAATGGTGCATTTTGAGCTTTCAGAGTTTAACCTAAAATTTGACTCGGTGCAACTATCATTTCTTAATACAATTATTTGATTAAAGAAATCTATTTAAATAAGGTTAATCTCATAATATTTTAACTCTTTGTTAAGTTCCAAAAGTTTCGAACAAGTTTTTCTTTTTCTTTTTCTTTTTCACTTTGTTAAATTTTTTCAAATATATTACATTCTGAAATATTTATTAGAATTTTAGATAAACAATCGAAAAATCTCTCAAACATTAGTTCAAAAATTCACTTTTACTCTATATATATCTCCTCGGGAGTTATTATCTCGCAGCCTTGCAAGTTTAGAAGCCCATGAGATGGCTTTTGAGCCAGCCTGCCCAAGCAACACCAGGTTCTTGATTAATGTTGTTTGCATCGCCAAAAGAGTAATACTATTACCACCCCCCGAAAGTCCTGATAAAACCCCTTTCGCATATTTACTATTTTAACCTTAGAGACAGCTCATGTTTTGACCTTTACTGAATTCTTCCCCTTCTTCAGAGCTTGTGTATCACCCTCCCGTCAATAGTCGGTTGCTGCCTTCCAAATCCAGGTATTAGATAATAAATACTTGTGACTTCTAACAATGTTTTATAAATTGTCAACTTTGATTAGTGGTGATAATGATATGGATTATGCATAACATATCCAGTAAATAAATCTACATGCTAGCAGGGTCATAACTCCGCGCCATTTTTATTTATCTCAAGATTTTTTCGTTGAATTAGTTAATACCTGTTTTCAAAATTAATGCAGATATAATTTTTTTTTTTTTAAAAAAAGGCACTCACAATTTATGCTAATAAAATTTTTACATGTTATTTTAATTCAAGAAAGGGAACAATAATTGTAAAATTGTTACAACCGATCAAATCATTTGCTTTTAAAATATCTTTCAAATCATTATGCCATCTTCGAGGAAAAAGTGCACGAGAAAAATTTAAATATATGGAGGTCATGTGGTAAGACAATTCATCTCAAAATAATATTACGATGTGGATATAAGTGACTGCACTAATTGGGTATAGTTTTTTTTATTTTTTATTATTAATAACATTTTTTAAAAGTTAAACTAACAATGATCTTCCCTCCCTAATCATCGTAAATATGCCAACGATTGCAAGACGGAACAACGATAATTGATTATCTTTGTTCTTGTCCGTACACATCGTGTCGGCACCGGAGACATCCGAATGTTGGACCAGGCAGTGTAATTGCAGCAGTCCGTGCCCTTGGGCCTCATATCTAACCTTAGTCCAATTGGACAGTGAAGAATCTAGTTTTCAAATGCTGATTTCTATCACTAAAATTCTAAATTTAATCTAATCAATTTTTTTTTTTAATTCAGCTTCCTCTAATATTTTAATTCTGCATTTATATTTATTTTAAAAAACCGGGAATTTTTAATAAATCAAAGACATTACGCTCGCCCTTTGTATCAAAACAGCAGAAATGAAAAGAAGTAAGGGACATAGAATTTGTGATTTATGATAGTGTCTGAATTATGCTTGGACCCTATATTAAAAAGGGAAAAAGATCAAAATATCCCTCTTGTTAAATATATTACACTCTTGTTTTTACTTTACAATAACAGCTTTGCAATAATATTCTTAGGAACACTAAGTAAAAAAAAATGTATAAATTAGTTTTTTATAAAATAATTATTAGTAAGACTGTAACATAGGTACAAAAAATTATTAGTTCTTTTACACGAATATTTATTAGCTAACTTGATAATAAATAAATAATTATTAATTTGTTAATCAACTTTTTTTTTACAAATAAATTAATTCATGTCAAGAACATTGTTGGAATGATATTATAGTAAAAGGTAAGAAAAGAAAGGATAAGAATGCAATATATTTAACTCTAAGAGTATTTTGAAATACTTTTAAAATATACGAAATAAATAATAACTTAAGTCAAATATAAGGACTAAACGAGGATCACCTTTTATGATAGAAATATTATTTTTTTCCCACTCTTTTCACATGTTTTTATTAATAAACTTAGTTAGATAATGTTTAAATAGTTGTGGAATTTCTAAGAAAAATAAAATAAAATAAAATATTTTGTAAAATCAATATCTAAGAAAAAAAAATCATATGAAGATAATTAGAATAGAAAATGAGCAGCGCTACGCATACAAAATCCCCCGTAAGGTGACATGTGATTTGGCTTCACCATGAATTATCTGTGTGATAAAGTGATTGCTAACGTTATCATTCCAGAGTCCCATTTTTTACTTAGAAACATCCACTTGAATTTTAATAAAATTAAGTGCCACATGCATCGTTTATTTAATTTTCGTTCTTCTATTATGCTGGCGTTTCATACTCATTTATTGTAATAACATTGCAAAAATCAAACGAATTAAGCTGAAAAGCCCTCAAAAACGAAGTTTGGGCCAGAAACCAGCTGGGTTCTCAGGTCTCAAACTATTGAGCCCACGAGTTGCAAAACAAGCTTTGCGTGCTCAATTTAATTACAAAAGTAATTTAATTAGAATTGTTATACAAAAATCTATTAATCCGACACCATAATTTAATTACAAAAATAGATTACGAAAGGAGTTATAATCTTAATAAAGCATAGAACTATCAAAATTTACACGTAAAAGGGGGAAAAAATAGTTACGTACGAGTAATATTTTCAATTGTTATTTGGGGTGTATCCCAAAATGGGAATGGGCCTGGATGAAATGATGACGGAGGCCCTCTACGCCTCAGTCATTTTTTATTTTTATTTTTATTTTTACCTTTACTTTATATGAATTTGTGTGTAAACCAAAAAAAGAAAAAAAAGAAAAAAGAATCATTTCTTTGGAATGTCAACTTCAACTTGTTGGTCCACGTACAAATAAAATTAAACAGCTGGAAGAGGAGAAATGGAACATGAGTGTCACAAAAATGCGGGGTGGCTCTCTCTGGATCACTCTCTCTCTCTTTCTAGGCCTATATACCATTTATGTTGTTTGGAATTTTGTTTAGGTTCAAAGCAACCAATTATTACCGCCGTAACCACTGTGGATTATTGTTTTTAATCTCACTTATCCATGTCCTTATTCACTTCTTTTTTACCCATTATAAGCATTGCACTTAGAGGAAATTAACCCCCCCAAAAAAAAAACTCAGAACCCATTTAGATTACCCCAATACCCATATTGAATTATTAATAGAGATTATTCTCAATAATAAAGGGGGAAGTAGATAATTTGTTACCAAATTACTGTTTTATAAATAAGTTGCACAAATTTTTAAAGCTAGCTGATTTAATCTAGTTCACCTGTCACGCGCGGCACTAGTTCTTCTCATTTGTTTAGATATTATACCACAATGGCTATGAATGATGACAACAGAAGCCTTAAAACATTTTCTAACACAACTTATACAAAATTTAATTTAGAAATTTCATCATTAGAGAGAGGGAGATTCTCAGTCTCGAAGATGTGGTGAGATTATATATGACAACTATGGCAATGTCTTTTAAGTTTTTATATTTTAATTTAAGTATTTATTTATTTTTTATATTTTTAAATTAAAATATTTGAAAAATATCTTTATCATTAAAAGTATTATATTTTTAGTCTTATTTTTCTTTTCTTTTATAATAATACATTGCAAACAATATTATGACATTAATTAATTTATTTATAAAGAATTAAATTTAATTTTTATTTAAATATTAAAACTAAATATATATTGAACTTAAAATATAAAGACTAAACGAATATTTACTCTAGTAGTAGCCGGTTAGCTAAAGAATGATTTCTCCTAGGATTTTTTTTTAATATAAAATTCGTTTATGACTCATTTTCAACCTAGAATAAAAGATTCAGAAGAAATTCTAAAATAATATAAAATGCCTTAACGGCAATGGCCGTACTATACCGAAGGGCAATTATCAATTTGTATAATTCCGCACGTGCACCCATCGAATATTCCTAACCCCGTTTTCTTACTTAAAACTAGTTCTTAGATGTAAACACAAGCTGTCGATCATAATGAAAGAAACAAATCAAATCAACAAAATTATCTCAATGATGACCGGTAGTATCTTATCTTCAACTTTTTGAATTAGTATCGTTGTAAAATGATCAAAGCCATTTTCTCTTTCATTCATGCTTTAATACTTATTAAAATTTCTCGGATGTTACGTTAAACAGTCTGGTAGATTTTTTTTTTTTTTAAGTAAAGATCCATGTTTTTATAATAATAAATTTAACAGTTAAAAATTCATGGGTTTCAATATTAATTTTAAATTAAAAAATTGAAATTTAACAAAATATTATTAACGTCACGCCGAAAGATTACAGTGGGTTTAAAATACAAGGAAAGGAAATAGTTAATTTCTCAAACCAAAAGCGAGGTTTCAGTAATTTTTTTCTTTCTGAACATCACGATCAGAAGACAGACTCGTTCTCACTTTTCACACTAACGGGCGGGGAAACTATCAGTAAAAATCAAGAAGTTAAGGGTAAATATAGTAGCCTTTTTTTTATTTTGGAGTTGGGGGGGGGGGGGCTCACTAGTAATTTCAACTTATGAATCGAGATTTCAATTCACTGTTAATTTGAGTTTTTTGCTAACTATTTTTTACATTATTATATTTGATAGTTATTAAATAATAATGTACATATATAAAAGTAAAAGATAATTTATGCTAATAAAAATAAAAGATAAAAAAATATAAATTTTAATATACTAAATTACTCCTTTTTTTGTTTTTATTCTTTGAACTTTGTCTGCATTTTAACTCCGTTTGGACAACACTTTAAATAATTTTAAACATAAGCAAGATGGGATCGATATGATGTAATCATGTGTATATATATTTATCTACATATACATAAATATAAACATATACATAATACATGATTTTTTAAAATTCAGTAAAATTCTAATAAACACAGGATTTAAGTTTTAATTTTAAAGTTTGATTAAATTACGTTTACCGTAACTTATCTAATTTAGCCAACTTCTTTAATTTTAGATAAATACTAAATTACAATTTATTATAATTTATTTTTTTTACATATTATAATATCGTGTGAATCTCATAATATTATAACACATAAAAAAAATTATAATAAACTATAATAAAGAGATCCTTAATTTTATACCAAGTACTACATAAAAATATTTGAGTTGAAGGGCAAGGGACATAATTAATTTTTAACAGATGGGATCCGTATGATGTGATCATGTGGGACGTGGTTAAAGGCTGGCCGGTCCCAACGTTCTTGTACCATCTCTGAATCAACACCATCGATTTCGATATTCTCCTTAAACATAAAGGGCAAAAAAGGAGCCCAAAACCCCACTGATTTGATCCTATCATTTGCCTTTTGTTTTGTTTTGATTTGGCTTCCACATATATGTCAACATCCAATCCATCTCCATCACCTACTTCACACAAAAAGAAAGCCAACAGAAGAGCATGTGTTTTGTGGTTCCAAAATTGAAACCACTCTATTTTCATAAAGTGGTTTTCAGCTGCGCCGTTGTTTCCTAACAATACTTTCTTTCATGTTCATGCAATATAAAGATAAGCTATATAGGTAGGGGTTACGGTGATGTATGCTCCATGCCATGCATGCAATTTACAATACCATCTTGAGATTCCAGCCACGTGTACGGCTGAGAATTAATGGGCTGTTGTAGGTGCTCTTCCAAAGGCATGATGACAAAGTTCTTTATTATGTCAAATCAAATAGGGTACACAGTAAATTTTTTCTTTCAAATGTTAATCGAGTAAAGATTTTCATGTTTCTCTGCTGGGACGCTAGCACCCTACATTTTTGCATTGCATGCACGATATTATGATATTTGATAGGAAATATGTATGTATTACGAATTTCACATTGGGTTAAAGAATGAACATCTAGTTCTTGATCATTTGTCTCCTTGTTGATTAAAATCACAAAAAATAATTAAATGCTAAACAATGTGGCTTAAAATAATTGGGTATTCTCATTTTCATTCCCTCCTAAATTTCTTTTGTAGTTTCGATCAACCAAGTGTACCAACCAATTCTTTTGTTTTTGGACGTCGGTCTTATTAATTATAATGTCTCTCACGAAGATTATACAGCAGCCAAGGAGATATTGGCCATCCATATATGGATAATCATTGTGCCCTAGAAAAAGGATATTTCTCAGCACTTGAGATTCCAATAAAAGCCTTGAGAAGAATTTGATTGGAGAGGCCAATAAACTTTCTGCTGTTGCTGAATTGATAATAATAATGAAAGAATCAAAGGTATAATTTTTTTTGTGGGGTAGGTGAGTTTGGATCATTTGTGGTGTGGGTTCTGTAGATGGATTTGAATTAGCTTTTAGACGACAATGATTTTGCCCGTTTGTTAGGATAAATCTGGAAAAAGTGTAATTGCCTTTTGGAATTGATCATTATTTAATGTTGAATTGGCTTCTTATGTTTAATTTGAGACGTTTTAGGGTTTGGTTCAATGGAACTTTATGTTCCCACAAACAGTTTGTTGAAATATTAATTTGCTTTCTGGTCTAAAACAAGCAACTGAGCTTGGATTGAGGGAATATATTATAGATTTTGAGACCCCACAAAGTTGGTGCTTTCACATGACGAAAAAAGTTAAAAGCAATCAGTTTTTATCATTTATCCATCTTCGAATTAAATATATGCTTTATTTTGTTTTTTCACATGAAGTAAGGATAAAGCAAACGAGTCTCTTTAATGCACTTCATCATACAGTGTGGTTGAAATAAATTCATAATCATTGTTTGGAGAATTATGTGTAAAATGTTGTTCTTAGGAATGAACCATTGGAAATTAATGAGCCAAAGAAGATAAGAGAGAGAGAGAGAGAGAGAGAGAGAGAGAGAGAGAGAGAGAGAGTCACAATTATGATTATGTTGAGCAGCCTCCTCGTTGTCTTCAACTGTGGAAAATAGGGAGACCTAAAGAGCAGGATGGAATTTTCTTGCTGAAGTCGACAACTTCTAAAGTTAAAAGTTTAATATATATTAAAGGTCACCATTGTTTATTTTATTTGATTAAGAAATATTAGAAGCGAATGTACCCCATTACAACATTGAATATCCATTGAAAAAAATAATTCAATTTTTATACAAACAACGCAAAAAAAAAAAAAAGGGGGTAAAGATATTGACTTCATGACAGAGGTTATCCAACTGCACTCTAATATGAAAGAGCATTTAGAATATTTATTCTACGTTGGTCTAATAATTGATCTTAGGTTACATGAATAAAGTTTAGGCAATTCTCAACTCCTAAATTAGTTTTTGAGCATGAAGTAATTAAGCATGTAGACTATTACATGGTGATAGAGTTAAACATACCAATAATTGGATTCATATTACCTTAATATTTAAAAATGATAGACCAAAAAACTGATCTATAAGTAACTACATCCCTATTATCTTACCATTTGAAAAGAATAGGCAAAAAACCTTAGGTTAAGTATATAAACTTTAAGCAACCTTTAACTATTTAGTTAGTGTTTGAGTATGACTTAAGCTCTACAGATTCTATATGGTACGAGAACATGGATGATTATACGTTAGAACTAGATTTTCTCACACTTTTGACATATACTCGTGACAAGAACCAATATGTATAATGTGTTGCACGTATAACAGTGATCGAGACCATTATGTGATGAATAATGCATATATGCAATGATCAAAACCATCATGATATACACAAATAGCAAGAATGAAGACCATTATATGATATAAATCTGACAGTAGTTTAGACCATCATGTAAATCTAAAAATGAAAAAAAAAATCTAAAATATGTACTGATTATTTACCTTTATTAGTTTTATTTTTGGTTGTATAAATAGGCAATTGAGCCATATGAAATGGATAGGAGTGAAAATTTATTTTGATCAAGTTCGTTTATTGATTGTTCTTTTCTTTCTGGTTATTATTTTAATGATGGACAAGTTCGTGTGTAGGCAAATAGGCAGGCATTAATTTGACTACATACGCATACGAGAAGTTGAGAACTCCATGCAGCAGGCAGAAACAATGTATCTAATGACCTTAGGAGAATCATTTATCATGAAACATCAGGATATCACAATAAAAACAACTTTTTTCTTTTTCTTTTCTCACTAGGAATTTTCGTGAGAATTCTTGACGAAGAGGCATTGTAGGGCATATGATGGAAATAGAAGATAATAGGTAGTGCAAAAAGCAATTATTTGGATTACATTGCCTGGCAGTTGGGAAAATATTTGGGAAGAAATAATACAAATAGTTATATATTTTCTGACTATTTCTTGGGATAATAATTTAATTTGTTCTTTTAACTTTTTTCTTAACGCCAATTAGTACACTTTTTTTTTAAATTATGTTACAGAAAAAGTTATAAATGGGTAAATACTTATTTAATCATTATTTTTTGAGTCAATTATTCAATTTAAAAAAAAAACTCAAAACCTCCTTATTGTATATCTTTTGTCGTTAAAATCTATCTCATTATTCTCTATTCTCAGTTGTTACTTGTTTTATTTGTAAGAGTTTAAGTGATATTAAATAAAAATATTATTTTGCCATTGCAAAAATTTAATCCAATAGCTAGCTTTTGAGTAATTTTTTGAAATGCAAGAATTAATTAGATAATTAACAAAAAATTATAAGAACGAAATAATTATTTATTTTATTATAAAATTGTATATTTTGTTGTTGTCGTCGTCGTCGATTATTATTATTATTTTGAGATAGGTATTAAAAAATTGTTGGCTATAGTCAATTTTTTTTGGGGGGCTGGGGGAAAGTGAAACTATTAAAATAAAACAAGAATAGTTTGATAGTTTAGTGATTTATAAAACACTCAACAGCCTCCCTTCCCACTGCCAAAGGAGCTGAGTTTTTTCAGCAGAGTCGTCGAACATACAACAAAACTTAACAGAAGTTTTGATGGCCGGTGGAAAAGACAGTAATACAGGAGGCTCATAGACATGGAAAAATCTTAGGTTGTTCTTGGTTATTCTTCTTCATTTGTTGAATACTTATCACATGTCTGTTTATTCTGACATAACTAAGTAAAAAATAATTATGTAATAAATATATAATTAAGTGAAAAATACACATGACAAGAAATAAGAATCAAACACAAAGATGGTTTTAAATATAGGCGAACAAAATGGTTGCTTAAGACCTCATATTTTGGAAAAACTTCATTTGTTGAATATTTTCTTTATAATTCTCTAATCAATGAATAAATTTTTCAAAATTACTTATTATAGAAAACTTTTTAGACATCTTTACAATTAATAATTATTCTACAGTCAAGAATTTTTTTAATGAGAAATCAATATTTGGTAACCTTAATATTGAAGAGATATAATTATTAATATTGTTTAACCATTATTTCATTCATTATGAGTCTTTCTAAGAAAAGAAATTGAATTATTTATCTTTTTGGTTTCCTAACAAATTTGATTATTAACATTAAAATCTTTGATTATAGCATTTGTTTTAATTTTTATTAAGGATCTTAGAATTTCCAAAATCTGTCGGTAAAAAAAATTTCTCTTCTTTTCTTTTCAAAGAAATTATTATATTCATTGGTTAATTTTTTTAAAATTAATTTCTTCAAATACAAAATTCATATTTATTATCTAATCATCAATGCATCGTCTTAACTTTTTATGTGCTTTTATTCTAATTATTTTATTTGAAACCAATATCTTATTTATTTGTTTGTTTATTTTTGTAATAATTCTAAAGGAAGTAAAAAAGATATCATCTTAACTATTTTTTAAGTTTTGTTTTTGAAACATCTTACGATCTTCTTTTATTATTTTTGACATTCAAGAATTAAGGATGGAGTGCATTTTGAGTCATTTTATTTATTTATTTATTTTGAGTATTGAAACTATTGAATAAAAAGAGGTTTGACAAAATAAGTTAATTGAAGGCCCAAATATTCTAAAGTTGTCTCTAATCAAATAGAAGAAAGTGTATGCACTAATTAGAGTACCCAAGAGAGTGAAAAGTCTTTTAGGTATTAAGTATAATTTTTTTATTTTATTTTTCAAATAAATCTGAATCAAGCCAACTAATAGAGCTGGTTCTAGCTAGCATACGATTTCAAAACCAACTATCACTTTGCATCCTACAAATTTGGAAGAAACCCTAGGCCATGATGCTTTCTTTAAATTATATAATCCTATTCAAATATAGCCTTTAAGAGATTAATTATTTATAGACCTTATATTATAGTTACATGTTAAAATTAATCAACTTGTACATTTTGATTGTTAGGTAAGATGGCTTGTATAACGTATAAAAGGATATGAGTGAGCTGTTATACATATACAAGGGCCCTCAATGTGAATTTGTAGAAGGGACAAAGCCTAACATAAATAGACAAGAAGTGATTACTGATTTGTGTTTCCACCTTCGTCGGCAACAAGAAAATCTAAATATTTGAAATCCGTTTGTTTTCATTCATATTAGATAGAATCTGATAATGACAAAGTTGCTGGTATTCTGATTTATAGATAGCAAAATATCATCTTACCAAATCTTTGCATTTTCTTCAAACCTTATCTATCGTTATTAAAGTGTAGCCGATTCCCTCTGGAATGCGGCATGCACTGAATCTTAATCATAAATCCGAAACCCTATAACAGAGGTAAGTTTTCAACTGTATGAGAGGACATATAGATGAGGATATTAAAAAATTATTAAGGGATATTAAATTAAATTAAATATGACAATCAAGACCTAAGTTTTAGTTTTGATGAGATATTAAATATAGATGTCAAAATATCACAATCACGTAATTAATGAAAATTCTAAAGATATGTCTCTAGAATGTCATGAATTATTATAAAAAGGATAGGGCTATTTACATTCCTACAAATACTATCAACACCCAAATTTATTATATAACGGCCCTTAAATTAACTTGCTATTTAGGACAATCAAATAAATTTAAACAAATTATTATCACTTTTTATTTTTTTTAAACTAACACCCATGTGATATTTATTTAATTGTACTTATGTATATGACGTTGATATCATGAGCTGAGGACTAACTATCGAAACTCCCCGCTCTTAGGCGAAAAAGAAACAAATGAATAAATTGATTTGTATACTTTCTTTTAGGTCATTATAAAGTTCCAAACAACCAGCAGCAATTTAATAAATTAAAGCAAATATAAAGAGAATGTTGTTAAGATTGAGGATTTGCATTGCTGAAGCCAAGAAAACGACTAGCAAACTTTTACTGCTACTTGTTTCTTGCCAGACGTACATGCCATAATTAATAGTTTTAATTGTCGCCATTTATGCATCTACATAATGATCTTGATTCTATTTTTGCATGTCATTAAATTAAAATTCTTTATATCTAGAGCAGAAAATGGTAACGAGACAAAATGCTGTAAAAAACAATGTCACACAGACCCAATTTACTGTATTTACAATCGAGTAACCCAGACCTAGATTACCATTGTTTTTGGCAACAGTTTGTCCAATTTTTCGTCTGAATATCAGTATTTTATACTGTGTACTTGCAACTTGCAACTACGACGCGTTTTTCATGAATTCTTGGAAGATTCTATAGATCAAACCAGTAATATTACAATTTCATAATTTGACTTGATCAGAATGAGGAAGATGGTTGGCATGGCTAGCACCACCAATTTTCCAACATTAAAACTAGGGTTATTACATAGTACATGCATTTTTTATTTGTAGGGTCAATAAATTTTGAAAGTGACCAAACACTGAACCGGCCTAATGGCCCCTAATAAAATCAATCTAACCCTAATTATCACACTTTAATGATATGATTACGATTTACCTAATCAAAATTAGAATCCTTGTATCCGTGTTATTGATCTCACGTAGGCAAGAGAATCCGCGACAGTTTTCCATTTTTTGGTTTAATTTAATTTACTCACCATTTCAATCTTAATAAGCAGCTATCTAGGAGCCTTATTTTATTTTGTTTTATTTTATTTTATTTTTTGCCCTTTTTGGGAAAAACTTTTAATTGATTTATCGAGCAATATTTTTCTTCGGCAAGAAGAAAACAATTGATATTACAATAATAATTATTGGTTTTCTTTTAATGCATTATTATATGACAATTCTTTTTTATTTCATTATTTATCTTTTATAATGGAACTTCGTTCTTTAGAAGCTATTTAACGCATCGAAAGCAAGATACCCAAAAGGCAAAAAACAGTAGCGTGCATGCATAAAGTGTGTAATTAGTAGTTAATCAATTTCTTAATATAATATGCTACAAGATTACGAAAAGTTTTTCAAAGAAGTCTATAACAAACTAGATTAAAAAAAAATAAAGGTGGGGGATACAGTTTGACCCGTATTCTCTTTTGATATATATGTAATTGTCATCGTATCTCTTAAAAAGACAATATCATATTGATGATACATTCAAACTAGAGCCAGTTGGGTCTAATCTTTCTTTAATGATTTTAGATCGGTTGGTGAAAATTGGAGGAAAAGAAAACAAAAAGAGCCTAATGTTATAGGTCGTAGAGTAACATGAAGTTAATTATAATTTTCTGTTTTAAGCCGAGGACGATTAGATTATATCATGATTCTGGAAAGAGTTGAGCTGGCGATATATAGACTGATGAATTTGGGTCTGACATGTTCTTGGTGATTATGCTGACAATTTTTAGTGTTTCTTCATGAAATGTTGTAGGGAAAACACTGCTGGAAACATTGATATATCCTAACATACATCACTTGAAGACTGAGGTTAAGGCAATCTTGTTTTATACAGTGTGGAAAAGTACACTTCAAGTTCTTGAACCAATTAAGTGTAAGTCAACATAGAATCGTAGTTGGTTTCATCTTATTAAGATCTTGTGTTTAAAACTCTTGAAAATAAATAAATTAAATAGTAATTTACATAGAGGAAAGTAGACCGTTTCTGTTGTATATGTGTCTGGTATAATAAATGAGTTACATGTACTGATCAGTTTAACACTTGACCTACATTCTCAAGTTCTAACATTTCCTCCCATGTGGATGGCTCATTTTTGCGCTTGTCTTGTGCATCCAACTAATTTTGAGGGAAAAAGAGTAAAATTTTTGAGCTATTTGACTAAATTAATAAAAATCTCCCTAACATTTTAAAATACATCATACCCTCATTAACGTTTTTTTTTTTTAAATCTTTTGTTTTATCATTTTACTCTTTGTGGTTGTTTGATGTTGGAAGCATAGGTACCTTTAATTATTTAATTAATCGAATAACTTTTTTTTATAAAGATGGAGCTATCTAAACATACTAAATTTCTCATTGCATAATTTTTTAAATTTAAAATTTTATTATGAAAATATAATTTGACTAATTGCTTATTTGACCACTCTTTGTACATCGTCTCCCTCATTTATGAGAATTTATCATTATACATGAAGTAAATATTACATTTAACAAATGAAATTATTTCAAAACTTAACAAATTCAGGCCTATTGTAATCTTTTAAAAAAAATGATCCCACCTATCACGTAAAAATAAAAAATAGAAGTTTCTGCATCATTAGAAGCATAATAATTGGTAAATCTAATGGTTTTATAGTGAAAAATAAGAGAGAGATAAAGTTGATTTAGCAAGAAAGAATAAGAAAAAAATTGAAAGATGGAGAAACTAGTTTAGTTTTTAACCATTATTATAGTAGAAGCGAGAAAGTTAATCAGATTATAGGTAATTTTTTTATTGTTGAGAATTAATTAAGTAAAATAATCAGTTATACTTTGATCATTGTTTTGATTAAAAAGTTGGCATTGAAAGAAAATTAGCGGGTTCAAATAATCCCACCCTTTTCTTAATCATAATTAATTAAAAATAAATATAAAATTATTAAAGAATAAGAAAATTTTCATATTTTTGAATGAATTCCAATTTTTTTAAATTAAATGAAAAATTGAATGCAAACTAAATATCCATATACTATTTTTATATAGTTTCAATTTTTTATTCTCCAAAAAAAATATTGTATGTTTATGTGTATATATTTACACTTAATATTTTAATAGATTCTAAATGGTTCCACAACTAATTAAAAATTATGGCAATTCACTTGCTTTTCCCATAATTGCCAATTTAATTTTTTTACTTAATTATGAATTATTTAATTAATCATATAAACAAAGTTATTCAGATTCTCAGTATCAAACAACTATTGAGGTTAAATAGTAAGATCTATAGAAAAATTTGACATTCAAGAGAGTATGCATTTTAAAATATTAGAGGGGTTCAATTAGCTTAATCAAACAATAAGAGGGTTTCACTCTTTTCCCTAATTTTAAATATGTATGAATTTAATTTTTGTTCAAGAGATTCAAGCACAAGATCTTTAGCACTGGCCCATGTAGTAACGTGTTGCCCCCACTTGTTGAAAAAATTCCAAATGATATTTTATCTAGATAACAAAAATCACAAGTTTGTTCACGTTGGATTAATTGAGTACATCAATTCAAGTTCAAAATTAATTTTAAAATCACACAAAAATTCTCATTCATTTGCAATTTATTAGTCTAGTTGCTCAATTAGATGTCCAAAACCTAATTGAATCCACTCAACAAGTTCTAAGATCTAACTTGAATTTTGATTAAATTTAGCCCACATGTGCAACTCAATAATAAAAAACAATCAAAATTAATTCTATATTATTTAAAAAATCAAATTAAAAATATCAAAAACCATATATCTATTCTTCAATCTCCACGGTTTGGATGCTTTTTTGAAGCTCTATTTCTCAAAGCGTATAATGAGAAATACTAATAAGATTATAAAAGTAACGAGCTAAGGTTGTAATTTTTTTCCTTTAGTTGATCATTAACTTTGCCCCATTGATATGTTTTTCAGGCTATGCCGCTTATGTCAAATTTGATTTGATGCAAGATGATGAGTTACCATATAATCTAAAAGCATGAGTTTTATCATCATGGGAAGGCGAATGCTAAGTCCCAAATGCTATTTTATGGGTCTTTACATATTCACGTTTGAGCTTTTAAGTAAAGAGGTAACTCTGCTTCGTATTAAAGTAGGTTTAATTGTAATATGTTTTGTTTAGACTACAGAAAACAAATAAAATTACAAAGAAAGGGTGAGGGAGGCCTATTTCAGATCAGATGGCAAGTTTAAATTTTTGGATCAAATGACAACTAAAATTAGAATTAGTGAGTATTTTATTAATTTAGGCCTCATTTAGTATTGAGGTGTTCTACCTTTTAAATTGTACATGAAGTAAAAAAAAGATATAATTATAAAATAAAAATTATTAGTATGTAGTAAATATAATTTTTAAATAATAATTTTGATAAAATTAATAAAAATATAATAATTTTTTCATTACATAAGTGTAAAATCAAATTAACTTATTTTCTAAGTTAGAACAGTTAGTGTTTACTAAATATTATAGTACTGTAACTTTTGAGTTACAACTATCCAATTTTAACTCCAAAAGATGGTTAATGTCTTGTGTTTTAATCTCTGAAATCAAGCTTGGTAAGCAAGTTTAGTAATGTAAGCTTTCACGCCAATATCCAAGACAAATAATAGTTATTCGAGCGTATTAGTATGTTCGTGAATTTGAATACAAAGAGTTCAGTGGTGTAAGCTTTGCATTATCATTCATAGATACAGGCAGTGCCTGTATCTACTCTGTAACCTTGACATCTCAGTAAAGAAGTTCGTACTCGACATGTAGGTGTTGATGATGCCCAAAAGAAATTAAACCAAAGAGCCACAGCAAGTAATAAAATGAAAGTAATTATAAAATCTTGTCGTGAATAATAAATGCACGTACTTGATAATTAAAGAAAAAATATTTCAAAATACATTATGCGGTGTATTATATACCAATACAGCATTAGCATGCACATGCATGGTAATTTCTGATGAATGTATGTATATACAAAGATATATATGGACGTTTTTGGCTGTTAGTAAAAGGTTCACATGGGGTTCCCTCTGTTGAAATCTGACAAGCAAAGCTAGGTAACTTTGTAAGAATCTGTGCTTTGTCAGCCTTTTTAGGCTTTTACCTCATCGCTGATCTCTGTGCTTTGGTCGTACGACCGACCGTATTATTACCAAATGACGAAGCAGAGTCCTTTTGATTCATGAGCCTCAAGTCACCTCTCAAGAATGTGTAGCTCACGCTCTACAGGATGAGACAATCACTAATCCATCAATTTCACTTAATTTTATTTTAAAATTTTGATATGTGAGGCAATTTTTCTTTTTCTTTTAAAGAATGCCAAATTAATCAATTATGAAATTAGCAAGAATACAAGTTGATTAGACTTGCCCATTCAAGTCCTTATTCGGAGAAATTGGAATTGAATTAAATAAATTTTACATTGATGATATATTGAGAAGTCCAATTAATTCTATGTTTTAAAATTTTGTAAAAGATTAAAAGTTATCTTTAATTTTACCGTGGCCATTATAATTATGTATTTAACAAAAAAAATTATTCAAATTAAAATTTATAAATCATAATTTAATTAATTGTGAATGTGTTAAAATTAAATATCACTAGATAGTATATAAAGAGTTGTCAAACATTCAACTAAAATAGTTTATTGAACGATTTTTCTTATTTTTTTAAAAAATTCTTTATCACATTTATCCTTCAAGTCAAATTTTCTTCAAGTGTGATTGGTTATATAATCTTTAAGATAATATATCCTATTTTGAAAGTCTCAATGTCTACATATTTATATATTTTCATAATTTTTTTGGGAATCATTTTCACTCCTAATGAGATGATAGATTATGGCTTTAATGGCACGAACGTGGAAAGTAAATCACTTTACTACTCGAGCATGTAATGTAAGTCTCTAAATCGCATTAAGCTTAATAAGGATCACATAAAAATCAATATAGGTTGGCTTAAAAAAGAAAATCTTATTTATATGATGAAGGTTCTCTCTTGCCATAAACTCCGCACTATTTCACGTGCAATATATGCTGTAGATTTCATTTGTTTCATGATTAACAAAGGCCTTTAAAAAGCTCAATTCTCCCATCCTAAAACAAACCATAGGCAACAAAATTTAGTCTCCTCTCCCTCTCCCTCTCCCTCTCTCTCTCTCTCTCTCTCTCTCTCTCTCTCTTTGAGGTCTCCATGCTACTACTCTTCTCCGCAATTTTAAAAATAAGGAAAGATTTTAAAAAACACTTTTAGTTGCTAAAAAGGAGAGAGAAGGTAGAAAAATGGCACTAGAGGCAGTAGTTTATCAGCAGGACTTCTTAAGTTACAATGGCAGCAAGGACATTAACAACTTGTTAGGCTGCCCTTTTGATGATCATCACTTTCTGGAGAACCAAACAGAGAGTTTTCTTGATGGCGATTATTGGAACAACAACTCCACATCTTCTTCTCCTCCTGCTCCTCCTCCTTCAATAATGGTGCCAAATTTCAACGAGTTTTACTCAGAAGATGCTAATGCTAACGTCAGCTCAATATTGGACGCTGATCATCCGCTTCATCAGATGGATATCACTTTGCCAAATAACCGTCCCAAGAGACGGCGAGCCAAGAGCAGAAAGAACCAGGAAGAGATTGAGAATCAAAGAATGACGCACATTGCTGTTGAACGCAATAGAAGAAAGCAAATGAATGAATATCTCTCGGTTCTTCGATCTTTAATGCCTGATTCTTATGTTCAAAGGGTCTGTAAATTTTACATAGGTTTACATATTTAATTAAGTTAATTAATTTGAGTTAATAATTATGTGTACTTAATTTTTTTCTTTATTAATTAGGGTGATCAAGCATCCATAATTGGAGGTGCCATTAACTTTGTTAAGGAGCTGGAGCAGAGGCTGCAATCACTTGGTGCTAAAAAGGAAATCGAAGAAAATTCTGAAAGTGGGTCAACACTATTCGCTGAATTTTTTGCATTTCCACAATACTCAACAAGTTCAAGTCGCTCCGAGAGTGAAGCAATAATGAGTAATGAGACTCAAAATTCAATAGCTGATATTGAAGTGAACATGGTGGAGAGCCATGCTAATCTCAAAATAAGATCAAAACGGCGGCCGAAGCAACTGTTGAAGCTTGTTTCTGGGCTCCAAAGCATGCGCCTTACAATCTTGCACCTCAATGTTACTACTGCTGATGAAATTGTTCTTTATTCTCTCAGCGTCAAGGTTGGCTATCTTTAATAAACAAATTAAAATTAATTACTTGATTAAGATAAATTTATTCCTAAGATTTTGTGATTTTAATTGTTGTTATGCTGTGCAATGCGGTGGCTGTATTTATTGCAGGTAGAAGATGACTGTAATCTAACTTCAGGGGATGACATTGCAACAGCCGTTTATCAATTGCTAGATAGGATTCAAGAAGATGCTTCGTTGAATTGATGAATCAATAATTTATTGCCCACTGTACTTGGCTCTATTTAATTTTATTTTTTTTATCTTTCATAAACCATCTGTGGGTACTTTCTTTGTTTTTAATTAGGCTGTACCTGAAATTGCTCACTGCAATTGATGTTTTTTATTTTTCACTTCAATTTCATTTTAGTCTAGTTTGTTGTTTGCTTCTAGGTAATGTAATGGGTTGGTCTTTCTTCGGCTCTCGATTTTGCCCTTTTGCTTCTCTTTTTTAATTTTTAATTTCTGATTTTTGGAAAGCATACGGTGTTTTGAGCCACACATGGGTCTGCTTGGTCAAATCAACCCATTTTTACCGCAACTTCAATAATTTGTGCTGTGCTGTACGTACTTGATAATGTTGGGCTATAGCCTATATGTATGCCAGCCTATATCATGGGCATTATGTTTCGAATGGTCATTCAATTTTTGGGCTCTTTTATATATAGGTTCTTATTAGTTCTTTTTGAAAAGATCACAAAATATTTTCAGTTTTTCCTTGCATGGCAATTTTTATATATTCCACATAATTGTAGTCCGTAAACCAAATTTAACGGTCCATTTTAAAAGAATAATTATTATAGACAAGTCATTACACAGTCCCCACAAGTTTGGTGAGGTGTTTTTTATGTAACTTTAGTGGCAGATCACCCAAATTCGAATCGTCGAGAAATGAGGATTATATAATTATTTGGGATTTAAAATTGAAACAAAATGTTGGACACCATTGCATTTGATGGAAAACACTGTTAGTTAGTTACAGTGCATTGTTAAATTGTTCTAGGCTGTCCAACTACTTATGCGTTTCTGACAATATGAAGTTGTATAATTTTCAATTATAGGAGTAGTGAATCATAAAACAAATATGGGTTAGGAATCACGAGATGATATCATGATCATTGTGAAGATTTTAAAATGGGGAGTCAGAGGCTGACTATGAAGATGAAGATATCTGTTCCCACAAAAAGCTGCGTAAGAAGCAACCTTTCAAAACCAGCTATAAAGGTGAAGTACCAAAGATGGCTGCCATAAACAGCTTTAGAAGGCTTAAGCTTTCTCTATCTGCAACTCCACAATATTGTTCTTTTATATTTTTTCAAAGCAGGACACAATGTAAATCTATGTTACTTTTATTATCACTATCCTCGTGAAGGCCAAAGCCCCGTACAGATATCTAATGAAATTTATTTCTGCTTTCAAAATTTTTTGCACCTAGAAATTATGGGCATGAACATGATGATCTTTTTCAAAATTGACTCCAAATCAAGATGATTTGCACGTTCAAATTATAATTATGGCCCCATGAAGTTGTACGATGTTCACGGTCGAATCGCTGTACAAATTTTATTTTTTATTTTTTTAAAAAAGAGAAAAGAAAATGTTGATTTATGTTGCCATGTTGGTGGGGCTTTGGTGTCTTTTGAGGTAGAATAAAAGAGAATAAAGTTAATGATTATGTATTGTTAAAGCGACAGTTGACTGTTAGTCGATGCTTAGACAACAGTAAATGGACCTCCATGTTTGGGCATTTTGGTGGTTCATTCATTCTTTGTATTCTGTTTTGGTTGTATAATTGATTGTTAAACAAACATTTTCCAAATAGCAATATATAACAAATTAGAATCGATTGATTTATATTATAACTTGGGCTTGTGAGAGTTTAAATTTATATGCTGAAAGTAAACTTCTGGGGTCTATTAAATATTGAAAAATAATTTTATATATCAAGTGTAAGACATTATTATTTTGATAAATTTAGTAGGTCTGAAAATGAGATTTAGTAACTTTTTATTTTAAAACAGTTAGTCTTATAGAATAAATATTAGTGGATCCCATTACACTCATCAAAATATCTAAGTCCTTATTAGTAGAATGTACCATCTCAATACACAGTGAAAGTCTTTCTTCAAAGTATTAAACATAACTAAAAAATCTGCACTAATCATAGGTCTACTTATATTATTCTAGATCCATACAATTATAGCATAATTCGGAACTGTACCAAATATAGTTCAGAGACCTGCGACAAAAGTGGAAGTAAGTTGTTCTGCCATTTTATTGAGGGAAAAACTGCTTCTACATGTTTCACCTTTTAGCACCTGAATTGAAATGAGTCTCGCTTGGAGGCGAGTTTGTCATACGGTAAAGGATGGTTTCTCCCAAACAGTACAATAGGCGTTAATTTCTTCATCCTATTTTCCCAATAGTCAAAGCACTTGCTTACACTGAGATAAACAGTAGAATTAATGAAGAAGTGGTTGTATGTATGTATATATGGTGGGATCAAGCGTGAAAAGCGAAATGAAAAAGCAATAGCCCAAATTTGCAGTGCTTTTTGAAGCAATCCCTATATAATTGAGATAAAATTACTGTAAGTGAGTGAATGGAAAATGAACTGGAATGGATGCATATTTCTCAGACTCATTCTAAATAACTTTACATGTAGACCAATGCTATTGCAACATCTGTATTAATTCTTTGGTAAAACGATAAGACCAGCATTGTCACGATCCATTTCTCCATGTAATCAACTATTCATGCACAGGGAGTGTAAGTCAGCTAGGTTCTATCTTTTTTTTTTTATTTTATAAATTACTTATCACATGCATTGTAGAAGAGTCTAATAATCTCCACAGGTGAACAGAATCATGTTTCTTGATACTAGCACAAGCTAGCAATAAGTTTTTGTACATTAGAAGAATCCTAACCCTAAAAATCTCTCTCCTCCAGTTTTGTCTTACCTTGTTGTTTTTTTTTTTTAGTGGCGAACATATATGGTTGAAAATGATTGCAATATCTCTCTCATATTATTTCGAACTTTTCATGTACAAGTAGGAGTGTGAAAGCTTTTTTATTTTAAGTGACACCGCGGAAATAAATATTTAATTGGGTGAGCTCATTTCGCTTCAAATAGAGGAAAGAAAATTACAAAAAGAGATGGGAGCTAGATCAGGATTTATATCATATATGTCATCCAATCAAGGGAAAAATTGATTCATTAAAATGCAGATAGAGACTTCCTTCTATCAAAATAACAGAATAAAACAACAAAGAGATAAAAGGCACTACAAAAAATTAATGAGATTACCCTGAAATGGGACGTGAAGAAGCATAAAAAAATAACCATCATAATTGATTAATCAAGATGTTAATCTGAAGAGTTTGGTCCCACACACGATGGACCTAGGAAAAAAGGAGAAGTAAAAAGGGAAAAAATTTACTCCAGTGTTGCCAATAAAATTCGGGTGAAATTTGTTCATTTGTTGATTACTCTTGCTAGGAAATCCGTGTCCCCATGAATTAATTGAAATTTCAAATCATATTTTGATTTCGAATGATTTGTAAGCACACCCGCGCAGGGCAATGACAATGCAACGGTTTAAAAACAAAGCAAGAAATTCATACGATAATTGTAAAGTAATCTAGTATTTAACTAGAATTCAATATTTAAATAAAATAAGGGAAACCACATTTATGTTGGGTGATGTTATTGCAAAGTAATATTTAATTTTGATATTTCTGGCGCAAACTTTAGCTTTCCTCCATCATGCAAGTTGTTAGGTCACAACATAAAAGCTGCCGGAACTTTTTTATCTTCTATTTGTTTTCCATTGTGTGTTGAATAATAACAAAATCTCTCACAAATTATTTGTTCATTTTGTTAAATTTTCTCCATGTTTCCTCTTCTTTCTTAGTAAACAAACATTTAAAAAAATGATTTTGTATTTTAATGTTATGAAAATTAAGATTAAAAAAATATCGATATATTTATATAGCAAAAACAAAACTGTTTCGCAGAACGGTAAAAACAGTCAACAATGCTGGTTGCTCTAAATTTTAGTTCTCTGAGCCCGAAGATTTATCTATTAAGGCAATGGAAACGTTTGGTATTATTGAAATTTATAGACTGTAGCCCAGTTTATAGAAAAATAAGTACTTATATCATTTGTAAATAATAATGATAATACTAATAGTAATAATCGAAGAATTTGAAAGCAATTGATGAGTTTGTGTCTGATAAGGAAATTGAATGAGTAATTAAATCTTGGCTCACTAAACATTCACATGTCATGGTCTCACTTAAAACTTAGGAAGAATAATTGGATGATAAGAGGATACATGTCCTTTCTATCCATTAAGTTACCGAAACCAACCTTGAATAACCAAATATTGCCCCTTCTTTTCTCCTTCGAAGTTTTTAATACTAATAACGAATAAAAAGAAAGGGGACCCAACTGAATCCACTTTAAATAGTTATCTAATTCCATTTTCTCATTACTCCGCCGTCAACGAACATATCTCACAATTGTACTAACGTCAACAACCAGATTGTCTTTAATTATATAATATACTCTATATACATATACACACATATATATGTATATATATGTATATATATATGTATATATACAAGAAAAAGTACTTACAATGGAATTCATGGAATCTAAATGACAATTATTTTACATATCATGTTATAGACGAATGGAATCCAAATCTCCAATCAAGGAAAAACTTCAATCAACTTCACTGAGCTTGGGAACAGCCAGTCATATCAAAATCCGCAACCCTAGTAGCATGTGCTGCCTTTATATTTAAAATGTGGTTGAAAATAGATTCATCCCGACTTTACTCACCATCTATCTCCATCCAATCTTCCTCCAATTTATCCGTGAATTCGGTACTGGAATCAGTGATGGACTGAGGTTTAATTGAAAAGCTTGTTCTATAAACAATGTCCAGCTCGCTTAACCTAAAAAGCCGATATTTTATCCAACTTGTCAAACTTGAGTAGCACTTGCCTTAAACCTTAATGCGGATTGGTGTGGATCACAATCGTGTGTGTTTGGATCTAAAGCCAAGACAGGTTTTACAGAGTTAGGGTACCTTTTTCCGGTTTCCATCATTGCCTTGTTGATAGAACAGAGGGGACATTGTGTTCTATCCTATTCTTCTTGGACCAGAACACCAAACTAGTGATTATTTTTTAGACAACAAAATATAGAAAATGAACATGACCGAGTCTTTGTTTGACCAACAATTAAGAGCTACTAAATGTATTCTTTTAGTTACTTGAAGGCCTTCTTGCATCCAGGGCCACTCTTAACTTCTTTCCTTGTCAGTTCTGAAATTCTTTAAAGTCATTAGCGAGCACATCTCAATTATGCCCGTATTTTGTCATGATTGTCTTAAGTACCCGCTGTTAAACCATGAACCAAATAAACTTCAAGGGTCCCGTGAAGGTCCTTTGCATGGTTGTTAGCCCTGAGTGATTTGCTGATCATGTTATCGACTTAAATTTCAACAATTTTCTCTGTTTGATCGTTATATAATTTGCTAACTAGGCACTGGTAAGTAGCCCAAGCATTCTTCAAACTGAAAGATATGACCTTATAACAGCACAGCTATTTATTAGCAATAAAGACTTTTTATCTCTTAGGTTATCTTGTTCGGATTGCGGCACATTAAGGCGACCAAAAAATGGTCAATCCTTGACAAAAGAAAGGTATCTCTAGGACAAGCCTTGTTGAAGTCGGTAAAATCCTTAACCATTAGCCTTTTCTACCATTACCAAATAGAAGACTCAATCGAGATATTTAGCTTTCCGTAGCCTTCTTTTCACAATTACATCCCAAAGTTCTAAGATTTTAACATTCTGCTAATAATAATCATTTACATTTAGTTTATGTAAATGATGTTGAGCACGACGAATGTATACCACTAATAGGATACTTTATTAATGCATTGTTAATTAATATATCAAAATTACCAGTTTCCTCATATCTCAAATAAGATTAAATTTTGATAAGTTAAGCTTATGATTAATCTTCTTTTTATTTTCTTTTTTTGTCTCAGCCCTAAAATATGTTGTTGTACCTTTGACATCCTGTTTGCTCATAAAATTTATCACCACACTTATCAAGATCAGCTCATTAACTTTTTCAGTTTGTTTTTATCACTTAAATATAATTCTCTAGTTGGCCTATCTTCAGCCACATTTTTAAGAATGAAGGAAATCGTTCCAATCCTTCTCCTCTACTTTATATCCACTCCGTTATTAAGAGTGAAGCCACAACAAGAACTACATTTTCCAAAAGAGAATTTTGTTGAATAATATTTCTAATTTGACAAAGAATATCGCATTAGAAAAGTTGTTAAATTTTATTGAGAGAAGAGGTTGTTGATTGCCTACGAGCTAGGGTTTTGTCGATTATTGGCTCCAACAAGATGTTTTTTTGCATACACTGACTTGTAGATATTTAGAAATAGATTAGCTTTATTCGTGAACAACATACATTCCATTAATTCGCCCCGTTGTTAATCATTTTTTTAGTTGCATCATAATGTATCGCACAAGCTAAATACGAAATCATCTGAAAGTTCTATCCCTCCAAATGTTGGTGACTGTCACTGATTCTCCCATATATATAAACCAATATAAAAATATACATGAAATGAAACGTAATTTGCAACTGATTATTTCCAGAGATTACAGTTGAAAGAGACTATCTGAAACTCTCAAAACAGTTGAACTGTTGGGAAAATTTATTTCATATATCGTTGACGAGGATGCTGAATCCATATTTTCTGCAAGTGCCGTTAGTCCTTCCAATCGCAATCATAAATTTTTGGGAGTAAGTTGTAGTCTAGACGTGAGTTGGGGGCAATTAAAATAACATGAGTGGTCAAACCGAAATATTGTATTTACCGAATGACTTGACTCTACATCTATTGGATCAGATATAACTGACACATTGGATGTTGCATCTGATCCAATTAAATAAATCAGAACTGGTGCAAGACCCTTTGCCAGAAAAATATTTATTTGACAGCATGGTAACCATGTTAAGTCTTGCAGGTACCGTTCTTTCTCTCAAGTACTTCTGTCAATCCAAGTGCAGAAATTCCTGAAAGGTTCAATTTTCTCAAAGAAATTCGCGAGGTTTTTGTGCCTCCCTAGCCACTAGCTAGACAAAAACGACATCATCATCGATCGATTACTGTGTATCTAGCTCTAGATTTCACCTAATAGACGGGGACAAAAGTTTGAATTGGAACGTACTTCTTATCCAGTTTGATGCAACTCGATCTAATTGGTGAAATGTAGCTAAAATATTTTCACACGCCTAATTTATTGTCATTCTCAAGCAAGGAAACACCAATAATTTTCTAAAACAAATTAAACTTAGGCATAACTTTTTTCGCTACAAATTGAAACAGCAGCATTTGTAGAGAAAAATGAAAGTAAAGACATTAGAAATATTTAGAAAAATTTAGGAAAATAACAGTTCATTATAAGAAGAGTAATGTTAGATTTATCAAGTAAAATAAAACTTCATTAAATTAATACTCTCAACTTTTTTTAAAAAATCTTATTTTTCTACCGAATCTAACTAACACATAAAATAATAATTAATTCAAATGAATGTACTTCTTATCTAAAAGGTGTGAGGAAAGTAATAATAATCGATGAAAATGTGTAAACCATTATGCCACTACCACAAAGAATATGACTGTGAGTAGAGTTTAGCTGCATTAGTTAATTTGTCCTTTTTTTGAAAATAGTTATAAATAAAATATAAATTTTCATTTAATATAATATTATATAATAAGAGTTTTCTTTTTTTATTTTTACATTATAATTGTCAATATAAATTAACAGATTTATAATTTATTATTCAATAATATTATATTATATTATATATTTTTATTATATTAAAAATATAACTAAATAATGTATTACTTAATTATATTATAATAATTAATATACAAAATTGATTAATTTTTAATGAGTTAATATAGTTAATAATAAATACTTCAATAACATATAAAATTATAATATAATATTAGAATATTCAATTATCTTACAATAATTGTATATAAGAATTAATTATTTTTAAATAATTTAATATAACTAATAATAAATATTTAAATATGAATAAATTTAAACAATATTAATTTAAAATTAATAATCATGTAAATAATGATATAAAATATTGTTACGTGTACTATAAAACTCTTACTTGAATTATCTCACGCAATTCATTTTGATAATGAATATGTTACAATAATTGTATCACTTTATTAATTCACTACTAAAAAAATGAAAACTAATGCCAGAATTTTTATGATAGATAACATTGTGTCATATATCTATATATCATGTATGTATGACATGTTCATGACATAAAATCATATGTCAAGATTACATGACTTATAGCTTACCGACATAAATGAATGATAGATATATGTCATGTTGAATATGAATGATTTGGTTTAGTAATAATATAATTAAATTATAGATTGTAATTGATACATTTGCATTTATATTGATAATTTTTTTTAAGAAAACAAAGTAGTTAAATATGTACAACTAATGAATAATTGAAATTTTAAACTGGAACTAAAACGATATGCCAAACCGAAACTAAACCACTTCGAATGAATCAGTTATAGAATGGTTCTTAGTGTATTTTAGTTTATTTTCAATATTTTAAAATTATGTAATCAATTGGACCAAAATTTTTTATCTATCTTATATGGAACATAACTAAACTAATGCTCACCCTTAGGATTGGGGATTAAATGCTATCAGACTTGTGATTAAAGAAAGTTACATGGCATGCCCAACAAATGAAGACGTATGGGTTGAGGCTACAAATTTGGACATATTTCTCTTCAAAAAAGAAAAATGTTGAGGTCGAGATTAGATATTGTTCCCAATTAAATTGTTTTATAGGAGGCACTAATCTACTTATCAAAAGATTATAATATTGTAATAGGTTAAGAGCGCCATGTTAAGTTGTCCTCAGCATTTGTAGTTTGGTCAAGTTTAACTAAGAAGAAGCTTTTATAAAGGCATAAATGTGCTAAAAATAGCAATGATATCTTTTCCAATGAGGAAGTTATTTGGATAACAGTTGTTATAACAAATAAAGAGAATAACGGTAGAGAAAAATAGGTTAATTTTTTTAATTTATATGGTGCAAGTTGTCCAGATATATGAATTTTTAGCTTATGGGTGCTACTGCATGTAAGAAATATTAAAAGAATGCATGAATTCTTGAACAAGCTTATGTCCATTTACCTTATTATTTAGATGTATATAGCTTGCCCTCACCTAAAAGGTATCTAAAGGGATGAATCTTGTGTAAGAGACCTTTATCATGAGGCAAGATAGAAAGATAATACTGATGGTCCTAAAATTGGTTGAGTTTGGATAAAATAAAATACAAACAAGAGGAAATGAAAAAGAACATTAAGTTATAAGATGGTTTTGAAGAAGGTCTAGAGTTCTATAGTTCTTGAAATTGTGTCTCATGTCAGGCTATTAATAGAAGCAAAAGAAGCTTGTCAATTAGGTGTTGATATTTGTTCAAGTTGCATACAACTTTAGGGTTCTCTAGCCAGAGTGATACGTATGATATATGGCTTGTTGCTTGCTCAAAAAAGTATATTTTATAGTTAGAACATTCAATCAAATTAACTATAAACTTTGGATTACTGAGATTTTTGGAGTATCAAAGAAAGAATAAGGGTTGTCTGTTGATCCCAAAAGATTACAAGAGTGTCTTACGAATATAATTTTTATGATAAAGTGGAGTTTGTTCAAACTAAAACCCTTTTCATGTCGAAGAATAATGCTAATGTTATTGATGTTTTTGTAGTTTTATTGTGGTGGGATAACAATCAATGCAGCTAGGGATTGGTTTGGATGGTCTGTAAAAATTAACCCTGACTAGAAAGATGTTTTTTAGGTATACCATTGGTACACATCAGTAAAGTGTAAGCAAGTGCTATTAAAAGAAATGATGTCTTATTCTTAATCTAAAGCATGGTAGAATATAGGTTGTTAATTCAATGACCTTGAGTGATCTTGATGCTATGGTGTCCCTATTTTTCAATTGTGGTGCTATTAGTAAATGGTGTTTAACTAGTTATTCTTTTTTATAATTGTTATTTAAGATAATAATGATGTTTTTTTTATATAGAAGATCCAATATGCATGGAAGGTGAACAAATAAATTCCAATGGCAGTGAACAAACAAGTCCCTTAAAAAAGGACCATAAATTTTAAAAAAATACACGTAGTTCTTTTTTTGTTAATTTCTTTAGTCCTTGGTATACTTATGAATGGATATACTAGATTATTCAATACTTATCAAAATATAGTTATTTTTTTATATACATTTAGGAATAAATATATTTATTCTTTGTATCTTGCTATTGTATACTTGCATGTATATTTTTGCTATCAATTTAGTGTGCTCAGAGTTGGCCTTACTTGGACTTGTAATTAGTTCTTACTCTAATATCAATCTATTGACACCATAATGCAACTGTCATAGGACTTATGTGACTGGTAAATGAGGCTATTACAAGTCAGATGAGACTAGAACAAGTCATATTAAAAGCTAATCTCATTTGCTAGTTTCACAAGTCAATAAGGCTAGCCTTTCACAACCCACTCACACTAATCCTTAGCCTTATTAAATTTCTTGTGTTCTTATGAAAGAAAAAACTGCTAGAGCAAGAATAACATTGGCATCATCCTTTGACATAGAAAGGACTTTAGAGTAAAAAACTCTATTTTATCATCTAAAACCATACACATGTAAGCAACCCAAACAACACCATTGATAAGGTACTTCTATATTATTTTCACCATCAATATGCAAACTTTATTCTTTTTTTTTTTATACTCTAGATAAATTTTAATCTCAACAATTCAAATTTAAAGGTTACAATGGATTAAATATTTTAATAATAGAATACGCTTCTTGAAAAAGTATTAAGCCATCTATTTTACCTATGACTTTGGCTAGAGAAGCCCAAATTGGAATGCAATTTAGACAATTATCAAACCTAATTATTAAAACAGGGTTGATAATTGCCCAAATTATAAAAAAATTTGAGCTTCTCTGGCTAAGCAGTAGGTAAGAAAGATTGCTTGTTGTTTTTTTAAGAAGAATATTCTATGTTTAAAACTTTTTTAGAGTATAAAAGAAGGAACAAAGCTTGTATATTGATGGGTAAAGACTATAAGAGTGTTCCACTAATAGCATTTTCTAGGGCACTTATATATATGGTTCCTGATGATAAATTAGAGTTTAATTAAACTAAATCCCTTTTTATCTCAAAAAATAATGCCAATTTATTACTTCTATGGTAGTTTTTTTGTGGTGAGACAAGAAACACATTAAGAGTAGGAATTGGTCTGAGTAGTCTGTAAAAACTAACCTTCACAATCGAGATTTTTTGAGGGTTATACTATTGGTATGGATCACTAAAGTTGTTGAAGGAATGGTGCATTGCTGCTAATCCAAAGCATGGTAGAATATGGGCCATCAATTCTATAACCTTAAATAATCTTGGTGCTCTAATGTTCACATTTGCCAATTGTGCTGCAATTAGTATATGGTGCTTCAATAGTGATTTTTTTTGATAATTTTTACTTAAGATAATTATGATGTCTTTTGATATAGAGGATTCGACCATGTGTGGAAGGAGAATAAATAGTTTCTAATGACAATGAGCAAACAAGTCTTTCACACAAAGACAATAGTTTTTTTTAAAAATAAACATAGTCTTTTTTTTAAGTTAATTTCTTTAATTCTTGATATGCTTATGAATGGATATGTAAGACTATTAATTCTTATCAAAATGCAAGTACTTTGTTTGTATGCATTTAGGAATGATTATACTTGTTCTTTGTCTCTTGTTATTGTATACTTACATATATACTTTTGCTATTAGTTTGGCATATTTCGATTTGACCTTACTTGTACTTGCAATTAATTTCTATGTTAGGCTCAATCTATTAGTACCGGCATCCAATTGCCGTATGACTTATGTAATTGGCAAATGAGACTAACACAAGTCAAATGAGACTAGCACAAGTTATATTAATTGATAGTCTCATCTATTAGCTTGACAAGTCAATGAGGCTAGCCTTTCACATCCTTCTTAGACTAATCTTTAGCCTTATTGAATTTTTTGTCTCGCTATAAGAAAACTGCTACAGTAATAATAAAATTGGCACTATTTTTTTAACATGAATACTTTAAGGTTATTAAGTATATTTTTGCATCTGGAATTATGCATATGTAAGTGACCCAAAGAACGCCATTGATAGGGTACTCTTGCAGTTTTTTAGCTATCAATATACAAGCTTTAGTCTTTCTCCCATACTTCAAATACATTTTAATCTTAGCAACTCGCAGTTAAGGTTGCTTATATTAAAAACTCTAACTAGAAAATATACTTCTTAAATAAATAATAAACCATCTATTTTACCTACCACTTTGGCTTGATAGGCCCTAATTGGTATCTAATTTAGAAAATTATAAACACATAATTAGAGAGCTTGTTTTACCTTCTATTAACTGACCTCATTTATCTTCTTTTGGCCTAACATGAGCAGTATTTTAAAGAAAGATAGAGAAAACACGAATCATTCTCCAAAAAATATTGCTTAGTTTAATGTTCCTTTCCTTTTGTTCAAGCAGTGAACAAATCAGTTTTTACACAAAAATGATAATTTTTAAAAAGATAAAACATAGTTTTTTTTTTCATGTTAATTTCTTTAGTTCTTGATATGCTTATAAATCAATATGTTAGATTGTTCAATACTTATTGAAATGTAGTTGCTTTTGTTTATATATATTTAGGAATGAATATATTTTTTCTTTGGCTTGTTATTGTACACTTATACACTTTTGCTATTAGCTTGGTGTGTTTGGATTTGGACTTAATTGTAATTAATTTTTGTGTAAGTCTTAGTCTATTAGCACCAGAATGCAACTGCAATGTGATTTTTGTGACTAGCAAATGAGATTAACATAAGTCAAATGAGAATAGCACAAATTATAAACAAAGATTTTGCATGAATACTAAAGAAAATATGTGCACATACTTAGGTCAATATAGAAATGTCTTATTTACTAGTAAAATTTTGAGACAAATATATTATATATTCAAAGTTACTTTAAACACCAAATGAAAACTAATTATTTTTGTCCAATCATGCATAGCTTTAATGAATAATGCTCTATTCATGGAGAATATAAAAGATATTTTCAATGTACCATAATTTCTATTATAGTAAACAAGAAATTATTGTAAGAAGCATTTGTGATAATAGGGAGGCATTATTAAAAAAACCATATACATAAGCAAGTCCAACATTAAAACATGCAGATCACAAATCAAGGCTTCAACAGTAAAAATGAGCTCATGGTACTATTCAAACAATGACTTTAAGCATACCATAACCACAAAAAATTTAACTTAAGTGTATATTACCACTCGAAACCATTTATTTTCTTTTCTTTCAAAACTGAACTTGATCTCTTTTATCACCTTAAATCAATAAGATTGCTATCTGAAGTTAGACATATATGATTTCCTTGAAGATTGCCCATAATTAAAACAGTAGAAAGATGGATTTTTTTTTTCTTTTGCTCTTTGTACATTTAGCTCGTGATATTATTCTTGAACCCATAATTAAAAGCAAAGGATTTTGAACCCATAATTAGGAAACATGAAGCATGAAACGCTGAAAAATATTATTTTTATTGGTATAAACACTTGTAGATCGATTTATACTTTCAACATGCCATAGAAAGTAAAGGTCACTTATTGGTTTAAGGCAATCTTAGCATATGATTAAATTTAGATTCAAAACTATCCATGTACAAGCAAACTTATAATGATAATAGTGGAGACAACTAACATTTCCACGAGTATGGTGCCTCAAACGAGTATACATATGCATCAAAGAACAACTTATGGATTTTGAATAGATAATCAATCAGTGAAATTTCTATAGTAGAAGAAACAAAGATAGTAATATGAGGAGATTTTGGATCTGTAAAGTAAGATGCATTGATTATGGAACTAGAAAAAATGACTGGAGTTCCTAAAGGTCATTAACAGTAATTAGGAATATCACAAGGAAAACAAAGCAAAACAAAATTTCTATAAACTTACCATTCTAGTAAAATAAGATATCATTCAGTTGCTCATATATAGGTCAATTTTGAAGGAACATATGAATTAATTATTGTTGAGTATTAGAAAGTGTATATTTATAAAAGAGAAAATCATCATTTTACACTTTAAATCTCACTAACATTACTACTTTTATTTATTTAAGTATTTTGCTATTTAATTATATGTGTTTTATTATAACTATGTATTTTATGTATTTTAGGGGCATTATGATCGTTTCACAATGAACGAGTGATCAGACAGCAAAACAGACGTCATATTTGGACTCAGGACGGTCGAAAACCTTAAGAGGAGCATTAAAGGAAAAAAGTCACTGTTCACACATACGGTACTGTTCATACGTACGGTACTGTTCACGATACTGTTCACGACACTGTTCATGTATACGGACCGATGATTTGGCAACTACTTATGACGTGGCAGTATCTGATTGGATGAATTATGTGGATTGACTGCTTATGTGCCGTTGACCAATGACGTGGCGTTGACCGATGATGTGTCACGATCTTATTGGACTAAATTTCTTATGTACTGTAGATCGATGACGTGGCAGTATCTCAGTGGAGCAAAAATCGTGTGTACAGTATATGCGCTTACATGGGATTATTTACTATTCAGGCGGCATTACTGTACAAATGTTGACTGTTGACTGTTGACTGATGACGTGGCGCAATCCTGAGCATCCGAATTGTTTTTAATCTGATGGTCACGATTCACTCAATGTATCTATAAAAAGAGGGCTCTCCCCCCCTAATTTGATATCCCTGAATTCATTTCTAAGCTTAGATTTTTGAAATTCCTTCTCCTTCTTGTAGTTTAATAAAATTTCCTTTTTTATCGTTAGTTAAAATATGAGTAGCTAATTTCTTTTTGAGCTTGGGTTGAAGGTGAAGTCTCAACATGTTCCATGGGCTTAATTTGGTAAATTTACTTTCTCTTCCTCTCTAATATTTGTGGTTGTTTTGACTTTTCGTCGACAAATAATAATAGTCTTGTCTAATTCTGACCAGTTAAACCAAGACCCTAGTACAAGGTTATTATTATTTGGCACGATAAGCCCTTGGCACCATACTTATTGGAGAGTGGTTCATGAGGTGTGGAATCCCCCCTTCTGATTTAATTGATATTAATATGGAATATTTAGCTCATGGAGCATGTTGATGCGGATCCGGATACCCAAGTGTTTTATTATAACAGTTACATTTTCAATTATTCCCGCCATTTTAATTCAACAATTTAGGACAAAAATACCATAATTTAATTGTTCCCATTAAAAAGAAAATTAATTCGGCACATAATTAAAATCAACCTTCTCGTGGGATCGACACTCGTCACCATTAATCTATTCTACAATAGATTCGTGCGCTTGTGAGTTCATTAAAATTTGCACAACAAGTTTTTGGCACCGTTGCCGGGGAGGTAAGTTATTTTAATTTGTTGAATTAAATTTTTTTTGTTTTCTTGTATTTTTCCTTATAACAAAATAATTCTATAATTTAATTTTTGTAATTTAATTTTTGTAATTTAATTTCTGTAATTTATTTTCTGTAATTTAAATTTTTGTAATTTAATTTTATTGTGTGATTTCTTTAACTTTCTGTACTTTAATTTTTGCTTTATTTTTCTTTGTAATTTGTTTTGTTTATCTTGTAATTTATTTTAATTTATTCGTAGAATTAATTCATAGAATTAGTTTTTTTAAAGTAATTTTTTTGCTTTCCTTAAAAATTATAAAAAAATTAAAAAATTAAAAAATATAAAAAAATTTCTAAAAAAATCTGTAATTTAATTTTGGTAATTTAAATTTCAATAATTTAATTTCTTTGTAATTTCTTTAAATTTCTATAATTTAATTTCTGAGTTATTTTTCTTTGTAATTTTTATTTATTCTGTTAATTTATTATTTCATAGAATTAAATTTTTTAAGTAATTTTTTTCCTGTAATTTAATTTCGTTTCTTTTTCTCTTCTTTATATTTCTGTAATTTAATTTTTTATTACTCGTTGTAATTTATCTTCTTATTTTATTTTTAGTTAATCTATTTCTTGTATTTTCTTTTTAGCACTTAAGTGTATGTTTATAATACGGTTATAACAACGTCACAAGGTTAGTATCGTAATTTCTCTCACCTATTTATTTTTATTTGTTTTATTTTCATTTATTTTATTCTTTGCATGCATGGTCGAAAGTCATTATCACGTAATCTTGAACCTTTAGACCTTGATTTGGAAAAAACACTTCGCACACACAAACAAACTGTTTTTCAAAAGAAACTTGAAATGGAATTGCAAAATCAGCAACCAGAACCACAAGAGAGGCCGTTTAAGGATTATTTTAGTCCTTTAGCTAATTTGAGCACATCATGCATAAGGTACCCAAATGTAGCTGCTAGGAGTTTTGAATTAAAACCTAGTGTGCTAAACTGTCTCCCCACATTCTATGGCCTAGAAAATGAGGACCCATATAATCATCTGAATGATTTTCATGCTATTTGTCAAACTTTTAAATACGAAAATTTTTTAGATGATGATGTTAAAATTAGATTATTCCCATTTTCATTAAAAGATAGAGCTCGTTCATGGTTTAATACAATGCCTGCTAATAGCATTACATCTTGGGAACAAATGGTAACTAAATTTTTAAATAAGTATTTCCCAGTTCATAAAACCAATGCTATTCGCAGGGAAATTTCAGAGTTTACTCAAAGAGATGACGAGCAGTTTTTCGAAGCATGGAAGCGATTTAATGGGCTACTCTTTAAGTGTCCACATCATGGGTACGAGAAATGGCACCAATGCCAATATTTTTTGGAAGGATTATTGCCACATATGCAAGAATGGCTAATGGCAACCAGTGGAGGAGAGTTAATGTCCAAAAGCGCATCAGAGATTTGGGAATTCTTCCAGCGGCAATCGGATAATTCTCAACAACGGAGTCGATCACTCAGAAATACCAGGAGAATTAAGGGAGTGAATGAGGTTAACATTGGCGAGTCAAGCTCAGGAATTAAAGAAGTCAAAGAGATGGTTGAAGGCCTTGCTCGACAAATAGCATCTTTGACAACCGCTAAATCAACAGAGCCACATGACCATGACTCATATTCAGATCAAGCCAATGCCATAGGTATCATGAGAAAACCACCAAACTACAACCCTTACTCCAACACATATAACCCTGGATGGAGAGACCACCCCAATTTTTCATGGTCTCAAGGATTCCAACAAAATGGATCATCAACTCCATCTCCACCAATGCAACCAGTTCCTCAAATGTCTCAAGCCTCTCAACCACCATTTAGACCATACAATCAGAATCCAAACCATTCTCAACCCAAACCATGGGAGGAGACATCCCAAAATTTCAGAAATCTTACTAACTCCAAGATCGACAGCAGAACCGCACCATTGATGAATTACGAAATGAGATGAGAGCGAGCTTCAACTCACAGGCCCAATCAATTTCTAACCTTGAGAAAATGGTGGGACAACTTGCCTTTTCAGTTCAAACTTTGGCCATGACCATTGAAAAAGGCAAATTCCCAAGTCAACCAGTGCCCAATCCTAAAGTAGTGAATGAAGTAAGTTCTAGTTCACCACAACAGCATGGAGAGGTCAAAGCAGTGATGACCTTGGGAAAAGGAAAAGAAGTTGACAACAAAGTGGAGATGCCAAAATCAACTCAAATTGTACCTGTGAACATGGAGGAATCATCATCAGAGGAGAAAGAGGAAACCAACCCACGAGAATATGTTCCTAAAGCTCCATTTCCTCAGAGGTTAGCTAAAGGGAAGAAAGGAAAATCCACAGGTGAGATTCTTGAAATCTTCAAACGGGTAAGTGTTAACATCCCTTTACTTGAAGCTATAAAACAAGTGCCATCATATGCCAAGTTTTTTAAAGACCTTTGTACTAAAAAGAGAAACATTCATGTTCAGAAAAAGGCCTTTCTAACAGAAAATATTAGTTCTATACTCCAACATAAAATGCCTCTAAAATGCAAAGATCCAGGCTCCCTTACTATCTCATGTAGTATAGGGAACCACACAATTGAGAATGCTTTGTTGGATTTAGGAGCTAGTGTAAATCTGTTGCCTTACTCTGTTTTTGTGAAACTTGGACTGGGCGAATTACATCCAACTCCAGTGGTGTTACAGCTTGCAGATCGATCCATAAAAATACCTCGTGGTATTGTGGAGGACGTGCTTATCCAGGTAGACAAGTTTTATTTTTCTATTGATTTCATTGTAATTGACACTCAACCAGTATAGGATTCAAGGAAGCATATCCCCATTATCTTGGGTCGTCCATTTTTGGCAACTGCCGATGCTCACATTCAATGCAGGACTGGAAATATGCAGTTGTCATTTGGCAATATGACCATGGAACTAAATATTTTTAACATTGCCAAATAACCTCACAGTACTGATGATGAAATTATAGATGTGGATTTAATTGATGAATTAATTGATCACACATTTCCTTTAAACCTTAGTGATGACCCTTTACTGACATATTTAACTCACTTTAGTTTGGATTTTAATATTGACAGATCAATTGATGAGGTTAATGCCTTATTGGATTCATCGCCATGCATGGACATTGATAAGTGGAAGACAAGGATAGAGCAATTGGCACCATTAAAAGAAAATCTCATCCCATCATCAGAATCACCACTAGAAATTGAGCTCAAACCTTCACTCGACCCTTTGAATTCTACATTCTTGGAGGAAGAAGAAATATTGTCAGAAATTATCCCATCCTCTCCTGATTACAAACAAAAGAACACAGACATCATTGACCCCATTTTTGGTTCAAAAAGAAGGATACAACTAGCAAAACCAGAGGAGATTCGTAATAACAAAAATGCTAAGGACTACAGAAAGCGAATGAAAATCCTCCATGACAAGCGGAGCATTGGAAAATCTTTCACACCAGGTCAGAAAGTATTTTCTTTCAATTCTCAATGGCACGTTTCTCCAAGTAAGTTACTTTCTCGATGGTCTGGTCCATCTACTGATCATACTATTTTTTCACATGGAGCCATTAAATTTAAGAATCTAAGGAACAATGTAATTTTTAAAGTTAATGGTCAGAAAAGTAAAGTCATATCACGAATACCAATCATGTGGAGAAAACAACACAAAACATTGAAGTGACCTGAATTTTCTTTCTTCCTATTTTCGGTGATTTAATTTTTTTTAAATTATTTTTTTGTAAAGTTTAACTATTATTGATATTTTTTTTCTTGAATAAGTGTGCCAGAATAATATGCAATAAAAAAAATCATGTTCTTTAGGAATGGTGTCTGATAACAGAGAAGATAAGATTCAATTCATTAGGGATGGCTTGAATAAGGAGTCATTGGATGATATCCTTTTGTCTCTTGAAACGCATCCCAGTGAATACGTCCAAAATGCAATACTCCAATTATGGCCATTATTTCAGATAGAATGTGCAAACTATAGTCTCAGGAATCTGACTATAAAAGACCTTGTTTGCCAGTTTGTAAGAAAACTGGATGGGAAGCCTATCCTCGACCCATAGAGGGCGTTCAAGCCGTTTCTGGACGTAAAACCAGAGGAAGATGTGAGCCACAGTCGCAACTACTTGTTAATATTTTCTTATGTATTGCAATGCCCAGGTGATATCTTCTAATCTCTACTTCTTTCCTTTAAAACATTGAGGACAATGTTTCGTTCTGGTTGGGGGGAGGGAATAGCTGATAATTTCTCCTTTATAAATATATGTTTTCAAGTTTTTAAAGTCGAAGATGGCTGAATATGGAGTGTAGTAACTCTAGAAACGCATCTTCTTTTTAAAAAAAAAGAAAAAAAATTTATTTTTCTTTAATTTTTCTGCATGTATGTTTTCTTTTTATATTTAGAATAGGTTGGGGGGAAATAATTATGTTAAAAAAAAATTTTGTGAATTCTTGATATTGGATGATATGATGACTTTCGAATTTTAGTATTTATATTATCTTTGGTCTTGAGTAATGTTACACCATGTTTACTATTCTACATGTTGATGTTGGGGACAAATATGAGTTGCTTGAAAGAATGCACATGTCATAATAAATTCCAAGTGAGTTTTTGAGCTTATTAATTTTTCGTGGAGAGTAATCCTTTTTGCCCATTCTTCATGTAGCTTAGCAGTTTATTATTTCATACATGATCTCTAGATTTTCTTTGAGTCAACCCTAAAAAAAAAAAAGTGTGTTACTGCATCTAAATGTCTATTTAATTAATAGATATGGAAGATTATTTAGAGTCCTAAAAGATAATGGAAGGCCATTTTTTACCCGTTTGAGCCTTTCTAGCCATCCCTATTATTTAATATCCATAGTTAGCCCTTTTGAGCCTTTTATTTATAAAAAAAAACCCTTTTCTTTATTACCTTATCATTTTGACCCACTCCAATTTGGAGTATTACCCGATATCATATAAGTTCCATCCACCTATTCATGTTTGAGAAAAAAAATAATAAATAATTATTTTGTTCAGCGAAGTTGTGCTACATAAAAAAAAATTAAAAAAAAGAAAAAAAAAGAGAAAAAAAAGATGTACAATAGCAATAAATAAGCAAAATGCATCTTGTAAAAAATTCTTGAATTTTTTCTCAAACATATTATTTTGTTTCCCTATTTTCCTTTCTTTATTTGCCATGTCCCTATCCTACGTTACATCCTAATAAAAGTCCTTCCTGATTTTAGGGAACTATAGTCTAACATAAAAGCTAGTTATATGGGTAATTAAGATGTAGTGATGCATATACAAAAAAAAATGAAAAAAAAATGATGAATACATTGGGTTGACTAATACTTTATTTGAGATTGTATTATTTCTAAGCTATGGGCATATTTTTCATCTTGGTGAGAGTGTATGATATTTCTTTATTATTTTCTCTCAATTTACCATTCATTGTAGTGACAAAATTTTATTGGGATTAATTTCTTTGTGAGAGTTTGTGAGAGTGTCACTACAACCGGTGAGATTTTGGGGTTGGATATGTCATTCTTGAAAGTGGCCTCATTACTAATGCTACAATAAAGTCTGCTGGACTGATGCATATGGATGGTTGATGTGGGTGTAATATTCATTTAGACTGGAGATAATGCTTGTACTTTTATTTGATTGCTATCATTAATTTGATTGAATAAACACATGTGTTTCCTTTTTAAAAAAAAAGTTTTGAATTTTATCTTTACTTTATTTGCTAGGGACTAGCAATTAGCTAGTTGGGGGGTGTGTTGAGTATTAGAAAGTGTATATTTATGAAGGAGAAAATCATCATTTTACACTTTAAATCTCACTAACATTACTACTTTTATTTATTTAAGTATTTTGTTATTTAATTATATGTGTTTTATTATAACTATGTATTTTATGTATTTTAGGGGCATTATGATCGTTTCACAATGAACGAGTGATCAGACAGCAAAACGGACGTCATATTTGGACTCAGGACGGTCGAAAACCTTAAGAGGAGTATTAAAGAAAAAAAGTCACTGTTCACACATACAGATCGTTCATACGCATGCAGTGATCGCATTCACGACATCTTATTCACGACACTTTTCATGTATACGGACCGATGATTTGGCAACTACTTATGACGTGGCAGTATCTGATTGGATGAATTATGTGGATTGACTGCTTATGTGGCGTTGACCGATGACGTGGCGTTGACCGATGATGTGTCACGATCTTATTGGACTAAATTTCTTATGTACTGTAGATCGATGACGTGGCAGCATCTCAGTGGAGCAAAAATCGTGTGTACAGTACATGCGCTTACATGGGATTATTTACTATTCAGGCGGCATTACTGTACAAATGTTGACTGTTGACTGATGACGTGGCGCAATCCTGAGCATCCGAATTGTTTTTAATCCGATGGTCACGATTCACTCAATGTATCTATAAAAAGGGGGCTCTCCCCCCCTAATTTGATATCCCTGAATTCATTTCTAAGCTTAGATTTTTGAAATTCCTTCTCCTTCTTGTAGTTTAATAAAATTTCCTTTTTTATCCTTAGTTAAAATATGAGTAGCTAATTTCTTTTTGAGCTTGGGTTGAAGGTGAAGTCTCAACATGTTCCATGGCTTAATTTGGTAAATTTACTTTCTCTTCCCCTCTAATATTTGTGGTTGTTTTGACTTTTCGTCGACAAATAATAATAGTCTTGTCTAGTTACAGCCTTGGTTAAACCGGCACCCTAGTACAAGGTTATTATTATTTGGCACGATAAGCCCTTGGCACCATACTTATTGGAGAGTGGTTCATGAGGTGTGGAATCCCCCCTTATGATTTAATTGATATTAATATGGAATATTTAGCCCATGGAGCATGTTGATGCGGATCCGGATACCCAAGTGCTTTATTATAACAGTTACATTTTCAATTATTCCCGCCATTTTAATTTAACAATTTAGGATAAAAATACCATAATTTAATTGTTCCCATTAAAAAGAAAATTAATTCGGCACATAATTAAAATCAACCTCCTCGTGGGATCGACACTCGTCACCATTAATCTATTCTACAATAGATTCGTGCACTTGCGAGTTCATTAAAATTTGTACAACAATTATAACGTTGAGAAAGATGAAACAAGTGTGTTATTATTCAATGCTACTTTATTACGGATCAAAATCAATTGCTATTGATCAATCGCGTATAGCTTTAGTGAACAATACAAGGCATATTCATACAAAACATATATAGAAGAAATTTTTCAGTACCAAGACATTTAGTTACACTAAATTAGAAATTAATTAATGTTAAAAAAGAAGCATTAATAATAAAGCACATAAAGAAGCACAACATATAGAGTATACATCAAGCTTTAACAGTATAGATGTTACTTTATTGTATTATTTAAGCACTGAATTTAAGCATAAAGTAACCACATAAACTCTAATTTTAGAATTTGCAAAAGCAATATTTTTTATTCTTTCAGAATTAAAATATCAAAACCCATAGTCTCATCAAAATTTTCTGGGTACATTTCATTTGTAAAGACCTAAAAATGTAAGTATTGAAAGTATTTAGAAATGAATTAAATAAAACCTAAAATGATGAATGATTGAACTATATAAAGATCAAACAAAAAATACATAGAGAAAAGTTGCACATATAACCTCGTCCATACCATTGAATGTACTCCCTCTTAAAATAGAAAAGCATGAAACTTTTTCACAAGTTAAGAAAAAAGTAAACACCAATGCTATAATGAACTAATAAAAAATGATCAAATTAATAGACCTAGAAACTAGGTGTTTAAAAAAGGTGACACTTTTATGTTCTTTGGGCTCGTGCCTTACTTATCAAGCATGAAGCAACCACATTATTTGGAAAGAGCATAAAAATTGATAAATATAAAACAATAGCAAACAAACAATCCATATATGTTTTGAAATCAATTCTGACTTTTCTTCTCTTCATAAGACAGAGCAAGATACATAAGTAGAAAAAAAAGAAAATAATAGAAATAAAGAATGAAAGGAAAAAACAAGTACTTAAGTTGAGTAAAGATTACAGGTGACCAATAAGGTAACTTCTCATCTTGAGATATATATGCATATATGACTAAATATTCAAACATAGATTAATTACATGTTTTATATTTTCAAAATATATAATGGTTTTGCATGCAAGAAAGTAATAACTACACCTACTCAAAAGCTTTGGAAAACGAAAGTACACTAGTCATAAAATAGGTTCCTATTTCTTCTTTAACTTTTTCTTGAGACCTACTTACAAATTATGAACTAACTCATAAGTTATACCCTGGTTGCCCTTCAATGATGATGAAGATTCAGAATCCTATGTGTCATGATATCTGATTCAATAGAGAGGGAAGATTCAAGTCATTTGGAACATACAACATTTCAGTTTGATTACTTATGTTATTATTTTAATTAAAGGAAAAATCATTACGAAAATAAATGAGTACAAAATAGTGACAAAAGATACATAAAATGAAAATTGGAAACATCCCAATAATCTAAAAGAAGCTTTCAAATTGAATGGGAAGGTATTTATTACATACTGCTATAAGTGTCAATGTACAAGTATACACAACAAGTAATATAATGATGAGTACTCAAGATTGTCTTTACAAAGGTTGATGCTATATAATTGGCTACAACAATCTTAGCAATGCAATTTTAGCAAGCTAACTTAAACAAAATAAATAATGAGATTAATAATCTATCTAAACTAAGAACGCAATAAGTAAAATGTAATAAAAAATAAAGGTAAAGTCAAACATAAAGATTACTTCAATGGCAAATTGTTAGTTAAGTACAATTGTTACAGCATCTACTAGAGCTCTAAAAAGAATCTTTTATGTATCCCCACTTGTAATTTGTTAGATATCTTATACTTAATATAACCTAATAGTGACAAGTTTTTATGCTAATATTAAATATAACATTATATTTTCTAGGATCCAATTACCTTATAAGTTGAATCCTTGTATCTAATTTTTCATTAATCTCAAATTAAGAATGACCCTATTTAAATTGAGATGATCTAAATTTAAAAAAATTAATCTAAAATCATGTATTGTCTTAATTTATTCCACTAAATCAGACCTTTTTGAGCCTATTTCTTAGTTAAAATCTATTAAATGAGTGGTCAGTTGAAATAGAGGTTTGCAATAAGTACAATCAAGATAAAATGCTACAACATACTCTGCGCAACATATATGTATATATATCAGTCAAATAATCATTAAACTTATTTAACATTCAACTACATCAAAGTTTACATCATGACATGCAATAAAGTAATAACAATACTAATTTTTCCTATCAACTATATTTCCATAAAGAAATAAAAACAAGAAAGTAAGATGAAGAATTAAGTTCTACCCATTCTTTGCAATTTCTTTTTCTTTTTCTTCTAGAATCCCTTGTTGCAGCCCTTAATCTCACTTATTCTTTATTTTCTTTGTTGTTTTTCTTGGGTAACTACTCTTTCTCTTTCTTTTCGTGTGTGCTCTTTTATATATTGGAATTAGGGCAAACCAAAAGCAAGTTATCACATGTCTTTTTTAGAAACTTCATATCATGTATCTTTTTGTGTCGCCTATCATTGGCTTATTAGTTAACATGCATTAAATCTTGTCTGTAGTGCTCCCAAATTGATGGAACAATGGCTACAATATCGTTTCCAATTTAGACTTGTTTTAGTCACTCTGTAGACAAGTTCTTCATTAATTCTACAAGTCTACTACTGTAGCACTCAATCAATAAAATTTAAGCTTTTAGTCACCTATAATCATGCACATAATCACACTATAGAGCAATCTAAAATACAAGCAATTTATCAAAATTAAATTTAAATAGATGCTCAAGTAAAATATAACTAAAAATGCAATAAAAACACATGATTTACTTTAAAAGTAATATTAATTTAAGTCTACATGCCATAATAACCTCATTTCATTGAGTTATTAGAAGGTAAATTCCACCATGTAAAAGAATAGCAACTAAGACCATAATTAGTTAAAGTCTCTACCACTTTGTTATCTTAATGATAAATATGTGAAATGTGATGTTCCAGTGAGCAAAGCAAGTGAAGGCGATTAAACCAACGAGTGGGTAGTTGAGTAATTAAAATTCTTAAGACATTAAGTCATGGACCTAGAGTCACATTCAATCCAAAGTTTATGCCAACAACTTGTACAAGCTAGTTAAATATATAGCAAAAATACCTTTTATGAATTTAGCATAAAAGAAGGATTGATGACAAATGAGCATAGCAAAAGTGCCAAGTAAGGTTCCATGATGATAACTAAAAATTTTCCCACTAGCAAATTGACGATGTAAAAATGTTAAAGGCCGTTTGATTATAGAAACAAAGGTTTTGAAATAATGAAGTTTATCAATTACTTCTGAATTGACAAAGCTAAGTTTTTGGGACCTTTTATAGAATAACCCTTATTGCAAATTTACCAAAATCGGCAAATTTGAAATATGATTTTATAATAAAATTCTTCTAATCAAAATAAGAAAAGAAAAATAAATGGTGTCTATATATGATACCTAAAAAAAAGATAAAAATCCTAAAAGAAATAGGTAAAATAAAAAAATTTTAAAATTAAAAAATGATCAAGAACGAAATATAATTCGTCTCATCACAAGTTTCAAAATGATATATTATATATCCAAAACAGACACTTGTATTCTAAGTAATGTCTTCTGGGAAATACTCTACTAGTCCCATACCAACCATCCCATATCGTAGATATCTGAAGATTATTGTTCTTTGATAAACCATCAATGTTATTATTTTGATTGGTTTGCTGTAAGTTAAACTTGGCAAGAACGCTTTTCTTTTTTATTTTGATTTATTGCTAATGTGATAAATCATAATTCAAATAATACATATTGGTTTATTCTTAAAATATTTACAAGAGGTAAATATTTACTTTTCTTTCTTTTTTTTTTTTGGGTACGATAGGGGAGCCTAGACCAAATAAACATTTATTTTTCTTTGCATCTGTATCATTATGTTCACAATATTGTACTAGAGTTGTTTGGTTACATATATAGTAAGGACAAGGATTCTCTCACCATGTCCGTTCCCCCTCCCCCCCCCCCCCCAAAAAAAAACTATTCTCTTCAAGTGACATAGGCCAAAATTAAATTTTAAATATTTGATGTTGATAAGCCATTTTTTTCATTAGATTTTGAAGATTAAAATAGAAAAATAATGTGAGGAGTTCTTAATCAATATAGTATATTGTATATTATCATCAAGCAATCTCGTCATAAATATTGTGAGAGAAAAACATAAAATAATATACTATGGCACACACGAACGGTTAAGCTTTTCAATTAATAAAATTGAAGTTAACATTTAATTTAATCTCATACACTAATTTTGTTAATGTTTGGGAGAAGAAGATTTTGTTTTTTAAAAAAAGAGCTTATGAACCTATACTATCATGAAAAATACATTTTATATTGTAATATTACATGCTATTCATCCACTCCACCATTCTATGGATGACAACTCAAGTTAAGATACTTTTTTCGAAATCTACCATTACTCTTCTTATATTAAATTTTGTTTCCATAATTAATTCCTAATCAATCTTCACTTTTATTTGCCTTACAATTGCTCATTGTTCCAATTAAAAAGGACTGTAGTGGTGACGAAGTGTTACGAAAACTGTAGTGGTATGGCTCTGTTTGGTAGTCATTTGATTTGTTTTCCTAAATCAGTACTGAAGAAAAGTTTCCAAACATTTTCAAAGATTAAATGACGTGAAAGAGCCTTCCTGATCGAGGCACCTGCCAAAGCTCATGTACAGTGCCTCCGAGAGGAAGGTGCTGTTGTGCTCTATGAAAAAAGAACTCATTTTTTTTTAAATAGAGCTTATTAAAATTTATAAAATTACTTTAATAAATAAGGTTTATGGTTATGTAAAATAAATAATAGGCATTTAAGCAATTGAACTTTTGAAGATAAAAAAAAAACTCTAATCTCTACTTTAGAAAGTCCAAAATTTAGGCTCTTATTAGAAGAGAAAAAAATGAATTATTTAAACCCACAAAGATTTAGTAAAAAAGCAATCACACAGTAACAAAATTTTTTTTAAGGAATTTATGAGATTAAATAAGCACTCATAATTATTAGATAAGTTATACCTAACAAACATTAAGTATCGATGTCACTTATAGATATTATATATACTTGATGACATGTGTGAAAAATAAATTTCATTTACATCTATATAAATATATATAAAACGCTTATAAAAGAATGCATAATTTGCAGCTAAGTTTTTTTAGAAATTACAGTTAAAGTTCTTGGGAAAATTCCTTTCATCGATGTTGAGGAGGTTAACCCAAATTTTCGGCAAGTATGGTTGCTCTTTCCAATCACAATCATAAATCTTTGGAAGTGATGAAATGTGCCGTTGCCGTAGAGTTTGGAAAGGACAGGGCAATTAAAATAACATGAGATGAGTTAGAACGAAATAGTGTATTCGCCAGTTGACTTGACTTCTCCATATTCGCCAATTGACTTGACTTCTCCATGGAAGGAGATATAATTGACACATAGGAGAATGCATTATCATGATCTATGAACGCCAATCTATTACTCTTTAAGTTGTCAACTTTAACCCATTGCATCATTGACTGATCCAGCCTAGAAACACAATTGCGAGAACGGGAAATCCTTGCGTGAAAATATGCAACTCTCCAAACTCAACCAAGAAGAAGGAATTTCTTGGAGCATAATCAAGTTCACGCAGAGGATGTGAATGGATTTTCCATTTTGCTTGACCAACATCAAAGGTGCCTGTTGCACACGTATTGAAATATTATAAGACTCGGTCTAGATATTCTATATCTTGAATCGCATGAAAATTATCACCATCGTGATGGAACATATACACGTCGTCCATGTTTGATCTCCAAGTCTGCATAAGCTGATACTGCATTTAGAAACGAAAGTCCTCACTGCAAATGCAACAGCATCTGAAGAAACTGGGCTGGTTGAGAATGTTGGTGCAAAGCGTCTCGTTACGTCGGCCTCATAGTACAGATTCGGAAGTTCAGTGACTTCGTTAGCAAACGGATTATAGAAAAATAGAGATGTGCAAATTAAACTGATTTCTTCAATACAGTAATGAGTGTAAATGTTTTACTTGTTTGATGTCAATGATAATTTTTATTAAAAATTATAAAATTATTTTAATAGATAAATTTTTTAAAATCATGTTATGAAAAGAATAAAAAAAGAATGTCAAATAAGTAAATATATTTTAGATATTTTAACATTTTAAATAAAATTTTTAAATCTCTAAGCCCAAAAGTCCAAAATTTAAACTTTTATAAATAAAGACAAAATAACTTATTTAATTTTTATAAACACTATTAAAAAACATAATAAATAACAACAAAAATTTTGATAACAACTTATCAGATTAAATAACTATTTATTACTGTTAGATAAACCAGACGCAAACAAGCACTTCGTCCACCGTTGAATTGATAAAGAAGTCAACTCATCAATAACAATTCTGTAGTTTATACAAATCGATTTCAAACCATACTGTTAATAAGATAATTGAATAACCAAACGTTATAATATGTGATGCTCGAAGCATTATCTCAGCAATGTATCGACTAAGCTTAACTCTAAGATACATGTGAGGAGATGTTCTGGTTTTTTTGAGGACTGAAATGAGGAGATTTGAGAAGTCTGGTGGCTAAAGTGCAGTATGACTTCAGTTGAAGGGGTGCTGATGACATTGTCTTGGGTGACGTGGCAACAAATTCGTTAAGTTTGTTACGGTTTCCAGAAAATATCAGTACTTAAGAGCTGATCTTCAGCCTATGGTTTATTCATTCGTTCTTCTTCAATTTTTTGTGAAACAAGCTGGAATTTGTTTTGTTCAACAGCTTGTAATCTCTTCTTAATCTTGAGTTGTATTTGATTGATTGTGATTAATAAAGAGAAGCATATTTTTCTTTCTAAACTTGCTGCTTGTTACTGATTCTTGTTCTGGGTTTGTGTTCATGGTTTGTTCTGTTTCTGTTGCTGGAAATTCGTTCAAGATTGGCTGAGTTTGGATCAAGAATCCATTGAAACTTCAACAAGTGGTATCAGAGCCTGGTGTTTTCAATCATGTCTCTTCCAAAACCCGAAATAGAGAAATTCACCATAGGTGGTGACTTCTCTTTATGAAAGATGAAAATGAGGGCACTTCTTGTTCATTAGGGTCTTAAATTTGCTTTAGAGGAAGAAGATCAAGATGGCGCAGATGGCTCTAAGCTTGATGAACAGAAAGACAGATACAGAAGAGGGCTCATAGTACCTTGATCTTGAGTCTTAGTGACTCAATTTTGAGGGAAATTTCTGAAGAGAAAACAACCATAGGTATCTGGAATAAGGTGGAGGCCCTGTGTATGAAGAAATCCCTGGCACATAGGCTGTTCTTGAAGAAAAGATTGTATACCTTTAATATGAAGGAACGGGTATCCATTCAAGAACATATCGACACCTTTAATAAGATCATTCTTGATCTTGAAGGAGTTGAAAATGTGAAGATTACTGATGAAGATAAAGCCTTCTTCTTACTGAGTTCATTGCCAAAGTCTTATGAAGGTTTTGTTGACACTATGCTGTATGGCAGAACAGTTTTGACTCTGAAAGATGTCAAAGCTTTATTGAGTTCAAAGGAGATACAGAAGAACAATGGACATGAGGTGAACAATGGTGAAGGGTTAATTGCAAAAATAGAGAAGAAAAAGAATCAGAAGAACAAAAGCCAAGGAAAGAATCAAGAAATTGCAGAGAAGAAAAAGAAGAAAAGAAAATGCTTTTACTGCAAGAAAGAAGGTCATTACATAAGAGACTGCCTTGAAAAGAAGAAGAAAGAGAATTGAAAGAAGTCAGGAGATGCAGCAGTAGCCTCAGATGATACTTCAAAAGATGGATACCTCAGTGCTGATTTGCTTGTGGCTTCAAATGGCAATACAAAAGGTCAGTGGGTAATTGACTCTGGCTGTTCTTTTCACTTGTGCCCTGATAGAAACTTGTTCTACAAATATGAGGCTATGGATGGTGGTAGAGTTTTGATGGGAAATAACAATGTGTGTAAAATTATTGGGATTAGTTCTGTAAAACTGAAGATGTTTGATGGAATTGTAAGAACTCTACATGAAGTAAGGCATGCTCCTAGGCTAAAGAGAAATTTAATCTCTTTAGGCATGCTGGATAGCTCAGGGCATTACTTTAAGTCTGAAAATGGTGGCTTAAAGGTAATGAAAGGGAATGAAGTGATAATGAAAGGGGTTAAGGAGAATGGTTTGTATGTATTACAAGGAGCATCAGTGACTATATCAGCAGGATTAACTGTTCTCTCTGAGGAAGATAAAACCAAAATGTGGCACCTTAGGCTTGGACACATGAGTGTGAAAGGGATGCAAGAGCTTAGCAAACAAGGGCTGCTAGGTAAAGACAAAATTAAGGAGCAGGACTTTTGTGAAAATTGCATATTTGGCAAGGCTCACAGATCAAAGTTTCCAAAAAGGCAGCATCTGTCTAAAAGGATTTTAGACTATGTTCATGCTGACCTTTGGGGACCAGCTCAAGTCTCATCATTAAGTGGTGGGAAATAATTCATGTCTTTGATAGATGATTTTTCAAGGAAGGTATGAATTTACATATTAAAGACTAAAGATGAGGCATTGCAGAAATTCAAGGTGTGGAAGGCTTTAGTAGAAAACTAGTCTGGTCTCAAGCTCAAATGCCTTAGAACAGACAATGGCCTGGAATTTTACAATAAAGAGTTTGAAAATTTCTATCAAAGCTATGGTATTAAGAGACATAAGACAGTCAGGTTTACTCCTCAGCAAAATGGTTTGGCTGAGAGGATGAATAGGACTTTGGTGGATAAAACTAGATGCATACTGGTAAACTCTAAACTTCCAAGAAGTTTCTGGGCAGAAGCAGTAAATACAGCATGTTATTTAGTCAATAGGAGTCCTTCAGCAGCTATTAATTTCAAAACACCAGAAGAAATGTGGTCAGACAGACCTGCAAAATATGAAAATCTCAGGATTTTTGGGTGCCCTGCATATGTCCACATAAATCAAGGCAAGCTTAAAGCAAGAGCTTTGAAGGGAGTCTTTGTTGGATATCCAGATGGGGTCAAAGGGTACAGAGTCTGGTGTGGAGAGCAAAAGAAGTGCATTATCAGCAGAGATGTTGTTTTTCATGAAGCTGACTTGTTAAAGGATGGAACAAGGTCTGACATTGATGTGTTTAGTGATCAAGACAAGAACACCTCTGCTGACAACATCAAGATTAAGGTGGAGTTATCTGATGATAGAGTTGATGAGAATGTAGAGACAGGTGATGAAGATAGAACAAAAAATGACACTGAGGATGCTGATGAATCAGAATTGCAGCAAGCTGACTTGGAAAACTATCAGTTAGCAAGAGACAGGATCAGAAGGCAAACCAAGGCACCAGTGAGGTTTGGTTATGCTGATTTAATTGCCTATGCACTGTTGTGTGCTGATGATATGACAATTGAAGAACCTGGAAGCTATACTGAAGCTGTTAAAGGTAAAGACAGCTATGGGTGGCTTAAAGCAATGAGGGAGGAGATGGATTCACTACTGAGAAACAAGACTTGGTCTCTGGTATCAAATCCAGGGAACAGGAAAGTAGTTAGCTGCAAGTGGATTTTCAAGAAGAAAGAAGGAATTCCAGGTGCTGAACCCTCCAGGTTTAAAGCAAGGCTGGTAGTTAGAGGCTTCACACAAAAAGAAAGGGTGGATTTCAATGAAATTTTTTCTTTTGTTGTGAAACACAGCTCTATAAGGGCTCTTCTAGCTATGGTGGCTTTACTTGATATGGAATTAGAGCAATTGGATGTTAAAACAGCCTTCCTTCATGGTGCACTTGAAGAACAGATACTGATGAAACAGTTTGAGGGTTTTGAGATCAAAGGGAAAGAAGACTATGTATGTTTGCTACATAAGTCTTTGTATAGACTTAAAAAATCTCCTAGACAGTGGTATAAGAGATTTGATAAGTTCATGACTTCAATTGGATTTCATAGAAGCAAATATGACAGCTGTGTGTACTTTGGTGGCTCAGATAAAGAGAAAGTTGCATACTTGCTACTGTATGTAGATGATATGCTTATTGCCAGTAAGCATAAGTCTGAGATAGATAAGCTGAAGAACTTGCTGAATAATGAATTTTAGATGAAGAATCTTGGTAATGCCAAGAGGATCCTTGGCATAGAGATTTTCAGAAATAGAGCAGCCGGTACCTTGTTCTTAAGTCAAGAAAGGTATATAAGGAAGGTTTTGGAAAGGTTTGATATGATGGATTGCAAACCAGTTCTAACTCCTCTTGGTGCTCATTTCAAGTTGTCAACAGATCAATCTTCAAATGTCAAGGCTCAGATAGATGAGTTTCCATATGCTCAAGCTGTTGGAAGCCTAATGTATGCAATGGTATGCACTAGGCTTGACATAGCTCATGCAGTGAGTGTAGTTAGCAGGTTTCTTAGCTATCCAAGCAAGACTCATTGAAGTGCTGTGAAGTGGATAATGAAGTATCTCAGAGGATCTGTCACATATGGTTTGCTTTATGGGAAGTCTAGAAATAAATCAACTTTGGTTGAGGGATATGTGGATTCTAACTTTGGTGGAGATCTGGATAAGAGGAAGTCAATTTTAGGGTATATGTTCATGTTAAATATGTGCTTAATCAGCTGGAAAGCTTCACTTCAACATGTGGTGGCTTTGTCATCAACAGAAGCTGAATTTATTGCAACTATTGAAGCTGTGAAGGAGGCCATATGGCTTAAAGGGCTGCTAAATCAGCTGTGGTTAAATCAGAAAACAGTTCAAGTTTTCTGTGATAATCAAAGTGTCATACATTTGATCAAAAATCAGATGTATCATGAGAGGACAAAACATATAGATGTTAAGCTTCAGTTCATCAGGGATGAAGTGGCAAAGGAAGCAGTAGCGGTCTCCAAGATTCACACTGATATAAACCCAACTAATGCATTCACCAAAGTGCTGCCCTCAGCAAAATTTGAGTTTTGTGTGGATTTTATGGGTGTGTTACCCAAACCAAACTGAGTTCAGGAGTGAATTACAGTTGATAGAAAGTTTTTTGGGTGCTGCTTTATCAATAGGATCAACTGAATCAAACTGCAAGGTGGAGAGTTGTGAGGAGATGTTCTGGTTTTTTTGAGGACTGAAATGAAGAGATTTGAGAAGTCTGGTGGCTAAAGTGTAGTATGACTTCAGTTGAAGGGGTGCTGTTGATATTGTCTTGGGTGACGTGGCAACAAATTCGTTAAGTTTGTTACGGTTTCCAGAAAATATCAGTACTTAAGAGCTGATCTTCAGCCTCTGGTTTATTCATTCGTTCTTCTTCAATTCTTTGTGAAACAAGCTGGAATTTGTTTTATTCAACAGCTTGTAATCTCTTCTTAATCTTGAGTTGTATTTGATTCATTGTGATTAATAAAGAGAAGCATATTTTTCTTTCTAAACTTGCTGCTTGTTCACTGATTCTTGTTCTGGGTTTGTGTTCATGGTTTGTTCTGTTTCTGTTGCTGGAAATTCGTTCAAGATTGGCTGAGTTTGGATCAAGAATCCATTGAAACTTCAACAATACATTACCCCAAGGCTTAACTGAGTAATTTTTAAGTAGTTTTAAGCTATATTCAACATTATCAGTCAGAGTCAATAAATTGGGTGAGGGTTTTAGTCTCCATGTGGTCACTCAAAATGTCTATCTCATATCTAGCGATAAGGACGTTCTGCATATCTTCTTAAAATGTAGGAGCTAATTGGGTAATTGTAGAAATTCTTATGGGCTAAGGGAGCACTTGAACAACAAAATTACGTAATAATTAATCTAGTGATAGGAGTTATCTAAAAGGTTTCGTCAGAATCGATCTAAGCATCGTCGGGGAAAAATAAAATTCAAATATTTTTCAGTTTTGTAATGGATCCTGAAGGCAAGTAGAGCACCAAATGTATATGTATTCAAACATGAGCTGTCTACATCATTAATAGAGTCATCAATAAAAGTTCAATAATAATTCAATCCAAAAGAAAATAATGCTTAGGCAGGATGTAAATAAACTCAAAATGTTTGATTGTTGCTATATACAAGAAATATATGTCGTATAGCTAAAATTGCTGGGCTATTTGGAATCATCATCATCAAGGTGTGGAGGCTGAATCCATATTTTCTTGAACTGCTAGTCATTCCAATCATAACCACAATTCTCGGTAGGGCATTGTGAATGACACAGACAATAATTGCTCGAACAACTGTCGCTACCAAAATAACAAAAACCATCAAGCCAATGCATCGCATAATAATAAGATTCATCTGGCTTATCTTTTAATGGGATGCATATCGATACCTTATAAGCAGAATCAAAGAACATCAATGTTCTATTCTTCAAGTAACAATTATCCAACCATTCCATCCTTAACCTATCAAGGATAAGAAAGCGATAGCGATATAGATAAAAATTACTAGATTGATATATGATATAAAGATTTCCATCAATCGCAACCAAGTGATCGCGAGCAAATACGTGTGCTCTACTCAAAGGATGCGGATAAATTTTCCATTCCTTTAACGTAACGTTGAAGGTACCTATTGCTCCTCTAGTGTCACAAGAAGTGAAAGAACAGTAAAAGACTCCCCCCGTATATTCTACATCACAAAATGATCCATAATTACCATCAAACCAAAGCGTGATCCATTTTTGATCTTTAGGTTTACATATGTTGATACAATACTTATTGTCATGCAATGTCAATAGAAATATCACACAATTATCCGAGGAAATTAGACTCGCGGAGAATGTTGCTGCTGCCTCGTCATATAACAAGGTTGATACAACGTATAAATTTGGTAACTTGATGACCATATTTTTCTTGAAAGGACTGTAGAATAAGAGCAGCCCTTTATTCCAGAGAAGCACCCAACCAAATTTGGAATCAAGGATTTTGGCATTAAAAATATTAAAATATTTACTCATAAGATGATCATGACCGGGGACAATGTAATTTTGTTTGTATGAAAGGTCGTAGAGGAAACATGAGTGTGAATTATAGGACATTATCCAAGGCAATGTATTAGCAGATTTGATTCCATGAATATGTTCTGGTATTCACCAATCTTTGCATACGGCTCGGAAACTTGCCTGATCAATATAATTCAGACGATTCAGAATAAAGCTGGTGATATCATTAGGAAGATTGGGCCATGGACTCGGTGGCGAATTTTGCCTAATCTTCTTCTTCTTCTTCTCGAGAATTAAAAGCGCTAGCTTCCTCAAAAATTGCCATTTAACCTTCATCTTCTCAACAATCAAAGTGGTAGTTTCCCTAAAATATAATGGGGGTCACTTAATCCCATGATTTAACTTGAATATGGGAATACGATTAGGGTTTAATGTTGCTAAAGATTGGATGAAATCTATAGTACAAAATAATTAATTAAGATAAGTTCAATATTAGAGTTTAATTTGAAGTAGAAAATTTCCCATTAAAATAGTACGAGGGATCACGAGATAAGGAGCATTATCTGTACGCTCCCAATTGAATAAGGATAAGCTCAGATCATCAAAAAATCATAATCCATTAATTAAGAGCTTCATTTTCTTTCGATATCTTCAGTTTAAAAGAATAACAAATCAAATTCAAACGCAAGAATTAACCGGAGTACAAACGAATTTATCTTTGTGCTTACAAATTATAAAATTCATATTTTATGGTTTCAGATGATATATTAACCACTGTTTGTTTTGTGGTATGCCAGTAATCAAGTTACGTAAACTAATTACGCACTTCTGATGTCTTTTTGATGGTAATGGAGTAATTAGGCTATCTAAACTGACCTTAGTAACGAGTAATAAAATTCTAGTCATGTACAAAATATTTACACTATATTTATTAGGAAGAAGACACATAGGTCCCTAATCGTTTTCACTTTTACCTCTTAGGGCCCTAATTTTTAGTCTTTATGTAATATATAAGGACTGATTGAGTAATTGGCTCAAACCTTCACGATTACTATTGAGCATTTAGCCAAAATGTGGTATTCTATAATTTTTCTTTTTTCTAAGAGAGAACTCAAAACAAAACAATGACACAGCCATAAAAAAATTGAGGACCTATTTCGATTCTCTTTTTTCTATGGCAACATAAGTTTTCAGATTATAAAATTTAAGTTTGATGATTTTACTAACCAAATCTTACGTCTCAATGTTTCAAAGAGTACAATTGACATCAAGGTTGTCATTAAACTTTACACTCCTGAAATGATCCCCCATTTCCTACACTCACAACTTCTTAATTTTACAAATGGAACAGATTTTTATAAGATTAAACTCCTCACAAGAATATATAAACAAGTTAGAGAATAATAATGTATCAATATATATAAGTAAGCAAATGAATGCTCAAGAATGCTTAGAACGATCAAGTTTAAAGTCAGTAAAAGTGGTGAATCAGGTGAAATCGGATCAGAGTTACCCTTTTACAGGAATGTTAGAGACCTATCTATTAGGAAGACAAAAATTCAAAATCAGCACAAGATTAGCTCGCTACTCTGGGCATGTAGCATGTTACCAGAGGGGGTTTTAAGTAAATGGCTAGCTATTTTCTCCACGAGCTTGCAACTAACTACTTTGCTAGGCAAACTACTTATCCATCTATAATCAGCTAGACGCTTTGGGCTTTTTTCAATTCATTTTGATAAAGAATTTAGTTTCTATTTTTTTTTTGAAGTTTAGAAAGTATAACTTTTGAAAACAAAGATAAATTTGAATTATATGATCATAATAAGTTAGCATTGAAATGCTTTATCATGAACATGTTTATTCATATTAGCTTGACAAGAAATGTGAAGCCAAAAAAAAGAAAAAAGAGAAAAAATCATCTAAGCTAGTATTCTTGATGCTTATTCTTGACTTGATGGCTTTGCATATTAATCCTTTGAGTTCAATCTCACATGAATGATTTATACTTCAAGAGCTAGTGAGATTGAAAAATATGATTTTTTATCATCAAAATAAAGATTTGAATGAACCTTTGGTCACTAATTTTTTGTTTGGAATTTATATATACTTGAATTAGTTTGCACTTTAAATAGAATATCTCAATTTGAACTTTTTTTTGGTTTGAATTTCTGATTATGTTGTTTTTTTTTCAACTTAAAAAGTTCAAAAACTAGTATTTCTACATTTGTGCCTTATAAATTATAAATGTTAAATAAATAATAAACATCTAAAAGAGCATAATAAGATAGTATTTTATCATAATGGAAGTCATGTCTAAGTAAATACAACTCTTTTAATATTATAAATTAGAATACATTATTCAATTTCATTGTAGTTTATGATGTATTATATAAAAATATTCATAAAAAATTATAACAATAAATAACAATAAATTGAAAAAAAAAGATAAAAAATAATAATCTACTGATATATTATCACAAGTAATGGATATAACTAATAATGCTGATTTGTATTGACCCATCTTAAACTTCTAGAGGGAATTTGAAGATGTTCCATGATACAACTCATAGTTTAAACATAAATTTAAAATCTCTATATAATAGATACATAAAAATCCATTCCTTAAATAGTAGAAGACTTTAAAATTTTCTAAACCATACACCATCCTCAATTAGGTATTTCTCTTTACTCATTATAAATCAATCTTGATATTTAGGAATCACAATAAATTATAATGAGTATAAAAATCAATAAACAAACTAGTCTTTTAAATACCAAAATTTATACATACTCATATATAATGTAAATGCATGATATACCATGGTCTCATCAAATTCTTCAAAACTTCATTTGTTACTTTTAAGCTTCATATTCCTTTTCAAATCACTTATTTGAACTAAATTGTTTCAATTACCATTTAGTACAACTCTTACTTAATTCACACTTAATCTTAACGATCATCTTGAGCCTCACACAAGTGTTCTTTATCTACTTATCTCATATCATGACATACAGAATGTCTACTAAGCGAGTGGCGAATTTAATTATCTAAAGAGAACATATAATTTTCTTCAAAATCAGTTTGCTACACTTCAGTTTCTCATTTTATAGGAATTGTAATGCATATTCATGTTCATGGCAATGAATCTTTATATGCATATATGCCCATATACACAATCACACTTAAGACATAACAACACATCATATGAACACATAGACAAAATTATAGAAATCCATGTCCGTCCATATTAAAATAGGCTTTTGAAACATGTCAAACATATACATAATTTTTAATTGTTATTCATTTATAAGTCTAGTTTACTTCTTCACATCTACATGTAACAAAAGCATACCAATATCACTATAATAAAATTAATTAAAAAAGTTTTAATAAGATAAAAAATTAGATTAGAATCATAAACTCAAAGTCCTTAAATGTCTCATATTAAACATCTCATCAACTTAACCTTAATATTGTTCCAAAAATATAATAGTAATCCTTGAACTAACCTTAATATTGTTCTAGAAATAAAATAACCTTAGTTCTTCAATTTATAATAGTAATGCCTTTATCAGAAAAATCTCTAAATTTATAGACACGTGTTTGCATATTGGAAATTCGATAGTAAAAGTTTCATAGTTAATTCTTTCGAAAACTAATAGAAATAGTTTTTGCTTCAGACATCATCAAATTTGTCAAACCATTTTTTGTTTTGTGCATACTCACTTTAAAAATGCTTTTAACTGAAAATTATGAACATTTTATATAAAACAATATTTTAAATTTCATAACTTTTTATAAAGTCTAATTGTTGAATGTCAGAAAGTGTATATTTATAAAGAAGAAAATTATCATTTTACACTTTAAGTCTCACTAACATTGCAACTTTTATTTATTTAAGTATTTTGTTATTTAATTATATGTGTTTTATTATAATTATGTATTTTATGTATTTTAGGGGCATCATGATCGTTTCACAATGAACGAGTGATCAGACAGCAAAACAGACGTCATATTTAGACTCAGGACGGTTGAAAACCTTAAAAGAAGCATTAAAGGAAAAAGTCACTGTTCATACGTACGGTACTGTTCATGGTACTGTTCATATATATGGACCGATGATGTGGCAACTACTTATGACGTGGCAGTATATGATTGGATAAATTATGTGGTATTGATTACTTATATAGCGTTGACCGATGACGTGGCATCGACCGATGATGTGTCACGATCTTATTGGGCTAAATTTCTTATGTACTCTAGATCAATAGCGTAGTAGCATCTCAGTGGAGTAAAAATCGTGTGTACAGTACATGCGCATACATGGGATTATTTATTATTCAAGCATTGACTGTTCAAACGTTGACTGTTGACTGTTGACTGATGACATGGCGCAATCCTGAGTGTCCGAACTATTTTTAATTTGATAGTCACGATTCACTCAATGTATCTATAAAAAGGGGGCTCTCCCCCCCTAATTTGACACCGTTGAATTCATTTTTAAACTTAGATTTTTGTAATTCACTCTTTATCTTGTAGTTTCTTTGTATTTTAGTAAAAATTCTTTTTTATCCCTAGTTAAAAAATGAGTGGCTAATTTTCTTTTAAGCTTGGGTTGAAGGTGAAGTCTCAACATATCCCATGGACTTAATTTGGTAAATTTACTTTCTCTTCCCCTATAATATTTGTGGTTGTTTTGACTTTTTGTCGATAAATAATAATAATTTTGTTTAGATACCGCCCGGTTAAACCGACACCCTAGTACAAAGTTATTATTATTTGGCACGATAAGCCCTTGACACTATATTTATTGGAGCGTGGTTATGAGGTGTGGAGTCCCCCCTTATGATTTAATTGGTATTAATATGGAATATTTAGCCCATGGAGCATGTTGATGCAGATCCGGATACCCAAGCACGTCATTTCAATAGATTTTAGTTTAATTTAATTCCTGCCATTGTAATTTAAATTTAAGCATAGTTTATATCAATCTCACCACAAATTCATTTGAAAATTAATTCTGTATATAATTAAAATCAACCTCCTCGTGGGATCGACACTCGTCACCATTAATCTATTCTACAATAGATTCGTGCGCTTGTGAGTTTAATAAAATTTGCACAACAAGTTTTTGGCACCGTTGCCGGGGAGGTAAGTATTTTAATTCGTAGAATTAGTTTTTCTTAATATTTATTTTTTATATAGTTGTTTTCTTATTATTTTTTTACTCATTAAAAAAAAAGAAATTTGATTAGAATTTTATTTCTTTCTCTCTTTTTTAAATTTGTATAAGTTAATTTCCATGTTATTTTTATTTGTAATTTTTCTAATTTATCTTGTTATCTTGTTATTTATTTTAATTTTAGTTAATATTTATTTCACGTAATTTCTTTTTATAGTTTGAGTGTATTTTCGTTGTAACAACGTCACAAGGTTAATATCGTAATTTCTCTCTCCTCTTTATTTTTATTTGTTTTATTTTCATTTATTTTGTTCTTTGCATGCATGGTCGAAGGACATTATTACCTAATCTTGAACCTTTAAACCTTGAATTGGAAAAAACACTTCACACACACAAACACACTATTTTTAAAAAGAAATTTGAAATGGATTTGTAAAATCAACAACCAGAACCACAAGAGAGGCCATTTAAGGATTATTTTAGTTCTTTAGCTAATTTGAGTAGATCATGCATAAGGTACCCAAATGTAGCTGCTAGGAGTTTTGAATTAAAACCTAGTGTGCTAAACTGTCTCCACACATTCTATGACCTAGAAAATGAGGACCCATATAATCATCTGAATGATTTTTATGCTATTTGTTAAACTTTTAAATACGAGAATTTTTCAGATGATGATGTTAAACTTAGATTATTCCCACTTTCATTAAAAGATAGAGCTCATTCATGGTTTAATACATTGCCTACTAATAGCATTACATCATGGGAACAAATGGTAACTAAATTTTTAAATAAATATTTTCCAGTTCATAAAACCAATGCTATTCGCAGGGAAATTTCAGAGTTTACTCAAAGAGACGACGAGCAATTTTTCGAAGTATGGGAGCGATTTAATGGGCTACTCTTAAAGTGTCCACATCATGGGTATGAGAAATGGCACCAATGCCAATACTTTTTGGAGGGATTATTGCCACATATGCAAGAATGGCTAATGAAAACTAGTGGGGGAGAGTTAATGTCCAAAAAGCACATTAGAGATTTGAGAATTTTTCCAACGACAATTGGATAATTCTCAATAACGGAGTCAATCACTCCGAAATACCAGGAGAATTAAGGGAGTGAATGAGGTTAACATTGACGAGTCAAGCTTAGGAATTAAAGAAGTTAAAGAAATGGTCGAAAGCCTTGCTCGACAAATAGCATCTTTGATGACTACTAAATCAACAGAGCCACATGACCATGACTCATATTCAGATCAAGCCAATGCCATAGGTATCATGAGAAAACCACCAAACTACAACCCTTACTCCAACACATATAATCTTGGATGGAGAGCCTACCCCAATTTTTCATGGTCTCAAGGATTCTAATAAAATGGACCATCAACTCTACCTCCACCAATGTAACCAGTTCCTCAAATTTCTCAAGCCTCTCAACCACCATTTAGACCATACAATTAAAATCCAAACTATTCTCAATCCAAACCATGGAAAGAGACATTCCAAAATGTCAGAAACCTTACTAACTCTAAGATCGAGCAGCAGAACGCACCATTGATGAATTACCAAATGAGATGAGAGAGAGCTTCAACTCACAGGCCCAATCAATTTCTAATCTTGAGAAAATGGTAAGCTAACTTGCCTTTTCAGTTCAAACCCTAGCAATGACTGTTGAGAAAGGTAAATTCCTAAGTCAACTAGTGCCAAACCCTAAAAGAGTGCATGAGATAAGTACCAATTCGCCACAGCAGCATAGAGAGGTCAAAGTAGTGATGACCTTGCGAAAAGGAAAAGAAGTCAACAACAAAGTGGAGATGCCAAAATCAACTCAAATTGTACCTTAGAATGCTGAGCACTCATCATCAGAGGAGAAAGATGAAACCAACCCATGAGAATATGTTTCGAAAGTTCCATTTCCTCAGAGGTTAGTTAAAGGGAAAAAAGGGAAATCCACAGGTGAGATTTTTAAAATCTTCAAACAGGTAAGTGTTAACATCCCTTTACTTGAAGCCATAAAACAAGTGCTATCATATGCCAAGTTTCTTAAAGACCTTTGTACTGAAAAGAGAAATATTTATATTCAGAAAAAGGTCTTTCTAACAGAAAATATTAGTTCTATACTCCAATATAAAATGCCTCTAAAATGCAAAGATCCAGGTTCCCTCACTATCTCATGTAGTATAGGGAACCACACAATTGAGAATGCTTTATTAGATTTAGGAGTTAGTGTAAATTTGTTGCCTTACTCAGTGTTTATGAAACTTAGACTGGGAGAATTACACCCAGCTCCAGTGGTGTTACAGCTTACAGATCAATCCATGAAAATACCACGTAGTATTGTGGAGGACGTGCTTATCCAGGTAGATAAGTTTTATTTTCCTGTTGATTTCATTGTAATTGACATTTAACCAGTGTAGGATTTAAGGAAGCACATCCCCATTATCTTGGGTCGTCTATTTTTAGCTACTGCTGATGCTCACATTCAATGCAGGACTAGAAATATGCAGTTGTCATTTGGCAATATGACCATGGAACTAAATATTTTTAACATTGCCAAACAACCTCACAGTACTGATGATGAAATTGTAGATGTGGATTTAATTGATGAATTAGTTGATTACACATTTCCTTTAAACCTTAGTGATGACCTTTACTGACACGTTTAACTCACTTTAGTTTGAATTTTAATATTGACAGATCGATTGATGAGGTTAATGCCTTATTGAATTCATCACCGTGCATAGATATTGATAAATAGAAGACAAGGATAGAGTAATTGGCACCATTAAAAGAAAATCTCATCTCATTATCAGAATCACCACTAAAGATTGAGCTCAAATTTTCACTCGACCCTCTGAATTCTACATTCTTGGAAGAAGAAAAAATATTATCAGAAATCATCCCATCTTCTCCTGATGACAAACAAAAGAATACAGACATCATTGACCTCATTTTTGGTTCAAAAAGGAGGATACAACTGGCAAAACCAGAGGAGATTCATAATGTAAAAAATGCTAAGGACTACAGAAAGCGAATGAAAATCCTCCATGACAAGTGGAGCATTAGAAAATCTTTCACACCAGGTCAGAAAGTATTTTTATTCAATTCTCAAAGGCACGTTTCTCCAAGTAAGTTACGCTCTCAATGGTTTGGTCCATCTACTGATCATACTGTTTTTCCACATGGAGCAATTAAATTTAAAAATCCAAGGAACAATGTAATTTTTAAAGTTAATGGTTAGAAAAGTAAAGTCATTTCACAAATACCAACCATGTGGAGAACACAGCACAAAACATTGAAGTGACCTGAAATTTTTTCTTTCAATTTCCTTTCGGTAATTTAAATTTTTTTTTGTTTTTAATTATGTTTATGTAAGTTTAACTATTATTATTAATTTTTTTTCTTGAATAAGTGTGCCAGAATAAGATACGATAAAAGGTGATGTTCTTTAGGAATGCTGTCTGATAACAGAGAAGATAAGATTCAATTCATTATGGGATGACTTGAATAAGGAGTCATTGGAGAAGATAAGATTCAATTCATTAAGGATGACTTGAATAAGGAGTCATTGAATAACATCCTTTTGTCTCTTGAAACGCATCCTAGTGGATACATCCAAAATGCAATACTCCAGTTATGGCCATTATTGCAGAAAGAATGTGCAAACTATAGTCTCGGGAATCTGATTATAAAAGACCCTATTTGCCAATTTGTAAGAAAACTGGATAAGAAACCTATCCTCGACCCATAGAAGGTGTTCAAGTCGTTTCTGGACGTAAAACCAGCGGAAGATGTGAGCCACAGTCGCAACTACTTGTCAATATCCTTTTATTTTAATGTTATTTTATTTTACTGTTGTTTAATCACTTACATTTTTCTCTTTACTAATTTTATGTTATAATTATTTGCTTTGTCTTTTTACTATTTTTTTTTACTCTCGAGCTATGTGCCTCTCCTTCAACCATGTAAATATTTTCTTCTATGTCGCACTACTTAGGTGATGTCTTTTAAACTCTACTTCTTTCCTTTCAAATATTGAGGACAATGTTTCGTTCTAGTTGGGGGGAGGGAATAATTGACAATTGTGGAATGTTGAACTAACCATAACTAACTTTTTGAGTAAAAGATGGCTGAATATGGAGTATAGTGACTCTAGAAACGCATCTTTTTAGTAAAAAAAAAAATTTGCGTGTGTTTTTTTCTAACCTTTCATTTTTCTCCTTTATAAATATATATTTTCAAGTTTTTAAAGTCGAAGATGGCTGAATATGGAGTGTAGTGACTCTAGAAATGCATCTTCTTAAAAAAAAAGAAAAAAATTCATTTTTCTTTAATTGTTTGCATGTATGTTTTCTTTTATGTTTAGAATAGGTTGGGGGGAAAAAATTCTGTTAATATATATATTTTGTGTGAGTTTTTTTATATTGAATGATATGATGATTTTCGAATTCTAGTATTTGTATTATCTTTGATCTTGAGTGATGTTACACTATGTTTGCTATTCTACTTATTGATGTTGGGGACAAATATGAGTTGCTTGAAGGAATGCACATGTCATAATAAATTCCAAGTGAGTTTTTGAGCTTATTAATTTTTCTTGGAGAGTAACCCTTTTTGTCCATTCTTCATGTAGCTTAGCAATTTATTATTTCATACATGATCTCTAGATTTTCTTTGAGTCAACCCTTTAAAAAAAATTAAAAAAATATGTGTGTTACTGCATCTAAATGCCCACCTAATTAGTAGAAATAGAAGATTATTTACAGTCCTAAAAGATGATAGAAGACCATTTTTGACCCATTTGAGCCTTTCTAACCATCCCTATTATGTAATATCCATAGTTAGCCTTTTCGAGCCTTTTATTTTTTTTAAAAAAGCCTTTTTTTTATTAACTTATCATCCTGACCTACTATAATTTAGAGTATTACCCGATATCATACAAGTTTCATCCACCTATTCATGTTTGAGAAAAAAGATAAATAATTATTTTGTTCTGCGAAATTGTGCTGTATAAAAAAAATTTAAAAAAATAAAAAAAGAAAAAATATACAATAGTAATAAATAAGCAAAATGCATCAATAAATAAGCAAAATGCATCTTGTAATTTTTAAAATTCTTGAATTTTTTCTCAAACATATATATTTTGTTTCCCTATTTCCCTTTCTTTGTTAGCCAAGACCCTAGCCTACGTTACGTCCTAATAAAAGTCCTTCTTGATTTTAGGGAACTATAGTCTGAAATAAAAGCTAGTTATATGGGCAATTAAGATGTAGTGATGGATATATATAAAAAAAAAGAAAAAAATAAATACATTGGGTTGACTAATATTTTATTTGAGATCGTATTATTTCTAAGTTATGGACATATTTTTTTCATCTTGGTGAGAGTGTATGATATTTCTTTATTATTTTCTCTCAATTTACCATTCATTGTAGTGGCAATTTTTATTGGGATTAATTTCTTTTGAGAGTGTCACTACAACAAGTGAGATTTTGGGGTTTGAGATGTCATTCTTGAAAGTGGCCTGATTACTATTGTTACAACAAAGTTTGCTCGACCGATACATATGGATGGTTGATGTGGGTGTGATATTCCTTTAGACTACAGATAATGCTTGTACTTTTATTTGATTGCTATCATTAATCTGATTGAATAAACACGTGTATTTTCTTTTTTTTTTTAAAAAGGTTTTGAATTTTATTTTCGCTTTATTTGCTAGGGATTAGCAATAAACTGGTTGGGGGGTATATTGAGTGTCAGAAAGTATATATTTATAAAGAAAAAAATTATCATTTTACACTTTAAATCTCACTAACATTGTAACTTTTATTTATTTAAGTATTTTGTTATTTAATTATATGTGTTTTATTATAATTATATATTTTATGTATTTTAGGGGTATCATGATCGTTTCACAATGAACGAGTGATCAGACAGCAAAACGGACGTCATATTTGGACTCAGGACAGTCGAAAACCTTAAGAGAAGCATTAAAGGAAAAAGTCATTATTCACATATACAGATCTTTGTTCATACGCATACGTCATGATCTTTGTTGTACGTCTGAATGTTTATAATACATTCACATTAATGTTCATATATATAGACCCATGATGTGGCAACTACCTATGATGTGGCGGTATCTGATTGGACAAATTATGTGGTATTGACTGCTTATGTGGCGTTGACCGATGACGTGACATCAACCGATAATGTGTCACGATCTTATTGGGCTAAACTTCTTATGTATTCTAGATCGATGACGTGGCAGCATCTTAGTGGAGTAAAAATCGTGTGTACAGTATATGCGCATACATGGGATTATTTATTATTCAAACGGTGTTACTGTTTAAACAATGACTATTGACTGTTGACTGATGACGTGGCACAATCTTGAGTGTCCGAACTGTTTTTAATCTGATGGTCATGATTCACTCAATGTATCTATAGAAAGGGGGCTCTTCCCCACTAATTTGACACCGCTGAATTCATTTTTAAGCTTAGATTTTTATAATTCACTCTCTATCTTGTAGTTTCTTTGTATTTTAGTAAAAGTTCTTTTTTATCCCTAGTTAAAAAATAAGTAGCTAAGTTTCTTTTAAGCTTAAGTTGAAGGTGAAGTCTCAACATGTCTCATGAGCTTAATTTGGTAAATTTACTTTCTCTTCCCCTCTAATATTTGTGGTTGTTTTGACTTTGTCTAGATACCGCCCTGGTTAAATCGGCACCCTAGTACAAGGTTATTATTATTTGGCACGATAAGCCCTTGACACTATATTCATTGGAGCGTGATTCATGAGGTGTGGAATCCCCCCTTATAATTTAATTGGTATTAATATAGAATATTTAGCCCATGGAGCATGTTGATGTAGATTCGGATACCCAAGCACGTAATTTCAATAGATTTCAGTTTAATTTAATTTATGCCATTGTAATTTAAATTTAAGCATAGTTTATATCAATCTCACCACAAATTCATTCAAAAATTAATTCTGCATATAATTAAAATCAACCTACTCGTGGGATTGTTGTGCAAATTTTATTAAATTCGCAAGTGCACGAATTTATTGTAGAATAGATTAATGGTGATGAGTGTCGATCCCACGAGGAGGTTGATTTTAATTACGTGCAGAATTAACTTTCTTTTAATAGGAACAATTAAATTGTGGTAACTTTATCCTAAATTGTGAATTAAAATGGCCGGAATAATTAAGAATGAAACTTATTATAATAAAGCACTTGGGTATTCGGATCCGCATCAATATGTTCCATAGGCTAAATATTCCATATTAATGCCAATTAAATCATAAGCGGGGATTTCACATCTCATAAACCACGCTCAAATAAATATGGTGCAAAGGGCTTATCGTGCCAAATAATAATAACCTTGTACTAGGGTGCCGGTTTAACCAGGGCTGTATCTAAACAAGACTATTATTATTTATCGACGAAAAGTCAAAACAACCACAAATATTAGAGGGGAAGAGAAAGTAAATTTACAAAATTAAGCCCAAGGAACATGTTGAGACTTCACCTTCAACCCAAGCTTAAAAGAAAATTAGCCACTCATATTTTAACTAAGGATAAAAAAGGAAATTTTATTAAAATACAAAGAAACTACAAGAAGGAGAAGAAATTTTAGAAATCTAAGCTTAAAAATGAATTCAGAAGTATCAAATTAGGGGGGGAGAGCCCCATTTTTATAGATACATTGAGTGAATCGTGACCATCGGATTAAAAACAGTTTGGATGCTCAGGATTGCGCCACGTCATCAGTCAACAGTCAATAGTCAACAGTCAACATTTGCACAGTAATGCCGTCTGAATAGTAAATAATCTCATGTATGCGCATATACTGTACACACGATTTTTGCTCCACTGAGATGCTGCCACATCATCGATCTACAGTACATAAGAAATTTAGTCCAATAAGATTGTGACACATCATCGGTCGATGCCACATCATCGGTGAACGCCACATAAGCAGTCAATACCACATAATTCGTCCAATCAGATACTGCCACGTCATAGGTAGTTGCCACATCATCGGTCCGTATACATGAATAGTGTCATTAACAGTACCGTGAATAGGATCATAAATAGTACATGTATAGTGCCGTATATGTGAACAGTACTGTATATGTGAACAGTACCCCTAAAATACATAAAATACATAATTATAATAAAACACATATAATTAAATAACAAAATACTTAAATAAATAAAAGTAGTAATGTTAGTAAGATTTAAAGTGTAAAATGACGATTTTCTCCTTTATAAATATACATTTTCTAACACTCAACACACTCCCCAACCTGCTTATTACTAGTCCTTAGCAAATAAAGCGAAGATAAAATTCAAAACTTTTTTTTTGAAAAGAAACACATGTGTTCATTCAATCAGATTAATGATAGCAATCAAATAAAAGTACAAGCATTATCTCTAATCTAAAGGAATATCACACCCACATCAATCATCCATATGCATCAATCCAGTAGACTTTGTTATACCAATAGTAATCAGGTCACTTTCAAGAATGACATATCCAACCCCAAAATCTCACCGGTTGTAGTGACACTCTCACAAAGAAATTAATCTCAATAAAATTTTATCACTATAATGAATGGTAAATTGAGAGAAAATAATAAAGAAATATTATACACTCTTATCAAGATGAAAAAATATGCTCATAATTTAGAAATAATACGATCTCAAATAAAGTATTAGTCAACCCAATGTATTCATCATTTTTTTTTCATTTTTTTCATTTTTTTTGTATATGTATCACCACATCTTAATTACCCATATAACTAACTTTTATTTTAGACTATAATTCCCTAAAATCAAGAGGGACTTTTATTAGGACGTAACGTAGGTTAGGGACATGGCTAACAAAAAAAGAAAAATAGGAAAACAAAATATATATGTTTGAGAAAAAATTCAAGAACATTTTAAAAATTACAAGATACATTTTGCTTATTTATTTCTATTGTACATCTTTTTTTTTCTTCCTTTTTTTGTTTTGAATTTTTTTTTATGTAGCACAACTTCGTTGAACAAAATAATAATTTTTTTTTTCTCAAACATGAACAGGTGGATGGAACTTGTATGATATCGGGTAATACTCCAAATTGGAGTGGGTCAGGTTGATAAGTTAATAAAGAAAAGTTTTTTTTTAAATAAAAGGCTCAAAATGGCTAACTATGGATATTACATAATAGGGATGGCTAGAAAGGCTCAAACGGGTCAAAAATGGCCTTCCATAATCTTTTATGACTCTAAATAATCTTCCATATTTACTAACTAAATGGGCATTTAGATGCAGTAGCACACACTTTTTTTTAAGGGTTGGCTTAAAGAAAATCTAGAGATCATGTATGAAATAATAAACTGCTAAGCTACATGAAGAATTGACAAAAAGGGTTACTCTCCAAGAAAAATTAATAGGCTCAAAAACTCACTTGAAATTTATTATGACATGTGCATTCTTTCAAGCAACTCATATTTGTCTGTCCCCAACATCAATATGTAGAATAGTAAACATGGTGTAACATCACTCAAGACTAAAGATAATACAAATAATAAAATTCAAAAGTCATCATATCATCCAATATCAAGAACTCACAAAAAAAAATTTTTTTAACAGAATTCTTTCCCCCTCAACCTATTCTAAACATAAAAAAGAAAACATACATGCAGAAAAATTGAAGAAAAATGAATTTTTTTAAAAAAGAAGATGCGTTTCTAGAGTTACTATACTCCATATTCAGCCATCTTTGACTTTAAAAACTTGAAAACATATATTTATAAAGGAGAAAAACGAAAGGTTAGAAAAGAAACACACACAAATATTTTTTTTATTTTGCTTTTGTTTTGTTTTTTTTAACTAAGAAGATGCATTTCTAGAGTCATTATACTCCATATTCAGCCATCTTTTATTCAAAAAGTTAATCATGGTTAGTTCCACATTCCACAGTTGTCAACTATTTCCTCCCCACAACCAGAACGAAACATTGTCCTCAATGTTTGAAAGGAAAGAAGTAGAGTTTAGAAGACATCACCTGGGTGCTGCAACACAGAAGAAAATATTTACAAGCGGAGAGTTAAATCTAATTTGTACTTCTTACTGCCGCTACTGTTACCATCATTATTTGAACACTCCAACACAATAGCCTTGGGATCTGGCTCTGGTTGATAAGCTTGTAACAGATCAAGTAGCGCATTAGCAGTGTGTGCACAAATAAAGATTTTTTTCACTGAGGAAGGAATGAAAATATTTTTTATTGCATGGTTAAGAAATGCGAGAAAGCCATCATAGAAGTTATTGGCATTTAACAAACCAATGGGTTTTTGATGAATGTTCAGATTAGACCAATATGCTAATGTCATTAGTGCCTCAAGAGTTGTAAGATCGCCTAGAAGGAAAATAAAAGTATCGTCGTGATTAAGCATTTCAGTTATTCATTCTTGCATACCTGAGACGACTAACTCTTCTCCAGTTGGTGAATGAGACAAACAACCCAAAGGTTTTAGGATTTGACGGATGATACCTAACACTTGGCTCATTCTGCCAAAAGCAGCTTCTGATACCATTTTGGATAACCTCGGTCACCTCTTCCATACTGTTGTGCAAATTTTAATGAACTCGCAAGCGCACGAATCTATTGTAGAATAGATTAATGGTGACGAGTGTCGATCCCACGAGGAGGTTGATTTTAATTATGTGCTGAATTAATTTTCTTTTTAATGGGAACAATTAAATTATAGTAATTCTATTCTAAATTGTGAAATAAAATGGCAGGAATAATTGAAACTATAACTGTTATAATAAAGCACTTGGGTATCTGGATCCGCATCAACATGCTCCATGGGCTAAATATTCCATATTAATACCAATTAAATCATAAGGGGGGATTCCACACCTTATAAACCACTCTCCAATAAGTATGGTGCCAAGGGCTTATCGTGCCAAATAATAATAACCTTGTACTAGGGTCTTAGGTTTAACTGGGTCAGAACTAGACAAGACTATTATTATTTGTCGACGAAAAGTCAAAACAACCACAAATATTAGAGGGGAAGAGAAAGTAAATTTACCAAATTAAGCCCATGGAACATGTTGAGACTTCACCTTTAACCCAAGCTCAAAAGAAATTAGCCACTCATATTTTAACTAAGGATAAAAAAGGAAATTTTATTAAAATACAAAGAAACTACAAGAAAGAGAAGGAATTTCAGAAATCTAAGCTTAGAAATGAATTTGGGGTGCCAAATTGGGGGGAGAGCCCTTTTTATAGATACGTTGAGTGAATCGTGACCATCGGATTAAAAACAATTCGGATGCTCGGATTTGCGCCACGTCATCGATCAACAATCAACAATCCAATCAATCAGCGATCAACATTTTACAAAGAATGCCACCTGAATAGTAAATAATCCCATGTAAACGCATGTACTGTACACCCGATTTCTACTCCAATGAGATGCTGCCACGTCATCGATCTACGAAGACATAAGAAATTTAGTCCATAAGATCGTGACACATCATCGGTCAACGCCACGTCATCGGTCAATGCCACATAAGCGGTCAATCCACATAATTCGCCCAATCGATCATCGCCACGTCGTAGGTAGTTGCCCATCATCATCGGTCGTATACATGAAGCGATTGTCGTGAAGCGATTGTCGTGAAGCGATCACCGTGCGTGTGAGCAGAATTTTTTTCTTTAATGCTCTTCTTAAGGTTTTCGACCGTCTTGAGTCCAAATATGACGTCCGTTTTGCTGTCTGATCACTCGTTTATTGTGAAACGATTATGATACCCCTAAAATACATAAAATACACAATTATAATAAAACACATATAATTAAATAACAAAATACTTAAATAAATAAAAGTAGTAATGTTAGTGAGATTTAAAGTGTAAAATGACGATTTTCTCCTTTATAAATATACACTTTCTAACACTCAACACACTTCAACTAAACTTATTACTAGTCCCTAGCAAATAAAGCGAAAATAAAATTCAATTTTTTTTTATTTTTTTAAACACACGTGTTTATTCAATTAGATTAATGATAACAATCAAATAAAAGTTTAAGCATTATCTCTAGTCTAAAAGAATATCACACCCACATCAACCATCCATATGTATCAGTCCAGCAGATTTTGTTGTAACAATAGTAATCAAGCCACTTTCAAGAATGACATATCCAACCCTAAAATCTCACCGGTTGTAGTGACACTCTCACAAAGAAATTAATCCCAATAAAATTTTGTCACTACAATGAATGGTAAATTGAGAGAAAATAATAAAGAAATATCACACACTCTCACCAAGATGAAAAATATGCCCATAACTTAGAAATAATACGATCTCAAATAAAGTATTAGTCAACCCAATGTATTCATCATTTTTTTTTATTTTATATGCATCACTACATCTTAATTACCCATATAACTAGCTTTTATGTTAGACTATAGTTCCCTAAAATCAGGAAGGGCTTTTATTAGGACGTAACGTAGGCTAGGGACATGGCTAACAAAGAAAGGAAAATAGGGAAACAAAATATATATGTTTGAGAAAAAAATTCAAGAACTTTTTACAACATACATTTTACTTATTTATTGCTATTTGTACATCTTTTTTTTTCTTTTTTTTTTGAATTTTTTTTATATATATATGTAGCATAACTTCGCTGAACAAAATAATTATTTATTATTTTTTTCTCAAACATGAATAGGTGGATGGAACTTGTATGATATCGGGTAATACTCCAAATTGGAGTGGGTCAGGATGATAAGTTAATAAAGAAAATTTTTTTTTTTTAAATAAAAGGCTCAAAAGGGCTAACTATGGATATTAAATAATAGGGATGGCTAGAAAGGCTCAAACGGGTCAAAAATAGCCTTCCATCATCTTTTAGGACTCTAAATAATCTTTCATATCTACTAATTAAGTGGACATTTACATGCAGTAACACACACTACTTTTTTTTTTTTTTTAAAGGGTTGACTCAAAGAAAATCTAGAGATCATGTATGAAATAATAAACTGCTAAGCTACATGAAGAATGGGCAAAAAGGGTTACTCTCCAAGAAAAATTAATAGGCTCAAAAACTCACTTGGAAGTTATTATGACATGTGCATTCTTTCAAGCAACTCATATTTGTCCCTAACATCAACATGTAGAATAGTAAACATGGTGTAACATTACTCAAGACTAAAGATAATACAAATACTAAAATTCGAAAGTCATCATATCATCCAATATCAAGAATTCAAAAAAAATTTTTTTTTTAAACATAATTATTTCCCCCCAACCTATTCTAAACATAAAAAGAAAACATACATGCAGAAAAATTAAAGAAAAATAATTTTTTTTTTTTTCTTTTTTTTTTAAAAGAAAGATGCATTTCTAGAGTTACTACACTCCATATTCAGCCATCTTCGACTTTAAAAACTTGAAAATATATATTTATAAAGGAGAAATTATCAGCTATTCCCTCCCCCCAACCAGAACGAAACATTGTCCTCAATGTTTTAAAGGAAAGAAGTAGAGATTAGAAGATATCACCTGGGCATTGCAATACAGAAGAAAATACTAACAAGTAGTTGCGACTGTGGCTCACATCTTCCTCTGGTTTTACGTCCAGAAACGGCTTGAACGCCCTCTATGGGTTGAGGATAGGCTTCCCATCCAGTTTTCTTACAAACTGGCAAACATGGTCTTTTATAGTCAGATTCCCGAGACTATAGTTTGCACATTCTTTCTGAAATAATGGCCATAATTGGAGTATTGTATTTTGGACGTATTCACTGGGATGCGTTTCAAGAGACAAAAGGATATCATCCAATGACTCCTTATGCAAGCCATCCTTAATGAATTGAGTCTTATCTTCTCTGTTATCAGACACCATTCCTAAAGAACATGATTTTTTTTATTGCATATTATTCTGGCACACTTATTCAAGAAAAAAAAATATCAATAATAGTTAAACTTTACAAAAAAAAAATAATTTGAAAGAAAAAAAAATTAAATCACCGAAAATAGAAAGAAAGAAAATTCAGGTCACTTCAATGTTTTGTGCTGTTTTCTCCACATGATTGGTATTTGTGATATGACTTTACTTTTCTGACCATTAACTTTAAAAATTACATTGTTCCTTGGATTCTTAAATTTAATGGCTCCATGTGAAAAAACAGTATGATCAGTAGATGGACCAGACCATCGAGAACGTAACTTACTTGGAGAAACGTGCCATTGAGAATTGAAAGAAAATACTTTCTGACCTGGTGTGAAAGATTTTCCAATGCTCCGCTTGTCACGGAGGATTTTCATTCGCTTTCTGTAGTCCTTAGCATTTTTGTTGTTACGAATCTCCTCTGGTTTTGCCAGTTGTATCCTCCTTTTTGAACCAAAAATAGGGTCAATGATGTCTGTGTTCTTTTGTTTGTAATCAGGAGAGGATGGGATGATTTCTGATAATATTTCTTCTTCCTCCAAGAATGTAGAATTCAAAGGGTCGAGTGAAGGTTTGAGCTCAATTCTTGGTGGTGATTCTGATAATGAGATGAGATTTTCTTTCAATGGGGCCAATTGCTCTATCCTTGTCTTCCACTTATCAATGTCCATGCATGACGATGAATTCAATAAGGCATTAACCTCATCAATCGACCTGTCAATATTAAAATCCAAACCAAAGTGAGTTAAACATGTCAGTAAAGGGTCATCACTAAGCATTTTTGTTGTTACGAATCTCCTCTGGTTTTGCCAGTTGTATCCTCCTTTTTGAACCAAAAATGGGGTCAATGATGTCTGTGTTCTTTTGTTTGTAATCAGGAGAGGATGGGATGATTTCTGACAATATTTCTTCTTCCTCCAAGAATGTAGAATTCAAAGGGTCGAGTGAAGGTTTGAGCTCAATTCTTGGTGGTGATTCTGATAATGAGATGAGATTTTCTTTCAATGGGGCCAATTGCTCTATCCTTGTCTTCCACTTATCAATGTCCATGCATGACGATGAATTCAATAAGGCATTAACCTCATCAATCGACCTGTCAATATTAAAATCCAAACCAAAGTGAGTTAAACATGTCAGTAAAGGGTCATCACTAAGGTTTAAAGGAGATGTATGATAAACCAATTCATCAATTAAATCCACATCTACAATTTCATCATCGATCTTTGTGAGGTTGTTTGGCAATGTTAAAAATATTTAGTTCCATGGTCATATTGCCAAATGACAACTGCATATTTCCAGTCCTGCATTGAATGTGAGCATCGGCAGTTGCCAAAAATGGACGACCCAAGATAATGGGGATATGCTTCCTTGAATCTTGCACTGGTTGAGTGTCAATTACAATGAAATCAACAGGAAAATAAAACTTATCTACCTGGATAAGCACGTCCTCCACAATACCACGTGGTATTTTCATAGATCGATCTGCAAGCTGTAACACCACTGGAGTTGGATGTAATTCGCCCAGTCCAAGTTTCACAAATACAGAGTAAGGTAACAGATTTACACTAGCTCCTAAATCCAACAAAGCATTCTCAATTGTGTGGTTCCCTATACTACATGAGATAGTGGGGGAGCCTGGATCTTTACATTTTAGAGGCATTTTATGTTGGAGTATAGAACTAATATTTTCTGTTAGAAAGGCCTTTTTCTGAACATGAATGTTTCTCTTTTTAGTACAAAGGTCTTTAAGAAACTTGGCATATGATGGCACTTGTTTTATAGCTTCAAGTAAAGGGATGTTAACACTTACCTGTTTGAAGATTTCAAGAATCTCACCTGTGGATTTTCCTTTCTTCCCTTTAGCTAATCTCTGAGGAAATGGAGCTTTAGGAACATATTCTCGTGAGTTGGTTTCCTCTTTCTCCTCTGATGATGATTCCTCCGAGTTCACAGGTACAATTTGAGTTGATTTTGGCATCTCCACTTTGTTGTCAACTTCTTTTTCTTTTCGCAAGGTCATCACTGCTTTGACCTCTCCATGCTGCTGTGGTGAACTAGAACTTGCTTCACTCACTGCTTTAGGATTGGGCACTGGTTGACTTGGGAATTTGCCTTTTTCAACGGTCATGGCCAAAGTTTGAACTGAAGAGGCAAGTTGTCCCACCATTTTCTCAAGGTTAGAAATTGATTGGGCCTGTGAGTTGAAGCCCGCTCTCATCTCATTTCGTAACTCATCAATGGTGCGGTTCTGCTGCTCGATCTTGGAGTTAGTAAGATTTCTGAAATTTTGGGATGTCTCCTCCCATGGTTTAGGTTGAGAATGGTTTGGGTTCTGATTGTATGGTCTAAACGGTGGTTGAGAGGCTTGAGACATTTGAGGAACTGGTTGCATTGGTGGAGGTGGAACTGATGGTCCGTTTTGTTGGAATCCTTGAGACCATGAAAAATTGGGGTGGTCTCCCCATCCAGGGTTATATGTGTTGGAGTAAGGGTTGTAGTTTGATGGTTTTCTCATGATACCTATGGCATTGGCTTGATCTGAATATGAGTCATGGTCATGTGGCTCTGTTGATTTAGCGGTTGTCAAAGATGCTACTTGTCGAGCAAGGCCTTCGACCATCTCTTTGACTTCTTTAATTCCTGAGCTTGACTCGCCAATATTAACCTCATGTACTCCCTTAATTCTCTTGGTATTTCTGAGTGATCGACTCCGTTGTTGGGAATTATCTGATTGCCGCTGGAAGAATTCCCAAATCTCTGAAGCACTTTTGGACATTAACTCTCCTCCACTGGTTGCCATTAGCCATTCTTACACATGTGGCAATAATCCCTCTAAAAAGTATTGGCATTGGTGCCATTTCTCGTACCCATGATGTGGACACTTCAAGAGTAGCCCATTAAATCGCTCCCATGCTTCGAAAAACTGCTCGTCGTCTCTTTGAGTAAACTCTGAAATTTCCCTGCGAATAGCATTGGTTTTATGAACTGGGAAATACTTATTTAAAAATTTAGTTACCATTTGTTCCCATGATGTAATGCTATTAGCAGGCATTGTATTAAACCATGAACGAGCTCTATCTTTTAATGAAAATGGGAATAATCTAAGTTTAACATCATCATCTGAAAAATTCTCGTATTTAAAAGTTTGACAAATAGCATGAAAATCGTTCAGATGATTAAATGGGTCCTCATTTTCTAGGCCATAGAATGTGGGGAGACAGTTTAGCACACTAGGTTTTAATTCAAAACTCCTAGCAGCTACATTTGGGTACCTTATGCATGATGTGCTCAAATTAGCTAAAGGACTAAAATAATCCTTAAATGGCCTCTCTTGTGGTTCTGGTTGCTGATGTTGCAAATCCATTTCAAGTTTCTTTTGGAAAACAGTTTGTTTGTGTGTGCGAAGTGTTTTTTCTAAATTAAGGTCTAAAGGCTCAAGATTACGCGATAATGACCTTCGACCATGCATGCAAAGAACAAAATAAATGAAAATAAATAAAAATAAAACAAACAAAAATAAAGAAGAGAGAGAAATTACAATACTAACCTTGTGACGTTGTTATAACCGTACTATAAACATACACTCAAGTGCTAAAAAGAAAATACAAGAAATAAATTAACTAAAAATAAAATAAGAAGATAAATTACAACGAAAAAATTAAATTACATAAATATAAAGAAGAGAAAAAGAAACAAAATTAAATTACAGGAAAAAAAATTACTTAAAAAATTTAATTCTATGGAATAATAAATTAACAGAATAAATAAAAAGTATAAAGAAAAATAACTCAGAAATTAAATTATTGAAATTTAAAGAAATTTAAATTACCAAAATTAAATTACAGATTCACTTTTTTTTAATTTTTTATAATTTTTAAGGAAAGCAAAAAAAATTACTTAAAAAAAAACTAATTCTATGAATTAATTCTACGAATAAATTAAAATAAATTACAAGATAAACAAAACAAATTACAAAGAAAAGTAAAGCAAAAATTAAAGTATAAAAATTTAAAGAAATCACACAATAAAATTAAATTACAAAGATTTAAATTACAGAATTAAATTACAAAAATTTAAATTACAAAAATTAAATTGTAAAAATTTAAATTACAAAAATTAAATTATAGAATTATTTTTTTTATAAGGAAAAAAATACAAGAAAACAAAAAAAAATTAATTTAACAAATTAAAATAACTTACCTCCCCGGCAACGGCGCCAAAAACTTGTTGTGCAAATTTTAATGAACTCGCAAGCGCACGAATCTATTGTAGAATAGATTAATGGTGACGAGTGTCGATCCCACGAGGAGGTTGATTTTAATTATGTGCTGAATTAATTTTCTTTTTAATGGGAACAATTAAATTATAGTAATTCTATTCTAAATTGTGAAATAAAATGGCAGGAATAATTGAAACTATAACTGTTATAATAAAGCACTTGGGTATCCGGATCTTCATCAACATGCTCCATGGGCTAAATATTCCATATTAATACCAATTAAATCATAAAGGGGGATTCCACACCTTATGAACCACTCTCCAATAAGTATGGTGCCAAGGGCTTATCGTGCCAAATAATAATAACCTTGTACTAGGGTGCCGATTTAACCGGTACAACGAATTCAGACAAAGACTATTATTATTTGTCGACGAAAAGTCAAAACAACCACAAATATTAGAAGGGAAGAGAAAGTAAATTTACCAAATTAAGCCCATGGAACATATTGAGACTTCACCTTCAACCCAAGCTCAAAAGAAATTAGCCACTCATATTTTAACTAAGGATAAAAAAGGAAATTTTATTAAAATACAAAGAAACTACAAGAAAGAGAAGGAATTTCAGAAATCTAAGCTTAGAAATGAATTCAAGGGTGCCAAATTAGGGGGGGAGAGCCCCCTTTTTATAGATACATTGAGTGAATCGTGACCATCGGATTAAAAACAATTCGGATGCTCAGGATTGCGCCACGTCATCAGTCAACAGTCAACAGTCAACCGTCAACAGTCAACATTTGTACAGTAATGCCGCCTGAATAGTAAATAATCCCATGTAAACGCATGTACTGTACACCCGATTTCTACTCCAATGAGATGCTGCCACGTCATCGATCTACAGTACATAAGAAATTTAGTCCAATAAGATCGTGACACATCATCGGTCAACGCCACGTCATCGGTCAATGCCACATAAGCAGTCAATCCACATAATTCGTCCAATCAGATACTGCCACGTCGTAGGTAGTTGCCACATCATCGGTCCGTATACATGAACAGTGTCGTGAACAGTGTCGTGAACAGTACCGTACGTATGAACAGTACCGTATGTGTGAACAGTACTTTTTCCTTTAATGCTCTTCTTAAGGTTTTCGACCGTCCTGAGTCCAAATATGATGTCCGTTTTGCTGTCTGATCACTCGTTTATTGTGAAACGATTATGATACCCCTAAAATACATAAAATACACAATTATAATAAAACACATATAATTAAATAACAAAATACTTAAATAAATAAAAGTAGCAATGTTAGTGAGATTTAAAGTATAAAATGACGATTTTCTCCTTTATAAATATATACTTTCTAACACTCAACACATACACCAAGTGTAATTTTCTCTCTGCTGTTTTTAGACCAAGATCTATGGTTGCCTCCATGAACTCTTTATGTTTGCCATAATGAAACCCAGAAAGCACACAAATGTTCTTGAATTGTTTACTGAAAGTAGCTGCCATTAAGATAATGTTCAAAAACAACTTGTGAGTGCTCAGTAAAAAGAAAATCGTATTTAAAGACCTTGGTGACAGTTGGTTACAGCTGTGTATGGGACATTATGTCAATTAACGTGTAAGGCACATGGCTCAAAAGTAAAAAAGAAAATTGTAAAAAGAAAAAGTAAATGAAATTACTAAAAACAATAATGCAAATAATAAAATAACAGTGAAATAAAAGAACAGAGAGGTAAAAGGATATTTACAGATAGTTGTGATTGTGGCTCACATCTTCCTCTGGTTTTACGTCCAGAAACGGCTTGAACACCCTCTATGGGTCGAGGATAGGCTTCCCATCCAGTTTTCTTACAAACTGCAAACAGGGTCTTTTATAGTCAGATTCCTGAGACTATAGTTTGTACATTCTTTCCGAAATAATGACCATAACCGAAGTATTGCATTTTGGACATATCTACTGGGATACGTTTCAAGAGACAAAAGGATATCATCCAATGACTCCTTATTCAAGCCATCCCTAATGAATTGAATCTTATCTTCTTTGTTATCAGACATCATTCCTAAATAACATGATTTTTTTATTGCATATCATTCTGGCACATTTATGACAAGCAACAGAAAGTCTTCGAGCTCGTCGTTTTCTCGGATAATTTCCTTTACCACAACCAGGCATGTATGCAATAAATTTAGGAGGTAAATCACCTGCTAAGCAAACTTTTGCCTCGATTAACTAACGGATGTCAGCAGGGATGTTATTCCTCATAAGCAATCGCATGTGTTCGGACCAAGCTTTATAAATGGTGAGAAGAGCATTATGAGGAAGTGAAAGAAATCGCTTGTGAAGTTTTCCTAAGATCTCGTCTTTTTCCATGCCTTCGTCTCAGAATATCAATTATTATAGGAAACTGAAGGGACCGATTTGATTGTCACGGAGTACCGTTATTCACCATTTGATTGGGGTTACAAACTTTAAACACACAAAGCAAACTAAAACACACAAACAAGAAAATAAATTAAAACACACAAAACAAACTAAAATCGTCCTCTTATTGAATTTACCTCAAGCTCCAATTGGATGTTATAGATGCCTCTCTCAATTTCTCTGAGATCTCTTTCTAAATACTCAACATGGGCTACTAACTCTAGTGGTTGTAGCTGCCAGATATGATGTATTTTACAAAATCATATATGACCTCTGAGATGAGATTGAATATGTCGAAACTGTCTAAGAATGCTGAAGAAATACTTTTTAGTTGACATATTCGTGAGGAAAATGATAAAAAATAAAAGCTTAAGTTAAACAGACACACTTTCATAAACATAATTAAAAATAAAAAAAAGACAACTTTAAATCACCAAAAGGAAACGAAAAGAAAAAATGTCAGGTCATTTCAATGTTTTGTGCTGTTTTCTTCACATGGTTGGTATTCGTGATATGACTTTACTTTTCTGACCATTAACTTTAAAAATTACACCGTTTCTTGGATTCTTAAATTTAATGGCTCCATATGGAAAAACATTATGATTAGTAAATAGACCAGACTATTGAGAGCATAACTTACTTGGAGAAACGTGCCATTGAGAATTGAATAAAAATACTTTCTGACCTGGTGTGAAAGATTTTATAATGCTCTGCTTGCCACGGAGGATTTTCATTCGCTTTCTGTAGTCTTTAGCATTTTTGTTGTTACGAATCTTCTATGGTTTTGTCAGTTGTATCCTCCTTTTTAAACTAAAAATGGGGTCAATGATGTCTCTGTTCTTTTGTTTGTAATTAGGAGAGGATGAGATGATTTCTGACAATCTTTTTTCTTTTTCTAAGAATATAGAATTCAAAGGATTGAGTGAAGGTTTGAGCTCAATTCCTGGTGGTGATTCTGATGATGAGATTAGATTTTCTTTCAATGGTGCCAATTGCTCTATCCTTGTCTTCCACTTATCAACCTCCATGTATGACGATGAATCCAATAAGGCATTAACCTCATCAATCGTCCTGTCAATATTAAAATTCAAACCAAAGTGAGTTAAACATATCAGTAAAGGGTCATCACTAAGGTTTAAAAGAGATGTATGATCAACCAATTCATCAATTAAATCCACATCTACAATTTCATCATCTGTACTGTGAGGTTGTTTGGCAATGTTGAAAATATTTAGTTCCAGAGTCATATTGCCAAATGACAACTGCATATTTCCAATCTTGCATTGAATGTGAGCATCGGCAGTTGCCAAAAATGGACGACCCAAGATAATGGGGACATGCTTCCTTGAATCCTGAACTGGTTGAGTGTCAATTAAAATGAAATCAACAGGAAAATAAAACTTATCTACTTGGATAAACATGTTCTCCACAATACCACGTGTATTTTCATGGATCGATCTGCAAGCTGTAACACCACTGGAGTTGGGTGTAATTCTCCCAGTCTAAGTTTCACAAATATAGAGTAAGGTAACAGATTTACACTAACTCCTAAATCCAACAAAACATTCTCAATTGTGTGGTTCCCTATACTACATGAGATAGTGGGGGAGCTTGGGTTTTTACATTTTAGAGGCATTTTATGTTGGAGTATAGAACTAATATTTTCTGTTAGAAAGGCCTTTTTCTAAACATGAATATTTCTCTTTTTAGTACATAGGTCTTTAAGAAACTTGGCATATGATGACACTTGTTTTATAGCTTCAAATAAAGGGATGTTAACACTTACCTGTTTGAAGATTTTAAGAATCTCACCTGTGGATTTTCCTTTCTTCCTTTTAGCTAACCTCTGAGGAAATGGAGTTTTAGGAACATATTCTCGTGGGTTGGTTTCCTCTTTCTCCTCTAATAATGATTCCTCAGTGTTCACAGGTACAATCTGAGTTAATTTTGGCATCTCCACTTTGTTGTCGACTTCTTTTCCTTTTCGCAAGGTCATTACTGCTTTGACTTCTCCATGCTGTTGTGGCGAACTGGTACTTATCTCATGCACTCCTTTAGGGTTTGACACTGGTTGACTTGGGAATTTGCCTTTCTCAACAATTATTGCTAGGGTTTGAACTGAAGAGGCAAGTTAGCCTACCATTTTCTCGAGATTAGAAATTGATTGGGCCTATGAGTTGAAGCCCGCTCTCATCTCATTTCGTAATTCATCAATGGTGTGGTTCTGCTGCTCGATCTTGGAGTTAGTAAGATTTTTGATATTTTGGAATGTATCCTCCCATGGTTTGGGTTGAGAATGGTTTGGATTTTGATTGTATGGTCTAAATGGTGGTTGAGAGGCTTGAGACATTTGAGGAACTGGTTGCATCAGTGGAGGTGGAACTGATGGTCAATTTTGTTGGAATCCTTAAGACCATGAAAAATTGAGGTGATCTCTCCATCTAGGGTTATATGTGTTGGAGTAAGGGTTGTAGTTTGATGGTTTTCTCATGACACCTATGGCATTGGCTTGATCTGAATATGAGTCATGGTCATGTGGCTCTGTTGATTTAGCGGTTGTCAAAGATGCTATTTGTCGAGCAAGGCCTTCGACCATCTCTTTGACTTCTTTAATTCCTGAGCTTAACTCACCAATGTTAACCTCATTCACTCCCTTAATTCTCCTGGTATTTCTGAGTGATCGACTCTGTTGTTGAGAATTATCCGATTGCCACTGGAAGAATTCCCAAATCTCTGATGCGCTTTTGGACATTAACTCTCCTCCACTGGTTGTCATTAGCCATTCTTGCATATGTGACAATAATCCCTCCAAAAAGTATTGGCATTGGTGCTATTTCTCGTATCCATGATGTTGACACTTTAAGAGTAGCCCATTAAATCGCTCCCATTCTTCAAAAAAACTGCTCGTCGTCTCTTTAGGTAAACTCTGAAATTTTCCTGCGAATAACATTGGTTTTATGAACTGGGAAATATTTATTTCAAAATTTAGTTATCATTTATTCCCATGATGTAATGCTATTAGCAGGCATTGTATTAAACCATAAACAAGCTCTATCTTTAATGAAAATGGGAATAATCTAAGTTTAACATCATCATCTAAAAAATTCTCGTATTTAAAAGTTTGACAAATAGCATGAAAATTATTCAGATGACAAATAGCATGAAAATAGCACACTAGGTTTTAATTCAAAACTCCTAACAGCTACATTTGGGTACTTTATGCATAATATGCTTAAATTAGCTAAAGGACTAAAATAATCCTTAAATGGCCTCTCTTGTGGTTCTGGTTGCTGATTTTGTAGATCCATTTCAAATTTCTTTTTTAAAACAGTGTGTTTGTGTGTGCGAAGTGTTTTTTCAAAATCTAGGTCTAAAGGTTCAAGATTAGGTGATAATGACCTTCGACTGTGCATGCAAAGAAGAAAATAAAATAAATAAAAATAAAGAGGAGAGAGAAATTATGATATTAACCTTATAACGTTGTTACAACCTTATTATAAATATACACTCAAGTGCTGAAAAAAAATTACAAGAAAGATTAACTAAAAATTAAAAAAGATAAATTACAACGAAAAATAAAAAATTAAATTACAGGAAAAAATTTAAAAGAAAATAACAAAAAAAATTAATTCTATGGATTAATAAATTAACAAAATAAAAAATTATAAAGAAAAATAACTCAGAAATTAAATTATAAAAATTTTAAGAAATTATAAAGAAATTGAATTATTAAAATTAAAAAAAATAAATTACCAAAATTAAATTACAGATTCACTTTTTTTAATTTTTTAAATTTTTTATAATTTTTTTAAAGAAAGCAATAACAAAAGAAATTTACTTAAAAAAACTAATTTTATGAATTAATTCTATGAATTAATTAAAATAAATTAATAAGATAAACAAAAAAAATTACCAAGAAAATACACTCAAGCACTAAAAAGAAATAAAATGAATAGATTAACTATTCAAACGGTGACTATTGACTGTTGACTGATGAGGTGGTGCAATCCTGAGTGTCCGAACTGTTTTTAATCCGATGGTCACGATTCACTCAATGTATCTATAAAGAGGGGGCTCTTCCCCACTAATTTGACACCGCTGAATTCATTTTTAAGCTTAAATTTTTATAATTCACTCTCTATCTTGTAGTTTCTTTGTATTTTAGTAAAAGTTCTTTTTTATCCCTAGTTAAAAATATAAGTAGCTAAGTTTCTTTTAAGCTTAGGTTGAAGGTGAAGTCTCAACATGTCTCATGATCTTAATTTGGTAAATTTACTTTCTCTTCCCCTCTAATATTTGTGGTTGTTTTGACTTTGTCTAGATACCGCCCTAGTTAAATCGGCACCCTAGTACAAGGTTATTATTATTTGGCACGATAAGCCCTTGACACTATATTTATTGGAGCGTGATTCATGAGGTGTGGAATCCCCCCTTATAATTTAATTGGTATTAATATAGAATATTTAGCCCATAGAGCATGTTGATGTAGATTCGGATACCCAAGCACGTAATTTCAATAGATTTCAGTTTAATTTAATTTATGCCATTGTAATTTAAATTTAAGCATAGTTTATATCAATCTCACCACAAATTCATTCGAAAATTAATTCTGCATATAATTAAAATCAACCTACTCGTGGGATTGTTGTGCAAATTTTATTAAACTCGCAAGCGCACGAATTTATTGTAGAATAGATTAATGGTGATGAGTGTCGATCCCACGAGGAGGTTGATTTTAATTATGTGCTGAATTAATTTTCTTTTAATGGAAACAATTAAATTGTGGTAACTTTATCCTAAATTGTGAATTAAAATGGCCGGAATAATTAAGAATAAAACTTATTATAATAAAACACTTGGGTATTCGGATCTGCATAAATATGTTTCATGGGCTAAATATTCCATATTAATGCCAATTAAATCATAAGGGGGGATTCCACATCTCATAAACCACGCTCAAATAAATATGGTGTCAAGGACTTATCGTGCCAAATAATAATAACCTTGTACTAGGGTGCCGGTTTAACCAGGGCTGTATCTATACAAGACTATTATTATTTGTCGACGAAAAGTCAAAACAACCACAAATATTAGAGGGGAAGAGAAAGTAAATTTACCAAATTAAGCCCATAGAACATGTTGAGACTTCACCTTCAACCCAAACTTTAAAAAAAATTAGCCACTCATATTTTAACTAAGGATAAAAAAGGAAATTTTATTAAAATACAAAGAAACTACAAGAAGGAGAAGGAATTTTAGAAATCTAAGCTTAAAAATGAATTCAGAGGTATCAAATTAGGGGGGGAGAGCCCCCTTTTTATAGATACATTGAGTGAATGTGACCATCGGATTAAAAACAGTTTGGATGCTCAGGATTGCGCCACGTCATCAGTCAACAGTCAACATTTACACAGTAACGACGTCTGAATAGTAAATAATCTCATGTATACGCATATACTATACACACGATTTTTGCTCCACTGAGATGCTGCCACGTCATCGATCTACAGTACATAAGAAATTTAGTCCAATAAGATCGTGACACATCATCGGTCGATGCCACATCATCGGTCAACGCCACATAAGCAATCAATACCACATAATTTGTCCAATCAGATACTGCCACGTCATAGGTAGTTGACACATCATTGGTCCGTATACATGAACAGTGTCGTGAACAGTACCGTGAACAAGATCATGAATAGTACCTTGTATAGTACCGTATATGTGAACAATGACTTTTTCTGTTAATGCTCTTCTTAAGGTTTTCGACTGTCCTAAGTCCAAATATGACGTCCGTTTTGCTGTTTGATCACTCATTCATTGTGAAACGATCATAATGCCCCTAAAATACATAAAATACATAATTATAATAAAACACATATAATTAAATAACAAAATAAAAGTAGTAATGTTAGTGAGATTTAAAGTGTAAATATACACTTTCTAACACTCAATAGGGATCGACACTCGTCACCATGAATCTATTCTACAATAGATTCGTGCGCTTGTGAGTTCAATAAAATTTGCACAACACTAGTCATAGTAGAATAATTTTGTAATTCATATTGTTCACTACTAGGTTTTCAGATTTATGTTTGGAAAATCAAAATAAATTTAGTTCTTAACTAATTAGCTTCACACTATGTTCAAAACATTCTTGAAGATGTCTAATTTAACATAGTTTCAAAGCATTCTTGAAGATATCTAATTTGATATATACAAAACCTAGAATGAAAATAATCAATTTGTACTTTTGCCATTTAACCATGCTGCCTAATTTGTAACAAATAACAAAGATCAAGAATAAAAATTTAACCCAAATCTTCTTTCTCAACACAAAATACACTTAAATTGATAAAATTTTGATCTTATGAATCTCCCTCTTATTTTGCTCATGGCAATAGCTAGGAAGGGGAGAGTTTCTTCTTCCTTCTTTTGTCATTTCTCTCTTCCTATTCTTTCTTTCTTCTTTTCCTATCTCTCTTTCTTGTGAAGATGTTATTTGTTTTTCTTTTTGTACTAATAGGATTAGTAAGGATAAAAAAACTAATGCTGTAATAAAAGAACTAAAAGCTATAACAAAAGAAATAAAATGCCCTAAAAGAATTGAGGCATAAAATAATTATTAAATTTTGTTTAAGTAAGAATCAAAATGAATTGAGAAAAATTAAATAATGACTTAATTGATCGAAATTAAGTCAATTAAGTTATTAGATTAAAAAAAAAAGCAACCTTACAAAGGTTTGTTTGTCAAACATTTTAATTTTGGAATTTTATTAATCTTATATAATTTTTAAAAAATTTATTTATTTAACTTATATATGATTTTTAGATATTTACATTTAATAGAAAAAAATAAATTTTTGTACTTTTATCTAAATTAAAAAATATTTGAATAAGAAGAAAATATTATATTCTTCTTATATTATATTCTAAAAATATCTCTATAAAATTATACTTATTTCTTGAACCCTAAAACTTAATCCCCTTTTTTGTTTTTATTTATAGGGAATAAATCTCAAATAACAATATTTAAGATTTTTATATTTATGAAAAAATAAGATTCACTTATATTCATATATTAAAAAAATAACTTGCCATTCAGATATATGTATTCATACTTGTTCACATTTCAAATGAAAAAAAAATACTACCTAATTCTAATGATATTACTTATATATTAGGAAACATAAGACTGAAAATAATTTTTTTGGTTTTCCCTTTCTAATGTCATGCAGTACCTTTTTTTTTTTAATTTATCAAGTTAATGTTTAGGAAACTACTTTATAATCAGGTTCTAGAGATAAATTTGAGATTCGAATTCCAATATCCCCTTATTCATAGAAGACTAGATCTAGAAAACCCTCTAAAAAATCTCTTCCAAAATCTAGCCATAACTTTACAGACATTTTAATGTCTGAGCTTCAAGTTTCTTAGACAAAATGAGAAAAACACCCATTATATATTGTAATTGCTAATTCAATTTCATCATCCACAACTATCACTCTCATTAACATCAAGCCCTACAAACAATGCTATCATCTAAGCTATCGATTTTGAGCTAGTTTTTTAGCCAATCAAACCTGAACACATGCCATCTATATCTATGGCTATCATAATATACAGACAAGAAGTTTTCTTTGTTGTGAGGTTCAATCAATCCATAGTAATAATACATGTTAGTAGGATGTATTCGATCATGTTAGTAAATATTCTAGTTATTTGTTGAAACTCTAAAGGCACCTAACACATTATTACAAAAAGTAGTACAAGATTGTTGAACCATAAACTTAATGCAATTTGATGAAATCCAAGCCCACATTATAGAAGTTTCTTATGGTAAGTGTGGTTAGTATGGTTAGTGAAGTAGGTATGGTTGCCAAGATTTATGGTAGTAGGCATGGTAGGTAGGATTTATGGTGTTGACATGTGTGGTTAAGATTAATTTAGTAGATAAAATAATGTGGGGTTGTCATTGCTTTGTCTTACATGTAAATATCGTTCTCTCATTTGGTTTATGTATAAAATCTAAGAAGAAGAAAGCATATAAAGCAAAACAAAGATTGTAAGAGTGATTTGTGAGAGTTTGTGAATTATATTTGTAATGTTCTTAAGTTTTCTCTAATAAAAACCATCAAAGAAATGCTTGCCTACTTTTTCTATCCATGTTTACATGTGCCAACTTAAATTCTTTTCGAATGACATCAATGAAATGCCTTGTCCATTTCTTTTTCTAGGTTTACATGTGCTAATGCAAATTCTTTTAAAATGACATCAAGTCAAAGTCTTGATAGTTGATTGTTGACTAGCTGTCAACCTAAGTTTCTCAAGGTTTTTCAATGTTTTGCACTCATCCATGCATTCAAAATTTCTAAATTGTCAGTTATTTAGTGAATTATGGCAAATGATAATATGCTATCATTGTTAGTTTCACAATAAAAAGGAAGCAAGTTTGACAACTAGAGTATTAAACTAAAGGCTTTATTAGGTGCAGATGATATATGGAAAGTTGTGGGAAAAAGCTTTATTGTGCAAGAATATAAAGTTATTTTAATTATTACAGAAAAGGAAAATTTGAAAGATTTAAAGAAAAAAGAAGATAAAATAAAGTATCTTATTTTTCAATTATTTGATGCAGACATTTTTTAAAAGATTGTTAGAGCAACCTCCTAAAAAGAAGCATGGAAAAAGTTAGAGACCTTTTGTAAAAGAGTAGGACAAGTTAAGAAGGTTTATCTCTAAATATTATAAGAAGAATTTGAGTCATTACATATGAAGATATCCAAGTTTATTTCTAACTTTTTCACTTGAGTTATGACTGTTTCCAATGAATTAAAAAGAAATAATAAGGAGTTAAAAGAGGTAAGAATCATTGAAAATATACTTCGATCAACAGACTTAAAGTTTGACAATATTTTTGTGATAATTAAGGAAACAAATGATTTAGAGGCTATAACAATTGAATAACTTCAAGGAAGGCCACAAATCTATGAAGAAAAAATTGAAAAAAGAAGCAAAGAAATGAAGAACAACTTAAAATTGTATCCAATTTGAAGAAAAAAAAAGAAAGCTTTACCAATCAAAGAAGACATTATGTTTGAAGTAGAGGCCAAGGATAAGGTAGAGATTATGGTTATAAATAAAGCTCTACTAGAGGATAATGCAAAGACGAGGTATTATGCTTAAAGTACAATGCTATAATTATCAAAAGTTTATATATTATGCTTTATAATTTAAAGTTTCAAGTATTAGAATTGATGAGAGAATGTATTGAATAGAAGAATGATAAAGATGTGCACTTTTACTAGCACATCAAGGACACTAGGGGAGTCAAAAAAATATATGGTATATTGACAGATGCTAGCAATCATATCAGTAGAAAAATAAATATTTTTATAGAACTAAATAAATCTATTATAATTATTAATATATTTTTGTTAATAAGGTATTAATTAATAATTATTATATTAATTAATTATAATAATAATAACAACATATTAATTATTGTGATTATTTATTCAAAAATGATAATTATTAATATATTTTTATTAATTATTTATTAATATATTAATTAATTATAATTATATTATTTAATTAATAATAATGTATGAATTAATTATAATAATTATATTACTAATTATTATAATAGTATATTAATTAATTATAATAATAAAATATTACTTATTGTGATTATTTATTCAAAAACTATAATTATAAGTATATTCTTGTTAATAACGTATTAATATATTTAAAATAGTAATAATTATATTAATTAATTAATAATAATATATTAAATAAGTAGAATAATTATATTTATTATTGTTATTATTATTATTATTTTATAATATTATATTAATTAATTATAATTATAAAAATATAATTTGAAGGAGGATATTTTTAGAATATTACAAGATCATTAAGGGCAAAATAAAAAGTTCAAAAATTAGGAAATTGATTCCCACTTCCCCCATGGAAATCAATTTTTTATTCTCTATTCGCAAATAATGATGGACCCCACCATTCTAATTACAGTTCCTGTTTTATTTTTACAAAATAAACGTCATCAATTATTTTGATTTCAAATTTCAATTCCCTAATTCAGAAAGTAAACACTTTATAACTTTCTTTATTACTTAAATTTTTAGAAACCCAATTTATTCCCTCTTGGTTGCCTAGTTAATATTTGATTCTTCTTCTTTTTCCTCTACTCCTCTAGCTACTGGCTCTTCATTCTCGTAGCTTTTTCTTTCTCAATTTGTACGTCCTTCTTCGCCTACTCATACACCACAAAATCAGACTGCACAATAAGATTCCTTAAGTTATACTAGAGGCATCCTATCTTCACTCCTTCTTTCAGCCCCTTTATAGCACTCTATGTTTATAATTGTATCTAAAGTGATTAGAAACATGTAGAATATTAAGCATTTTCAATGTAGATAAGAATTTAAAAATAAGTATTTTATAAATATAGAATATAAAAGGTTTGTTACACAAACAATTCGTTACAAAATGTAAAGATTTCTTAGTAATATGTCTTAAAACCAATGCCATAAAAAAACGTATAGTCTTTATGCTTAGATAGAAACACAGCTGAACCTATTGTGTAACTCGAGATCTGTGATTTTCATATGCACTTCGCCTTGATTGAGACTTAGTATAGTTTGTCTTACTCTTTAATTCCTGCAATGTAAGAACTATATGAGTTAATGCTAGGTAAATAAACACTTGATGCATGTATTAGCTACTATACACGTGAATAACAATATGAAATGAGTGCAAATTTCTTTTCATAAAACTTAGCAATATGAAAGAACTTGGTTAGGACTCTCGGTTTGTTGTACTATAAGGTTGGCACTAAACGATATGTCCTTGGACTTAATTAATTGATCTCTTGGGCGTTACGTATCACTATCTCTAAAAAATCTTCTTTTGACTTAACTTAGAGGGCTTGTCCTCTTTGTAAACTTTACCACTTAATAGTACAATAACTCATTTGAAAAAGATTCTTAAAAACATATTCTCTACGAAATAATTCATGAAATGCATATGCCCAATGCAACTGATGTCATAGTAGATAAATTTTTTAGATGTATAATAAAAGCAAAATATAAAACTTTTTTAAGACAACATTATTTAGCATAGGTAGCAGCACTGTCTATATAGAAACTCAACAAATCGAATTATAATATAGGCGGCAGGTTCGACCATATAAGGAGTAAATAACAAACATCATATCTTAAGCGACAGAGCTGACCATGACAGAATAATATAAAAGTATCATACATTAAGTGGTATAGCCGATGATACAATCAAGCAAGTAGTAAAGCATCACATTGTAGACGGCATAGCCAACCATGACATAATAAAATAAAAGCATCGCATATTAGGTGACATAGTCGACCATACAATCAAATAAGTAGCAAAACATCACATTATAGGCGGCATAGCCGATAATATGAGGATGATTAAGATGATATTATGATATAGGCAGCATAGCGAGCCATATAAAGATTTGATATTATTTAAAACTCAACTTAGCATATTTTAAAAGAATTATTATTCAAAGTTAATTTAAATATATTTTCTTACATTACAGTTTAAGTGAAGTGTTACTTACCTTTTTTTCTTGATTCCTCTAAACCTTCATTCCTAACTTGAGAATTTCTCTATTAATAATGCTTTAGCTTAAAATAGAAACAAATTGGATTTCTACGATTTATGAAAAATGAAAGGGCTAGAGGGGTATTTATAGGATTTTCTGAGGCCAATGGATGACTAAGATTTTGCCACCATAACTCTTAATTAATGGCAGAGATTTATTTTTTTCATAAATATCTTAATAATTTCTAACATTCTAAAATATCTCTACAACATCTTTTATTGCATCATTATTTATGTCATCGAAATTCTAGAATTTTTAAATATTTCTATAAATATATCTTATTACGTCATCATTGATGTCATGGCTTATGTCATCATAATTTTAAAATTTCTAAATATTTTTACAAGCATCTCTTATTGTATCATTACTTATGTCATCATTCATGTCATTATTATTCTAGAATGTACAATGATGAATACTTTTATATTATTGTTATTTTTATTTTGGTACTCAAGAAAACTTTTTAATTAAAATCAATTCTATTATATTCTAGTGCAAAAGTTAGATCTCACACCTCTTAAGGCCTAAGGGTAATTAAATGCTCTGAGATCAAGAATAGCACGATGGTACCTTTTACCAAACTCCGAGGGACGCTTATTTTCTCTTTGCCTCATGCTTATAAGTTTTGTTATATCATCTTCTGAGGCTATTACTCCACAGAACTATTATGCAAACTCTTGACACATATACTTGAAAGTCTTAATACTCTTTAAGGGTAGCCTCTAATAACACTCGTGTGCTCACCTCTCTAAGGTTAACAAGAATACCTTGCACCTTTACGCTTGGGACAAACTCAGTATTTTGGTCATATCGCTAAAATAGTCAATATATACTAAAAGGGTAAGTTCTCTTAGGATTCTTAAGGTCGAGAAAATGAATTCCTTCAGAATTACTACGCTCATAATTTCTACTGAGAAAGAAGACTCCTTATCCAACATTATTCTTTAACTCAGTGCTCTGTTATGGCCTTGCATCTCATTTATCACCTCTGTTAATCTTTGTACCTTTCCTTCTAACTCTATGACTCGACCAAGATCACGTACAACCTGATCTTACTCTTGCTTAATGTTATATAGGTGTTGTCTGAGCTTTTTTCCTCAGTGTTTACTATCTTGTCACTATTGCCTATATTTAACCTTCTATGGAATTGATTTCTTGCCTCATGGTTAGATTCCTCTAAAGATGGATTGTTAGTGCCACTCTTAAACACCCTATTAATTTGGTTTCTCATAGTATTACTCTCTTTGCCATGATTCTTTCTACTACCAAGCGCTAAGATGACCAGTAGTGCCATTGCTCCCTATACTTTTGTCATGAATTCTTCTCTGCTTACTCCTTAGCTCATGTAAGATGATTGTTCGGGTCTCTATTTGCTTTTTAATCCCCTCTATCCTCTTGTACATTTCTCTTTTCCACGCTTTAATAACTGTCTCCATTAGAATAATGGATTTATTAAGCCCAAACTTCGCCTTTAGGCACTATTTCTTCCTACATCTATAACTGTACTCCTTTTTCATATGCTTTGCTCTGTCAATGGCAGCTTTTCGTTCAAGTCCCCATAGACAACGACAAAAATTATTGATATAAGGATTTGGTGTACTCGTTTGACACCAAAATTCCTTCTCAACACTTGAAGTTGTAGTTAGTAGGGGATGATCTCGAGCTACTTTGTTTCTCGATGAGATGAGCTTTAGATTATTGAACTCTTCCTTGGTAAACTCCTGCACACACAATAGTCAGTTAGTGGATGTCAGTGGTTTTTTCAACGTAAACCCTCTGAGACTTAAGTTAGCAATCTGGGTTTATTTAGAAAAACTACACCACTGATCTCGTGGCTCTATTATAATTTTTAGGACATTGAATTCTAAAGAAGTTATCATTGAGATCTCAAAACAAGAATTGCAAGTGGATTCTTTTTAGACCTATTTAATGTCTAAGTGTCTAATCCTTTTACCATTATTAAATGTTCCCTTCATAGCCTGTTTGGGCATTTAGTCTCCACACTCCTTTGTTCATCACTAAGTCAGGTATTCTGTCACGAGCATTATAACTATTGTTGAGTGGTTTCAAGCCTGGAATCTTAAGAAAGAATTCACGTGCTGATAATTACCATTGACTGAGTCCTTTGGCCCTGGATCCTTCTCAACTTCCTTATAATTCATCCAACAGTCGTACAAGATAGCTCCTCACTTATGAGCACGTAGTTTCTACATGTAAATATCAAAAGCTCTTCATCTATGATCACATGGCTTCTGCTAGGATACTTCTGATCGAGATGTTATACACCCTAAATATGGAACATATATACAATTCAATGAACATACATTTTAATCAACTAAAAATTTACTGTATTTTACAAATCTAATCATAAATTAAACTAATCTTGGACTATGATTCTAGAAACTATATTTAATTTATATGTAACCAATTTTGTCACCTCTGATGGCTTGTGGCAGTGGTCTCTCTTTGATTAGTTTCTCCCACACTATATTTTACTGCGGATAGCCATAATTAAACCCTCTATTTTCAGTAGAGATCGAGACTGTTTTTTTGGGCCCATTCAAGCTCTGGTAGTTTTACAGCAAAATCTACTTATAACCTATTAATGAGTAAAACTTATTCTACAACAGATTTGAGATGACAGCTCATTTGGAAGTGGTAGGGACCTCAACATGTAAAAACTTTCTTTCGACTTACTATCCAAGAAAAAATTCAATGCAAAGCCGAACTTTATAAAAGCCTTTATTGTAATGAGGCCATAGAGAATGTTCATGCTCTTCACGATTGTGTAGTAGTTCAAGGAATCTGGAGGAAACTTCTTATGGGCCATGTTTATGATACATTTTTAACTTTGCCGTTGGATGAATGGATATTCCAAAATTTAAAGTATGGGGAATTGAATTTTGTATACAGCTGTAATTGCTGTTTGGTTTCTAAGAAAATGAAAGGAAATTTGTAAACTGAAAGTTCTGTTTTTCTTATTATTAAGAAGCTGAAGATCATTGATATTTATACACACGAGCTAAAGATTTTATACACACCACACACATCATTTGCTGCTAATTATCTTGTTAACAAACTATAACAAACTCCAGCTGACTCAGCTGCCAAGTCAGCAAGAATATTAACGAATTAACTAACTGATATTTATTATTCTTAAGATTCCCCTCAAGCTTAAGGTTTCGGAAAAACATTAAGCTTGTTGCACAAATAAGCAAAATGGTCATAGGCGAGAGGTTTAGTAAGAATATCTGCCACTTGATCAAAGCTGGGAACATGAGCAATGGAGAGTTCTTGTTTGGCTATATGATCTCAAATAAAATGAAGATCAAGTTCTATGTGTTTGGTGCGTGAGTGATACTTGGGATTGCTAGCCAATGCTTCAGCACTCTTATTGTCACAATAGAGCAGAGGCAATTGGTGCAAAGAAAACTTGAGTTCTTGTAACAGATAGGTAATTCAAAGTATTTCAGAGGTTGTAAAAGCAAGATTACAGATTGATTTTTCTCTCACACAATTTTTTAAGATTACAAATCAATGCTCAATGCCCAATGTGTGAGTAGATGAAGTAGAAAAAGAAAATATTCTTAAGCTCAATTGTATATCTGTGAATATGCTCAGTAGATGTATTGTTGTTCCCTTCTTATTTGACTTGGATGAACTTATTTATAGTTAGAGCCGAAAAATAGCCGTTATTCCACCTTTTTTACAGAAAATGGATTACTGTTAGTCGTTAATGGATAACCGTTTTCTCTGGTCAATGTTACCGTTGGCCTTGATTTCAAATTATCGATTGATCGTTAATAAATGCTCTTTTGCCGTTAGAATCCAGGGACCTACATAACAAAAATCCTCTTTCCGTTTTTGCTAAACAGTTAAAGACTAATAAGAATGTTAGTCTGGATATTATCGGTTAGCCGTTATATATTAACGGTGTATCATTAATTTCCAACAACTTATAAAATAAAATTCTTAACTGATTTCCTTTAAACAGTAAATGATTAACAAAATAAGTGAATTTGGATATTATCGGTTAGCTGTTATATATTAACGGTGTACCGTTAATTTCCAGCAACTCATAAAACTGAAAGCTTAACCGGTCTCCTTTAAACGGTAAAAGATTAACAAAATAAGAGAATCTAGATATTATCGGTTAACCGTTATATGTTAACGGTTAGCCGTTTTAATTCCAGTGTTTGATTTGTTGAAGTTCTTAGAAAACAACCTCTCTGTATTTTATCGGTTAACCGTTAAAAATTAACGGTTTACCGATTATGCCTGGAAAACCATATTTTTGTGCAGAATGTTCCAAATTTCTCTAATGCTTGTAAACACATGCAGAGAGTTTTAACTTTTAAGAAAAATATCTGAATTTTCAACAAATATTATCAACAGAGATTAATTGTTTGTTATCATCAAAATCAATAAACAAAACATGTATATGTTAACATTCTCCCCCTTTTTAATGATGACAAACAATTAAAAATATTGTGCTCCTCCTACATATATGACTTAAAACATTTCTGTCAAAATAACATGCTTTAGATGCACAAGATTTTTATGTTTTTCTCCCCCTTCATCATCAAAAGAACATGGTTTAGATGCAGAATATAATTTTAGAAAAAACAAATTTGGGCGGAGTCTCCCCTTAATATTTTAGAAATCCTTAAGTACAATATAAGAGCAAAAACACTTCCAAAAGCAAACATACACATTCCAACAACTCCAATTACATATAAAAAACAGTCCCAAAATCAAGCATACACATCCAACAACTCCAATGCCAGACAATTCAGAATAATATAGGCAGTCATAAGAAAAGCAAATGTGTATAAAATCAAATAGTGCATCCATAACAAATATAGTTAAGAGAAAATACAATCAAAATATGAACTGTTTATGTGAAACAACAAAACAAACTGGAACTAAGAGGCTCGTTATGAAGAAGGAGGTCACGTAGATGTAGGTCGCGTAGAAGTAGGTCGCATAAAAGTAGGTCTCCTAATGGAAGGTCAGGAAGAGGTAGGTCGTGGAAGAGAAGCTGCTGCAGAGGTGCTTCCAGGTTCATACCCAAAATACCCCAGAAGTTGTCGATGTCCAACAATGATCTCATATTGATGATTGAAGCTCACCTCTTGAAGGCTTTGAAGCTGAGTCCAGAGCTGCTGCTGATCCTGAGAAATAGCATCTAGGTGATCAAGGATCGTTTGCTGGGTCTTAGAAATTTGGCAAACATCAACAACCGGCTGATGCGAAATATCAGAGATAAGGGGCTGTGCTGGAGCTGGAGGCTGCTTAGGAGCATAGCGCTGCTCAAGAGCTGGATGTACCGCGGAGATCGAGGGATGATCTGAATCATGGCAAGATCAGAGGGGGCTGATGATTGAGGAACACGATAAAGAGGAAGTGGAAGACGAGCTCTAAGTTTGAAATCAGGAAGTTGATCGAGAGGATAAATATCATTAAGCATTCTGTCATCCTCAAGAGCAATTAAAGTGTCTTGATTCTTAGCATTGGCAATCTTGTACCATTGGTTGTTCCTCCTAGTGAAACCAGTACTACTAATTGCATCTTGACCAATTTTCTTAGGATCTTTGTACACTGCTTCCCGTAATAGAACATGAAAATGTCGCAATATCCTAGTTATGATACTGCCATAGGGAAGCAAAAGATGGGTGACTACTAGAGTGGTTAACATATGACGCACAATAATATATCCTAAGTTAACAGATCGCCCTCTAAGTAAACTATCCAACAGTCCAATATCCATATGTGTAATCTCATCTGAATGACCCCTCTTAGGTGTGATTATATGTTGTAAAATACTATGAAGAATGCTAGCCTGAAGAGGCAACAACTGAGCCCGAAAAGGTAGACCACATATCTCATCACTAAGTTCTCTACGACGACATATATTTCTCACACCCTCATAAACAAAATCATCAAAGGACAGTTTTTTTCTAGAGGTATAAAATGTAGTACCCTCATCCTTAATCTCAAGAATAACGGTATTAAAAAATTCGATATTAAAATCAATAGATATACCACCAACTACAGTGACTATTCTATCCAAACGGCTAGCTGATAATTCCATATTGGAATAGAACACCCGAACTAGATTGGGGTAGGATCTATCATCAACATTAATGGCTAATTCCCAAGGTCTAAGCATGTTCCTAACACTTCTACCACATACAATGAGGTCTTGAAAATCATCTATGTCCACAAAGTAAGAGTCTAGTACCTGTCTACTCATAAAACGATCCTCAAATCATTTGTTTAATGCGGCTGTAGGGAAGTGTAATCTTTCAAATTCAGAAGTTTCCCGTGGTCGTGTTGGGTTGACAGAGGGTGTATGTTTCCTCCTTTGTGGTCTCCGTGATGACTTAGCCATGAGAAATCTTTCAGAATATGAATTTTGAAGGAAATGAACCGATTATTATGTGAAAAAGAACCAGAGAAAGAATAATTTTGGGACAATATGTTAAGAGATTGTGAAAAAATTGATCAAAATCATCAATCTCCAACCCACTGCTCTTAGGGTTTTGATTTGGGATTTTTCGATTTTGAGTACAATTTGGATTTTTGAATCGGTAGAATCTTCCTAAAGATGATTAAAAGGCTTTTTATTGGTGTAATATGTTGCGAAAAAGGAGAAAATCTGAGAGAAAATGAGATGAAAAACTTTAGTTTCGCAACAATGGCGGAAACAGTGAGAGGGTAAGTGAGAAGGAAAAGGAGAACTATGACTAGTAATATAGTTTATGATATCGGTGAATCGTTTGGAATAAACGGTGAGAGATTAAACTCCTGAGAGTGCATAATGAATAATTGGTCAAAGATTAAGGATAAACGGTGAAGGGGTAATGTTAATATATCTCTTTGTCTCTAATCGATTTACTGTTAATGGTAAACAGTGAAGGGGTAATAGCTGAGATACTTTCAGTCTTTAAACGGCTTACCGTTATCTTCAAATGGTGAGGGGTTAAAGAGTACACAAAATATCTTAGTTTCTGGAGATAAACGGTGAACAGTTTATAATAAAACGGTTATCCGTTTATTTGTTTCGCATATTAGATTCAATATCTGACCATCAAAGATAACATATCAAGATCATGACTTTGATCTGAAAGTATTCTAAGGTCATTTTAATGCCAAATTCATGAACATATGTGTTTTAAAAAATAATTAATTCATACAAAACAAACATAAACATTATTAGGATATTAAAACATCATATCATAAGTTCAGTTATTGAATAAACATAATAGCATTTTTAGAAGTGTCAATGTGAAAATTTCATCATCCCAAGTGCATGCCGAATTTTTGAAAATTGTTCTTCGCAAAGAGGTTTTGTAAAAATATCGGCGAGTTATTTTTCAGTGGAAATAAACTCTAATGCAATATCACCCTTTTGAACATTATCTTAGAAAATGATGTCTAATATCTGTATGCTTGGTTCTAGAGTGCTGAATAGGATTCTTCGAAAGATTAATAGCACTAGTATTATCACATTTTATAGGAATTTGATTAAGTTTAATGCCATAATCTCTAAGTGTTTGTTTCATCCAAAGAGCTTGTGCACAACAACTGCCTGTGGCAATATATTCCGCTTCAGTAGTTGAGAGTGCAACTGAGTTTTGTTTCTTACCTAGAAAAGGCAAGTTCCATTAGTACTTTTGTTATCCACTTCATATCCAGCAAAATCGACATCCGAATAACAATTCAAATCTATATGAGTTCCTCTAGGATACCAAAGGCCAAGATCTACGGTTCCACTCAAATAACGAAAAATTCTTTTAACAACAAGCAAATGAGATTCCTTGGGACATGATTGAAATCTTGCACACAAACATATACTAAACATGCTATCGGGTTTATTTGCGGTTAAGTAAAGTAAAGACCCAAACATACCTCGATACTTTTTAATATCAACTTCTTTACCTTTTTCATTCTTATCAAGCTTGATTGTTGTACTCATTGGAGTGCTCTTGGTGTTTGATTCATCAATTCCAAATCTCTTAAGCAAATCTTTGACATATTTAGCTTGGTTGATGAAAATTCCCTTATTGTTTTGTTTGATTTGAAGTCCAAAGAAATATTTTAATTCTCCCAGCATGCTTATTTCAAATTCCTTACTCATACAGAATGAAAACTCTTTGCAGAAAGACTCATTAGTAGAATTGAAAATAATATCATCAACATAAATTTAAACAACAAGTATGTCTTGGTTTTTATGCTTAACAAAGAGTGTAGTATTGGCTTTTCCCATTGAAAAATCGTTATCAAGCAAGAAATTTTTAAGCCTATCATACCATGCTCTAGGTGCTTGTTTTAATCCATATAATACTTTTGATAGCTTATAAACATGATCTGGAAATTTTTCATTTTTAAAACTAGGTGGTTGTTTCACACAAACTTCCTCCATAATATAACTATTTAGAAAAGCACTTTTGACATCCATTTGAAATAAAATGAAATCTTTATAACATGTATATGCTAGCAACATTCTAATAGATTCTAATCTAGCTACAGGTGCAAATGTCTCATTAAAATCAATTCCTTCTTCTTGGTTGTATCCTTGAACCACTAATCTAGCTTTTTCTTTAAAACTACACCGGATTCATCCATTTTATTTCTAAATACCCATTTAGTTCCTATAATGGATTGATGTTCTGGTTTAGGAACTAATTCCCACACTTTATTTTTCTTAAATTGATTTAACTCCTCTTACATTACCATAATCCAAGATTCATCATTTTCAGCATCAACAAAGGATTTTGGTTCAATTTGAGAAATAAATACAATATGCTCACATGTATTCCTAAGTGATGATCTAGTTGTAACACCTCTAGATGGATCTCCTAAAATGGCATCCTTTGGATGAGAAGAAACATATCTCCACTCCCTGGAAAGTGCTTGAGAAGTATCTTGATTTTATTCTGCACTTATTTCTTCATGTTGCTCCACTTGATTTTCTGCATTCTTTTGGCTGTTCTTTTGATGAATTTTCTTATATATTATCATCTGCATCATCATTAACAGCAAGTTTCTTCGTAGAAAATGTATTAGACTCATCAAAAGTAACATGCATAGATTTTTCCACAGTCAAAGTTCTTTTATTATAAACTCTATAAGCTTTGCTTGAGTTTGAATACCCAAGAAAGATACCAACATCAGATTTTGGATCAAATTTTTGAAGATTGTCTTTTTTATTCAAAATAAAATATTTACATCCAAAAACTTTGAAATAACCAATGTTGGTTTTCTATCTTTCTAAAGCTTATAGAGAGTTTTATTTAGATGAGATCTAATCAACACTCGATTTGAGACATAACAAGCGGTGTTGACGGCTTCAGTCAAAAAATATTTCGGTAATGCATTTTCATTTAAAATGGTCCAAGCCATTTCTTGAATAGATCTATTTTTTCTCTTAACAACTCCATTTTGTTGTGGAGTTCTAGGTGATGAAAATTGATGCTCAATTCCAAAGTCATTACAAAAAGTTTCAAATGCACGATTTTCAATTTCTCTACCATGATCACTTCTAATACAAGAAATAAAATTGTCTTTTTCATTTTAAACCTTTTTACAAAAAATTTTAAATACATCAAAGGTATCATCCTTATTAGCTAAGAACAATACCTATGTGTATCTAGAGTAATCATCCACAATTACAAAAGCATAATACTTGCCATTTAGGCTAGCATATCTAGATGGTCCAATCAAATCCATATGAAGTAATTGAAGTAGTTTTGAAGTAGAAACATGATTCTTGCTTTTAAAAAAAGTTTTGATTTGTTTTCCAAATTGACAAGCTTCATAAATTTTATCCTTTTAAAAATTGATTTTTGGAAGTCCTTTAACCAAATCATTTTTTGAAATTTTTGAAATCAAATCAAGATTTGCATGACCTAGTCTTCTATGCCATAACCATCGATCATCATGCAAGGTAGAGAAACAGTTATTAATGGTAGATGCACAATCTATATTAATAGTATAGACGTTAACACATCTATTTCCTACAACCAGAACTTTTCCATCACATTCATTTTCAATAACGCATTTAGATTTATCAAAAATTATTTTATAACCCTTATCACATAATTGACTAATGCTAAGTAAATTATGTTTCAAGTTTTCAACTAAACACACATTTTCAATAAGAGTAGAAGATATATTACCGACATTCCCAATACCAATGATCTTTCCTTTTGAATTATTTTCAAAGTATACATCTCCACCATTTTCGATCTTGGTAAAACTTGAAAACCAAGTATAATTTCCTGTCATGTTTTTTGAACACCCGCTGTCCAGGTACCATTTATTTTTCTTCTTCTTTAAGTCCTGTAGAGAAGATTTCAGTTCTTAGGTACCCAAATCTTTTTGGGTCCTTGAGTGTCAGCAATAGTTCCTTTTAGAACCCAAATATATTTCACACCATAATAAGCATTTCCTTTTACAAGACATCTATTTTTCATATGACCATTTCTATTACAATAGCAACAGGTAATTTTGTGATCACTTATGGATGTAACTTTAACAAAATAATTCTTATAATACTTTTGCTTCAAGTTTGGCTTATACCCAAGTCCTCCTTTATCAAAAACACATTTTTGAGAGTTAAGTAAATTATCCAACATCTTTTGGCCATTTGTAAATTTTATCACAATTTCATTTAATTCATTATTTTTCTTCTTAAGGACTTTATTCTCTTTTATCAATTCTTCAACATGTGATTTCTCATTTAAGGATGTAACTTTATCATGCAACATTCTATTTTCTAGTTCTAAGAATGTAATCTTTGCGTTCAATGATTCATTTTCATTTTCGAGCTCTATCAATTTCTTTTTAAGATATACATTCTGTTTACCTATTTTCATCAACTCATCATGCAATTCATTAAAAGCATTATGTAATTCATCATAGGTAGGAAGATCATTTACCTCATCTAGTTCATCATTTGATTCATCTCCAATCACCATGAGAGCTAGATTTGTAATTTCTTGATGCTCTTTATCATCACTTGTTTCTTCATCGGTATCATCCCACGTGGCCACCATTGCTTTCTTCTTGAACTTGTTGAGAAAAGGACATTCCGATCTTATATGGCCAGGTTTCTTGCACTCATAACATTTAATTGCTTCCTTCTTCTCCTTTTGGTTCTTGAAATCTTTAAATTTTCTTCGCTCACCAGTTTTCTTGAAAAATTTTTTAAACCTTCTAGCAAGCATGGCCAACTCCTCATCATTCGGCTCACTTTCTTCATCACTTTCAAATTTTATGACTTTGAGAGCAATGTTTTTCTTCTTCTTTTCATTGTCTCTTTTAGCTACCAAATTTTCCTCATAAGAAATAAGAGAACCGATTAAATCATCAATAGATAAGACATTTAAATCTTTAGCTTCCTCAATAGCAGTTCTTTTTTGTCTCCATTCCTTAGGAAGTGATCTAATGATTTTTTTAACTTTCTCACTATTTGAAAAAATCTTTCCTAGGGCTCCTAGAGTGTTCACTATGTTCATAAATCTAGTGTACATATAATATACACTCTTATTTTGTTCCATCTGAAATAATTCATATTGTCGAGTGTACCTACTAATTTTAGACTCTTTTACTCGATTCGTGCCTTCATAAACAACTTCAAGTTTGTGCCAAATTTCATAAGCACTTTCACAACTTGACACTCTATGAAATTCTTTCTTATCTAATGCACAAAATAAGGCATTCATAGCTTTGGAATTTAGAGAAGCTTTTCTCTTTTCCAATTCAATCCATTCCCGTGAAAGTTTTGGAATATCTTCACTGACTCCGTTTTTAGTCAAAGGCATAAATGGACCATCACATACAACTTCCCAGATTTCGTAATCTAGAGCTTGTAAGTAAATTCTCATCCTAGTTTTTCAATATGGATAGTCATTTCTATCAAAGAACGGTGGTCTAGTTGTGGATTGTCCTTCCCTAAAAGTTGAATAACTTTGGGTTACCATGGATCTTTTACTCTAGACGGTTAAGTCCTATTAAGACAACCGAGCAATGATACCAAATGAAATACTAAATAGACAACCCAAGATGGGGGTGAATTAGATTTTTAAAATTTTAGAAAACAAAAGATTAAAAGAAGATATAAATTAAGTAATTAAATTTGAGATAAATAAATAAATGAACAATGAAACTAGAGAGATAGAGTAAGAGAGATCAAACACAATAATTTTTATGTGGTTCGGCTATCTCCGCCTATGTCCACGCCTCTAAGCACACCGAGCTTGAGGATTCTACTAAGCAAGCCTCCAAGGCTTTAAAGTTTTACAATTGACTTTCAAGGTGTTAATAAACCTTTACGAGAAGAGATTTTTTCAATTTCTTAATCTAAGTGTATCTCAACACTTACAATCACTCTAAAACAAAGATCACAAATTAATTTTTCTCTCACACAATTTTTTAAGATTACAAATCAATGTTCAATGCCCAATGTGTGGTAAATGAAGTAGAAAAAGAAAATATTCTTAAGCTCAATTGTATATCTGTGAATATGCTCAGTAGATATGCTGTTATTCCCTTCTCATTTGACTTGGATGAACTTATTTATAGTTAGAGCCGAAAAATAGCCGTTATTCCACCTTTTTGATAGAAAACGGATTACTGTTAGTCGTTAACGGGATAACCATCTTCTCTAGTCAATGTTACCGTTGGCCTTGATTTCAAATTATCGATTGACCGTTAATAAATGCTCTTTCACCGTTAGAATCCAGGGACCTACATAACAAAAATCCTCTATCCGTTTTCGCTAAACGGTTAAAGACTAATAAGAATGTCAGTCTGGATATTATCGGTTAACCGTTATATATTAACGGTGTATCGTTAATTTCTAGTAACCCATAAAATAAAATTCTTAATTGATTTCCTTTAAACTGTAAATGATTAACAAAATAAAAGAATCTGGATATTATCGGTTAGCCGTTATATATTAAAGGTATACCGTTAATTTTCAGCAACTTATAAAACTGAAAGCTTAACCGGTTTCCTTTAAACGGTAAAAGATTAACAAAATAAGAGAATCTAGATATTATCGGTTAACTGTTATATGTTAACGGTTAGCCGTTTTAATTCCAGTGTTTGATTTATTGAAGTTCTTAGAAAATAACCTCTCTGTATTTTATCGGTTAACCGTTAAAAATTAACGGTTTGCCAATTATGCCGAGAAAACCATATTTTTGTACAGAATGTTCTAAATTTCTCTAAGGCTTGTAAACACATGTAGAGAGTTTTAACTTTTAAGAAAAATATCTGAATTTTCAACAAATATTATCAACAGAGATTAATTGTTTGTTATCATCAAAATCAATAAACAAAACATGTATATGTTAACATGTCTAATGCTTCAGATTTTAGGATGAGAGGAAATATCCAGTAAGATCTGGTATAATCATCCACAAAAGAGAGGTAATATCTATATCCATCTTTGGATGACACTGATGCTGGACCCCAAAGATCAGCATGGATCAACTCAAGTGGTGATCTGGTTTTAATTTCAGTAACAGAAAAATGAAGCTGGTGTAATTTCCTAGATTGGCAAGCATCACAGAAGCTAAGTGAATGTGTATTGATAAGATATAAAGGTTGATTTTTCAGAATGATTTGCATAGCATGCTTATTTGGATGACCAAGTCTATTATGCAACAATTGCATTGAGACACAACCTGAGGTGTTGTAGCTTATAGGAGGATTATTGAGAGTAATTGAGTTAACAAATATTGACTCTGAATTTGAGTGTACAATTTTATTTGAAATCGCAGACAACATTGAGCTTGGTTTAAAAAAATAAACTTTAGAATTAGAGAAGAGATCATCTTGAGACAGCAGTTTGTAGAGACCCCCTTTAGCAATCCCTATGCCACCAATATCTCTTTCACCTTGTCCTTAACAAAGCAAACATCAGAGAAGAATTCAATTATGACATTGTTATTAGTGAGTAATTTAGACACACTAATAAGATTTTTTTGTGATATGAAAGACACATAGTATATCAGTAAGATGTAATGCAACTCCAAGTGATGTATAAAAACAGATGCAGCCAACATAATTTATAGAAAGACCTTTACCATCACCAACCAACAGCATCTCTAGGCCAGAATAAGGCTTACCATCAGTTAGATTCTGTAAAGTATTTGTAAGATGATGAGTGGCTCCACTATCTAAATACCACCCTTGGTCAGCAGCTCTTTCTGATGTTGCCATGTATGCAGCTCTTGGACTTTGATTTTGAGTTGGGAAGAAGCCTTGAAAATGAGGATTTGGTATAAAGTTTCTGTTGAACCTATTTCTGCACTCAGCAGTAGAATGATTTAGTTTGAAACAAATCTGACAGGTGATACTATCTTTGCCACTTTCTTTTCCAACACTATTAAAATTAGTAGTAAATCCAACAGTAAAGCCTCCAGCAGTAAAGCCTCTTCTGCCTTGATTACCTCCCTGACTTCCATTCCATTGACTCCTTCTAGCACAATATCTTGTATTACCTCCTCTTCTAGGTCCTGAATTTCCTCTTCTATAGTTTCCATTCTAATTACCACTTTCACCTCTGTTTACATAGCTTCCTGTGTAATTACCTTAACTGTTATTATTCCAAACATTGTTATAATTGCTCTTTCTTGAATTATTTCCAGTTTAGACTAGATTTACAACATAATTCATTTTAGCCTCTCTTCCAGCATTAGAATTAGCATTTTCCAGTCGAGCCTCATGAGTTAGAAACATGGAGTAGGCTTCATTAATACTTATTTTAAGAACATTAGCTTCAATGTAAACTACAACTGGATAATATGGTTGTCCTAGACCAAAAATCAAGTGCGTAATGAAATCGAGATTGCTAACTGGACGACCAGTAATTGCTAACTCATCAATGATAGATCTCAACTTACTGAAATATTCAGTTATGGTCATGGATCCTTTACTGAGATTATTCAGTAGCATTTTCAAGTGAACCTTTTTAGTTGCAGTTTCAGATCCAAATTGCTGTTCTAGATTAGTCTAGAGTTCAAGAGAGGTTTTAGATGTTACCACTAGAATGAGAATTTCAACATTGATAGATGAAAGGAGCCAGCTCAAAAGCATTTGATCTTGTTTCTTCCAAGTAATGTAAGCTGGATTCTTACGTAAATATCCACTAGAGCTTCTAGATTCATCATCAAGAAACTGATTAAGACAAGTCTTGGAGCCATCAATGAAACTGTCTAAATCATTTACTCGAATTAAATATAATATCTGAGATTTCTAGATCATGTAATTAGAGCGATCTAGTTTGATTGGAGTTGTGAATGTGAATGACGAGACAGAGGAATAAGCATTTGTGCTGGAGTTGGTGGAAGCCATTTGAAAATGAAATGATCGAGCTCTAATACCAAATTGAATTTTGTATACAGCTGTAATTATTGTTTGGTTTCTAAGAAAATGAAAGGAAAATTTATAAACTGAAAGTTCTGTTTTTCTTATTATTAAGAAGCAGAAGATCATTGATATTTATACACATGAGCTGAAGATTTTACACACACTACACACATCATTTGCTGCTAACTATCTTGTTAACAAAATGTAACAAACTCTAGCTGACCCAACTGCCAAGTCAGTAAGAATATTAACGAATTAACTAACTGATATTTATTATTCTTAACATGGGGCACAGAGGTCTGATTGTCATGCTTGGGCTTGTATTTTTGGGGTGGCTCTTTTGCAAATATGATGTTAGAGAAATAAGTTTTGTTTTGAGGGATCGACTCAAAGTGTTGACTATATCATCAAGGATGTTTTGTCTCATGTGAAGGAGATCGTGCAAACTTTTAATACATTCCATGCTAGAAAGGAAACATGGGTTTAAATGTTTTTCAGCTAGGAGCCTTTTATTTTTCTATTTTTCAAGCTCAACATGGATAGTGCCTATAAAGCTTCAGGACTAGCTTCTACTGGAGGGTTAATCTGAGATGTTCAAGGTGAACAGAATGAGGGGTTTTGCATGAATATTGTGATATGTTTACTCATGCTGAGATTTGGGGTCTTATTAGGGTTTCCTTTTGGTGTGGGATCGAGGATAAGGCTGTTAGTGGTTAAAGTGGATAGCCTTTGTGTGATAAAGCTGTTGCAATGACCGGATATTATTCATAATGCTTGCTACCCTTTAGTTAAAGGCATTCAAGAGCTCTTAACTCGATGTTGGCAGGTTTCTGTGCACCATGTCTATCTTAAAGTAAATTTCACAGCTGATTCTCTTGCTGACTTGCTCTCTCGCTTCCACTTGGACTCCATGTCTTCTTTGCTCCTCCTTTAGATGTTACTGCGTGGTTGCATAATGACTGTTTAGGGACAGCGTTCCCTCGCCTTGTTAAGCTTTAGCTTTAGTTTAAACTCACCTATCTTACCAAAAAAAAATAAAAAAATTTTATTAAGGAGAGAGGAAAATTACATAAGCTATAAAGGGAAATTACATAAAATACATAATTAGGAAAGCCCTACTGATCCTTGAATAATGGTCTCTGGACAAAAGTGGAGAATCATGAATCAATCAAATTGATGATCATAAACCCATGTTGACTAAAAAATTAACAACTTATCTCCTTAATATATATACGAAAAACAAAGACATTAATTTCAGACAGTATTTCACGACAATTAATCCATGTTCATATTGTTTTTTGACCAACCATGATGTGCAAAATAGCAGATACTTTGTTTATTTGTTGCTTTGGAAATAAAATAATATTGACCACTTTTAAAATTTACTGTATTTACAAGGTCACTTGCCTCCCTAAATTGCTAGAATCAACACTGAATCTGCGCAACCCCTGAGTAATAAATTGTTACCCAAACTTGTAGTTTTAAACCACTCCATCCGTAATAAGTCGATCTGAAATGTATAATAACGTTTGATATCTAGAAAATACTATCAAAGATTTTCGTCAGACGCAATCAATCCATTGGCTATAACGTCTTCGATAAGTCGTGGTAATTTCATTTCCTTGGGAAATTTTTCCACACTTTTATGCATATATATTTTTCCCCAAAGCTACTCCATTAATAATAAGGAAATTGTCTATGCGTGTAGAGAGAGAGAGTCCTTATCTAGTACATGTGTTCTCAATTTTTTTTAATGCATATATACTTTTAAACCGTGCAGTTTAAGAGAGTGAGGTGCTGTTTACGTTTTAGTCTGAGTCTAAATTAATTTTTTTTTCAGATATTTACTTATTTTAGGTTTTTTGTTTTTTATCTTATCACTTATTGTCAGATAATTTTATCTTAATAGAAAAAGTAAAAAAAAATCTACTTTTATCTAAATAGAAAATTTTAATTTCAAATCTCAAAAATATCCTTAACAATTCATATATTTCTAATATTACGTATAAACCTAATATTTATGTATTAGCCTAAGTTATTTTTTTAATTGCTTTAAATTTTTATTTACATAATAACAGTAACTAAATTGAAATATTAAACAAATTAAATTATATCTATTGTGATGAATCAAAATTAAAACAACAATATTAACATAATAATAAAAGTTGATGTTATAATCACATGTTCTGTTATAAAATTAAATTAAAATCAATAGTGATATTAATTTTTTAATGCTACCAAACTAATCAACTTATGCAAATTATATAATTGTAAAGAAAAAATATATACACTACTTAAAAAGATATTTATGTTAAATTACTAACTTTAAATTTTTTCTATTCACATATTGAAAAAAGAAAAATAAATATGTCATTCAAACATATTCGAACTTCAATTAAATTCAGACATATTCACATTTTAGATAAAAAACAAATACAATTTTAGTTTTTAATGCTCTTAACCTACAAGGCTTTATTGTTCCGTTGTTCTTTTAAAAACAATCATATAAACCTCATGTTTAAGAGTGTGTGTGCATTAAAAGAAATAAGGGCATTTACACGTGAGAATAAGTGTTAAGAAATAACTCTATAATTTTCTTAAATCCCATAGTTTAAAAGCAAGTCCGAATGAGAAAAAGAAAAATGACGGCTCCTATTCTTCACCAAAGTAGGGGTTGGTTCCCATGATTGCCAATCATGTGAGAATTTTTTTGTCCATGATCCAAATTAAGTAATGAATTAAAACAAGGATTAGGATCCTTTCTTGGTTTATTGTTCTTTTGTTTTGCTTTACCTTCATCATTTAGTGAAAACATTGGCTTGATTATCAACATCAAATAGAAAACTCAATCTAACCAATCATTAAGGAGAGGCAGAGAGAGAGGGGGAAAAAGGATACTGATCAATTATTGGGTTACTGAAATTATTAGAACTACAAGTGATTGTTGTCGAATCCAACAAATATAAATATCTACCCTAAATAAATTATGTAGAGTGATTGAATAGGATCGTGTCCACAGAGATCGGTAATTATTTAAATCTTTTTTATATGTAAAATATAAAAATTGGGGTTGATGAAAATAATATAAATCAAATAAAAATAACAAGAATGCAAATTAAAATTGTAATTCAAATTACGAAAAGTTATGGTCGAAGGAATTAACTCAATTTGATTTGATTACTGATCATTGATTCAAATATAAATCATTACTACTTATAAATAGATCTGTTATAGCTATTAAGACCCTCTAATAGTCAATCTCTCCTTAACTAGTCGATAACCAAGGTACAACCATTGGTTATTTTCCTAATTAATAAAACAACCCTAGATACGATCATAGGATTTAATTAATTGACAGCTTAAAAAACCAGAGAGACCCAAATCCTAATAAACAAGCACATACGATAGTTCATTTAAATTAGATTGTTTATTCTTATAACACAATACACTGCTATATGATTTGTCACAAATATTAAAATCTTCATACAATGAATCTTTTAATTGACAATAGATTAAGTTTAAAATTAAATAGTGGTCAATTATCTAATTAATAAATATAATCATGATAATAATTTAGAGAATAAATAAATACCTAAAAAGTAAGAAAACAATTAAAGTATAAGAAAGATCTCATAGTAATGATGAATCAAAGTTTCGTTAACCTTCAATCACAATAATAAATCTAATTCTTCATAGTGAAAAGAGAAAAATTCAGATATAGGGTTTCCTTCCTCTCTTTCTTTCAAGTCCACCCCTCCTTTCTTTTTCACAACTTTCTCCTCTTATAGATTTTTTTTCAAAAATAAAATACTAATATCTAAAATATTATCTAAATATTAAATTTAAAATTACAAAAATAACTAAAAAGATAAAACATTAAAATAAAAATTACAAGTCCTTATTTGATAGAACACGCCTACACTTTATCAACAAAGTTCTTCTGAAGCTCATAATTTTTTCAGAAAAATAATCATCCTCAAACATCATTTTATAGCTCAATTTTAGCACCAATCAATAGAATTGTACTTTCAAAAATAAAAAACAAGTAAACCACTATTATTAAGTGTAAAACATCAATATTAAGGGAAATAAACAATGTAAATTAGTGCATAAATTGCACTCTTATAGTAGATGAGCAGCATTTTAGAGGACAGGATCAAGAATTGTAAAGGCTGACAATGAAGTTTATAAAAATACCCACCTTGATCCTAAATCTGACATCAAAGATTACATTTGAGGCAATAGACAATAAATTCATTAACCAAAACGTTAAAAATGTAATCATGGGAATAGGAATTCCAATGAAATCTCCTTCTAATAAACAGTCAAAATTTTAAGTCTAATGACACTGATTATACTCAAAATAACCATCTAACCTTCATCAAAAAGGCACATAAGGATCCATATAGCTACTTAATAATAATGGAGTGGTACATATTTGTTTATTCACAATCATTAACAAGTACATGTCGGCAATTTGAGATTTGAACGCCAGTATGCCCTCTTTTGGAAGGAGGCTGAATCCACACAATCGTCCCAGGATTCTCTTCCAAAATCCAGCCAAAACTTTGCGGACACTCTAATCTCTCATCTTCGGGCTTCTTGTAAAATGAAGAAGAACACCCTACATGTATTGTGTTTGCCAACTCACGTGCATCATCCAGGGCAAATTTCAATGACGTCGTCGCGCGATTCAGAAACAATGCTTTATCATCCAAACTATTGACTTCGACCTAGTTCTTCTTTAGCAAATCAAACTTGAAAACAAGCCATTGAAGTCCATGACTGTCATAATATACCGATAACAAGCTGCCTTCATGTTCAGATTCAATCAACCCATAGTAAAGATACACGTTAGTGAGACGTATCCGTCTATGTGGGTAAATTTTCCAGCTGTTCGTGGAAATCCTAAAGGTGCCCAACATGTTATCAGAAAAAGAACAGTACAACGCCCCTCTTAAATAAGCCAATCCATGAAGATCTCCATAGAAGCCATCAAAAAAATGCCTTATCCACCTTTTTTGTCCAGGTTTACATGTGCTGATGCAAATCCTCTGGCTGGAATAATACACACTCAGCACAAACACAGTACAAAACGAGGAAGCTGGGGCGGTGGAGAATGCTGCCTTATCGGAAGAAAACATGTGCAACGGTGGCAGTTCAGTGACCGCGGAGGTGAATGGGTTGTAGAAGAAGAGTGATGAAGGAGAAGAATTGTAGGAGATGAATAGAAAAGGAGAAGGATTAATACTTGCTTTGGAGAAAAGCACCCACCCATTTTTTGAAGCTTCGATTTTCGAACCAAGAACTCGAGGTTCAGTTTTAAAGGTGTAATTTAACTTGAGAGTTGTGTCAAAAAGGTGCGATATGCTGCGGCGAGAAAATAGCCATGGCTGCTGATTTATTTCTTTTAGAGGAACACATGTTGACTGCCAACTCTTACAAATTGTACGGAAACGGACTTGATCAGCGTAATCGGCGTAATAGTAATGGTTTTCTGCAATTAAATTTACAATATCGGGCGGAAGATTGGCCCATGGCTTAGTGGCTGGTCTCTTCATATTGCGCCGGCTTCGTCGATTTATCGGCATAGTGCAAATATGAGAATAGAAACGCAAAGCTCGAGAATGTATGATGAACAAGAGAAGACAGAAGCTAAGAATTGATGATTGGAAGATTTAAAAGTAGTGTCCAAGGTTTAACACGATTCCATTGGGATACGAAGTAATAGTAACCTCATTTACTAGAAGACTGCTAGTCTTTTTCGAATTAGGACTAGGGAAAAGAAAAATAAAAAAGAAAACAGAATCTTTAGGATTCGTTTGGTTAATTAAAAAGTCGGTTGGATGATTTTCATAGTGGCTCGATCATTAATTATACTGAATTTATACTTTTATTTATAAAGTATGTAGCACACAGGAATCACATCTACTCTTTCAGGGTAATTCTTAAAATAATTAATAAATATTAAATTAAAAATTATATTTTATTCTCAATATATACTAATGATAAATATTATATGGCGCTTTTTCATTGAAACCATCTTTTGTTAGAGATAATCACAGTGTCAAATTCTAATTGTCTGAATTTAATTTCTGAAAATAATTTTCTATTTAGAGGATCAAATTCTATGAAGAACTTCATTTCTTGAGGTCAAACTTGGATATGTAGTATAAAAAACCCCACTTGGCCGTTACTATTTCTGTTTCTATTGAGCAATAATAATAAAGCCTCAAATAAATTGCGCAAATTTGTATGTATTATTTATGTGGCATAAATGAACTGTTTGGATTTTTTTTTTCTTTAACTGCAGTGACTTTGATGCTTTTATGGATTGAATTTGTATTTGTTGCACTACTCTAATTAAACCCTTATTACCTTACATAACAACGTAAAAAAACATTATAAATTTGACAAGCATCCCCAGTTCTCCACAATTTCTATTAATGTTACCTTACGTTTGTAGAGCTTTTAGATTTTTATACTTAGAGATCTAATAATGTTTGTTATTTACTGATGCTTGATACTTTGTTATGTTACATAACCGATGCCTCTAATTATAAAGAGAAATTGTACGTCTTTAAGTATCTTTCATTCAAAGTCACCCTAATCCACCTTGGCCACATCATTTGCATTGACTCATTTGAATAAAGCTTTTTATTATTTATTTATTTATTTTCATGCTTTCTTAGAAGGTAGTGGAGTTGCTAATAAGATCTCTCTTAATTCTTCTCATGCCTTGGTTTTAGGATTCTTTAAATTCATTCTTTTTATTATTATTTTTCTTTGCTTGTCATTAAAATCATGTAATCCCGTCACTCTAAATTATAGAAATATACACCCACTTCTTCTTAATTGCAATAAAAAATTAATCTTACTATAGAAAGTAGGTATAAATTTGTTGGGCTTAGAAATGCAGCCCACAAGTTGGATCGATCTTAAAGTTGGCAAGAGACACCATCCTATTATATAAATTTAATATTAATCAATATTAAATAAAAATTAAAAAACAACTTACAAAAAATATATGAACTGTAGATGTTAACGGAATTCAAGGGAATCAGAATTTGTTCATTAAGCATAAATATTATTGTTGGAATAAAAAAAGAGACAAACTCAGGGCAACCATAAAATGTCAGTTATTATTATTTTTTGTAATTAAAGAAAATTTTATTAAGTAAAAGAGAAAGAAAAGGAAAATTACATGAATCAGCAAAGTAATATAATGCTCTCTATCCAACCTTCACGATAGGCGAACAAAAAAGATATTGGAAAAATATGCTCTTTAAAAATATATAAGTTTATTTAATTGTAATAAATATTTTTTTTATTAATAAAATAATTGAGGTATTTTATTAAAATATCTTATTTACATTAATTTTTTAGTAAAGTCTATTTAATCATATTATATGTATTTATGTGATCACTATATGAATTCACAGAAGACATAAATACAAGTTATCTTATGATTTAATAAATTGAGTTCGCAGTTAATAAATAAAGTTGGGCACTTTATTTAGGTATAAACTGTAATAAATTCATTGAATGATTTATCTTAATTATGTATGAATTTATTGATGCAGTATAACTACATTGAACAGGATCACATATGAGATTTAATTAACTTTATAATAACTATCAAACTTATTCAATCTCATAGGCATTGATTTTACTGTAATTTTAATCTTGAGTTAGTTATAATTTCATAATTATGGTTGTCATTCCATTTGAGTTACCAATAGGCACGACATATACTTATAGTTAAGATTACCCGGTATCTTGGTGGGAGAAATTATAAGTATTGAAATTATAGATTAACAATATAAAATTTATACAACACATCTATTGATGGGTTTTCAGTATTTGATCATAGAATTCTCTAGCCAGAGTTTGTTGACATATTTAATATATTGAAAATGATCATTAGAGAAAACCAGTAAGTATCAAGGAATAAAATGTTATTAAATTGAATGGACAGTTGAGATATCAATTTAATTAACGATGTGGTGTAAAGCATTGTGCATTAAAGAGATCAATGTGGCTTGGGACGAATTATTATTCGAGTATACAATTAAGGAGGTCAATTCCAATCTTGTAGTGGAATAGAATTGGAATTAAATAATTAAGCTAATTTAATTACAGGTTTAATTATTGTAGCCACTATTGTATGTTCGCAAATGATCCCCGGGTTAGCTCATTTAATTGACTACACCACTACTGGACTTAAAAATAATAAAACTGACATATTAAATGATAAACCTAAATATAATATTTATTAAGATCCTGTGTGTTATATTTATGTGTAAATAGAGCCTGTGATATTTTATAAGATGGGCCACAAAGTTGTTACAATTTATCTTCACTTTTACGTAAGTGGAGATGAAAATATTAAATTTAATATATTTAATATTTTGAATTATTATATGAAAAGAAAAACAAATATTAAGGTTTTAACTAAGGAATATTATATAAGTGTTATTTTCTCTAAAAATAGAGTGAAACGACTTTTGAGAAAAATACAAAAAAAATGAAGCCAGTGATTTTTGGGAGTGGTAAACGAATGCCCACACGTTTAGTGCAGATCAAACTTAAGTTATAGACTAAAAGATCATTTGGTGGCAGATTTATTGTTTCCTGTCGTTTATCTTCTTAAAATCATTAAGGTATGATTTTCTATATTACGAATTTCTTATATATTATATGAGATTGGTCTTAAAATATTTTTTATGAGAAAAATTATAATTTTTAACCAACCAAAAGAAACATCCATGAGGAACTATTAGCCATTGTATGCGGTATTAGGCAGAGTCATAATTCAAAAAAGAAGCACCATCTCGATTGAGGAGCTTGTATCCCAATCTCGTTAATATGGTTGCAACTTCTGTTGGGAAAATATGCTCTTTAAAAGCATATATGTTTATTTAATTGTAATAAATATTTTTTCTAATTAATAAAATAATTGAGGTATTTTATTCAGATATCTTATTTGCATTAATTTTTTATTAAAGTCTATTTAATCATATTATATGTATTTATGTGATCACTATATGATTCACAGAAAACATAAATACAAGTTATCTTATGATTTAATAAATTGAGTTCGCAGTTGATAAATAAAGTTGGGCACTTTATTTAGGTATAAACTATAATAAATTCATTGAATGATTTGTCTTAATCATATATGAATTTATTATAGTACGACTACATTCAACAGGATCGCATATGAGATTTAATTAACTTTATAATAACTGTCAAACTTATTAAATCTCATGGCGATTTGATTTTCTTGTAATCTTAATCTTGAGTTAGTTATAATTTCATGATTGTGGTTGTCATTCCATTTGAGTTTCTAATGGCGCGACGACACATCTTGTAGTCAAGATTACCCAGATCTTGGTGGGAGCAATTATAAGTATTAGATTAATGATATGGAATTTGTCTGACAACACATCTCTTGATAGGTTTTGATCTTGATCATAAAATTCTCGGTAGAGTGGATCGACATATTTAATATGTTAAAAATGATCATTAGAAAAACCCGTAAGTATCAAAAAGAATAAGATGTTATTAAATTGATTGGACAAGTTGAGATATCAATTTAATTAACGATGTGGTGCGAAATGATTGTGCAAATAAAGAGATCGATGTGGCAGGGACGAATTATTATTCGAAAGATACTGATTATGGAGTTGATTCCAATCTTATAGTGGAATAAAATTGGAATTAAATAATTGCTAGTTTAATTACAAGTTTAATTATTGAAGCCACTATCAGTATGTTCCCAAACGATCCCCTAAGGGTTATTTTATTTAATCGATCGCACTTTTTTGACTAAAAAATAATAAAACTGGCATATTAGGTGATAAACCTAAATATAATATTTGTTAAGACCATATGTGTTATATTTAAGTATAAATGGGGACTTGTGATATTTTACAAAGTAGGCCCCAAAGTTGTTATACTTTATCTTCACTTTTACGTAAGTGGAGAGAAAAAATATTAAATATGATATATTTAATATTTTGAATTATTATATAATAAGGATAACACAATTAGGGTTTTAACTAAGTTAATATTATATATAAGTGTTCTTTTCTCTTAAAGAAAAATAGAGACGCCTTTTGAGAAAAACACAGAAAAAAAGGCTAGGGATTTTTAGGAGTGGTGAAACGAACGCTCACACTTTCAGTATAGATCAAACTTGATTCATAGCCTAAAAGATCGCTGGGTGGCGGATTTATTGTCTAGTGTCGTTCATTTTCTCAGATTATCAAGGTATGATTTTCTAAATTACGAATTTCTTATATATTATATGAGATCGGTTCTAAAAATATTTTTTATGAGAAATATTATGATTTTTCGCCAACAATTGTTATCAGAGCCATCTCATATTCATATATAAGAATATCGTATAAAATCAATCTTGATATTTATGTATTAGAGTGACACAATTTTATTTATAAATATATTATTTGATTAATATATGAATAAGCATGTTAATGGTTTATCTTAATTTATGATTAGATTTTTTTTTATATTTTTCTTTAGATCTGTAATAAGAGGGTGATTTTTTATTACTATATTTCTCTCTTGATTTAATTTACTGTAATAGAAATCATGTAAGCAAAAAATTAGCCGAAGGAAATTTGTAAATTGCTGGAGATTAACAGGAAGATAAATTGGAGAACGGAGGCTGGAAATTTCGCGGTAAGCAACGGTGGCCAGCGGCAAGCAACAGTGGGCGTGCGTCAAGCAGTGTGCGCAGCAGCCAACGCGGGCTGCAGCAGCCAACGCAGCCGCGCGCTGCAGAGGCAGCAGCACGCACGCTGCAGGGGCTGCAGCAGCCAGCGAGCATGGGCTGGCTCCATACGTGCTGGTCTTCCGGCGTGGCAGCATCGGTAATCCGGCACCGGCGATGGAGAAGGCAATGAACAGCAGCTGGTGGTTGATGGTGGCGGCAGGGGAAAAACGAAGAAGAAAAGTTGGATTTTAGGGTTTCAATTGGTTTTTATCACTTGGTCCCTTGTAGTTCCTAAGTTTTTCTTTTTGGTCAGAAAATGTTTTAATTTTTTGCATTCAAGTCTAAGAGTAATTTTGGGCTTGGTATATCCTAGATTTAGGTCCAATTTTAATTGGGCTTAATGGATTAAAATGCATAGATAAAATTTTAACATATTAAATTTATTTTTGGTCTAAAAAAAATTTATTTTTCATTTATAAAATAAAATATTTTTATTTTTATTCAAAATTAAAATTGGACCAATAATAAATTTAAAACCCAATTTACCCTAATCCACCATCAAAGATAAACCCATGAAAGATGGACATTGACAAGAAACCTAATGAAGATTAGGCTTAGAGTTAATGTAGTTTATTTTATTTTAGTAAAGCCATGAATTAAGATTATTTAATTATTTTTTTATATATTATATTTGGATGATAATATGCCATGATAACATGTCATATAGAATAGGTAGTGCCACTCTATGCATAATGATATATGTCATTCATTAATTATGAATAATATTATATTGTTTGAAGTTTTGCAAATGCTTAATAATATTAGATATCATTTAGATAATATTATAGGAAGCATGCAATTAACAATATATAATTAATGTATATTTTAAAACAGAAAAAACTAATTTTAAAATATTGAGTGGGAGACGAAAAATTCAAGATAATTTTTCCCATGGGCTCCATTGTTAGTTCAATAATAAAATTATATATATACCTCGACTTCATGATACGGTGATGCTCCCTACGAAGGGTATATATATTAGATATTTTTTTTTATGAACTTTTTTAAAGATAAAATTGAAATATTTTTCAATCGATTGTTCACCCCAATGGTAACTATTGATATAAGAAGTATGTAGATTGAAATAATGGTTATACAATCAACTAAAATTTGTTATTAACCTTCCCAACGAAACTCTGTTAATAAATTTAGGCCCAAAAAGGATAATGATAGTTATTTATTATGTTTTCACATGAAAGTAAATAATCTAATAAATAATTAGGTCTAGTAAGTGTAGACATGACTTCCCCAATGGATAGCTTGTCAAAACGGTACTAGATTATCGTTGCAATAAATTAAAAATGCTTTTATGGTTTTTTGCATTTTTGTCATTTATTGTAAATTTTTATCAAATTATTTATGCATGGATGTTTTATTTTTCAGAAAATGCCTTCTCTGAGCCCACTTACTATTATTCTGAGTCAAAACAAACTCACTGGAGAGAACTATATAGATTGAAAAAGAAATCTATTTATTGTTCTAACTGCTGAAGATTACAAATATGTTTTAACCCAGTCATGCCCCCCAGTTTCAGTGGAAGATGCTCATAGAAATCAGAGAAGGCTTTATAAGAAATGGCAAAAGGCCAATGAAGTGGCAAAATGCTACATTTTAGCCTCGATTTCTAATATTCTGCAGACCAAACATCAGAATTTGGAGACCGCTGCCGAAATAATAAATAGTCTCCAAGAGATATTTGGACAGAGCATTCACTCAGCGAGACAAGCAGTGCTGAAAGGTATTATGAACAGTAAAATGGGGAAGGGCACAAGAGTTCATGATCATATCCTTCAAATAATGGACTATTTGAATGAGGCTGAGATTCAGGGTGCACAAATCGATGATAACTCAAAGATTGACATGGTGTTAGAATCTTTGCCAGAAACATTCAAGGAGTTTAAGGTCAACTATAATAAGAATAAAAGAAACATGACCTTAACAGAATTGATGAACGAACTCCATTCTGCTGAAGAGATCTATCATGTTGAGAAATCTCTAGGAAGCATAAATATTACGGAAAAAGGTTTTTCTTCTAGACCTAAGTCGAAAGGCAAGGGTAAGAAGAAAGCTGAAAAAAGAAATTGTCTACGAAGCAAGATGGCAAGCCCAAGGGCAAATGCTTCAAGTGTGGACAAAAAGGTCACTGGAAAAGGGATTGCCCTAAGATTGTGAAATCAAGTATGGGAAATCTTTTTGTGATTGAGGTCTGTTTAGTTCAGAATCTTAGTGATACTTGGGTGTTGGATGGTATCAGAGCAACTAATCATATTTGTAATTCACTTTATTGGTTTCAGGAAACCAAGAAACTAAGTGAAGGAATCATTAAGCTGCAGTTAGGGACAGGACAGTTCGTGTCAGCAGTGAAGACTGGATCAGTTTTATTATCTTTTAATAATGAGACTTTAGTTTTGAATAATTGTCTTTATGTTCCAGACATTAAGAGCAATTTAATTTCAGTAGCTTGCTTGTCAAAGCAAGGGTACACTGTAAATTTTGGATCCTCTGTTTCTGTTTTTTATAATGAGAGACTTGTTTGTTCTGGTACATTGAGAGATAATTTATATCATATAAGTCCTATGATCCATTCTATACATAACACAGTAATCAATAACGATAAGCATATACATATATCTAAGAAAAGAAATATTTCTTCTAACCAATGTTACCTCTGGCATTTGCGCTTAGGTCACATAAACCAAAGTAAGATATAGAGAATGATTAAAGATGGGCTCTTGGGTCCATTGGAAAATAAATCGTTACCACTTTGTGAATCCTATTTAGAAGGTAAATTGACCAAAAGGTCATTCTCGGCTAAAGGAGTGCGTGCAACAGTACCACTTGAATTGGTACATACAGATGTATGTGGACCAATCAATGTACAAGCAAGAGGAGGTTATGAGTATTTCATCACTTTCACTGATGATTACTCAAGATACGGTTATGTTTATCTAATGCGTCATAAGTCTGAAGCTCTTGAAAAATTCAAAGAGTATAGGCTGAGACAGAAAAGCAATTAGATAAAGAACATAAAGAAACTTCGATCTGATCGATGTGGTGAATTTTTCTCTGGAGATTTCAAAGAGTATCTGGTTGAAAATGGGATTATTTCTCAATTAACTGCCCTAGGCACACCACAACAAAATGGAGTAGCTGAAAGAAGAAATAAAAACTCTTTTAGATATGGTAAGATCAATGCTTAGTTATTGTCATTACCAATCTCTTTTTGGGGATTAGCACTAGAAACTGCGGTTTACCTCTTAAACTTAGTTCCATCTAAGTCAGTGCCTAAAACTCCAATAGAATTATGGTCAAGTCGCAAACCAAGTTTGCGACATATCCGTATTTGGGGATCACCAGCACATGTGCTGAAACCAAAGGCAGACAAAATGGATTCACGTTCTGAGGTTTGTATATATGTGGGGTATCCTAAAGGGACAAGAGGAGGTTTATTTTATAGTACTCAAGATAGGAAAGTGATTGTGAGTACACATTTCACTTCCCTCGAGGAAGACTATATGAATAACTTCAAACCTAAGAGTAAGGTAATACTTGAAGAATTGTCAGATGATTAGGTTGATACTTCACTTTCTACACCTGTTATAGAACAGAAAGAACAGCAACAACCAGACGATCAACACAGGATTATCCCTGAGCAACAATCTCTTTTAGAACCTCGTCATAGTGGGAGGGTAACTAGGTTACCTACGAGATACATATTACTGGGAGAAACCTATAAAGCTATCTCAGATGAATATATACAAGATCTCACTAGTTACAACGAAGCTCTAATAGATAGAGATATTGAATTTTGGAAAAAAGCCATGAATCAAGAAATGAAATCTATGTATTTGAATAACGTCTGGGAACTTGTAGAGGCACCAAATGGGGTAAAACCTATAGGGTGCAAATGGATTTACAAAAGAAAAAGAGGAGTAGACGAAACGGTGGAGACATTTAAAGCTAGATTAGTAGCCAAAGGATTTACTCAGAAAGAGGGAATCAATTATGAGGAAACCTTTTCTCCGGTTGCTATGCTTAAATCCATCAGGATTTTGTTCTCTATTACTACAGTGCTAGATTATGAAATTTGGCAAATGGATGTCAAGACTGCTTTTCTTAATGGGCATCCTGAAGAAAACATCTACATGCAGCAACCAGATGGATTCATACAAGAAGGTTAAGAACATATGGTATGTAAGTTGCAGAGATCTATTTATGGATTGAAGCAAGCATCTTGATCATGGAATATTAGATTTGATCAAGTGATTAAATCGTTTGGATTCATTCAGAATATTGATGAACCATGTGTGTATAAGAAAATTCAGGGAAAATCTGTAGCCTTCCTAGTTCTTTATGTAGACGATATCCTCCTAATTGGAAATGATATAGGAGTGTTGACTACAATAAAGAGTTGGTTAGCAAAACAGTTTGATATGAAAGACTTGGGAGAGGCAAGTTATATTATCGGTATCAAATTACTGCGAGACCGGAAGAATAAAACTTTAGCCTTATCTCAAGCAGTCTATATCGATAAAATATTGGCTAAATTTAGCATGGAAAATTTCAAGACTGGTTTATTACCATTCAGACATGGAATTGCATTCTCTAAATATCAGTCACCCAAAACATCTGAAGAGATAGAGAAAATGAGACGAGTTCCTTATGCAGAAGCTGTAGGAAGTCTTATGTATGCCATGCTTTGCACTAGGCCAGACATCTGTTTTGCAGTAGAGATGGTTAGCAGATATCAATCTAATCCTGGACTTGAACACTGGACTACGGTCAAGCAACTAATGTAGTATCTAAAAAGAATTAAAAATTATATGCTTGTGTATTCTTGTGATGAACTTATTCCAGTGGGCTATACTGATTCTGATTTTATGTCAGATAAAGATTCCAGAAAATCTACTTCCGGCTATGTGTTTACATTAGGAAGTGGAGCTATTAGTTAGAGGAGTGTGAAATAATCATGTATCGCAGACTCCACAACTGAAGCTGAATATGTAGCTGCATCTGAAGCTGCAAAAGAACCTGTATGGCTCCGGAAGTTCCTACAAGATGTTGAGTGGTTCCTGCTGTAACTGCACCCCTTAAACTATTCTGTGATAATAGTGGTGCAGTAGCTCAATCTAAAGAACCAAGGAACCATAAGAAACAAAAACATATTGAGAGGAAGTATCATCTTATAAGGGATATAGTGCAGAGAGGTGATGTAGAGGTTACTCAGATTGCATCACAGCAAAACTTGGCAGATCCTTTCACAAAGGCCATACCTGGGAAACTCTTTAACTTGCACTTAGAATCCATGGGCATGCGTGAGATCTCAAATATGCTTTAAGAGCTAGTGGGAGATTGTTGGGAAAATATGCTCTTTAAAAGCATATATGTTTATTTAATTGTAATAAATATTTTTTTGATTAATAAAATAATTGAGGTATTTTATTCAGATATCTTATTTGCATTAATTTTTTATTAAAGTCTATTTAATCATATTATATGTATTTATGTGATCACTATATGGATTTACAGAAGACATAAATACAAGTTATCCTATGATTTAATAAATTGAGTTTGCAGTTGATAAATAAAGTTGGGCACTTTATTTAGGTATAAACTGTAATAAATTCATTAAATGATTTGTCTTAATCATATATGAATTTATTGATGTAGTACGACTACATTGAACAGGATCGCATATGAGATTTAATTAACTTTATAATAACTGTCAAATTTATTAAATCTCATAGACATTGATTTTACTGTAATCTTAATCTTGAGTTAGTTATCATTTCATGATTGTGGTTGTTATTCCATTTGAGTTACCAATGGGCACGACACATACTTGTATATGTAAACAATATCATATTTGTCTTAATCATATAAAATTATTTTCTTTTGTCTTCACCCGTGGATGTAGGCTAAAAGCCGAACCACGTAATTTCTGGTGTCTTGTGTAATTTTTGTTGTCTCATTATTTCTCAATTTTATTTTAGTTATGTGTCTGCTTCACCCAATAAATTTTTCAACAGTAGTATCAGAGTTATTAGTTGTAATTTAAGAGTCGAGATTCTGTTCACGAGAGGGCATTTTACACGTATACAAGTATTGTACACATATACAGTTGCTGTATACGTATGTGGTTACTGTTTATGTATACGATTACGGTATACGTATATAATATTGGTTACATATACAGCTATTATTCACGTATACTATTACTATTCAAATATATGGTTACTATTCACACAAAACGGTGGAAGCAATCCAAGAATTTTACAATGCAAAATAAGGAATAGTGGTATGAGTAGAGTAATTGTGTATTTTGTACATGTTTAAAAAAGTTTTATCACAAAGGCAATAAGAGCCTAAGGAGTCTGAATTTTAAGTGGGACCGTTTGTGACCCCTCCATTCTTTCTTAGAAACTTTCTTAATGTGAAGTTTTACACATACTCACAACTATTCAAAGAGGTACATTAACTTGTGTGCGGTAACAAAATGGTGACAAACTTTGAAATTAAGAAGTTTAATGGGAATAATTTTTCGTTATGGGAAATGAAGATATGGGTAATTTTGTAGAAAAATAATTGCTTGGCAGTAATTAGGGAAAGACCTACAAAAATCACTGATGACAAATGGAACGAGAGGGACGGTGTTGTAATTGCTGATCTAAACTTGTCCCTTACATATGGAGTATTATTTAGTATGGCAGAGAAAGAGACAGCGAAGAAAATTTGGGATACTTTCACAAAACTGTACGAGGTCAAGTCACTAATCTTCTTAAAAAAGAAATTTTATACTCTTCGAATGGCAGAATCTACAATGGTAACCGACCATATCAATAATTTGAAAACTCTATTTTCATAACTCACAATGCTGAGTCATAAAATAGAAGAAAATGAATGTGCGGAGCTTCTACTTCAGAGTCTACTAGATTCGTATGATCAACTTATTATTAATCTGACAAACAACAATTAGGTGAATAGTTTAGTCTTCGATGATGTCGCAGTCTCCGTATTAAATAAGGAGAGTAAGCGGAAAAGTAAGGAAGATAGATAAGTGAGTTCGCAACAGGCGGAAGTATTATTAATGACAAGAGGGAGATTAATGGAACGAAGCCCTAGTAAGAGTCAGAATCATGGTAGATGAAAATCAAAAAGTAAGAAGAATGCCAAGTGTTATAACTATACTAAGAAAGGACACGTCAAGAAAGAGTATTGGATTAACCTGAAGAGAAAAAAGAATAAATATCTTGAGTCATCAAATACTCAGGGGTGTGTAGCAAGTACCTCAGATGATGGCAAAATTCTCTACAGTGAGGCAATAAAGTTATAGAAGGCAAAAAACTGCTATCTGATGTTTGGCTCATAGATTTAAGAGCTACCTGGCACATGATCTCTCGAAAAGAATAGTTCTACACATATGAACCAATCTCAAGAGGATCTGTATTCATAGGAGATGATCATGCCTTGGAGATCGCTGGTATTGGTAATATCAAAATTAAAATATTTGATGGTACAATTCACACAATTGAGGAGGTACGACACGTCAAAGGCCTGAAGAAAAATTTATTATCCTTAGGATAAATAGATAGTCATAGGTGTAAAACTCATGTTGAAAATAAAATTATGAAGATTGCCAGAGGTGCGCATATATTGATTAAGGCAGAAAGATTAGTGCTAATTTATTCATGCTTAAAGGGAAGACACTACAAGAAACTGATGTGTATGTTGCGTCAAATGGAGAAGATTCAACAATGATGTGGCATCTCAGACTTGACCACATATTAGAATAAGATTTGAAGATTCTCTCTGATCAAAAACTATTTTCAAGGCTCAAATTGGTAAGTTTACCATTTTGTAAGCATTGTGTTATAAGTAAGCAATATAGATTAAAGTTTAGTAGATCTATTGTTAGAAGTAAATGTATTTTAGATTTAATTCATTTTGATGTTTAGGAATCACTAGATATATCCATGGGAAGAGCAAAGTATTTGATGACTTTTATAGATGATTATTCTAAAAGATGTTGGGCGTATCCAATCAAGAAAAAGTCAGATGTATTTGCAGCATTCAAGCAATACAAAGCGCAAGTAGAACTTGAATCCAGAAAGAGAATAAAGTGTTTGATGACATATAATGGTGAAGGGTATACAGACGGTAAGTTTCTTATTTTCTGTAAGCAAGAAGATATTCAGAGATAGTTCATGGTGGGATACACTCCTCAACAAAATAGAGTGGTAGAACAGATGAACAAAACTTTTACAGAAAGAATAAGAGCTATGTTATTGGTTTACCCAACTCATTTTGGACAGAAGCGGCTAAAACTGCCTGTTATATAGTTAATCAGTCTCTGTCAACAGCAATTAGGTTGAAGACTCTAATGAAGATGTGGACTGAAAAGCCAGCAAATTATTCTCACTTATATGCATTTGGATGTCCTGTGTACGTGATGTACAATACCCTAGAAAGAACAAAACTAGATCCAAAATATAAGAGTTGTATTTTTTTGGGGTATGCTGATAGAGTAAAGGGGTATCGTCTGTAGGACCCCACAGTCCACAAGATTGTCATCAGTAGAGATGTTATATTTGTAGAAGATCAACTGTAAAGGAGAGATATGGATGATAGCACTGTAAAAGAAAAGTCAGAGTCTATGCCAGTACATGTGGTAAATAATTCAGAAAAATCATATTCTCCTAAAGTAACATCAGAACATAAGTAACAAGATTCAACTTAGTCTGAGGCTCCAAAAGTTCGTCGGTTAACTCAGGAGAGACGATCACCAGTGTGGCACTTCGATTATGTCATAGAGATCAATGTTATATACTATCTTTTAACAGAGGATAGAGAGCTATCAACTTTCTATGAAGCTTTAAACAGCTTAGATATTACTTTGTAGATAACAACAATGCAGGAAGAAATTAAAGCTCTACATAAGAACAAGACATGGGAACTTGTACCACTACCACATGAAAGAAAAGCTATCGGAAACAAATGGGTCTACAACATTAAACATGATGGCAATGATGAAGTGGAGCGATTTCGTGCAAGATTGGTTGTAAAATGATATGCTCAGAAAGAAGGTATTGATTTTAATGAAATATTTTCTCCGGTGGTTCAACTCACAATAATCATAGTAGTCTTGACAGTGTGTGTTATATTTGACCTACATCTAAAATAATTAGATGTGAAAATTGCATTTCTTCATGGAGAACTTGAAGAAGAAATTTATATGTTCTAACCAAAAGGTTTTGCTGAAAACGGCAAAGAGAACTTGGTTTGCAGGTTGAACAAATCTCTATACGGTCTCAAACAAGTGCCAAGGTGTTGGTATAACAGATTTGATTCCTTTATTATAAGCCTTGGATACAATATACTCAGTTCAGACTATTGTGCATATTACAAGAGGTTTGTGTTGAGTGTTAGAAAGTGTATATTTATAAAGAAGAAAATCGTCATTTTACACTTTAAATCTCACTAACATTGATACTTTTATTTATTTAAATATTTTGTTATTTAATTATATGTGTTTTATTATAATTATGTATTTTATGTATTTTAGGGGTATTACGATCGTTTCACAATGAACGATTGATCAGACAGCAAAACGGACGTCATATTTAGACTCAGGACGGTCGAAAACCTTAGAGGAGCATTAAAGGAAAAGTCACTGTTCACATATACTGATCTTTTCATACGCACGTGCATCTTCATTCACACGCTTTATTCATGTATACAGACCAATGATGTGGCAGTATTTGATTGGATAAATTATGTGGTATTGACTGCTTATGTGGTATTGACCGATGACGCGGCATTGACTGATGATGTGTCACGATCTTATTGGACTAAATTTCTTATGTACTGTAGATCGATGACGTGGCAGGATCTAGTGGAATAAAAATCGTGTGTACAGTACATGCGCATACATGGGATTATTTACTATTGCAAAGACATTCTTGTGCAAATATTGATTTGATCGCTGATATTGATCGCTGATCGCTGACTGATGACGTGGCGCAATCCTAAGCATCCGAATTGTTTTTAATCTGATGGTCACGATTCACTCAATATATCTTTAAAAGAGGGCTCTCCCCCCCTAATTTGATACCTCTGAATTCATTTTTAAGTTTAGATTTCTGAAATTTCTTCTCCTTCTTGTAGTTTCTTTATATTTTAATAAAATTTTCTTTTTTATCCTTAGTTAAAATACGAGTGGTTAATTTCTTTTTGAGCTTGGGTTGAAGGTGAAGTCTCAACATGTTCCATGGGCTTAATTTGGTAAATTTACTTTCTATTCCCTTCTAATATTTGTGGTTGTTTTGACTTTTCGTCGACAAATAATAATAGTCTTGTCTAGACATTACTGCAGTTAAACCAAGACCCCAAGTACAAGGTTATTATTATTTGGCATGATAAGCCCTTGGCACCATACTTATTGGAGAGTGGTTTATGAGGTGTGGAATCCCCCCTTATGATTTAATTGGTATTAATATGAAATATTTAACCCATGAAGCATGTTGATGCGGATCCGAATACCCAAGTGCTTTATTATAACAGTTTCATTTTTAGTTATTCCCACCATTTTAATTCACAATTTAGGATAAAGTTACCATAATTTAATTATCTCCATTAAAAGAAAATTAATTCGGCATATAATTAAAATCAACTTACTCGTGGGATCGACACTCGTCACCATTAATCTATTCTACAATAGATTTGTGCGCTTGCGAGTTCAATAAAATTTGCACAACAGCTTAAAGATAATAATTTCATTATTTTATTGTTGTATGTGGATGACATGTTGGTAGGAGGCCTAAACAAAGATCAAGTCTAAGAATTGAAGGCACAATTGGCTAGGGAGTTTGAAATGAAGGACTTAGGACCAGCAAATAAGATTCTAGAGATGCAAATTTACCGAGATAGAGATAACAGGAAGATTTAGCTTTCTCAAAAGAATTACTTGAAGAAAATCCTACGATACTTCAAAATGCATAATTGTAAGTCAATTTCTACCTCACTTTCTATTAATTTCAAATTATCCTCAAGTATGTGTCCTAACAATGAAGCAGAGAGAAAGGAGATGTCTCAAGTATCATATGCATTGACAGTGGGAAGTTTGATATTCGCTATAATATGCACGAGATCAGACATTGCACAAGTAATGGGAGAAGTCAGTCGATATATGGCAAATCCTAGTGAAGAGCATTGGAAAGCTGTGAAAAGAATTTTAAAATACATCAGAGGAACCTCAAATATTGCATTATGTTATAGAGGATCAGAGTTTACTGTTAGGGGATAAGTGGATTCAGATTTGCAGAAGATCTTGATAAAAGGAAATCCACTACTGGCTATATGTTTACACTTGCAAGAGAAGCTATAATCTGGATTTCAAAACTGCAGACCATTATGGCTCTATCTACAATAGAAGCAGAATACATGGCAGCTAGACAAAGCTTGCAAGGAGGCTATTTGGATTCAAAGGTTATTGGAGCAACTCGGGCACAAACAACAGAAAATTTTTGTGTTTTATGACAGTCAGAGTGTTTTACACATTGAAAGGCATTCAACTTTTCATTCTAGAACAAAGCACATAAGAGTTCAGTATCACTTCGTTCATGAAGTAGTGGAAGACGAAAGTGTGGATTTACAAAAAATTCATACTAAGGAAAATCTAGCAGATGGTTTAACTAAGTCGATCAGTATTGACAAGTTTGTATGGAGTAGATCCTCTTATGGCCTAGCAGAGACGTAAGCAACATGACAACGATAAAGTAGAAAGGATGATGTGGAGATTGATTAGTTCCCAATTTAATCTCTAAGTGGGAGAATAAAAAAAAAAAAGGCATGCGGGTACCACCTTCTAGAAGGTAGGGCTGTGCTAAATTGAAGCAAAAATTTGCTTCAATGTTTGAATAGAAAAGAAAAAAAAGGAAGAAGAAAAGAAATGCCGGGTCAAAAATGAAAAGAAAAATAAATAAAATAATAGTGCACAGTAACCTAATTTTTTCTATATAGAGGAGCTGCATTTCTTTATTTTCTGCATTCAATTCTTCAGTCTCTTTTATTTATTTAGAGAGTTTTAAAGAGTTTAATGATTTAAGAGCTTGGGTGTATTAAGGTTTTGAGAAGTGAGCTTAAATACCATAATACTTGTAATTCTTTTTCACCAATAAAATTATTTCCTTCTATCTTTACCTATGGATGTAAACTAAAAGTTGAACTACGTAATTTCTGGTGTCTTGTGTGATTTTTGTTGTTTTATTATTTTTAAATTTTATTTTAGTTGTGTATCTGTTTCACCCTAAAAATTTCCCAACAATTTGAATAAACCTGTAAAAGATCCAGGGAACTTGTTGAATCTTGCAAAGATTATACCGTTATAAGCAGATTCAATCACTATAAAAGAGCTTAAAACACATTAGAAGGTTTTTTAAAAAATAAGAATAAAAGTTAAAAAAAAGTCTTGTAATTGGGAGACTTAATCTAGATGTTATCTGCATCTCCCCACTCCACTTCCATGGCTCTTCATTATGTTGTGGAGTGGAATCCTATACTTCTTTGTCCTTGAGAAGATACGAGACATAATATTGAATCCTCCTTAAATTTGTAGTATTTGCTAATTCACTTGCCTCTCCAATTGCTGGAACTGATGCGGAACCTACTTCCCATATGGAAAACACTTTGTCACTCAATCTTTCAGCTTTAAACAACTCCACTTTGGGATGATTCAAGCTGAAAAATGCGCACGTAGAGTGATGACAGTCATAACATGTCATCAGAAGAATTTGATCAGGCTCAGACACAACCAGCTTGTTAATTGCAAGGTCTTCGGTGATTTGTAGCATCGTGACAGCCTCATTTTATTTGTACATATTGCCAACTGCGTTTTTCATAATTGAAGTCAAACAACATTTTATGGGAAGCAGTATACACGAATCCTTTCAAACAGGCTGTTGGGTCGGTCGCCCAAGCCCAAGTTTGATTAAATTTGGGTATTCAAATAATTAAAGAAAGATTAAAGGATTCAGTGAAATTTTACCCCAAAAAAAAAAAAAATCTAAGTTTTGAAAAACGTGGATATATAAAGAATAACAAGTGGAGGTGGCAGCAAGTTTCACCATCCAAAAGAACAATAGAGAGAAGAGACGTAAGTTCAGTTTGGAGTCAATTTTTTATCTGCGATTGGATGATTATAAAGTAAATTTAACTCTAATTTCTTCCAAATTTGAAAGGTGCGTTCCCATCATCACCTTTTACGTTTCTGTCATCACCTTCTATCATCCTGATGTTCTTCATTTTTATTTTATCCTTAACTGTTATTTGAGATACCAAATTATTAAAGAGATAAATATTAAATTATTACTGTAAGTTAAGAATATTGAGGTCTTTATGTTGTTAGCCTCTAGTATTATTTAGAGAAAAATTTATATTGTAATCTCATTAATATAATGAAAGATTATATTAGACCACGGTCTTGTAATTTTTCTCGTTTTAACATCTTTACATCAAAATTTTTCGTCTCTTGTTGTTGATTTATTACTATAAATTTTATTCATTTATTTTTTTACCTAGGCTATTTGCAACTGTTTGTAAGTCTCTTTCCCAACACAGGCCACCAATACAAGGACAATTAATTAAATGCACTTCCCATGTTGCATTTCGAAGGCTACATGTATAGAGTTTCCAGAAGCCATGCATCTCAACAAAATATATCACACACTGTTGAGCTTGGACTCGCAGTGAACAACGTTCTCTCATCCGAATACTCGGCCGTGCTCAATTCTGCCGGAAGTTTTATAACTTTATTGGTGAATGGACAGTAGAAAAAGAAAGATCAATCTGGAGTAGAGGCTTGCCTTTTTCCAGAGAAGAACCTAACAATACATATTTTGAATAAAAGATCTTTGCACCATTCTTTTGGCAATTCAATGTGAAACAGATACACGGCGGGCTAAAAATAATGTTCTTATCTCTTTAATTTTTTCCATTAGAAAATATCCTGGCAAACTGTTAGCAAATTTGATAAGAGAGAACATTTTTTGATGGCCAACTTTCACAGACTACCGGAAAACATATTTGATCGGAGTAATAACTGTGGTCTACGACCAAACTTATGATGTTGTCGGGAAGATTAGCCCATGACTTGATGGCAGGATGGGCGACAGCAGTAAGATCTCGCTTCATATTGTAAAATATAGATTGAATATTACTCATGTAAGATTGACTAGTACCCACATCATTACATAAATATTCACAATCTTTTCCTTTGTTTTTATTCATTTTTGCTTATGTAAATTCGTCCATAGAAATGTATTCGACCTGTCCCAATAGATAATTAGATGGTTGGATTTAGATTAGAGTGTGTTAGTTTTGAGATGCGTTAATTTGGGATTAGTTTCGATCAGGTTGTTATGACATGATTACTTTAGACTAATATCACGGTGTCATTTGAAGAAAGAAAAATTTGACAACGAAGACGTGACAAGAAGAACATAAAATGGCGGTGACGTGAAAAATAATAATAAAAAATAATGATATTATTATTTTAATGAGAAAAATGAGAGGAAATGAAGCCTATAAATAGGAGGCTTCATTTTCCCTCCTCGTATCTCTTTTTTTTTTTTGCTCTTATTTTCACTATTTTGTGAGAGAAAATTAAAAATTTTTGTTAATTTTCCCTCCTCGTATCTCTTTTTTTTTTTTTGCTCTTATTTTCACTATTTTGTGAGAGAAAATTAAAAATTTTTGTTATTCTTGTGTTTTTAATGATTTGAGAGTTTGAGTATTTTGACATTTTAGGTAGTGAGACAAAATACTATAATACTTATAATTTCTTTTCATTAGTGAAATTATTTTCTTCTATTTTCGCTGGTAGATGTAGGCTAAAAGTCGAATCACGTAGTTTTAGTGTCATGTGTGATTTTATTGTCTCATTATTTCTCAATTTTACTTTAGTTGTGTGTTTTACTTCACCTAATCAATTTTCTAATAGTGGTATCAGAGCTATTAATTGTAATTTTAGAATTAGAATACTATTCATACGATGGTACTATTCACGTATATGGTACTATAAGAAAGTTTTGTCACAAACGTAATAATAGTTTAAAGAGTCTGAATTTCAAATGAGACCCTTGTGACCCTTCCATTCTTTTCTAGGAACTTTTATTGTGTGCATTTTCATACATACTTGTAACTATTCAAAAAGGTATACTAGCTTGAGTGCAGTAACAAAATGACAGCAGAGTTTGACATTGAGAAGTTCAATATAAATAATTTCTTATTGTGAAAAAGGAAGATGAGGGCAATTTTATGGAAAAATAATTGCTTAGTTACAGTTAAGGAAAGACCTGTAGAAATCACTGATGACAAGTAGAACGAGATAGACTTTAATACAATTGCTGATCTATACTTGACACTTACTGATGTAGTATTATCCAATGTGTCAGAAGAAGAAGATAACAAATGAGGTCTAAGATACTCTCACAAGAGTGTACGAGACCAAGTCGTTGCAAGACAAAATATTTTTGAAGAGGGGACTCTATACCTTTCGAATGGTGAAATCTATTTCAATGACTAACCATATCAACACCTTGAAGAATCTATTTTCACAACTCATAATATTAGGTCATAAAATAAATGAAAATGAATGTGTGGAGCTTCTACTTTAGAGTCTATCAGATTGGTATAATTAACTTATCATCAATCTCACAAACAATAACCAAGTGGATAACTTAGTTTTTAACAATGTTGCAGCCTGAATATTAAATAAGGAGAGTAGGTGGAAAAATAAGGAAGATAGACAAGTAAGTTTACAGCAAGCAGAGGCACTATTGGTGACGAGAGAGAAATCAATAGAATGTGGCCCTAGTGGAAGTTAGAATCATAATAAATCATAGTAAAAAAGTAAGAAGAATGTTAAGTGCTACAATAGTGGCAAGAAAAAGCATATCAAAAAAGAGTGTTAGAGTAATCAGAAGAGAAGAGAAGGTAAGGATCCTGAATTATCAAATGCTTAGGGATATGTAGCAAATGCTGTAGATGACGGAGAAATCCTCTACAGTGAAGCATTAATAGTTACAAAAGATAAAAAACAGTTATCTGATGTTTAGATCATAGACTCAGGAGCTATCTAACATGACCTCTCGAAGAGAATAGTTCTATACATATGAACCAATCTCAGAAGAATCTATATTCATGAGAGATGATCATGCCTTTGGAGATCGCTGGTATTGGTACTATCAAAATCAAAATGTTTAATAGTATAATTCATACAATTGAGGAAGAACGACACGTCAAAAGCCTAAATAAGAATTTATTATCTTTAGTAGACAAATAAATAGTTTGGGTGTAAAACTTATGTTAAAAATGGGATGATAAAGATTGCTAAAGATACATTTGTACTAATAAAGACAAAAACAATTGATGCTAATCTATTTATGTTTAAAATGGAGACTATAACACCCAAAACCAACACGTAAAGAAGAATGTTACATATAGATTAAAAATCCTTAGACATAAAATTTTAACTAGCAGAGTGAATCAAATTTTTAACTCCAATACTAAGCAAATCTCTCAATAAGAAACTTAACCTGTAAAAAGTAATTATAAGGGGTGAGCCGTTAACTTAGTAAGTAAAACCATTCTTAAAAGACTAGGCTTTTAGTTATAAAAATATTGCAAGGCTTGCTTTTTAGTAAAACATATATTATAATTCATAACTTTTCTTAAAACAATATATTACAATAATAAATTCATAATAACTTCAAAATATCAAAAACACGTAAATCATAAAAATGAATCATATAACTTATACATAACTAATAAAAAATTAGCTCATGTCACATAGTATCACTTATAGTCCCAGTGACCCGACCAGAATATAATCATAATAAGAATATCATGTGCACACTCATAACATATACCCATTATTGGTCCAAAGCTTATATAGCTTATATGTATCGTATGATATGATCAGAATCATAATCAGAATAACTACAGACAATGAACTAAAACATAACTTAAAATCATACAAGGGACAAAACTTTCATATTATATTCATAAATATTCAGAATAATAGTTTAGACTTGCAACGTAAAAATCCATTATAATATTGTATAAATAAATCCATAAAAGTTAATCTTGTAATGAAATAATTTATAATTTTAAAAGCATTGATAATACTCTTGTTAAAATAATAAAAATAAGATAATTTTCAGACTTGAAAACATTTACAAAATCTATTTCATAATAAAAACCACTAATTTTAGAAAAATTATGAAAACACTCGTACTTATAGTAGTAATAAAAAAATCTTATTTATTCAATATATTAGAAATGAAGTTACTTATCTCGATTCTCTGAATTAATTTAATATACTTAAAAGTCTCTAAGAGTCTCAAGCATGCTCAACACTTTAACAAAATACAAGAAACAACTATTAATAACTTATTTTAAGAACTTGATTTTCTATGCATACAGTACTAATCTAATTCCCAGTATTTTAACTTTTAATCTAGAAGTTAGAATGACATAATATTTTATAGAACTATTTAGTACATCCATGAGTATCTCCTATAAAATTTTGAAGAAGATTCAAATCATAAACATTTTAAAAATTATTTATTGCTTGACAAATCCGAAATGGTTTTACAATATCTTTAACTGAATAGAGTAGGTTCCGAAAATTTTATAAAATCAAAAATAAATCGTAAAATTATGTAACTAAAACTATGAATACTAGACAACTATATCAGTCTCTGTGTAAAATTTTAAAATTTTAAGACTTCATTTTATGGTGCCAATAATTTTACGACTCTAGTTGTTCTCCTAGAATTGCAATTTTTTAATGTAGCAATGTCGAATTCAAAATTAGATATAAAATTGAAAACAAAACCAAATTTGATGAAACAAAATTTATTCAGAAACACTACATGTCTAGTTTCAAAAAATATAAATTCCTAGAAAATGATTGAGAAAATAAGAGTTTAAAATTTGAGATACTCATACTGTCTGAAATTATCTAGTATGTCTAATACATTATGGATTGATTATCAGGACTCAATAATAAATTAAAACCTTAAATAGAATCTAAACATGCGATAAATCATGAATTAGCATTTGAAATAGTCTATAAACATGACAACTCAAAACTCTAATAAGAGTGATAGAAAGATTATAGAGAATAAGGAGAGAAAACTTATAAAAATTGCTTTGATTCTTTTCTTAAACCAAGATTTCAATACTAGAGTTTGGTAAAAGCATTATGAGCAGTAGAGAATAAGAAATAAGCATCGTAGACTTGGGGTTATGGAATAGGAGAAAGTATGTATTTATAAGAGTCTTAAAAAACCCTATTAAATTTGAAAATATAATCCTATAAATAAACCTAATTATAATTTTAATATTCTTATTAATAAAGGTTATATAGTTATATATGTATCCTAATAAGAGTTAAATTTTCATAATTAAGATTATAGAATGTGGCGTTATAGAGACATTACAGGAAACTGATGAGCGTGTGGTGTTAAATGAAGAAGATTCAATGATGATATGGCATTTCAGACTTAGCTAAATTTTAAAACAAGGTTTGAAGGTTCTCTTTAAGTGAAAGTTACTCCCAGGGCTCAAATCGGTAAATTTACTATTTTGTGAGTATTGTATTACAAGTAAGTAGTATAGATTAAAGTTTAATAAATCTGTTGCTGAAAGTAAATATATTCTAAACTTAATTCACCAGATATGTCCATGGGAGGTGCAAGGTACTTGGTGACTTTAATTAAGAAAAAGTCAGATGTGTTTTTAATGTTCAAATTATATAAAGTACAGGTTGAACTTAAATCTGAGAAAAAGATTAAATGCTTAAGGATAGATAATGGTAAAGAGTTTATAGATAATGAGTTTCTTACATACTGTAAGCAAGAAGATATTCAGAGGCAGTTCACAGTGGCATACACTCTTCAACAAAATAAAGTGGCAGACTAGATAAATATGACTCTTATAGAAATAATGAGAGCTATATTGTAGTCTGCTGGTCCACCTAACTCATTTTAAATAGAAGCAGCCAAAATTACCCGTTATGTGGTAAATTAGTATTCGTCAACTGCAACTGGGTTGAAAACTGCAATGGAGATATGGACTGAAAAGCCAACATATTACTCTCACCTATATGCATTTAGATGTCCTATGTACGTGATGTATAATGTCTAATAAAGAACAAGTTATATCCAAAATCTAGGAAATGTATCTTCTTGGGGTATGCCTATGTACGTGATATATATTGCGCACAAGATTATCATCAGTAGAGATATTATATTTATAAAAGATCAACTACAAAGGAGAGATGGAGATAATAACACTGTAAAAGAAAAGTAATAGATTATACTAATATATATGGAAAATAATTCAAAAAATTTAAATTCTTCTAAAGCAGCACCAAAGCATGAGGACAAGATCTAGTTGAGTCCGAGCTCTAGAAGTTCATCGATCAACTTGTGAGAGATGATCACTAGTATAACACTCTGATTATGTTACAAAGATCAATGTTGCATACTATCTTTTAACAGAGGATGGAAAATCATCAACTTTCTATGAAACTTTAAACAACTCAAATGTTGATTTATGCATAATAGTGATGCAGGAAGGAATTGAGGCTTTATATAAGAACAAGACATGAAAAATTATATCAGTACCATATGAAAGAAAAGCCATTGGTAACAAATAGGTCTATAAAATCAAACGTGATGGCAATGCAGTATCATGCAAGATTGGTGGTGAAAGGATATGCTTAGAAAGAAGGTATTCACTTCAACGAAATATTCTCTCCTGTGGTTCAACTCACAATAATCAAGTAGTATTTGCAATGTGTGCTACATTTAACCTACATCTAAAGGAGTTAGATGTGAAAATTACATTTTTCATGAAGAACTTGAAGAAGAATTTATATGTTCCAACCAGAACATTAGTTGAAAAGAGAAAGGAAAACATGATTTGCAGGTTGAACAAATCTCTGTAAGTGTAATTTTCTCTAGAAAAAGAAACAAACGGTATTTTTGAAACGAACGCCCATGCTTGGTGCAAATCAATCTTGCATCATAATCTAGAATATCTTTGGAGGCAAATTTATTTTCATCCTATCGTTCATCTTCTCGAATTATTGATGTATGATTTTTTATACTATGAATTTCTTATGTATTATATGAGATCGGTTCTAAAAGTTTTTTTGAAAAAAATTAAATTTTCACCAACATATCACCAATTACAAGCTTGCAATTCCTCAAGGGTCACATGGACGTAAACGCATTGCTTACCTTCTTCACATTATACCATCTGTCCCTAGATCTGAAAGTACATAATTTCAACAAATGGGTCCTCATCTAGACAAAAAAATAAAATAATTAATATATTTGGTTTAACGAAATATCGGACAAAATATCATTTTTCAAAATGAAAAGTCCCTGTAAAGGAAGAAACAATTATTGTTAGTGATATCTAGCTTGTCTTTGATAAATCAAGCTACTTGTTCTAACCAAAAAAATAAAAAGAGAGAGAATATCATTAAAAATTTAAAAGTACAAAAAAAACTTAAAGCTCATTATAAGGCCCCCAAAAAAAAAAAACGTTAATTGAGGAGGTTGAATACAGATATTATCTAAATCTATCTACTGCCATGGCTCTTCATAATGTTGTTGATTAAAATCATATAATTCTCGGTTCTTCATGTGTTTGTTAACTCACTCGCGTTCCCAATCGCTGGAAATGACATGGAATCTGCACCCTTCATGGACAGCACTTTGTCACTCGTATCTTTCAAAAAGCACTGGCAATCAAAATATATTATCAAAAGAATTTGATCTAGCTCAGACACAACGAGCTTATTAACTGCGAGGCCTTTGATGATTGGTTGAATCCCTGGTGTTAGCCTTAGATTATGCGTATATATTGTCCACTCTGTCGTTGAAACCGAAGGCAATTAACATTTTTTGGGAAGCAATATACAAGAGCCGTTTCAAATAGGCCACGCTATGAATACCCTCAAAGCAAGTACGATCAAATAAATGCACTTGCCATGCTTTATCCCCAAGGTAACATGTAGTGATACTTATGCTTTTCGTAAACCACGTACCTCATCACAACTATCAAACACTGTTGGTGACGGACTCGCAGTGAACAACACTCTCTCGTTTAAGTATTCCGCCCTATTCAAACTGACGGGAGTTTGATAATTATATTTATAAATTTAAAAAAGAAAAAGAATGAACTGTGAAGCAGAGGCTTGTTGTTTGGAAAGAAGAAACCAACCATATTTTGAGTGAAAGATCTTTGCATCTACAAGAACTTTTGGCAATTCAATGGTGGTCCTCCAAAGATAGCTGACATATATACGAGCATTCAAGAAAAATTATATTAGTCACGTGCGGACAGTTTCATTCAATTTTGTTAAACCTCGGAATAGTTATTGAACTGAAGTATAGTGTTTTTTTATAATGAGTCAACTGTTCGATGATTTGCCCCACTGAAATTATCTGCCACATCCGTAGTTATTGAGCTTAAGTGGAGTGTTTGATATAATAAATCAACTTTCTGATGATTTGCCTCAATGAAAGTCATCTATTTGTGGCATCATCAGCTCTATGTTGTCCAGCACTCAGTTCATGTGAAATTTACAGTGCTCAAGCCATAGAAAACATACAAGTTGTCTGCTTCATCTCTTAAGATTAGCCTTTTTTTTTGGGGGTTTTCCCTCTCCCTCTCCGTTTGATCAGCAATGAACATATGATGGATTAAAAAAAAACTCAAAACATAGATTTGCACAAGATATAATATCAAATATTTATACTGAAGTTAGTAAGAAATGCAGTTCATGTCAAAGAAAAGGCCATGTATATATGGCTTGTAGAAATGCGAAAATTTAACTCAACTATACGAATTTTATTTATGATATTATAATTACTTTGAACATCAGAATTCAGAATTATGAAAGATTTATGGAAAAAAAAAACTGGATCAGGTTTATTGCGAGTACTTTCTTTTTTGTGTGAAGTAAAGCCTGACTAATTCCAGAAACAGACGAGTGCTTCATATGAAACTTATTGCTGAGAACATCTATACATTTGCTATCATAAACTGAAAGCTACTCTTAACTGCTGGGACTACTAGCCTTGTTACCAACATCTTCAGCCAGTTCCTTAACCTATTCAGGGAGAAAAATATATATATACAAAACTTGTGGTCAGCAAACAATTATAATTAACAAACCGAAAACACGTCCAAAGATTAAAATAATATTTTTTTGTTTTACCTTCTTAATGAGTAAACTCAAGTTTCCTACTTTAGCTTCTTCAGCCATGTGCACCCACCAACAATCTATTTCATCACCATAATCGATTCCCATTCCCTTGGTAACATCCCAACAGCCAGGACCTTTAAATTTCAAGTAGCTTCTTGATGCTGATGTGCTCTTTATGATCACAATAGCACCAAAATCTGGTGTATAAACAGCAATCTTCAGTCCCTCGTGAATTTTATTTTGTAAGAACTGAGGCAGCAAGGAATAGGCCTAGACTTGAATCATCTGCTGTCACTTTTTTTGTGAACAAGTATTTCAACGCCCCTGCTAATTTGCTTTGGTCTGGGATCGTCCTCCATGTTTTATATATCCTTCTGTTCTCCGAATGATAGTAGAGGAAACATAAAGCTGCAGATGAAAATTTGCACACGAATCAAATATGCAAAAATTACATGATTAATTCATCATGCAAAAAAAATTACACTCATGACGAATTGCAGTTAATAGTCATGCGTGATTCAATCTCAGTCTCACCAGCTGACAATTAGTTAAGCACAAATATTTTAAATGAAACAATCTTCAGGCATATCACGCTGCTTTCAATTAATAGATAACCTGAAAAGCAAGAAATTTACTTAGCCGTCACATGAACTAACTGATTTGCACAAATAAGTAACTAATTAATATGCACACGTGGTCCCTCCTATATGACAATCAGACTGCACTGATAGAAAATATTAAAAAGAAACAATCTTGGTTATTGGGAGGTGAATTTGCTGACCGGCATAACATAAGATAAAAAGACTACTTACATTAAGCTAACATTATCACTTGTGTGGCTGTAAAACTTTATTGCATTAACTTATAAACTTAATGCCGTCAAATCTGTATAAATCAAACCCGAGGGGAGGGTCAGGTTTAAGCCGCATCGCATTACAGATGAAAAAAATTAAAATAGGAAAATTTTGCAATATTTTCACGCCCCAATCCTTCACGATGAACTTCATATAACCCAATCCAACACCATCAAATCGACCTGACAATCATCGCTCGGCACCATAGCCACTGCTCCACTATCATTGGCCTTCTCTGTGGAGAAGATGATATGAAGACGCCTTCACTGTGGAGAAGATGAAGCCCAGAGAAGAAGAAAAAAGACGTAGAAAAAGAAGAAAAGAAAAAAGGAAAACAAACTGAAGAAGAGAAAGAGCAGGAGGTTAAAAAATAAAAAAAAAAGAAAGAAAATGAAATGAAGACGAAGAAAGAGAAAAAGAGAAAAAAAAATGAAAGAAGAAGAAAAAGATCCGGAGAAGACGAGGGGAGGAGAAAGAGGAAGCAGATAATGATACATTCAAGAGCATTAAAAAAATTTGAAAAATAAAAGTACAGAGACGAAAATTAAAAAAAAAGTAAATAAATAAAACAAATATGTTTTTATAACAAAATAAACAAAATTTAATAAATACTGTTTTCTAAATGTATATAATTTAAATTACTAAAAAAGATTAATAAATTATAGTGCAATACCAAATATAATATAACTAAAAATTAATATAATACAATATTTCACCAAACATTATTTTATATTGTTATAATTCAGTGATAACACTATACAACGTATTATAATACACCCGCATTAAAATAATGTAATAAAGTGTAATATAATATAATGTGGCAAACACACTCTATATTAATTATATTGCACTATAATATATAGCATTAGGACACATTGCTTTAAATTGTAATGTAATAATAAGTTTCATTTAATATAAACTGTATTATGTAAAATAATATTATTTTATATTAATCTTAAAATTAAATTAACATGATTTAAATTTATTAATATTTTAGGATTTTATTATTAGAATTTTAAAATTAAGTATTGAAATTAATTTTATATGTTAATTTTTATAATATAAAATTGATGTAATAATATACTATTATTGAACAATTAACATAATATTACAATATTATGTTATATTATTAACAATATTATATCATATTACAAAATAATATAATTTATTTTTAGTTATTAATTCCTAATATAGTTGTTTAATCTAAATTTATTTTTAAATTTAAATATAATTAAAATAGTTTTTTATGTACTTAAAGTTAGATAATTAAATTGATTTTATGTAATAAAATAAAAATAATGTATTGTCATTATTTTTAAATATTTAAGTTTATTACTATCTTATATTATTATATAAACTAAATTTTTATTTAAATGGTAATATAAATTAGTATTTAATAAAACTAATATGTAATGGAATTAAATATATCACAAGTTATTAAATAATAAAAATCAGATAATTATATTTAAAATATTAATGGTGTTTTAATATAATATGGCTTATACCGGCCACTTGGTGTCATTCCATGGGTACTCTTTTTGTCTAGGTAAGAACATTCTCATCTTTTTGTACATATGGTTGTTCGGGCCCACACAACATGTGGAGAGAATAAGTTGGCTTATTATTCACACAATTTGTGTGCATAGATATTTGTTAGAATCTAACAAGATGGTCCAACTACCTCTACGGAAGTATCATGCGGTTGCTGATATGTTAGGTAAGGCCAAATGGTTCCAACTGGTTTTGAGGTGCACCATTTTTGCTCTTGCAAGCATGGCAACTTGTTGCTCCCTCTTTTTCAAAAAGTTGTCTTCTTGGTGCTTCCATATTTTCAGTTAAGGAATCAATATTCCTTTTGGTGGTAACCGTCTCTCATGTGATGGCTATTTTGGATTATTAGTAACATATACACTTTAATTTTCTAATTGCTTGTATTATTTAATTTTCCTCTTTGGTATTGATTTTTAAGTTGTTGGACCTATTACATATTATTGTGGGTAAATTTGAAGTATTTATTAAATTGATCGTGTATGTATAATTTTAAATTTATTACGATGTAAAATCGAGATATTTCAAATTCAATCGAAATGTAGGTTATGGATTTTGTTTCAACATAGGTCAGTTATTGGCTTAATTTGTATTAAGCTTAAATAAAATTTAAAAAAAAGGACAGTTGGTTTCTATAAATAGAAAGGGAGAGAGAGGAATGTTGGCACAAATAAAAAAAGGGAAAGGGGGCATGGGGAGAGAGAGCGAGAGCTACTGAGCCTGTTTAACTCAAAAGGCCTGACCTAGACATGAGAACGTGACCTGACTACATCTTACAATTTTGGTCACCACTCTGGCCGAGCAAGGTATGTATGAAGCTTGAAGGCCGACCATTGTTCCCTTGCCAACCCCGCCAATGAAAACCATCTAGAATGCCATTGGTGAAGCTCAAAATATCCGCTGTAAAATATATTCTCATTGTAATTGACTCTATTAGAATCGGGTTGCACCACTGATTGGGTTTTGTTCCTCTCACCACCAGCTTTATTTTATGACCAACCAATGCTGACGTGGACATTGTTTTACCATCGATTGGCCACTTAGAGGCTCGTGGCTTTGGCAGCTTGATCCGCCATCACCACTATCGATACCATTTGATGTATTGAGGTTGGAATTATCAGCATTGAGCTTTCTGTCACTGTTGACAAAAATTCGATCATTGCTAACTAGTAGAGGCAATTCAATAATTTTATAAACTTTACTAATAATTTCATTATTTCTAAAATTGTTGGGTAACTTAGTAATTATAGACTAGAGAAGTTCAATAATTTGAGATTGCGAGAGTAAATCGGTAATTTACGCTATCAAGAGTAATTTAATAAATTTTATACTTTAGGAGTAAATTCATAAATTCAAAACTTGTGGTTATGCTCAAAGTAGATTGTATAATCGTGTATATGGTCAATGGTCGTGTTGTTATGCCCATTCGATTTGATTTGGATGAGCTTATTTATAGTTGGAGTTGAAAACTAGTCGTTATTTACCTTTTTGTCAGAAAACAGATCGCCTATAACTATTAACGGTTAACCGTTTGCGTTGGTTAAAGTTACCATTGGGCTCATTTTCAAATTAATGGTTGACCGTTAGTAATTACCCATTCGTCATTAAAAACCAGAGACTTGCACAACAGAAATCTTCTATCTGTTCTTGCTAAATAGTTAAAGATTAATAAAGAATGTTAGTCTGGAAATTATCGGTTAGTCGTTTATATGTTATCAGTTCACCATTAAATTTCAGAGACCTGCACTACAAATATCAACTGATAGTTTTTCATAAACGGGAAAGGATTAACAAGATTTGACAAGTTGGATATTATCGGTTAATCGTTATATGGTAACAGTTCGCCATTAAATTCCAGCAACTTATAAAACAAAATACTTAATCGGTTTGCTTTAAACGGTAAAAGATTAGCACATGATACAGGTTTGAATATTATTAGTTAACCATTATATGTTAATGGTTCGCCGTTAAATTTCAGCAACTTATAAAACAAAATGCTTAATCGGTTTGCTTTTAACGGTAAAATATTAGCACATGATACAGGTTTGAATATTATCGGTTAATCGTTAACATTAACGGTTCACTATTTACCTTTAGCGAGTTTGAAAGCTTATAGGTTAAGGCTTAAGAAATAACCCTTTCCTAAGCATAAAGGTTAGGTTTTACCCTAAACAGTTAGCCGTTAAAAATAACAGTTCGCCGTTTACATCCAGTGGCTGATTTTTAATAAGTCATAAAATAATTGGTGGAAGCTTTAGAAAATAATCCTTCTCTGTATTTTATCAGTTAACTGTTAAAATAAACGGTTCACCAATTATACCTAGAGAACCATATTTTTATAAAAATATTTCAGTTTATCTAAAACTTATAAACACACAAAGAAAGTTTTTTGCTTTTAAGAAAATATTTGAATTGTGAAACTCCAACATATTTATCAAAAGAGATTAAGGTTTGTTACCATTAAAATCAATAAAAAGAACATTTACATGTTAACATTCTCCCCCTTTTTGATGATGACAACCATATTCCAGATATTTTGCTTCCTCTAACTATATGCTCTCTCTACTTGTATGATTTAAGACAATTTTGCCAATAGCAGATGTTTTCTTTAAAAAAATATAAAATTTTAGTCCATGATTATATCTCCCCTTTCATCATAAAAAAAAAATCAAAGTAAAGGAACATGAGATTGAAAAGAAAGATGTTACCCATGAGAACAATTTCGGCAGAAATTTCGGCAGAGTCTCCCCTTGGAGAAATCCTTAAATATAACATAAGAGTGAGAACATTTCCAAAGACAATTAATTAAGTATCCACATCTCAACAACAACTCTAATGCCATGTAATCCAGATAAAAAATAGAATCAGTCATAAGAAAGATAAATATATACAGACACTCAACCAAAGAATACCAAATGAAAAAGTCAATCCATCAATAAATAAAAAAATAGATAAATTAAGATAAAATAAAGTATAATCAAAACATGAAATGTATGTATGAAATAAAAATAAAAAACTAAGAAGCTCGCCGCGAAGCAGGAGGTCTGGTAGAAGTGGGTCGTGAAGAGAAAGGTCTCAAAGTGGGAGGTCGTGAAGAAGTAGGTTGTGAAGAAGGGGCTTCAGCAGAGGTATGCCAGGGTCAAACCCAAAATACCTCGGAATCTGTCGTTGTGCAGCAATGACCTCATACTGGTGATCAATGCTCTGCTCTTGAAAGGTCTGAATCTGAGACTGGAGCTGCTGCTAATCATGAGAAATAGCATTCATATGATCAAGGATCAACTATTAGCGTTCAGAAATCTGGAGAACATCAGCAACCAGCTACTAAAAAATATAAAAAACAAGGGGTTGAGCTGGAGTTGAAAGCTGTTGAGGAGCAGAAGGCTGAGCAGGAGCTGGAGATGGCTCACAAACTGAAGGAAGATCAATATCCATCTCAGGCATAGTAGAACCAGAAGAGGATGATGGCTGTGCGAGAAAGTAGAGGACGAGCTCCAAGTCTGAAGACTAATCGGAAGGATAAATATCATTAAGCATTCGATCATCCTTAGGAGCGATCAAGGTGTCCTGATTCTTGGCATTAGCAGTCTTGTGCCATTGGCCGTTCTTCTTAGTAAATCTAATGCTACTCATAGTATATCGGCCAATCCTTTTGGACTCTTTATACACAGCATCCCGTATTAGCACATGGAAGTGCCGCAGTATCTTAGTAATGATACTGCATAGGGAAGCAAGCTGTAAGTGACTGTAGGAGTAGTCTGCATATGGCGCATAATAATATAACCAAGATTAACAGGTGGCCTACTAAGTAGACTATCCAGTAACCCAACATTCATTCGAGTAACCTCATCTGAGTGACTTCTCCTAGGTGTAATAATATGCTGTAAAATACTATGTAGGATGCGAACCTAAAGAGGTAGCAATTGAGACGGAAAGATAGTCAATAAATCTCATCACTAAGCTCCCTACGACGACATATATTATGCACACCCTCATTGTGAACAAAATTATTAAAAGATACCTCATCCTCAATCTCAAGAATAACAGTATTAAAAAATTCAACATCAAAATCAATAGATACACCGCTAACAAGGGTAACAATCCTATCTAAATGAGTAACAGACAATTCCATATTAGAGTAGAAAACTCAAACTAGATTAGGATAAAATCTATCATCAATGTCAATAGCAGATTTCTAGGGTCTAAGCATATTACTAACACTTCTATTACATACAATTAAGTTTTTAAAATCGTCAATGTCCACAAAATAAGAATCAAGAACCTATCTACCCATAAAGCGATCTTCAAATCGTTTGCACAATTGGGCTATAGAGAAGTGCAGTCTTTCAAATTCGAAAGCTTTTCGTAGTGGAATAAGGTTGACAGAGGGCATATGTTTCCTCCTCTAAGGCCTCTGAGATGACTCAGCCATGACAAAGAGAAAAAATTTTAGAAGATGGATTTGGGAGTAAATGAATCGATTATTATGTTGAAAAGGAGTAGAAGAAGAGGAATTATGGTTCAATTTGTCAAGAAATGGTGAAAAAATGGATCAAAATGGGTAAAAACTAATCGGTTGCCCTTAGGGTTTTGATTTGGGATTTTTTAATTTTGGACAAGATTTAGAGTTTTGAATTGGTAGAATCACTCTAAAAGTGATTAGGAAGAGTTCTATCGGTGTAATTTATTGTGAAAAATGAGAAAATTTAAGAAAGAAAGAGATAAAAAGCTTTAGTTTCGTGAAAATGGCAGAAACGGTGAAAGGCTAAGTGAGGAAAAAGAAGAAACCCGTGACCAGTTATATACTTAGCAAAAACGGCGAGCCATTTTATAGAAATGATATGGAGCTTGTAACGAGTAAACAGTTAATACGTAAAGGTAAACGGTGAAAGGGCAATTTAAGGCAGCTCTCTGTTTTTAGTCGGTTCACCGTTAATCGTAAACGGTGAGAGGGTAACATTCGCGATACTCTCTGTTTTTAAACGGTTTACCAATTACTCCAAACTGTAAGAGGATAGAGAACAATCAAAATATCCTAGTTTCTGAAAATAAATGGTGAACAGTTTATAAGAAAAACGGTTATCCATTTATTTTATTTGTTGTTTTGCATATTTGATTCAATATCTGGCCATCAAAGATAACAAATCAAGATCATGATTTTGATCTAAAAGTATTCTAAGGCCATTTTAATGCAAAGTTCATAAACATATATGTTTTAAAACAATTAATCCATACAAAACATACATACACACTACTAGTACATCATACTTAAGTATTTCATATCATAAATCAAGTTATTGAATAAACTCAATAGCATATTTAGAAATGTTAATGTGAAAATTTATCATCCTAAGTTCATGCCGAATTTTTGAAAATTGTTCTTCGCAAAAAGGTTTTGTAAAAATATCGGCGAGTTATTTTTCTATAGAAATAAACTCCAATGCAATATCATTGTTGTTTCTCCGTAGAAATAAACTCTAATGCAATATCACCTTTTTGAATATGATCTCTCAAGAAATGATGCCTAATTTTTATATGTTTGGTTCTAGAGTGCTGAATGGGATTCTTTGAAAGATTTATAGCACTTGTATTATCACACTTAATAGAAATTTATTCAAGTTTAATGTCATAATCTCTAAGTGTTTGTTTTATTTAAAGAGTTTGTGCACAACAACTCCCTATAGCTATATATTCAGCCTCAATAGTTAAAAGTGCCACAAAATTTTATTTCTTGCTAAACTATAAAATAAGTGAGTGACCTAGTATATATGGCAAGTTTCACTAGTGCTTTTCTTATCAACTTTATAGCCAGTAAAATCCCCATCCGAATAGCATGTTAAATCTATATGAGTTCCTCTATGATACCAAAGGCTAAGATTTATGGTTCCACTCAAATAACGAAAAATTCTTTTAACAGCAAGCAAATGAGATTCCTTGGGACATGATTGAAATCTTACACACTAACATACACTAAACATGACAGCGGATCTACTTACAGTTAAATAAAGTAAAAAACCGATCATACCTCGATACTTTTTAATATCAACTTCTTTACCTTTTTTATCTTTGTCAAGCTTGATTGATGTACTCATTGGAGTGCTCTTACTATTTGACTTATCAATTCCAAACCTCTTAAGCAAGTTTTTGACATACTTAGCTTAATTGATGAAAAATCCCTCATAGTTTTGCTTGATTTGAAGTCCAAAGAAATACTTCAATTCCACTATCGTGCTTATTTCAAATTCTTTCCTCATACAAGATAAAAATTCCTTACACAAGGATTCATTAGTAGAACCAAAAATAATATCATCAACATAAATTTGAACAATAAATATATCTTGATTTTCACGTTTATCAAAAAGAGTAGTATCTGCTTTACTCATTGAGAAACCATTACCTAATAAGAAATTTTTAAGCCTATCATATCAAACTCTAGGTGCTTACTTCAATCTATACATTACTTTAGATAACTTATATACATGATTTGAAAATTTTTCATTTTCAAAATCGGGAGGTTGTTTCACATAAACTTCCTCCATAATATAACCATTTAGAAAAGCACTTTTGTCACCCATTTGAAATAAAATAAAATCTTTATAACATGCATAAGCAAGCAACATTTTAATGGATTCTAATCTAGCTACAGGTGCAAATGTTTCATCAAAATCAATTCCTTCTTCTTGGTTGTATCCTTGGGCCACTAATCTAACTTTATTCCTTACCACCACACTAGGTTCATCCATCTTATTCCTAAATATCCATTTAGTACCTATGATGGATTGATGTTTCGGTTTAGGAACTAATTCCCACACATTATTTTGCACAAATTGATTTAATTCCTCTTGCATTGCCATAATCCAAGATTCATCATTTTCCGTATCTGTAAAGGACTTTGGTTCAATTTGAGAAATAAATGCAGCATGCTCGCATATGTTCTTAAGTAATGATCTAGTTGTAATACCTCTAAATGGATCTTCTAAAATGACATCTTTAAGATGAGAAGAAACATACCTCCACTCTTTAGGGAGTGTTTGCATCGTACCTTCTTATTGCTCTATATTTCTTTGCTCTTTTTGATTATTCTTTTCATTTTCTTGTGGTGTATTCTCTTAATTATCCTTTGATGACCCTTCTTGTAACATTCCATCTATATCATCATTAACAACTCTTTTCTCCGCAGAGGAAGGATTAGACTCATCAAAAGAAATATGTATAGACTCTTTCACAACTAAGGTTCTTTTATTATAAATTTTATAAGTTTTGCTTGAGGTTGAATATCCAACAAAAATACCAACATCAGATTTTAAATCAAATTTACCAAGATTGTCTTTTATGTTCAAAATAAAATATTTACAACCAAAGACTTTGAAATAACCAATATTATGTTTTCTATCTTTCCAAAGCTCATAAGGAATTTTATTAAGATGAGATCTAATCAACACTCGATTTAAAACATAACAAGTGGTATTGACAGCTTCAGCCCAAAAATATTTAGGTAATGCATTTTCATTCAACATGGTCCTAGCCATTTCTTGAATAGATCTATTCTTTCTCTCAATAACTATATTTTGTTGTGAAGTTCTAGGTGATGAAAATTGATACTCAATGCCAAAGTCATTATAAAAAGACTCAAATGAATAGTTTTCAAATTCTCTACCATGATCACTTTTAATGCAAGAAATAAAATAACCCTTTTTATTTTGAACCTTTTTACAAAAAATTTTAAAAGCATCAAAGGCATCATCCTTATTAGCTAAGAACAATACTCATGTATATTTAGAATAATCATCCACAATTACAAATGCATAATACTTGCCATTTAAGCTAGCATATCTAAATGGTCAAAACAAATCCATATGAAGTAACTGAAGTGGTTTTGAAGTGGATACATGATTCTTGTTTTTTAAAGAAGTTTTGATTTGTTACCAAATTGACAAGTTTCACAAATTCTATCTTTTTGAAAACTGATTTTTGGAAGTCCTTTAGCTAAATTATTTTTTGAAATTTTTAAAATCAGTTTCATATTTGCATGACCTAATCTTTTATACTACAACCAACTATCATCATGCAATGCTGAAAAACATTTATCATGAGTAGGTGCAACTTCTATATCAATAGTATAAACATTACCACATCTATTTTCAACAAATAAAATTTTTCCATCACATGCATATTCAATAATACATCTAAATTTATCAAAAACTACTTTATAACCTTTGTCACACAATTGACTAATACTAATCAAGTTGTGTTTTATCTTTTCAACCAAGCAAACATTTTTAATTAAGGTTGATGAACTCTTACCGACATTTTCAATTCTTAGAATCTTCCCTTTTGAATTGTTTCCAAAAGAAACATCTTCACCATTTTCAATTTTGGTAAAACTTGAAAAGCATGCATAGTTTCCGGTCATGTATCTTGACATTCACTATCCAAGAACCATTATTCTCCTTCTCTGAGTCCTCATCTAATTCATCATTTGATTCATCTCTAATTGTTATAAGAGCTAGATATGTAATTTTCTAATGCTCTTCATCATCACTTATTTTTTCATCGCTATCGTCCCACGCGGCCACCATTGCTTTCTTCTTAAACTTGTTAAGAAGAGAGTATTTCGATCTTATATGGCCAAGCTTCTTGCACTCATAGCATTTGATTGCTTCCTTCTTCTCCTTTTAGTTCTTGAAGTCACTAAATTTTCTTCGCTCATCGGTTTTCTTGAAGAACTTTATGAATCTCTTTACTAACATAGTTAATTCTTTATTATCCGGTTCACTTTCCCTATCACTCTCATGTTTTGAAGCTTTGAGAGTAGTGCTTTTCTTCTTTTCTTTATTTTTGCTTTCAACTGCTAAATCTTTTTCATAAGACATAAGACAACTAATTAAATCATCAATAGCTAGAATATTTAAATCTTTAGCTTCCTCCATAGCGGTTCTTTTTTGTCTCCATTCTTTAGGTAAGAACCTAATGATTTTCTTATCTTTCTCATTATTTGAGAAAGTCTTTTCTAGGGCTCCTAGAGTGTTCATTATGTCCGTAAATCTACTATACACAGAGTACATACTCTTATTTTGTTTCATTTGAAATAACTCATATTGTCGAGTGTATTTATTGATTTTTTACTCTTTCACTGATTCGTGCCTTTATAGATAACTTCAAGTTTGTGCCAAATTTCATGAGCACTTTCACAATTTGACACTCTATGAAACTCTTTCTTATCTAATGCACAAAATAAAACATTCATAGCTTTGGAATTTAGAGAAGTTTTTCTCTTTTCTAATTCATTCCATTCCCGTGAAGGTTTTGGAATATCTTCCCCAACTTCATTTTTAGTCAATGGCATAAAAGGACCATCACAAACAACCTCTCAAATTTCATAGTCTAAGGCTTACAAGTAAATTCTCATATTAGTTTTTCAATATGGGTAGTCGTTACTATAAAAGAATGGAGGTCTAGTAGTGGATTATCTTTCCTTAAAAGTTGAATCATTTTGGGTTACAATAGATTTTTTACTCTAGACGGTTAAGTCCTAACAAGAGAATCAAGCTCTGATACCAAATGAAATACTAACTAAATGTTGTGTAAATTTTATTGAACTCACAAGTGCATGAATCTATTGTAGAATAGATTAATGGTGACAAGTGTCGATCCCACGAGGAGGTGGATTTTAATTGCATGCTGAATTAATTTTCTAAATGAATAGTTAAATTATAGTAAATTTATCCTAAATTTTGTATTAAAATAGCAAGAATAATTAAAAATGTAACTATTATAATAAAGCAGTTGGGTATCTGGATATGCATCAACATACTTCAGAGCTCAATATTTCTTATTAATTCCAATAAAATCATGAGGAAAAATCTACTTCTCATGAACCATGCTCTAATTAATATAGTGCTAAGAGCTTATTGTGTCAAACAGTAATAATTGTATTATTACTATTTATCAATGAAAAGTCAAAATATCTACAGAAATTAGAGGGAAAATAAAATAAATTTAACAATTAAGCCCATGGAATATGTTGAGACTTCACCTTCAACCCAAGCTTGAAAGAAAATTAGCTACTCATATTTTAACTAGGAATAAAAAGGAAATTTTACTAAAATACAAAAAAAATACAAGATAGAGAATGAATTTCAGAAAATGAACTCAGGGGTGTCAAATTAGGGGGGTAGCCCTCCTTTTATAGATACAATGAGCAAATCATGGCAATCGGATTAAAATAATTTAGATGCACAAGATTGCGCCACGTGACAAATTCTGATTGGTTTGAACACATCATCATGGCTATTATCCCGTGTGTATGCATATACCATACGCACATTTTTTATAATCCATTAACATACTACCACGTCATCGGTCAACAATGCATAAGGGATGGCTAAAAAGGCTCAAATGGATCAAAGATGACCTTTCTATCACCTTTTAAGGCACTAACTAGTCTTCCATATCTACTAGTTAGATAAACTTTTAGATATCGCAACAAAAAATTTTTTTTTCTTTTTTTTCTTTTTTTAAAAGGTTGACTCAAAAGAAATTTATAGATCGTGTATCAAATAATAAACTGTTAAGCTGTATAAATAATGGGCAAAAAGGGTTACTCTTCAAGAAAAATGATAGGTTCAAGAACTCACTTGGAATTTATTATAACATGTATATTCCTTGAAGCAACTCATATTTTTGTCTCAGACATCAACATGCAGAGTAGCAAATATGGTGTAACAAAACTCAAGATCAAAGATAATACAAATACTAAAATTTGAAAGTCATCATGTCAAAAAAAATCACAAAATATATATATATTTTAATTTTTTTAAGAAAAAACTAAAAAAAGTATTTTTAGAATTATGACATTCCATATTCAGCCATCTTCAACTCAAAATTTTAAAAGTGTATATTTATAAAGAGAAATTAGAAAAATCACACTTAAAATAAAGCTAAAAAAATTGACTGAATTTTTTGTTTTACTTTCAAACTAAGAAGATGCGTTTTTAGAATCACTACACTTTATATTCAGCCATCTTCGATGTAAAAAGTGAACCACAGTTAGTTCCTACAACAAAAATTACTAAAAATTTAACAAAGATTAAGACATTATACAATTATTAACTATTTTCTCTCCCTAACTAGAACGAAACATTATTCTCAATGTTTAAAGGAAATAAATAGAGATTAGAAGATATCACCTGGGTGCTGTAACACAGAAAAAAATATTTACAAACGAAGAGTTAAATCTAATTTGTACTTTTTACTGTAGCTACTGCTACCGTCATTAGTGGGTCACCCCAAAATTAAGGTCTCAAGATGTGGCTTTAGTCTATAAGCTTGTAACAGATCAAGTAGATCATTAGCAGTGTAAGCACAAATAAAGATTTGCTTCACTGTAGAAAGAATGAAATAGTTTTTTATTGCATGGTTAAAAAATACAAGAAAGCCATTATAAAAGTTATTAATATTTAACAAACTAATGAGTTTCTGATGAATGTTCAGATGAGACCAAGATGCTAATGTCATTAGTGCCTCTAGAGTTGTAAGATCTCCTGGTAAAAAAAATTAAGGCATCAGCATGATTCAGCATTTATTCTCTCTTATTCTGAAATGACTAACTCTTCTCCAGTTGGTGAGTCAGACAAACTGCTAAAAGGTTTCAGGAATGTTGGGATGATGCCTAACACTTGGCTCTCTCTCGTATAAGCAGCTTCTAAAATTAGTTTTGATAACCCTCGATCATCTTCTCCATAAACCAAGTGTAGTTTCCTAGTTGTTATGCTTCGACCAAGATCTACGGCTGCCTCGATAAATTCTTTATATTTGTCATAGTTAAATCCAAAGAGTACACAAATGTTCTTGAGTTGGTTGCTGGGAGTAGCTGTTATTAGATACTTCTCAAAAATAATTTGTGAGTGCCTTAACAAAAAAAATCATATTTAAAGATCTTGGTGAAAATGGTTCACAGCTGTAAATAAGGTAGTATGTCTATGTCAAATAACTAGTGAAGCACATGGCTCGAGAGTCAAAAAGGAAATAATAAAAAGACAAAGCAAATAATGATAGCATAAAATTAGTAAAAACAAAAATGTAAGTGATCAAACAATAGTGAAATAAAAGGATATTTACAAATAGTTGTGACTGTGGCTCACATCTTCCTCTGATTTTACGTCCAGAAATAGCTTGAACGCCCTCTATGGGTCGAGGATAGGCTTTTGTTATGCAAATTTTATTGAACTCACAAGCACACGAATCTATTATAGAATAGATTAACGATGACGAATGTCGATCCCACGAAGAGTTTGATTGTTAATTATGTGCAGAATTAATTTTCTTTAATGGGTGAATAAATTTGCGATGAAATTGATGTAATTATGCTTGAATTTAAATTACAATGGTAGGAATTAAATCGAACTAGAATCTATTGAAATGACGTGTTTGGGTATTCGGATCTGCATTAACATACTCCATGGGCTAAATATTCCATATTAATACCAATTAAATCATTGGGGGGATTCTATACCTCATAAACCATGCTCAAATAAATATGGTGTTAAGAACTTATTGTGCCAAATAATAATAATCTTGTACTAGGGTGTTGGTTTAATCGGGCGGTATCTAGACAAAACTATTATTATTTGTCGACGAAAAGTCAAAATAACCACAAATATTAGAGGGGAAGAGAAAGTAAATTTACCAAATAAAGCCTATGGGACATGTTGAGACTTCACTTTCAACCCAAGCTTAAAAGAAAATTAGCTACTCATTTTTTAATTAGGGGTAAAATGAGAATTTATTAAAAATACGTAGAAAATATAAGAAGGAGAAAGAATTACAATAATCTAAGCTTAAAAATGAATTCAGGAATATCAAACTAGGGGGGGAGAGCCCCCATTTTATAGATACATTAAGTGAATCGTGACCATCGGATTAAAAACAGTTCGGACGCTCAGGATTGTGCCACACCATTAGTTAACAGTCAATAGTCGCCATTTGAATAGTAATACTATTTGGCCACCGTTTGCATAGTATACACTATTTATACAGTAATATTATTTGCACAGCAACGCTATTTGAATAGTAAATAATCCCATATATGTGCATGTATTGTACACACGATTTTTACTCCACTGAAATGCTGCTACGTCATTGATCTACAGTACATAAGAAATTTAGCCCAATAAGATCGTGACACATCATTAGTCAATGTCACATAAGCAGTCAATGCTACATAATTCGTCCAATCAAATACTATTGCGTCATAGGTAGTTGCCACATCATCGGTCAACGCCACGTCATCGGTCCGTATATATGAACAGTATCATGAATAGTATCATGAACAATATTGTACGTATGAACACTACCGTATATGTGAACAATGATATTTTTCCTTTTAGATTCCTTCTAAGATTTTTTACCGTCGTGAGTCCAAATATGACGTCCGTTTTACTGTCTAATCACTAATTCATTGTGAAACGATCGTGATACCCCTAAAATACATAAAATACATAATTATAATAAAACGCACATAATTAGACAATAAAATACTTAAATAAATAAAAATAGCAATGTTAGTGAGACTTGAAGTGTAAAATGACGATTTTCTCCTTTATAAATATATACTTTCTAACACTCAACACACCCTCCAATCAGCCTATTGCTAGTTCTTAACAAATAAAGCCAATATAAAATTCAAAACTTTTTTTTTATAAAATACACGTGTTTATTCAATCACATTAATGATAGTAATTTAATAAAAGTACAAGTATTATCTCTAGTCTAAAGGAATATCACACCCATATCAACCATCCATATGCATCAGTTCAGCAGACTTTATTATAACAATAGTAATCATGCCACTTTCAAGAATGACATATTAAACCCCAAAATCTCACCGGTTGTAGTGACACTCTCACAAAGAAATTAATCCTAATAAAAATTGTCACTATAATAAATGGTAAATTGAGAGAAAATAATAAAGAAATATCATACACTCTCACCAAGATGAAAAAATATGCACATATCTTAGAAATAATATGATCTCAAACAAAATATTAGTGAACTCAATGCATTCTTTTTTTTTGTATATGCATCACTACATGTTAATTGCCCATATAACTAGCTTTTATTTCAGATTATAATTTCCTAAAATCAAAAAGGACTTTTATTAGGACGTAACGTAGGCTAGGGACATGGCTAACAAAGAAAGGGAAATAGGGAAACAAAATATATATGTTTGAGAAAAAGTTTAAGAACTTTTGAAAATTACAAGATGTATTTTGCTTATTTATTGCTATTATATATCTTTTTTCTTCTTTTTTCTTTTTTTCTTTTTTTCTTCATTTCTTTTGAATTTTTTTTATATAGCACAATTTCGTTGAATAAAATAATTATTTATTCTTTTTCTCAAACATGAATAGGTGGATGGAACTTGTATGATATCGGGTAATATTCCAAATTTGAGTGGGTCAGGATGATAAGTTAATAAAGAAAAGTTTTTTTTTTAAATAAAAGGCTCAAAAGGGTTAACTATGGATATTACATAATAGGGATGGTTAGAAAAGCTCAAACGGGTCAAAAATGTCATTCCATCGTCTTTTAGAACTCTAAATAATCTTTCATATCTACTAATTAGGTGGGTATTTAGATGCAGTAACACGCATATTTATTTTTACTTTTTTTGTTTTAAAGGTTTTACTAAAAAATAATCTAGAGATCATGTATGAAATAATAAACTGCTAAGCTACATAAAGAATGGGCAAAAAGGGTTATTCTCTAAGAAAAATTAATAGACTCAAAAACTCACTTGGAATTTATTATGACATGTGCATTCTTTCAAGCAACTCATATTTGTCCCCAACATCAACATGTAGAATAGCAAACATAGTGTAACATCACTTAAGACCAAAGATAATACAAATACTAAAATTCGAAAGTCATCATATTATCCAATATAAAAAACTCACACAAAATTACTAATTTTTTTATTTTTAACGGAATGCTATCCCCCCAACCTATTTTAAACATAAAAAGAAAATATACATGCAGAAAAATTAAAGAAAAATAAATTTTTTTCATTTTTTTTAAAGAGGATGCGTTTCTAGAGTCACTACACTCTATATTCAGCCATCTTCGACTTAAAAATTTAAAAATATATATTTATAAAGGAGAAGACAAAAGAAAAGTTAGGAAAAACACACAAATTTTCTTTTGTACTTTGTTTACTAAGAAGATGCATTTCTAGAATCACTACACTCCATATTCAGTCATCTTCTACTCAAAAAGTTAGTCATGGTTAGTTCTACAACAAAAAATTAATAAAAACTTAACCATTATTCTACAATTGTCAACTATTCCTTCCCCCTAACTAGAACGAAATATTGTCCTCAATGTTTGAAAGGAAAGAAGTAGAGTTTAGAAGACATCACCTAGATGCTGCAATACAGAAGAAAATATTTACAAACGGAGAGTTAAATCTAATTTGCACTTTTTACTGCGGCTACTGCTACCATCATTAATGGGCCACCCCAAAATTAATGTCTCATTATGTGACTCTGGTCTATAAGCTTGTAACAAATCAAGTAGCTCATTAACAGTGTGAGCATAAATAAAGATTTGTTTCACTATGGAATGAAGAAAATAGGTTTTTATTGCATGGTTAAGAAATGCGAGAAAGCCATCATAAAAAATTATTGACATTTAACAAACCGATGAGTTTCTGATATATGTTCAGATGGGTCCAAGATGCTAATGTGATTAATGCCTCAAGAGTTGTAAGATTGCCTGAAAGGAAAATAAAAGCATTGACATGATTGAGCATTTTAGTTATTCGTTCTTGTATACCCGAGACGACTAACTCTTCTCCAGTTGGTGAATGAGACAAACAACCCAAAGTTTTAGAATTGAAGGGATGATGCCTAACACTTATCTCCCTCTGACAAAAGCAGCTTCTGAGACCATTTTGGATAACCCTCGGTCACCTCCTCCATACACCAAGTGTAATTTTCTCTCTACTATTCTTAGACCAAGCTCTATGGCTGCCTCTTTGAACTTTTTATATTTGCCATAATAAGACCCAGAGAGCACACAAATGTTCTTAAATTATTTACTGGGAGTAGCTACCGTTAAGATACTGCTCAAAAACAACTTGTGAGTGCTTAGTAAAAAACTTCGTATTTAAATACCTTGGTGACAGATGGTTACAGCTGTGTATGAGGCATAATGTCAGCATCAATTAACGTGTAAAGCACATGACTCAAAATTCAAAAAGAAAATAGTAAAAAAAACAAATAAAATTATTAAAAACAATAATGTAAATAGTAAAATAACAGTGAAATAAAAGAACAAGGAGGTAAAAGGATATTTACAGATAGTTGTAATTGTGGCTCATATCTTCCTCTGATTTTACTTCCAAAATTGCTTGAACGCTCTCTATGGTCGAAGATAGGCTTTCCATCTAGTTTTCTTACAAACTAACAAACAGGGTCGTTTATAGTTAGATTCACGAGACTGTATCGTGCACACTCTTCTCCAATAATGGCCATAACTATAGAATCGCTCTTTGTACGTATCTACTAGGATGCGTTTCAAGAGACAAAAGGATATTATCCAATGACTCTTTTTTAAGCCATCCTTAATGAATTGAATCTTATCTTCTATATTATCAGACAGCATTCCTAAAGAACATCACTTTTTATTGCATCTCATTCTGGCACACTTATGACAAACATCAGAGAGCTTTCGGGCTCTCCGTTTTCTTGAATAATTTCCTTTACCAAAACTAGGCACGTATGCAATAAATTTAGGAGGTAACTCACCTGCCAACCGCACTTTAGCTTCGATTATCCATCGGATGTCAGCAGAGATATTATGTTTTATAAGTAATTGCATGCGTTCGGACCGAGCTCTATAAATGGTGAGGAAAGCATTCTGAGGAAGTGAAGGAAATCGCTTATGAAGTTTTGCTAAGATCTCGTCTCTATCCATGCCTTTAACTCAAAATATTAGTTATTATGAGAAACCAAATGTAACCGACGTTGATTGTCACGGAATACTATTATCCGCCACTTAACCGGGGTGAAAAATGATAACACACCAAAGAAAAAAATCTAACAAAAACACAATACATGTAAAAATAAAAAATAACATAAAAAAATTAACTTACCATTGTCCTCTTATTGAATTTACTTCAAGCTCTAATTGGATGTTGTAGATGTCTCTCTCAATTTCTTTAAGATTTCTTTCTAAATCCTCAACATGGGCTACTAACTCTGGTGGTTGTAGCAGCTGCCAAATATGATGTGTTTTACAAAATCATATCTGACCTCTGAGATGAGATTGTATACGTCGAAACTGTCTAAGAATGATGAAGAGATGTTTTTTAGTTGACATATTCATGAGGCAAAATGATAAAAAAAAATTAATAATAATAGTTAAACAAACAAACTTACAAAAACATAATTAAAAACCAAAAAGAAAACTTTAAATTACTAAAAGGAAACAGAAAGAAAAAACTGTCAGGTCACTTCAATGTTTTGTGTTATTTTCTTCACATGGTTAGTATTCGTGATATGACTTTACCTTTCTGACCATTAACTTTAAAAATTACATTGTTCCTTGGATTCTTAAATTTAATGGCTCCATGTGAACAAATAGTAAAACCAAACCATCGAGATCATAACTTACTTGGAGAAATGTACCATTGAGAATTGAACAAAAATACTTTCTGACTTGGTGTGAAAGATTTTCTAATACTCCGCTTGTCACGGAGGAATTTCATTCACTTTCTGTAGTCTTTAGCATTTTTGTCATTACGAATCTCTTCTGATTTTACCAGTTGTATCCTCCTTTTTGAAAAAATGAGGTCAATGATGTCTGTATTCTTTTATTTGTCATCATGAGAGGATGAAATGATTTCTGACAATATTTTTTTTTCTCCCAAGAATGTAGAATTCAGAGGGTCAAGTGAAGGTTTGAGCTCAATCTTTGGTGGTAATTCTGATAATGGGATGAGATTTTCTTTTAATGGTGCTAATTGCTCTATCCTTGTCTTCCATTTATCAATGTCCATGCATGGCGATGAATTCAATAAGGCATTAACCTCATCAATCGATCTGTCAATATTAAAATCCAAACCAAAATGAGTTAAACATGTTAGTAAAAGGTTATCACTAAGGTTTAAAGGAAATGTGTGATCAACTAATTCATCAATTAAATCCACATCTACAATTTCATCATCTGTATTGTGAGGTTGTTTGGTAATGTTAAAGATATTTAGTTCCATGGTCATATTGCTAAATGACAACTGTATATTTCCAGTCCTGTATTGAATATAAGCATTGGTAGTTGCCAAAAATGGATGATCCAAGATAATGGGAATGTGCTTTCTTGAATCTTGTATTGGTTGAGTGTCAATTACAATGAAATCAACAGGATAATAAAACTTATCTTCTTGGATAAGCACATCCTCCACAATACCACGAGGTATTTTTGTGGACCGATCTGCAAGCTGTAACACCACTGGAGTTGGGTGTAATTCTCCCAGTCCAAGTTTCATAAACACAGAGTAAGACAACAGATTAACACTAGCACCTAAGTCCAACAAAGCATTCTCAATTGTGTGGTTCCCTATATTACATGAGCTAGTGGGGAAGCGTAGGTATTTACATTTTAGAGAAATTTTGTGTTGGAGTATAAAACTAATATTTTCTACTAAAAATGCCTTCTTTAGAACATGAATATTTCTTTTTTTAGTACAAAGATCTTTAAGAAACACTTACCTGTTTGAAGATTTCAAAAATCTCACCTGTGATTTTCTTTTCTTCCTTTTAGCTAACCTCTGAGGAAATGGAGCTTTAAGAACATATTCTCATGGGTTGGTTTTCTCTTTCTCCTCTGATGATGAGTCCTCAACATTCACAGATATGATCTAAGTTGATTTTGGCATCTTCACTTTGTTGTCGACTTCTTTTCCTTTTCGCAAGGTCATCACTACTTTGACCTCTCCATGTTACTGTGGTGAACTAAAACTTGCTTCATTTACAGCTTTAAGGTTAGGCACTAGTTGACTTGGGAATTTGCCTTTTTCAATGGTCATGACCAAAATTTAAACTGAAGAGGTAAGTTGTCCCACCATTTTCTCAAGGCTCGAAACTGATTGAGCTTCTGAGTTGAAGCCCGCTCTCATCTTATTTCATAATTCATCAATGGTGCGGTTCTGCTGTTCGATCTTGGAGTTAGTAAGATTTTTGACATTTTGGAATGTATCCTCCCATGGTTTAGGTTGAAAATGGTTTGGATTTTGATTGTATGGTCTAAATGGTGGTTGAGAGGCTTGAGAAATTTGAGAAACTGGTTGCATTGGTGGAGGTAGAGCTGATGGTCCATTTTGTTGGAATCCTTGAGACCATGAAAAATTGGGATGGTCTCTCTATCCAGAGTTATATGTGTTGAAGTAAGGGTTGTAGTTTGGTGGTTTTCTCATGACACCAATAGCATTGGCTTGATCTAAATATGAGTCATGGTCATGTGGCTCTGTTGATTTAGCAGTCGTCAAAGATGCTATTTATCAAGCAAGACCTTCGACCATCTCTTTGACTTCTTTAATTCCTGAACTTGACTCGTCAATGTTAACCTCATCCACTCCCTTAATTCTTTTGGTATTTCTGAGTGATCAACTCCGTTGTTGAGAATTATCCAATTTCCGCTGGAAGAATTCCTAAATCTCTTATGCGCTTTTGAACATTAGCTTTCCTCCACTGGTTGCCATTACCCATTCTTGAACATGTTGCAATAATCCTTCTAAAACGTATTGGCATTGGTGCCATTTCTCGTACCCATGATGTGGACATTTCAAGAGTAGCCCATTAAATCGCTCCCATGATTCGAAAAACTGCTCGTCGTCTCTTTAGCTACTAATTTTTTAATTAGGGGTAAAATGGAAATTTATTAAAAATACATAGAAAATACAAGAAGGAGAAGGAATTACAAAAATCTAAGTTTAGAAATGAATTCAGAGATATCAAATTAAAGGGGTGCCCTCTTTTTATAGATGCATTGAGTGAATCGTGACCATCGGATTAAAAACAATTCGGATGCTCAAGATTGCACCACGTCATCAGTCAACAGTCGCCGTTTGAACAGTAATACTATTTGGCCACCGTTTGTACAGTAATACGTTTTTGTACAGTAATACTATTTACACAGTAACGCAATTTGAATATAAATAATCCCATGTATGTGCATGTACAGTACACAATTTTTCCCCCACTGAAATGCTGCCACGTCATCGATCCACAGTACATAAGAAATTTAGCCCAATAAGATCGTGACACATCATTGGTCAATGTAACATAAGCAGTCAATACCACATAAATCGTCCAACCAAATACTGCCGCGTCATAGGTAGTTGCCACATCATCGGTCAATGTCACATCATCTGTCCATATATATGAACAGTATAGTGAACAGTACATTGAATAGTACTGTATGTATGAACAGTTCCGTATATGTAAATAGTGACATTTCCCTTTTATACTCCTCCTAAGGTTTTCGACCGTCCTGAGTCTAAATATGACGTTTGTTTTGCTGTCTGATCACTCATTTATTGTGAAATGATCGTGATACCCTTAAAATACATAAAATACATAATTATAATAAAACACACATAATTAAACAACAAAATACTTAAATAAATAAAAGTAACAATGTTAGTGAGACTTGAAGTGTAAAATGATGATTTTCTCCTTTATAAATATACACTTTCTAACACTCAATAGCTTTCCATCCAGTTTTCTTACAAACTGGCAAACAGGGTCTTTTAGAGTCAGATTCCCGAGACTATAGTTTACACATTCTTTTTGGAATAATGACCATAATTGGAGTATTGTACTTTGCACATATCTACTAGGATGCGTTTCAAGAGACAAAAGGATATCATCTAATCACTCTTTATTCAAGCCATCCCTAATGAATTGAATCTTATCTTCCTTGTTATCAGACAGTATTCCTAAAGAACATCGCTTTTTATCGCATTTCATTCTGGCACACTTATGACAAACATTAGAAAGCTTTCGAGCTCTCCGTTTTCTTGAATAATTTCCTTTACCACAACTAGGCATGTATGCAATAAATTTGGGAGGCACCTCACCTACCAACCGCACTTTAGCTTCGATTATCCATTGGATGTCAGTAGGAATATGATTTTTCAAAAGTAATCACATGCATTCGGACCGGGGTAAAAAATGATAACACACCAAATAAAGAAAAAAATCTAGCAAAATCACAACACACGTAAAGGAAAATAAAAAAATAACACACAAAAAAAATATTAACTTACCATCGTCCTTTTATTGAATTTACCTTAAGTTCTAATTGGATGCTATAGATACCTCTCTCAATTTCTTTAAGATCTCCTTCTAAATCCTCAACATGGGCTACTAACTCTAGTGATTGTAGCTACCAGATATGATATATTTTATAAAATTATATCTGACCTCTGAGATGAGATTGTATATATTGAAACTGTCTAAGAATGTGAAAGAGATGCTTTTTAGTTGATATATTCATGAGGAAAAATGATTAAAAAACTTAATAGTTAAACAAACACACTTTCACAAACATAATTAAAAACAGAAAAGAAAATATTAAATCACCGAAAGGAAACAGAAAGAAAAAAATGTCAGGTCAATTAAATGTTTTGCGCTGTTTTCAACATATGGTTAGTATTCGTGATATGATTTTATTTTTCTGACCATTAAGTTTAAAAATTACATCATTCCTTAGATTCTTGAATTTAATGGCTCCATATGGAAAAATAGTATGATCAGTAGATGGATCAGACCATCGAGAGCGTAACTTACTTAGAGAAACATATCATTGAGAATTGAACAAAAATACTTTCTGATTTGGTGTGAAAGATTTTCTAATGCTCTGCTTGTCACGAAAGATTTTCATTCACTTTCTGTAGTCCTTATCATTTTTGTCGTTATGAATCTCCTCTAGTTTTACCAGTTGTATCCTCTTTTTTGAACTAAAAATGGGGTCAATGATGTCTGTATTCTTGTTTGTCATCAGGAGAGGATGAGATGATTTCTGACAATGTTCTCTCTTCTCCCAAGAATGCAGAATTCAAAGGGTCAAGTGAAGATTTTAACTTAATCTTTGGTGGTGATTCTGATGATGGGATGAGATTTTCTTTTAATAGTGTGAATTGCTCTATCTTTGTTTTCCATTTATCAATGTTCATGCATGGCGATGAATCCAATAAGGCATTAACCTCATTAATCGATCTATCAATATTAAAATCCAAACCAAAGTGAGTTAAACATGTTAGTAAAGATTTATCACCAAGGTTTAAAGAAAATGTGTGATCAACTAATTTATCAATTAAATCCACATCTACAATTCCATCATCTATATCATGAGGTCGTTTGGCAATATTAAAGATATTTAATTCCATGGTCATATTGCCAAATGACAACTTCATGTTTCCAATCCTGCATTGAATGTGAGCATCAGCAGTTGCCAAAAATGGACGGCCCAAGATAATAGGATGTGCTTCCTTGAATCCTGTACTGGTTGAGTATTACAATGAAATCAACAGGAAAATAAAACTTATCTACGTGGATAAGCACATCCTCTACAATATCACGAGGTATTTTTATGGATCGATCCGCAAGTTGTAACACCACTGGAGTTGAGTGTAATTCTCCCAGTTCAATTTTCACAAACACTGTGTAAGGCAATAGATTAACACTAGCACCTAACTCCAACAAAGCATTCTCAATTGTGTGGTTCCCTATACTACATGAGATAGTAGAAGAGTATAGATCTTTGTATTTTGGAGGAATTTTGTGTTGGAGTATAGAACTAATATTTTCTGTCAAAAATACCTTCTTTTGAACATGAATGTTTTCCTTTTTAGTACATAAATCTTTTATAGCATCAAGTAAAGGGATGTTGACACTTATCTATTTGAAGATTTCAAAAATTTCACCTGTGGATTTTTCTTTTTTTGCTTTGGCTAACCTCTAGGGAAATGGAACTTTAGGAATATACTCTCGTGGGTTGGTTTCTTCTTTCTCCTTTGATGATGAGTCTTCAGCACTTACAGGTACAATTTGAGTAGTTTTAATCACCGGTAGCTTTACTTTGTTGTCGACTTCTTTTCCTTTTCACAAGATCATGATGGCTTTGACCTCTCCATGTTTCTGAGTGAACTGGTACTTGCCTCATGCACTCCTTTATAGTTTGGCACTGGTTGACTTGAGAATTTGTCTTTCTCATCAGTCATTGCTAGGTTTTAAAATGAAGTGGCAAGTTGGCCCATTATTTTCTCGAGGTTAGAAATTGATTGGGCCTGTGAGTTGAAGCTTGCTCTTATCTCATTTCGTAATCCATCAATGGTACGGTTTTGTTAATCAATCATAGAGTGGATATAATTCTTGAAATTCTGAAATGCATCCTTCCATGGTCTGGATTAAGAATAATTTGAGTTTTGGTTATAAGGTCTGAATGGTGGCTAAGAGGTTTGTGGAACTTGAGGAATTGGTTGCATTGGTGGAGCTAGAGTTATTGGTCCAGTCTATTGGAATCCTTGAGACCATGAAAAATTGGGGTCGTCTCTCCATCCAAGATTATATGTGTTGGAGTAAGGGTTATAGTTTAATGGCCTCCTCATTACACCTATGGTGTTGGCTTGATCTGAGTATGAGTCATGGTCATGTGGCTCTATTGATTTAGTAGCTGTTAACAATGCAATTGTCGGGTAAGTCCTTAACTATTTCTATGACTTCTTTGATTCTCGAGCTTGACTTGCCAATTTGGACCTCATTTACTCATTTAATTCTTTTATTTTTCTGAATGATCGACTTCGTTGTTGGGAATTATCCGCTTGTTGCCGGAAGAAATTCTAAATTTCTGATGCACTTTTGGACATTAGTTCTCCTCCACTTGTTGCCATTAACCATTCTTGTACATTTGGCAATAATCCCTCCAAAAAGTATTGGCATTGCTGCCATTTTTCATATCAAGAGTAGCCCATTGAATCGCTCCCATACTTTGAAAAATTACTCGTCTTCTCTCTGAATGAACTCTGAAATTTTCCTGCGAATAAAATTAGTTTTATGAACTGAGAAGTATTTATTTAAAAATTTTGTGATCATTTGTTTCCATGATGTAATGCTATTAGCAGGCAATGTGTTAAACCATAAACGAGCTCTGTCCTTTAAAGAAAATGGAAATAGTATGAGTTTAACATCATCATCTGAAAATTTCTCATATCTAAAAGTTTGACAAACAGCATAAAAATCATTCAAATGATTATATGGGTCCTCATTTTCTAGGCCATAAAATATGGGGAGACAATTTAGCACACTAGGTTTTAATTCAAAATTCCTAGTAACTACATTTGGGTATGGTATACATGATGTACTTAAGTTAGCTAAGGGATTGAAATAGTCCTTAAATGACCTCTCTTGTGGTGGTTCTTGTTGTTGTAAATCCATTTTAATTTTTTTTTTAAATGCAATGTGTTTGTGTGTGCGAAGTGTTTTTTTCTAATTTTAAGTCTATAGACTCAAGATTAGATAATTACGACCTTTGACCATACATAAAAAAAAATAATAACGGAAAATACAACAAAAATAATGAGAACAAATTTTAAAAAATAACGAGGAAGAAGAAATTATGATACTAACTTTATCACGTTGTTACAATCTTACTATGAACATACACTCAAGTGCTAAAAAAATACAAAAAATAGATTAACTAAAAATAAAATAATAAGATAAATTATAACGAAGAATGAAAAATTAATTACAGAAAATAAAGAAGAGAAAAAGAAACAAAATTAAATTACAGGGAAAAAATTTAAAAGAAAACAACTAAAAAATTAATTACTTAAAAAATTAATTCTATGAATTAATTAATTAACAAAATAAACAAAAATTACAAAGAAAATAACTCAGAAATTAAATTATAGAAATTTAAAGAAATTACAAAGAAATTGAATTATTGAATTTTAAAGAAATATAAATTACCAAAATTAAATTATAGATTCACTTTTTTAATTTTTTTAATTTTTTTAATTTTAAAAGAAAGCAAAAAAATTTACTAAAAAAATAATTCTATGAATTAATTCTACAAATTAATTAAAATAAATTAATTAGATAAACAAAAAACATTACTAAGGAAATACACTCAAGCACTAAAAAAAATAAAAGAAATAGATTAACTAAAATTAAAATAAATTACAAGATAAAAAAATTATAAAGAAAAGTAAAGTAAAAATTAAAGTACAGAAATTTAAAGAATTACATAATAAAATTAAATTACTAAAATTTAAATTACAAAAATTAAATTATAGATTTATTTTTTTATAAGAAAAAAATACAAGAAAACAAAAAAAACTAAAAAAATTAATTCAACAAATTAAAATAACTTACCTCCCCGGCAACGGCGCCAAAAACTTATTGTGCAAATTTTATTGAACTCGCAAGTACACGAATCTATTGTAGAATAGATTAATGGTGATGAGTGTCGATCCTACGAGGAGGTGATTTTAATTGTGTGTTAAATTAATTTTCTAAGTAAGTAATTAAAATTAACATGCTCCAGGGCTCAATATTCCTTATTAATTCTAATTAAATTATGAGGGGGAAATCTATTCCTCATGAACCATTCTCTAATTAATATGATGTTAAGGGTTTATCATGCCAAACAGTAATAACTGTGTTATTACTATTTGTCAACAAAAAGTCAAAACATCCACGAAATTAGAGGAGAAAACAAAATAACTAATTAAGCCCATGAAACATGTTGAGACTTCACCTTGAACCCAAGCTAGAAAAAAATTAGCTACTCATATTTTAACTATGGATAAAAAGGAAATTTTACTAAAATACAAAGAAAATACAAGATAAATTCAAAAAATGAAGCTAAAAAATGAACTCAGAGGCGTCGAATTAAGTGGGGAGCTCTTCTTTTATAGATACAACGAGCAAATTATGGCTATCGGATTAAAACAATTTGGATGCACAGGATTGCGCCACGTGATAAATTCTGATTGGTTTGAACACATCATCAGGACTATTATCACATGTATATGCATGTACTGTATGCATATTTTTTCTGATCCACTAACATGCTACTACGTCATCGGTCAACAGTGCATAAACATTTTTATCCAATAAGATTGTTGTTGAGTATTAGAAAGTGTATATTTATAAAGGAGAAAATCGTCATTTTACACTTTAAATCTCACTAACATTACTACTTTTATTTATTTAAGTATTTTGTTATTTAATTATATGTGTTTTATTATAACTATGTATTTTATGTATTTTAGGGGCATTACGATCGTTTCACAATGAACGAGTGATCAGACAGCAAAACAGACGTCATATTTGGACTCAGGACGGTCGAAAACCTTAAGAGGAGCATTAAAGGAAAAAAGTCACTGTTTTTACGTATGGTACTATTCACGACACTGTTCATGTATACGGACTGATGATGTGGCAACTACCTATGACGTGGCAGTATCTGATTGGATGAATTATATGGATTGACTGCTTATGTGGCGTTGACCGATGACGTGGCGTTGACCGATGATGTGTCACGATCTTATTAGACTAAATTTCTTATGTACTGTAGATCGATGACGTGGCAGCATCTCAGTGGAGCAAAAATCGTATGTACAGTACATGCGCTTACATGGGATTATTTACTATTCAGGCGGCATTAATGTAAAAATATTGACTGTTGACTATTAACTGTTGACTGATGACGTGGCGCAATCCTGAGCATCCAAATTGTTATTAATCCGATGGTCACGATTCACTCAATGTATCTATAAAAAGGGGGCTCTCCCCCCCTAATTTGGCACCCCTGAATTCATTTCTAAGCTTAGATTTCTGAAATTCCTTCTCCTTCTTGTAGTTTCTTTGTATTTTAATAAAATTTCCTTTTTTATCCTTAGTTAAAATATGAGTAGCTAATTTCTTTTGAGTTTGGGTTGAAGGTGAAGTCTCAACATGTTCCATGGACTTAATTTGGTAAATTTAATTTCTCTTCCCCTCTAATATTTGTGGTTGTTTTGACTTTTCGTTGACAAATAATAATAGTCTTGTTTAGATACAGCCCTGGTTAAACCGGCATCCTAATACAAGGTTATTATTATTTGGCACGATAAGCCCTTGGCACCATACTTATTGGAGAGTGGTTCATGAGGTGTGGAATCCCCCCTTATGATTTAATTGATATTAATATGGAATATTTAGCCCATGGAGCATGTTGATGCGGATCCGGATACCCAAGTGCTTTATTATAACAAGTTTTATTCTCAATTATTCCCGTCATTTTAATTCACGATTTAGAGTAAAGTTACCATAATTTAATTGTTCTCATTAAAAGAAAATTAATTCAGTACATAATTAAAATCAACCTTCTCGTGGGATCGACACTCGTCACCATTAATCTATTCTATAATAGATTCGTGCGCTTGCGAGTTCATTAAAATTTGCACAACAATTGTGACACGTCATTAGTCAAGCCACGTCATCAGTCAACGCCACATAATCAGTCAATGCCACATCATTCTTCCAATCAAATGCTGCCACGTCATTGGTCAGTACCACATCATCGGTCAATGCCACGTCATCATACAGGACATATGAACAGTGTCATTAACAGTACCACGAACAGTTTCGTACATGTAAACAGTATTGTATATGTGAACAGTGACATTTTTATTTTTATACTCTTTTTAAGGTTTTTGATCGTTCTGAGTTTAGATTTACCATTTTTTTTGTCATCCGATATCTCGTTTATTATGAAATGACCATAATACCCCTAAAATACATAAAATATTTAATTATAATAAATCACGCATAATTAAATTTACAAGAAACTTGAATACATAAAAGTAAAGAAGTTAGTAGAACTTGAAATGAAAAGTGATGATTGTCTCCTTTATAAATATACATTTTCTAATACTAAACACTAAGCAACCCAAGAAGGGGGCGAATTGGGTTTTTAAAAATTAACCATATAAAAACTTAAGGCAATATAAACTGAGCAATCAAATTCGAAATAAATAAATAAATATACAATGAAAAATAAAGAGATAGGGTAAAAGAGATCAAACACAATGATTTTATGTGGTTCGGCTATTCCTGCCTACGTACGCACCTCTATGCACACCGGGCTTGAGGAAGCAAGCATCCAAGACTTCAAAAACTTACAATTGACTTCCAAGGTATTAAAAAATCTTTACAAGAAGAGATTATCCCCAATCTCTTTATCCAAGTGTATTCCAACACTTATAATCACCTAAAATAAAAGATTATAAATTGTTTTTCTCTCACACAATCTTTAAGATGACAAATCAATATCCAATGTGTGAATGGATGAAGTAAGAACGTGTTTGGAGCTCAATATAGATTGTATAATCGTATATATGCTCAATGGTCGTGTTGTTATCCCTATTTGATTTAATTTGGATGAGCTTATTTATAGTTGGAGCTGAAACTAGCCATTATTCACCTTTTTGCCAGAAAACGGATCGCCCTTAACTGTTAACGGTTAACCATTTACATTGGTCAAAGTCACCGTTGGGCTCATTTTTAAATTAATGGTTGACCGTTAGTAATTACCCTTTCGCTGTTAAAAATCATAGACCTGCACAACAAAAATCTTCTATCCGTTCTCGCTAAACGGTTAAAGATTAATAAAGAATGTTAGTCTAGAAATTATCAGTTAGTCGTTTATACGTTATCAATTCATCGTTAAATTTCAGAGACCTGCACTACAAATATCAACTAACTGTTCTTCATAAACGTTTAAGGATTAACAAGATTTGACAGTCTGATATTTTCGGTTAGCCGTTATATGGTAATGGTTCGCTGTTAAATTTCAGTAACTTATAAAATAAAACGCTTTACCGGTTTGCTTTAAACGGTAAAAGATTAACACATACTATAGGTTTGAATATTATCGGTTAACCATTATATATTAACGATTCACTGTTAAATTTCAACAACTTATAAAACAAAATGCTTAACTGGTTTGCTTTAAACGGTAAAAGATTAGCACATAATATAGGTTTGAATATTATTAGTTAACCATTAATATTAACAGTTCACCATTTACCTTTAGCGAGTTTAGAAGCTTATTGATTAAGGCTTAAGAAATAACCCTTTTTTGAGTATAAAGGTTAGACTTTACCCTAAACAGTTAGCTTTAAAAATAACAGTTAGCCATTTACATCCAGTGGCTGATTTTTAATAAGTTATAAAATAATCAATTGAAGCTTTAGAAAATAACCCTTCTTTGTATTTTATCGGTTAACTGTTAAAATAAACAGTTTACCGATTATACCCAGAAAACTATATTTTATATAAATGTTCTAGTTTATCTAAAGCTTATAAACACACACAGAAAGTTTTTGGCTTTTAAGAAAATATTTGAAATTGTGAAACTCCAATAAATTTATCAAAAGAGATTAAGGTTTATTATCATTAAAATTAATAAAAAGAACATTTACATGTTAACAGGTGGGAATGAATTAAAGATGACAACAATATAAAACACTTAAGTCTTTAGATTTACACTTAATAATCACCATAGGCTTAAAATTTCTTTTTTTTAAGTCAAATTAATTCATGAGAATGTATTTTAACTCCTCATAATCCTCACTCTAATAAATATGATATCAAGTGCTTAATGCCTCAAAAGATAACGATCTTCCATTAAGTATGGTGTCAAGAGCATATTGTGCTAGGCAATAATAATTTCTATGTTGACAGCATGGCAAGACCGTCCACTTAATAGCTTATATACACTTCCTGTCAATACCAAGTCAAGATGACGCACAAGATAGTAGAGAAAAATTTTCTTTCTAATAAATATGGTGCTCAGTGCTAGACAATGTACTAGACAGTAACGATCCTTCATTAAAAAGCTGATATACCAAGAAAAATATAGATATGATACATTGTTTGCAGATAACAAGTCAAAACAACCACATAAATCAAAGAGGAAAAAAAGACAAACTTACTTAATTAAGCCCATGTATTATGTTGAGGCTCACCTTAAAACTAACCTTGAAACGAAATTAGCCATTCATAATAAAACTAAGGGTAAAGTGCTAATTATTTTAAAATATATAGAGAATATAAGGTAGAGAGAGAATTTTAGAAAATGGAACCCAAAAATGGATTCATGGATGTCAAATTAAAGGGACGCACCCTCTATTTATAGGTACAATGAATAAATTATAACCATTTGATAAGAATAATTCAAACCCTCAAGATTGCGCCATGTGGTAAGGTTTAATTGGTTGGAACACATCATCAATTAATGTTACATTATTAGTCTAATAGAATACTAGCACATCATTTGTCAATGCCACATCATTGTACCATATATATAAATAGTGTCATACTTGTGAATAATTCATATACGCGAACAGTATCGTATACATGAAAAGTAGCATATATGTTTTTTATGCTCTTTTTAAGATCTTAGACATTCTAAGTTAAAAATACCATATGTTTTGCTATCTAATTTCTCATTAATTATGAGAAATGATAATAAAAGCTTATAAGATTTAAACACATAAAAACACAAATGTTATAAAGATTTAGAGCATGAAATGATAATTTTATCCTTTATAAATATGCATTCTCTAACACTTAATAAGTATTAATTCCTTCCAAATACAGATGATATAGATGAGATATAGAACTTTGGGGCCTGTTTAAACAGATATAGAGGCTTAGGCCATGTGTTTGGGCATTTTTTCCTTTATACATCTACTATAATGATTATAGCATTACAGATAATGAGATATGACATAGACGATATAGATGATAGATAGACTTTTGGGCCCCGTTAAAGTACACACTAAGGCTTTGGGGCATGTGCTTGGATGATTTTATCTTTTAGGGATCAATTATATATGCACAGATATCATGAGATATAAGATAACATTGTCCCGTCTATCTATAGTATTCTAAGGTATGATGGTTCCCTGATTTTTCATTCATCGAGGTTCGGATATGATGAGATTATTTTCTTTGGATGCTTGTTTGTTGATAGTTTTTACTATTCATTATTTGATATTATATGTGTTATGATTTTTTTCCTTGATTTTATGCAATATTATGTGTTGTTATTATATCATCACATGATTTAAATTAAATAAGTTTATTTAAGTTCTTATGAATTTTTGATGAAATTATTTAGAAAAAGATTAAATTACTTTTAAGTAAGATTATTTTCAAAATCTATTATTTACTCACTCAATGAGTTTTAATACTCACCCTATTTTTATTACACTCTCTCCTACAGGAGATTTACAGGTACAATGTTGACCCAACAATGATAATTATTTTGTATCATGGTCATGTAATAGTATTAAAAATTGTAGATTTTTTGTGGTGGGATATTTTGGATTGTATAACTTTATTATATATGTGAATAAGAAAAACTTATTGTATTTTGGCATTTGAATATTTGATTGATATTTGGTATTTTATTGAGAGATTAATTCGTGGATTTGGCTGCATTAAAAATTATTTTGAGAGTGTTGTTTCATTATTTACAAAGTTTAGAAATGTCATAATTATAAGAGAAACTTTATCGAATTTTTTAAAAAATTCTTATATATCATATATTTATTATTAGTTTGGTTCGATGAGACCAGATAAACTCATTCTAGAGTTCGTGGTGGATTGTTTCGTTATTTCTCAACTTTTTCTTCCCTAAATAATGTAAAGATCATTTCTCTATTTCAAACTTTGGTGTACCTAATGTAGACATATTTCCTCTTTGTGACTTCTTTATTCTTAAGTTTTATAGACTCATGGCATTCCATTACTAGGTTTTCATTTCTCCTCCAAACAATGTTTATTTAGTTGTGAGGTGTTACCTTAACCGCAAGGGGGGGGGTGCCGAAGGCAGGGCTAGTGACTGGAGTGAAGTCGTAACAAGGTAGCCGTACTGGAAGGTGCGGCTGGATCACCTCCTTTTCAGGGAGAGCTAATGCTTGTTGGGTATTTTGGTTTGACACCGCTTCACACCCAACGGGTTTTCCAACAAGCTTTACAAGGAGCGCTCGGAACTCTGAATAGTTGTTTGAACAAGGAGGTCTATTTACGTACCATTAGTGCCAATATTGGCATGTTTGGAGCGATGAAAGAAATAACTGATGAATATTAAACCCGTAAGAAGTGACTGCTCTGTTTTATCCAACCGCTAGTGACTTTTAAACTATAACTACTGTAAAATAAAAAATATACCTAACAAGAAAATGCTATAAATATTATTATGCAAGGCTTAGTATGTGAAACTTTGTTTAAAATAGATGACAGTAGAAATCTATTTAAAAGAAAAAGTTGTGCTGTACGGCTGTTACGGCTGTTACGGCTGTTACCAAAAGCCCAGCAGTCTCAAGCGGGGCTTTAATATGACTTGAAAACCATAAGCTCGTGCAAACTTCAAATGATACAGTATTCGTAAAATGTGGGTGGTCAAGATTGAATTATTTAGCACTAAATGTAACATTAATTGTTAAACTTTGGTGGGATCCAAAAGATTATCCTCAAAAGTCAAAACTAAACCAACCTTCTCAACTAAATTTTCTGCTACAAAATTTCCTTAAGAAAAAATTAATTGAAGTTAATAAAATGTGTTACTCCAATTATATACATACATATATATATATATAGCGAAATTAGACCAATAAATCACCCAAAACGATGCTTAAACACACACTGCAAAGTCAGGACAGATATCAAATTCAGAGAAAAGAATCAATTCAAATGAAATGAAGCGGTAAAAAGAAACTCAAAGCACAGAGGTTTGGCAGTACTTCATCACCAACTTAATGAGGAAATACAAATTACAAGGGATCATATTGATCCAATAATCTCTCAATTTGACTCGTCTTTGCAGCCTACTAATATAAATTACAAGAACCATATTGAACAAAGTGTTGTCCCATCAATTCCAATAACATGGCAAGTTGTGATAATTTCCTAACAAATTTAAAATTGATTTTTCAAAGAGGTGCATGACAGAGACTTTACATGATAGAGAATTTGCAAAAGCTCCAAACTAAAATTTGACTCGTCTTTCTATTTGAAAATAATAAAATGTTATTACTATGAATAAAGATGGACAAAAGATTCATTAAAAAAATTGCGAAGGATGAACAATTTTCGTAAAATCAAAAGTAAAGGAAAATCTTAATAATTATAAACTATAGCATTAAATATGAAAAAAAAATCAATCTAGAACTAATTATATTTTGATGGGCCACCTGTCACAATTAGATTTATTCTAAAAAATTGTGGAAGGATGGTGAATAGATAATGGTGAGAGGATCTTAATCCAGATACAGATTCATTTATTAATAAAGCAAAATTCATAGTACAAGCCCTTTATTATTAATATATTAAGACAACAAACAACATCAAGAAACTAAAGAAAAATTAGCAAACTCGAACAGAGTAGCAATACTTGATTCTTATTTATTTTATTTTTTAAACGCTGGCCGTTGTTGTGTATTTAGGGAAAAACTTCAATGACAGACTTGATACCAAATAGAGGTGTTATTCTGTAGTGCGTGAAACCAGCATCCAAGAATAGCCTTTTCCACTCTTTCTCACTTCTCTCAATTCCTCGAACGGCAACCATCATCAACATGTCGTATAAGAGCTTGGCTTCAGTCACTTCAGCTTCATCCTTCTTTTCATTGATCACAATATCTATTATAATTAACCTCCCGCCCTCATCGCCTTTGCTTGCGATAGCTTCTCTGCATTTCTTAAGTATCTTCAAGCAATCCTCATCAACAAATGCATGAAAAATCAACTGCCATGCAAATGATCACCAATTCACCATTAATTAAAAGACTATTTATGAAAAATCAACTGCCACACAAATTCTCACCATTAAAGAGACGGAGAATAATACTTAGGTCCTTATTGTCTCTCATATTTACTACTGAGGTCCTTACACTTATTTTTTATTATCCCTGACCCTGATGAATCGAAGTTTACCCTATTTCTAATGTTTGAAATTTATTATTGAACAGTAAATGTGAATTTTCAATATACAAATTCCTTTTTAACTTTTGATGACAAACAAATCACATTTGACTGCATCGAGCTTATGATAGTAAAAAAACCTAAAAATATGTCGGTTGAATTTTGTCATCTAGATGTAATGGGTAATTAAAAAAAAAATAGGGACCAAGGAGATAAAAATAATAAATTTAGGGGACTAATTAGAAGATTATGAAAAATCAAATGTCATTTAAGTCATGACACGTCGACTACTAATTAGAATACGTACTATAAAAATCGACTGCGATGCAAGTCACGACGCATTGATCATCAATTAGAGGATGTACACTATGAAAAATCAACTGCCATGCTAGTCGCTCATTCACCACTATTAGTTGGAAGACTAAAGCATATTTCAGCATCCAAATAAATTCAGCCGTACATGTAACACTTTTGAAGCTTAATTACCTTGAAGAAAAAGGCATCCGCTGGAGGGATAAACTGAAACATATCACCGGCAACGAATTTCAAGTTCTCAGTGTCTGGCAAGTTAGGGACAACATGTGCGCGGTCAAGTACTGTGCATTTTATGCTGGGAAATGCTTCGGATATGATCCTGGCGAAGGATCCTGTGCCGCCACCAACATCAACCAACGAACCCAAACCTTCGAAAATTTGCTTACCGTCCTTAACAATCAAGTTTGCCATTTGAGAGTCACAGGCCATTGCCTCATTGAACAAGTTGCTGAATTCAGCGTTTTTTTCGGCATAATCCCAGAAGTTCAGGCCATCATGAGCAGATTGAAATGTTGCAAGGTCATCATTTCCTCTAAACCAGCGACTTAAAAAATGGCATGGATTTACAAAAACTGGGTCAGTCAATGCCAATACGAGTGGTGTATAACAATAGGATTTGTCTTTCAGGAACATCTTAGAAGATGATGTGAGAACATATGCTTCTTCTCCTTGAACATTTTTAGTAGAAAAGAAGCCTGAGTGAACTAACAAGCGCATTAGCCTGAATAGACCGTGTACTTTGGGAGGGTGGATCTCAAGCACTGAAACCAACTCAGAAAAAGTGATGGGCCATCCGTGTTTGTGAATTATCTCGGGAATGTCTAGCTCAACTGCACACCTCAAAGACATTGAGCTCACATAGTTATATATGAGCTTAAACAGATGACTATTGGCATGAAGCAACTCTCTTGCTCCCTCATCTTGAATCAGTTCCATACTTCTTGTTTACCTGTAAAACTAAATTAAATTAGGACAATAAATATGTTAACACCAACATAAATAACTAGGAAACATACAAATAAATGAACACATGATCACAAAGCAATTACTTACGAAAGCTTTCTTGTAAATAGCCAAGACTTGATGCGTTTTGCTGCAAAAGTTTAAGCAGGTGATGAATCCTATTTATAAGCGCATCATAGCCTCAAATTGCAATTTAGTTTTGAATTTTCAATTGAAATATCAAACCACACGCAGTAATCATCAGCAGGACAAAAGGCTGCTCTCGCATTGTGTGGAAATTTGCTTAGATAATATATATATATATATATATATAAGCAAATTTCCAAAAAATGCAAGAGCAGCCTTTTGTCTTGATGATGACTATTGCGTGTGGTTTGATATTTCAATTGAAAATTCAAAACCAAATTATGTATTAATTAACTACGAAATAGAACCGCACTTTGCGCCGCATTGAAAAAAAAATAGTATTATCTTTTTCTTGCTTTGTACTTGATAAAATTAATTAAAAAAAATATGAATTGATTTTTTTAAGATGAAACAACTTTATAAAACTAATGTTGTTTATGAAAGTTAACTATTTTTTTGGTTAATTTTATAAACTTAATGTTATTTATGAAAGTTAGCTATTTTTTTGTTAACTTTAAAACCATATATTAATGTGTATAGTTTAAGTATACAAACTTTATACTTTTTCTAGTTGTTGATAAGTTCTAAATTAAATTTTATAACTGAGAATCCTTAACAATGCGTCAAATTACATATGTTCATAATCTTGCCCCCCAAAGTAACAATATATTCCTACAATTAAACAATAAGTATTTACAAAAATAATAGGAACATTCCAACATTTAAGAGCAAACAACACAAATGAATGAAAAAGAAAAAGGAAAAATAGAAAAATCACTTTTGCTTAAAAACTCCAATCAGGCTTCAACCTTTTTTTAATGCTCATCTTGTTCAAATTCTTGACATTGTACAAAAAATATCACTCAACATGTGCCTACACCTTGGGAAAAAAACATGTCATATTAAGTGTAAAACAATTGAAAAAAATAATTAGAAAAAGCAATGGAAGAAGGACTTTTTTTAATATAACCTTTTCATCAATAAAAATTATGTCTACTATAATTAATTATCTATTCTTCTTAGTATTAATAGACTCCCACCTCCTACAAAGCCTAACTTTTATCATCCAACTGTCTCTATCATTGCTCAACTCATTAAGAAATAAGTATTCAATGAAGCATATAATATTAAAATTTAAATAAATCAAATAATAAAAACATAAAAATCTTTCTAAAGAGGATGTAAATAATAATGAAAAACAACCAAACATAACCTTAAATACTTAGTGCTTAGAGAGTTTGAAGAAACCAAAAGGTTGCATAATTAAATATGATATTATAGTATTAAAAATTATGTAATCTTTCGGCTTCTTTAATATTGAGGGAAGATGAAGGAACTTTCTTTCCTATATTAATTATTTGATTCTAATAAACCAAACAATAAAAACACAAAAATTTTTCTAAAGAAAATATTGTTTAAATAATAAAAAAAACCCAAATATAACCTTAAATACCTAGTGTTTAGAGAGTTTGAAAAAGCAAAAAAGTTGCATAATTAAATATGAGAGTATGATATTAATAATTCATATTAATTGTTTGATTGGTTGATGTATTTTAAGATATGAAAGTTTAATTATTGGTATAATAAAAGAAATAAATATTTTAAGGCTTATAATTAATTATTATTAATGGTTACATGTTGTTGAATTTAAATAGAAAGAGCAAGAGACATGTAATAATAGTTTTAATTTCTCAACCAAATCTATTGTAATTAATTTCTATTTATTTTCTATTTTCAATCTTTTGTAATGTCCTTATTTTTTAATTTAAGCCAAAATTTTAGATAAAAGAGAATATATAAAGATGAAGAATGGTGATGCCATGTCAGCTCCTTTAGCCCCAACTTTATATATATATACTATGAAATAGATCTACGCTTCACACAGTATTGAAAAAAGAATTTAGTATTATTTTTTTATTTTGTACTTGATGAAACTGATAAAAAAAATATAAATTGATTTCTTTTTTTTTTAAATAGAACAACCTTATGAAACTAATGTTATTTACGAAAGTTAACTATTTTTTTTTTGTTAACCTCAAAACTATATATTAATACGTATAGTTTGAGCGTACACACCTTATATTATTGTTGTTGATAAGTTCTAAATTAAATTTTGTAACTGAGGATCCTTAGTAATGCGTTGAATTATATATATTCCTAATCTTGCCCTCCACAGTAATAATATATTGCTACAATTAAACAATAAATATTTACAAAATATAGTCTAAATATTCTAATATTTAGGAACAAATAACACACATAGATGAAAAGAAAAAAGAAAAAAATATAAAAATCACCTTCACTTGAGAGCTCCAATCAGCCTCCAGTCGTTCTTTAATGCTCAGATATTATACAAAGAACCCTCACTCAACATATTCATACACCTTATCACTAAATTTTTCCTGATTGTTACATGCATTAGATTTTCCTATGGAAAAAAAAAAAATGCTATAGTAAGTGTAAAACAATTGTAACACACAATAAAAATCATGTCTATACTAATCAATTCTCTACTCTTCTTAGTATTAAAAAATTCTCACATCCTACAAAGCCTAATTCTTATCATCCAACTATCTCTATCATTGTTCAACTCATTAAGAAAAGAGTACCCTATGAAGCACACAATACTAAAAATTTAAATAAATCAAATAATAAACACACAAAAATCTTTCTAAAAATGATGTTGGTTAAATAAGAAAAATAATTCAAACATAATGAATCTTAAATACTTAATGTTTAGAGAGTTTGAAGAAACTAAAAATTGCATAATTAAATATAGAATTATAGCATTAAAATTATGCAACCTTTTGATTTTTTCATTGTTGAGAGAAAATGAAAGAACCTTCCTTCCTATATTAATTATCTTATTCAAATAAATCATAGAATAAAAGTACAAAAATCTTTCTAAAGAGGATGTTGGTTAAATAAAAAAAAATCCAAACATAACCTTAAATATTTAGTGCTTAGAGAGTTTGAAAAAGTCAAAAGGTTACATAATTAAATATAGAATTATGGTATTAAAATTATACAACCTTTTTACTTCTTCATTGTTAAGGGAAGATGAAAGAACCTTCCTTCTTATATTAATTATTTGATTGATTGATTTATTTTAAGTCACGAAAATTTAATTCTAGCATAATAAAGGAAATCAGTGTTTCAAGATTTATAATTGATTATTACTAAGGTTTATAATTGATTATTCTCAACCAATTCTTTTGTAATTAATTTCTACTTTTAATCTTTTATAATGTAATTATTTTTTTAATTTAAGTCAAAATTTTACATGAAAAAATATAAAAAAATAAAAAATGATGATATCACATAAGTTCTTTTACCCCCAACTTTATATATATATATATATATATATATATATATATATATATATATAGATTCCTGTATTCAAGCCATGTCCACACGCTATCCAAAAAGTCACGTAGTTAGCTCCTATTTGCATTGCCTTCTACACAGCATCGTTGCGCCGTGCTGAATGTCATGTACTTTATATATTATTAGATGTGGCTCAATTACATTATATGTAAATTACGCTAAACATAAAAGCTGTAACCAATAATTGAATATATATTAACAATCAAACAACACTTGGATTTATGGTTACTGCTGTTATGTTGACGTAAGTTCTATACAATGTTACTTAACGCGACTTAATTAATTTTATATTAAATTCTTATTTTATTGTGAAAAGTCTTCAGGATAAATTTTTAGGTTTTATTACGTATGCATGTTTTGGAAATATTCAAAAAAGAAAATCGAAGGTGGAATTTTCCGAAGGCAGATAAAAAATATATACGAATGTAGAATTACATAACCGGATGGTAAGAGTACAGGACAAGTGTTACGCATTAGTAGAAAAGCGCCATGATGGCCAGCTCAGCAACCATCGTAGAACTGAAATTAACCGCGTTCGTTAATTGTTTAATTGATTTTCACGGGAAGGATTCCAAATTTACCACGTAGCGCGCACGAATTTGATTCCTTTTAAAATAAGATTATATAGGTGGTGGCGTTGTTTAAATCATTTTTGAGGATTAGGGTTGTAAGGTCTGTAATTCGTTGAAAAGACATACAAGATAACAGGGACTTACAATTCAGCCGCCGATTGCGAAGCATCCAAAGAGTAGACGAGTCAACAGTGCTAAGGAATTGAATGACAGGCATGGAATCACTTTCTAACCAAAATTGCATCCAACTAATTGCCCAAATTAGCCCCAAAAATACCACCACAAACAGTAGCTTATTACGAAGGAAATAACACTTTAAGAGATAAGAAAGGAGTGGGGCTATTTGAAGGCTCCCAATACTCTCTGCACACATTCTTTTGTATAAACTTTTATTAGAAAATTATCCTCAACTTAAATTACTATTATAGACCTACATTATATCTTCTAAGGATTTCTCTGTAATTTTTTCTCAGGTTATATTACAGATGTACCGTTGCTTAATTTGATAGCAACTAAACTACAATTGTCTTTGATAAATAAAATTGAAGACTTACTTTGACATTAATTAAAATTCTGTATTGTGGTCGAAGAAAAAAAAATTCCTCGCATATTGACATAAAAAAAATTTTCAGTTTTATTTTATATTCTCTTGGCGTAAAAGAGAAGAAATGCCATTGTAACAAGCTAATAATGGAGGATTTAGTAATATTCGATCCGGTCAATCTATTAAATCTATTTTATTCTCTAACTAACCTTACTCTCCGTTGCAGTCCCCCTGAAGTACAAAGAGTGAATTTGAATCTTCAACAACGTCAATGAATTTGAATCGTTAACAACATTACAGTACAATCAATCCGAATTGGACCAACGCTATCTCCTTAAACTCTCGATCCCTAGTTACATTATAGCATCGTGCTTGCGCATGTGCCCAATTGGACAAAACCTCTCATTCTAAGCTGCGGATTAGAAATTATTGACTGTTAAAACTACCAATACACACACAGAGAGCGAAATATTTCTCATTTTGTTAAAATAAATATGTCATTAAATATACAACAGACATAAATTTTGATATATTAAAAATTATATTTTTTATTTATTAATATATTTATTTTTTAGAGTAAGGGAATCTAACTTTGAAATGTTCTCTTGTAAGTAAGAGATTAATATAAATTTGTTTATGATGGGTTTTAAAGCAGACAATAAATCCTAATTATAAGGACATCGATCGAAGCATCAAGTTTCAATTTTGGTCCTGTAATTTTAATTTATATGTCAACGTCACACTAAGACAAAGCTGGCTGCAAGGATTTGATTGAGAACAAAAGTCTTTCAGCTTCATTATTTTATGCATTTTTTTATTACATGCTTATGTGACTAGAATCATTATGAACTGCAAAGACAGAAGATATCTACAAATCATTGCATTTAGTGATCACGTTCGTTTTTATTTCATTTTCTTTTATGAATTTTTTTTCGAAAGCCACCTTGCATTGATAATTAAAATTCAAGTTTGTTCGTTTCTCCAAATTCTTTTGGTGGGATGGGATAATATTATATAATCTATGAAACTGAAACGTAGCTTGCTATTATTTCTTAAACTCTTATTCGAGATAAGTAACTTGTCATTCAGGTTCCTTAAATATCAGTTTTTATTATTAAATATATTAACATGTATATTAAGTTATAAATAAAAAATACTGGAACAAAGACAAATTTTGGATAGCGTGAGAGAAATTTTGGAAGCTCTTTCTTGATCACCCACACGGTCCTTTCCTCTTCATTTAAGTTCCTCTAGCCTCTAGAAGACCTAATGATGATCAATTTCAACTCAACATTCCTTTGTTAAATTACCATATGAACAGGAATAATTTAATCAATCCATAAATGTTAATTTTGTTTTCCTTTTCTGGTGCTGTTTAAGGTGAGAAAAAGTTGCAAGTATCATCTTCGCCCTATGGATTGTTTGCTACTGTAATAAAAGACATTTATGATGTGTTTAGTAATTATATAAACTTGCGCTAATTAGTAGTTGATTTACGGTGAAAAAAATTGAAGATAATCCTGTTCCAATTAGTAATTATATAAACTTGAGATGACGACCTTTAGCATGATGGTCTGTGTCTTAAGTATGAGTTTGCCCATAAATCTTTACCAATTACCTAACATTCAACAAAAGACCCCCAACCCAAACATGGGATTTTAGTTCATGGGCCACCACTAGCAACTGGCTCTACTTTTGAACGAATCGCACACCATGAAGTCTAATCCTCGAAAATTATTTCAAAAAAGGGCCGCCGCGTACGTAATCCTATTTCAAAAGGAATCAAATTGACGCACGATGGTCTGGCCTTAAGTACGAGTTTGCCCATAAATTTTTATCGATTACCAACCATTCAACAAAAGACCCCCAACCCAAACATGGAATTTTAATTCAGGGACCACCACTAGCAACTGGCTCTTCTTTAAACGAATCGCACACCTCGAAGTCTAATCCTCGAAAATTATTTTAAAAAAGGGCCGCGGCCGACATAATCCTATTTCAAAAGGAATCAAATTCACGCACGTTGTAATTTGGAATGTGCAATTCTACATTTGTATATATTATTTATCTGCCTTTGGAAAATTCCACTTTGGACTTTCCTGATTGGAATATTTCCAAAACATGCATACATTTCAAAGCCTAAAAATTTACCTTTAAAACTTGTACAATAAAATAAGAACTGAATATAAAATTAATTAATATATTTTGGTTAGGTGGGATCCCTATTTATAATATAAATCAGTATTGAAGTAATTACATAAGACCTAAAACCTCTTAAAGCATATGTAAATGCACAAGAATAAGAGAAAAGAATACATCACCAATTGAAACAATAAACCAACAATCCCATTGTTTGACATGAGGAAAAGTTTCCACGTCTAAATAGAGAATGCCACATAAGCCCGTAGGAAGATCTTGAGCACACAAGAAATGACAACCAATCTAATGAGAGCAAACCCAATTGGCCAGAAAATTATCAACAAATGTGGCCTCCTGAAGCACACATATAATCAAAATATGAGATGAAGATGTCAAAGCACATGCTAAATTATATCATATGTAACTTACATCAATATAACTCTTAATTTTAAGTGTTGTTTAATTATTAACCTTTAAGATATCTTAAGTTTTGTGTTAAATGAAACAGTAACACCAAAATTTCCTTTATTTTATTTTATTTTTTATTTTATTAAAATTTATAAATGTCATAATTGCCCTTATTAATAAAGAATTATTCTTAGAGTAATTTTGAAAAAGATTTAATTTTTCCATTAATACGGTTTCTTAAGACTCCTTGTCAATTCATAATTTTCTCCTTCCATAACCCTAAGTCCACTACATTTATTTCTTCTTTTTTGCTTCTTATTACACTTTTATCCAAATCCTAAGATTCAAACCTTTGTTTAAGGAAGAATCAAGGCAATTTTGTAAGTTCAATCTCTTTATTCCTCACAATTTTTCCTATCACTCTATTTAGGATTTTAAATTGGCATGATTTTAGATTATAATGCATGACTTAGGATATATTTAGGATCTGTTTATGCTTTTATTTATTGTGAGTCTTGTTAATCAATCCTTAATGCTTTAGACACACTGGACAATTCTAAACAGCATGAATATCTCGAATTTTAGACCCCTATTTTCTAAATGATTTTTTGGGACTTCATGAATATATTTTCTTTCATAAAATTTGACTTCGTTTTCAATTTTATATGTATTTTCGAAGCAAACACTGCTACATTAGAAAACTGTGATTTCAATAGAATGACTAGATTCACAAAATTAATTGCATCATCAAACGAATTTGAAAACTTTTGAAATTTTAAACAAAGACTTATATATGTGTTTGGTATTCAAAGTTTTAATTTCATAATTTTCTTATTTGTTTATGCTTTTATACAATTATGGAAACTTATTATGTTCAATAAAGATATTGTGAAACAATTTTGAATTTATCAAGAAATAAATAGAGTTAAAAATATTTTTGGTACTGGATCTTCTTAAAAATTTTACAGGAGATGCCCATAGATGTCCATAATAGTTCTCTAGAATGTTATGTCATTCCAATTTTTAGATTAGGATTTACAATTATGAGAATCAGACTAATATGAGTATGCATAAAATATTAGATTCTTAGAATAAATTATTAATAGTTATGTCTTGTATTTGTTTAAGATGTTTAAGGCTCTTAGAGGCTAGAAGTGAGTTAGATTGATTATATTATTGAGGTAAGTAACTCTATTCTTAATGTTCTGGACAAGTATGATTATTTTGATATGAATATAAGTACATATGTTTTTATAGCTTTCCCAAAATCAATTATTTTTCATAACAAAATTAGTTTGTGTAAATATTTTGAAATCTGAAAATTATATTATTGTTATGATTTTAACAGAACATTATCAATGCCTTTAAAAGTGTAAATTATTTTATTACATGCTTATCTTTTATGAATTTGTTTATAAAATATAAGAATGGAATTTATTTGCAAGCCTAAATTACTATTATAAACTTTTATGAATATGATATGAATATTTTTCACCTATGTAAGATTTTAATTATTTATGATTGTACGGGGGCCATTTCTTGAGACCGTATGGGGGCGACCTCTTAAGGGCCAATGTGTCGCAAAGTGCTAAATATTGATTTGAATATTTTGGCTCATTATCTATAATTATTCTGATTTTGATTATGATCATATAATACTATACATATATATTCTGAATTAGTATTGGATTTCTATTCTAAGTATGCACACAATATTCTAATTCTAATTTTGTCTCTAATGGGTTGCTGGAACTATAGGTGACATTATGTAACATGAGCTAATCTTTTATTATCTGTATATATGTTATATGATTTGCCTTAATGATTTATGAGCCTTTGATATTATGAAATTATTATGAATTTATTATTGTAATATGTCATTTTATGAAAAGTTACAAATGATAATATATGTTTTACTAAAAGCAAGGCTTGCAATGTTTTTGGTAACGATAGGCCTAGTATGTTGGAAATAGTTTTATTTACCGAGTTGACGGCTCACCCCTCGTCATTACTTTCTATAGATTAAGTTCCCTATTGAGAGGTGTGCTTAGTGTTGGAGTTAGAGATTTATTTCTTTTTGCTAGTTGAATAAGAGTAAAAACCAACTCATGATTCTTTTAAGATTATTTTGTTATGAACTTATAATTTGGGCGATTTGAGACTATTGATATTTTTGTCTTTAAGAGATATTATTTAGAAATAGACATGTGGATTTGTGATTTTATTTAAATAAATATTTGAGGTATTTCAATTTAAAATTTTATGTGTAAGAATTTTGATTTGTAAATAACTTCTTTCATCACATACTCTACACATGTTAGTTTGGGGTATTTTAGTAACTTACATCAGTACAATTTATAAGTTCAATTATTGTCTAATTGTCAATATGTCTTGAGTTATTGGTAAGTCACATATACTATATATTTGCTTAATAGTAAGAGGAATGGAAATTATGAAATTGAATTTAATAACGTGTTTATTTGTAAAATTAAGATTTACGGTCAGAATCAAAATAATGTTGGGCCTACAAATTTAGGAATCATTCCCATACATTTGATTATCGAGATAACTTGGGAATCAAAATATGACTCCTAGAACTCATTTTACCTCCATTGAGTTTTTATAATCCTAAATTATCCTCAATTAATTTATGTTATTTTTACATTTTAGTCCTTACAGAATTTATTGAAACGCTAGTTATGCAACTCAAGAGGGGGGATGAATTGAGTTTCTAAAATTTAAACTAATTAAATCATTTAATAGTTCAATCTAATGCCTTAATGAAATAAAAAAATAAATTTAATAATACTTAAAAATAAAAAAAAAGGGAAGAGAAAGCAAACACAATAACTTTTTTTGTGGTTCTGCAATTCTCACCTATGTCTATATCTTCAAGCAACCAAATTCGAGAATTTCACTATCCAAACCATTCAAGGTTTCAAGTTCATTACAATTGACTTCTAAGGTGTTAATAAACCTTTACGCTCAAGAGATTATCTCTTAATTTTTTTACCCAAGTGTTTCCTACACTTATACACTCACAAAATTGATATAAAAGTAAAGATTATAACAAAGTAACTCTCATCAAGAGTGGATGTACAAATTATAGTACAATGATGATTTAATTTATGATAATTTGTAAGTTGAAAGCTCAACATATGTTGTATAAACTTGTTTAGGCTTGTTGGAGAACTTAAAAATGAGTTTAATTTAGATTTTTATAATTTTGACACAAAAACTAGTCATTATAGGCAAAATTCTAGCAAATGGGTAACTATTTGCTTAATTTAGCTGGCTACCCATTTGCTACAGTGAAATTATTATTAAGTTTGAATTTTACTACAGTAATATTATTCACAAAATTATAATTTTGTATAAAATTTTTTATAATTATACTATAGCATAAAAAGTCATAAAATTTTATAAAGAGATCCATTTTTGGAATAGTCAAATGCTACAGTATCACTGTTCACCAAAATTATAATTTTATCCAAAATTATCGCTAATTTTTTTATGGCCCAAAATATCATAAGAATTTACAAACAAGTCCAATTTTAAAATTTTTAAATAATACTTAATATTCTCATAAATTTTTAAAATTATGGTATTGCCAAATATATTTTTGGTTTTGTAAATAAGTCTAAATTTAGAATTAAAATAATATGTATTAAAATCAAAGATGGTAAAACTTTTCCACTTTAATCCATATTTTGAAACACAATTAATTTACATAAAATACTTAGTTTATAATTGTAAAACCTTAAATTAAACGAAAATAATGATTAATTAAATAAAATCTTGAGTTTCACAAATGATAAATCATGCATATATTAAATCATACTAGCTTTACAAGTATTATTGCAATAATGAGTTCATTGAGTATTTGAAATTTGATTCTTGATAAGCCATTATCCGTTGAGTGTCTTAAACTTAATTTTACTTGATTAACTTACACAAATAATATCCTTCAAGAACTAGTGAAAACATGAAATACAATTAAATCAATTAAGAGATATGTTTGTGATCATCAAAATTACATAATGTGTAAGTGTTGTGCAAATTTTATTGAACTCGCAAACGCACGAATCTATTGTAAAATAGATTAATGGTGACAAGTGTCGATCCCACGAGGAGGTTGATTTTAATTATATACCGAATTAATTTTCTTTTAATGGAAACAATTAAATTATGGTAATTTTATCCTAAATTATGAATTAAAATGGCGGGAATAATTAAAAATGTAACTGTTATAATAAAACACTTAGGTATCTGGATCCGCATCAACATGCTCCATGGGCTAAATATTCTATATTAATACCAATTAAATCATAAGGGGGGATTTCACACCTCATGAACCACTCTCCAATAAGTATGGTGTCAAGGACTTATCGTGCCAAATAATAATAACCTTGTATTAGGATGCCGGTTTAACCAGAGCTATACCTAGACAAGACTATTATTATTTGTCGACGAAAAGTCAAAACAACCACAAATATTAGAGGGGAAGAGAAAGTAAATTTACCAAATTAAGCCCATGGAACATGTTAAGACTTCACCTTCAACCCAAGCTCAAAAGAAATTAGCTACTCATATTTTAACTAAGGATAAAAAAAGAAATTTTATTAAAATATAAAGAAACTACAAGAAGGAAAAGGAATTTCAGAAATCTAAGCTTAAAAATGAATTCAGAGGTATCAAATTAGGGGGGTAGAGCCCCCTTTATATAGATACATTGAGTGAATAGTGACCGTCGGATTAAAAACAGTTCGGATGCTCAGGATTGCGCCACGTCATCAGTCAACAGTCAATAGTCAACAGTCAGCAGTCAACATTCAACAGTCAACATTTGTACAGTAACTCCGGATAGTAAATAATCCCATGTATACGCTTGTACTGTACATACAATTTTTGCTCCACTGAGATGCTGTCACGTCACCGATTCACAGTACATAAGAAATTTAGCCAATAAGATTATGACACATCATCAGTCAAGGCCACGTTATGAGTCAATGCCACGTAAGCAGTCAATTCCACATAATCCGTTCAATCAGATACTGCCATGTCATAGATAGTTGCCACATCATCGGTCCGTATACATGAACAGTATCGTGAACAGTGCCTATGAACAGTATCCATGAACAGTACCGTATATGTGAACAGTAACTTTTTCCTTTAATGTTCTTCTTAAGGTTTTCGACCGTCCTGAGTCCAAATATGACGTCCGTTTTGCTGTCTGATCACTCGTCCATTGTGAAATAATTGTAATGCCCCTAAAATACATAAAATATATAATTATAATAAAATACATATAATTAAATAATAAAATAGTTAAATAAATAAAAGTAGCAATGTTAGTGAGATTTAAAGTGTAAAATGACGATTTTCTCCTTTATAAATATACACTTTCTAACACTCAACACACCCCCCAACCAGTTTATTGCTAGTCCCTAGCAAATAAAGCGAAGATAAAATTCAAAACTTTTTTTTTAAAGGAAACACATGTGTTTATTCAATCAAATTAATGATAGCAATCAAATAAAAGTACAAGCATTATTTCCAGTCTAAAAGAATATCACACCCACATCAACCATCCATATGCATCAGTCCAGCAGACTTTGTTGTAGCAATAGTAATCGGGCCACTTTCAAGAATGACATATCCAACCCCAAAATCTCACCGGTTGTAGTGACACTCTCACAAAGAAATTAATCCCAATAAAATTTTATCACTACAAAGAATGGTAAGTTGAGAGAAAATAATAAAGAAATATCATACACTCTCACCAAGATGAAAAAATATGTCCGTAACTTATAAATAATACGATCTCAAATAAAGTATTAGTCAACTCAATGTATTCATTTTTTTTATTTTTTTTATATGCATCACTACATCTTAATTGCCCATATAACTAGTTTTTCTTTCAGACTATAGTTCCCTAAAATCAAGAAGGACTTTTATTAGGACGTAACGTAGGTTAAGGACATGGCTAACAAAGAAAGAGAAATAGGAAAATAAAATATGTTTGAGAAAAAGTTTAAGAACTTTTGAAAATTACAAGATGCATTTTGCTTATTTATTTTATTGTACATCTTTTTTTTTCTTCCTTTTTTTCTTTTTTTTCTTTTTTTTTTGATTTTTTTATATGGCACAACTTCACTGAATAAAATAATTATTTATATATTTTTTTTCTCAAACATGAATAGGTGGATGGAACTTGTATGACATTGGGTAATACTCCAAATTGGAGTGGGTCAGGATGATAAGTTAATAAAGAAAAGTTTTTTTTTTAGATAAAAGGCTCAAAAGGGCTAACTATTGATATTACATAATAGGGATGGCTAGAAAGGCTCAAACGGGTCAAAAATGGCCTTCCATCATCTTTTAGGACTCTAAATAATCTTTCATATCTACTAATTAAGTGGGCATTTAGATGTAGTAATTTTTTTTTTTTTTTTAAGGGTTGACTCAAAGAAAATCTAGAGATCATGTATGAAATAATAAACTGCTAAGCTACATGAAGAATGGGCAAAAAGGGTTACTCTCCAAGAAAAATTAATAGGCTCAAAAACTCACTTGGAATTTATTATGACATGTGCATTCTTTCAAGCAACTCATATTTGTCCCCAACATCAACATATAGAATAGTAAACATGGTGTAATATCACTCAAAACCAAAGATAATACAAATACTAAAATTCGAAAGTCATCATATCATCCAATATCAAGAACTCACAAATTTTTTTTAACAGAATTCTTTCCCCCCAACCTATTCTAAACATAAAAAGAAAATATACATGCAGAAAAATTAAAGAAAAATTAATTTTTTTAATTTTTTTAAAAGAAGATGTGTTTCTAGAGTTACTACACTCCATATTCAGCCATTTTCGACTTAAAAACTTAAAACATATATTTATAAAGGAGAAATTATCAACTATTCCCTCCCCCCAACCAAAACGAAACATTGTCCTCAATGTTTTAAAGGAAAGAAGTAAAGATTAGAAGATATCACCTAGGCATTGCAATACAGAAGAAAATATTAACAAGTAGTTGTGACTATGGCTCACATCTTCCTCTGGTTTTACGTCCAGAAACGGTTTGAACACCCTCTATGGGTCGAGGATAGGCTTCCCATCCAGTTTTCTTATAAACTGGCAAATAGGGTCTTTTATAGTCAGATTCCCGAGACTATAGTTTGCACATTCTTTCTGGAATAATGGCCATAACTAGAGTATTACATGTTGGACGTATCCACTGGGATGCGTTTTAAGAGACAAAAGGATATCATCCAATGACTCCTTATTCAAGCAATCCCTAATGAATTGAATCTTATCTTCTCTGTTATCAGACACCATTTCTAAAGAACATAATTTTTTATTACATATCATTCTGACACATATATGACAAGCAACAGAAAGTCTTGGAGCTCGTCTTTTTCTCGCATAATTTCCTTTACTACAACCAGGCATGTATGCAATAAATTTAGGAGGTAACTCACTTGCTAAGCGAACTTTTGCCTCGATTAACCAACGGATGTCAGCAGGGATATTGTTCTTCATAAGCAATCGCATGAGTTCGGACCGAGCTTTATAAATGGTGAGGAGAGCATTCTGAGGAAGTGAAGGAAATCGCTTGTGAAGTTTTGCTAAGATCTCATCTCTTTCCATACCTTCGTCTCAGAATATCAGTTATTGTGGGAAAACTGAAGTAACCGACTTGTTTGTCACGGAGTACCGTTATCCGTCACTTGACCGGGGTTACAAACTTTAAACATACAAAGCAAACTAGAACACACAAATAAGAAAATAAATTAAAACACACAAAATAAACTAAAATCGTCTTCTTATTGAATTTATCTCAAGCTCCAATTGGATGTTGTAGATGCCTCTCTCAATTTCTCTGAGATCTCTTTCTAAATCCTCAACATGGGCTACTAACTCTGGTGGTTGTAGCTGCCAGATACGATGTGTTTTACAAAATTGAATCTGACCTCTAAGATGAGATTGAATACGTCGAAACTGTCTAAAAATTGCTGAAGAGATACTTTTTAATTGACATATTCGTGAGGAGAATGATAAAAAATAAAAGCTTAAAAGTTAAACAGACACACTTTCACAAACATAATTAAAAATAGAAAAAAAAACATTAAATCACCGAAACGAAACGAAAGGAAAAAATGTCAGGTCATTTCAGTGTTTTGTGCTGTTTTCTCCTCATGGTTGACATTCTAGATATGGCTTTAATTTTCGACCATTAACTTTGAAAGTGACACCATTTGTTAGATCCTTAATTTCAATTGCCCCATGTAGAAAAACAGTGTGAACAATAAAAGGGTCAGACCATCGGGAACATAACTTACTTGAGACTAGGTATAAGCAAGAATTGAATAAAAGCAATAATTAATTAAATAAAAATCCAGTTATAGGTCTATAGGCTCAAGATTAGATAATTATGACATTTGACCATGCATAAAAAAAATAGAAAATACAAAAAAATAAGAACAAATTTAAAAAAAATAACGAGGAAGGAGAAATTATGATACTAACCTTATCACGGTGTTACAACTTTACTATGAACATACACTTAAGTGCTAAAAAGAAAATACAAGAAATAGATTAACTAAAAATAAAATAAGAAGATAAATTACAACGAAAAATGAAAAATTAAATTACAGAAATATAAAGAAGAGAAAAAGAAACAAAATTAAATTATAGGAAAAAAAATTACTTAAAAAAATTTAATTCTATGGAATAATAAATTAACAGAATAAATAAAAATTACAAAGAAAAATAACTGAGAAATTAAATTATTGAAATTTAAAGAAATTTAAATTACCAAAATTAAATTACAGATTCACTTTTTTTTTTAATTTTTTTATATTTTTTAATTTTTTAATTTTTTTTATAATTTTTAAGGAAAGCAAAAAAAATTACTTAAAAAAAACTAATTCTATGAATTAATTCTACGAATAAATTAAAATAAATTATAAGATAAACAAAACAAATTACAAAGAAAAGTAAAGTAAAAATTAAAGTACAGAAATTTAAAGAAATCACACAATAAAATTAAATTGTAAAAATTTAAATTACAGAAATTAAATTACAAAAATTTAAATTACAGAAATTAAATTACAAAAATTAAATTGTAAAAATTTAAATTACAAAAATTAAATTATAGAATTATTATTTTTTTATAAGAAAAAATACAAGAAAATAAAAAAAATTAATTCAACAAATTAAAATAACTTACCTCCCCGGGAACGGCGCCAAAAACTTGTTATGCAAATTTTATTGAACTCGCAAGCGCACGAATCTATTATAGAATAGATTAATGGTGACGAGTGTCGATCCCACGAGGAGGTTGATTTTAATTATATGCCGAATTAATTTTCTTTTAATGGAAACAATTAAATTATGGTAATTTTATCCTAAATTATGAATTAAAATGGCGAGAATAATTAAAAATGTAACTGTTATAATAAAACACTTGGGTATCCGGATCCGCATCAACATGCTCCATGGGCTAAATATTCCATATTAATACCAATTAAATCATAAGGGGGGATTCCACACCTCATGAACCACTCTCCAATAAGTATGGTGCCGAGGGCTTATCGTGCCAAATAATAATAACCTTGTATTAGGGTGCCGGTTTAATCAGAGTTGTATCTAGACAAGACTATTATTATTTGTTGAGGAAAGTCAAAACAACCACAAATATTAGAGGGGAAGAGAAAGTAAATTTACCAAATTAAGCCCATGGAATATGTTGAGACTTCACCTTCAACCCAAGCTCAAAAGAAATTAGCTACTCATATTTTAACTAAGGATAAAAAAGAAAATTTTATTAAAATACAAAGAAACTACAAGAAGGAGGAGGAATTTCAGAAATCTAAGCTTAAAAATGAATTCAGGGGTATCAAATTAGGAGGGGAGAGCCTCCTTTTTATAGATACATTGAGTGAATCGTGACTATCGAATTAAAAACAGTTCGGATGCTCAGGATTGCGCCACGTCATCAGTCAACAGTCAATAGTCAACAGTCAGCAGTCAACATTCAACAGTCAACATTTGTACAGTAACTCCGGATAGTGAATAATCCCATGTATGCGCTTGTACTGTACATACAATTTTTGCTCCACTGAGATACTGCCACGTCATCAATTCACAGTACATAAGAAATTTAGCCAATAAGATTGTGACACATCATCAGTCAAGGCCACGTTATAAGTCAATGCCACGTAAGCAGTCAATTCCACATAATCCGTTCAATCAGATACTGCCATGTCATAGATAGTTGCCACATCATCGGTCCGTATACATGAACGATATCGTGAGCGAGTCTTTATGAACAAGATTCATGAAGCGATCTAGTATATGTGAAAAAGAATTTTTCCTTTAATGTTCTTCTTAAGGTTTTCGACCGTCCTGAGTCCAAATATGACGTCCGTTTTGCTGTCTGATCACTCGTCCATTGTGAAATGATTGTAATGCCCCTAAAATATATAAAATACATAATTATAATAAAATATATATAATTAAATAACAAAATAATTAAATAAATAAAAGTAGCAATGTTAGTGAGATTTAAAGTGTAAAATGATGATTTTCTCCTTTATAAATATATACTTTCTAACACTTAACAGTAACCCTTTAGGCTAACATTTATGAAAATACCTAGAATTTTTATATTATTTGCAAAAAGGTTTTATTATTATTATTATTATTATTATTATTATTATTAGTAATAGTAGTAGCAGCACTAGAAATAATTAGTATTATTACTATCATTACTATAATTATTATTATTGTTATTATATTATTTTAGTTATTGTCATTGTCATTATTATTATTGTTAAACTCAGTTTTATTAGTATTTTAAGCAATTTGTAACAATTCATTCTAATTTCAAGATAAAGTAAATATATCAATAAGAATACAAATTATTTTGATTCCAATTTCTACAACTCAAATAAATATTTTATTTTGAATCTCATTCTTCATTTTAATTCTAACTCATTTCAATCCTTCTCATATCGGTTGCTAACTAGTAAATGTATTGTGAGGGTTTTACCTATAACTCATTTCGGTTCTAACTAGTAAACGTATTGTGAGGGTTTTACCTAAGCCTCAATACTTTAAAATCAAAATTTTATTGTATAATTACAAGAATTAAGTAAAATAGAAATATAATACATGCAATCTTCTGTAGCTTTTAAAATAATTATTGTTAGTTATGCTATAAAAATAATCAGCTATAAAGATAACTAATTAGACATTAGGCAAAATTTCTTTTCAAAAGTGCTATGAGTTTTAAAAGTAGTCGAATATGTTTGGTAAATCTTACTATTAATATATTACAAAATATAAATGACTAAATTGGACATAATATTGAATAAAACTTATTTATATAATTATAAACATGTATTTGAAATATTTTTTATTTTGTATATAAAATAATTGTAACTCAAATAAAATAAATATTTTATACTACTAATTTTATTTTTAATTTATTTTTTATCCAGATATAATTATTAATAATAGTAATCTCTTTAAAATCAATGATTTTATTTCATAATTAAAATGAATAATTTTAGATTTTTGTAACATATATGAAAATGTATATGAAATTGTGTTGAGTTTAAAAATGATTTTTAAAATTAAATTTTAGAAAACTGCTTATTTCTTGCTTTTCAAAATCCATTGTAGGATGTGGTAATTTTAACAAAAGTAATTTTTAAGAAAATTTACCAAATAAAATTAATTTTTTACTTTTCAAAATCACTTTAAATTTCCTAAAGACAATCTATCTTTTTTTAAAATAAAATAAAATAACAACTAGGCCTCGTCAAAATGAGAAATTTATTGAAAAGAAAAAAATGCAGCGTAACAAAATCTAATGAGTCCTCAAAAATGAAAAAGCAGAAGATATTATACAAAGCCCGACTGAAAATGACAACTAATCCGTACGACGATCTAGATAAAACGATACTTACAAAAACTATTAGCTTCAGGAGAGATAAAGCCATGAATCTCGGAAAGGGGATCCGGCCACCAAGTGATATCAGTATACAGCACGCCAAGATTGGCAACACAGTTAGCAGCACTGTTATTCTCCCTAGCAGTATAGAAAATTCTGAAAGATATAGCGGATAACAGGGACTTACAACTCAGCCTCCGATTGCGAGCATCCAAGGAGGAGATGAATCAGCATTGCTAAGGAATTGAATGACGAGCATAGAATCACTTTCTAACTAAAGTTGCATCCAGCATCTATCATAGGCTGTCTCAATGGCAAGGATTAACAGCCATTAATTTAGTAAAAAATACAGTAAAATGCACCATAACTAGCAGCAGCTTATTATAAAAGAAATAGCAATTCAAGGGCTTTCGTGATCAGGACTAGGCTCCGTAAAATTTAAATTCTGAGCTAATAGACGTGATTCTAAGTAATAAATGGGTGGGACTATTTGAATGCACCCAGGTACTCTATGCACCCACTTTTTCATATAAATTTTTATGACAAAATTATCCTCAACTTAAATTACTATTATAGCCCAAAATTATATCTTCTAAAGTTTTCTCCGCAATTGTTTTCTTAAGTCAAGATATATTAAAGATTTACCGTTGTCCACTTTGACAATCAACTAAACTACAATCTTCTGTGACAAATATAAAGAGTTACTAACTTTGACATAAATCAAACTTCTGTATCGTGTTCCAAGAAAACAAATTTCTTGGACATTGACATAAAAATTTGAGTTTTTATTTTATATTCTATTAGCGCAAAAGACTCAAACAAATGCCATTGCAACAAGCTAATAATGGAGCATTTAGTTAGGAAACCAACCATGAAACCTTAACAACAGAAAAACATTTTAAAAAAATGGATAATAGATATTTAATAAGGTATATTGGGTATATAAGTGAAAAATAAAATTTAAAATTTTGATGATAGATTATTGTGTATGTGTTTATTGAATATGATGGTAGGTTTAAATAGTCTCACCGAGAATAAAGTTCATTGGACTAATGCAATTACTCTTTTAGCTGCTTCACCTCTGTGAAATTACAAATTGAAGTTGACCATGAGAAGAATTTTGGTTAAATTACATGCAATAAAATATTGAATAATACATGAAAGCGTTGGAGTAAATGCATAACAAGACAGCAAGTGCATGTGCCATGCATTTGTCGTGAGTTATGTAGTAAACCAATTGAAATTGAAATGAAAAAGAATTTGAAGTGCCCGAAAGACTGGTAAGGAATGTAAAGGCCATAAATTTGCAAACCGGATTTGGTCAAAATTATAGCTTTGCTCATATTCTTGGAAATCAATCTCAAGTCTCAAACACATGCAACAAGCATTGGACGTGCAAAGACTTGAAAGAAGGATTTTTCCTTGTTGATTTGGCTGCTGTTTCATAGTTATTCCTTAGCAGTTTCTGGACATTTTAAGACCTCACGATGATCAATTGGGACTCAGCATTCATATGTTAATTCACCACATGAGCATGAATAATTATTTAATCCACAAATGTGAACAGTTTTCTTTTTAAGGAAAAGTATCATCTACATTAGAGATACGAATCCTTAAAAAACTGGACCTCTTCTGAACTTACTGCATTCCTGTTTTATTTTGTATTGAGCTATCAACTAGTTTGGTACCTCTGAAGTGATTTTATTCATTTCGTCGATAGGTGCTATTTCCTTCCCTTTCTAAGTTATCAACGATAGATGTGGAGCCAATTGAATGAATATTTATTGTAAATTTGGAATTTACGTATGAAGCAAACAAAATAAAACAGAGGGACAACAAATGTCCTGTATTAAGATCAAAGTGTATCCTGAATGTCTAATGCAATAAATATTTCACATCTACAATACTCGAAAGTTTCAACAACAACAACAACAATAATAGTAAATTACATGATGAACTTATGATTATCTTCAGTTTAGATATATAAATTGTTTCTCAATTCTTAATTCAGATGAGAAAATGAAGCAAACTCAAGGGTTAGTTTGACATTTTCAAAGCAAATTAAAGGAGAAGACTCTCAGCATATGCAAGCTTTTGACAGAAGGAACACTAGTTTCACCAGCTCTTACTGAAAAGAATGCAACCGGCTGAAACAATAAGAACACTTTTCAAAGAGCATGTCACTAGTTGTACCCGAAATTAGGTGACAACCCCTCCAACAGCTGGAAAAGGAAAAAATAAAAATCTCATTCATTACTTTGAAAAGGCTTCTATATTATGAAATTTATTAGACTAATGCTTGATGAATTTTTGACAATTAATTGAAACTGAACATGATTCTCTAACTTTTAGTAAAAAGAGAACGGTTTCCATATGGGAAATAGCTAGCTAAACGTACATCAGAGAGTTATAACCGGACCTTCTCATCATATAATTGTTGTATGGTTGTGTTAGCGTCGCCATCACCCCAACGCCGTTCATCATCTCTCTCTCCGTACATGACCCTTACTGTCAGCTGCATCCATAATTCTGCTGTCGTGAAATCTTCATCTTGGGAAAACCGATCACATTTAAATCTTGTAAAGATGGGAATTTAAAGGTGTAATTGGCAGAGAAGAAGCTTCTGAGACTATGCAAATCATCCAGAATGATGCTCCTCGTTTCGGTGAAAACAATCTGTCCTTTCGTATTCGCTGCTCCATCTTCATCACCCGTGACCACGTCTGTCATTACTCTGCATCCAAGTACATTCAAGTGTAGGAGTCCCACTAGACCATTACCACGGAGGATGTTACTAAGTCTACAATTTCTTGCAATTGGAAAAACTTGCAGTTCAGCAGTTGTGTTAGATTCCGAAAAGATACCAATGCTGATGAATTAACAGATTCTGACAGTAAAATACATTTAGAGATCCAAGATACCGCAAAATGGAATACAGTTTGGAGTTTCGTTTCCACAGATGCTTCAGATCATCAAGTCCAATCAACTGCAAATTTCTTTACTAATGCGGACTTACCCCGACCGAGTATTCATCATTTGATGAGAATATGTCTTTTTATGAACTTAAACTCAGATTGAGAATTTCCAGATTGTTAAAATCTCTCCAGTAAAATCCAACTGCTAGTAGTTTAAGTCTGTCAAAGAGGTGTTGTGAGAAATCAACCTGCAAAATCATCTGCATCTCTTTTCTACTTAGTTCCACTTCCTCCAAAGTTGGGGAAGATCTGACCATCATCAAGAAGGTAATAGCTAATAAATTCAAATGATAAAACTTTTGGTTTAATATTTGTAGAACTTTTGGTTTGTGAGAAGCGGTAAGGTTTGAACTGATAAAAATAAAAAATAAAAAATTCTAAAAAATGGTTTAATAACTAATACCTTTTCGAAGGAGAGCGGAGCTGTGATGCGGGTACACGAAGTTTCCTACTGTGGGAAAATTCTGAACAAAAGAGCTGTTGGAGCTGCTCAAAGCCATAGCATATCTCCAGGTGTTGGAGCTGCTCAAAGTTTCTGACCGTAGAAGCTGAAAATATGTATTTTAATTTGTGATACATTTTGCAGTAGTATATCACGGGATCAATCTTGTTAAACTTTAAAATCCGGGAAACATAGCCGGAAGTTCATTGTAATCCGAAATGCCCAATCTTTTCCCCATCAATCTCATGCAGCTACAAAGCCTCCAAGTCAGGCAACGCTGCCGAAAGATTAATTATGAGAAGCACTTACTGGAATTCTCAAATTAATTAATAAAATGATAAGAGAAAAAGAATGTGTTAGCCAGCCTACCTTCACGTCGAAAAGTATTCTCGAAGTATCTTATCTGTTTAGTGATGAGAAGGGGTCATTACTTTACGGCAAAACTTTGTAAACCCTGGAAGCTTTCCCAGACTTGATTGACCAAATGTTGAGTTAACCAGTGAAGCAAATAAAATGGTGCTGAAACGACAGAGGTGTTGTGCGTATTGGAGGTCAAATAACTAAGCAAACCGACACAAGCTCAAAGTCTATTCTTACTTTTATTTTAGTATAGCAAACAAAAGCAACCGGTTGCCTTTGGATAAACAAAAAGAGATGTGACCAAAGTCAACATCTGCATTTCTTGGCTGCTTCGGTAAATAACGACAAGAAACTTTGCCGTTCTCGGTTTAACGAATACAGCATACTGATTCTGCAGGATCAAAACGACAAGAAGCTATGCCGTTTGGGGTTTGATGAAACATGAGCATTGCACGTGAGTTATAATGACGTGTGAAGTTTGTTAGAAGCCGTTATGGCATATGCACCTCACGTGCATTTCTAGGCTAGTTTCCGGGTTCATTATAAAGGCTGTTTTCAAAGCTAGTTCTGGAGCAAAAAGAGAGAGATCTAGAGTATTCGAGAGAGGAAGATAGCTTGTAAAGAGAAAGTGGCCTTGATCCTTGTTGTGATCTCTATAAATCTTTGTGTAAAGATTCTTGAATCAATCAATAAAGCTGATCGATTTTTTCCTCACGTGGTGAACCACGTAATTAATTAGCTGTGTTCTGTATTTTTCTTTTTTTCTTTCTTTGGTGTTTTGATCTTGTTTTGATAGCTTCTGTGCAATCACCATTTGGTTCTGATTCAGATTCTTGATCAACTATTCAAGATCATCCTGTAGTTTCTGAATTGAATATCATGGGCAGTGTTTGAAGTGATTGGTTGCATTGCTCTTCACTCACTACACCAAACTCTATCTTCTCATCAATTGCATAGATATTGTTGTGAACATTAGCTTTTCCACCAATTGAAAAAATCTCTTCCATCTTTTTGCAGTTAAAAACTGGAATGCTCTCAAGTTTGCAAAGGCATTTTGCGGTAGAGAGACCAGCAGATATCACTCCAATCATCACAATTTTTCCATTTTCATAGCTTCAAGTTCATCGAAAGAACCCCCCCCTCTTTCAATCTATCCATACGTATCCTCTCCGAGTTAATCAAATTGTGAAGATTAAGGGACTTGGAAAGAGCAAAGGCGTCACAAGTTACCCTCTCCATTGAGTCAAGGATACACGGCAACTCCAGCTTACTTTGAACATGGAGATGCTCCAATAGTGTTAAGAAAGCTCACATCAGTAGCATAGATTGTAAAGCAGAGGATAGCACCAGCTCCAGCTTACGGTTAAGAGTTGATGACATGGCATGCCAGCTGGCACCTGGTGGTTATATAATCACTTGTACACGTGATGTTCAGCTGAAGTTGTTACAGTTAGAATTAGCAGTAGTTTGTTAACCAATTGAGCTGAGCATCAGCTGGGTATATAAACGATCTCTGTGAATATATTGTATTCAGTTTTTGTTAATGAACAAAATCGAATGAGCTAGAAGTTTCCATTTCTTTAATTTTCTTTCACTTTCCTAGCTTCCAAACATCTTTAGATTGTTTTTCAAATAATAGTGAAAAAGTCTCTATGTCTAATTCAGAAAGAGTGTTATTTGCCACCTTGCAACTTGTCAAAACATAAGTATTCAACATCCTTGATGCCCTGAAATTTCGTCGACCAAATTGGCTTGGGACCAAGCTTGAGCTTCAATGCTATTAAACTCTCATGTTTACCGATCAAAAACTGCGGCCGGCTTTTAAATCGATCTTTCACAAGATGCACGTTTCGACATCCTCCGTCCCACTGGACAACTATTTAATTAATTCCTATTTAGAAGCCACGTCCACACGCTAGAAGAAGATTCATGTAATTTGTATAGATTCATGAGCTAACTTCTTTTGTTTATATGCTTGTACTTATATACGTATATTACTGTCCATATCTTTCTAAGTTAATTTTATATTCAGTTCTGATTTTAGTGTACATGTGTTTAAGGTTTGTTACGTACGCATGTTCTGGGAAATATTCAAACAAAGAAAGTTCAAAGTGGCATTTTCTTGAAGCAGATAAAAAATCTATAGAAATGTAGAAATGCGTGCTCAGATTATTAGGCAAGTTCACGGTAATATTTGTAGAAAAGAACCGTAATAGCCGGCTCAGTACTAGTCTTAGAACTGAAATTAACCATATTAGTTAATTGGTTTTCAAGTAAAGGACTCCAAATTTACCACGTAATTACAAGCGTGAATTGAATTCCTTTTAAAATAAGGATCATATATGTGCCAGTGGTTTTTAAAATCATCTTCAAGGATTATGTTTCAACGTATGTAATTCATTTAAAAGGAGGCTACGTGCTAGTGGTGGCATATGGTTCGGACTATCCGAACTTAAAATTCTAGGTTCAGTTTGCGATCGATCTATAATCTATTGAATGGTGGGTAATTTCTGTAGATTCATCATTTATGGACTAACCCAAACTTATTTTATAATGTTAAGAGTGGTTGTCTCAAGTTTATATAATTAGTGCAAAGGCCTAACTCAGTTGTGGCTTCTTTTCTACATTAATACCCTAAAAATCGATATTTTACCATCATACATGATAAATGTAGGAATTAAGCAAAATGAGAATATATTATGAAACAAATAACAAATTAAAGGGCTAATAGATCTAGTTTTAGTGGTAAGGAGCCACCTTCATAAGATTAAGTCCTGAGTTTAAATTTCAGATTCACTAGTATGGGTAGGTTAGTTAAAAATAATAATAACAAATAAAGAGGTAATAAGATGTTATTGTACATGATATTTATGCAACTACTTTCTCCATTGGTAACAATGTTCGTGTTGTTGAAAAGTCAAGTCAAGCATGCAACAAGACAGCTAGCATGCAAACATACTGTTAAAAAAAATTGCATGTGATAGCCAATATCAAAGTTTGACTACAATTACATAAGGTTGGCACTGATTGCTAACTTTTACAATTTGGCAAATTGAAGCCAAATTCAATGTAATAGTAGGTGAGCAATGCCTATAGATAGAGAGGAGATAAAGAGCTTCAATGCATCCCAATTTTGAGAGCAATTACAAGTGAAGCAATTGAGAGATTTGAGAGAGTTTTTACTTGAATGCTCTAGTGAATATTTATTTAGGTGTATTGGAGTATTGGGTATTGAGTGTTTTTCCCAATTTGTAAATTTCCACTTATTAGTAAAATTATCTTTCAGTCTTTGTCTGTGGACATAGACATTACACCGAATCACATAAATTATTGTATCTCATTTTATTTTTATTTGTTTGTTATATTTATATTTCTCCAAAAGTCATATTCATTGTAATTTGATAATTGCTCAATCGGCGTTTCCGCAATAATTAGTATCAAAACCGAAGGTTTGTGCTTGGGACATACGGTACTGTTGACATATATGTTACTATTCCCGTATACAATACTATTCCTTGATATGGTAGAGACAACCTTTTATACTTGGGAGACAATCTATTGTAAGTAGTGTGTATTTTTTGCATGTTTAGGAAAGTTCTGTTAACAAGACAATAAGAGTTTAAGGAGTCTAGGTTTTAAGTGGAACCGTTGTGACCCCTCCATTCTCCTAACAACTTTTCCGATGATTTATTCACACAAAATAAACATTATAGAGGTTATTTGTCAAGTGTAAATTGTTGTTGAAATCACTGCTCATTTGAATTAAGAAGGATGATAGAAGCATCATCATCATCCTCACAATTTTGGTATGTGGCACATGTGAGGTTTTAGATGTCTTATGTCGGTAGGAGTTGGATATCGTCCTGAAAGAAAAACCTGACATGATGGATGATAAGGAATGGATTAAGATTAATAGACAGGCATGTGGTACTATTCATCTTTGTCTAGCTAAAGATTAAAAATACTCTGTCATGAGGGAGACATCGACAAAGAAATTATTGGAGACACTGAAAGAAAATTATATGAAGAAAAGCCTTGAAAATAGACTTTATATAAAGAAAAAACTCTATAAATTCACGTATGCACTTGGCATGTCAATGAATGACTATATGAACTCATTTAATGAGATTTTAGTAGATTTGCTAAGTTTGGATGAGAAATTTGAAGATAAAGATAAGGCATTACTATTGTTGAATTCCCTCCCTGATAAATATGATCATCTTACTTCTACTTTGCTTCATGGGAAAGATAGTGTCATATTTTATTTTGTATGTAGTGCATGGTATAACTCTAAGACCAGAAAGAAAGACAAAAGATTACGAAGGTACAGTTGCAGAGGCATTGACAGTGAGAGGTCATTCACAAAACCACAAACCTAGAAAAAAAGTCTAAGTTTAAAGGAAGACATACTAAGATGAATGTGCTTTTTGTCGCAAGAAAGGGCATTAGAAAAAGAATTATCCTAAATTACAAAAGAGCAAGGCTAATTCTGAAATAAAAAAAGATAGGCAAGAATCAAACTGGTTGAAAGGTCAAAAGACTTCACTCAGATAATGATGGTGAGTATAAGAATCATCAATTTTTATAAATATATTGAGATGAGGGCATTATGCGACACTTTACTATTCGAGATATACTATAACAGAATAGGGTGGCAGAACACATAAACTGGACGATACTAGAGAAAGTTCGATGTATGTTGTCCAATACTGGATTAGACAAAAAAATTTTGGTTGAGGCAGTTGTATATGCGTGCCATCTAATCAACTGTTTACCATCAGCTGCAATTAACGACAAAATGCCCATGGAGATGTGGACTGACAAACCTGCTACTGATTATAATTCTTCAAATGTTTTTTATTCCACTGTTTATTATCATGTAAAGGAATCTAAGTTAGACCCAAGAGCAAAGAAAACATTGTTCATGGGTATAATTAAGAGGGTATAAAGATACCGTCTCTGGTGTCCTATTATAAAGAAGATTATTTTTTATAGAGATGTGACTTCTGATGAATCAATTATATTGAAATAAAAAGATTCTCAAAAGAATGACAAGACCAGTAGAAATTCACAATAGGTAGAGCTTAAAAAGGTTAAAAATGATCCAACTAATGTTAGGGAGACAAATACTGATAAAAAAAAAGTGCTGACCTAGAACCTTTATAGTAACAGAATTCAACTGCATATAAAAGGCCACGAAGAAAAATTTGCAAACCTGCTGGCTTTGTTAATATGGTGGCTTATGCACTTCCAATTGTAGATGATATTATTCCTTTTACTTACAAAGAAGTAATAAATAGCCCTAAAAGTGTATAGTGTGAAATTCTGACTAGATAACCCAAGAGGGGGGGTGAATTGGGTTTTTAATAACTATGAAAATAAATCGCTCAATTACTCTTTAACAAATTTGAAATAATTGAATAAATAAATAGACAGTGATAAATAAATTAAGAGATAGAGAAAAGAAAGCAAACACAATGATTTTTACGTGGTTCGGCTATCCTCGCCTCCAAGCACTCCGGGCTTGAGGATTCCACTATGCAAGCCTTCAAGACTTCATCAACTTACAATTGACTTCTCAGGTGTCAATGGACCTTTACAACAAGAGATTATTCTCAATCTCTTAACCCAAATGTATCCCCACACTTGCAGTCACTCAAGACAGAGAAATACAGATTGATTTATCTCTTACACAATCTTTCAGGGTTACAAGTTAAAGTACAATGTGTGAATGAATGAAGTACAAATCTATTTGAAGCTTTCTGTAGTTGGTAAACTCATATATAAGCTCAGTAGTTGTGTTGTCGTCAGTTCTTGATTTGAATTAGATGAGTATATTTATAGTTGGAGCTGAAAACTAGCCGTTACTCTTCCATTTGACAGAAAATGGTTTGCCGTTAGCTGTTAACGGTTAGCCATTTTTCTTTGGTCAATGTTACCGTTGAGCATGATTTCAAATAAACGGTTGACAGTTAAGCATTACCCTTTCGTTGTTAACTTCTAGAAACCTGCATAACAAAAACACTTGATCCGTTTTCTCTAAACGGTTAAGGGTTAACAAAGAATGTCAATTCTGAGACTTATCGATTAACCGTTATGTGTTAACGGTTTGTCGATTACTTCCAGTATCTCACAAAATGCCTATCGGTTAAGACTTAAGCTGTTAACCTTTTAATTTTAAAGAGTTCACGATATCGGTTAGCCATTTTACGTTGACGGTTCACCAATTACTTCTAGTATCTCACAAAATGTCTATCGGTTAAGGCTTAAGCTGTAAACCTTTTACAGTCTTAAGGCAACTTCACTAACGGTTAACCGTTTAATATAATCGGTTAGCCGTTTATACTCAGAATTTCATTTAACTTACAAATTGTTCTAGTTCTTCAAAGAAATGTTAAATACTACCTAGTTTTGACTCTTAAAAGAATACTTAAAACATTTGTAAGTCTTAAAACACATTTATCAACTTAAAATTCATTGTTTGTTATCATCAAAATCAATTGCCAAAACATGTATATGTTAACACAGTGGAAGCTAGCAATGGATGAAAAAAAACAATCTCTTCATAAAAATAGAACTTGAGAGTTAGTCATACTGCCTAAGGAAAATAAGGCAATTGGGTGCAAATGGGTATTTACAAATAAGGAAAGATTTCCTCACAAGAATGAAATTCGATACTAGACTAGATTGGTAGCAAAAGATTACGTTTAAAAGGAAAGAATAGACTACAATAAGATATTTTCTCCAGTTGTAAGACACTAGTCTATTCGAATTTTGCTAACCATCGTTATAGAATTTGATCTTGAACTAGTTCAACTTGATGTAAAAACTATATTTTTATACGATGATTTGGAAAAGAAAATCTACATGACTCAGTCAGATGGATTCAAAGTTACTGGAAAAGAATACTGGGTTTACAAATTAACAAAGTCGTTTTATAGATGAAAACAATATCTGAGGTAGTGGTATAAGTGATTTGATCGGTTTATAAAAGGACAAAAGTACACAAGAAATAAATTTGATCATTGTATTTATTTTCGCAAGCTACAGCATGGATTTTTCATATATTTGCTCTTGTATATTGATGATATGCTAATAGCATCCTAGAGTAAAAATGAGATTGAGAAGTTAAAGACTCAACTCAATCAAGAATTTGAGATGAACGATCTAAGTGAAGCTAAGAAGATTCTTGGCATAGAGATATACAGAGATAGAGCTCATGACAAAGTCAGCTTGTCTCAGAAGCAATATTTAGAGAAGGTACTACATCAAGTTGGCATGACTAAGCAGATAAAATTTGTGAATACCTCATTGAATTTTTGCATAACCATCTCTTTCCACAGATGCGGAATGAGAATATATGTTATAAGTTCCATATTCAAATGTAATAGGTAGCTTGATGTATGCAATAGTATTTACAAGGCCCGATATTTTACATGTAGTTGGTATAGTGAGCAGGTATGTGCATAATCCTAGTAAAGGACATTGGCAAGCTATGAAATGAATTCTACAATACATTCAAAAAATCGTAGATGTTAGTTTACTATTTGAGTGAAATAATACGCGTGGTCAAAATATGATTGGGTACATGAATTTTTATTATACTGGTGATTTGAATAAACAACGATCAGCCACCAGTTATGTATTTAATTTTGTTGGAGGGCCAATTAGTTAGAAGTCTACACTACAGTCTACAGTTGCACTATGGATTAAAAAGGCTGAATACATGGCAATTACAGAGGCTATTAAAGAGGCTATTTGGCTATGAGGCTTGCTTGAAAATTTGAGATTGGTACAAGAGCATATTAATGTGTATTGCAATAGTCAGAGTGCCATTTTGCTAACAAAGAATCAGGTTTATCATGCACATAAGAAACATATTGACATATGGTTTCATTTTGTGTAGGAAATTATTGATGAGGGAAAGATTCTTCTTCAGAAAATCAATACTGCAAAGAATCTTGCAGATATATTGACCAAGCTGATAACAACGATTAAGTTTGAGAATTGTCTAAACTTGATCAATATCTTATAAGTTTGAAAGCAGTTGGAGAATGCAGAGACTGGAAGAAGATTTGCTGATAGTCAGCTCAAATTTAAAAATTATTCACCAAGGTGGAGAATTGTTGAAAAATCAAGTCAAGCATGGAATAAGACAACTAGCATGTAAACATATTGTTAAAAAAAAATTGCATGTGACAACCAATATCAAACTTTGACTACAATTCCATAAGGTTGGCACCAATTGCCAACTTTTATAATTTGGCAAATTGAAGCCAAATTTAATGTAATGGTAGGCGAATAATGCCTATAAATAGAAAGGAGATAAAGAGTTTCAATGCATCCCAATTTTGAGAGTAATTGTAAGTGAAGTAATTGAGAGATTTGAGAAAGCTTTTACTTGAATATTCTAATGAATATTTATTTGAGTGTATTAGGGTATTGGGTATTGAGAGTTTTTCTCATTTTATAAATTTATATTTATTAATAAAATTATTTTTCAGTCTTTACCCATGGACGTAGGTATTACGTCGAACAATATAAATTATTATATCTCATTTTCTTTTTATTTATAAGTCACATTTATATTTCTTTAAGAGCTGTATTCACCGTAATTTAGTAATTGCTCAATCGGCATTTTCCCAACAGGCGCCTTTCCCAATCAACACACAATCAACATTTTTGTTGGGCGACTTGTAATAGCTTAACACGATTCTAAATAATAAAGTTCACCAGCTACGGCTTAATGGAATTACTCTCTTAGCCGCTTCCCTCTGTGAAAGGCTTCCACTGTTGACCACGAGGTCAATTTTGGTTAAATAACATGCAACAAAAATTTGACTACTGATGAAAGCATTGGAGTAAATGCATTAACTAGACAGTAAGTGCATGTGTCCTCGTCTTTAGCTAGGTTTATAAATTCACTTCTTAATTGAGATGATCAAACAAAGGAAACAGAAAGGAATCATATACTACCTTATTATAAGTACAAGTTTCGTCCATTTTTCTTAATTTCCAATTCTAGCATTCCAAAAAAGCTGACTTAATATATGAGAATGGATTGACCACAATTTAGGTCTTCTTTCTGTTTTGACATGCACATTCAGTACTAATTAATTAAGCCGCTCAATCTTCTCATGTCCGAAACAGAGAACACAAATCCCCATTGCTTAATTAAGCAAGAGCATAGGAGTTATTCGACACATCAATTGATCCTCATGCCATCTCACGTCCGTAAGAAGCGAAGCTAAACCAAGTTCTGCACATTGCGGACATCTATCAGTTTTTCACCATTTTAAACCCATTAGTTAGTAAGTACTATGTCCTTCCCCTTTTTAAGTTATCAAAAATAGTTGTGAAGTAGGGCAAACAGAGAAAGCAGGGTAAACAGAGAGCAAAAGCTCAAAAAAAAAAAAAAAAAAGAACAATTTTGAATGTCAAATATGAAGCAAACAAAATAAAACAAACAGACAACAAATGTTGTGTTAAGCATCAAAGTGAATCCTGACAAAATGATACAACAAATTTCACATCTAAAATACTGGAAATTTTCAACAACGACAACCACAATAATAGTAAATTACAGGGCAAATTTAATCATGAATAGTGTAGATATATAATTCTTGATTATTAGATGATGAATTGAAGGAAACAACACAGTTTTTATTGGAACACTTTCAAAACAGTGGTGACAGTGAAGTATAGCAAAGGAGAAGCCTCTCAGCATGTGTAAACTTTTGACAGAAGGAACACCAGTTTCACCAGAAAACTAACTCTTTTGTCAAAAGCATGTAACCAGCTGAAAGAATCAGATCACTTTTCATATGTCACGAATCCAGTCGTACATAAACTCATGATTAATGAATTTTTGACAATTCATTGAACGTGATTCTCTAACTTATGTGAGAATTAAAATTAATGTCGTCATTAAATAGGACAGTTTCCACATTTTGTTAAAAAATACAAATTTATATGGTAAAATTTTTGCGTGGAAGAGAGCTAACACGGCGTGTATCGGTAAGTTAACCGTACCTTTTCATCATGCAATTGTTGTATTGTTGTGTTAAGGGTCGCCATCATCCCAACGCTCGTCTCTCTCTCCGTATATGACCCTTACTCTCGGCGGCGTGCATATTTCTCCCGTAGTGAAAATCTTCATCATGGGGCAACCAATCACACTTAAATCTTGTAAAGATAGGAATTTGATGGTGTAATTGGCAGAGCAGAAGCTCATGAGACTATCAAAATCAACCAGAGCGATGCTCTTCAATTTGGTGAAAACAATCTCTTCTTTTGGATTTGCTTCTCCATTTTCGTCATCTGTGACCACCTGTGTCATTGCTCTGCATCGAAGTATATTCAGTAGCAGGAGTCTCTCTAGACTTTTTGCTACGGAGGATGTTACTAAGTTGATCAATTTCTTGGAATTGGAAACTTGCAGTTGTGCTAGATTCCGAAAAGATAACGATGCTGATGGCAATAGAATTAACAGACTTCGACAATAATCCACAAATAGATCTTCAAGATACCGCAAAATGTGCTCCAGTTTGGAGTTTGGTTTCCACAGGTGCTTCAGATCATCAAGCTCAAGAAGCTGCAAATGTTTTATCAATGCGAAATTCCGTACATCTTTCTCCAAGTATTCATCATTTGATGAGAATATTTCTCTGTCTGAACATGCATCCAGGTGAAAGATTTTCCATTCGAGTAAACCAAGTGGAAAACACTCTTGAGTCATCCATAAGAACCGTTACTTGTTTAAGACAGCCAAAGAGGTTTCGTGGGAAATCGCCCTGCAAAATCACCTTGACGTCTTCTCCACTTAACGACAGATCCTCCAAGTTGGGGAAGATCTGGGAAAAATCATTTGATGTTCTCTCAAGCAATTTAATTCGAAAAGCTCGGAACACAATAGAATAAGATATTATTTAAGTTGTGCCCAAACGAAAATTCAAAGCAGATATTCATTATTTATCATGCATTTGTTCTAAACAAAAGTATAGAGTTCATCATTATTGATTTTAAATCATTGTCCTTAGATTTGCATTCGAACTTTGTGAAAGATATAATACCTTTCCGAACGAGAGGAAGGGCACTTGCGCTGCGGGGATACCAAGTTGATCATTCTCATTATTCAAGGATAATTCTGAACTGAACGGCTTTATTCTGCGGCAACTTCTTACATCCAACATTTTTAGTGCTGGCCATTCCGAGGTATGCATTGCAGAGTAAAAACATGTAAGTTCTGGTAGCCCTACGCGGACCAAAGTGGTCAACCGTGGAAAGACAAAACAAGGGGTGGTCACTTGATCGGCTTCTGCTCTGTCTTTGGAAATGATCTCCTGCAAAACCATACAATTCGATATCTCTAGGCTTTGTAGCTGCTCAAAGCTTTGGATCATAGAAGCTGAAAATTTGTATGTTAATTTGTCACATTCCCACAGGATCAATCTTGTTAAACTTTGAGAGCCAGGAAACATGGCCGGAAGTTCATTGTAATGCCAAATCTTGTCTACAGAAATGTCACGCAGCTCCAAAGCCTCCAACTTAGGCAACACTACCTGAAGATAAATTTCTCATTAAACACAATTAATATCCATATGAGAAGCAGTTACTGAAATTTACTTCGTTGATTTCAAATCAATAAAATGGCAGGAGAAAAGGATGTGTTGACTAGCTTACCTTCTCTTTGAAAAGCTGTGTCCAAGTATCAAGCTCGACCTCTTCCGACTCTCCTCTGTTTCGTGATGTGGGAGGAGTCTTCACTTCACGGTAAAAACTTGTAAGCTTTGGAAGCATTCCTAGACTCAAAGATTTTAATTGAGAAATCTCTATCTTCTCAATTGCATTTTTGCTGTCCACTTCACCTTCTCCGCCAATTGCCAAAACTTCTTCCATCTTTTTGCAATTAATAACTGCAATCCTTTCGAGTTTGGGAAGGCATTTTGTATTAGAGAGCCAGAAGATATTACTCAACTCTTCACAATTTTCCACCTTAATGGTTTTAAGTTCAGTGAAAGACTCTACTCTGAGCCGATCCATGCATATCCTCTCCAAGCGAATCAAATTGTGAAGAGTAAGTGACTCCAAAAGAGGAAAGGCATCATAAGTGACGCTATCCGTTGAGTCAACGATAAACAACAAGTCAGGATTATTTTGAATATGGAGATGCTTCAATTGTGAGAAGCCCTTTCTGTCCAATTCAAAAAGAACACTCTTGACACCATGCAACTATCTTGTCCAAACACAAGTATTCGACGTTATTGACGCCCTGTAATTCCTTCGAGCCAATAGGCTTAGAATTAAGCTTGAGCTTCAATGTTCTTAAACTCTCATGTTTACCAATGAAAATGTTTGGCCGACTTCTAAACCAAGTTTCCACAAAATAAAAAGGAGGACTGAATGAGCCATCCCCTATTGATATTTTGAAACTTTCCAGCTTTTTAGTGAAAAAGCCTTCAGATAAAACATCATCATTTCTAACATCTATTTCTAAAGTAGTCAGTCGACGTAAATGCACGAATTCATCGAGGTTCGCACTCCTTCCTTCACTACTGCGCCTTTCAACCTCCCACTCAACATTACAGTTATACATATACAGTGCTTCTAATCGAGTCAAGCTTGATAAGACATTCGGCGCAATTACTCTTAGTTTGAAGCAATCGGTTAAATCTAACAACCTTAGCTTAGTCAACTGACCTATTTCTTTAGGCAACAGTACAATACCAGACAGGACAAGGCTTAGGACTTCTAGATTCTTCAACTTTCCAATAATGGCAACGTCCCCAAACGTGCTTCTATGCAAACACAGTGTTTGAAGATTTTGTAGGAGACCAATTGAATACGGCAACGAAACCAACCGCATTCCAGAGAAATGTACAACTCGGAGCTTTCTCATTCCTGTTAAAAAGTCCTGAGGAACAGTTATCTCAAGCAAAAAATCCTTGGAATTCGTGATAGATAAAAATTGAAGTTGTGGACACTGCAATCCTCTAGGGAGTTAGTGAATACTACTATCTCTAACAGCGATGGCATCGCATTCTCTTTTCGCATCCTCTTCTGGCCAATCCCACACATCCTCATTTCTCACCATAAATGCATGCTCGTCTCGGCATGCAATTGAAATAGCAACATCGCGAACAACAACGTGCATGGAAAAATTATTACTACTATCCTCCACAAGCAACAAACAAGAGTCTTTAAGTTCCTGCATCAATGCATATAATTTCTTATATGCATCTTCCATCTTATAGACTCCTTGCAACGTACCCAAGCCCATGCAATATTTGAACAAGTCAAGAGTATAACTAGGATTTGGCATTCTACAGAGCAGAAAATTTTTCTTGAGTTTCTCACCTTTCAAATACTTGTAACTTAGCTCAACAGTTGAATATGCTTCTTTCGGCACTTCTTCAAAGCTATCCTTTGAAGGCCTTCGAAGTTCTTGCAAGGCACTCTCCCATGCAGGCACACTCTTATTTCTTAGTGCCCTTGCTACTGTAGTTAGGGCAATAGGTAAGCCTCCGCATGCCTTGGCTACCTGTGTTGCTATGGATTTCAACCTATGATTTTCAACATCATTATCTGCCATCATCTTAAACAATCTCCAAGCTTCTTCTTCATTTAAAACGCGGATAGCGAAGTTATCTTTGGAGCCCATTCTTAACAGCACATTACGATCTCTTGCTGTCAGTAACACTTTGTATCCCTTGTGATCATCTCCATAAGGAACTCGAACAGTCTCCAAATCAAGAGGTTTCCATAAATTGTCTAAAACAACAAGGATCTTCTTTTCTTTCTTCAACCATTCATAGAGACTACTCGCTCTTCTAGATTCACTTTCTTCGCGGAATGTCAAGCCTAATTTTTCTGCAATTTCCCCTTGAATACTTTTTAGGGGATCGACTTTATTACATAAGTGGATTCCTTACTTTTATATCATATCATGACATAAATAAGCAGTTCTTATTGGATCGGCATCGGCCCAAAAACTAGCGAATTGATCTTTACGGTGCTTTTTTAATATTAGTTGATTCAAGAGTTGCCCACTCAATCTGTTGATTCGGAATCGTGGGATGGGTCGCTGTAAAAGACGATGAATTGGTTTCTTTTTCTATCCCTTCCACTCATTTCATTTTTGTTAGTACCTTCTAGAATACTTGAAGAATCAAAACTTTCAATTGAAGGTATTCTTTCAATGGGTAGGGCATTTTTGCTTATCTTCGTATCGTCCAAAAGTGGAAACTTAGGGAAGTGCTTTATAACCAGAAAACCACCAGATCAAAGATGCTGTCTTCCTTGGCCCGCCGAACAACTTCTTTTACAAGTGTCGTCTTTCCAATGCCGGCCATGCCGTAGACCCCAATGATGCTGACATTCGGATCAGTTAATACATTTCTTATAGACTTCAAAGTAGATAACCTTGATTCAAAGGCCTCATAACCTTTGATAGATTGGAGCCATATATCCTCCAGAATGGTACGGTAGGAGACTTTCAGAAATTTTGTAGCTTCTTCCCTGAGTTCAACAATACCCTTCACCAATGTTGCTGCTTTCTTGCTAAGCTGATAGCGAGCCTTCAGATTAGGACACAAGCCCTTGAAGCAATGCTTTGTTGCTGTCTCTTCATCTCCAGTAATTTTCACTGTCTCATCAATGATCTTGTTCACTCATTCAAGCCACTTCTCAACATTCTTTTCAATCTCCTGCCCGCTTCTTTTAGCCTCATCAACGCTGTGCAGCGTACTCTCACTTTCATCCCTTAGCTTCTCGACTTCTTTCTTGAGACTGTCAAAGTTGCTCGTGTAGTTACTCAAATAACTAAATTGGCGTGCAATTGGAACAGCCAAACACTTGGCAATTTCTAAAACAAAATTCATAACGATTTCAGCCATCTTCAATCCTTCTACACATTTTTTTTTTTTGGTGGTGTTTTAAGAAGTAATTAGGAGTGAAGCAAAACAACTATAAATAAAACAGACAAGACGATAACCGGACAATTATTGCTTAGGAAGCAAACTAAATCACTAAACACAAAAGTGACCAGAACAAACAGGCAGCAAGGGATTTTAGTGATACAAAGACGAAAACAAGAGAATGAGTTTTTGGATGGAGAAAAATACAACACGATAACAATTTTTTTTTTTAAATGAACTCAATAACAAATATGAAATTGATTTGAATACTGATAATAATTAATTACAAATGACGTGAGGCAAAAGGAAATAAACAGACAACAGCCCTATTATGGCATGGAAGGGAGACTAGACAATATTACAATAAACAGATTTCTTATTCAGATCAGAAGATTGAAATAAGAGAAGGGCAAATGCAAAAGAGTTGATGACAAAGGGGAACAAAAGCTGAATAACAAAACAACAGCGAACACAATTAGGAACATAAGGAAGTTTTGTTTGATTTAGAATTAATGAATGGAAAGAACAAACTAAATTTAATTTGATGAGAAAATTAAAACTTATTTTCAATAAGGGGGGAGGGTCTGAAGAATAATTGCCTGCCAAAAGTTTAAGGAATGACATTCTCTGCAACTTCAGCAAGTCAAGAATTGCATCTGATAATACTTTTCTTTTCTTTGAGTTTGATCTAACTAATACAAAGAAAGCATAATACAAATATAGCAAAGTAAAGAAATGTGCGCATAAATCCAACTTTCACGAAGTGAAAAATAAAGTACATGGTTATCTTATATCAAAAGCATGCCATTAAGATGCCTTGTAATTGTATAGCTAGTAAAGGTGCACGTAGAGCAGTGTAATCCTTTAACATCAACTGTGGGTGACAGCCAATGCATGTGATCCTTCAACTGAGCCATGATTTTAAATATTTCATCATGGATAAATAATTTTGCTTTGAAGCATGCATAGCAAAATGACCGGAAATTAAAGAAAATCAATCACAATGCATTCTAAAATCTGAAAATGACTTTATAAAGATTTATTCGAACATAATCATGGAGTCATCATCAAGTGCCTGTTTTCTGATGTCATTTGCCTTCTCCATGAACCACACGCAACCACCTGTCCACCTGCCTTCCAGCGGGTCCGTATATCTTTTTCTCCAGTTTGGAAATGAACTTTTCAATCGGTTCCTCAAATTCCCAATAAAAATACCTCCCTCTCCAAATCTTCGAACATCTGTGGCAAAGAATGTATCAAACCCGAACCCGCTCTTCAGCTGCATGCCAGAGTCGCATCAAAGAAACATGCTTAATGCTTTTGATGCAAACAGTGCATAATAAGCACGTTAAACTTAATACATTAATGGACAAGCTTTTGGACACAAACATATATTATAATATGCATCCTGCATACTCATTAATTAGTCACTATCAAGTGAATCCAGGTTTCAGTTAATCTTGTTAAAGTCATAAACCCTTGTCAAAGAATATCTAGTCATAGCACAAAGGTCAAACTTCGGAAAAAAACGTACAAATTTTTACTTAACTACTGACAAATTACATCACAAACTATTACTTAAATGATAAATTTGAAGAGAATTAGTATATTGTTAAGATCAAAATCTTTAAAAGCCTCCTCAGCTTTCCCTAACCTCTCTTTTTCCCTGGCCAAACAATCTCTAACCAATCTATTAAACAACCCCACAAATGGATTAAAAACATAATACTTAATATGTTTTCTTTGGGGTAATTGCGACAGATACCCTATAATAGCTCTAAAATTATTTTAATACTTTAAAAATAGAATTTGATGAAAATTTCGTGAATGTTGCAGTATTCTCACATGAATTTATTAAAAGTCTCAACTCATAATGACTAAATAGATTACACAACTTGCACATAAATTATATGACCACATCACCTACATAACTATACTACTTATGCAACCTACATGATTGATTACATGACTTAATTGAATTATAAGACTTAAAAATGCACACAACTTTGAAAACAATGCGCGACATTCTCAAATTATTTTCTGAAAAAGTTAAACAACCTATATTACATACATTTTGGCATATATAGAAAAATAGAAAATAGAATATTATAATCCGAGAAAAATATCTATATTTTCCTAGAAAATGTAAAACTTAAAGACTCAACAACAATAATATTCTTTATTGGTCTGTTTAATGATTAATGTACCTCATTTCAATTGAAAAAGTATGGAAGTTACGGATGTGAATAAATAGTTATATTTATATAAGAAGTTTTGAAAATTTTTAAGAGGTTTTGAGAGAGCTTTGAAGGCTTATTTTTAACATCCCAATAATTTACTCATGAAAGCATAGGTGTAAAATTGGAACGAAACGCACATCATCTATTCTTATTAATAAAACTCAAGATAATCAATCATCATTTATACTCTAATTGAATCTTTACAAAAAAAAAAAAAAGAACATTTGAAATAAAGTCTCTAAAATAAAGTCTCTAATTCAAAATAAAAAGTCTAGCTAAATTTGATCTTTAAAGTATCTCCAAAGATCCACTAAAAGCCATCTAAGTACCCAAACCATATCTCTAGTCAATCTACAAAACATTAGAGATGAAAGGTGAGTCATCAATTCGGTAAGTAAATCTATACATATTAAATATTTTATAACACCTTCTAATAAAATCTTCGTTTAGCATAAAGGATGGATTCCTGAAAAAACATTAAAAACATTTATAAAAACATTAAAATATAAACATTTGGTAACTGAGGCCTCGTAATCATCATAATTAATCATTCAGAGTACTATACCCTACATTGTTCCTCATTTAAGGTACTATACACTACATTATTCCTCATTTAGGGTACTATACCCTACATTATTCCTTATACAGGGTACTATACCTTATATTGTTCATAACATCCTTGTGCACAAGATCATTATCATACAAGCAAGCTGGCCATAACATTATATTACTTCATAATAATTGCATCTTATACATTACTACAGACTATGAGCCAAAACATTTTTGAATCTATCTTTCATCCTTTTATAAATAGCATTTAGATTTTTCTAAAATATTTAAAAACCCTTCTTTGATCATTTAATCCTTTTAAAGTTTGTTTAAGAAAACTAATTCATTACGAAAAAAATTCATTTTAAAATACATTTATAGAAATTCATTTAAAAGTGTTTTTATTTACAAAATTCTTTTAAATATTTTAAAAATCATTTTTGTGAAAATTTCCATTTAAACGTAATTTTTATAACATTAATTGCATTTATTATGAAGTATGTCATGCATAAATCTACTTACCTCGATTCACAGCAATCAACTCAATATCTTAAGAACAAACCAATAAGCTTACTTTTGTCCCATAATTATCATAAAAATATCTTTATCAATATTACTCTAACCTTAAATATAATCTCAATCATCCTTGAATTATAGGTACTTATACTAGCTGAATATTTATACTTATTCTAGACAAAAACATGAGTATCATGCACATGCTGATTTTTTATAGCCTATACACATGTCGGAAAACCATGAAATTTTGCAGAGGTACTGTCAACATGCATAGCATTGAATACAAAATTTCATAAAAATAAGTACAAGTTAAAATCAAGTCAGAATATTGACCTTTCTCCAAAGAAACAAAATTATCCAACATTAACCAAAATAGATCTTTATCAATTAAGAAATTCATAAAATATTTCCTAGGATTTGAAATAATCAGTTTCTTTTTCGAATTACAGCACATTTAAAAAGCATATAATTAAAATTCATAATTTTTGGATGCATGAAACTACTTTAAAAGCATTTTATTTTTTAGAATATCTAACCTGTCTAGAAAATTTCAGATTTGAAGGCAAAAATTCAAAAATTTATATCTTTTGTTTTACATCCCAAAAATTGCGATTTTAGATTTTAAAACAGAGGAATGATTGAAATTTCATTGAAAAATCCTAAATGGCATATACTTTTCATAAATTATCCGAGACTATTACATGTTTTAGCTTCTGCAATTTTGAAAAACAGTTTCCAGATCTACTGCAACCAAGTATTATGATTTTTAATAATTTAATTATGAAGAATAAAATTACGAAATTAAACATGAAGTTATAAGAGATATAGATCTATTGATACAAAAATCACCATAACTTTTAAAGGTGTGTAACATTATGGAAAAATTTTCAGAAGTGAGGACTGCTGCTGAAAATTGAAATTTTCCAGCACTAGTAACCCAAATTTGGAAAATCATAACAATTTACATACTTAGAGAATTCAACACAAAACCTATCAATGAAAAGCTTAGTATGTCTATTTTCATGATATGTAAACATATTCATGTGATTTGAAATAAAGAAAATGATTTAAAATAAAGAATACAAATTGTTCATATCATCATAGTATTAAAAACACACATATATTACCCATATTACACTACAAGTAATTAAAGGTAAACAATTAATAAAAATAAATCATATAAGTCAAAAAAAAAACTTGACACCTTAAGGAAAATACCAAACAAGAAGTTATAAAACTTTTTTCCGTTCTCCAAAGTCTTATGTCTCTTTCTTTTTTTTCCTACGGTTCGTAATGATGTAGAAATAAATGGCGGTTCTCTCCTAAATACTTGATAATTAATAAATATTTATTTATTAAAACAAGAAAACATGAGTTTTAAAGAAATTTCCTTTTTATTGAAAATTGATAACCTATATGACTTAAAAATAAATTGATAAAATTTTATTTAAACATAAACATTTAATAATAATTATCCTCCTAAATTATTAGGGGTAAAAAGAGGAAATAATAATTAAAAAAGAGCGTTTCATTAGTTGAGTGTAAGAAGAGAGTGAGAAAGAGTAGATTTGATGTATTTATCAAGGGTATTTTAAATTCTACACACATTTCTTAGGATATCCATGAAAACTAACAAATGAAGTGGCATTTATATAACATTCAAACTATTAAAAGGATATTTTAATTAAAAATCCCGTTTTCTTTTAGCTCTATATATTTATTTTCTTGGGGCTGTAGTAAAATCAATGAGTAGTAAAATCAATGACATCATTGTACCTAAACCATATAAAGAAATGGGGTAATAATATCAAGGTCATGAATTTTTACAATTTTTCAAAGATTGACATAGTTTATCCAATATTTATTAGTACAATCAAAGACTATTAGGGTACTTATGTTTAAAAAAAAAAAAAACATAGTCTTCTAGAAGTTCATCTGCGAGGATTGCATAGCTCATAAGTCTTAAAAATGGGCAATTTTTACTTTCCTCCTTGCGCTTTGGGTCTTTTGCACTTAGATGATGAGAATCCATTTATTAGTGAAAACCACCTTACCGTCAATTAAAATTGTGCTTGACTATTAGTTGAATTTGAAAAGAGTAAAATGCCCCTAGTTGGATTTTCAATAACTTTCACATCTCATACATTTGGCACCAAGATTATAACAACCATATTATTACCATTATACCCTTTAAATTTAGGTTATTTAAAATTGCATTCAATAAATAAAAGAAAAATTCTAATATTAATCATAAGGTTAAAAGTTTAAGTTAAGTTAAAAGAAATACTCACTATTGCAATTTGACCGTTGGATCCCAACAGTCACAATGCCACAAGTTTGCCTATTAAAGGTTAAAGACTTAAATACATAGCCTTGTTTATAAGCTTTCCTACCTTCTCTCAACACTTTGCAAACTCAACTGCATTTCTTTTAATCTTTCAGTCTCAATGACATGGATTTAAAGGGATCAAGTGCAGTAACCATCAAGAAGAATAGATATAATAAAGGTAGTATGAAATGAAGGAGTCAAGTTAATGGAAATCTAATCAAGTTCGGGAACTTCAAATGTGATTGCAAAGTATGTGCCATTGTTTGGATTTCAGAGATTGAAGATAATCCAAACAAGCTATTCTACAACTGTCTTTATGATGCTTGTGACTTTTTCCAATGATGGTGCCCAAAACCAAGTATTTTGACAATGGTGCATTCTTTGAAGGTCATAGAAGCTATACAGTAGCACAATAACAAGTGAATATAGAACTTAAAGAAATACAAAATGCCCTTAATGAAGTGAAGACTATGTTGAGAAAAACTTAGCAAACTCTAAATGTTCGTGGCCAAGATCTAAGTGATATGCATAAACTCACTTAAAAGAAAACTGAACAAAGTTAGGTGATGTGTAGGCTACTGAAGGCTGTGCTCCATTTTTAATGCCTTATTTTATTTCCTGATTATTCTTGTGGTTATTTTTCTAAAGTGATAAAAGTAAATTATGTTAAATTACTAGCATAAATTCTGTAATAAGTTGCACTCTATAATAATTATGATAATATGTAAATTTAGTGAACTTGTAAGCTCTATTTTCTAAATAGTCATAGTGACCTAAGTCCTAATAAAATTACATTGTCATCTTTGCTAACTAAGTGTATATAATGTGAGTTATCCTGTTTAATTTGAACATAAGGCCTAGTCTTCAATACTGCAACTCCTATGTAATAGCTTAACATAAGCATTCGTACATATAACTAAATATAAGAGGGATTACAATAGTTATAATAATATCTACTAATAGTAGCAAAATTGATTTGTAAGTTAAACTATTAAGCAAACCAAGCCAGAACAAGTAAGGAAACAATCCACTAATTGCATTCTAGCATTAAAATTCTTAAGTAGTATCATAAATGGTTACATTTAGATAGCCCTCACAAAGCATGAAGCATCTAAATATAAATAGCTTCCTACAAACTCACGCATAATTTATAGATATTAACCAAGCAAGCTTGTCATGTTACCTGTCTTTGGCATCACAATAATATCATGTACAAAAAAATAATAATAAAATAAGGCTCAAACCTATAGTCAATCTGAGTAAAAGATGATACATCAGCTCAATTTTTTTGCCCATGATAAGATGTTGTATCATCTAATCCCTTCAAAAAATTGTTAGTGGGAATAGTCTATGCTTCACTGTTTTTTTTTTCCTTCATCTATATTTTACTTGATTTATTTGACATGCTGGATGCTATCACTCCAATGATTTCATTCTTGAGTAACATGTCCTGGCATGGATAAAGCAAACATTCACATATTAAAATTAAGAAAACGGATACTGATTACTAAAATTATTTAAAGAATCATGAATAAAACTTACCATTTTCATAGACAGTGGGCTGGGATAATGTACTGCAAGTAGGCTTATTAGAACTAGAACTGCCTTCACCATTTATAGCCTATGCCATAGCTATTACATCATAAGTAATTAAACTAATTAAACTTAACTACTAAATGAAAGAAAGATGATAACTAATTTGTTCACTAGATACTTTTGTTCTTTTGCATGTTCTTTTATTATGACCCTAATGCTCATACTTAAAACATTTAACACTTGAACTTCTCTTGAATATAGCTTATTCATCAGCTTCTTTCCTCCACTTGATCCGTGGCCTACCAACAGACTTGATCACAATAGGTGACTATAAATTATCATATAAAACCAGTCGCTACATCTTCTCATCAGGCAAAGGGAAGTATTGATACTTGTAGGTGTTGACAAAAGCTGGACATTTTAGATAACTATGAATATAATCTTCAATGTTGAGCCTTTTTCTACAAATGGAACATGCACTATGCGTGTACAATAAGCCAGATATCTGCCATCCCCCATAATCATAAGTCTTTTTATCTAAATCGACCACAATACTTTAGAGAGATCTTCCATCATTTCAAAGGTGTTTTCATGACAAAATATCATTGTTAAACCTTTTACTTTAGTTCTTGCTTCCACAATCTTCCTCCTAATAAGAGGTTATAGTTGTCAATTCCACTTCTTTACATCCTTATTCCTTTTATGAATAAGTTTCATGATTTTTCTCTTTATCTTTTCAAGCATCCTAACAATAGACATGCCTCTAAAATTGTTGATCTAGTTGTTAAACGATTCAGTTATGTTGTTAGTCATATGATCACACTTGGTATGGTAAGGGAAAGTATGTTTAGCCTAATATGCAGTTCGAATGTTCATAAGCCACCAATAAGCTGCATTGCTGATTTTCTTCAATTCTTCAATGCTTTCGCTAAAGTCTGAATAGTTTGACTCCTGCATACCCTTCAAAAGGCTTTTTTCAATAAAGTGCCATGAAATTTTTGGTTGAAATTAGCATAAATATACCTATAACAGTATCTCTTAGTTGTATTAAGAAATACCGTATCAATTACATTGACCACTCTTTTCTGCCGATCACTTATGAAATATAAGCCTTCTTTGCCATTACAACCAATGTGGTCAAATAGCTTTTCCATAAAGAACTCCCAAGAGTGAATGTTTTCGCTCTCTACTATACATAATGCTAATGGATATAAATTATAGTTAGCATCAATGCCAATTGTAGTCAACAAATTCCTTTGTATAGCCCCTTTAAATTGAAACCATCAACCCCTACAAACTGCCTATAGCCTTCCAAAAAATCTCTCTGCTTGAATCAAGCATTATGAAAAATCTTCTGAATATTGGATGAGTTGTATCTCAATTCTATTTTCTTTTAATAATTACTATAGATTCAAGGTTATACTTTATCAAAGCTTGTTGGCATCTACCCAATTTGCTATAACTCTTTTTGTGATCTTAGCCTTTGCTTTACTCTACCTATGCATACTACACTTAATGTCATGCTTTTTCAAATGATCATTTGCTATCAATTTAACACTAACTTCAAGAGTTGATTTGAAGATATAAAGATAAGTTGCTGCAGTTCAGGTTGAAGTAGCTTCTCTGTTATCATCATCAATCCCACCGCATGTATGAACATCACATAAGGTCTTAATTTAGAATGACTTGTTGTTCTAGTTTGGACTAGTATGAATTCTTTATGTATATCTTGATTTAACACATCTAACTGTCACTCTAGCTTTTTTATTCTTAAGTCTATATAACCTAAACCCATTTCTAATGGCATATACCCTTAACACCTTTCTAAACTTATAAACATCTACAAACAACTGACTATGCCGTAGAACAATGTTATCTCTATCTTCTGTGAACTTAATCCACCTAAATAGTGTCATACCTTACACAAGTAGCAACTTTATCATTAGACAAATTAAATTTATCACCAGTCTCATCCTTGATTGTTAATCATCAAGACCACGGTCATTTTCTTCACCATCTAATCTTGCATTCACTTTACCATTTGAAGTTGATTTAGAAGTATAAATTACTTCAATTGAACCTCCAGTATTTTCTAAAATTCTCAGAGCTAAAGTGTGTTGCCATGTCATCTTTAAGTAACTAACCACTGTGAAGGCTGAATTGTGTCTTATTATTCTCATTGTTGTTAATTTCTTCATCATCAAGTTTATTCCAATTAATTTTAGAATTAGTATTGAGGTTGACAGGACTGATTTTCAAGGGCTATCTCAATCACCTTGCCATCAACTACTACAGAATGCACAACATTACAATGTAATAAAATAAGATAAATAAATGCTTGTATTTTGTTAAAGAAAAAACTCAAATGAAGTAAATAGTAAATGCAAGAAAAATGATCATTAAGTGCTTTAAACTCTAATTTTTCTACTCTGTATAACTGTCATTTACACCAAAAAAAAATTATTTATACTTTTATACATATTTCAGGGCTATGCAAACTATCATTAACACCATTTCAATCACCTTGCTATCAACTATTGTAGAATGCACAACACTGCAATGCACCTACTTGACATTTATAAAAAAACTCACAGTATTACCAATACACTCTAAATGAAGGCTCCAAAAAAAAAAAAGAAGTTTTGATTCAAAACTAAAATGTTAGTGGTTTCAACATAGTGATTTAAGTCTTTAGGGCTTAAAGTTGGTTCAAACTAGTACATGATGCAAGTAATAGATATTGCTTTGCTAGAAATGAAAATTTTTCTAGTCTTCTAAATAGAGTTCCCACCTGAGTTTCATGAAAGAGAAATGCTCATTTTGAGAGGAAAGTAAAAATTGCCCACTTTGAAATCCTTTTACAACTTTTTATTTTTATTTTAGTATTCATAAGACATGCTTTTTCAGAATGATTTGACAATTCACTGTGTTTATGTCAACAAAAAAGTGTAAAACTTATGCTTGTCAAATTAGATTACCAAATTACCCATAACTAATTAACAAAGAACTATCGTTTGCATTCCATAAGGGGGTTTCACTAATAAATGGATTCTCACCATGTAAGTGCAAAAGACCCAAAGCTCAAGGGAGGAAAGTAAAAATTACCCCCTAAAAAATTTGCACCTATGAAGTGTGAGATCTAATCCCCTCTTTGTAATTTCTGAGTTATGTTCAATAAATTTTTTTATGATATAATTTTATGAATTTAAACTCTATTAGACATTGATAACATTTGTAAATTATATTCGAAAAAAAGGAATGAAACTTTCTTAATTAAATAGTTAAGGAATAACTAAAATATTTTAATGTGGAAATTAATCAACCCTATTGAGTTGCGTCCTTATTAATTAGTAGTCAAGAGTTACTTAGATTTATGATTAAGATTAATCTTTCACTCAGTAGTCTATTTTTTTGAGTTGGATAATTCAAAATCTTAAGTCCAATCCTATATTAATTTGAAATATTTGCAAATTGTAAAATTAGTATTAAAAACTTATAAGAGATGTAAATGGTAAAGACAACTTGTAAGAGCAGCAGCTTAAATTGTCACTCATATGCCTGCATTTCTCCTTTATCTTTTAAGAATTCTTCTAGGTAAATTTCTTCTCTTACAAGAATTATCAAATACCTACTTTCAATAATCGTTTGAATATTTTTTCCTTGTGTCATTTGAAAAGAACTAATATTCTCATTATTTGTAACTATTCTATCAGCTCTGCATTTGAATATTTTCTTTTTGCCATCAAATATCCCTAAATTTACAAACTTCTAACTCAAATTGGACTCCTAATAAAAATTAAACAACAACGATTACAATTTGGAATAGAAGCAAGTTTGTTTGAGATCAAAGATTGCAAATAATGAAAGTGTTTCTTTGACTTATAATTCATGAATAGAAAGAGCAAAATTTGATTTTATGGGAAAATTAAAAGTGATTTAGATGTAGGGTATTGTGTGTGGCAAGCAGTGCGGCTACAAGTGCCCATTTTTTGTGTATAATATACCATTTCAAAGCTTGCTATGAGAAAAACAAAACCTAAAACGCCTAAGCCATTCTGCCCCATGATCGAGCAAAAAATTATGCTTCTTTTCTATTTTTCTTAATTCTTCTAGGATTTTTATCTTTTTTTTTGGAACTCATATATAAGTGTCTTTTTTTTCTTTTCTTATTTTGATTAGGAGAATTTAATTATCATATTATATTTCGTATTTGCCTATTTGGTAAATTCGCGATATTTAGACTTGTTATAAAAAGTGCTGAAAACCCTAATTTTATTCATTCAGACTTACAATAAAATACATCATTATTTAGAAACCTAGTTTTTTTTCTACCAATAAACTCAATAACGTTTCCATTTCATCAAATTTCAAAGGGGGAAGGAGCTGAAGAATAATATAGTTTGCCAAAAGTTTAAGGAATGACATTCTCTGCAACTTCAGCAAGCCAAGAATTGCATTTGATAGTACTTCTCTTTTCTTTAGGGTTAAACTAACACACTCAAAGAAAGAATAATACAAAGACGGCTAAGTAAAGAAATGTGCGCATTTATCTAAGCCTTCAACAAAGAGAAAAGTAAAGTTAAAAAATTGTAGTCTTTTAGTTGTTGTTGTTATCATTATTAATTATTAATCATTAATAATAATAATAATCATAATTATTATTATTATTATTATTATTACTATTATTATAGCATTATTAATAATAGTAGCAATAACAATAAGTATTAATTATAGTAATTAGTAATTATAATTAATATTAATAGTAACAATTATCATCATCATCATTATTTATTGTTGATGATGATCATGATAATAATAATAATAACAATAATATTAATATATAAGGGAGGATAAAATAATAATTTCAAAATTTAAGTAGAGTAAGAATGATCATTTTAGGGAATTAAATTCTCATTTTTACTCCTTATGAAAATAAGAACTCTAATAATTATTGTCAATTTTAAGTGTGGTCTACAACTTTGACTCTCATTTTATCTCTCATTTGAGTAAGTAAACATATCATTTATTTTTATTTCTTTACTCCCTTCCCTTACCCAATAATTAAACACATCATAAAATTTGACTCTTTCTCTGGTAGTTTGGTTTAAGCACGATGCCACCATTGGCATAGTCTCTTGTCTGTCCTTATGTGTGATGAACTTTGTTTGGCTGCAGGAGAATTCTATGGATTTCCTGGTTCTCGAAGTTCTCAGTTACATCCAGATGATAATGGGTAACTTGCTGCCAAGTACTGGAACTTATATCCAGCTGACGTGGGAGCCTTCATAGAATTTTAGCCACAATTTAATTAACACAATATAATGTGAAACTAATTAATTAATGTTTTTGACAATATTGTGAGTATTGTCAATAAAGTGTTGTCTAATCAATTCCAATAACATAACAAGTTGTTGGGATAATTTCTTGAAAACTGGAATGATTTTCCAAAAAGGTGCACGACTTAGACTTTTACTTTGCATGACAAAGAAGTGGGAAAAATTCCAAATTTGAATTTTTATGCTCTTAGTCTAATGGTAGGATTTCTTCTGCTCATTAGCAATAAAGTTGACAAAAAGATTCATAAAAAGAACTATGTAGAAGGAAGAACAATTTAAAAAAAAAAAATAGCAAGTAAAGGATAACAATTATAACAATTATTAATTGTAGCATTAAATATGATAAAACTCAATTTAGATCCACTAATTGTTTGGGAGAAAATTTTGTGGGGGCAATGAGGTGCTGTGTGATCAACTAAGACTTCCCATTGGAAATATCCATAAATCTCTTATTTAAAAAAAATATAAAATTATATTATTTTAATTTGTGAATTCATTCTAGGATCTATCAAACATTTCAAATGATAAACTTTAGTAGGTCGGTCAACCGAGATGGTGTGCATCACATTAATTTTTTTTTTTTGTACATCTCTTATCATTATCTTCTTTTTTTTTTTTAAATGATAGTCACATTGGTTTTTCCTTTTTTAATGCATCTCTTATCGTTATCTTTTCAAAAAACAGCATAGGCAATGAGAGGATACAAATAAATCCATTTATTAATATAGGGAAATTCATTGCACAAATTATTTGTTATTAATGTTCAAGACAGCCGGATAACATCAAGAAACTAACATAATAACATACGCCAATATAAAAGCAACACTTTATACTCAATTTTTCAGAACTATGACAACTTGCAGAAACGCCTTTGTTGCCATGTATTTTGGGAAAAACTTCAATGACAGACTTGATACCGAATAGAGGTATTATTTTGTAGTGAGTGAAACCAGCAACCAAGAATAGCTGTTGTGCAAATTTTAATGAACTCGTAAGCGCACGAATCTATTGTAGAATAGATTAATGGTGACGAGTGTCGATCCCACGAGGAGGTTGATTTTAATTATGTGTCGAATTAATTTTCTTTTAATGGAAACAATTAAATTATGGTGATTTTATCCTAAATTATGAATTAAAATAGCGGGAATAATTAAGAATGAAACTTATTATAATAAAGCACTTGGGTATCCGGATCCGCATCAACATGCTCCATGGGCTAAATATTCCATATTAATACCAATTAAATCATAAGGGGGATTCCACACCTCATGAACCACTCTCCAATAAGTATGGTGCCAAGGGCTTATCGTGCCAAATAATAATAACCTTGTACTAGGTGTCTTTAGGTTTAACAGGATCAGAACTAGACAAGACTATTATTATTTGTCGACGAAAAGTCAAAACAACCACAAATATTAGAGGGGAAGAGAAAGTAAATTTACCAAATTAAGCCCATGGAACATGTTGAGACTTCATCTTCAACCCAAGCTCAAAAGAAATTAGCCACTCATATTTTAACTAAGGATAAAAAAGGAAATTTTATTAAAATACAAAGAAACTACAAGAAGGAGAAGGAATTTCAGAAATCTAAGCTTAGAAATGAATTCAGGGGTGCCAAATTAGGGGGGGAGAGCCCCCTTTTTATAGATACATTGAGTGAATCGTGACCATCGGATTAAAAACAATTCGGATGCTCAGGATTGCGCCACGTCATCAGTCAACAGTCAACAGTCAACCGTCAATAGTCAACATTGGTACAGTAATGCCGCCTGAATAGTAAATAATCCCATGTAAACGCATGTACTGTACACCCGATTTCTACTCCAATGAGATGCTGCCACGTCATCGATCTACAGTACATAAGAAATTTAGTCCAATAAGATCATGACACATCATCGGTCAACGCCACGTCATCGGTCAATGCCACATAAGCAGTCAATCCACATAATTCGCCCAATCGATCATCGCCACGTCGTAGGTAGTTGCCACATCATCGGTCCGTATACATGAAGCGATTGTCGTGAACGAAGATCGTGAAGCGACAAATGCACGTATGAACGATCTTATATGTGTGAACAGTAACTTTTTCCTTTAATGCTCTTCTTAAGGTTTTCGACCGTCCTGAGTCCAAATATGACGTCCGTTTTGCTGTCTGATCACTCGTTTATTGTGAAACGATTATGATACCCCTAAAATACATAAAATACACAATTATAATAAAACACATGTAATTAAATAATAAAATACTTAAATAAATAAAAGTAGCAATGTTAGTGAGATTTAAAGTGTAAAATGACGATTTTCTCCTTTATAAAAATACACTTTCTAACACACAACACACCCCCCAACCAGCTTATTGCTAGTCCCTAGCAAATAAAGCGAAGATAAAATTCAAAATCTTTTTTTTTTTTAAAAGAAAGATGCGTTTCTAGAGTTACTACACTCCATATTCAGCCATCTTCGACTTTAAAAACTTGAAAATATATATTTATAAAGGAGAAATTATCAGCTATTCCCTCCCCCCAACCAGAATGAAACATTGTCCTCAATGTTTTAAAGGAAAGAAGTAGAGATTAGAAGATATCACCTGGGCATTGCAATACAGAAGAAAATACTAACAAGTAGTTGCGACTGTGGCTCACATCTTCCTCTGGTTTTACGTCCAGAAACGGCTTGAACGCCCTCTATGGGTCGAGGATAGGCTTCCCATCCAGTTTTCTTACAAACTGGCAAACAGGGTCTTTTATAGTCAGATTCTCGAGACTATAGTTTGCACATTCTTTCTGAAATAATGGCCATAATTGGAGTATTGTATTTTGGACGTATTCACTGGGATGCGTTTCAAGAGACAAAAGGATATCATCCAATGACTCCTTATGCAAGCCATCCTTAATGAATTGAATCTTATCTTCTCTGTTATCAGACACCATTCCTAAAGAACATGATTTTTTTTATTGCATATTATTCTGGCACACTTATTCAAAAAAAAATATCAATAATAGTTAAACTTTACAAAAAAAAAATAATTTGAAAGAAAAAAATTTAAATCACCGAAAATAGAAAGAAAGAAAATTCAGGTCACTTCAATGTTTTGTGCTGTTTTCTCCACATGATTGGTATTCGTGATATGACTTTACTTTTCTGACCATTAACTTTAAAAATTACATTGTTCTTTGGATTCTTAAATTTAATGGCTCCATGTGAAAAAAAAAGATATGATCGGTAGATGGACGGACCATCGAGAACGTAACTTACTTGGAGAAACGTGCCATTGAGAATTGAAAGAAAATACTTTCTGACCTGGTGTGAAAGATTTTCCAATGCTCCGCTTGTCACGGAGGATTTTCATTCGCTTTCTGTAGTCCTTAGCATTTTTGTTGTTACGAATCTCCTCTGGTTTTGCCAGTTGTATCCTCCTTTTTGAACCAAAAATGGGGTCAATGATGTCTGTGTTCTTTTGTTTGTAATCAGGAGAGGATGGGATGATTTCTGACAATATTTCTTCTTCCTCCAAGAATGTAGAATTCAAAGGGTCGAGTGAAGGTTTGAACTCAATTCTTGGTGGTGATTCTGATAATGAGATGAGATTTTCTTTCAATGGGGCCAATTGCTCTATCCTTGTCTTCCACTTATCAATGTCCATGAATGGCGATGAATTCAATAAGGCATTAACCTCATCAATCGACCTGTCAATATTAAAATCCAAACCAAAGTGAGTTAAACATGTCAGTAAAGGGTCATCACTAAGGTTTAAAGGAGATGTATGATAAACCAATTCATCAATTAAATCCACATCTACAATTTCATCATCAGTACTGTGAGGTTGTTTGGCAATGTTAAAAATATTTAGTTCCATGGTCATATTGCCAAATGACAAGCGCATATTTCGATCCTGCATTGAATGTGAGCATCTAGCGATTGCCAAAAATGGACAACCCAAGATAATGGGGATATGCTTCCTTGAATCTTGCACTGGTTGAGTGTTAATTACAATGAAATCAACAGGAAAATAAAACTTATCTACCTGGATAAGCACGTCCTCCACAATACCACGTGGTATTTTCATAGATCGATCTGCAAGCTGTAACACCACTGGAGTTGGATGTAATTCGCCCAGTCCAAGTTTCACAAATACGAGTAAGGTGTAATGATTTACACTAGCTCCTAAATCCTACAAAGCATTCTAAATTGTGTGGTTCCCTATACTACATGAGATAGTGGGGAGCCACGGATCTTTGCATTTTAGAGGCATTTTATGTTGGAGTATAGAACTAATATTTTCTGTTAGAAAGGCCTTTTTCTGAACATGAATATTTCTCTTTTTAGTACAAAGGTCTTTAAGAAACTTGGCATATGATGGCACTTGTTTTATGGCTTCAAGTAAAGGGATGTTAACACTTACCTGTTTGAAGATTTCAAGAATCTCACCTGTGGATTTTCCTTTCTTCCCTTTAGCTAACCTCTGAGGAAATGGAGCTTTAGGAACATATTCTCGTGGGTTGGTTTCCTCTTTCTCCTCTGATGATGATTCCTCAGTATTCACAGGTATAATCTGAGTTGATTTTGGCATCTCCACTTTGTTGTTGACTTCTTTTCCTTTTCGTAAGGTCATCACTGCTTTGACCTCTCCAAGCTGCTGTGGTGAACTAGAACTTACTTCATTCACTGCTTTAGGATTGAGTACTGGTTGACTTGGGAATTTGCCTTTTTCCACGGTCATGGCCAAAGTTTGAACTGAAGAGGCAAGTTGTCCCACCATTTTCTCAAGGTTAGAAATTGATTGGGCCTGTGAGTTAAAGCCCGTTCTCATCTCATTTCGTAACTTATCAATGGTGCGGTTCTGCTGCTCGATCTTGGAGTTAGTAAGATTTCTGAAATTTTGGGATGTATCCTCCCATGGTTTAGGTTGAGAATGGTTTGGGTTCTGATTGTATGGTCTGAATGGTGGTTGAGAGGCTTGAGACATTTGAGGAACTGATTGCATTGGTGGAGGTGGAGCTGATGGTCCGTTTTGTTGGAATCCTTGAGACCATGAAAAATTAGGGTGGTCTCTCCATCCAGGGTTATATGTGTTGGAGTAAGGGTTGTAGTTTTGTGGTTTTCTCATGATACCTATGGCATTGGCTTGATCTGAATATGAGTCATGGTCATGTGGCTCTGTTGATTTAGCGGTTGTCAAAGATGCTATTTGTCGAGCAAGGCCTTCGACCATCTCTTTGACTTCTTTAATTCCTGAGCTTGACTCACCAATGTTAATCTCATTCACTCCCTTAATTCTCCTGGTATTTCTGAGTGATCGACTCCGTTGTTGAGAATTATCCGATTGCCGCTGAAAAAATTCCCAAATCTCTGATGCACTTTTGGACATTAACTCTCCTCCACTGGTTGCCATTAGCCATTCTTGCATATGTGGCAATAATCCCTCCAAAAAGTATTGGCATTGGTGCCATTTCTCGTACCCATGATGTGGACATTTCAAGAGTAGCCCATTAAATCGCTTCCATGCTTCGAAAAACTGCTCGTCGTCTTTTTGAGTAAACTCTAAAATTTCCCTGCGAATAGCATTGGTTTTATGAACTGGGAAATATTTATTTAAAAATTTAGTTACCATTTGTTCCCATGATGTAATGCTATTAGCAGGCATTGTATTAAACCATGAACGAGCTCTATCTTTTAATGAAAATGGGAATAATCTAAGTTTAACATCATCATCTGAAAAATTCTCATATTTAAGAGTTTGACAAATAGCATGAAAATTATTCAGATGATTATATGGGTCCTCATTTTCTAAGCCATAGAATGTGGGGAGACAGTTTAGCACACTAGGTTTTAATTCAAAACTCCTAGCAGCTACATTTGAGTACCTTATGCATGATATGCTCAAATTAGCTAAAAGACTAAAATAATCCTTAAATGGCCTCTCTTGTGGTTCTGGTTGCTGATGTTGCAAATCCATTTCAAGTTTCTTTTGGAAAACAGTTTGTTTGTGTGTGCGAAGTGTTTTTTCTAAATTAAGGTCTAAAGGCTCAAGATTACGTGATAATGACCTTCGACCATGCATGCAAAGAACAAAATAAATGAAAATAAAACAAACAAAAATAAAGAGGAGAGAGAAATTACAATACTAACCTTGTGAAGTTGTTACACCCTTACAATGAATATACACTCAAGTGTTAAAAAGAAAATACCAGAAATAAATTAACTAAAAAAAATAAAATAAAAAGATAAATTACAATGAAAAATAAAAATTAAATTACAGGAATATAAAGAAGAGAAAAAGAAACAAAATTAAATTACAGAAAAAAATTACTTAAAAAAAATTTAATTCTATGGAATAATAAATTAACAGAATAAATAAAAATTACAAAGAAAAATAACTCAGAAATTAAATTATTGAAATTTAAAGAAATTTAAATTACCAGAATTAAATTACAGATTCACTTTTTTTTTTAATTTTGTAATTTTTTTTAATTTTTTTTTATAATTTTTAAGGAAAGCAAAAAAAAAATTGCTTAAAAAAACTAATTCTATGAATTAATTCTACGAATAAATTAAAATAAATTACAAGATAAACAAAACAAATTATAAAGAAAAGTAAAGCAAAAATTAAAGTATAAAAATTTAAAGAAATCAAACAATAAAATTAAATCACAAAGATTTAAATTACAGAATTAAATTACAAAAATTTAAATTACAAAAATTAAATTGCAAAAATTTAAATTACAAAAATTAAATTATAGAATTATTTTTTTTATAAGGAAAAAATACAAGAAAACAAAAAAAATTAATTCAACAAATTAAAATAACTTATAAAAGAATGCGCCAAAAACTTGTTGTGCAAATTTTAATGAACTCGCAAGCGCACGAATCTATTGTAGAATAGATTAATGGTGACGAGTGTCGATCCCACGAGGAGGTTGATTTTAATTATGTGCTGAATTAATTTTCTTTTAATGGGAAAAATTAAATTATGATAAATTTTATTCTAAATTATGAATTAAAATGGCAGGAATAATTGAAAATTTAACTGTTATAATAAAGCACTTGGGTATCCGGATCCGCATCAACATGCTTCATGGGCTAAATATTTCATATTAATACCAATTAAATCATAAGAGGGGATTCCACACCTCATGAACCACTCTCCAATAAGTATGGTGCCAAGGGCTTATCGTGCCAAATAATAATAACTTGTCTTAGGGTCTTAGGTTTAACTGGTCAGAACTAGACAAGACTATTATTATTTGTAATTTAAAAAAGTCAAAACAACCACAAATATTAGAGGGGAAGAGAAAGTAAATTTACCAAATTAAGCCCATGGAACATGTTGAGACTTCACCTTCAACCCAAGCTCAAAAAGAAATTAGCTACTCATATTTTAACTAGGGATAAAAAGGGAATTTTATTAAAATACAAAGAAACTACAAGAAGGAGAAGGAATTTCAGAAATCTAAGCTTAGAAATGAATTCAAGGGTGCCAAATTAGGGGGGGAGAGCCCCCTTTTTTATAGATACATTGAGTGAATCGTGACCATCGGATTAAAACCAATTCGGATGCTCAGGATGCGCGTCATCGATCAGCGATCAACAATCAGTCAACCGTCAACGATCAACATTTGTACGAAGAACGCCGCCTGAATAGTAAATAATCCCATGTAAGCGCATGTACTGTACACCCGATTTCTACTCCAATGAGATGCTGCCACGTCATCGATCTACAGTACATAAGAAATTTAGTCCAATAAGATCGTGACACATCATCGGTCAACGCCACGTCATCGGTCAATGCCACATAAGCAGTCAATCCACATAATTTGGCCCAATCGAGATCATCGCCACGTCGTAGGTAGTTGCCACATCATCGGTCCGTATACATAAATAAGTGTCGTGAAAGCGATCAAATGACGTATGAAAGCGACTGCGTATGTGTGAACAGTAACTTTTTCCTTTAATGCTCTTCTTAAGGTTTTCGACCGTCCTGAGTCCAAATATGACGTCCGTTTTGCTGTCTAATCACTCGTTTATTGTGAAACGATTATGATACCCCTAAAATACATAAAATACATAATTATAATAAAACACATATAATTAAATAACAAAATACTTAAATAAATAAAAGTAGCAATGTTAGTGAGATTTAAAATGTAAAATGACGGTTTTCTCCTTTATAAAAATACACTTTCTAACACTCAGCACACCCCCCAACCAGCTTATTGCTAGTCCCTAGCAAATAAAGCGAAGATAAAATTCAAAATCTTTTTTTTTTTTAACACACGTGTTTATTCAATTAGATTAATGATAATAATCAAATAAAAGTTTAAGCATTATCTCCAGTCTAAAGGAATATCACACCCACATCAACCATCCATATGTATCAGTCCAACAGATTTTGTTGTAGCAATAGTAATCAAGCCACTTTCAAGAATGACATATCCAACCCCAAAATCTCACCGGTTGTAGTGACACTCTCACAAAGAAATTAATCCCAATAAAATTTTGTCACTACAATGAATGGTAAATTGAGAGAAAATAATAAAGAAATATCACACACTCTCACCAAGATGAAAAATATGTCCATATCTTAGAAATAATACGATCTCAAATAAAGTATTAGTCAACCCAATGTATTCATCATTTTTTTTTATTTTATATGCATCACTACATCTTAATTACCCATATAACTAACTTTTATGTTAGACTATAGTTCCCTAAAATCAGGAAAGGCTTTTATTAGGACGTAACGTAGGCTAGGAACATGGCTAACAAAGAAAGGAAAATAGGGAAACAAAATATATATGTTTGAGAAAAAAAAATTTAAGAACTTTTTACAACATACATTTTGCTTATTTATTGCTATTTGTACATCTTCTTTTTTTTCTCTTTTTTTTTTAAATTTTTTTTTTCATATATATATGTAGCATAACTTCGCTGAACAAAATAATTATTTATCATTTTTTTTTCTCAAACATGAATAGGTGGATGGAACTTGTATGATATCCGGTAATACTCCAAATTGGAGTGGGTTAGGATGATAAGTTAATAAAGAAAAGGTTTTTTTTTGTTTTTTTAAATAAAAGGCTCAAAAGGGCTAACTATGGATATTAAATAATAGGGATGGCTAGAAAGGCTCAAATGGGTCAAAAATGGCTTTCCATCATCTTTTAGGACTCTAAATAATCTTCTATATCTACTAATTAAGTGGACATTTAGATGCAGTAACACACACTACTTTTTTTTTTTTTAAAGGGTTGACTCAAAGAAAATCTAGAGATCATGTATGAAATAATAAACTGCTAAGCTACATGAAGAATAGGCAAAAAGGGTTACTCTCCAAGAAAAATTAATAGGCTCAAAAACTCACTTGGAATTTATTATGACATGTGCATTCTTTCAAGCAACTCATATTTGTCCCCAACATCAACATGTAGAATAGTAAACATGGTGTAACATTACTCAAGACCAAAGATAATACAAATACTAAAATTCAAAAGTCATCATATTATCTAATATCAAGAACTCACACATTTTTTTTTTATTGGAATTATTTCCCCCCAACCTATTCTAAACATAAAAAGAAAACATACATGTAGAAAAATTAAAGAAAAATGAATATTTTTATTATTATTATTATTATTTTTTTTTTTACAAAAGAAGATGCGTTTCTAGAGTTACTACACTCCATATTCAGCCATCTTCGACTTTAAAAACTTGAAAACATATATTTATAAAGGAGAAAAATGAAAGGTTAGAAACACACATAAATATATAATTTTTTTGTTTTTGTTTTGTTTTGTTTTTTTTTTTTGACTAAGAAGATGCGTTTCTAGAGTCAGTATACTCCATATTCAGCCATCTTCTATTCAAAAAGTTAATCATGGTTAGTTCAACATTCCACAATTGTCCACTATTCCCTCCCCCCAACCAGAACGAAACATTGTCCTCAATGTTTGAAAGGAAAGAAGTAGAGTTTAGAAGACATCACCTGGGTGCTGCAATACAGAAGAAAATATTTACAAGCGGAGAGTTAAATCTAATTTGTACCTCTTATTGCCGCTACTGTTACCATCATTATTTGAACACTTCAACACAATAGCCTTAGGATCTAGCTCTGGTTGATAAGCTTGTAACAGATCAAGTAGAGCATTAGCAGTGTGTGCACAAATAAAGATGTTTTTCACTGAGGAAGGAATAAAATAATTCTTTATTGCATGGTTAAGAAATACGAGAAAGCCATCATAAAAGTTATTGACATTTAACAAACCAATGGGTTTCTGATGAATGTTCAGATGGGACCAAGATGCTAATGTCATTAGTGCCTCAAGAGTTGTAAGATCGCCTGGAAGGAAAATAAAAGCATCGGCATGATTTAACATTTTAGTTATTCGTTCTTGCAAACCTGAGACGACTAACTCCTCTCCAGTTGGTGAATGAGACAAACAACCCAAAGGTTTTAGGATTTGAGGGATGATGCCTAACACTTGGCTCCCTCTGACAAAAGCAGCTTCTGATACCATTTTGGATAACCCTCGGTCACCCCCTCCATACACCAAGTGCAATTTTCTCTCTGCTATTCTGAGACCAACATCTATGGCTGCCTCTATGAACTCTTTATGTTTGCCATAATGAAACCCAGAAAGCACACAAATGTTCTTGAATTGTTTACTAGAAGAAGCTGCCATGAAGATATTACTCAAAAACAACTTGTGAGTGCTCAGCAAAAACAATTCACATTTAAAGACCTTGGTGACAGTTGGTTACAGCTGTGTATGGGACATTATGTCAATTAACGTGTAAGGCACATAGCTCAAAAGTCAAAAAGAAAAAAGAAAAAGTAAATGAAATTATTAAACAACAATAATGCAAATAGTAAAATAACAGTGAAATAAAAGAACAGAGAGTTAAAAGGATATTTACAGATAGTTGTGATTGTGGCTCACATCTTCCTCTGGTTTTACGTCCAGAAACGGCTACAACGCCTCATGGGTCGAGGATAGGCTTCCCATCCAGTTTTCTTACAAACCGGCAAACAGGTCTTTTATAGTCGATTCGAGACTATAGTTTGCACATTCTTTCTGGAATAATGGCCATAACTGAAGTATTGCATGTTGGACGTATCCACTGGGATGCGTTTCAAGAGACAAAAGGATATCATCCAATGACTCCTTATTCAAGCCATCCCTAATGAATTGAATCTTATCTTCTCTGTTATCAGATACCATTCCTAAAGAACATGATTTTTTATTGCATATCATTCTGGCACATTTATGACAAGCAACAGAAAGTCTTCGAGCTCGTCGTTTTCTCGCATAGTTTCCTTTACCACAACCAGGCATGTATGCAATAAATTTGGGAGGTAACTCACCTGCTAAGCGAACTTTTGCCTCGATTAACCAACGGATGTCAGCAGGGATGTTATTCTTCATAAGCAATCGCATGCGTTCGGACCGGGCTTTATAAATTAAAAGTAAGGCATTCTGAGGAAGCGAAGGGAATTGTTTGTGAAGCTTTTCTAAAATCTCATTTCTATCCATACCTTCGTCTCAGAATATCAGTTATTGTGGGAAAACTGAGCAACCGACTTGATTGTCACGGAGTACCGTTATCCGCCACTTATTGTGTAAATTTTAATGAACTCGCAAGCGCACGAATCTATTGTAGAATAGATTAATGGTGACGAGTGTCGATCCCACGAGGAGGTTGATTTTAATTATATGTTGAATTAATTTTCTTTTAATGGGAACAATTAAATTATGATAAATTTTATTCTAAATTATGAATTAAAATGGCGGGAATAAATGAAAATGAAACTGTTATAATAAAGCACTTGGGTATCCGGATCCGCATCAACATGCTCCATGGGCTAAATATTCCATATTAATACCAATTAAATCATAAGGGGGGGATTCCACACCTTATGAACCACTCTCTAATAAGTATGGTGCCAAGGGCTTATCGTGCCAAATAATAACAACCTTGTACTAGGGTCTTAAGGTTTAACTGGGTCAGAACTAGACAAGACTATTATTATTTGTCGACGAAAAGTCAAAACAACCACAAATATTAGAGGGGAAGAGAAAGTAAATTTACCAAATTAAGCCCATGGAACATGTTGAGACTTCACCTTCAACCCAAGCTCAAAAAGAAATTAGCTACTCATATTTTAACTAAGGATAAAAAAGGAAATTTTATTAAAATACAAAGAAACTACAAGAAGGAGAAGGAATTTCAGAAATCTAAGCTTAGAAATGAATTTAGGGGTGCCAAATTAGGGGGAGAGCCCCTTTTTATAGATACATTGAGTGAATCGTGACCACCTCGGATTAAAAACAATTGGTGCTCGAGGATTGCGCCACGTCATCGATCAGCGATCACAAATCAACCGTCGTCAATCAACAATTTTGTACGAAGAACGCTTTGAATAGTAAATAATCCCATGTAAGCGCATGTATCTGCATGTACACCCGATTTTACTCCAATGAGATCTTTGCCACGTCATCGATCTACAAAGACATAAGAAATTTAGTCCAATAAGATCGTGACACATCATCGGTCAACGCCACGTCATCGGTCAATGCCACATAAGCAGTCAATCCACATAATTCGTCCAATCAGATACTGCCACGTCGTAGGTAGTTGCCACATCATCGGTCCGTATACATAAAACGATTATGTCGTGAAGCGATGCAAATGCGTATGAAAGCGATCAGTATGTGTGAACAGTAACTTTTTCCTTTAATGCTCTTCTTAAGGTTTTCGACCGTCCTGAGTCCAAATATGACGTCCGTTTTGCTGTCTAATCACTCGTTTATTGTGAAACGATTATGATACCCCTAAAATACATAAAATACATAATTATAATAAAACACATATAATTAAATAACAAAATACTTAAATAAATAAAAGTAGTAATGTCAGTGAGATTTAAATTGTAAAATGACGGTTTTCTCCTTTATAAATATACACTTTCTAACACTCAACACACCCCCCAAACAGCTTATTGCTAGTCCCTAGCAAATAAAGCGAAGATAAAATTCAAAATCTTTTTTTTTTAACACACGTGTTTATTCAATTAGATTAATGATAACAATCAAATAAAAGTTTAAGCATTATCTCTAGTCTAAAGGAATATCACACCCACATCAACCATCCATATGTATCAGTCCAACAGATTTTGTTGTAGCAATAGTAATCAAGCCACTTTCAAGAATGACATATCCAACCCCAAAATCTCACCGGTTGTAGTGACACTCTCACAAAGAAATTAATCCCAATAAAATTTTGTCACTACAATGAATGGTAAATTGAGAGAAAATAATAAAAAATATCACACACTCTCACCAAGATGAAAAATATGCCCATAGCGTAGAAATAATACGATCTCAAATAAAGTATTAGTCAACCCAATGTATTCATCATTTTTTTTTATTTTATATGCATCACTACATCTTAATTACCCATATAACTAGCTTTTATGTTAGACTATAGTTCCCTAAAATCAGGAAGGGCTTTTATTAGGACGTAACGTAGGCTAGGGACATGGCTAACAATGAAAGGAAAATAGGGAAACAAAATATATATGTTTGAGGAAAAAATTCAAGAACTTTTTACAACATACATTTTGCTTATTTATTGCTATTTGTACATCTTCTTTTTTTTTCTCTTTTTTTTTTTTAAAATTTTTTTTTCATATATATATGTAGCATAACTTCGCTGAACAAAATAATTATTTATCATTTTTTTTCTCAAACATGAATAGGTGGATGGAACTTGTATGATATCGGGTAATACTCCAAATTAGAGTGGGTCAGGATGATAAGTTAATAAAGAAAAGGTTTTTTTTTGTTTTTTTTTTTAAATAAAAGGCTCAAAAGGGCTAACTATGGATATTAAATAATAGGGATGGCTAGAAAGGCTCAAACGGGTCAAAAATGGCCTTCCATCATCTTTTAGGACTCTAAATAATCTTCCATATCTACTAATTAAGTGGACATTTAGATGCAGTAACACACACTACTTTTTTTTTTTTTAAAGGGTTGACTCAAAGAAAATCTAGAGATCATGTATGAAATAATAAACTGCTAAGCTACATGAAGAATGGGCAAAAAGGGTTACTCTCCAAGAAAAATTAATAGGCTCAAAAACTCACTTGGAATTTATTATGACATGTGCATTCTTTCAAGCAACTCATATTTGTCCCCAACATCAACATGTAGAATAGTAAACATGGTGTAACATTACTCAAGACCAAAGATAATACAAATACTAAAATTCAAAAGTCATCATATTATCCAATATCAAGAACTCACAAATTTTTTTTTTAAACATAATTATTTCCCCCCAACCTATTCTAAACATAAAAAGAAAACTTACATGCAGAAAAATTAAAGAAAAATAAATTTTTTTTCTTTTTTCTTTTTTTTTTTAAAAATGCGTTTCTAGAGTTATTACACTCCATATTCAGCCATCTTCGACTTTAAAAACTTGAAAACATATATTTATAAAGGAGAAATTATCAGCTATTCCCTCCCCCCAATCAGAACGAAACATTGTCCTCAATATTTTAAAGGAAAGAAGTAGAGATTAGAAGATATCACCTGGGCATTGCAATACAGAAGAAAATATTAACAAGTAGTTGCGACTGTGGCTCACATCTTCCTCTGGTTTTACGTCCAGAAACGGCTTGAACGCCCTCTATGGGTCGAGGATAGGCTTCCCATCCAGTTTTCTTACAAACGGCAAAGCAGGTCTTTTATAGTGATTCGAGACTATAGTTTGCACATTCTTTCTGGAATAATGGCCATAATTGAAGTATTGCATTTTGGACGTATTCACTGGGATGCGTTTCAAGAGACAAAAGGATATCATCCAATGACTCCTTATTCAAGCCATCCTTAATGAATTGAATCTTATCTTCTCTGTTATCAGACACCATTCCTAAAGAACATGATTTTTTTTATTGCATATTATTCTGGCACACTTATTCAAAAAAAAATATCAATAATAGTTAAACTTTACAAAAAAATAATTTAAAAATTAAATCACCGAAAATAGAAAGAAAGAAAATTCAGGTCACTTCAATGTTTTGTGCTGTTTTCTCCACATGATTGGTATTCGTGATATGACTTTACTTTTCTGACCATTAACTTTAAAAATTACATTGTTCCTTGGATTCTTAAATTTAATGGCTCTATGAAAAAAAAAAAGAAGATCAGTAGATGAACCAGACCATCGAGAACGTAACTTACTTGGAGAAACGTGCCATTGAGAATTGAAAGAAAATACTTTCTGACCTGGTGTGAAAGATTTTCTAATGCTCCGCTTGTCACGGAGGATTTTCATTCGCTTTCTATAGTCCTTAGCATTTTTGTTGTTACGAATTTCCTCTGGTTTTGCCAGTTGTATCCTCCTTTTTGAACCAAAAATGGGGTCAATGATGTCTGTGTTCTTTTGTTTGTAATCAGGAGAGGATGGGATGATTTCTAACAATATTTCTTCTTCCTTCAAGAATGTAGAATTCAAAGGGTCGAGTGAAGGTTTGAGCTCAATTTCTAGTGGTGATTCTGATGATGGGATGAGATTTTCTTTTAATGGTGCCAATTGCTCTATCCTTGTCTTCCACTTATCAATGTCCATGCATGGCGATGAATCCAATAAGGCATTAACCTCATCAATTGATCTTTCAATATTAAAATCCAAACCAAAGTGAGTTAAACATGTCAGTAGAGGGTCATCACTAAGGTTTAAAGGAAATGTGTGATCAACTAATTCATCAATTAAATCCACATCTACAATTTCATCATCCGTACTGTGAAGTTGTTTGGCAATGTTAAAAATATTTAGTTGCATGGTCATATTGCCAAATGACAACTACATATTTCCAGTCCTGCATTGAATGTGAGCATCGGCAGTTGCCAAAAATGGACGACCCAAGATAATGGGGATATGCTTCCTTGAATCTTGCACTGGTTGAGTGTCAATTACAATGAAATCAACAGGAAAATAAAACTTATCTACCTGGATAAGCACGTCCTCCACAATACCACGTGGTATTTTCATAGATCGATCTGCAAGCTGTAACACCACTGGAGTTGGGTGTAATTCGTCCAGTCCAAGTTTCACAAATACAGAGTAAGGCAACAGATTTACACTAGCTCCTAAATCCAACAAAGCATTCTCAATTGTGTGGTTCCCTATACTACATGAGATAGTGGGGGAGCCTGGATCCTTGCATTTTAGAGGCATTTTATGTTGGAGTATAGAACTAATATTTTCTGTTAGAAAGGCCTTTTTCTGAACATGAATATTTCTCTTTTTAGTACAAAGGTCTTTAAGAAACTTGGCATATGATGGCACTTGTTTTATGGCTTCAAGTAAAGGGATGTTAACACTTACCTGTTTGAAGATTTCAAGAATCTCACCTGTGGATTTTCCTTTCTTCCCTTTAGCTAACCTCTGAGGAAATGGAGCTTTAGGAACATATTCTCGTGGGTTGGTTTCCTCTTTCTCCTCTGATGATGATTCCTCAGTATTCACAGGTACAATCTGAGTTGATTTTGGCATCTCCACTTTGTTGTCGACTTCTTTTCCTTTTCGTAAAGTCATCACTGCTTTGACCTCTCCATGCTGCTGTGGTGAACTAGAACTTACTTCATTCACTGGTTTAGGATTGGGTACTGGTTGACTTGGGAATTTGCCTTTTTCAACAGTCATGGCCAAAGTTTGAACTGAAGAGGCAAGTTGCCCCACCATTTTCTCAAGGTTAGAAATTGATTGGGCCTGTGAGTTAAAGCCCGTTCTCATCTCATTTCGTAACTCATCAATGGTGCGGTTCTGCTGCTCGATCTTGGAGTCAGTAAGATTTCTGAAATTTTGGGATGTATCCTCTCATGGTTTAGGTTGAGAATGGTTTGGGTTCTGATTGTATGGTCTGAATGGTGGTTGAGAGGCTTGAGACATTTGAGGAACTGATTGCATTGGTGGAGGTGGAGCTGATGGTCCGTTTTGTTGGAATCCTTGAGACCATGAAAAATTAGGGTGGTCTCTCCATCCAGGGTTATATGTGTTGGAGTAAGGGTTGTAGTTTTGTGGTTTTCTCATGATACCTATGGCATTGGCTTGATCTGAATATGAGTCATGGTCATGTGGCTCTGTTGATTTAGCGGTTGTCAAAGATGCTATTTGTCGAGCAAGGCCTTCGACCATCTCTTTGACTTCTTTAATTCCTGAGCTTGACTCACCAATGTTAACCTCATTCACTCCCTTAATTCTCCTGGTATTTCTGAGTGATCGACTCCGTTGTTGAGAATTATCCGATTGCCGCTGAAAAAATTCCCAAATCTCTAATGCACTTTTGGACATTAACTCTCCTCCACTGGTTGCCATTAGCCATTCTTGCATATGTGGCAATAATCCCTCCAAAAAATATTGGCATTAGTGCCATTTCTCGTACCCATGATGTGGACACTTCAAGAGTAGCTCATTAAATCGCTCCCATGCTTCAAAAAATTGCTCGTCGTCTCTTTGAGTAAACTCTGAAATTTCCCTGCGAATAGCATTGGTTTTATGAACTGGGAAATATTTATTTAAAAATTTAGTTACCATTTGTTCCCATGATGTAATGCTATTAGCAGGCATTGTATTAAACCATGAACGAGCTCTATCTTTTAATGAAAATGGGAATAATCTAAGTTTAACATCATCATCTGAAAAATTCTCATATTTAAAAGTTTGACAAATAGAATGAAAATCATTCAGATGATTATATGGATCCTCATTTTCTAAGCCATAGAATGTGGGGAGACAGTTTAGCACACTAGGTTTTAATTCAAAACTCCTAGCAGCTACATTTGGGTAACTTATGCATGATGTGCTCAAATTAGCTAAAGGACTAAAATAATCCTTAAATGGCCTCTCTTGTGGTTCTGGTTGCTGATGTTGCAAATCCATTTCAAGTTTGTTTTGGAGCATGTTGATGCGGATCCGGATACCCAAGTGCTTTATTATAATAAGTTTCATTTTTAATTATTCCCGCTATTTTAATTCATAATTTAGGATAAAATCACCATAATTTAATTGTTTCCATTAAAAGAAAATTAATTCGACACATAATTAAAATCAACCTCCTCGTGGGATCGACACTCGTCACCATTAATCTATTCTACAATAGATTCGTGCGCTTGCGAGTTCATTAAAATTTGCACAACAAGTTTTTGGCGCCGTTGCCGGGGAGGTAAGTTATTTTAATTTGTTGAATTAATTTTTTTTGTTTTCTTATATTTTTCCTTATAACAAAATAATTCTATAATTTAATTTTTGCTTTACTTTTCTTTGTAATTTGTTTTGTTTATCTTGTAATTTATTTTAATTTATTCGTAGAATTAATTCATAGAATTAGTTTTTTTTAAGTAATTTTTTTTGCTTTCCTTAAAAATTATAAAAAAAATTACAAAATTAAAAAAAAAAGTGAATCTGTAATTTAATTCTGGTAATTTAAATTTCTTTAAATTTCAATAATTTAATTTTTGAGTTATTTTTCTTTGTAATTTTTATTTATTCTGTTAATTTATTATTCCATAGAATTAAATGGATTTGCAACATCAGCAACCAGAACCACAAGAGAGGCCATTTAAGGATTATTTTAGTCCTTTAGCTAATTTGAGCACATCATGCATAAGGTACCCAAATGTAGCTGCTAGGAGTTTTAAATTAAAACCTAGTGTGCTAAACTGTCTCCCCACATTCTATGGCTTAGAAAATGAGGATCCATATAATCATCTGAATGATTTTCATTCTATTTGTCAAACTTTTAAATATGAGAATTTTTCAGATGATGATGTTAAACTTAGATTATTCCCATTTTCATTAAAAGATAGAACTCGTTCATGGTTTAATACAATGCCTGCTAATAGCATTACATCATGGGAACAAATGGTAACTAAATTTTTAAATAAATATTTCCCAGTTCATAAAACCAATGCTATTCGCAGGGAAATTTCAGAGTTTACTCAAAGAGACGACGAGCAATTTTTTGAAGCATGGGAGCGATTTAATGGGCTACTCTTGAAGTGTCCACATCATGGGTACGAGAAATGGCACCAATGCCAATATTTTTTGGAGGGATTATTGCCACATATGTAAGAATGGCTAATGGCAACCAGTGGAGGAGAGTTAATGTCCAAAAGTGCATCAGAGATTTGGGAATTTTTTCAGCGGCAATCGGATAATTCTCAACAACGGAGTCGATCACTCAGAAATACCAGGAGAATTAAGGGAGTGAATGAGGTTAACATTGGTGAGTCAAGCTCAGGAATTAAAGAAGTCAAAGAGATGGTCGAAGGCCTTGCTCGACAAATAGCATCTTTGACAACCGCTAAATCAACAGAGCCACATGACCATGACTCATATTCAGATCAAGCCAATGCCATAGGTATCATGAGAAAACCACCAAACTACAACCCTTAATCCAACACATATAACCCTGGATGGAGAGACCACCCCAATTTTTCATGGTCTCAAGGATTTCAACAAAACGGACCATCCGTTCCACCTCCACCAATGCAACCAGTTCCTCAAATGTCTCAAGCCTCTCAACCACCATTTAGACCATACAATCAGAACCCAAACCATTCTCAACCTAAACCATGGGAGGAGACATCCCAAAATTTCAGAAATCTTACTAACTCCAAGATCGAGCAGCAGAACCGCACCATTGATGAATTACGAAATGAGATGAGAGCAAGCTTCAACTCACAAGCTCAATCTGTTTCAAGCCTTGAGAAAATGGTAGGACAACTTGCCTCTTCAATTCAAACATTGGCCATGACCGTTGAAAAAGGCAAATTCCCAAGTCAACCAATGCCCAATTCTAAAGCAGTGAGTGAAGTAAGTTCTAGTTCACCACAGCAGCATGGAGAGGTCAAAGCAGTGATGACCTTACGAAAAGGAAAAGAAATCGACAACAAAGTGGAGATGCCAAAATCAACTCAGATTGTAACTGTGAACACTGAGGAATCATCATCAGAGGAGAAAGAGGAAACCAACTCACGAGAATATGTTCCTAAAGCTCCATTTCCTCAGAGGTTAGCTAAAGGGAAGAAAGGAAAATCCACAGGTGAGATTCTTGAAATCTTCAAACAGGTAAGTGTTAACATCCCTTTACTTGAAGCTATAAAACAAGTGCCATCATATGCCAAGTTTCTTAAAGACCTTTGTACTAAAAAGAGAAACATTCATGTTCAGAAAAAGGCCTTTCTAACAGAAAATATTAGTTCTATACTCCAACATAAAATGCCTCTAAAATGCAAAGATCCAGGCTCCCCCACTATCTCATATAGTATAGGGAACCACACAATTGAGAATGCTTTGTTGGATTTAGGAGCTAGTGTAAATTTGTTGCCTTACTCTGTATTTGTGAAACTTAGACTGGGCGAATTACACCCAACTCCAGTGGTGTTACAGCTTGCAGATCGATCTATGAAAATACCACGTGGTATTGTGGAGGACGTGCTTATCCAGGTAGATAAGTTTTATTTTCCTGTTGATTTCATTGTAATTGACACTCAACCAGTGCAAGATTCAAGGAAGCATATCCCCATTATCTTGGGTCGTCCATTTTTGGCAACTGCCGATGCTCACATTCAATGCAGGACTGGAAATATGCAGTTGTCATTTGGCAATATGACCATGCAACTAAATATTTTTAACATTGCCAAACAACCTCACAGTACTGATGATGAAATTGTAGATGTGGATTTAATTGATGAATTAATTGATCACACATTTCCTTTAAACCTTAGTGATGACCCTTTACTGACATGTTTAACTCACTTTGGTTTGGATTTTAATATTGACAGATCAATTGATGAGGTTAATGCCTTATTGGATTCATCGCCATGCATGGACATTGATAAGTGGAAGACAAAGATAAAGCAATTGGCACCATTAAAAGAAAATCTCATCCCATCATCAGAATCACCACTAGAAATTGAGCTCAAACCTTCACTCGACCCTTTGAATTCTACATTCTTGGAGGAAGAAGAAATATTGTCAGAAATCATCCCATCCTCTCCTGATTACAAACAAAAGAACACAGACATCATTGACCCCATTTTTGGTTCAAAAAGGAGATTACAACTGGCAAAACCAGAGGAGATTCGTAACAACAAAAATGCTAAGGACTACAGAAAGCGAATGAAAATCCTCCGTGACAAGCGGAGCATTGGAAAATCTTTCACACCAGGTCAGAAAGTATTTTCTTTCAATTCTCAATGGCACGTTTCTCCAAGTAAGTTACGTTCTCGATGGTCTGGTCCATCTACTGATCATACTGTTTTTTCACATGGAGCCATTAAATTTAAGAATCCAAGGAACAATGTAATTTTTAAAGTTAATGGTCAGAAAAGTAAAGTCATATCACGAATACCAATCATGTGGAGAAAACAGCACAAAACATTGAAGTGACCTGAATTTTCTTTCTTTCTATTTTCGGTGATTTATTTTTTTTTAAAATTATTTTTTTTGTAAAGTTTAACTATTATTGATATTTTTTTTGAATAAATGTGCTAGAATAATATGCAAAAAAAATCATGTTCTTTAGGAATGGTGTCTGATAACAGAGAAGATAAGATTCAATTCATTAAGGATGGCTTGCATAAGGAGTCATTGGATGATATCCTTTTGTCTCTTGAAACGCATCCCAGTGAATACGTCCAAAATGCAATACTCCAATTATGGCCATTATTTCAGAAAGAATGTGCAAACTATAGTCTCGGGAATCTGACTATAAAAGACCCTGTTTGCCAGTTTGTAAGAAAACTGGATGGGAAGCCTATCCTCGACCCATAAAGGACGTTCAAGCCGTTTCTGGACGTAAAACCAGAGGAAGATGTGAGCCACAGTCGCAACTACTTGTTAATATTTCTTCTGCATTGCTACGCCCAGGTGATATCTTCTAATCTCTACTTCTTTCCTTTAAAACATTGAGGACAATGTTTCATTCTGGTTGGGGGGAGGGAATAGCTGATAATTTCTCCTTTATAAATATATGTTTTCAAGTTTTTAAAGTCGAAGATGGCTGAATATGGAGTGTAATAACTCTAGAAACACATCTTCTTTTGTAAAAAAAAAATAATAAAATAATAAAATTAAAAAAAAAATTCATTTTTCTTTAATTTTTCTGCATGTATGTTTTCTTTTTATGTTTAGAATAGGTTGGGGGGAAATAATTCTATTTAAAAAAAAAATTTGAGTTCTTGATATTAGATGATATGATGACTTTTGAATTTTAGTATTTGTATTATCTTTGGTCTTGAGTGATGTTACACCATGTTTACTATTCTACATGTTGATGTTGGGGACAAATATGAGTTGCTTGAAAGAATGCACATGTCATAATAAATTCCAAGTGAGTTTTTGAGCCTATTAATTTTTCTTGGAGAGTAACCCTTTTTGCCCATTCTTCATGTAGCTTAGCAGTTTATTATTTCATACATGATCTCTAGATTTTCTTTGAGTCAACCCTTTAAAAAAAAAAAAAAGTAGTGTGTGTTACTGTATCTAAATGTCCACTTAATTAGTAGATATGGAAGATTATTTAGAGTCCTAAAAGATGATGGAAGGCCATTTTTGACCCGTTTGAGCCTTTCTAGCCATCCCTATTATTTAATATCCATAGTTAGCCCTTTTGAGCCTTTTATTTAAAAAAAAAAACCTTTTCTTTATTAACTTATCATCCTGACCCACTCCAATTTGGAGTATTACCCGATATCATACAAGTTCCATCCACCTATTCATGTTTGAGAAAAAAATGATAAATAATTAGTTTGTTCAGCGAAGTTATGCTACATATATATATAAAAAAAAATTTTCAAAAAAAAAGAGAGAGAAAAAAAAAGGAAGATGTACAAATAGCAATAAATAAGCAAAATGTATGTTGTAAAAAGTTCTTGAATCTTTTTTTCTCAAACATATATATTTTCTTTCCCTATTTTCCTTTCTTTGTTAGCCATGTCCCTAGCCTACGTTACGTCCTAATAAAAGTCCTTCCTGATTTTAGGGAACTATAGTCTAACATAAAAGCTAGTTATATGGGTAATTAAGATGTAGTGATGCATATAAAATAAAAAAAATTAAAAAAAATTAAAAAAAATGATGAATACATTGGGTTGACTAATACTTTATTTGAGATCGTATTATTTCTAAGCTATGGGCATATTTTTCATCTTGGTGAGAGTGTGTGATATTTTTTATTATTTTCTCTCAATTTACCATTCATTGTATTGACAAAATTTTATTGGGATTAATTTCTTTGTGAGAGTGTCACTACAACCGGTGAGATTTTGGGGTTGGATATGTCATTCTTGAAAGTGGCTTGATTACTATTGCTACAACAAAATCTGTTGGACTGATACATATGGATGGTTGATGTGGGTGTGATATTCCTTTAGACTAGAGATAATGCTTAAACTTTTATTTGATTGTTATCATTAATCTGATTGAATAAACACGTGTGTTTAAAAAAAAAAAAAATTTTTTATCTTCGCTTTATTTACTAGGGACTAGCAATAAGCTGGTTGGGGGGTGTGTTGAGTGTTAGAAAATGTATATTTATAAAGGAGAAAATCGTCATTTTACACTTTAAATCTCACTAACATTGTTACTTTTATTTATTTAAGTATTTTGTTATTTAATTATATGTGTTTTATTATAATTGTGTATTTTATGTATTTTAGGGGTATCATAATCGTTTCACAATAAACGAGTGATCAGACAACAAAACGGATGTCATATTTGGACTCAGGACGGTCGAAAACCTTGAGAAGAGCATTAAAGGAAAAAATTCTTTGTTCACATATACAGATCGCATTCACGAGCATTCACGACACTGTTCATGTATACGGACCGATGATGTGGCAGTATCTGATTGGACGAATTATGTGGAGTGACTGCTTATGTGGCGTTGACCGATGACGTGCCGTTGACAGATGATGTGTCACGATCTTATTGGACTAAATTTCTTATGTACTGTAGATCGATGACGTGGCAGCATCTCAGTGGAGTAGAAATCGGGTGTACAGTACATGCGCTTACATGGGATTATTTACTATTCAGGCGGCATTACTGTACAAATGTTGACTGTTGACGGTTGACTGTTGACTGTTGACTGATGACGTGGCGCAATCCTGAGCATCCGAATTATTTTTAATCCGATGGTCACGATTCACTCAATGTATCTATAAAAAGGGGGCTCTCCCCCCCTAATTTGGCACCCCTGAATTCATTTCTAAGCTTAGATTTCTGAAATTCCTTCTCCTTCTTATAGTTTCTTTGTATTTTAATAAAATTCCCTTTTTATCCCTAGTTAAAATATGAGTAGCTAATTTCTTTTTGAGCTTGGGTTGAAGGTGAAGTCTCAACATGTTCCATGGGCTTAATTTGGTAAATTTACTTTCTCTTCCCCTCTAATATTTGTGGTTGTTTTGACTTTTCGTCGACAAATAATAATAGTCTTGTCTAGAATTCTGTACTTCAGTTAAACCTAAGCACCCTAGTACAAGGTTATTATTATTTGGCACGATAAGCCCTTGGCACCATATTTATTGGAGAGTGGTTCATGAGGTGTGGAATCCCCCCTTATGATTTAATTGGTATTAATATGGAATATTTAGCCCATGGAGCATGTTGATGCGGATCCAGATACCCAAGTGCTTTATTATAACAGTTACAATTTTAATTATTCCTGCTATTTTAATTCACAATTTAGGACAAAATTATCATAATTTAATTGTTCCCATTAAAAAGAAAATTAATTCGACATATAATTAAAATCAACCTCCTCGTGGGATCGACACTCGACACCATTAATCTATTTTACAATAGATTCGTGCGCTTGCGAGTTCATTAAAATTTGCACAACAGAAAAAAAGAATTACTTAAAAAAAACTAATTCTATGAATTAATTCTACGAATAAATTAAAATAAATTACAAGATAAACAAAACAAGTTACAAAGAAAAATAACTAAGAAATTAAAGTACAGAAAGTTAAAGAAATCACACAACAAAATTTAAATTACAGAAATTAAATTACAAAAATTAAATTACAAAAATTTAAATTACAAAAATTAAATTGCAAAAATTTAAATTACAAAAATTAAATTATAAAATTATTTTGTTATAAGGAAAAATACAAGAAAATAAAAAAAAATTAATTCAACAAATTAAAAGAACTTACCTCCCCGGCAACGGCGCCAAAAACTTGTTGTGCAAATTTTAATGAACTCATAGTTTCACACGAATCTATTGTAGAATAGATTAATGGTGACGAGTGTCGATCCCACGAGGAGGTTGATTTTAATTATGTGTCGAATTAATTTTCTTTTTAATGGGAACAATTAAATTATGGTGATTTTATCCTAAATTATGAATTAAAATAGCGGGAATAATTAAGATTGAAACTTATTATAATAAAGCACTTGGGTATCCGGATCCGCATCAACATGCTTCATGGGCTAAATATTTCATATTAATATCAATTAAATCATAAGGGGGGATTCCACACCTCATGAACCACTCTCTAATAAGTATGGTGCCAAGGGCTTATCGTGCCAAATAATAATAACCTTGTACTAGGTCTTAGGTTTAACAGGGTCAGTAACTAGACAAGACTATTATTATTTGTCGACGAAAAGTCAAAACAACCACAAATATTAGAGGGGAAGAGAAAGTTAATTTACCAAATTAAGCCCATGGAACATGTTGAGACTTCACCTTCAACCCAAGCTCAAAAAGAAATTAGCTACTCATATTTTAACTAGGGATAAAAAGGGAATTTTATTAAAATACAAAGAAACTACAAGAAAGAGAAGGAATTTCAGAAATCTAAGCTTAGAAATGAATTCAGGGGTGCCAAATTAGGGGGGGAGAGCCCCCTTTTTATAGATACATTGAGTGAATCGTGACCATCGGATTAAAAACAATTCGGATGCTCAGGATTGCGCCACGTCGTCGATCAGCGATCAGCGAGTCAACATTTTGTACGAAGAACGCCGCCTGAATAGTAAATAATCCCATGTAAGCGCATGTACTGTACACCCGATTTCTACTCCAATGAGATGCTGCTACGTCATCGATCTACAGTACATAAGAAATTTAGTCCAATAAGATCATGACACATCATCGGTCAACGCCACGTCATCGGTCAATGCCACATAAGCAGTCAATCCACATAATTCGTCCAATCAGATACTACCACGTAGTAGGTAGTTGCCACATCATCGGTCCGTATACATGAACAGTGTCGTGAACAGTATCGTGATATGAACAGTACCGTATGTGTGAACAATAACTTTTTCCTTTAATGCTCTTCTTAAGGTTTTCGACCGTCCTGAGTCCAAATATGACGTCCGTTTTGCTGTCTGATCACTCGTTTATTGTGAAACGATTATGATACCCCTAAAATACATAAAATACACAATTATAATAAAACACATATAATTAAATAACAAAATACTTAAATAAATAAAAGTAGCAATGTTAGTGAGATTTAAAGTGTAAAATGACGATTTTCTCCTTTATAAATATACACTTTCTAACACTCAACACACCCCCCAACCAGCTTATTGCTAGTCCCTAGCAAATAAAGCGAAGATAAAAAACTTTTTTTTTTTAAACACACGTGTTTATTCAATCAGATTAATGATAACAATCAAATAAAAGTTTAAGCATTATCTCTAGTCTAAAGGAATATCACACCCACATCAACCATCCATATGTATCAGTCCAGCAGATTTTGTTGTAGCAATAGTAATCAAGCTACTTTCAAGAAAGACATATCCAACACCAAAATCTCACCGGTTGTAGTGACACTCTCACAAAGAAATTAATCCCAATAAAATTTTGTCACTACAATGAATGGTAAATTGAGAAAATAATAAAGAAATATCACACACTCTCACCAAGATGAAAAATATGCCCATATCTTAGAAATAGTACGATCTCAAATAAAGTATTAGTCAACCCAATGTATTCATCATTTTTTTTTTCATTTTTTTTTTATATATGCATCACTACATCTTAATTACCCATATAACTAGCTTTTATGTTAGACTATAGTTCCCTAAAATCAGGAAGGACTTTTATTAGGACGTAACATAGGCTAGGGACATGGTTAACAAAGAAAGGAAAATAGGGAAACAAAATATATATGTTTGAGAAAAAATTAAAGAACTTTTTACAGGATACATTTTGCTTATTTATTATTATTGTACATCTTTTTTTTTTCTTTTTTTTCTTTTTCTTTTTTTCTTTTTTTTCTTTTTTTTTATATGGCACAACTTTACTGAACAAAATAATTATTTATTTATTTTTTTCTCAAACATGAATAGGTGGATGGAACTTATATGATATCGGGTAATACTCCAAATTGGAGTGGGTTAGGATGATAAGTTAATAAAGAAAAGGATTTTTTTTTTAAATAAAAGGCTCAAAAGGGGTAACTATGGATATTAAATAATAGGGATGGCTAGAAAGGCTCAAACGGGTCAAAAATGGCCTTCCATCATCTTTTAGGACTCTAAATAATCTTCCATATCTACTAATTAAGTGGACATTTAGATGCAGTAACACACACTTTTTTTTTAAAGGGTTGACTCAAAGAAAATCTAGAGATCATGTATGAAATAATAAACTGCTAAGCTACATGAAGAATGGGAAAAAATGGTTACTCTCCAAGAAAAATTAATAGGCTCAAAAACTCACTTGGAATTTATTATGACATGTGCATTCTTTCAAGCAACTCATATTTGTCTCCAACATCAACATGTATAATAGTAAACATGGTGTAACATTACTCAAGACCAAAGATAATACAAATACTAAAATTCAAAAGTCATCATATCATCCAATATCAAGAACTCACAAATTTTTTTTTTAAATAAAATTATTTCCCCCCAACCTATTCTAAACATAAAAAGAAAACATACATGCAGAAAAATTAAAGAAAAATAAATTTTTTTTTAAAGAAGGATGCGTTTCTAGAGTTACTACACTCTATATTCAGCCATCTTCGACTTTAAAAACTTAAAAATATATATTTATAAAGGAGAAATTATCAGCTATTCCCTCTCCCCAACCAGAACGAAACATTGTCCTCAATGTTTTAAATGAAAGAAGTAGAGATTAGAAGATATCACCTGGGCATTGCAATACAGAAGAAAATATTAACAAGTAGTTGCGACTGTGGCTCACATCTTCCTCTGGTTTTACGTCCAGAAACGGCTTGAACGCCCTCTATAGGTCGAGGATAGGCTTCCCATCTAGTTTTCTTACAAACTGGCAAACAGGGTCTTTTATAGTCAGATTCCCGAGACTATAATTTGCACATTCTTTCTGGAATAATGGCCATAACTGGAGTATTGCATGTTGGACGTATCCACTGGGATGCGTTTCAAGAGACAAAAGGATATCATCCAATGACTCCTTATTCAAGCCATCCCTAATGAATTGAATCTTATCTTCTCTGTTATCAGACAACATTCCTAAAGAACATGATTTTTTATTGCATATCATTCTGGCACATTTATGACAAGCAACAGAAAGTCTTCGAGCTCGTCGTTTTCTCGCATAATTTCCTTTACCACAACCAGGCATGTATGCAATAAATCTGGGAGGTAACTCACCTGCTAAGCGAACTTTTGCCTCGATTAACCAACAGATGTCAGCAGGGATGTTATTCTTTATAAGCAATCGCATGCGTTCGGACCGAGCTTTATAAATGGTGAGGAGAGCATTCTGAGGAAGTGAAGGAAATCGCTTGTGAAGTTTTGCTAAGATCTCATCTCTTTCCATGCTTTCGTCTCAGAATATTAGTTATTATGGGAAACTGAAGTGACCGACTTGATTGTCACGGAGTACCGTTATCCGCCACTTGACCGGGGTTACAAACTTTAAACACACAAAGCAAACTAAAACACACAAACAAGAAAATTAAAACACACAAAACAAACTAAAATCGTCCTCTTATTGAATTTACCTCAAGCTCCAATTGGATGTTGTAGATGCCTCTCTCAATTTCTCGGAGTTGGCTTTCTAAATCCTCAACATGGGCTACTAACTCTGGTGGTTGTAGCTGCCAGATATGATGTGTTTTACAAAATCGTATCTGACCTCTGAGATGAGATTGAATACGTCGAAACTGTCTAAGAATGCGAAAGAGATACTTTTTAATTGACATATTCGTGAGGAAAATGATAAAAAATAAAAGCTTAAAAGTTAAACAGACACACTTTCACAAACATAATTAAAAATAGAAAAGAAAACATTAAATCACCGAAAGGAAACGAAAGGAAAAAATGTCAGGTCATTTCAGTGTTTTGTACTGTTTTCTCCACATGGTTGGCATTCTAGATATGGCTTTAATTTTTGACCATTAACTTTGAAAATGACACCATTTGTTAGATCCTTAATTTCAATTGCCCCATGTGGAAAAACAGTGTGAACAATAAAAGGGTCAGACCATTAGGAACACAACTTACTTGAGAATAGGTGTAAGTAAGAATTAATTAAATAAAAATCCAGTTATAGGTCTATAGGCTCAAGATTAGATAATTATGACATTTGACCATGCATAAAAAATAATAATAGAAAATACAAAAAGAACGAATTAAAAAAATAATAATAATAACAAGGAAGGAGAAATTATGATACTAACCTTATCATGGTGTTACAACTTTACTATGAACATACACTTAAATGCTAAAAAGAAAATACAAGAATTAGATTAACTAAAAATAAAATAAGAAGATAAATTACAACAAAAAATGAAAAATTACAGAAATATAAAGAAGAGAAAAAGAAACAAAATTAAATCACAGAAAAAAAATTACTTAAAAAAATTTAATTCTATGGAATAATAAATTAACAGATAAATAAAAATTACAAAGAAAAATAACTAAGAAATTAAATTATAGAAATTTAAAGAAATTACAAAGAAATTAAATTATTGAAATTTAAATTACCAAAATTAAATTACAGATTCACTTTTTTTTTATATTTTTTTAATTTTTAATTTTTTTTATAATTTCTAAGGAAAGCAAAAAGAATTACTTAAAAAAAACTAATTCTATGAATTAATTCTACGAATAAATTAAAATAAATTACAAGATAAACAAAACAAGTTACAAAGAAAAGTAAAGCAGAAATTAAAGTACAGAAAGTTAAAGAAATCACACAATAAAATTAAATTGTAAAAATTTAAATTACAGAAATTAAATTACAGAAACTAAATTACAAAAATTAAATTACAAAAATTTAAATTACAAAAATTAAATTGTAAAAATTTAAATTACAAAAATTAAATTATAGAATTATTTTGTTATAAGGAAAAATACAAGAAAACAAAAAAAAATTAATTCAACAAATTAAAATAACTTACCTCCCCGGCAACGGCGCCAAAAACTTGTTGTGCAAATTTTATTGAACTCGCAAGCGCACGAATCTATTGTAGAATAGATTAATGGTGACGAGTGTCGATCCCACGAGGAGGTTGATTTTAATTATGTGCTGAATTAATTTTCTTTTTAATGGGAACAATTAAATTATGGTAATTCTATTCTAAATTGTGAAATAAAATGGCAGGAATAATTGAAACTATAACTGTTATAATAAAGCACTTGGGTATCCGGATCCGCATCAACATGCTCCATGGGCTAAATATTCCATATTAATACCAATTAAATCATAAGGGGGGATTCCACACCTCATGAACCACTCTCCAATAAGTATGGTGCCAAGGGCTTATCGTGCCAAATAATAATAACATTGTACTAGGGTCTTGGGTTTAACGGGTCAGAACTAGACAAGACTATTATTATTTGTCGACGAAAAGTCAAAACAACCACAAATATTAGAGGGGAAGAGAAAGTAAATTTACCAAATTAAGCCCATGGAACATGTTGAGACTTCACCTTCAACCCAAGCTAAAAGGAAATTAGCCACTCATATTTTAACTAGGGATAAAAAAGGAAATTTTATTAAAATACAAAGAAACTACAAGAAAGAGAAGGAATTTCAGAAATCTAAGCTTAGAAATGGATTCAGGGGTGCCAAATTAGGGGGGGAGAGCCCCCTTTTTATAGATACATTGAGTGAATCGTGACCATCGGATTAAAAACAATTCGGATGCTCAGGATTGCGCCACGTCATCAGTCAACAGTCAACAGTCAACAGTCAACATTTGTACAGTAACGCCGCCTGAATAGTAAATAATCCCACGTAAGCGCATGTACTGTACACCCGATTTCTACACTAATGAGATGCTGCCACGTCATCGATCTACAGTACATAAGAAATTTAGTCTAATAAGATCATGACACATCATCGGTCAACGACACGTCATCGGTCAATGCCACATAAGCAGTCAATCCACATAATTCGTCCAATCAGATACTGCCACGTAGTAGGTAGTTGCCACATCATCGGTCCGTATACATGAACAGTGTCGTGAACAGTATCGTGAACAGTACCGTATATGTGAACAGTAACTTTTTCCTTTAATGCTCTTCTTAAGGTTTTCGACCGTCCTGAGTCTAAATATGACGTCCGTTTTGCTGTCTGATCACTCGTTTATTGTGAAGCGATTATGATACCCCTAAAATACATAAAATACACAATTATAATAAAACACATATAATTAAATAGCAAAATACTTAAATAAATAAAAGTAGCAATGTTAGTGAGATTTAAAGTGTAAAATGACGATTTTCTCCTTTATAAATATACACTTTCTAACACTCAACACACCCCCCAACCAGCTTATTGCTAGTCCCTAGCAAATAAAGCGAAGATAAAATTGAAAATCTTTTTTTTTTTTAACACACGTGTTTATTCAATTAGATTAATGATAACAATCAAATAAAAGTTTAAGCATTATCTCTAGTCTAAAGGAATAGCACACCCACATCAACCATCCATATGTATCAGTCCAGCAGATTTTGTTGTAGCAATAGTAATCAAGCCACTTTCAAGAATGACATATCCAACCCCAAAATCTCACCGGTTGTAGTGACACTCTCACAAAAAAATTAATCCCAATAAAATTTTGTCACTACAATGAATGGTAAATTTAGAGAAAATAATAAAGAAATATCACACACTCTCACCAAGATGAAAAATATGCCCATAGCTTAGAAATAATACGATCTCAAATAAAGTATTAGTCAACCCAATGTATTCATCATTTTTATTTTATTTTATTTTATTTTATTTTATATGCATCACTACAACTTAATTACCCATATAACTAGCTTTTATGTTAGACTATAGTTCCCTAAAATCAGGAAGGACTTTTATTAGGACGTAACGTAAGCTAGGGATATGGCAAAGAAAGGAAAATAGGGAAACAAAATATATATGTTTGAGAAAAAATTCAAGAACTTTTTACAAGATACATTTTGCTTATTTATTGCCATTGCACAAACTTTTTTTTTCTTCTTCTTCTTTTTTTTTTGAATTTTTTTTTAAATTTTTTTTTTATGTAGCACAACTTCGCTGAACAAAATAATGATTTATCATTTTTTTCTCAAACATGAATAGGTGGATGGAACTTATATGATATCGGGTAATACTCCAAATTGGAGTGGGTTAGGATGATAAGTTAATAAAGAAAAGGATTTTTTTTTTTAAATAGAAGGCTCAAAAGGGGTAACTATGGATATTAAATAATAGGGATGGCTAGAAAGGCTCAAACGGGTCAAAAATGGCCTTCCATCATCTTTTAGGACTCTAAATAATCTTCCATATCTACTAATTAAGTGGACATTTAGATGCGAAGAACACACACTTTTTTTTTTTTTTTTTTTTAAAGGATTGACTCAAAGAAAATCTAGAGATCATGTATGAAATAATAAACTGCTAAGCTACATGAAGAATGGGCAAAAAGGGTTACTCTCCAAGAAAAATTAATAGGCTCAAAAACTCACTTGGAATTTATTATGACATGTGCATTCTTTCAAGCAACTCATATTTGTCCCCAACATCAACATGTAGAATAGTAAACATGGTGTAACATTACTCAAGACCAAAGATAATACAAATACTAAAATTCGAAGTCATCATATCATCCAATATCAAGAATTCACAAAAAAAAATTTTTTTTTTAAACATAATTATTTCCCCCCAACCTATTCTAAACATAAAAAGAAAACATACATGCAGAAAAATTAAAGAAAAATGAATTTTTTTTCTTTCTTCTTTTTTTTTTAAAAAAATGCGTTTCTAGAGTTATTACACTCCATATTCAGCCATATTCGACTTTAAAAACTTGAAAACATATATTTATAAAGGAGAAATTATCAGCTATTCCCTCCCCCCAACCAGAATGAAACATTGTCCTCAATGTTTTAAAGGAAAGAAGTAGAGATTAGAAGATATCACCTGGGCATTGCAATACAGAAGAAAATATTAACAAGTAGTTGCGACTGTGGCTCACATCTTCCTCTGGTTTTACGTCCAGAAACGGCTTGAACGCCCTCTATGGGTCGAGGATAGGCTTCCCATCCAGTTTTCTTACAAACTGGCAAACAGGGTCTTTTATAGTCAGATTCCCGAGACTATAGTTTGCACATTCTTTCTGGAATAACGGTCATAACTGGAGTATTGCATGTTGGACGTATCCACTGGGATGTATTTCAAGAGACAAAAGGATATCATCCAATGACTCCTTATTCAAGCCATCCCTAATGAATTGAATCTTATCTTCTCTATTATCAGACACTATTCCTAAAGAACATGATTTTTTTTTATTTCATATTATTCGGGCACACTTAAAAAATAATAATAATAATAATAGTTAAAGTTACAAAAATGTAATTAAAAAAAATTTAAATCAACAAAAAGAAACAGAAAAGAAAAAAAATTCAGGTCACTTCAATGTTTTGTGCTGTTTTCTTCACATGGTTGGTATTCGTGATATGACTTTACTTTTTTTACCATTAACTTTAAAAATTACATTATTCCTTGGATTCTTAAATTTAATGGCTCCATGTGAAAAAACAGTATGATCAGTAGATGGACCAGACCATCGAGAACGTAACTTACTTGGAGAAACGTGCCATTGAGAATTGAAAGAAAATACTTTCTAACCTGGTGTGAAAGATTTTCCAATGCTCCGCTTGTCACGGATGATTTTCATTCGCTTTATGTAGTCCTTAGCATTTTTGTTGTTACGAATCTCCTCTGGTTTTGCCAGTTGTATCCTCCTTTTTGAACCAAAAATGGGGTCAATGATGTCTGTGTTCTTTTGTTTGTAATCAGGAGAGGATGGGATGATTTCTGACAATATTTCTTCTTCCTCCAAGAATGTAGAATTCAAAGGGTCGAGTGAAGATTTGAGCTCAATTTCTAGTGGTGATTCTGATGATGGGATGAGATTTTCTTTTAATGGTGCCAATTGCTCTATCCTTGTCTTCCACTTATCAATGTCCATGCATGGCGATGAATCCAATAAGGCATTAACCTCATCAATTGATCTGTCAATATTAAAATCCAAACCAAAATGAGTTAAACATGTCAGTAGAGGGTCATCACTAAGGTTTAAAGGAAATGTGTGATCAATTAATTCATTAATTAAATCCACATCTACAATTTCATCATCAGTACTGTGAGGTTGTTTGGCAATGTTAAAAATATTTAGTTCCATGGTCATATTGCCAAATGACAACTGCATATTTCCAGTCCTGCATTGAATGTGAGCATCGGCAGTTGCCAAAAATGGACGACCCAAGATAATGGGGATATGCTTCCTTGAATCTTGCACTGGTTGAGTGTCAATTACAATGAAATCAACAGGAAAATAAAACTTATCTACCTGGATAAGCACGTCCTCCACAATACCACGTGGTATTTTCATAGATCGATCTGCAAGCTGTAACACTACTGGAGTTGGGTGTAATTCTCCCAATCCAAGTTTCATAAACACTGAGTAAGGCAGCTGATTAACACTAGCTCCTAAATCCAACAAAGCATTTTTAATTGTGTGGTTCCCTATACTACATGAAATAGTGGGGGAGCCTGGATCTTTGCATTTTAGAGGCATTTTATGTTGGAGTATAGAACTAATATTTTCTGTTAGAAAGGCCTTTTTCTGAACATGAATATTTCTCTTTTTAGTACAAAGGTCTTTAAGAAACTTGGCATATGATGGCACTTGTTTTACGGCTTCAAGTAAAGGGATGTTAACACTTACCTGTTTGAAGATTTCAAGAATCTCACCTGTGGATTTTCCTTTCTTCCCTTTAGCTAACCTCTGAGGAAATGGAGCTTTAGGAACATATTCTTGTGGGTTGGTTTCCTCTTTCTCCTCTGATGATGATTCCTCAATGTTCACAGTTACAATCTGAGTTGATTTTGGCATCTCCACTTTGTTGTCGATTTCTTTTCCTTTTCGCAAGGTCATCACTGCTTTGACCTCCTCATGCTGCTGTGGTGAACTTACTTCACTCACTCCTTTAGGGTTTGGCACTGGTTGACTTGGGAATTTGCCTTTCTCAACAGTCATTGCTAGGGTTTGAACTGAAGAGGCAAGTTGTCCCACCATTTTCTCAATATTAGAAATTGATTGGGCTTGTGAGTTGAAGCCTGCTCTCATCTCATTTCGTAATTCATCAATGGTGCGGTTTTGTTGCTCGATCTTGGAGTTAGTAAGATTTTTGACATTTTGGAATGTCTCCTCCCATGGTTTGGGTTGAGAATGGTTTGGATTCTGATTGTATGGTCTGAATGGTGGTTGAGAGGCTTGAGACATTTGAGGAATTGATTGCATTGGTGGAGGTGGAGCTGATGGTCCGTTTTATTGGAATTCTTGAGACCATGAAAAATTAGGGTGGTCTCTCCATCCAGGGTTATATGTGTTGGAGTAAGGGTTGTAGTTTGGTGGTTTTCTCATGACACCTATGGCATTGGCTTGATCTGAATATGAGTCATGGTCATGTGGCTCTGTTGATTTAGCGGTTGTCAAAGATGCTATTTGTCGAGCAAGGCCTTCGACCATCTCTTTGACTTCTTTAATTCCTGAGCTTGACTCACCAATGTTAACCTCATTCACTCCCTTAATTCTCCTGGTATTTCTGAGTGATCGACTCCGTTGTTGAGAATTATCCGATTGCCGCTGAAAAAATTCCCAAATCTCTGATGCACTTTTGGACATTAACTCTCCTCCACTGGTTGCCATTAGCCATTCTTGCATATGTGGCAATAATCCCTCCAAAAAATATTGGCATTGGTGCCATTTCTCGTACCCATGATGTGGACACTTCAAGAGTAGCCCATTAAATCGCTCCCATGCTTCAAAAAATTGCTCGTCGTCTCTTTGAGTAAACTCTGAAATTTCCCTGCGAATAGCATTGGTTTTATGAACTGGGAAATATTTATTTAAAAATTTAGTTACCATTTGTTCCCATGATGTAATGCTATTAGCAGGCATTGTATTAAACCATGAACGAGCTCTATCTTTTAATGAAAATGGGAATAATTTAAGTTTAACATCATCATCTGGAAAATTCTCATATTTAAAAGTTTGACAAATAGCATGAAAATCATTCAGATGATTATATAGGTCCTCATTTTCTAAGCCATAGAATGTGGGGAGACAGTTTAGCACACTAGGTTTTAATTCAAAACTCCTAGCAACTACATTTGGTTACCTTATGCATGATGTGCTCAAATTAGCTAAAGGACTAAAATAATCCTTAAATGGCCTCTCTTGTGGTTCTGGTTGCTGATGTTGCAAATCCATTTCAAATTTCTTTTGGAAAACAGTTTGTTTGTGTGTGCGAAGTGTTTTTTCTAAATTAAGGTCTAAAGGCTCAAGATTACGTGATAATGACCTTCGACCATGCATGCAAAGAACAAAATAAATGAAAATAAATGAAAATAAAACAAACAAAAATAAAGAGGAGAGAGAAATTACAATACTAACCTTGTGAAGTTGTTACACCCTTACAATGAATATACACTCAAGTGCTAAAAAGAAAATACCAGAAATAAATTAACTAAAAAAATAAAATAAAAAGATAAATTACAATGAAAAATAAAAAATTAAATTATAGGAATATAAAGAAGAGAAAAAGAAACAAAATTAAATTACAGAAAAAAAAATTACTTAAAAATTTTAATTCTATGGAATAATAAATTAACAGAATAAATAAAAATTACAAAGAAAAATAACTCAGAAATTAAATTATTGAAATTTAAAGAAATTTAAATTATCAGAATTAAATTACAGATTCACTTTTTTTTTAATTTTGTAATTTTTTTTATTTTTTTTATAATTTTTAAGGAATTAAAATGACAGGAATATTTGAAAATGTAACTGTTATAATAAAGCACTTGGGTATCCAGATCCGCATCAACATGCTCCATGGGCTAAATATTCCATATTAATACTAATTAAATCATAAGGGGGGATTCCACGCCTCATGAACCACTCTCTAATAAGTATGGTGCCAAGGGCTTATCGTGCCAAATAATAACAACCTTGTACTAGGGTCTTAGGTTTAACAGTACAGAACTAGACAAGGCTATTATTATTTGTCGACGAAAAGTCAAAACAACCACAAATATTAGAGGGGAAGAGAAAGTAAATTTACCAAATTAAGCCCATGGAACATGTTGAGACTTCACCTTCAACCCAAGCTTGAAAAGAAATTAGCTACTTATATTTTAACTAAGGATAAAAAAAGAAATTTTATTAAAATACAAAGAAACTACAAGAAGGAGAAGGAATTTCAGAAATCTAAGCTTAGAAATGAATTCAGGGGTGCCAAATTAGGGGGGGAGAGCCCCCTTTTTATAGATACATTGAGTGAATCGTGACCATCGGATTAAAAACAATTCGGATGCTCAGGATTGCGCCACGTCATCGATCATCATCAGCGATCAGATCAGTCAACCGTCAACAGTCAACATTTGTACAGTAACGCCGCCTGAATAGTAAATAATCTCATGTAAGCGCATGTACTGTACACCCGATTTCTACTCCAATGAGATGCTGCCACGTCATCGATCTACAGTACATAAGAAATTTAGTCCAATAAGATCATGACACATCATCGGTCAACGCCACGTCATCGGTCAATGCCACATAAGCAGTCAATCCACATAATTCGTCCAATCAGATACTGCCACGTCGTAGGTAGTTGCCACATCATCGGTCCGTATACATGAACAGTGTCGTGAACAGTATCGTGAACAGTACCGTACGTATTTTTTTTTTGATATATGCATCACTACATCTTAATTACCCATATAACTAGCTTTTATGTTAGACTATAGTTCCCTAAAATCAGGAAGGACTTTTATTAGGACGTAACGTAGGCTAGGGACATGGTTAACAAAGAAAGGAAAATAGGAAAACAAAATATATATGTTTGAGAAAAAAATTAAAGAACTTTTTACAGGATACATTTTGCTTATTTATTACTATTGTACATCTTTTTTTTCTTTTTTTTCCTTTTTTTTTGAATTTTTTTTATATGGCACAACTTTACTGAACAAAATAATTATTTATTTATTTTTTTTCTCTCCAACATGAATAGATGGATGGAACTTGTATGATATCGGATAATACTCCGATTTGGAGTGGGTCAGGATGATAAGTTAATAAAGAAAAAGGTTTTTTTTTTTAAATAAAAGGCTCAAAAGGGCTAACTATGGATATTAAATAATAGGGATGGTTAGAAAGGCTCAAACGGGTCAAAAATGGCCTTCCATCATCTTTTAGGATTCTAAATAATCTTCCATATCTACTAATTAAGTGGACATTTTAGATGCAGTAACACACATTTTTTTTTTAAAAGGGTTGACTCAAAGAAAATCTAGAGATCATGTATGAAATAATAAACTGCTAAGCTACATGAAGAAAGGGCAAAAAGGGTTACTCTCCAAGAAAAATTAATAGACTCAAAAATTCACTTGGAATTTATTATGACATGTGCATTCTTTCAAGCAACTCATATTTGTCTCCAACATCAACATGTAGAAAAGTAAACATGGTGTAACATTACTCAAGACCAAAGATAATACAAATACTAAAATTCGAAAATCATCATATCATCCAATATCAAGAATTCACAAAAAAAAATTTTTTTTTTTAACAGAATTATTTCCCCCCAACCTATTCTAAACATAAAAAGAAAACATACATGCAGAAAAATTAAAGAAAAAAGAATATTTTTTTCTTTTTTTTTTTTAAAGAAAGATGCCTTTCTAGAGTTACTACACTCCATATTCAGCCATCTTTGACTTTAAAAACTTGAAAATATATATTTATAAAGGGGAAATTATCAGCTATTCCCTCCCCCCAACCAGAACGAAACATTGTCCTCAATGTTTTAAAGGAAAGAAGTAGAGATTAGAAGATATCACCTGGGCATTGCAATACAGAAGAAAATATTAACAAGTAGTTGCGACTGTGGCTCACATCTTCCTCTGGTTTTACGTCCATAAATGGCTTGAACGCCCTCTATGGGTCGAGGATAGGCTTCCCATCCAATTTTCTTACAAACTGGCAAACAGGGTCTTTTATAGTCAGATTCCCGAGACTATAGTTTGCACATTCTTTCTGAAATAACGGTCATAACTGGAGTATTGCATGTTGGACGTATCCACTGGGATGCATTTCAAGAGACAAAAGGATATCATCCAATGACTCCTTATTCAAGCCATCCCTAATGAATTGAATCTTATCTTCTCTGTTATCAGACACTATTCCTAAAGAACATGATTTTTTTTATTGCATATTATTCTAGCACACTTATTCAAAAAAAAATATCAATAATAGTTAAACTTTACAAAAAAATAATTTAAAAATTAAATCACCGAAAATAGAAATAAAGAAAATTCAGGTCACTTCAATGTTTTGTGCTGTTTTCTTCACATGGTTGGTATTCGTGATATGACTTTACTTTTTTTACCATTAACTTTAAAAATTACATTATTCCTTGGATTCTTAAATTTAATGGCTCCATGTGAAAAAACAGTAAGATTAGTAGATGAACCAGACCATCGAGAACGTAACTTACTTGGAGAAACGTGCCATTGAGAATTGAAAGAAAATACTTTCTGACCTGGTGTGAAAGATTTTCTAATGCTCTGCTTGTCACGGAGGATTTTCATTTGCTTTCTCTAGTCCTTAGCATTTTTGTTGTTACGAATCTCCTCTGGTTTTGCCAGTTGTATCCTCCTTTTTGAACCAAAAATGGGGTCAATGATATCTGTGTTCTTTTGTTCGTAATCAGGAGAGGATGGGATGATTTCTGACAATATTTTTTCTTCCTCCAAGAATGTAGAATTCAAAGGGTCGAGTGAAGGTTTGAGCTCAATTTCTAGTGGTGATTCTGATGATGGGATGAGATTTTCTTTTAATGGTGCCAATTGCTTTATCCTTGTCTTCCACTTATCAATGTCCATGCATGGCGATGAATCCAATAAGGCATTAACCTCATCAATTGATCTGTCAATATTAAAATCCAAACCAAAGTGAGTTAAACATGTCAGTAAAGGGTCATCACTAAGGTTGAAAGGAAATGTGTGATCAATTAATTCATCAATTAAATCCACATCTACAATTTCATCATCAGTACTGTGAGGTTGTTTGGCAATGTTAAAAATATTTAGTTCCATGGTCATATTGCCAAATGACAACTGCATATTTCCAGTCCTGCATTGAATGTGAGCATCGGCAGTTGCCAAAAATGGACGACCCAAGATAATGGGGATATGCTTCCTTGAATCTTGCACTGGTTGAGTGTCAATTACAATGAAATCAATAGGAAAATAAAACTTATCTACCTGGATAAGCACGTCCTCCACAATACCACGTGGTATTTTCATAGATCAATCTGCAAGCTGTAACACCACTGGAGTTGGGTGTAATTCTCCCAATCCAAGTTTCGTAAACACTGAGTAAGGCAGCAGATTAACACTAGCTCCTAAATCCAACAAAGCATTTTCAATTGTGTGGTTCCCTATACTACATGAAATAGTGGGGGAGCCTGGATCTTTGCATTTTAGAGGCATTTTATGTTGGAGTATAGAACTAATATTTTCTGTTAGAAAGGCCTTTTTCTGAACATGAATATTTCTCTTTTTAGTACAAAGGTCTTTAAGAAACTTGGCATATGATGGCACTTGTTTTACGGCTTCAAGTAAAGGGATGTTAACACTTACCTGTTTGAAGATTTCAAGAATCTCACCTGTGGATTTTCCTTTCTTCCCTTTAGCTAACCTCTGAGGAAATGGAGCTTTAGGAACATATTCTCGTGGGTTGGTTTCCTCTTTCTCCTCTGATGATGATTCTTCAGTATTCACAGGTACAATCTGAGTTGATTTTGGCATCTCCACTTTGTTGTCGACTTCTTTCCCTTTTCGTAAGGTCATCACTGCTTTGACCTCTCCATGCTGCTGTGGTGAACTAGAACTTACTTCATTCACTGCTTTAGGATTGGGTACTAGTTGACTTGGGAATTTGCCTTTTTCAACGGTCATGGCCAAAGTTTGAACTGAAGAGGCAAGTTGTCCCACCATTTTCTCAAGGTTAGAAATTGATTGGGTCTGTAAGTTAAAGCCCGTTCTCATCTCATTTCGTAACTCATCAATGGTGCGGTTCTGCTGCTCGATCTTGGAGTTAGTAAGATTTCTGAAATTTTGGGATGTATCCTCCCATGGTTTAGGTTGAGAATGGTTTGGGTTCTGATTGTATGGTCTGAATGGTGGTTGAGAGGCTTAAGACATTTGAGGAACTGATTGCATTGGTGGAGGTGGAGCTGATGGTCCGTTTTGTTGGAATTCTTGAGACCATGAAAAATTAGGGTGGTCTCTCCATCCAGGGTTATATGTGTTGGAGTAAGGGTTGTAGTTTTGTGGTTTTCTTATGATACCTATGGAATTGGCTTGATCTGAATATTAGTCATGGTCATGTGGCTCTGTTGATTTAGCGGTTGTCAAAGATGCTATTTGTCGAGTAAGGCCTTCGACCATCTCTTTGACTTCTTTAATTCCTGAGCTTGACTCACCAATGTTAACCTCATTCACTCCCTTAATTCTCCTGGTATTTCTGAGTGATCGACTCCGTTGTTGAAAATTATCCGATTGCCGCTGAAAAAATTCCCAAATCTCTGATGCACTTTTGGACATTAACTCTCCTCCACTGGTTGCCATTAGCCATTCTTGCATATGTGCCAATAATCCCTCCAAAAAATATTGGCATTGGTGCCATTTCTCGTACCCATGATGTGGACACTTCAAGAGTAGCCCATTAAATCGCTCCCATGCTTCAAAAAATTGCTCGTCGTCTCTTTGAGTAAACTCTGAAATTTCCCTGCGAATAGCATTGGTTTTATGAACTGGGAAATATTTATTTAAAAATTTAGTTACCATTTGTTCCCATGATGTAATGCTATTAGCAGGCATTGTATTAAACCATGAACGAGCTCTATCTTTTAATGAAAATGGGAATAATCTAAGTTTAACATGATCGTCTGAAAAATTCTCATATTTAAAAGTTTGACAAATAGCATGAAAATCATTCAGATGATTATATAGGTCCTCATTTTCTAAGCCATAGAATGTGGGGAGACAATTTAGCACACTATGTTTTAATTCAAAACTCCTAGCAGCTACATTTGGGTACCTTATGCATGATGTGCTCAAATTAGCTAAAGGACTAAAATAATCCTTAAATGGCCTCTCTTGTGGTTCTGGTTGCTGATGTTGCAAATCCATTTCAAGTTTCTTTTGGAAAACAGTTTGTTTGTGTGTGCGAAGTGTTTTTTCTAAATTAAGGTCTAAAGGCTCAAGATTACGTGATAATGACCTTCGACCATGCATGCAAAGAACAAAATAAATGAAAATAACACAAACAAAAATAAAGAGGAGAGAGAAATTACAATACTAACCTTGTGAAGTTGTTACACCCTTACAATGAATATCTGTTTCAAGTCTTTAAAAATAAAATACCAGAAATAAATTAACTAAAAAAAATAAAATAAAAAGATAAATTACAATGAAAAATAAAAAATTAAATTACAGGAATATAAAGAAGAGAAAAAGAAACAAAATTAAATTACAGAAAAAAAAATTACTTAAAAAAAATTTAATTCTATGGAATAATAAATTAACAGAATAAATAAAAATTACAAAGAAAAATAACTCAGAAATTAAATTATTGAAATTTAAAGAAATTTAAATTACCAGAATTAAATTACAGATTCACTTTTTTTTTAATTTTGTAATTTTTTTTAATTTTTTTTATAATTTTTAAGGAAAGCAAAAAAAAATTACTTAAAAAAACTAATTCTATGAATTAATTCTACGAATAAATTAAAATAAATTACAAGATAAACAAAACAAATTACAAAGAAAAGTAAAGCAAAAATTAAAGTACAGAAAATTAAAGAAATCACACAATAAAATTAAATTGTAAAAATTTAAATTACTGAAATTAAATTACAGAAAATTTAAATTACAGAAATTAAATTGCAAAAATTTAAATTACAAAAATTAAATTATAGAATTATTTTGTTATAAGGAAAAATACAAGAAAACAAAAAAAAATTAATTCAACAAATTAAAATAACATACCTCCCCGGCAACGGCGCCAAAAACTTGTTGTGCAAATTTTAATGAACTCGCAAGCGCACGAATCTATTGTAGAATAGATTAATGGTGACGAGTGTCGATCCCACGAAGAGGTTGATTTTAATTATATGCCGAATTAATTTTCTTTTAATGGAAACAATTATGGTAATTTTATTCTAAATTGTGAATTAAAATGACAGGAATAATTGAAAATGTAACTGTTATAATAAAGCACTTGGGTATCCGGATCCGCATCAACATGCTCCATGGGCTAGATATTCCATATTAATACCAATTAAATCATAAGGGGGGATTCCACGCCTCATGAACCACTCTCTAATAAGTATGGTGCCAAGGGCTTATCGTGCCAAATAATAACAACATTGTACTAGGGTGCCGATTTAACCAGGGCTGTAACTAGACAAGACTATTATTATTTGTCGACGAAAAGTCAAAACAACCACAAATATTAGAGGGGAAGAGAAAGTAAATTTACCAAATTAAGCCCATGGAACATGTTGATGCGGATCCGGATACCCAAGTAATTTAGGAGGTTGATTTTAATTATGTGTCGAATTAATTTTCTTTTAATGGAAACAATTAAATTATGGTGATTTTATCCTAAATTATGAATTAAAATAACGGGAATAATTAAGAATGAAACTTATTATAATAAAGCACTTGGGTATCCGGATCCGCATCAACATGCTCCATGGGCTAAATATTCCATATTAATACCAATTAAATCATAAGGGGGGATTCCACACCTCATGAACCACTCTCCAATAAGTATGGTGCCAAGGGCTTATCGTGCCAAATAATAATAACCTTGTACTAGGGTGTCTTAGGTTAACTGAGGTCTGAACTAGACAAGACTATTATTATTTGTCGACGAAAAGTCAAAACAATCACAAATATTAGAGGGAAAGAGAAAGTAAATTTACCAAATTAAGCCCATGGAACATGTTGAGACTTCACCTTCAACCCAAGCTCAAAAGAAATTAGCCACTCATATTTTAACTAAGGATAAAAAAGGAAATTTTATTAAAATACAAAGAAACTACAAGAAGGAGAAGGAATTTCAGAAATCTAAGCTTAGAAATGAATTCAGGAGTGCCAAATTAGGGAGGAAGAGCCCCCTTTTTATAGATACATTGAGTGAATCGTGACCATCGGATTAAAAATAATTCGGATGCTCAGGATTGCGCCACGTCATCAGTCAACAGTCAACCGTCAACAGTCAACATTTATACGAAGAACGCACCTGAATAGTAAATAATCCCATGTAAGCGCATGTACTGTACACTCGATTTCTACTCTAATGAGATGCTGCCACGTCATCGATGTACAGTACATAAGAAATTTAGTCCAATAAGATCATGACACATCATCGGTCAACGCCACGTCATCGGTCAATGCCACATAAGCAGTCAATCCACATAATTCGTCCAATCAGATACTGCCACATCGTAGGTAGTTGCCACATCATCGGTCCGTATACATGAACAGTGTCGTGAACAGTGTCGTGAACAGTACCGTACGTATGAACAGTACCGTATATGTAAACAGTAACCTTTTCCTTTAATGCTCTTCTTAAGGTTTTCGACCGTCCTGAGTCCAAATATGACGTCCGTTTTGCTGTCTAATCACTCGTTTATTGTAAAACGATTATGATACCCCTAAAATACATAAAATACACAATTATAATAAAACACATGTAATTAAATAACAAAATACTTAAATAATTAAAAGTAGCAATGTTAGTGAGATTTAAAGTGTAAAATGACGATTTTCTCCTTTATAAATATACACTTTCTAACACACAACAATAGCCTTTTCCGTTCTTTCTCACTCCCTTAACTTCTCGAACAGCAACCATCATCAACATGTTGTAAAAGAGCGTCCCTTCAGTCACTTCAGCTTCATCCTTCTTTTCATTGATCAAAATATCTATTATTATTAACTTTCCCCACTCATCACCTTTGCTTGCAATAGCTTCTCTGCATTTCTTCAGTATGTTCAAGCAATCATCAACAAATGCATGAAAAATCATCTGCCAAGGAAGTGTTCATCACCAATTCATCATAATTATATAGAAGACTATGAAAAATCAACAATTCACCATTTAATTAGAAGACTATGAAAAATCAACTGCCATGGAAAGCCACCCATATTCTCACCATTAAAGAGACGGGAGACTTAAACTTAGGTCCATAATTTATTCTTATATCTGACATTGTGTCTTTAATGTTCAAAGATAAATTAATGCGACTTTTGACATACAAAATTCATTCCTAACTTATTTGCGAACACATTGCATACATTACATTAGGCTATTATTATGCAAATTTTATTGAACTCCTAAGTGTATGAATATATTATTGAATAGATTAATGGTGACGAGTGTTGATCCCACGAAGAGGTAAATTTTAATTATGTGTTGAATTAATTTTCTAAGTAGATGGTTGAAAATATAGTGAAAGTGATTTATGTTATCCTAAAATTTAAATTGGAATAGCGGAAAATAAATCAAAATGATAACTGTTAAATTAAAACACTCGGGTATCTAAATCTGCATCAACATGTACCATAAGCTTAATTTTTCTTATTAGTACTAATTTAATCATGAAGAAGATATCCACTCTTCATGAAACACGCTCTAGTTAATATGGTACTAAAAGCTTATCGTGCCAAACAGTAATAATAAAGTTATTATTGTCTGTCAATGAAAAATCAAAACATCTACAGAAATTAGAGGGGAAGTGAAAATAAATTTATCAAATTTAGCCCATGGAACATCGTGAGACTTTACCTTCAATCCAAGCTTAAAATAAAATTAGCTACTTATATTTGAATTAGAGGTAAAATAGGAATTTTACTAAAATATGTGGAAAATATAAGATGGAAAAGGAATTATAGAAAATAGAGACTAAAAATGGATTCAAGGGTGTCAAATTAGAGAGAGAGCCATTCTTTTATAAATATAATGAGTAAATCATGGCCATCAGATTAAAACAATTTAGACACACAGGATTGCGCTACATGGCAACTTTCAATTAGATTAAACACATTATCAAAGCTATTATCTCTTGTATATGCATGTACAGTATGCATGTTTTTTCTGATCTACTAACATATTGTCACGTCATCGATCAACAGTGCATAAGCATTTTAATCCAATAAGATTGTGACACCTTATCAATCAAGTCGCGTTATCAGTCAATACCATATAATCATTCAATGCTGCATCATTCCTCCAATCAAATACTATCATGTCATTTTTCTATGCCATATCGTCGATCAATGCCACGTCATCGATCAATGCTACATCATCGTACAGTATTTATGATCGGTGTCATGAGTAGTACTATCAATAATACTATATATGTGAGAAGTACCATACATGTGTATAATGATATTTATACTTTATGCGTTGCCTAAGGTTTTTCACCATTCTGAGTTTAGATTTATTATTTGTTTTGTCATCTGATGTCTCGTTTATTATGAAATGACTATGATGCTCTTAAAACACATAAAATACTTAATTATAATAAAACACACATAATTAAAATCACAAGAAACTTAAATATATAAAAACAAAAATGTTAGTGAAATTTAGAGTATAAAATGACAATTTTCTCCTTTATAAATATATATTTTCTAACATACAATAGCCATTAGTGAACTTATAATAGTAAAAGAGCATTAAAAAAATACGGTTTTTTTGTTACAGTTTATCATTAATCATTAAGATGTAATGAGTAGTTAAATAAAATTAGAATCTAAGTGATAAAAATAATAGATAATAAAGATAGAAATGCTTTTCCCTAACAAAGGCTATGAAAAATAACATGCCCTACAAGTGATGATGCACTGACCACAATTAGTAGAGTACTAAAGCATATTATAGCAAGCAACTATTCAAATGCAATTATCATTCTTTCAGCTATTATAGTAAGCAAATATTCAAAGGCAATTATCATTCTTTCAGTAGTGTAATAATATTAAAGCTTATCTTAAAGAAAAAGGCATCAGGTAAATGGATGGACTGAAACATATCACTTGCTATGAATTTCAAGTTCTCAGTGTTAAGCAAGGTAGGAACAATGTGTGGGTGATCAAGCACCATGCTTTATGCTTAGAAATGCCTCAGATACGATGGCAAAAGATCTAGTGCCTCTACAAACATCAACCAACAAACCTAATCTTTGGAAAATTAGCTTATAGTGTTAAACAATCAAGTTTGCAATTTAAGAATCATAAGCCATTACTTCATTGAACAAGTTGCTAAATAATTAGCAATTTTTCAACATAATCCCAAAAGTTCAGTCCATTACGAGCAGTTTCAAATGTAGCAAGCTCATCATTTTGTGTAAGCTAATGACTCAAAAAATAGCATGGATTTACAAAAATTAGGTTAGTCAATGCCAAAACGAGTGGTAACTAACAATAAGACTTGTCTTTGAGGAACATCTTTAAAGATGATATGAGAACGTATGCTTCTTCTTCTTCTTTGAGTTCTTGAACTCTTGTTGTAAAAAAGAAGCTTGAGCGAACTAACAAGTGCATTAGCCTAAAAAAGATCATATACTTTGATAGGGTGAATCTCAAGTGCTATAACCAACTCAGAGAAAGTGATGGGTCGTCCATGTTTGTGAATTATGTCTGAAAATAGCACATCTTCAAGATATTAAGCTCACGTACTTATATATGAGCTTAAATAAATGACTCTTAGCACAAAGCAACTCTCTTGCTCCCTTATCTTGATTTGGTTCTATACTTCAATAACGATTCCTTTTTTTTTTTACCTATGGTAAATTTAAAAATTTAGAGATTCCTATGTCAAAAAGTCAGTGCCTCACTAAAAAAGGCAAAAAAAAAAAAAATAAAAGAAGACAAAAAAATAAAGAAAGAAAGAAAAGAAGAGAAAGAGACTAAATAGAACTGTTATGACCCCTCCATTCTTTCTTGTGGACTTTTCTAATGTGCATTTTTATATATACTTATAACTATTCAAGGTAATACACTAGCATGTGTACAAAAACAAAATGACAACAAAGTATGAAATTGAAAAATTCAATGGGAATAATTTCTCGCTATAGAAAATAAAGTTGAAGGCTATATTGAGGAAAAAGAATTATTTAGTTATAATTAGGGAAAGGCTTGCAGAAATCACTAATGACAAGTGGACCGAGATGGACGGCAATGCAATTGCTAATCTACACTGAGCACTTATAGATGAGGTATTATCCATTGTAGCAAAGAAAAAAATAGCAAAAGAAATATGGGATACTCTCATAAGGTTGTATAAGGCTAAGTCACTGCATAACAATATCTTCTAAAAGAGAAAACTCTATACTCTTCAAATGGTGGAATCTATAACAGTGGCTAACTATAACAACACTTTAAGAACTCTATTTTCATAACTCACAACACTGGGTTATAAAATAGAGGAAAATGAAAGTGTGGAGCTTTTACTTTAGAGTCTACTAGATTCGTATGATCAACTCATCATCAATATGACAAGTAACAACCAAGTAGATAACTTAGTCTTCAATGATGTTGCAGTCTTTATATTAAATGAGGAGAGCAAACAAAAAAGTAAGGAAGATAGACAAGCGAGTTCATAATAGGCATAAGTGTTATTGGTGACGAGAGGGAGATCAATGGAACATGACCCGAGTAAGAGTCAAAATAATGGTCGATCAAAATCAAATAGTAAGAAGAACGTCAAGTGCTACAGCTATGGTAAGAAATGGCACATCAAGAAAAAGTTTTACAATAAGCAGAAGAGAAGAGAAGGTAAAGATCTTGAGTCATCAAATGCTCAGGAGTGTGTAATAAATACCTTAGACGATTGAGAAATCCTCTACAACGAAGCATCGATAGTTATAAAAGGCAAAAACAGTTATCTAATGTCTGACTTATAGACTTAAGAGTAACTTAGTGTATGCCTTCTCGAAAAGAATAATTCCACACATATAAATCTATCTCAAGAAGATTTGTATACATGAGTGATGATCATGTCTTGGAGATTAAAAATATTAGTACTATCAAAATTAAAATATTTAATAGTATGGTTCGTACAATTGAGAAATTACGACATATCAAAGGCTTGAAAAAGAATCTATTATCTTTAGGATAAATAAATAATCATGGGTGTAAAACTCACATAGAGAATAAGATTATAAAGTTTTCTAAAGGTGCTAATATCAGTACTAATCTATTCGTATGTCACATCAAATAGAAAAGAGTCAACAATGATGTGACATTTTGGACTTGGCCACATGTCAGAACAAGGCTTGAAGATTCTCTCTGAACGAAAGTTACTTCTGGGCTTAAATCGATAAACTTACCATTTTATAAACATTGTGTTACAAGTTCGCAGCATAGCTTTCGGTAGATCCACTTTTAGAAGTAAGTACATTCTAAAATTAGTACATTATAATGTTTGGGAATCATTAGATATATTTATAGGAGATGTAAAGTACTTGGTGACTTTTATTGATGATTATTCTAGAAGACGTTGGGCTCATCAAATTAAGAAAAAGTCAGATGTGTTTCCAATGTTTAAACAGTACAAATTGAGAGTAGAACTTAAATCCAAAAAAAAGGATCAAGTGCTTAAGGATAGATAATGGTGAAGAGTATACAGATGGCGAGTTTCTTGTTTTCTATAATCAAGAAGATATTTAGAGACAGTTTACGATAGTATACACTCTTCAACAAAATAGAGTGGCAGAACAGATGAACAAGACTCTTATAAAAAGAATAAAGCTATATTAAGAACTACGAGTCTAACTATCTTATTTTAGACAGAAGCAACTAAAAGTACTAGTTATGTGATTAATTAGTCTCTATCAACTGCAATTAATTTGAAAACTCCAATGAAGATGTGGACTAGAAAGCCAACAAATTATTCTCACCTATATGCATTTAGATGTCCTGTGTGCCTAATGTCGCGAGACGAGTTTCTTATACAATAAGCCCGTGCAGCACTTAGACGACTTCCTAGCATTTATGTAACTAAGTAAGCCTAGAACTCTTCTCAATTTAACCTAAGTGATAATGCTTACAGATAAGCTAGAGAGAAATGAACAATTATAACCAAATATAAATTATATTACACTCAAAGAGTAATTTACATAAAGTTTTGTACAAGAGAGCTTGAGAGCTTGTGCGTGGGATGTGTGTGTGTGTGTGCTGGAAATGCTTGAGTGTGTGTGGAGGTGTTGTCCAAAATAAGAGGGCTCACCCCTATTTATAGGTGTTGGTGGATAAAGATGTAAATGACTAAGTTTAGAGAATTCTAGTCCTTGGGCAATTATAAAAAAACCTAGAACTCAAACCAGGTTAGGCTTATTGTTAAGAGCACCACATTTGTCTTAGTTGTATAGGTAGCCCATTGCTAAGTGCATCCCACTTCTAAGCACAACATGTCTTAAGGGCTAAGCAAACCCTGCTTCTAAGCACACTCCAGTTCTAGACAGATTTTTGCTAAATGAGCCCGTAGAAGTGCAATTAGCCTCTATTTACTGAAGATTTGAACTGCTCGTGACATCAGGCACAAACAATAGAAGATTTCTGCGTTTTGTGATAGTTAGAGTGCTTTGGATATTGCAAAGAATATAACTTTTCATTATAGAACAAAGCACATAAGAGTTCAGTATTACTTCATTTGTGAAGTAGTGAAAAATTAAAATGTGGATTGGCAGAAAATCCATACCAAGGAGAACTTAGCAGATGTTTTAACCAAGTCGATCAATATTGATGAGTTTATATAGAGTAGATCCTCTTCTGGCCTAACAAAAACGTGAGCAACATGACAACATCGAAGTAGAAAGAATGGTGTGGAGATTGATTGGTTCCCAATCAAATCTCTAAGTTAAAGAATGTCAAAAAATTAGTGTCCCACCGGAAAAGACAAAGAAAAAAATAAAAGAAGATAAAAGAAAATGAAAAAAGAAAGAAAAGAAGAAGGAAAAAATAAAAGGAAAAACGGCAGCCGCGTGAAGGAAAACAAATAAAATAACATATTACGTGCACAATAGCCAAATTTCAGCTATATAAAGAGCGACATTTCCTCATTTATAAATCATCCAATTCTTTAATTTCTTTTCTTATTTAAAGAATTTTTAAAGAGTTTAATGATTTAAGAGTTTGGGTGTATTAGGGTTTTAAATAGTAAGTTAAAATATCACAATACTTATAACTTCTTTTCATTAATATAATTATTCACTACTGTTTTCGCCCGTAGACGTAAACTAAAAGTTGAACCACATAAATTTTTATGTCCTAGTATGATTTTATTATTTTATTATTTTTTAATTTCACTTTAGTTGTGTTTTTACTTTATTCAATCAATTTTCCAACATCGTTGAGCACATGATCAGAAAATAACTTCCAAAAGTTTGTTGTAATTTTTAAAGCGGGCGCTGAATCATTTTTATAAGTACATCCAAGCATCAAATCCCAATTTCGGTCTTGTATTTTCAATTTAAGTGTCAAGTCACGTTCAATAGTCATCAATACGACAAAAAGCTGCTTGATCTTGCAAGTAAGTGGAAATTATTTATTGAGAATCTATGCATACGTACTCGTTTCGGCGTCCTGCATCCCACTGAAACTCACGCAAGTAACTAGCCACACATGGCTTATTGATTTGGTGACAGCAAACTTCTTGCTTCATTAAGATCCCCACCCGCATGCTTCATTAATATAAAATAAGTAATTTTGGGGAGCTGCTTTATTTTAGCTGATTGAAAGCAAAGGCAGGGCGTGAGAATTAAATTAAAAAAAAAAGGAAGCCAAAACAGAGAAAGAAGAGAAAGAAACCGAGAGCAAACAAAAGGAAACGGAAGAGAAATAGAAAAGTGAAGAAAGAAACCGAGAGAAAAGAGAAGAAAAGAAAAGTAAAAAATAAAACAAAATAAAACCTGAAGTGATGAAAGGCAAAGGAAGGAAAAAACTTAAGACAACAACGGTATTATGGCTAGACAGGGAGAAAGAATTATTAAATACAGAGAGTCTAGACAATATTACAACGAATAGATGTAATGTGTTGTTGAGATCCAAAGATTGAAATAAGAGAATGGTTTGTTAATTAATCCGGAACTGATGGGAAAAGGGACCAAAAGCTGAATGGCAAACAACAGCGAACACCGCTAGGAACTGACAAGCAAGTTTATTTGAGATCAAAGGTAGCAAACAATGAAAGGGCTTATTTGATTTAGAATTAATGAATGGAAAAAGAAAATTTTGATTTGATGGGGAAATTAAAAACGATTTCAAGGAGTGGGGAGCGGCTGAAGAATAATGCTTTGCCAAAAGTTTAATTAAAGACATTCTCTGCAACTTCAACAAGTCAAGAATTGCATTTGATAATTCTTGTCTTTGAGTTTAATCTAACACGAAGAAAGAATAACACAAACATAGCAAACTAAAGAAATGTGCGCATAAACATTAGTTGTGGCAGACAGCCAACGCATACAACTAAATTCAAAATGATTCGTCATATTCTTTTTTCAATTTTCTTTAAAGAAAAAGACGCGTAAACCTATGGCTTGTTTAATTAAAATGTACACATAAACCCTCCAGGTTTAGAAAATGCTTACCAAGAAATGATAAAAAAAAATTCGGACAGATTCGGCCCAAGGCCCCAGAACAAAATTAAGAACAAAGACTCACAAAATATAAAATTTAAGATTTTACTAAATTACAACTATTATAATTTAATAATTTTTTAAAATTTATTATAATAAATTTAGTTATTGACCTTTAAGAAAGGTTGAGCTTTATAATATAAATAATATGTGTGTGTGAGAAAAAGGCTTCATAATATATTAAAAAAATTCAAATTGAAAAAATGCTGCAAAATCAAAATTAAAAAGCAAAAAAGCCTAGACCCTAAATTGTGTTTGTGCCTCCCCTCACTGCTCTGTCACAGCCAAAGCAGCAGCGGCAGTGTGACACGAATCACACTCACCTATCCATACCAAGATAAGCAACAACCAACACCAATAGCCGTCAGCAGCTGCACCTTCATTGCCTCACACCCAATCAACAATTACAACCACCACCGCTCGTAGCCACGAAAGCCCGCACACGATGCAGCAGCGACCTAGAAGCACCAACGCGCAACGCCTTGACGCAGTGGCAACACAGCAGCACCAGCCGCGGGATGCCACGATGCAGCCGCAGCCACTCGAACACGCGAGGCAGCAGCTAGCCCCCACACGACCCAAAGTCCTAAACCAGCAAACCATCACTTAGTCCACCTCAAGTAAGCTTCAAATTTTTTTTTTTTTAATTGTAGACATTCTGAGAAATTATTGAACGATTTCAAATATGTGTCGAATATATGTCGAATTATTGAAGAAATTCTGTATTGTAGAATATTGTGAGATAATGGTTTAGAAAATGTTGTGTATTGTTAGGAAAATGTTATGAAATTATGATGTAGAAAATATTGTGTATTGTTAGAAAAATATGATGAGATTATGGTGTGCAAAATATTCTGTACTGTTGGGAATTCTTCTGTATTATAGAACCTTTTTATATGACATTGGAGCTTAGAACAAGGTGACAGGTTTGGTGGTATAATTACATTAATTTAATATCTTACCTCCTTTACTTTTGTATAGTATTATAATAGATAAAGCTTGTGAATCTTCTAATTTGCCTTTGGATCCATCTGCCGATTCAAAAAAATGTTCAAAAAGAACACGGAGAGAAAACATATACGTTAGATTAATTTGTTTCCATTATTAGTATTTATAATTTAGAATTGTATTGTTTATATTTTATGTATTGAACTAATGTGTATTGCATGATCAGTTTTAATTTAAATTTTTTAATTTTTATTAAAAAAATTAAAAAATTTATGAAAGCCCAAACTTAACCCAGACCCAATCCAGGGCTTCAGCTTAATGACAATAATATCGGCTCGGCCCATGTTCATAAATTACCATAATCAAAACCCTTGATTCAACATCAAGTCACTGGGGACTCAAACGAGGGGAAAATATTAATTAGTGCTGTCACTGCTGTAAAGCAAAGCTGCAGATCACAATGAAAATAGACTCAATACCTGCGTGCAATCTTTTAATATTTCAACCGCTGGAATTTGAGCTGTAAACTCAGCCCAAATGGAGCATAGAAAGATCTAGATCACCCGAAGAGCAAAGCACTTCTTTAGGAAGTTAATGACCTGGAGATTCCAACTCTTCGGGAAGCTAATTTCAATAATATCAGAATTACATAAGGATACTACAGTACAAAAGAGAGCATACGAGGTGGTTGCTTGATTCAGTGCCTTTTGTTCTCCCCCCCCCCCCCCCCTCCTTTTTCTACATTTTTCTTTATCTTTCTTATTTTGTTAAGCTGGGGTTGAGTGTTTGTTCTGTTTTGTCTTTTTCATTTTTTTTTTTTAATTAATGACTTATTGATACGAGTATTTACCAAAATCAAAACCCAAGAACTTCTTTAATGGAAAATAGAAACACAATCAAAATTTTCTCCTCTTCCCAATCCAAAAATGTGAGTTTACTATTGTGTTTAACACTTGATTGTTCTTTTTTTTTTAATTAGTCTCTAAGGTTTTGAGAAATAAAAATACCATAAGAGGAGTTTTTATAAGTCAAGCCTTTTAATACCCTTAACCATTAGGAAATATTAAAAAGGTATTTAATAAATTGATAAATGAAATAAAAATTAAAACACTCTTAAATATCATTAACCTAAAATAGTATATTCTATAAAATACTAATTAAACAAAATAATAATAAAAAGTATGGGTATTATAAATACTTTTCTAACGAGAACATGGGCTGTTGTGCAAGGATTCCACGTTGATTATTCTTGAATAATTCTAAACCAAACAACTTCAATTTGTCACAGATACCCATCAATGTTGTTAGTGCCAACCATTTTAGCATATGCATTCCACGATAAAAACATGTAAGTTTTGATGACATTGTTGATGCTAAAATCTGATCGAGCTTATTATTACGACTTGGATCTCTTATCAACTTGAACGTTCAAAGCCTTTTGCCTATAAATACAGAAAACAATGCCACGAGTGCCAGAATTTCCAGCGAGAATCCTGCGACACTTAAGAGATTTTATCCAGTGCTATAATAGATGTTGTAGCAATATGATCTTAATTGAAAAATAGTCAATACAATTAAGTGAGTTTAAACTCCTTTGTCATTAAGTACATCTTTGAGATTGACTTCCCTATTTGCATTTTTCAACTTAGTAAGTTCATTAGTTTTACTTATTATTTTATTTTACTTAGATTAATATTGCACTATTAGGATTGTTGTAACAATTTTAATAACATTAATCCCTATGCAAATAATCTTAAATACTCATTATTATATTATTTATTGTCTACACTTACACATTCACGCCTTATATCCGTAAGTAACCAATAGTTAACCAAGGTTAAAAAGTTCTTTAACCATTAGGAGACAAAAAAACTTATGAAGGTTAATTGGTGACACCAACTTAAAAGAGGTATATTAGCTTGGTTGGATCAATCAAAAGTGACCTATATCAGACAAAGGAATAGAAAAGTGCATATTTAGAGGCGTATGAAGTAGATGATGGATGAACAACTCCTACCTCTAGATTATGAGTAGACAATTTTCAGCGCATATCAACATTGTCAACTAGCTTATTCGCACATAAATATGTCACTAAGTTTTATAAACTAACAATTTTTGTAGATATCCGTAAATCTAAAAATAAAAAGATTTCAAGATTTATTGATGAAATTCATCCTAACATACACGATGAAGTTTACAAGCAATCTCACAACATATTGCCCAGTGCAATCTAACTTACCTTAAGGATAAAACATAACTTAACAAAAAGGATTTTGCAATCCTCCATCCTCATAGACTTTTGCAACATCGTAAAGAACAAAAGGACATAAAGAAAAAGCTACAACACAATGTAGTGAAACCCTTAAGATGAATCAATCTCATAATCAACCAGCTGCATGACCATGCATGATACCAACTACCAATCAAACACTAGTGACAATTATCCTATATCTAGATAAGACAAATGTTATAGATATAGAAAAACTAGTCATCATTTTAATCAATGTCGATGAAATTAGCTAGTAAAATTTGACCACTTATGAAGAATATGTTGAAAGAGTTAAAGACTACCTTGAAGAAAACTAATACATGGATAGAACAAATCTCGAGGAAACCATTTATAAAGATAATGAGGCATCATTAGTAATTAGAGGGTTGATGTATGCTCCAAAGAGATAAGAAGAAACTCAAAAACACGACATTTTAAAAATTAGATGTATAGTCAATCAATGAATCTGTGATCTTATCATCGATAATAAAAGTAACAAGAATATAATATCTAAGACTATGATTAGCAAGCTACAATTACCAAAACAACTATATCCTTTTCCGTATCTGATGGGTTAGATTAAAGATGTGGGTTAAACGAAGGTAAAAAAATAGTGTCATATTCCTTTCTCTTATCGATAGATGATGAGGTATTATATGATGTCATTGACATAAATATTTGTCATATATTACTTAGTCATCATTGACAATTCGATGTAAATACAAATCATAAAGGTAATAGAACACTTACACATTCTACAAAGACAACATAAAGATCATCCTTACCCCGATGAGACTACCGAAAGATCCAGCATATACAATAACCAAAACCAAAATTTGTCTACTTCTAAAGGAACTATTACTTTAAATATAGTACTAAATGCAATTCAATGCTTCTTATCTAAATTTAAAGATGTTATCCCTAAAAAGCTACCTTTCTACTTACTTCATTACAATTTATTCAACATCATATTAATGTTGTATTTGTGTCTAGTTTACCAAACTTGCCATACTATTGTAAGAGTTTCAAAAATATGATAATCTATAAGGGCAAGTCAAAGATCTCCTTAGAAAAGGTATAATTCGAGGAAGCATGAGTCATGTTGCAATCCTCACACTCTTAACTTCAAAAAAAGATAGAAATTGGAAAATGTGCATTTACAGTTATGCCATCAATAAGATTACAATACGATATCAATTTTTCATTCCTTAATTGGATGATATGCTCAATAGATTAGGAGGATCAAAATTATTTTTCAAGATTGATGAAGTAGGTAATATTAAATCCATATCCAACCAGGTGATGAGCAGACAACATTTAAAAATCATGAAAGGTTGTATAAATGGTAAGTGATGGCTTTTAGACTATCTAATACTTCAAGTACTTTTGTGAGAGTAATGAATTATGTTTTTTAACCATTCATTGGTAGATTTGTCATTGTGAACTTCAATGATATCCTCATCTACAATCATAGCAAGTAGAAATATATGTACCAATTGTGAAATGTTTTCAAAGCATTATGGCAACGGAAGTTGTACGCCAATTTAAAGAAATGTAGTTTATGATTGATGGCCTAAGTTTCTTAGGCTTTATAGTGGATTATAACAGAATCAAGGTTAATCAAAGAAATATGAGAGATATGCAGGAATGGCGAATGTTGAAATCAATCACCAAAGTTTGAAGTTTCCATTTATTGGTAACATTTTATTAGAGGTTTCTAAAGAATTTCAGTGCATTGCTGCATCCCTTACAAATTGTATAAAACAGAAGTAATTTATGTAGATCGATCAAACTGAAGAAAGTTTTGTATTTTTAAAAAAGAAATTAACCAGCTCCTTTGTTCTTGCACTTCAAACTTTGACAAGAATTTAAAGTTGATTATGATGCTTCAAAGAATAGGAATTTGAACCATTTTATAAAGAGGAAAAGAAAATAGCTTTCTTTAATGAAAAGGTAAGTGACACAAGACAAAAGTAGTCAACTTATGAGCAAAAACTATATGTAGTCGTTCGTATATTACAACAATGAGAGTTGTATCTTATACAAAAAGAGTTTGTCCTTAACACAAATCATAAAGCTCTCAAGTATCTTAATAATTCTTTAAACCAAATTAGATACATGCTTGGTGGATTGTTTGTATCAAAATTTCACCTTTTCTCTCAAGCACAAATGGGGACTACTAAATAAATTTATTGATACTTTAAGTCAATATTCTACTGTTAATTGCAATTTGAAGTGAAATAATTGGTGTTGATTACTGAAGGAGTTGTATGCAGAAGATAATGACTTCAAAGAAGCATAGTAGATGTGTACTATTGAAACCAGCAATAAGCATTAAATACAAGATGATTTTCTATTCCTTAAGGATTGTCTTTATGTTCGTCAAGGTTCTCTTAAGGAACATGTCATTCATGAGTTGCATGTTGGAGGTTTCGACAAACACATAGGAAGTTACAAAACTATTTCTATAACATTCGTTCCTTGTTTGTTGTTTATGATTGCCTATTTAATTGTTTGTCGTTTGTTTTTGTTAATCAATTTTAATTAGCACTATTTGAGATAAAGTATATTTTTTTATCTATTTATTTTCTTAAAAAATAAATTATTATAGAATATTATCTTTATCATATAATCATATAAGGTATTTTTATAAAAGAAAGAAGTTTTATAAAACATAAACTTTTTCTTATCTCCCTACGATTAAAAAACTTTAATCCTAATAGTTTTATAAAAACAAAGCATTATAGGATTTTCTTTCATGCAAGTTTGAAATAAATTTTGATATAATTATCTTTCTATAAGACATGTTCTCTAATCTTATATGTTTGATGATGAATGGATGCATTATTCTCCTTATCATGAATGACTAGATTGGCATTATTAGGCATGAGTGCTATAGTTTCATTACTATTTTTCCTTTAATTTTTGTTCAATTTTTGCATAAAAGTTTTCAAAACATTACATTAGACATTGCAAGGTTTTCAATGATATATTTTGTGCGAAGAGATTTTAAGTACTCAATTTGTTGTGAATTTTCAAAATTAGAATAGAGGTGCTAGAAAATTTTAATTTTTAGTAGTATGTCAAATTTTGTGATTTTTCTATCTATCCAAATGATCTCTGAAAATCATTTTGATTTTTCTTTTAATCTTCATTATGTCTACTTACTGTATATTTAATCTCATAAATTTTTTGTTAATTATAAAAATTATTAAAAATCTGTATGTTGGGCTATTACATTTCTAGAAATTGCTTTCTAGAATTGCAATTGCTGATGGTGAAATTAGATTAGGCCTTTAAAATGGACCATCAAATATAAAATTATGAATTCTCTGTGATTAAAGTTTATTTGATTAATTTTCATTGAGTTAGCATTAAGTTATGGCTATTTGAAATGCAGAGCACAAACTTAAAAATTTTTAGATAGGTACGTTGGTCTCTTAATATAATTCATTTAAAATAATTTTACATATTCAAAAATTCTAAAAGATTGGTATATTGTTTCTTGACCTTTTTGCTATTCTAAACCAAGTGATCTAATTTTTATGAGTTTTATTAACTAGTTTATGAATTTTCTAATTCAAGTATCTTTGTTTTGATTACTATTAGGCAATGTGGCTATGTGCATTTAAAATTCTCTTTACAATATGTTTCTGACTTTCATTCATTTTTTTTAAATTTTTATATGAAATGCTACATATTTTTATGATTTATTTTTGTAATTTTTACAATTTTTTGACATATAATTATCTTAATAAAAATCAGCTTGTATAGGATGATTAAGTTTAGACTAGCTTTGATAGTTTAGTACTTATGACTAGCTTGATTATATTGGTTTTATATCAAGGTTAAAATGGGCAATAATATTGATAAGTATATATCTTAATATTTTAGGACAAAGTGAGGTCGTGATTAAGATTACTGTTTTTTATTATTAAGCATTGAGTTAAGTAGATTCATACATATTATATTTTTTTACTACTAAACTACTTTTGATTCAAGGTATGTATTATGTTGAGAGAAAAATATATGAAACTAATTTATTTTAGTCTATTACAATATTATGTTAAATAAAATCATTTTTAATATTATTTATAACAAAACTTTATTTTTAAAATTTTATTTTATAAATTGTCTTAAAAATGAAAGTATTTAATAGATTGTTTTACGTGAAATACTTTGAAATAATTATTAATTATTTAAATGTAATTTATTTCAATTTACAAATAATTAAAAATTTAAGGATGATTTTAAATGTTTTGGCTCATTGTCCGTAGTAATATTATGTCGTTGTGTACCTAAATGATGTTATATGACTAAGTCACTGGGTCTACAGATGATATTATGTAGCATGAGCTAATTATCTTTTATGCCTTTAAAAAGCTATTATTATGCTTAAAGAATTTAAATGGTTTTATGTTGTAATTTATGTTTGCTAAATGATGATTTACAAAGTTAATTTCTTCTATTATTATGTATGTCTAAGAAATTTTATTCATTTATATTTTAATGATTTTTAAGATTATATACAAATTTACCTACCGATTTGATGGTTCATCCCTTGTTATCAAATTTTTACAAATAGAGTTAGATTATGTGAGCTCATGATCTTAGAAGAAAAAACAAGAGCTCTTTTTTTAGGAGATTAATATTACATTAGTAATTTAAGAACAATTTAGCTTCTTTTGTGATGACATTGCTTGAGAATATGTTATTTCAAATTTGTTTATAATTTTTTAAAGGTATAAAACATTCATTATTGGTTATTACTCTGTAAGATTTAGTGATAAGTATGATGAAATGTAATTTCAATTTAATTTGACTGTAGTATCTCATTAGTAGAATTGGAGTGTTACAATTTGATTGGTAGAAGCATGATATTTTTAGTTCTATCTTAGGTAAGATGTCAAAAGTTTCTTCAAGAGATATTATGCATGCCTAACTACAAAGGGATAGACTCATAATATTGGTCTCTGTATGCCACTTACTATTATGAATGCTTTACAAGAAGATTTATTAATGGATTTCATCTTAAACACAAAGAAGGTCTGACTTAATTTTTGTTGTTGCCAATTATTTTTCAAAAATAACACATTTCATTCTGTATAAAAAGACATCAGATGCATCTCATATCATGCAATTTTTCTTTTGAAAGATTATTTTTTTTACACGGATTACCAAAGACAATAATTTCTTATCACAACAATGAGTTTCTCGGTCATTGCTGGCACACATTATGGAAAATGCTAGAGACAAGTCTACAATATAGTAGTAAATCCCATCACAGACCAACGAAAAAACCAAAGTCACTAATCATACATTAGAGAACATCTTATGAAGTCTGGTCAAAGCTTGAGGTAATATGTAACACCCCAAATTCACCCAAGAAAAACTCAAGAGGAATTTATAATGAAATCTTATAAGATTCTTTTTTAAAAAAATAAATCCCGAATAAAATCACTGTTGTCCATGAACAAAACATATTCTCCAAAATCATAAATGAATCAATAATCCTTCAAAATAAAATCCAACTCTAAACAATAGTCTAAGCAGCTAAAATTAATCTTCTAAAAAATGCCAAAGTTTTCAGCTAACAAATCCTCTCTGCTAGACCAAAAGCCCACACTTCTAAAAAAAATCAATCTGCAAAAATGTTGGAGACGAGAGGTAAGCTATCAACTTGGTAAACAAAATCATGCACAAGGATTGTAACAAGAAAAGTATATATTCATCTTCAATAAATAATTACATACGAAATCTTTATCAATAAAATTTTTCTCTTACTAAATTTTTTTGCTCATGTCACATAGTGTCACCTGTATCTCTGGTGACCTGGTCAATAGTTCAATATATCACCTATACTCCCGGTGACCTGGCCAATAGTTCAATCAGGGTACTTTATCCAGCAATAATGGTCAATAGGTGCACACAATACAGCTAGCTGTTCAATAATATCAATAACGATAACTACGGACAATGAGTCAAAACTTAAAATAATTTTTAGTTTATCAATATCAATTACTCAATAATATTTTGATAAAATACTTGTAAGACATTAAATTGGCAAAGCTTTATCAATAGTTTTAAGGAAAACATTTTATAGAAAAATGAGCATTTATTTAAAATTAATTTAAAAAAACATTTTAAAATAGCTTCAAATCCATAACTTATAAATCCATTATGCATGAATTCACTTACCTCGATCCAATAAAATCAACAATAATTCCAATCATACAAGCTCACTCTTGGCCTATAATTATTAAGACAAAATTCTTATCAATATCTTATTCAATTCTAACTTAGATAGAAAAACCAAAAATTCCTAAACCATGTACTCTTACTTAACCACATTAATTCATTAACTATAATAGACCATCATACAAGAACTGATTTCTATTAAGCTATAACTATGTCAGAAAATCATAAATATCACAAAGAGCTATCATAACATGTTGATATCCAATACAAAACTGAAAATATTAGTCAAAGTTAATAATCATCGCTGAAGGCTGATTTTCTCCCAAAAACATCAAAACTGTCCAGTGACGATATATACCCAAGACTGCTGACTCAAAAATTCATAACTTTATTTATACTTATTCAAAAATAGCGATTCCAGTTTTAGAAATTAGATAACACAAAAATCAATCAGAATTAAAATTTACAAAACATTTACTGATGAAAAACTTCGCCCAAACCTACCTAAATATCAGCAGTCGCAATTCTGGAAAACAGATTCCAGGATTGCGGCAGCCTAGCTCCATGATTTTTAGTAGTTTTTATATAAATCCAAAAATTACTAAATTTGAAACAAAGAAAATAGACATATATGTATGCAACAATAAAAATTCCCAGAATTTTTAGAAGTCGTTTAGATTACGAAATAAATTATGGAAGTGTGAATTACTGCTGAAAATCGAAATTTGCCAGCATCAATGTTCTAACTTCGAAAAATCAAAACAATTTATATAAAATGATTTTTTGAATAAAAAATATACCGATAGAAAGATAAAGATGTCTAGTTTAATAATCTATAAAGTTTATGCATGAAACCTGATTAAATTAGCAGTAATCTCAAGTTTAATCTATACTGTTCATAGTTTCCAGAATATCATAAAAGTATTATTTCCACTCAAATACACATTAATTAATACATGATCATACGTATCATGATTCTTATAAATACAATCAGATATAAAATCATTCAATCAACACACACAAAAATCTCAATCAAAATCAAAGTTTAAAGGCTTATAAATTCATTCCTACCTTAAAAATAATACCAAACTCAAGAACGCCTTTAATGAAGAACAAGAACACAAATAAGATCTTCCTTTTTTCGTATTGAGAAAATATAGATTCACTCTCATGCGGCTGCTATATTGTTTTCTTTATTAGCCTTTAAGTTTTTAAAAAAAAAGAACGTAAATGAGGTTTTTATAGACTAATCCTTTTTAAAACCCTTAATCATTTAGGAAACCTTTTTAAAATAGGATATTTAATAAATAAATAAACAAACAAAAATTAATTAATAAAGTAAAAAAATAAAAAATAAAAACGGGTATTACATAATAGGAGAATGTTTTACCCAAAGCTAAGTTTGCCTACAATAATGTGCCGAATTGTTACAATGACAAATTGCATTTTGAGGTAGTTTACATATGCCCTTTATTGCATAATTTAGACTTGGTTTCTTTGCCAAAAATTCCTAGCATGAGCATTACTGCCCATCATTTAGTTGATAAAATAGCCAATAGATATAGAGAAGTAAAGAAGAAGTTGAAGGAATCTACTACCAAGTATATGGTTGTCTCTAACAAACACAAAAGGTTTCAATCATTTAAAGATGGAGATCTTGTAGTGGTTCATCTATGTAAAGAGCAAGTTCTGATAGGTGAATACCACAAACTCAAGAAAAAACTCAAATCCTTAAAAAAAAAAATCATTGATAATGCCTATATTATTGATCTATTAGAAACTTATACGATTCGAAGACATTCAATGTAAAGAGTTATATAAGTATTATGACCCTAAACATTTATCTTGAGCCACTTGCAGATGAGTTCTTTCTAAGAGGGGGAGAACCGATGCAACCACCAAATTAGACTAATTATGATGTTCTATATAGTTTATTTTGATGGATAGTTAAGCATATTTAACCATTTTGTGGTTAAGAATGAAACTCATCTATTTAAGATTTTATGGTCTATAATTGTTTCCTATAACTATAAATACCTCTTTGAGATTTTCTTATTAAATTTTTCTCTAATTTTTAGAGAATGCAAATTAGAGTGCATCTATCAGTTTAGTGCATCACATAAACCCTTTGTCAAAGAAGATCTAATCACCATACAATGATCAAACGTTTGGAATAAAATGATAATTTTTTACTTAACTATTGACAAATTGCATGATAAACAATTACTTATATGATAAGCTTGAAGAGAATTATTTTATTGCATGATAACCTCTCTTTCTCTTTAATGAAACTATCGATTACCATTCTATTAAACAACTCCAAAATTGGATTAAGAACATAAATACTTAATATATTTTCATTGAGGCAATTGTCAACCAATTGTAGCAGATACACCATGATAGTTTGAAAATGATCTCAGTACCCTAAAACTGGAATTTGCCAAAATTTTTGTCAATACCTCTAATAACTCATATAAAATTACTAAACTATCCTTATCTTAAAATACTTACACAACATAAACATAACATGGCCCAAATAAACACTCATATATGCTAGACTAGATTGAAATATATGAGCAAACCGAGCTTGGGAAGTGAAACTTGCCACAACTAAAAAAGAGAAGCCTGATTTATCGATGCATAATTGCTGACGAGAGCTAATCCTTTACTATAAAATTTTTAGAATCTAATTAGAATCTATTTATTTAGGTAAGTAATTCCTTATAGTTAGCTTTTTTTATAGTTAGGGAAAAATAAAAATAGGTTTTATATTGAAAAAATAGATTAAATTAGTTGTGGGTCTCTCATAACATATTAAAAAATAAATTTCCAGTTGTTTTGCTCCATACAAATGGTGAAATATGGATGGATTGTGTCGATTATAATTCAATCATATAAGGTCATGTAACGCATGATTAAGTTGTGTAAGGTCATGTAACATAGGATTCAAGGTTGTGTAATAAAAATAAGTTCATGTAATACACAACTCTTAATTGTATATGACATGACTTTTTATAAGATTATGCAACCTTCAACTATGTATTACAAGACCTCCACGACTTTTAATTGTGTATTACACGACCTTTATGTATTACATAAACTTTATGTATTACATGAAATACTTTATACATCCTCCATGAATATACATAATACATTTATTTTAATTTTTAAAGGAGTTAAAAACTACTAATTGCAAATTATTATTACTCCTAGCTATATAATTGCAGTGTTAATTGATATATATTTGGCCAAAATATGATGTTCTTGGATAAAGTGTTTTTTTAAGCAACTTAGAAGGAAGACAATGATGACCTTGCTTCAATTAGGCTCAAAATTATTCCTTTGACTTTTCTTATGTGGTGTAGATGCTTGTACCATGTGGTGATTCAATATTTGGAGACTGTTCTTTTTATCAATTATAAACCATGGTAAGTCTAGTAATGAGATCATAGTAGAAAGAATTTGATCACTGTAAAGGGTATTCTTTTGTGCATTTTATCAAGTCAATTTTGTCTCATTGATATGTTTTCTTTTAATTAATTTAAAGGAATTATTATATGAATATAGTTCTCATATGTATATATATATATATGCTTGAGCTTGGAAGAAAACACTTTCAAAATTTAAAAAAAAAAGAATAAAATGGCTATAGCCTTTTTAGCTGCAATGTTCATTAATGTACCCTATCCAGATATTGAAAAATCTTGATAGAACTTTGTTTGTTTATAATAATTACTCTTATCTATTCTACTAGCTAATTCCTTTGAGAAAAACTCCACATCAACATTGGTTTGAATTGTAACTGATGATATAGGATAATATGTCTTAAGCTTGAACTTCACTATGATTTTAAATTCTGAAGAATCTATATTAATAACTTAAGCTACCTTATCTACCAATTCCACATATGTTATCGATCATGGTATCATTATCCCTTTAGCCTTAGAACCTTTGAACTTATACTCATTATTTGTTCAGTCCATTCACTGTTACAAAAGATTAGGCACACATACCAAAAACCATATATGTTGATACAATAAAAAAAATAATATCAAATTTTTTATATAACTAACAACATGACCTTCATTACTTAGATGATCTAGATGACTAATATGACTTACATGACTACATGACTATATTAGTTATACAACCTACATGACTTACATGATCTACATGACTAACATGACCTACACGACTATATTACTGACACGACTTATACAGCTAAATTACTTACATGACCTAAAAGACTATAATATTTGTATGATTTACATAACTTTATTATTTACATGACCTATATAACTGTATGACCTACATGACTGACTACATGACATACATGATGTCAAAAAGAATATACAATGAAAAATATTTTTTCCATAAATAAGGATCTTGCTAAAAAAAATTATTAAACGACCTACATTGCATATACTTCGACATATAAGGAAAAATGGTGAAAATAATTAAAAATAAAACATTATAATGTGAGAAAATTTTCTAAACTTTTCTAAAAGAATATAGACTTAAAACCCAACAACATTAACATACCTTATTGGGTTGTTCAGTAAGCAATGCACCTTCTTCTAATAAAAAAAAGTGTGGGAGTTAAAAAAGTGAATGCATAGATGTATTCATGTAAGAGGTTATAAGAGATTTTGAGACAATTTTGATAGGAAGAGATTTAAATGTAAGAACTAAGAAGAGAGTAAAAAAGAGTGGATTTGATGCATTCATTAAAGGTATTTCAGATTTTACATATATTTATTAAGGTATCCATGAAAATTAAAAAGAAGAGGGGTATTTAAATAATTTTACAACTATTAAAGGGTATTTAATTAAAAACCTCAATAATTGTGGCATATACCTCATAATATCTCTAAAATTATTTTAATACATTAAAAATAGAGTTTAACGAAAATTTCAAGAATGCTTACTAAATTCTTACATGAATTTAATAATATATCTTCAACTCAAAATGACTAAATGGATTACACGACTCTTGCACACTTATATGACCTATATGACTACATGACGAATATGATTATATTACCTAGATGGCCTACATATCAACATGACTTATACAACTAACTATATGACTCAATCGACTTAGAAGAACACATAACGTACATGACATCAAAATGAATACATGACATTATTCAAAATATTTTTAGCTCAAATACATGTTCAACAAGATATCTTAATATAAACAAAAATAGAAAAATAGAATATTATAATGTGAGGAAAATATATCTTTTTCTAGAAAATGTAAAACTTAAAGACCTAACAACATTAGCATTCTTTATCGGGTTGTTTAATAAGTAATGCACCTTGTTTCAATTGAAAGAGTATAGAAGTTAAACATGTGAATAAATAATTATTTTTGTATAAGAGGTTTTGAGAAATTTTAAAAGGTTTTGAGAGATTTTTCAAGGCTTGTTTGAGTGAAAGAAAAGAGTGAGAAAGAGTAGATTTGATGTATTTATTAAGGATATTTTAGACTACACATGAAAACAAATAAATGAAAGGGTATTTAATTATTTATTTTTGAACTATTAAAGGACATTGAATTAAAAATCCCACTTTCTTTTAGCTTTTTGTGTGTGTGTGTGTGTGTGTGTGTGCGCGTGTGCGCGCGCGTCCGTGAGCGTGCGCGTGCGTCCGTGAGCGTACGCGCGCGTCCGTGAGCGTATTTGTACATTGTAGTAAGATCAAAGACTCACTATACCTAAATCATAAAAAAAAATAGAGTAAGAACATCAAGATTACAAATTTTTACAATTTTTCAAACAATTACATAGTTTGTCAAGTATTTATTTAGTATAGTCATAGTCTATTAAGGTGCTCATGATGATTTGTTTAAAAATTTCATTTTCTATTCGAAGTCCATCTATAAGGGTTGCATAACCCAGAAGTCCAATAACTTAAAAATTTATGTCTACAAAAGTTTGAGATCTAGTACCATTTTAGTAATTTTGGAGTTATGTTTTGGAAAGTTTTTATGATATAATTTTATGAATTTAATCTTTTTTCTTTTTTTTTAATGAAAAGTACTTCATTAGAAGAAGAAACAAGAAATGTAGAATTACAAAGAAAGAGTAAGTCAACTAAGTGGCTCACTATGCCATTCCTCAGTGAAAACAGAAAAGATTTCCACCCTAGCTACTTCGTGAGCCTACGAACAAAAGAAAAAACGACATTGCAATCTCAGAAGCAGCAGCCTTACAATCAGAGATTATGAGACTAAAGGCACTTTGGCCTTCTATGTTAGATAACAAAGCATTAAAAACTACTTGGCAATTAGTTTCCACCACAAGTCAAGAGATCGACAAGGTCTTCACCCAACTCAGAGCTTCATGGATGCAAAGTGCTTCAGCATCATGGGGAGAGAAGCTTCCTTGAAAATTCGACTAACGCGTTGCTATAAAAAAACCAGAGGAGTCACGGATAACAGCTCTAGATGAGATCTTTCCCGCAGCACCACCCAGACCCGCATCAATGTTACACTTAAGCCAACCAAAGTCTAGGTCTTTAGTTCCCAGGTAAGAGTCCTGACAGCGTTAGGAATGATTCTCTCAGGGGCAAAAGTCTGAAAACTGGCTATTTTTAAGGTTTGAGGAAAAAAGGCTTGTCCATTCCAGAAAGAGTAGTGGCACAAACTCAACAGCGATGACAAGTCCAGTCAGAATGAGAAGAAGAAGGCAGTCGACCACAAGCCGACCATTAGTCAAGAGGGACCGAAACAAAAGGAATTCATTTTTTTCATCTCAACTACCCAGGTGCCGCCTCATCTGCCGTCCGAGAAAGAAGACTTGCCTAGTAGGGTTCCGGGGGTGTAATAGTCATTTCATCCATTGTCTCGAGGAAAGGAGTCCCTCAGAAAATATTGTACTCGAGCCCAAGTGACACTTTGAAGTCCGAGGGGATTTGATAGCTCCGAGTGCAAGGCTTGCGCTTCTTTCTTCTGTCCTGTAACGGTCAGCGCAATCACTCTTTGAAAATCACTTATATTTATTATTTGTATAAGAATAAGATAAAGATCAAATCGAGTCTATCTTTCCTCAAGTGTGTTAGTTGAACGAGAAACCTTCGCCCAGGAGCCCATAGAGCTGGTAACCCTTTGCTTATGAAAAGATCTATCCAGTTGAGGACTAACCGAAAGGGCAGGAGAGGAAGAAATAAATGGAAAGTGCCCCTGCGGATGGGAGTTGATGGCGGCATTCAATGGTCCCCAAAATGGGGAGTTCCCTTCTCTTGGGTCATTGGCAGCCGCAGATGGCCTTTCACACCCGTTTCTGTTGCTGCTACTGGGTGGGATGAAGGCATCTATCTTATTTATATGGAAGAAGATCGTTAGATGGTTAGCGGCTAGAACAAAACAAGGGGGGTTGTATGGAGGTTGCCAAGCAGAGGATTGAATGAATTGAGATGCAGATAAAATAGATGGTAGGGTTCCAAACCGCGCCTAGCACCGAAAGAGAAGACCTTGTTCTGCAGGGTACGGTCCTGGACAGTGGAGAAATAGAATAAGATGGAGCCTACCTGCTTGGTTCGAACGAAGTAGATGGATCAAAGGGTTTTATTCCTGGTGGTTCTTATGCCACTTTTGATGGTCTCGGTTCGGACGAGATACATGGAAAACCATTAGATCGGTAGCCGGGGTAATTTCCTTCCCACTCCGAGGCAGATTGATCCGGATCCCTGGGAACAGGTCTTAGAGAAGTAGATGGCTCGGCTCCACTGGGAAACTATATGCGGAGCTAGAGGCAGAGGGACTTGTACTTGGCTCACCGTCAGAGGGATGCGAAGTAGATTGCTCGATAGCTTACCCCGGGGGGAGAAGATTGATTTTCTTCTCATTGGATCGGTCGGCCACCATAGCACTAAGACGGAACGCCTGGTAGGCTGTCTACACAGATGGGAAGTCACCAAAGATGGGAAACTGTAAGTACCTATTACTCGAAGGAACCGCCACCATAGGATTTAAGACAAAGATGCCTTTTGACCCGCTAAGGCTCTTACTCAAAGAAAGGAATCATGGGTGATCGTAGATCAGACTTCCATCCATCGTATAGAATGATGCTCCTAGGCCGGGATTGATACATTACTACAAGGAAGCGCTGTATGAGCTGTTTTCTCAGGTGTTTAAGCGCCATTATCAGGTAAGCGCTATATCCTCTTTAGTAAGGCATGCTTAGAGTATGCACCAGTCCTTATCTTCCCAACCATGCAAGGAAAGGCTTCATTCCCTACCAACGCTGCCCCAAGCAAGGAAGCATACAAGATTCTGGTCCCGGAGATTCCGAAAGCAAGGATGCCCTCTTTCTAGCCCCTCTTAAACTAGGTTTTAAGCAAGCAGGCCAGGCCTGTCTTTCGTCTTTCGGGTTTCCTCGCGGAGTAATGCTTACTTAAACACGAATGGTCCCTCGTAAGATAGGTGCACTTGTGGATATAGCCGGATCAGTATGACCCCCGCGGACTCCCTGATTCCCGTTTGCGTTGAGAGCGAGGACCGAACGGATGGAAGAGGCCGCCCCTTTATTTGTGACCAAACCAAAAATAGAAGAAAAGATGTTTTTTGAGCAGCCTACAATTGAAAAAAAAAGTTGCCAACATTGTTCAAAATCTGCCGTTCAGAACAACCTTTATTGTTTGAAACGACTTTGCTAATATTATGCCACAAATACCAACAAATAACAACAACAGAATCGCACACATTAAACTTTTTGCTAATATTAAACTTTTGAGCATTACTAAAGCTGCTTCCCCACTCATTAAACTCGTTTGTTTTGTACTAGCCTAGAAATTAGACCATTCAGAGAAAATATCTAGCTTGTATAAACTGACTGTCACATAACAACATTTGTTTGGTATTATGCCACAAATACCAACAATAAAAAGTTTCGAACCTTGTAGGGATATCTAAATGCCACAAGAGACACTAGAAATTGTTACTTGGAATATGGACTTTGACACAAAAGACTTCTGTAAGAACTTTTAACAGAATAAACTCCATTACTCTCTAGAAGCCAATGCCATAAATCCTCCTCACATCTGAACTTAAAGGAATTTGCAAAATTAGATCTTGATCCCGGACATTGAAAATGCATGTGATTAACTCAATGTGCCACTGTCGTTGATGAGGAATAAACAAAATCTGAACTGGAGCCTCCACCACCTCCGAATGTAAATTCGATTCAACACAGCCATTAAGACCATCAGGGAGCCAAGGAGAATCTCCTATTCTGGTTTACAGACCATTTCCAATTTGGATTCTGCATCCTTATCTCACCATGGTTTGAGCTATAAGAATAGACTTCCAAGCGGAGCTCGGCTTAAAACCCAAGCTTTATAAACTCTTGCGAATAGAGAATCCGGGTTCGTGAGAAATCTTCAACCTTGACGACCCAACATAGCAAGGTTAAAGTTATAGAGATTCTTAAAACCTATAACTCCCCCCATTTTTGGGTAACACAGACTTTTCCACCATTTCCAATTAATTCCTCTAAATCCATCCTTTTTAGAACTCTAATAGTAGATATTAAACATTACCTCCAGCTGCTTGCATAACTCATAAGAATCAAGAAAACATTCATCAAATAGTTTGGGAAAGCTTGCACCACAGACTTTAATAAGACTTCCTTTCCAGCTCTAGACAAACATCTTTAATGGCACCGATGAATCCTTCCCCATACCTTATCCTTGAGAAATCTAAAAGTATCAAAGTTGTTTCGGCCCATAAAGGAAGGCATGCCCAAATATAAACCAAAGTCATTTGAAGTCGATACACCAATGATGCTACAAACTGTTTGGACAATAGAATCGCAAGAAGATTTAGAGAAATTAATTTGTTGGCCTGAAACAGTAGCATAAATTACAAGAAGACTTACTCATTATTCGAGTTTCACCTTCATTCGCACGAAAGAACAACAGGCAATCATCAGCGAAGAATAAATGCGAGATGGTTGGCGCGCCATAAGCGATTTTAAATTCGTGAATTAAATCAGTAGCATCCTTGTTCCGAATTAAATAACTCAAACCTTCCGAGCATATTAAGAATAAATATGGTGATAGCAGATCCCCTTACCGAAGGCCTTTCGTAGGAATAATCAGCCCAATCTCATTACTATCATGAAGAATCGAATACTGAACCAAAGTCACATACATCATCATCAACTTAAGCCAATCCTCTGTAAAACCCAATTGAATCATCATAGCTCTGAGATACTTGTTGTATGTCAGAAAATGTATATTTATAAAGGAGAATCATCATTTTACACTTTAAGTTTCACTAACATTCCTACTTTTATGTATTTAAATTTCTTATAATTTAATTATATATATTTTATTATAATTAAGTATTTCATAAATTTTAGGAGGCATCATGGTCATTTCACAATCGACGAGAAATAAGATAACAAAACGGACAGTAAATATAAACTCAAGATAGTCGAAAATCTTAAGAGGAATATAAAAGGGTAAATGGCATTGTTCATATGTACGGTACTGTTCATAAATACTGTTTATGACACTGTTCACATATACATATGATGACGTGGCATTGACCAATAATGTGGCACCGATCAATTATGTGACAGTATTTGATTGGAGAAATGATATGCTATTGACTGATTATGTAGCGTTGACTGGTGATGTACCTCGATAGATGAGGTGTCACAATCTTATTGGATTAAAATGTTTATATATTGTTGACTGATGACTTGATAGTATATTAGTGGATTAAAAAAAAATGTGTGTACTGTATATGCATATACATAGGATGATAGCCTTGATGATGTGTTCAATCTAATTAAAAGTTGCCACATGTAGCAATCATATCTGACCAAATTGTTTTAATCCGATGACCATGATTTATTTGTTGTATCAATAAAAGGAGGGCTCCCTTCATAATTTGATATTCCTAAATTAATTTTTAAACTCCATTTTTTCTAATTCCTTCTCTATCTTATATTTTTATATATTTTAATAAAATTTTCATTTATCCCTAGTTCAAATATAAATAGTTAATTTTCTTTTAAGTTTGGGTTGAAGGTGAAGTCTCAAGATATTCTATGAGTTTAATTTAGTAAATTTATTTTCTTTTTTCCTCTAATTTCTATAAATATTTTGACTTTTCCCTGACAAATGATAATAATGCAGTTATTACTATTTGGCATAATAAGCCTTTAATACCATATTAATTAGAACGCAGTTTGTGAGAAGTGGATATCTCTCTCATGATTTAATTGGCACTAATAGAGAACATTAAGTCCATGATCCATGTAGATGCGGATCCAAATACCTGAGTGCTTCATTATAGTAGTTGTCGATGTAATTTATTTCTATCATTCCAACTTTGATTTTAAGATAGATTAAATTATTTTTACCATAATTTTAACCACCCACGTAGAAAATTAATTAAATACATAATTAAAATCTACCTCCTCATGGGATCGACACTCTTTACCATTAATCTATTTTATAATAAATTTATATGCTTGTGAGTTTAATAAAATTTGCACAATAATACTCCCACTCCACTCTATCATATGCCTTTGATATGTCAATTTTTAAGGTAGTGACTCTCTTCTTTCCTTTATTTTTCCTTCGCAAATAATGCATAGCTTCTACTAAGATTAAAATGTTATTTGTGATTAGGTGTCTAGGCACAAAGGTGCTTTAAGCCTCATAAATAATAGCATTCAGTACCTTCTTCAATCGATTCGCCAACAACTTTGCTACCACTTTATACAATACATTACACAGGGCAATAGATCGCAAATTTAACAAGCTTTTGGGCTTTAATTTTTTCAAAATCAACAGCACATTCGTTTTATTGTGGTTAAGAGGAAGTTGTCGGTCTCTAATGAAACTCAAGCAAGCATCTATCACGTCTTGCCCAATAATTCCCTAGAAATTTTGATAGAAGGCTGGATTTAAACCATCCACACTCGGCACTTGTCCAGATGCATAAAACACAGCATCTCTAACTTTTTCCCCAGCGAAGAGTGCCAATAGCATATCATTTTGCTCAATAGTAACTCTACAATCAATATAGTTAAGAACCGGATCTAGAACATAGGCCACCAAAGAGTATAAGCTGGTAAAGTAATCCCTAATTGTACACTCGATTTCTGCCATATCTGAATCCACTGTCCATTTTGATTCCAGATATTAACAAAGGAATTCTTACGCTTTCTAACTGATGGCTTCGTGTGAAAGAAATACGAATTTCTATCCTTTTCTTTGAGCCATAAAAATCTCACCCTCCCATTCGAAATAATTCATGAGAATTTAACAGCTCATTGTACTTGTGCCTCTTTTCTACTTCTTAATAAACATATTTTCTTCTTACACTCCCTAATTGTCTTAACAAAATCGCGAAATAAGCGACCACCCCATTTATTAAGAGCTGCGGCACAAGAATTAATTTTCTGCTGGATAGTAATAGAACCTAAATCACCTTAGCCTTACTTAACAACATCAGTGCACTCCGCGTCACGTAACTAGATGTTTCTAAAATGAAATCTTCTAAGCTAATTCTAGTAAAATTAAGGTATAAGATCCATGAAAATGGGCAAGTGATCCGAGCTAACAACTTTTAAACTACAAACTATTACACACGGAAACTTGATCTTCCAATCTACTGAGGCCAAAGCTCTACCTAAATGTTCCTCAATCCAATTCGGAGTTCCCTGCAACCTCTCCCAAGTAAAAGGATGACCCACCATCCCTAAATAAAAAAGACCAGCATTAGCTATGGCTTTCTAAAGACCTCTAATCTTCCGGTTTGGATAAGCACGTCCCCCACATTTATCATCATGTGATAATATATCATTAAAGTCGCCAATGCGAATCTAAGGCAAGGAAGAGATAGGCACTAGCTTTCTTATCAAACTCCAAGCCTCCCGACTAAAATACTAGTTATATAACCTAAGAGAGAGGTAAATTGAGTTTTTAAAATTTAAACTAATCAAATCACATAACAATTCAATCTAATGCCTTAATGAAATTAAAAATAATAACTTCAATAATGCTCAAAAATAAAAGAGAAAGGAAAGAGAAAGCAAACACGATAAAGTTTTACGTAGTTTGATAATCCCAGCCTATGTCCACACTTTTAAGCTAATCAAACTCGAGGATTTCACTATCTAAACCACTTAAGGCTTCATGTTTGTTACCATTGACTTCAATAAACCTTTATACTGAACAGATTATTTCTCAATTTCTTTACCAAGTGTTTCTCACACTTATACACTTATAAATTTGATACAAAATGAAATTTACAACAAAGTAACTTTCCTCAAAAGTAGATAAATAAATCATAGCGCAATAATGATTCAATCTATAATGATTTACAAGTTAAAATCTGAAAATATATTTTATATACTTATTAAGACTTGTTAGAGAGATTTAAAATGATTTTGATTTGAGTTTATATAGTTTTAACTCGAAAAATAGCCGTTATCGGCAAATTCCAGCATCTAAGCAGTTAGCCTCTATATTTTAATAGTTAATCGCTTGCTACAGTGAAGTTACCGTTAAATTTAAATTTTAGTATAGTAACAATGTTTACAAAATTATAATTTTATCTATAAATTTTTATAATTATACTATGACCAAAAAACTCGTAAAACTTTATAAATAGGTTCATTTTCAGAATAATTTAAAATTACTTTAATACCACTATTCATAAAATTATAATTTTTTTAAACATTCTATAATTTTACTATAGTTCAGAATATAAAACATCTTTGTAAATAAATCTAATTTTAGAATTTTGAAATAATACTTCTCATTTTCACAACTTTTTAAAATTATTATATAACCAATAATGTTTCTAGTTTTACAAAATAAATCCAAATCCATATTTAAAACAATACATATTAAAATCAAAGATTGTAAAAATTTTTCATTTTAGTCCACATTTAAAAAATCAATTAGTTTACACAAAATACTTAATTTATAATTATAAAACTTTAGAATAATAAAAAATAATAATTAGTTAATTAAAATTTTGAACTTCACAAATACTAAATCAAGCATAAATTAAATTATACCAGTTTTGAGAGAATTATTACAATAATGAATCTGTTAAGTGCTTGAACTTTAATTATTGATAAGCTGTTATCCTTAAAGTGTCTTGAGCTTGATTTTGCTTACATAAATATTATCTTTTTAAGAACTAATGAAAATGTGAAATACAATAATTATAAAATCAACTGACACATATGTTTGTTGTCATCAAAATTACATAATATATAGCCTTTTAAACTAATAATCTCTCCTTTTTTTATAATGACAAATATCTCTATATTTTCACAATTATATTCTACCTCAATATATAGCATACATGAATCAACATATTAAAACAAATTTAAAGCAAACTCCTCCTTGATATATAGTCTATAACAATTTATAAGCTCCCCTTTAATATTTTAAAACTATAAACAAATACTTCAAGATCAAAATAAATTGTTACTTGTCTTCAAGAATCAAAATACATTATTTCTTCCCTTTCATCATCAAAATTACTAGAAATACATGCTAAGCCCAATAATACGACAATGGTTAATCAAGAAATATGTAAAATTAATCTTGCAATTAACCAAAAAGTTATAATATTCTAAGAACTCTAAAAAACATCAATCAAATATAGAGCATCCAAATATCAAACGGCAATCATCCTCAATCCACAATTAAAATAACAATGCATAGAAAAATGTAGTGTAAATTAAAACAAAAAACTAAAATCATAATGAAGAAAAAAAAAAGAACAATATGGAAATGATGGATGTGATGACAAGGATGGTGATGAAAACATAAAAATATCTAAATATAAAAATGCCGAAACATAAATTTAAATTTTAAGATATTAAATGAAATAAACATGTTTGAACTGATGAAAATAATTCTACAGATGATTTAAAACAATGTATGATGTTAGTTTGATCAAAGATAAGCTAGAAATGACTTATGATTAAAGAGAAAGAAATAAGCAAACTTAGGTTTTAATATTGAGATTTAAAGAACTAAGTGAAGAATGATGATTAGAAAATATTGAATGAAGATTAAATGCATGAGTAATGATTTGAATAATTGATTTTGTCATAAAAATGAATGAGAAATGAACAATATTTGAAAAGAAATAAAGGAGAGATGTTCAGCCTTGAGAGATGTTAAAAAAAGTAAGAGAAAGGCAGGGAGACGAAGAAAATGGGGGACAACTACTTGGTGTAAATGGCTAGGTTTGGGACAACTACTCAGGGGTATGTGGCTAACCACCTCCCTAGTACCCTTTTGCACAATACTTATTTTCTGGCTAAGTTTGATCGATCTAGAGACTATTTAATGATCCTCAAACACTTAATAACTATTTTAATACATGAATCATGATAATTAACATTCAACAGATCAAAAATTTAAATAATTAACTCATCAATAGTGCATGCACGTGGTACACTCATAAAATATGTAACTATTAAAAGATTAAAAATTTAAGCACATCACTTATTAATCATGCTTAAATATTTATAAAATCATCAACAATCATCAAACAATCAATTTTAATAGCCTTAATAACATGATTAAAAATGTTAATGTGAGAAGTTCATCATCCCAAGTTCATGCCAAATTTTTTGAAAATTATTTTTGACAAAAAGGTTTTGTAAAAATATCGGTAAGTTATCTTTTTTTTTAATAAAAACAAACTATAGAAAATATCACTTATTTTTAACATGATCTCTCAAGAAATGATGCCTAATTTGTATATACTTAGTTCTAGAATACTGAATGGAATTTTTTAATAGATTTATAATACTAATATTATCACACTTGATAGAAATTTGTTTAAGATTAATGTCATAACTCTAAGTGTTTGTTTTATTTAAAGAGCTTGTTCGCAACAACTACCTACGATCATATACTTAGTTTCAATGGTTAAAAGTGTAATTTTATTTTATTTCTTACTAAACTATGAAATAAATGCATGACCTAAAAAAAAGCAAGTGCTATTACTACATTGTGACTGGCAAAGTCAGCATCTAAATAACAAGTTAAACTTATATGAGTTCTTTTAGGATACCAAAGGCCAAGATCTATGGTTCTATGTAAATAACGAAAAATTCTTTTCACAGCAAGCAAATGAGAATCCTTGGGTCATTATTGAAATCTTATATACAAACATATACTAAACATGATATCGGATCTACTTACAGTTAACTAAAACAAAGAGCCAATCATACCTCAATAAATTTTGATATCAACTTCTTTACCTTTTTCATTCTTTGTCAAGTTTGATTATTATACTTATTGAACTGTTCTTGATTTTTGAGTCATCAATGCCAAAGTGTTTGAGAAAATCTCTAACATACTTAGGTTGATTGATGAAAATTTCCTCACTATTTTGTTTGCTTTAAAGTCCAAAAAAATATTTCAATTCTCCAATCATGCTTATTTTAAATTCCTTATTCATACAAAATGAAAATTCTTTGCACAAAGACTCATTAGTATAACCAAAGATAATATCATCAACATAAATTTGAACAATAAGTATATGTTATTTTTTATGCTTAAAAAAGGGAGTAGTATTCACTTTTTCCATTGAAAAATTATTATCTAATAAAAAAATTTTAAGCCCATCATATACACTAAGTGTTTGTTTTAAACCATATAATGCTCTAAACAAATTATACACATGATTTGAAAATTTTTTTATTTTTAAAACTAGAGGGTATTTTACATTGAAACAAAATAAAATTTTTATGCATGTATATGTTAACCACATCATAATGGATTCTAATATAGTGCAAATGTTTCATCAAAATCAATTCATTCTTCTTAATTGTATCATTGAGCTACTAATCTAACTTTATTCCTAACAAATTCATTTATTTTATTCCTAAATACTCATTTAGTACCTATGATGGATTGATGTTCCAGTTTAGAAACTAATTCCCACACCTTATTTCTCTTAAATTAATTTAACTCCTCTTGCATTACTATAATCCAAGACTCGTCATTTTCAACATCCGCAAAGGATTTTTGTTCGATTTGAAAAATAAATACAGCATACTCATATGTATTCCTAAGTGATGATTTAGTGGTTATACCTCGTGTAAGATCTTTTAAAACTAAATCTTTAGGGTGAGAAAAAATATACCTTCACTCTTTAGGGAGTGTTTGAGAAGTACTTTCTTATTACTCCATACTTGTTTCTTTCTCTTATCTTTTCTCTTGATTTTCTTGTGATATATCCTCTTATTTAGCTTTTGAAGACCCTTGTAGTAACTCTCCATCTACATCATCATGAACAACAACTTTCTCCATAGAGAAAGGGTCAGACTCATCAAATGCAACATATATAAACCTTTCTACACCTAAAGTTCTTTTATTATAAACTCTATAAGTTTTGCTTGTGTTGGAATAACTAAGAAAAATATCACCATTAGCTTTTGGATCAAATTTACTAAGATTTTTTTTTGTGTTCAAAATAAAACACTTGCATACAAAAACTTTAAAATAACCAATATTGAATTTTCTATCTATCCAAAGCTTGTAAGAAGTTTTATTAAGATAAAGTCTAATCAACACATGATTTAAAACATAACAAGTTGTGTTAACGATTTTGGCCTAAAAATATTTTAGTAAATCATTTTCATTTAACGTGACCCTCGTCATTTCTTGAATAGACCTATTGATATAAACCCTCTAGGCAACAAACCCTAGAAACCTTTGGATCAATGGATTAGAAAACTCCAGATCACTAGAAACAAATTATAGATAATCAGATTAGAACTCAAAGGAAACTAAGTCCTTAAAACCCTCATCTTGAGACGCCACAAAGGTTGATCACTTTCTTGAAAAGTCAAATTCATGCATTCAATCAAGAACACAAGAAGACAAAGCAAAACTTCTCTGAATAATTGAAACTTTCTCCTTTTTTTTAACATGACAAGCTGCTGTCTTTATATAACAAAACCTTAAAGAAAACTCTAATTAGTAAAATAAATGAATTAGGCTTAATTAAATTCAAAAGTGGGCTTAAATAATTAAATAACAATTAAGACATAAAAGCCCATAATTATATAAAAATAAAATTACATTTTTAATTAACCCATACACCTATTATACTTGTCCAAATCTACGTCTTGCACAACAGGACAATTTACTGTCCATGGTGAAGCTTTGGAATACTTTTCTAGCTCAGCCTCTTTGTAATGCACTTCTATAATCAAGCTTTGTAAAGCTTCCTTCATCCTCCTTGTCCTTGCCCTGATTAATAAATCGTCAATTCCTCGCAATAGATCTTTAGAATATTTAGGAATATTAACGTGAGGTATTTGGTCAGCACTTTCAGCACCTTGATTTCCATTATTCTCGTTCTCTTCAAAAAGATTTGTCCTCAAATAACCTATATCAAATAAAGATAAATTAACAACATTAAAAGTTGTACTAACATTAACATAGTCACTTGGTAAATCTATCTTGTAGGCATTATCATTAATTCACTTGAAGACTTGAAAAGGTCTATCTCCTCTATGCTGCAATTTTGATTTCCTTTGCATAAGAAATCTCTTTTTACACATGTGCACCCAAACCCAATCTCCAAGTTGAAAGAAAACCTTTAAATGCCCTTTATTGGCTTGCTTAGCATATTGTTCATTCTTCCTTTCAATATTGTCTGAAAAGTCCTTAATGCATAAAGCTCTTTGTCATAAGTAAGACAATTCAAGGCTGCCCCACTTAGCTTTTCACTAAAGTATGCAATTAATTTGGAATATTACATCAAAACAGCCCCTAGGCCACTCACGAATGCATCACATTCTATCTCATAAACTTTATTAAAGTTAGGCAAACACAACAAAGGTGCATTAGTTAGCTTATCTTTCAAAGTTTGAAAAGCACGCTCATGCAAATTAGTCCACTTAAAAACAACATTCTTTTTAACAAGTTCATTTAAAAGTATAGCAATAGAAGTAAAATCTTTAACAAACCTTCGATAAAAACTTGCTAAATCATGAAAACTTCTCACCTCGTTCACATTCTTGGGTGTACGCCAGTCTTTTATTGTTTTTACCTTTTTCTTATCAACACTAATACCTTGTGAACTAACAACATATCCAAGAAATACAATACATTCCATGCAAAACATGCACTTCCTAAGATTAGCATACAATTGGTGCTTTCTCAAGACACTAAAAATAACACGTAGGTGTTTTACACTAAAAATAACACGTAGGTGCTTTACAAATGGTAAATTAAGTATAAATTAAATCATACCAGCTTTAAAAGAATTATTGCAATAATAAGTCTGTTGATAAGCCGTTCTCCATTGAGTATTTTAAACTTGATTTTATTTGATTCACTTAAATAAATATTATCTTTTTAAGAACAAGTGAAAATATGAAATATAATAATTAAAAAATTAACTAAGATATATGTTTATTATTATCAAAATTAAATAACATACAATCCTTTAGGCTAACACCGATGTAGTCTCGTTTTCGAGTACCCATAAAACCTGGTAACTCACCAAGTTTCCAAATCCTCCACATTTACTTCAACATCTATTAAAGTTCTAGAATATTTCAAAAGCTTAACATTTGTATAAAAGATTAATGTTTTCAAAAGCTTAACGTTTTCGTTTATTCACGCATGAACCGTGGGTGGACTGTGATTATCGCCGAGTAATATAATATAAAAGATTAAACTTGCTATATAATTAATTAATCATCAAGTGGTAGCCCTCTTATGTCTCTTTCAATTAAAATAAAAGATGAAAAATGGGGACCCGCTAAACCTGAGACCAGAGTCGCGATGTCGTTCGGGCATTTCTCCAAACAGGTGAAACAACCTTAGAACATTATCTTATTTATGAAAAGTATAAACATGATTTTTTTTATTTCACAAATGATTTAATTAAAATAAATTAAAATTTTAGTCTTCCTTACATTGTATAATTAATTAAACTTTTTTTTTAAAATCGTAATAGTTTGCCCATTGGTAATATGGTCACAACTCAATACATATTTAATATTTTTTCACCCCACGAATGTTTAACTGAATAGTTTTTAACCAGCATTATTTGGGCACCTCAATTCAAGTCTTGGGGAAGGTAGGAGATTAAAAAGATTTATTCGAGTTTTGTCCACCTTCCGGCCTTTGACAAAAAAAAAAACTAATTTTTCTAATAATAGCTGCTGTTGATAGTGGTTTTGTGTTGTGTTGTGTTGTGTTATTACTTGTGTTAAATTTTAGTTACCCAAATCTGATCGATTAGTTTATTAGGTGAAAAATTAAATAAAGTTTTGTTAATCAGTATGGCTTGAATAAATTAGCCATTTACATTTCATAATTTCGAAAATTAATCAAAAGAATTCTGCCCATAACTTTTTCATTATAAAATAGTATTTTGTCGCATGTAACTTAAAACTCTAACAATTCATGTGAAAATTAAAGAATAACAAGGCAAAATTTTGAATAGGTAATTTGCTCAATTAGTAGAAACTAGAAAAGCGTTCATCCAAAAATATATTTTAAAAAAAAATCTATTCATTATTTGCATCTTGTTATCAGCTGGCCCATCAATGAGACCGCTCTTTTCCTTTTTTTAAAAAAAAAAAGCAAAATGTTATTTGAACGAAATTTCCATAAAAATAAGGTAACAAAAACACTTCCAAAATTACATCGTTTTAGGAGTATTCCTATTACTTTTTTCTTTTAATCAAAGTTTTTATTGAAATAGCATTGCTCTTGCAAAATTTCAAATATAAATTACAAACAAAAAACAGTAAAATATAACAATAATTTATGTTTTGAATTCCGATAAACAACATCGAAAGTAGTTGAAGTTGAAACTCGAGAGCCAATTGCTAATAAAATTATTTTTCAAGCCAATGCAGAGACGGATCTGGTTGTGATCTTCGTAACTCCTCAGGAATCAGGACGAGGTAAAAGACTCTTTGTCGAGTCAGTCAAGAGCAAAGAAAACTACCAAACAACTTCCACTTATGCATGGCATTTTAAGATTCTCGATGTTTTGAGTCTTTGGTATCATTTAAAAGAGAGTCTATACTATAATTTCATTAATTATATATAATGGAAGTTATATTAAGTTACAATTTTTTGGCTTTTCTTGATTTGTATCTCTTATAGTTGATTTATTGTCTCAAATTGTATTGTATTTAATTTTTACTTTTTATTTATAATATACATCTTATTTTAATCACGAAAAAAAAGAAAGAATTATAACTACTTATGTGAATTTCTTTCCCAATATCAAGTTATTTTTTTCCCTTTTTTTAGTTAATATGTTCCTTTCAAAATCTAACAATAGAGGTGAACCTGTGCCAATTGATGGTTTTTAACATTTCGGTAGACTAAAAAGCTGAAAATCTATGGGAATGTTTGGTATTGTTTTTCAAATTGTATTTTTTTGTATTTATTTTATAATATAGAAATGATTTGTCTTTAGTGAATTTGAACAAGCCTTTGATAGTTTGTCCTTAAAATAGTATTTGAAAATTAAAAAAAGGTGAAAATGCGTTTAATTGTTTGTTTGTTAAATTACAGAAAATAAAAGAGTATGGAAAAAAATGGTACTATAATGAAAGAGTTTTAGTGGGTTCAACGAAATTATTAAAATTATATAAAGAAATATTTATAATTTATTTTTCTTAAAAGAACCTATTTTTTAGTTGAATTTTATTTATTTTGGAAATTTTAAAATTAGTTTATTAATTATCACATAATTATTTATATCAATTATTTCAAATTATATCTATTAAAAATACATTTAAATATAACGTAATGTACATTTATATTGGGCGTAAAATATATTCAACGTGACTGGTGGGCCTAGCTCCTCTTTCAGAGCATGTATGGCCATTAAAAGAATGGGACTCACGATTGACGAAAAGCAGAAAGTTGGAGAACGATAATTTTCTGTTCTCCAAAGGAGAATGATTTTGGTATACTTGATTTATGGTGTGAAAACAGCCCCACCGAATAAGTTTTACACTATTTTATTTTCACGAAATGGAAAATGGCTTCAACAAAATGGTACCAAGCGCGCTCTAGACCTTTTTGAGCTGTTGTCAGACTTTTTTAATGGTGAATTAATATGTTAGCAAAATTTTAAGTAATAAAATTGATCATTTCTATAGTTTTGTTTCTTTTTCTTCGGATCATTCAAAAAATATATGTATATATAAATTGTAGAACATCCGGCAGTTAGAATGTGAGTCCGTTCAAAGTATTTGATAAAAGGATAACGATCCTCTCTCCCAATCTCTCCTAATTTATTTAATGGCTAAGATTGAGTTTTGAATTTTGATAGTAACAATTAAGTTAGTTTTTTTTATTTTATTGATAATTTTAATGTTGATAATGAAACCATAATAGAAAAAAAAAAATCTGAGGGATGATCCTTAAACTTGATGAATGATGAAAGGTCTAAAACTAACATAGCATGATATTAAAATAGTTTGTGATACTTTGAGCTATTTTTTTTAATAAACTTATTTTTTCTTCAGTTAGTTAATCAGTGACGTGCTAGGGTCCATGTATTTTTTATCCCTGAACATGAAATAATAATCTTCACAAATCCTAGTGAGTTTTTTTGTTTTGAGATGCATTAATTGTCGAGATTTTCTAGATTGTGAAATGAATTTATCAACTTAATGTATATACATTGGGGCTAATTAATTTGGTGCGGTGATTGAAGCAATAACATTCAAATGTTCTTAACCGCTATTAATATCTTGCGTGTTAAAACGAGCCTTTTGGTAGATTTTAATTAGAATCAACCTGTACAATTCTTGCCCCACAAAGTACCTCTAATATTCTAAACAAGGAAAACAAAACATTAACGCCAAGGTCATTCAAGCAATGTCACTGGCTTATCATCCTTCTCATGGGAAGTAATTTCAATATGAATGGATATCATCATCTTCACCATACATACTCCTCATCGTCATCATCTTCACCATCATCAGCCTCATCTTCATCGTCTTCAACAAACTCCTCATCGTCTTCCTCTTCACCATCATCATCCTCATCTTCATCGTCTTCAACAAACTCCTCATCGTCTTCCTCTTCACCATCATCATCCTCATCTTCATCATCTTCACCATACTCTTCATCTTTACCGTACTCCTCATCTTCACCCTCATCAGTATCCAAAAAGATCATGGGACGTTCAGCCTAGTTAGTTTTACCATTACATCAAGAAGGTCAGCACATATCTGTGCATGTATATGTATATGCGTGTGTTTGTGTGTGTGTGTGTGTGTGTGTGTGTGTGTGTTTGTCTGTGTGCGTGTATTAAATGAACCAATTAGTCGCTCCTTACACTTTCTTCCTCCTCCTCAATTTCCTCGGACGTCGACATCTCAGACTCGTATTCAACCTCTGTCATGCGACGTTTAGCCTGTACTTTTACACATAACTCTTATTAGCAGCAGATTAAGTATGTTCATTAGCCATCAAGTTAATGAGATAGGTTAATGAATCAGTGGCGTACCATTTTTTTATTCAAGTGCTGAAGTGTCGCATTGAGGTCACCTGCACAACAATATTCTTCATCCAGTTCCCGATTTTGAACTCCTTGTAACCTTGGTGTCTTCGAGACTCCTGCAGAGAGAAAAACTTAAGTTGCCGGCGTTCCAAACCTTCAACAAGTTCACCAATTTTACAATTATCTAAAGAGATCGCAGTGCAAATTTTAAGAGTATCCTTGTCGAATCATTCCCTAGGAGGAGACTCAATGCTATTGATAGCAATTGCATGTTGGTCTCCGGATGCAATTGATATTGTAACATCACGAACTGCATCATGCACAGAACATGTTTCTCTTCCACGACCACAAAGCAACAAGCAAGAGTTTTTGAATCTATCAACCAATCTAAGAGCTCTATCTCCTGCTAGTTCCATTGTCTGTGTGCCCTTAAATAAACCCAAACCCATTCCATAGCTCAACAAGTAAAGAACTGAAGGATTTTCAATAATATCCATTAGACGACAAAGAAGAAAGGTTGACTCGATTTCCTCACCTTCTAAATGATTGTAACTCAACTCTCTGGTTTTGCGCGCCTCGGCCGGCTCTCCTGAGAAGCTACTTGAGGAAGGCCTTGTTAGTTCTCGCAGCGCATTCTTCCACTCGAAAGCATTCTTGTTTCTTAATGCCCTGGCTATTGTAACAATATCAATAGGCAAACCTCGACATGCCTTGACTATATCCATTGCTACAGATTTTAAATCATTGTTTTCAAATTTATCACCCTGTAACTTCTTGAACAGATCCCAAGCTTCACTTTCATTTAGAAGACCGACCAAGAAATTATTTTGACAATCCATCTTAATTGACAATACATCTTGACTTCTTGCTGTCATCAAAATTCTGAATCCCCTATCTCCGAAAGGAATTCCCACATTCTCAAGATCAAGATTTGTCCATATGTTGTCTAAAATCACAAGGATCATCTTCTCTTTCCTCAATCGTTCACAGAGCTGCCTTGCTCTTCCAGATTCACTCTCCTCGTAGAATTTCAAACCCAACTTATCTGCTATTTGTCCTTGGATCTTTTTTACATCTGGCGTCTGAGATACCTCTGCATAAACCACCTCTTCGAAGAGCTTCTGAACCTTAACTTGCCTGGCGACTTCCTTCACCAGCATTGTCTTCCCAACACCGCCCATTCCATACACCCCAATCATGTGAACGTCAGGATTCTTCAAGGCATTCATCACATCATTCAAAGTGGACATTCTTGATTCAAAAGCCTCGTAACCTTTTATGGAAGTAAGCCATACGTCTTCTGGAATCGTACGGTAGGAAACTTTATCAAATCTCCCTTCTTGCTGCAGGAGTTCAGCTGCTGCCTTCACCTCCCTAGCTACTTTCTTGCTAAATTGATAGCGGTTGTTTAAATTAGGACATAATCGGTTAGTTGTATCCTCTGTGTCTTCAATGATCCTTGCGGCAGCAACCAAGATGTGGTCAACATTAATCAGCCAGTCCTCAACTCTCTGCTCAATATTTTCCCCACTTCTTTTAGCATCATCAATCTTATGCTGTACGCTCTCTTTGGCATTCCTCAGCTTCTGAACTTCATTCTTGAGCTTCTCTAAGTTGCTCTTGTAGTTGCGGCAATAAGTAAACTGACGAATTATGGGGTATACCAAGCACTCAGTAACTTTTACAGATATTGCGACAGCAATTTCAACCATTTTAATGAAAATAGAAATCAAACAAAATGGATAACAGAATAACAGTAAAAAACAAAGAAGTTAGGTGTTATTGAGATCAAATTTTGAAAATATAGAACTCGGAACCAAATCTTGGGCAACGAGGAAGTACTAAATAGACTGTAATAATCATCAGATGGCAGATAGAATGATACAAAAATAGTAAAGAAATATGAGTACAAATCCAACCTTCCACGAAATGCTAATAAAGTAGATGCCTTTAACATTTTTCAGTTGTGGCAGACAGCAAATGGATATGCATGCCGCTAAAGTTAAAGCAAGCATATGCTTTTACAAAAGTTCTTTATAAGTAAAAACAGTCCTATCAAGTTTGATAGCATCTTATTTTCAAAAAATGTAAAATGGCTGGTAGAAATTGGAACCAAATGCGCTCAAAATTTTCCTGTGCTGTTATCAGACTTGTTTAATGGTGAGTTAATATGTCAGAAAAATTCAAGTAATAAAATTGATAATTTCTGTAGTTATATTTTTTTTTTCTTTCGGGATCATTCAAAAAATATATGTATATATAAATTATAAAACATCTAATAGAAGGTGGGTCTGTTGAAAATATTTGATATGAGAAAAAGGATTCTCTCTCTTTTCCAATTCATTTCTCTTCTAATCTCTCTTAATTCATTTAGTAATTAAAATTAAATTTTAAATTTTGATATTAACAATTAAGTTAGTTTTTTTCACTTTATTGACATTTTTAATGTTGACCATCAAACCACGAGAAGGGAAAAAAATAAATCTAAGAGACAATTCTAAACCTTTCTAAAACGCGGATAGCAGGATACTAAGAGGGTGATATTTTAAGCTATTTATTCATATACTAATTTGTTCTTTTATTTTACTTTGTTGACTACAGAAAATCAAGTGCTAGGATCCACATATTTTTTATCCCGGAACATGAAGCAATAATCTTCAAAAATCTTAGTGAATTTTATTGTTTTGAGATGCATTAATTGTCGAAATTTTCTGGATTGTGAAATGAATTTATCAACTTCATGTGTATACATTGGGGCTAACTAATTTGGTTCATTTGGACAAACAAGGCAGGTAAGGTAAGGTGAGGAGATTGAAGCAATAACCTTCAATTGTTTTTAACTGCTACTACAATCTTGCGTGTTAAAACAAACCATTTAGTTGGTTTTAGTTAGAATCATCAGTACAATTCTTGCCCAGCAAAGTACCTCTAATATTCCTAAAAGGGAACACAAAATATAAACGTCAAAGTCATTCAACCAATGTCACTGGCTTATCATCCTTCTCAAGGTAAGTAATTTCGGCATGAACGGATATCTTCATCTTCGCCATCATTCTTCTCAGCTTCATCATATTCACCATACTTCTCATCTTCCTCCTCCTCAATCTCCAATAAGAATAAGATCATGGGGTTGAAAAGTCAAAAGCCAATTTGGCTTTCTTTACACGGTTGGCATGCAAGCTTGCCACAGCCACATACAAGCTTGCTGTAGCTAGCATGCAAGCTTGCACAAATGGACAAATTGCCTAGTTGCTTATTAGGCCATTTTTTGGGCTATAAATAGAGAAGTGATGAGAATTTGAATTACATCCCAATTTTGAGAGTAATTGTAAGTGAAGCATTTGAGAAATTTGAGAGAGCTTTTACTTGAGTACTCTAGTGAGTATTTATTTAGATGTATTGAGATATTAGATATTGAGAGTTTTTTTCATTTTGTAAATTCTTATTTATTAGTAAAATTATCTTCCAATCTTTATCTGTGGACGTAGGCATTACGTCAAACTACGTAAATTATCGTGTCTCACTTTCTTTTTATTTATTTATCATATTTATATTTCTCTAGAAGCCATATTCACAGTAATTTGGTAATTGATTAATCAAAATTTTCGTAAAAATTGGTATCAGAGCTGAAGGTTTGTGCTTGGGGTGTATGGTACTGTTTATGTATATGGTACTGTTCACCTATACAAATTGCTCACAAATATGGTATTGTTCATTGATACGGTGAAAACGGCCATTTATATTTTAGAGATAGTTTATTATAAGTAATGTACATTTTTTGCATGTCTAGAAAAATTCTATGAACAAGGTAATTAGAGCCCAAAGGAGTTTAGATTTTAAATGAGACTATTTTGACCCCTTCATTCTCTTGAAAACTTTTTTGGTGTATTTATTCACGTGTAATAAAAATCATAGAGGCTGTTTGTCAAGTGTAAATAGTTATTAAAATCACTGATCATTTGAATTAAAAAAAGATGACAGAGGCATCGTTGTCGTCCTCATTAGTGAGGACTACTATGACTAATGTAAAATTTAAAGTAGAAAAATTTGATGGTACTAATAATTTTGGTATATAGTAATGTGAGGTTTTAGATATCTTATGTAAGGAAAAGTTGGATATCGCCCTAAAATAAAAACCTAACATGATGGATATAATAAGTGAATAAAGATCAATAGACATGCATGAAGTACTATTTGCCTATATCTGACTAAAGATCAGAAATACTCTATCATGAGGGAGACATCAGCAAAAAAATTATGAGAGGTACTGAAAGAAAAGCCTTGAAAATAAGCTTTATATGAAGAAAAAAAAACTCTATCAATTCATGTACACACCTGGCATGTCGATGTATGACCATGTAAACTTATTTAACAAGATATTAACATATTTGCTAAATTTAAATGAGAAATTTAAAGATAAAGATAAGGCATTATTGTTGTTGAATTTCCTCTCTGATAAATATGATCATCTTACCACCACTTTACTTAATGGGAAGGACAATGTCATATTTAATGTTGTATACAATGCATTGTACAACTCTGAGACTAGAAAAAAAAATAGAAAAGATTACAAAGATTAAGTTGCAGAAGCATTGACAGTGAGAGGTCGTTTACAAAGCCACAAATCTAGAAAAAAAAAAAAGCAAGTCTATAGGGAGACCTACTAAGGATGAATGTGCTTTTTATCGCAAAAAATGACATTGAAAAAAGAATTGTCCTAAGTCACAAAAAGGCAAGGCTAATTTTGATACATGTGTAGCAAAACATAATGAGTAGTCAAACTTTAGTCTGGTTGGCATGACTCTAAAAATCACTCAGATGAGTAAATTTTAGATTCAAATTATATTTACCATATGTGTCCTAATACGGGTTGGTTTTCTACCTTTAAGAAGCTAGATGGTGGAGTTGTTTTTATGGGCATGATAATGCTTGTAAAACAAGAGGGATAGGTACAATCTAATTAAAAAATCATAATAGCTTAATTCAAGTATTGACAAATGTTCACTATGTACCAAGTTTAAAGAAAAATCTTATCTCATTAGGTGTAATACCCGTTTTTATTTTTTTTTTACTTTATTCATTAATTGTTGTTTGTTTATTTATTTATTAAATATCCTGTTTTAAAAAGGTTTCCTAAATGAGTAAGGGTTTTAAAAAGAATTAGCCTATAAAAACCTCCTTTACGTTCTTTTTTTTAAAAAAAAAAACCCTAGAGGCTAATAAAGAAAATAATATGGCAGCTGCATGAGAGTGAATCTATATTTTCTCAATACGAAAAAGGGAAGATCTTATTTGTGTTTTTGTTCTTCATTAAAGGTATTCTTGAATTTGGTTTTATCTTCAAGGTAAGAATGAATTTATAAGCCTTTAAACTTTGATTTTGATTGTGATTTTTATGTGTGTTGATTGAATGATTTTATATGTGATTGTATTTATAAAAATCATGATACGTATGATCATGTGTTAATTAATGTATATTTGAATGGAAATAATACTGTTATGATATTCTGGAAACTGTGAACAGTATAGATTAAACATGAGATTACTGCTAATTTAATCAAGTATCATGCATAAAAGTTTATAGATTATTAAATTAGACATCTTTATCTTTCTATCCGTATATTTGGTATTCAAAAAACTCATTTTATATAAATTTTTTTGATTTTTGGAATTTAGAACATTGATGCTGGAAAATTTCAATTTTAAGCAGTAACTCACAATTCCATAATTTATTTCATAACCTAAACGACTTCTGAAAATTCTGGGAATTTTTATTGTTGCATGCATATATGTCTAGTTTTTGTGTTTTAAATTTCGTAATTTTTGGATTTATGTAAAAAACTACTAAAAATCATGGAGCTAGGCTGCCGCAATCCTGGAATCTGTTTTCCAAAATTTCGACGGCTGATATTTAGGTCGGTTTGGGTGATGTTTTTCATTACTAAATGTTTTGTAAATTTTAATTCTGATTCCGTTTTGTGTTATCTAATTTTTAAAACTGGAATCACTATTTTTGAATAAGTATAAATTAAGTTATGAATTTTTGAGTCAGCAGTCCTTGGTATATATCGTCACTGGACAGTTTTGATATTTTTGGTGGAAAATCAGCCTTCAGCGATGATTATTAATTTTTACTAATATTTTTAGTTTTGTATTGGATATCAACATGTTACGATAGCTCTTTGTAATATTTATGATTTTTTGACATAGTTATAACTTAATAGAAATCAACTCTTATATGATGGTCTAGTATAGCTAGTGAATTAATGTGGTTAAGTAAGAGTACATGGTTTAGGGATTTTTAGTTTTTCTATCTAGGTTAGAATTAAATAAGATATTGATAAAAATTTTGTCTTGATAATTATAGACCAAGAGTGAGCTCGTGTGATTAGAGTTATTGTTGATTTCATTAGATCGAGGTAAGTGAATTCATGCATAATGGATTTATAAGTTATGGATTTGAAGTTATTTTAAAATTTTTTTAATTAATTTTAAATAAATACTCATTTTTCTATAAAAATGTTTTCCTTAAAACTATTGATAAATCTTTGCCAATTTAATGTTTTACAAGTGTTTTATCAAATTATTATTGAGTAATTGATATTGATAAACTAAAAATTTTTTTCAGTTTTGGCTCATTATCCGTAGTTACCGTTATTGATATTATTGAACAGCTAACTATATTGTTCGCACCTATAGATGATTATTGCGGGGTAAAGCACCCTGATTGAACTATTGGCCGGGTCACCGGGAGTACAGGTGATATATTGAACTATTGACCAGGTCACCGGGGATACAAGTGACACTATGTGACATGAGCAAATTTAGTAAAAGAAAAATTTTATTGATAAAGATTTCGCATGAAATTATTTGAAATACAAATAAGCAACCCAAGAGGGAGGTGAATTGGGTTATTAAAATTTATTTTACAAATAATTCAATCTAATGCCTTAATGCAAACAAAAATTAAGTTTTAGCTAAATCACCATAATTTTAAAATTTTCAAAATTTTTCACTTAAGCCCACAATCTATTATAAGTTACAATAAAGCCCAAATATTTTAGAATTTAGCAAATAAATCCAACTCTGAAATTTAAAACATTTTTATTTTTATCTAAAATACTTTAATCCACAAAATATTTTATCTCATAAACATAAAAGTATTTAACTTGAAAAATAATTATTTTATTAACATAAAATTGAGCTTCATAAATGCTAATCCAAGTATAAATTAAATCATACCGGCTTCACAAGAAATTATCGTAATAAATTATCCGTTGAGCCGCCGTTACCCGTTGAGTGTCTTGAACTTGATTTCACTTGATTCCACTTGATTTATTATCCTTCAAAATTAATAAACTTGTGAAATACAAAATGAAACACTTTAATGCATATATTTGTTATCATCAAAATCATAATATTTATAACCTAATAGGCTAACAATCTCCCCCTTTTTGATGATGACAAACATCTCATGTATTTTGACATATATGTTCTCCCTTAATACATGGCGTATATAATCAGATTTAAAATAAACTCCCCCTGACAATATGATTTATAACAATTTATAAACTCCCCCTTAATATTTCAGAAAACATGCACAAGTGCGTAAGTGCGTAAAAAAAAATATAATACCTGTCTCCGAAATACATGACTTCTCCCTCTTCATCATCAAAATTTAAACTAAGGCAATAATAATCAACCAAATACAGGCAATAGACATGAAATTCTAATAATAAATCAAGCAGTCATAATATAGCATCCAAATACAAAACACCCGCGTCAGAACATCCAAAGACAAATCATCCAAATACAGAACATCCAAAGAGCTTATAATGATCATCCACAATCCATAAAGAAAATGTAAATGCATAAAAATGTGTGGTACAGAGGAACAGAAATAAAATATCTATGGAGATGGTGGATGTGATGAAGATGATGGTGGTGGAAACCCAAGAGCTACAAAAAGCTGCTGCTGGCCATCAAGAATCTGCTGCTGTTGAGCTATAAGTCGCTGGTGTTGGTTAAATAATTGTTGCTGCTGCTGCTCAAAGAGGCGCTGGTGCTCTAAAGTGGATTGAACTAAAAAAGCTTCAAACTGAGATTGAAGTCGACTTTGCTGTGTCGAAAGAGAATCCATTTTAGCCAACATCTGCTGCATTTGATCATCATGGGTAACTGAAGGAGTTTTGGAAAAACCCGCAGAAGATGGATAATGAGAGCGCTGTGGGACACTAAGATCAGGAAGTTGCTCTGGTGGAAAAACATCGTTAAAGAAACGATGATCTATAGGAGCAAGTTCAGAAACTTTGATGGAGTATCTCCAATCCCTAGTCCATTTACCTTCGGCCTAATTAAATCTTAAGTTGGCAATGGCATCATCTCCTAGTTCTCTTGAGTTTAAAAAGGTTGGTTCGGTAATGGGTACTCGAAAATGTTTGAGGATGCGGGTAATGATACTACCATAAGGGAGGGACCTTTTAGCCATACAAGGTGTGCTAAGCATATGATTGAGTATAATGTACCCAACATTGAGTTTTCTACCCTCCAAAATGCAATCCAATAAAGCCACATCCAATCGGTTAACTTCATCCCCATGACCATATCTAGGAGTAATCACATGATGAAGAACATAATGTAGGATTCTAATTTGAAGAGGCAAAGTTTGAGATTTTAATGATGATCGACAAAATTCATCGGACAAATTACGTCGGCGACAAATTTTTCGAACAACATTTTCAAGAGAAAACCATGGATGATCTATTCTAGCTCTAACACTATAAATTTCTAATCCCTCATTTGGAGTCCCAAGAATATGATTTAACTCCGCAACATCAAATTCAATACGAACTCCCCCAACACTAGTAACAATTTTATCCGAAACTTCTATATCCATATTCGAATAAAAAACCTTAACTAAATTCTCATAATATGCTTCTTGAATAACTAAGATATTTTTCCAGCTCATGGCAATAAGAAGTTTATCAAGAGATTTACCATAAATTTCTAAATTTGCCAATTTCTTAAGATTAATAAAGTAAGGAGGAATAACCGACCTCGGCATGAAATTATCGATAAACCGTTTCTGAAGCGGGAGATGTCGAAAATGAGTTGACAAAAACTTCGTATTATCCTCATAATCTTCCTTGCGTCTCTTGGCCATTTGTTTGCTCTTAGTTTTTTCTCCACCCACCATTGTTGAACAATTTTGGATTTGAGTAAAATGGATAAGTTTGAGCCAAGAAATGTAATCCTAGAGATGAATGAGGTTTAGATATAATATGGAATTGATTAAAGATGGGCTAGAGAAAAATTGAAAATCTAGAGAGAGAAATGGCTAAAACTAGGATTTTGGATTTCAAATTTTTTATGGAGATGTGATAAAATGGTGTTTGGATGATGAAAAATGAAGGAGTAGTGGATGGGTAATGGTTTGAATGATTAGTTTTAGTAAGAAAATGAGTGAGAATGGAAGAAATTTGAGAGATAGATGGTGAAGCACTATTCACGAGGGAGAGAGAGAAAGTGATGAACAAGAGAAGAGGGAGTTGAAAAGATGATTGGAAGATGTTTAATGGAAGTTAAATGGATAGGTAATGGGTTGAATCAAAGATTTTGACATGAAAATGGTTGAGAAATGAAGATTTTTTGAAAGAAAATGGAGGAGAAGTCACGGTTTTGAGAGAGAAAAAGGTAAGTGATGAAGAAAGCCAAAAAGAGGGAGAGGAAGAGGGTAAAACCCGTGACCTCTTGGTTCAGGCGGCTAGCCGCTTGGTTCAGGCAGCTAGCCGCCTGGGTGCTGCCCAACTGTACCAAAGTCACTTTTCGGCCATTTTTTATTGATCCCGTCATCATTTCTTGATTCTGAAACCTCTCAAGAACCATTTTAATGCATGAATCATGATTTTAAACATTTAAAACATGATTAATTCAAGCAAATAATTCATCTATCAAGCATGTATCATGAAGCACACAAACATTTGACATGAATATAACACCATACTTATCTATCATGCTCAAGCTTTTTCAAAAACATTAACACCCATTAAGCACACAATTTTAATAGATTCAATAACATAATTAGAGATGTTAATGTGAAACTCTAATCATCCCAAGCTCATGCCGAATTTTTGAAAATTATTCTTCGCAAAGGGGTTTTGTAAAAATATCAGCAAGTTGATTTTCCGTAGAGATAAATTATAAAGCAATATCACTCTTTTGTACATGATCTCTTAAAAAATGATGTCTAATCTCTATATGCTTGGTTCTAGAGTGCTGAATAGGATTCTTTGACAGATTAATAGCACTAGTATTATCACACTTGATAGGAATTTGTTCAAGTTTAATGCCATAGTCTCTAAGTGTTTGTTTCATCCAAAGGGCTTGTGCACAACAACTACCTGCGGCAATATATTCCGCCTCGGTGGTTGAGAGTACAACTGAGTTTTGTTTCTTACTAAACCATGAAACAAGAGAATGACCTAGAAAATGGCAAGTTCCACTAGTACTTTTCCTATCCACCTTATAACTAGCAAAATCGGCATCCGAGTAACAAGTTAAATCTATATGAGTTCCTCTAGGATACCAAAGGCCAAGATCTATGGTTCCACTCAAATAACGAAAAATTCTTTTAACAGCAAGCAAATGAGATTCCTTGGGACATGATTGAAATCTTGCACACAAACATACACTAAACATGATATCAGGTCTACTTGCGGTTAAATAAAGTAAAGAGCCGATCATACCTCGATACTTTTTAATATCAACTTCTTTACCTTTTTCATCCTTGTCAAGCTTGATTGTTGTACTCATTGGAGTACTTTTAGTGTTTGATTCTTCAATTCCAAATCTCTTGAGCAGATCTTTGACATATTTAGCTTGATTGATGAAAATTCCCTCATTGTTTTGTTTGATTTGAAGTCCAAGGAAATACTTCAATTCTCCCATTATGCTTATTTCAAACTCCTTACTCATACAAGATGAAAACTCTTTGCACAATAACTCATTAGTAGAACCAAAAATAATATCATCAACATAAATTTGAACAACAAGTATGTCTTGGTTCTTATGCTTAACAAAAAGTGTAGTATCGGCTTTTCCCATTGAAAAATTATTATCAAGTAAGAAATTTTTAAGCCTATCATACCATGCTCTAGGTGCTTGTTTTAATCCATATAATGCTTTTGATAACTTATAAACATGATTTATAAATTTTTCATTTTCAAAACCAGGGGGTTGTTTCACATAAACTTCCTCCATGATATATCCATTTAGAAAGGCATTTTTTACATCTATTTGAAATAAAATGAAATCTTTATAACATGCATATGCTAGCAACATTCTAATGGATTCTAATCTAGCTACTGGTGCGAATGTCTCATCAAAATCAATTCCTTCTTCTTGGTTGTATCCTTGAGCCACTAATCTAGCTTTATTCCTTACAACCACACCGGATTCATCCATCTTATTTCTAAATACCCATTTAGTTCCTATAATGGATTGGTGTTCTGGTTTGGGAACTAATTCCCATACTTTATTTCTCTCAAATTGGTTTAACTCATCTTGCATTGCCATAATTCAAGATTCATCATTTTCCGCATCCACAAAGGATTTTGGTTCAATTTGAAAAATAAATGCAGCATGCTCGCATGTATTCCTAAGTGATGATCTAGTTGTAACACCTCTAGATGGATCTCCTAAAATGGCATCTTTTGGGTGAGAAGAAACATACCTTCACTCCTTGGGGAGTGCTTGAGAAGTACCTTGACTTTGTTCTGCGCTTGTTTCTTCATGTTGCTCCACTTGATTTTCTACATTCTTTTGGTTGTTCTTTGATGAATCTTCTTGTATGTTTTCATCTGCATCATCACTAATAGCGACTTTCTCCATAGAGGAGGTATTAGACTCATCAAAAGTAACATGCATAGACTCTTCCACAACCAAAGTTCTTTTATTATACACTCTATAAGCTTTGCTTAAGTTTGAATACCCAAGAAAGATACCAACATCAGATTTTGGATCAAATTTTCCAAGATTATCTTTTGTGTTCAAAATAAAACATTTACATCTAAAAACTTTGAAATAACCAATGTTGGGTTTTCTATCTTTCCAAAGCTCATAGGGAGTTTTATTAAAATAAGATCTGATCAACACCCGATTTAAAACATAACAAGCGGTGTTGACGGCTTCAGCCCAAAAATATTTAGGTAAAGCATTTTCCTTTAACATGGTCCTAGTCATTTCTTGAATAGATCAATTCTTTCTCTCAACGACTCTATTTTGTTGTAAAGTTCTAGGTGATGAAAATTGATGCTTAATGCCTAAATCATTGTAGAAATTTTCAAATGCATGATTCTCAAATTCTCTACCATGATCACTTCTAATGCAAGTAATAGAGTATCCTTTTTCATTTTGAACCTTTTTACAGAAAACTTTAAAAGCTTCAAATGCATCATCTTTATTAGCCAGGAATAATACTCAAGTGTATCTAGAACAATCATCTACAATTACAAATACATAATATTTTCCACTTAAGCTAGCATGTCTAGAGGGTTCAAATAAATTCATGTGAAGCAATTGAAGTGGTTTTAAAGTAGAGACATGATTCTTGTTTTTAAAAGAAGTTTTGATTTGTTTTCCAAATTGATAGGCATCACAAATTTTATCCTTTTGAAAACTAATTTTTGGAAGTCCTTTAACCAAATTATTTTTTGAAATTTTTGAGATTAAATCCATGTTTTCATGACCCAGTCTTTTATGCCATAACCATCCATCATCATGCAATGCCGAGAAACATTTATTAATGGTAGATGCACAATCTATATTAATAGTATAGACATTAATCCATCTATTTCCTACAAACAAAACTTTTCCATCACATGCATTTTCAATAACGCATCTAGATTTATCAAAGACTGCTTTATAACCCTTATCACATAATTGACTAATACTAAGTAAATTATGTTTTAAGTTTTCAACCAAGCACACATTTTCAATAAGAGTAAAAGATACATTACCGACATTACCAATACCAATGATCATTCCTTTTGAATTATCTCCAAAAGATACATCTCCACCATTTTCGATCTTAGTAAAACTTGAAAACCAAGCATAATTTCCTGTCATGTGTCTTGAACACCCGCTGTCCAAGTACCATTTATTCTTCTTCTTCTTTAAGCCCTGCAGAGGAAATTTTAAGTCTTAGGTACCCAAATCTTTTTGGGTCCTTGGATGTCAGCAATGGTTCCTTTTGGAACCCAAACATATTTTATACCATAATAAGTATTTCTTTTCACAGGACATTTATTTTTCATGTGACCATTTCTATTGTAATAATGACAAGTAATTTTATGATCACTTGTGGATGTAGCTCTAACAAAATAATTCTTGTAATACTTTTGCTTCAAGTTAGGCTTATACCCAAGTCCTCCTTTATCAAAAACACATTTTTGAGAGTTAAGTAAATTATCTAATATTTTTTTGCCATTTGTGAATTTTATCACAATTTCATTTAACTCATTATTTTTCTTCTTGAGAACTTCATTCTCCTTTATCAATTTCTCAACATGTAATTTTTCATGCTCATATGAGGTATTAAGTTTCTCATTTGAAGATGTGACTTTATCATGCAACATTTTATTTTCTAGTTCTAAACATGTAATCTTTGCATTCAATGATTCATTTTCATTTTTGAGATCTATCAATTTCTTTTTAAGCCATACATTCTTTTTACCTATCTTCATTAACTCATCATGTAACTCTTTAAAAGCATCATGTAATTCATCATAGGTAGGAAGATCATTTACCTCATCTAGTTCATCATTCGATTCATCTCCAATCGCCATAAGAGCTAGATTTGTTATTTCTTGATGCTTATCATCATCACTTATTTCTTCATCGGTATCATCCCACGTGGCCACCATTGCTTTCTTCTTGAACTTGTTGAGAAGAGGGCATTCCGATCTTATGTGGCCAGGCTTCTTGCACTCGTAACATTTAATTGCTTCCTTTTTCTCCTTTTGGTTCTTAAAATCTTTAAATTTTCTTCGTTCACCAGTTTTCTTGAAAAATTTTCTGAACCTCCTAGCAAGCATAGCCAATTCCTCATCATCCGGCTCACTTTCTCCATCACTTTCAAATTTTGTGACTTTGAGAGCAATGTTTTTTTTCTTCTCTTCATTGCCTCTTTCAGCTGCCAAATCTTCCTCATAAGAAATAAGAGAACCGATTAGATCATCAATAGGTAAGATATTTAAATCTTTAGCTTCTTCAATGACAGTTCTTTTTGGTCTCCAATCCTTAAGAAGTGATCTAATGATTTTCTTAACTTTCTCACTATTTGAAAAAGTCTTTCCTAGGGCTCCTAGAGTGTTCACTATGTTCGTAAATCTAGTATACATAGAATACACACTTTTATTTTGTTCCATTTGAAACAATTCATATTGTTGAGTGTATTTACTAATTTTAGACTCTTTCAGTTGATTCGTGCCTTCATAAACAACTTCAAGTTTGTGCCAAATTTCATAAGCACTTTCACAACTTGACACTCTATGAAATTCTTTCTTATCTAGTGCACAAAATAACGCATTCATGACTCTGGAATTTAGAGCTTTTCTCTGTTCCAATTCATTCCATTCCCGTGAAGGTTTTGGAATATCTTCCCCGACTTCATTTTTAGTCAATGGCATAAATGGACCATCACAAACAACTTCTCAAATTTCGTAATCTAGGGCTTGTAAATAAATTCTCATCCTAATTTTTCAATATGGATAGTCATTTCCGTCAAAGAATGGTGGTCTAGTTGTGGACTGTCCTTCCCTAAAGGTTGAATCACTTTGGGTTGCCATAGATCTTTTACTCTAGACGGTTAAGTCCTAATAAGAGAACCAAGCTCTGATACCAATTGAAATACAAATAAGCAACCCAAGAGGGGGGTGAATTGGGTTATTAAAATTTATTTTACAAATAATTCAATCTAATGCCTTAATGCAAACAAAAATTAAGTTTTACAGGAATTAAATCAAATATAATAAATTAGGCAATGCTTGCAAAATAAATGAGTAAGGGAAGAGAATGCAAACACAGCAATTTTTACGTGGTTCGGCAATCCCCACCTACGTCCACGCCTCCAAGCCAACCGAGCTTGAGGATTTCACTATCCAAACCTCCCAAGATTTCAAATATTTACAATTGACTTCCAAAGTGTCAATGGACCTTTACAATCAAGAGATTATCATCCTAATCTCTTTACCCCAAGTGTTTCCCTCACTTCAACACTCTTAATACAATACAAAATAGAAATTACAGCAAAAGCACTCTCTACAAGAGTAGATTCACAAATAATGGCTCAAAAATGATTTAATCTATTGTGATTTGCAATATGGAAGCTCAATATATGTTTATACAAACTTATTTTTGCTTGCCAGAAACTTTGAAATGAAGTTGGAGTTGAGTTTTTATAGTTAAAGCTCGAAAACTAGTCGTTATTGTCAAATTCCAGTGCTCAAGCGGCTAGCCGCTTAATTTAACTGGCTCCCCGCTCGTAACAGTGAAGTTACCGTTAATTTTGAATTTTGCTACAGTAATACTGTTCACGAAATTACAGTTTTACCTCAAAACTTATTCAAATTATACTATGGCCCAAAATATTATTAATTATTATTTAATTCCAAAAATATTCTGAAATTATAATGTGATCCAAACTAAAGAAAATCTTTTCAAATAAGTCCTTTTTGAGTTTTAGCTAAATCACCATAATCTTTAAAGTTTTTAAAACTTTTCACCTAAGCCCACAATCTATTATAAGTTACAATAAAGCCCAAATATTTTAGAATTTAGCAAATAAGTCCAACTTCGAAATTTAAAACATTTTTATTTTTATCCAAAATACTTTAATCCACAAAATATTTTATCTCATAAACGTAAAAGTATTTAACTTGAAAAATAATTATTTTATTAACATAAAATTGAGCTTCACAAATGCTAATCCAAGTATAAATTAAATCATACCGGCTTTACAAGAAATTGTCACAATAAATTATCCGTTGAGCCGCCGTTATCCGTTGAGTGTCTTGAACTTAATTTCACTTGATTCCACTTGATTTATTATCCTTCAAAACTAATGAACTTGTGAAATACAAAATGAAACACTTTAATGCATATGTTTGTTATCATCAAAATCATAATATTTATAACCTATTAGGCTAACATTATTTATTTAAAATGAGTATACACTTTTTGTGTTACAAACCTAGTGCATGAGTTTGCTTACCGAGTTGATGACTCACCCCTCGTCTCTAATATTTTTGCAGATTGATTTTTTTTAGAGATGTAGGCTTTTGGTCTAGCGGAGAGGATTTGTTAGCTGAAAACTTTGGCATTTTCTAAAAGATTAATTTTAGTTACTTGGACTATTGTTTAGAGTTGGATTTTTATTTTGGAAGATTATTGATTCACTTATTATTTTAGAGACTATGTTTTGTTCATGGACAACAGTGACTTTATTCGGGGTTTATTTATAAAATGAGTCTTATAAGACTTCATTTCAAATTTCTCTTAAGCTTTTCTTGAGTGAATTTGGGGTGTTACATTAGGAGTCCTAAAATCTAAATGACTCACAATCACTCTGAGATATGGACTTTTAAACTTAGTAGTTGGGGCACTAACGGCGATGAAAAGTATAAGGAAAAATAACTTATATTATTTCTAATAAAGTACAATTATTGGATTCGCATCAATATTTTTTGGAAAAGATACAAATTCAAAAGCAACTAAGTTGTGGCATATGCATTTGGGACATACTGGTGAAAAAACAATGCAAACTTTGGTAAAATAATGCTTATTAAAATGTACAAATTCTTGCAAATTAGAATTTTTTAAACATTATGTTTTGGGTAAACAAACAAGGGTAAACTTTGGTTCATCAATTCACGATACAAAAGGAATTCTAAATTATGTTTACAGTGACGTATAAAGACCCACCAAAACAACTTCTTTAGAAGGTATGCACTATTTTGTTACTTTTGCTAATGATTATTTAAGAAAAATATAGGTGTATTTAATAAAGAACAAGAATGAAGTTTTTGGATATATTTCTGAAATGGAAAAAGATTGTCAAGACTTAGAGTAGTTGAAAGGTCAAAAGACTTCGCTCAGATAATGGTAGTGAGTATAAGAATGATCTTTTTTTATAAATATACGAAGAAGAGGACATTGTGTGACACTTCTCTATTCGGGATACACCACAATAGAATGGGGTGGCAGAGATGAACCAAACGGTACTAAAGAAAATTCAGTGTATGTTATCCAATGCTAGATTGGGCAAAAAAATTTAGGCTAAGACAGTTATATATGCGTGTTATATAATTAACTGTTTACCATCAGCTGCAATTATTGGCAAAATACCCATAGAGATGTAGACTAGTAAATCTGCTACTTCTTATGATTCTTTATATGTTTTTAGTTTCACTACTTATTATCATGTAAAAAAATCTAAGTTAGACACAAGAGTAAAAAAAGTATTATTCATGGGTATAATTAATGGAGTAAAAAGATATCGTCTCTAATACCCTATTATAAAGAAGATTATTTTTAGTAGAGATGTGACTTTTGATTAATCAATCATGTTGAAATAAAAAGATTTTTTAAAAAATGACAAAACCAATTGTACTTCACAGTAGGTGGAGCTTGAAAAGGTTAAAAATAATTCAGTTAGTATTATAGAGACAAATACTGATGAAGAGGAGGTTCTGACCTAAGAACCTTCGCAGCAACAAAATTCAACTACATAAAAAGGCCATGAAGAGAAATTCACAAACTTACTCGTTTTGTTGATATAGTGGTATATGCATTTCTGATTATAGATGATGATATTCTTTTCACCTACAAAGAAGTAATAAATAGCCCTAAAAGTGTAAACTAAAAGCTAGCAATGGATGAAGAAATGCAATCTCTTCATAAAAATAGAACTTGGGAGTTAGTCACACTGCCCAAGAAAAAAAGACAATTGGCTATAAATGGGTATATGTAAAGAAGGAAAGATTTCCTTACAAGAATGAAATTCGATACAGTGCTAGATTGATAGTGAAAGGCAATGCTCAAAAAGAAGGAATAGACTACAATGAGGTATTTTCTCTAGTTGCGAAACATCATCTATTCAAATTTTGCTAGTCGGTTACACAATTTGATCTTAAACTAGTTCAACTTGATGTAAAAACTCCATTTTTACACAGTGATTTGGAAAAGAAAATCTACACGACTTAGCTAGATGGATTCAAATTTGTTGGAAAAGAAAACTGAGTTTGTAAATCAACAAAGTCACTTTATGGATTAAAACAATCCCTGAAGCTGTGGTATAAGCGATTTGATCAGTTTATGAAAGGACAAAGATACATAAAAAATAAATTTGATCATTGTGTTTATTTCGCAAGTTACAGCATGGATGTTTTATATATTTGCTATTGTATATTAATGATATGCTAATAGCATCCAAGAGTAAAAATGAGATAAAGAAGTTAAAAACATAACTCAATTGAGAATTTGAGATGAAAGATCTAGGGGAAGTTAAGAAGATTCTTAGCATAGAGATATGCAAAGATAGAATTTATAGCAAAGTTAGCTTGTCTCAAAAGTAATATCTAAAAAAGATATTACAACGGTTTGGTATGACTTAGCAGACAAAATCTGTAAGTACCCTATTGGCTTCTTATTTTAAGTTTTCTGCACAACTATCTCCTTCGACATATACAGAACAAGAATCTATGTTGTAAGTTCCATATTCAAATGCAGTGGATAGCTTGATGTATATAATAGTGTATACAAGGACCGATATTTCACATGCAGTTGGTATAGTGACCAAATATATGCATAATCCTAGCAAAGGACATTGGCAAGCTGTGAAATGGATTCTATGGTACATTCAAAAAACCGTATATGTTGGTTTACTATTTAAGTGAAATGATACATTTGTCAAAATATGATTGGGTACATTGATTTTGATTATACTGGTGATTTGGATAAACGATGATCAACCACTGGACATGTATTTACTTTTGCTGGAAGACCAATTAGTTGAAAGTCTACACTACAGTCTATAGTTGCATTGTCAACTACAGAGGCCCAGTACATGGCAATTACAGAGGTTGTTAAAGAGGCAATTTGGGTACGAGACTTGCTTGAAAACTTGGGATTGATATAGGAGCACATTAATATATATTGCAACAATTAGAGTGTCATTCACTTAACAAAGAATTAGGTTTATCATGCACATACGAAACATATTGACGTATGATTTTATTTTATACAGGAAATTATTGATGAGGGAAAGATTCTTCTTCTAAAAGTGAAAACTGTAGAAAATTCCACAGATATGTTGACCAAGATGGTGACAACGATCAAGTTTAAGTATTGTCTAAACTTAATTAATATGTTTCGAATTTAAAAGCAGTTGGAGAATGTAAAGACTGGAAGATAGTTTGTTGATAATAGGCTCAGATTTAATAAATCTTCACCGAGATGGAGAATTATTGAAAAGTCAAAAGCTCATTTGGCTTTCTTTACATGGTTGACATGCAAGCTTGCCATAGCAACATGCAAGCTTGCCACAGCTAGCATGTAAGCTTGCATAAATAAGTAAATTGTCCAGTTGCTTCTTAGGCCATTTTTTTGCTGTAAATAAAGAAGTGATGAGAGCTTGAATTGCATCGTAATTTTGAGAGCAGTTGTAAGTGAAGTAACTGGAAGATTCGAGAAAGATTTTACTTGAGTGCTCTAATAAGTATTTATTTGGGTGCATTGGGGTATTTGGGTATTAAGAGTTTTTTTATTTTGTAAATTTTTATTTATTAATAAATTTATCTTCTAGTCTTTGTCTGTGAACATAAGTATTACACCGAATCACATAAATTATTATGTCTCATTTTTTTTATTTGTTTGTCACATTTATATTTCTCTATAAGCCGTGTTCATCATAATTTAATAATTGCTCAATCGGTGTTTCCATAACACATGTGACGTTCACCCTAGTTAATTTACCATCACGCGAATAAGGTCAGTATAGATCTTTAAATAATAAATATCAATTCATAATTCAACATCAAAAGAGCATGAATAATCTAAAAAAAAAAAATCTTAAACAAACCAATTGGTCACCCTTTACATTTTCCTCCTCCTCCTAATACCCCAATTCCTTTGACATCGATATCTGAGACTTGTATTCAACCTCTGTCATGCGATGTCTAGTCTAAAGTTTTACACATAGCTCTTATTAGTAGCAGACTCAAAAAGTTCACTAGCAATCAAGCTAGTGGGATAGATTAATGAATCAGTGGCGTACGATTTTTTCATTCAAGTGTTGAAGTGTTGCGTTGAGGTCACCTGCCCAACGTTCCACATTCAGTTCCCAATTTTCAACTGCTCGCAACTTTGGTGTCTTCAAAACTCTTGCAGAGAAAGTATTCAACTTGCTGCAATTGGATGATTAAAGCATCCAGGGATGGGAAATTGAAGGCATAATTGCAGGAGTAGAGCACAACCGCTTCAATTTGCTGAAAATAATTTCATCATCTGCATCTCCCTCATTTGCTGCAATTTCTTTAAGCGTAAAGCAATTGGACAGTCTCATTTCTCTGAGTTGCAGGAGACTTTTGGCGGTTTGGGATGTTACTAAGCTTATTAGTCCGGGACTCGCGTACATGGGAACTCTGTAATCATAGAGAGAACATTGAGCAGAAACTAAAGAAAAACAATACTTCGTGTTTTCACATAACCTGACCAGACAAGCAGCTTAATTAATTACCTGGTACTTTAGTCTTCAAATTCTCCAAGTAATAAAAAACCTATCAGATTAGTACATGGTCGATTAAGCTATCACTAATTCCTATTGGAGAAAGCTAAGTGAGTTAGTTATTTATGGAAGCATACATTTTCTTGATGTAGATGTGGAATGGTTGTGATAGGGTCACAATCCCAAAGACAAAGTCTCTGTGTACCAGATGTCTCCTCTTGATTACAAAATCTTCATCTTGGGGCAGCCCATCACAGTTCAATGTTCTAGAGATGGGGCTTTGAAGGAGTAATTGGCAGCGCAGAAGCTTGTGAGACTCTTCAAATCAAGCAGAACCATCAACTTCAATTTGCTAAAAACGATCTCTTTTCTGCTGCTGTGTCTACATCTTTCTCGATTATTATCACTTGTTTCATTGCATTGCATCCACTTTTCTTCATCGTTACAAGCCGCACAAGACTCTTTGCTACCGAGCATGTTAGTAAGTTCATCAATCCCTTGCAACCAAAATTTGCAGTTGTGTTCGATTCCGAAAAGATGCTGATGACGATGGCGACAGCAGACTTAAAAGATTTTGACAATGAAATACTTGTAGACTTTCAAGATGTTCAAAAATCGAGTCCGGTTTGGAGCCTTCTTTCCACAGGTACGTTAGATGGTCAAGTCTGACCAGCTGTAAACATTTTATTAGTGCAAACTTCCCCGCATGTTTTGCCAAGTAGTCTTCATTAATTGAGAATATCTGCGTATGAATTACCTCTAAGTAGAAGATTTTCCAGATTGTGAAGTCTCTCAAGCAAAGCACGTGTAAAACAATCCGAGTCGCTAGGATGAATTAATTTGTAAGCAGAAGATTTTCTAGTTGTTTAAGACAGCCAAAGAGGCGTCGCGGCAAGTCGCCCTGGAAAATCATCATGATGTCTTTTCGACTTTAACGACAGTTCTGCCAAGTTCGGGAAGTTCCTGCCAAATTATGAAGTGGCTTCATACAATAAAAGTTGATTAAAAAAAAAAAAAGTGTCTATTTGGTGTGTTTCTTTAAGGAAACAGAAAAGGACTGAAATGATAAAAAAGAAAATTAAGAAAATGGTTCCATACCTTTTCGCAAAAAAAAACAGAGGCTGTTGCTTTGGGATGGAAAATTGATTCTCCTCGTTATTTCTGCAAAAGCTAGATAGTTCAGAAGCGAATATATTTATTTTCTCCCAAGGACAAGCTTCAACTTTTTTAGTGCTGGCCATTGTGAAATATGCATCCTAGGGCATAAACATCTAAGTTCTGGTATTCTGAAGAATCTCAGAGTGGTCACGTGCGGAAAGACAAAACTAGGGTTCACTTGTTCTGTTCGGTCTACTGAAACGACCTCCGGAAGTTGACTGTGCCAAATCTTTTCGACATTCCCTTCATACAGCTCCAGACTCCACAAGTTGGGCAACACAACCCAAAGATAAAGAAATTTCTCCTTTAACTGCAAATGTAAATCAAAGTCAACTTAAAAGTGATAGCTGTGTATGCAAACCAACCAATATTATATGTTGAGACCTTAGTGAGCGTGAAATTCTTTTTTCCTTTTTCATTTTTATAATCTGTAAATTATTATTTTTCTACAAATGCATCATAGAATAAAATGATAAAGAATAAGAATATGTTATTCTACCTTCTTATTCAAAAGTGACATCGTAGTGTCATGGTTTTCGTCCAAACTAATTTCATTGGAACATATAACTACTGTCAATTGCTCTTGCGACCCTCGCCTATTTAGTGGTGTTCACTTCAAAGCAAAAACTTGTGAGCTTTGGAAGATTTCCAAGACTTACACAGACCTTAATTGAGTGAACTCTATCTTCTTAATTGCATCATTGTTGTTTACATCAACCTTTGTGTCAATTGCAAAAATCTGTTTAATTTTGCCCTAAATAATTAGGGTTGGCAAAAACAAATTAGGCCTGCATGGGTTAAGCTTGAACATAGCCTTTAATTTTAAAGTATGCATAGATTGGGCTAGATAAGAGCCTATGAAAAAATCTAGACTTTTTAATTTATAAACAAAAATAAATTAAATTCAAATAAAAAGAAAAAATTCAAAATATTAAATTAATATAATTTTTTAATTAATATTTGTGATTTATTATATTACATAACTAATATTTTGTGTATTAAGCTATTATTTTATTTTGTATTGGATAATTATCTATAATTTAAAATTTTTTTATTTTATTAAAAATTATTTCATAATAAATGACAAAGCTTAAGCCTAGCCCAAGCCATCCAAGCCCAGCCTATCTAAATTTAGACAAACGTGTGAAGGACTTACACTTATTTTCAATAATATGGGCTTAAGCTTAGGTTTGGAAAAGTCAAAACCAAACTTAGAAATTGCCAAACCTACAAGTAATCGCTATAATCCTCTCAAGTCCTAAAAGGCATTTTGTATTAGAAACCAAGAAGATACTACTCAACTTGTCACATTTTTCTACTTTTATGCTCGTCAGTTCATTGAAAACTTGGCTCTATGACATATCCTCCCCAAGTTAATCGAATTAGGAAGAGAAAGTGACTCCAAAAGAGGAGGTCATCACAAATCACTATTTTCGTGGAGTCAATGATACACAGCAAATCAAGATTATTTTGAACATCAAGATACTTAAGTTGTTGGGAAGATGTACTCTTTAAAGCATATAGATTATTTTATTTTCTTATTAACAAAATATATAAGATATTTTCCGATGTCTTAGTTACATAAATATTTTGAATAAGGTCCGTTCAATTATATTATATGTATTTTATGTGATCATCATATCAATTTATAGAAGATACAAATATAAGTTCTTTTATGATTAGATAAATTAAGTTCGCAATATACAAAGTGGGAAACTCTATTATCTTTATATTGTAGTAAATTCATTGAATAATTTATCTTAATCATATATGAATTTACTGATTTAGTTTGATTATATTAAGGTAGATCACAAATGAAATTTAATTAATCTTAAAATGATTATCAAGCTTTTTAAATTTCATAGTTTTGATTTTATTGTAATCTCAATCTTGAGTTAATTATATTTTTATGTATGTGATTGTTATCTCATTTAAGTTACTAATGAATGCGACATATATTTATAGTCAAGATTATCTAATATCTTAGTATAAGTAATTATAAGCGGTAATATTATAAATTAACAATATAAAATTTTCACAATACATCTCTTGATGGGTTTTTGAAAATTCATTATAAAACTCTATGGTTAGAGTATATCAACATAACTAATATATTGAAAATAATCATTAGCGAAAACTAATAAGTGTGAAAAAATAAGATGTAATTAAATTAATTGTATAGTGAAGGTATCAATTTAATTAGCAATGTGGTACAAATAATTGTTCAATAAAGAAATAATGTAGCAGGGATTGAATTATTATTCGAGAGTACTATCTTAGACAGCATATAATTATGAAAGTCAGTTTTGATCTTTTAATGAAGTAGATTTGAAATTAAACAATCAGACTAGTTTAAATATAGGCCTAATTATTTTAGCCATTATTACATGTATCCATATGATTTATGGGTTAGTTTATTTAATTTATTACACTAATACTAAATTAATAAACAAGATAATTAGTTATTTAGGTTAAAAACTTAAATATATTATTTAATGGGCAGCTCTATTTAATATGCTTGTATATAAGGAATCTTATGTTGTTTTATAAGATAGGCCCCTATAACAAGAAAAAATAACGCCATTTTTGGGCTTTGTCTTACTTTTAATTTAAATCAAATATTTTAATTTAATAGAATTTAAAGAGGAAGATAAATAAAGAGCCTAGGGTTCCACCAATAAGGATATAAAAAGGCTTGTTTCTCTGCAAAAGTGAGACAGGAGCCACAATATATACATCAGAGAAAAAAGATTTTTTACAATATATAAATCAGATCTTTTTTCTCTAGCTTTGAGAAGAAAATTTTCTTTTGCTAGTTGCTTTCAGTAGTGATAAATATGTGCGCACATTAAGTGCAAATCAAACTTAAGTCATAACCTAAAAGATCATTGGTGATAGATTCTGATCTAATAAGATTGTTGGTGGCAAATCATGATTTGGGAGCCTATTTTCTTCTGCAAAAAAGTAAATGTACAATCTCTAAATTACGGTAATTTTATATGTTGTATGAGAAACGCAATTTTAATATTTTCACTCCAAAACATTTTTAAACCAACATCAACTATGGAAAGCCAAATGCGTCTTATTGGGAAATAACATTCTTGACACCTTGCAACTTGTCCAAACATAGGTACTCAACGTTCTTGATGCCCTATAGTGTATTCGAGCATATTATCATTGAATTAAGTTTGAGCTTCAATGTTTTTGAGATTCCATGATTATTAATCAGAAAACTGGCCGACTAATTCTAAATAAATATTGAAAGACAACTTCTAGGCACAAAGAATTCATTTCCGGTCGATATTTTGAAATTTTGAACTTTCCATGGAAAGCATTCGGGTGAAGTATTGTCATTTATAATATTTATTTTTGTGAGAAATTTTAGAATATATTTGTTGTACCACGTCAATCATACAACAAATAAATGATGTTATGACATGTGTGCATTTATTTTAATATAAATCATACAAGTGATAATTATATTTTATTCAATTACACATGTCATGCATGCATTAATTTATTATAATACAACATATATATGCTAGACTTTTTCCTATTCCTGGGGTGATCAGACGAGGTAAATGCATTAACTCATCTAGGCTAGCATTAATTCCCATTCATTCGCTATTGAGCCCATCAACTTCCCATTCAACAAAGCAATTTCTCATATATTTAGATTTCAGAGGACATTGGGCGGTAAAATTTAGCCGGAAACAATTTGTTAAATCTAACAGACCTAGATTGGTCAGTTGGCCGAGCCCTTCAGACAGCTTTACAATATCAGAGTTGATCATGCTAAAGATTTTAAGACTGTTCAACTTTCCGATAATGGCTATGTCTCCCCACATGCTTGGATCTAGACATAGTGTTTGAAGATTAACCAGGAGAACAGTTGACGATGGCAATGAATATATCTCTACTCTAGTCAAATCTATTACTCTGAGCTTCTTCATTCCCTTGAAAAAGTTCTCAGGAACACAAATTTTGACAAAGGAATCTTTGAAATGCAGAAATAAAATTTCAAAATTGTGGAGATTCCAATCCTTCATGCAATTGATGAATACTACTAGCTATTATAGAGATTGCACAGCGTTTTTTTAGTGCATCGTCATCTGGGCATTTCCAAACATCCTCATTTCTCACCACAAATACGTTAGGAACGTGACATGCAATTGAAATGGCAACGCCGTGAACAAAATCATGCAGGGAAAACTGTTTAATGCAATCACCTTTAAGCAACAAACCAGAGTCTTTAAAAAAAAAAAAAAAAAAAGTTTACGGACTGATTCTTGCAATTTGTTTCGTGCATCTTCCATCTTGTTGACTCCATAAAATATACCGAAACCCATGCAATATTTCTACGAGTCTGAACTGAAAAATGGATTTGGCAGTAGACTACAGAGTAGAAACATTTTCTTGAGCTGCTGACCCTTTAAATACTTGAAACTGAGCTCAATAGTTGAATATACCTCTGCTGGTACTCTTTCAAAATTCAACGTCGAAGGCGTTTGGAGTTCTTGTAAGGCATTCTTCCATCCGGCTCATTATTATTCCTTAATGCCCTTGCAATTGTTGTTAAGGCAACAGGTAAACCTCCATATGATTTGGCCACGCTTTTGCCTATAGATTTTAACTAAAATTTTCGACATCATCACCTGCCATCACTTTGTTATCTCCAAGCTTCTTCTTTATTTAGAACGCCAATTGAGAAGTTATCTTTTGAGCCCATATTTAAGAGTACATTACAATCTCTCGCAGTCAACAATAATTAATTTACATCCTTTATGATAATCTCTAAAAGGAATTCCAACAATCTACGAATCAAGATTTTTCCACACATTATCCAACACTACAAGCATCTTGTTCTCATTCTTCAATTGTTCATAGAGCCTACTTGCTCTTCTAGATTCAGAGTCTTCATGCAAGCCCCAACCTAGTTTCTCTGCAATTTCCCTTCGAATCTTTTTTTGTGTCTGGAATCTGGGACACCTCAGAAAAGACCGCCCGATGAAAGAGCTTGTCTTACCTCGCTAGCCTAGCAACCTTGTTCACTAATGTTGTCTTCCCGATGCCACCATCCCATACATCCCGATGATGCTAACGTTAGGATTAGGTAATGCTTTTTGTATAGCCTCTAGGGTATGCAGTAGGAAATTCTATCATATCTCCTAGCTTCTTCTTGGAGTCCAATAATGATCTTCTCCGTTGTAACTTCTTTATAGCTAAGCTGATAACGAATCTTCAAATTAGGACACAAGCTCTTGAAACAATGCTTATTTGTTGTCTCTTCATCTAAAATGAATTTCACTGCCTCATCGATGATCATGTTCACAGTAACCTGCCACCTCTCTACTGTGTCTTCAATCTTTTCTCCTTTTATTTCAGCGTTACAAACTCTGCACTGAACGCTCCTACTCTTGTCCTCGAGCTTCTCGATTTCTGCCTTGAGATTCTCGAAGTTGCCGTTGTACTTGTGCAGATAACCAAGTCTGCAATCTGTTCGAGGAGCCAAGCATTTTACAACTTCTAAAACAAGATTAACAATGATTTCCACCATCTTTAATCTTTTTTTAATTATTTTTTACTTTTTCAAAGTTCTCAAACGTAAATAAATATGGAGACAAACAGAAGAAAGATTTAAGGGAAAAAAAAAACAACAACAACAAAGACGGACAACCTCAATTGAAAAAGAAAACTGTTACGGAAGCAAAGAAATGAAAGAAAGGCAAAAAGAAAGTAAAGGCAGTTACAGAGAGACACAACAACGATAGCACAGGCTGAAAAAAGAAATAACAAGAAGCAGAGGGAACGAGTTTTTAAATGAGAAGATGGAAACGTGAAAGCGCTTCTAGTTGAAGCACAAATGCAAAGACCTGATAGAAGAAGGAAGGCTAGCTTTAGAAAATGCAGGAGCAGGGAACTAATCAAAATAACTTAAGTATTGACCAGAAGAAAGATGAAAATAAGCTAATGAATGGAAACAGTGGGCGGCAAAAGAAAGGAGGGATTTTAAAATACATGAAAGCAGTACAATAATTAACTAATGTAAGTATGATATCTGTCATTAAATTTAGTATAACGATCGCTTGTATAGTGATTTCTCAAAATAAATATATGTATATTATAGTATTATTTATTTGTTGCAGCGGTGACATGATGTCTTTGATATATTTTAAAATTTTTCAAAAGTAAAATTGATTATTATTAAATAGCATTGAAAAATTATTAAGAGTACAAATCATTTTAGAGTATATTAGAGGTACTGCACATAATAAATATCCGTGTGCATTGATTTTCAAAAAATATAATGTAATGAATAGTTATATCTAATTAATGTACACATATCATGCAATGCATTGAGCAGGTCTAGTGTCTTTAATATACTCTACAATCTCTTATTTTACTAATATGATAAAATTTGCTTTAATACTTTTAATAGAGCAAACCATTAATTCACCTTATTTTCAAGTCCCGTGTTAACTGACTTCTCAAGACATTGTGTGCAAACAATTAAAAATGACTTTATTAGCATAATTGTTTTTTTTCTATTTATTTTTGTTCAATTTTATGCAAAATAAAGATTCTTGCAAATTATTGTTAAAGCTATTATAAATATATAATCAACAAATGGATGCTTCGTGTAAAATGTTGTAATAAGACGTAACTTAATATAATCAACAAGTAGTATTCTTGTTCTAAATTATGGATTATAAATTAAACAAGTGGAAAGGCCAGGGGATGAAAAAGCACTATTTGTTGAAAGACAGAGACGGACTAAACTGCTCAAAAATTGAAACTATTTGAGCAGTTGAAGAATTTTCCTAAACTAAAGGATTTTATTAATATTTTATAAAAAAGAAAACACTGTAACATTCACAGCTGGCTCTTCTTTCTCTGTTCTAATTTCTGTACTCCTCGCTTAATGCATAATCAAATAACATAAGTAGATATCTACAGTAATCCAGAGTTAATACAAATCACACAAATATTAAATTATAAAAAGTTGATAACCACATTTAACAAAATATCTCTAAATAACCAAAAAAATTCCTAGAGTTAGATATTTCTACACCATAAGATATTATTTAGAATAGAGATATCTCTTAATCTCTTCACAATTCTTGAATTTTTCATAGATTGGGCTTTGATTTTAGGCTTAGACAAATACAATTGGATTGTAATCATGAAATTGGTGTTGGACTTTTAACACTATTAATGTATTTATGAATTTGAAAATTTGAAACTAAAGACTTTCGTGCTTTATTTGGTGACAGAAATTCAGAAAACAATATCTCTGCTTTAACGAATCAGCGTAACAAGTAGCAACAAACCACCAGCACACCTTTTTGAACATTTATGCATATCATTATTTCAGAGAGAAATGAAAACAAAAGACGAAGCTTTCAGTAATATATGCTGATTTTAATATTGATTAATAATAAAGCTTGTGGATATTGTCGTAAATACAAAACGGTGCTTTTGGGGTTTCCTTCGTTTTCTACCTGTTGCTGCATTATTCGTTTCATTATCGTTTCCTCTCTCTGAGTGAAGGGCATTTATCCAAGTTGAGCATAATGCTTCTAAGAGGCCAAGACCTTTTTACGTTATATTGTATTTAATCCACTAAGTTGCGTCCTTAATAATTTTATTTTTAATTATTTATTTCGTTGTGTACATTTCACTCGTTTGAATAGGCTATTGTATGAAAAAAATTATTGGAACATACTAACTGAGTTTTAATTTGTTTGGAAATGAATTGAATGGTCTTCATATATTGGATTTCCTATTCAACAACACTAAGCTACCGGCCGAAATCAAATAATCCAACTAAAACAAACAAAAAGTTGAAAAGCAACAAGCCAACAACTCTCTTTATATGTATTCATAATCAAATGTAATTAAGAAAGATTTGGTCGATTGGCGAATCATATAAAGTTCTTGGGGGCTATGAATGAGAAAGTTAGAAACTGAGAGTCAATATGTACCAGTTTTAGAACCCGAAGTACATAGGAAGGAAAAGAACAAAACAATCGGAAATTAGGTGATAATAATGAAACATTTGTATTTGTCTTCATAATCTATATGCTTGAAATCAGAATGAATAACTACAAACCATGTCATCCAACCGAAAACACAAAACATAGAAAAGAATTGACAATAATCTAACTACTTACAAATAAGATCAAAAAAAAAAATACTTGCAGATTTGAGGCTAACATTCTAAGTTTTATAATAATAATAATTATCAGCATCGTCATCAACAAAAGGCTGATTCATAGGACATATCCAAATGCCTATTTCAAAAGCAATATATTTATCAAATTCAAAATGGATTCAACCGCAAAAATGCTCTAATGTGATTAATTTTTCATAAGGATATTGAATAGCCACAAATAAATGATTTGTTTGTAGATATAAGGCTAATGCTCTAAGTCCTTATAATAATAATAATAATAATAATAATAATAATAATAATAATAATAATAATAATAATAATAATCTCCAAATAATAATAAGTTAAAATTAGTTAAAAATAATGACAGAACGATAACTTTTTGTATAAATTTAATTTTTGACATATTAATGCAGTATAAATTCATCAATTACATCGCTCAATTAATTACTATTGAATGGTAGCCATGCCTTAAAGAATGTGACATTTTTTATTCTTAGAAAGTGACCTATGCACTCTTTTAAGTGCCTAGAGGCGGTAAAAAAGTAATGGTTTGTAAATTAAGTTTCAGAAATGCAGAGCCTGTTAAATGTACAATTTCTTCTCGCAAGCATTTCACTAAATTAGATTATATGGATTCACAACTTCTAAATTTCTTATATTGGCCTGTTGGCCGTTGCTGTTGGCTTCGGTGCTTCCCACGGGTAAATGATGCTGATGTGTCATACTTAGAGAGGCGTCTACAGCTTTAACTCAGGAAAAAAGCTTTTAAAAAATGCCACGTGCATTTGATTATATGGTAATCTCCGCAGCATATTCAAAGCTCTTGCCGTGTTGTGTAGTACTGGATGAGATAACTTGAGTGATGCTTTGACAAAATTTTGTTCTTTTAATTTTTATGTTTCTAATTTAGCGTGTGCGCATTTCATCTTGGGCTAAAGCCTCGCGGCAGTAGCAAAGGGGCCGAACAAGTGGAAGTCCAGCTTCTATTTCTAAAGTCTCACAAATTACTAGTTGCCCTTCAAGTTTGATAAAATTTAGAAACTATCTTCTAATTCGATAGTTAAGCTACTTTTTTTGTTTTTTTGCTTTTTTTAATTGGTTCTTCGCCTTTTATCCGATATGTTATATTGAAAACTTAAATATTTTGGGTATTGAAGTATTTATTTATTAATTTATTTGTTCTTTCAATTTAGTTAGTTGATTACATCAAATGAAGCACTAGGACCCATATTTTTTTTTTTTATCCTGACACATAAGAAAGGATAATCTTCAAGGTAGCATTTGTTTTTCTAGTCTGAAATCTAAATGAATCTAAATTTTTCTAAAGTTTAAATGGGTCTTAATATAAAAATTTAAATTACATATTTATTTTTCTTTCTTTAATATAATATAAATGATATCTTATTTATTTTTATAATAAAATATATCTTAAATTTAATTCTTTGACATTTACGTCCTTATAAATTAAAATTAAAAAAAAAATTCTATTTTGTAGTTTAGGAAATAAGTTATTTTATGGAGATATTTTTAGAATATAAAATTTACTTATCATTCATACTTTTTTCAGTCAAATAATAATCACAAATTCTGACTTTTTTCTATTCAGATATAAATATCTTAAAATCATATATAAGTTATAAAAACAAACAAGTAAATTAAAAAAAAAAGGTTTGAAATTAATAAAATTTTAAACTTTAAATATTTTACAAATAACCTCTAAGTAAACCCATTACTATCTTGAGCTGTTGTGAAATGAATTTATCAAATTCAAGTAATAAACATCGGATCTAATTAAGTTAGTTCATTTTGAGAAACGAGGCAGGTGAGGTGAGGTGAGGTGATTGTAGCAATAACTTTCAATTTTCGTTAACTGCTATTAATGTTTTTTTTTTTTTTTTGGGGGGGGGGGGGGGGGGGGGTTGAAACCACCCCAAAGTGAGGAGATTTTATTAAAACAAAATAAAAAAAAAAAAGTAGCAAGAAAACTAGCCAAACTAAAATTACAATAGCTAGCTGGACCGATGGCTAGGAGCTTAAGAACATCATTATACAAAAGAGTAGCACATCGGGAGTGCAAAGTCCCACAAAGTAAATATTGGCCAAACTATAAGCTACACCATCCTTGAAGACATGCGAAAAGCGGATCGTCATGAAATCCATGAGAGCAATACAATTATTCCACGATGAATAAGAAGTCATGGTGGCAAAAGGCGCTCGTTACAGAGATGAGGCATGGTTAAAGTCGAATCACGTTCGATACACAACATAGTCCAACCTCGAATAGTGAACCTGTACAATTCTTGCGCAACAAAGTATCTCAAATATTCTTAGCAAGGAAAACAAAGCAAAAACGTCAAAATCATTCAAGCAATGTCACTGGTCTGATCCTCGTTTCCATGGTTCGTAACTTCAATATCAATGGACATCATGATATTCACCATCATCCTCCCCTCCTCATCTTCATCATCTTGACCATACTCCTCACCTTCATCCTCGTCGGTATCCGATGAGATCATGGGACGTTCAGCCTAATTAATTTACCAGTACACCAATAACATCAGCATACAGTTTTAATATCAATTCATAACTTAACATAAAAAAAAGAACACGATTAATCTGAAAAATTAAAAATGCCTTAAAAAAACCAATTGGTCACTCTTTACATTTTCCTCCACCTCCTCCTCGATTTCCTCTGACGTCGACGTCTCAGACTCATATTCAACGTCGGTTATGCGACGTTTAGCCTGTAGTTTTACACATAACTCTTATTAGTAGCAGACTAAATATGTTCACTAGCCATCAAGTTAGTAACATAGACTAATGAATCGGTAGCGTACCACTTTTCCATTTAACTGTTGAAGTGTTGTGTTGAGGTCACCTGCCCAACATTCTTCATTAAGTTCCCAATTTAGAACTGCTCGTAACCTTGGTGTCTTTAAAACTCCTGAGGAGAAATTATTCAATTTGGGGCAATTCGCCACGATTAAATGTTCCAAGGATGGGAAATTGAAGGCGTAATTGCCAGAACAGAAGCTTGCGAGACGATGCGAACATTCAAGAAACAACCATTTCAATTTGCTGAAAATAATTTCATCATCTGCATCTCCCTCATTTGCTACTATTTCTTCCAGGCTATGGCATCCAGATACTCTCAATTCTCTAAGTTGCACAAGGCTTTTGGCTGTTTGGGATGTTACTAAGCTTATTAGTCCCGGACAGCTGCATACTTTCATAACTATTAGATTTCGGAAAGATGCTGAGGATGGTACAAGATTTATCAAACTACCCCAGCATTTTTTCACCTTTAGAATTTCAAGAGATTGAAGAAATGAGTCCATCTTGGAATCTGGTTTCCATAAGTACTCCTTAAGAACCCAAAGTTCATTTAGCTTTAAGCTTTTAATCCGTGCGATCCTCTCAGCATGTTCCTCAACCTCTCCACATGAAAATATTTTTTCGTATGGACAATTACTCAGTACAAGCTTTTCCAGATTGTGAATATTCTGAAGCAAACCAACTTGAAAAAATGCTGATCCATCAAAAATGACACGAAGAACTTTGAGTTTGTGAAACTGTGCCCGCTGCCATATGATGAAGTTATTTTTGCTTAATGTCAATTCCTCCAATTGGGGAAAAACCTGGTGACCAATCAGACAAAGCCAGTTGGAGTTGAGGTCACAAAAATTAAAAAATTTAAAAAATTTTAAAAAAATTTTTTAAAAAAAACGAATGTGGTCAAGCCACAAACAAACTAGTCTGACTAAACTTTCAAAAATAAATCAATCATTTCAGCACAGCAAAAAAAATCATAATTCATACCTCTTCGAACAAGAAGAGGGATTTTTGAGCTGGAAAATCAAGTTGGCCCTCCTGCATTTTCAAGAACCGACAACTGTCTGAACTAAACACCAGTACGTTGTCAACTTCCAGTTTTTTTAACTCAGGCCATTCCAAAGTGTGCATTCCAGAATAGAAAGTTGTAAGATATGGCAAATTCCGTAGTCTGAGGAATGTTAAGCTTGGAAAGATAAACTTAGTGGTTGTGTCATCAGCTCTTCCTTCATTTGCAACAATCTCTTCCACTGATTCACAATTCTTAATAGAAAGCCTTTCCAGTTGCCGAAGGCTCTTGGCAACAGAGGTTGGAAAGATATTTTTCAACCTCTGACATTCAAGAATTATCATGAGGACTAGATTTGGGAAGATGAGCTTTCCCTGAGGATCCTTATTCCATATCTTCGTCAATTCTGGTAGACCAAAAACATGCAATTCTCTCAATTGAGTTACAGCTCCAGAATGCGTTTCTTCAGAATTTAACTCCTGGAGGTCAAATATCTCTTCTAGTGAACCACAAGCACCAACAATTAGTGATTCAAGTTTCAAGAATCTTGCAAACATATTATGTGGAAAAATAATCCGTAGACTTCTGCAGGCTTTAACTTCCATTAGTTTTAGTTTGCAAAAAGACTCCCCAGCGAATTGGCTGTGCCATATCATCTTCAAGTTACCCATGTTGGAAAGTACCATTTCCTCTAAGCTAGGTAATGCAACCTGTAGCAATTACATATGCCATTGAATCACTGAGTTACTTAGTCTAGTTGAAAACAGAAGTGGAAAATCTTATAGAATAAAGAAAATAATTGAATATAAGACCACAAAGATTGTAGAGAGTGAAGAATGCAGAAGTCTTTTACCTTCTCATTGAAGAAAGGTTGAATCCCCACTGCAGTCATGTCTGTGCTGATATTTTGCGAAAGGAATGCCTTTAATTCAGGGCATTTCATTATCTGCAGCTGTTTCAAGGATGGAAGTTCAATACAATTTCCAGAGCAAAATCTTGTGAGCTTCGCAAGATCTTTCATCTTTAGGAAGTTCAATCGAGGGAACATGATGTCCTTCCTTTCTTCTTCTATCAACTCTTCAGGAAAGACTATCTCTTCTAAGTCCTTGCACTTGAGAATCTCGAGGTGTCGGAGCTGCACCAAGCTTCTGACTAGTGAAGTTGAAAATAAATACTTCAAACTACTGCAGCCCTGCACAATCAAACGAGTTAAATTCTGAATGCAGGATGACATTGCTGGAAGTTGATTGTGCCAAATCGTCTCAGAATTAATTGCAGAAAGTTTCAAGGTCTCCAAGTTCGGGAAGGCAACCTGCAGATGTATATGGCTTTTGGTTCATCATATTTTCATATAAATAAAAGAAAATTTCAATAACACACAAACTATGCACAGACAAATTAATTTTTTAAAAAAGCAAAAGAAGCAAAAAGAATACAAGAAACAGAACAAGGTTGTTGATAGCAAACCTTTTCATGGAAAAATTGTTTGTTGGCATCAGGCTCACAATCCAGAATGACTTCAGTAGACAATGTACTGCTTGCCAATTGCTCCCGCTGTCTTTGCAAACAGTAAGATTTCTTCACTACAGAGCAAAAGCTTCTAAGTTGTGGTAGAGATTTAAGAGTCAGTTTGCGCAATTGACCAAACTCAATCTTATCAATCACTTCAGTGTTGTTGATATCATCTTCCCTGCCAAACACAAATATCTCATTCATACTCTTGCATGCGATGACTTCAATTGTTTGAAGTTGTGGAAGGCCCCTGGAAATGGAAAATGAGAAGATATGGGTCAATTTTTCGCAGCTTTCCACTTTTAGGTTTCGTAATCTGCGGAAAGACTCTGCTTTGAGTTGACTACAACTTATCATCTCCAAGTTCATCAAATTGCTAAGAGATAATGACTCCAAGAGGGGAAAGGCATCGCGAGCAACCCACTCTGTTGAGTCATTGATACACAGGAAGTATGGATTATTTTGGATATGAAGGTACTTCAAACTTGGAAAACCCTCCCTATCTAATTCATAAACAACAGTTTTCATACCCTGCACTTCATCTAGCCAAAGTTCTTCAAGTCCCTTCAACTGCATGAAAAACTCATCCTTCAAGCAAATGCTGGCATTGAGCTTGAGTTTCAATATTCTTTTATTCTCACAGCTATTGGGCCAATTCCACTCGTCTCCAATGAAAACTTTGTATCTTTCCAACTTTTGAGAAAGCAAATCCGTTGGAAGAACCTTGGGATCTTGAACATGAATTTCTAAAGTGGTCAATTGAGACAATTGCTTCAGCTCATGAAGGCTAGCCTTGCTTCTTTCAGAACTGTTTTGTCCTTCAGTCCCCCACTGGATAAAAGTATTGCCCAAATATAGTTCTTCCAATTGGGATAAGTTGGATATGACATTTGATGAAATGGCTTTTAGTTGGTAACAAGAGCTCAAATTTAATAACCTTAGCCGAGTCAATTGGCCTATCTCTCTAGACAACTGCTCAATATTAGATCCTTGAAAGCTAAGGATCTCTAGCAGCTTAAGGTCCCCAACAACAGCTACATCTCCTAATACACAATAATCTAGACACAATGTTTGAAGGTTTACCAGGAGACGAAGTGATGATGGCAGTGACGATAAATGCATTACCTCAAAATCTAAAACTCTGAGCTCTGCCATCCCTGTGAAAAAATTATCAGGGATTTTGATGAAACCCTCTTTTGGGCTAATATGGAAGAACTTAAGTGCCAGGCATTCCAGGCCTTCAACAAGTTCACCAATTTTACAATTATGTAAAGACATCGCAGTGCAATTTTTGAGAGTATCCCTGTCTAACCATTCCCTTGGAGGAGCCTCAATATTATTTAGAGCAATTACATGTTGGTCTCTAGATGCAATTGATATAGCAACATCACGAACAACATCATGCACAGAAAAGGCTTCGCTTTCAGGACCATCAAGTAACAGGCAAGAGTTTTTGAGTTTATCAACTAATGTAAGAGCTCTATCTCGAGCTTCTTCCATTGTACGTGAGCCTTTAAATAAACCCAAACCCATTCCATAGCTCAACAAATAAAGAAAGGAAGAATTTTCAATGAAATCCATTAGACAACAAAGCAGAAACGTTGACTTGAGTTCCTCGCCTTCTAAATGATTGTAACTCAACTCTATAGTTCTGTATGCCTCAGCAGGCACTCCTGAGAAGCTACTTGATGAAGGCCTTGTTAGTTCTCGCAGTGCGTTCTTCCATTCAAACGTATTCTTGTTTCTTAATGCCCTAGCTATTGTAACAATAGCAATGGGCAAACCTCCACAAGCCTTAACTACATCTATTGCTACAGATTTCAAGTCACTGTTTTCAATATAATCACCCACCAACTTCTTAAAAAGATCCCAAGATTCACTTTCATTTAGAACACCAACCAAGAAATTATTTTGACAATCCATCTTACATGACAATACATCTTGACTTCTTGCTGTCATCAAAACTCTGCATCCCTTATCTCCAAAAGGAATTCCGACATTCTCAAGATCAAGATTTGTCCATATGTTATCTAAAATCACAAGGATCTTCTTCTCTTTCCTCAATCGTTCGCATAGCTTCCTTGCTCTTCCGGATTCACTCTCCTCGTAGAATTTCAGTCCCAGCTTATCTGCTATTTGTCCTTGGATCTTTCTTAAGTCTGGCGTCTGAGATACATCTGCATAAACCACCTCATCGAAGAGCTTATCAGCCTTAGCTTGCCTGGCTACTTCCTTCACTAGCATTGTCTTCCCAACCCCGCCCATTCCATACACCCCAATCGTGTGAACATCGCGGTTCTTCAAGGCATTTATCACATCATTCAAAGTGGACATTCTTGATTCAAAAGCCTCGTAACCTTTGATGGAAGTAAGCCATGCGTCTTCTGGAACTGTACGGTAGGAAACTCTATCAAATCTCTCTCCTTGCTGCAGGAGTTCAGCTGCTGCCTTCATTACGCTAACTGCTTTCTTGCTAACAAGAAAGCGGGTGTTCAAATTAGGACACAATCGGTTAGTTGCATTCTCTGCATCTTCAATGATCCTTGCGGATGCATCCAAGATTTGGTCAACATCAATCAGCCAATTCTCAACTCTCTGCTCAATATCGTCCCCACTTCTTTTAGCGTCATCAATCTTATGCTGGACACTCACTTTGGCATCCCCCAGCTCCTGAGCTTCATTCCTGAGCTTCTCTAAGTTGCTCTCGTAGTTGCAGCAATAACTAAACTGACGAATTATGGGACGCACCGAGTACTCCGCAACTTTTGAAGCAATCGCGATCGGAATTTCCCACATTTTAATGAAAATAGAAATCAAGCAAAATGGACAACAGAATGACAGCAAAAAAACAAAGAAGCTAGGTGCTATTGAGATCTAATTTTGAAAATATAGAACTCGGGACCAAATCTTGGACTACAAGGAAGTGGTGAATAGACTATAATGATCGTCAAGTCGAAGATGGAATGATACAAAGATAGTAAAGAAATGAGAGTATAATAAATCCAATCTTCGTCACAAAGTGAAAGTAAAGTAGATGCCTTGTGACATTCTTTAGTCGTGGCAGACAGCCTGTTGATGTGCACGCCGCTAAAGTTAAAGCAAGCATATGCTTTTACAAAGTAAAAGTTCTTTTGCATGTATGTAATTTTTAGTAATATTATTGCCATCAATTATTTCGAAATCTTAATTTTGAGGGATAAGGATGTTCGTACCTCATTAAATTAAATCTTAACAAAAAGATGGAGAGAGAATACGGAAAAATGTGGAGATGCAGGGGATCGAACCAGGTACTTGTAGTAAACTTAAAACGAGCGCTCTGCATCCCCTTTTTATTATTACGCTGTAGTAAGCTTTGTATTTTCGTTTTAAGTTATAATTACAACATCAAATACATCAATGAAAATACATGGGAAGTTCGTTACATTATTACAACAAGTCACAAACAAAGACGGAATTTCGTCGTTTCAGGGAAATTCATTCAAGTAGACAATAATATCCAGTGTAATTCAACCCTCAACGACAAGGATTCCTCCATGCAATTGACACCTCAGACAATCAAATGTTGAAAACTTTTAAGTGCCGTGTCATCGTTGCGAAGCTGAGCAATGAAGATAGAGACACAACACCTCCTTGCAATCTCTTATGATTTTCAACAGCAGGAACTTGAGCTGCATTGTCTCTCAAAATGTGGCTCATAGAGAGATCATGATCACCTCGATCTTCTTTAGAACTTCAGTGATCTGTTATCATAGAGCACAAGATATTGAAGGGGAAGTGCGTTAAGAGCTTGTGCTTAAGTTTACGAACAGTGTGGAAATAGGTAACTTAATTAATGAATCAATTACTAATTGCTTACCAAATTCTTTCATGAAACTCTTGTATCATTGTATTGATGTCACCACCATCCTGACACCTTTCATCCTCCTCTCCTTCTGCTAGCTGTACTTTCCGCAGCCTTGGTGTTTCTGCTAGCTGTACTTTCCGCAGCCTTGGTGTGCTCAAGTCTCCTAGAGAGAAAATCTTCACACTGGGGCATCCTCTCACTGTCAAAACTTCCAAGGAGGGAAATCGGAAGGTGTAATTCTCCAAGCAGAAGCTTGGGAGGCTTGGTAAATAAGAAAGAGACAAACTCTTCAATTAACTGAAAGTAATCCCATTTGTTGCTGCATTTCCCTCATTTGTTGCTACTTCTGTACTCATAGAACGTTTTTGAATCCCTAGGGGAGTAACAAGCTCGATTTCTTGATTGCTACTGATATTATCTTCTCTTACAGTTGCTAAAATCATTTCCATACTTTTGCCTTCAGTGACGTCTATCACTTGAAGTTGTTGAAGGCCTCCGGCAATGGATACTGATAAAATGCTCTTCACTTTGTTGCAATTTCCCACTTATATGGTTCCTAAATTGCAGAAAGATTTTCTCCACGTTAGTCAAATTGTGAAGAAACAATGACTCCAAGAGAGAGAAGGCATCACAAGCTACATCCTCCACTGAGTCAACAATACATGGAATGTATGGACTACTCTGGACATGGAGATGCTTCAATTGTGGAAGCCCCTCTGCGTCCAATTCATTAAGAACATTCTTTACACCCTGCAGTTCACCTAAGTAAAGGTCTTCAATTCCCTTCAATTGCATGATAGTCCCATCCTCCAGGCAAATTCTAGTATTGAGCATGAGTCTCAATGTTCTAGATGTCTCATACTTACCATGCCCGTCCCACTCGTCGCCTATTAATATCTTAAACCTTTCTAGTTTGTTGGAGAACAACCCTCTTGGTATAATCTTGGCATCTTGAATATGTATCTCCGAAGTGGTCATCTAAATTTGCATCCTATGGGAGTAACCAAGTACTCAGCAACTTTTGCAACAACAGGAAAGCCAATTTCAATCATTTTAATAGGGACCACAGTAAAAAAGTGGCCAACTACTATGTTCTTGAGATCAACTATTGAAAACAACGAAAGGGTTTCTTGATTAAAGTAAAAAGGCAAAATTGGGAGAGATTTGAAGAGATTTCTGGTAAGCGAAGTTTGGATCATAAAGGCAAGGAAAGACTCTAAAGACAAACAAATGAGTTGCTTGCTCAAAAAATTATTTCCAGACATCGAAAAATATATGGTATTGAACTTTACAATTTAAATTATTTTTGCAAATTAAGCCGGCCCGTTCAACTTCCAAAAAACAAAAAAAAAAAAAAAGAGAAAGCACAACCAATGAAGCAAAATTAAAAATTTTGGAAGCAACTGCCGCTTTCTTGGTTTGATTAGTCAATTCAAATGTAAAGAAAGACCTGGTCAAAGTCTTCATATTAATTGAACGAATGAAATCTTCGAAAGTAACAACAGATTAGAAAAAATTGACTGAATAAGATTAGAAAAACCTGTAATTGACAGCAAATGTTGAACCTGAAAATCAAACATCTAGCTTTGCTGGAAAATAACAATGAAAAGAAATGAGTAAACAACATTTAATAATTAAAAAAAAAACTGCAATTGAGAGCAAAATTTGAACAGATTAGAAACATAAACTACAAATTGGAGATGCAGGGGATCGAACCCTGTACCTCTCGCATGCAAAGCGAGCGCTCTACCATTTGAGCTACATCCCCCATGTGTCGCAGTGCATTCTTTATTTTAAAATTGACAAATAAAACTTTTTACATAGTTTTTCTCTTCATGTTATGTTACTGTGTTTGTCGGGTGCACATGGAGATATGAATTGTTAAAATAATCATAGGGAAGAAGAAACTAAGCTCGCTGTTCAACTAACTTTTTGGAGATATGACGAAGGCCTGGACTGAGGTGTATGTATCGTTTGCGCTACCCATGATTCTTACTAATGTTTTCTACCATGCGATTTCCGGTTCCTTTGGCTTCAGTATGTTTGATGGCAAACTTGGCCGGATTGAGCTTGTTAATGCAACACTTTGCTAACTCCTGTCGAGTCATTTGAGCAATCAAAACTCAAAAAGCCCATAAGGAAAACAATTACTTTTTGTATGTGAGCATAGAACTAATGCAATTATGAGATATTATTATTTGGAGCAATGATCTATTGATTTGAAAGGGTCAAGAATGTTAAAGTGAGGAGAAAAAATATAAATATTAATACATTAAAAATATTAAAATTTTTGTTTTTTTATTTTTTAATAATATCGTTCTCACTTTTACAAAATAAATCTGTTCTCACTAGATTATCATTATCATTATTATTATTATTATTATTATTATCATCATCATCCTTCTCTCATGTGTTCTACATATATATATATATATATATAGTAATAACACTCTTATTCTATTAAAATAAAAATACTCGTTGAAATACAAAAAAAAAATTATAACTTTTAATACATTTGAAATGTCAGGGCCCTCATTTTTTTAATGCTAACACAGCATGTGAATCGATAAAAATATGTGAAGTGTATGACTAACCCAATAACAAGATATATATATATATATATATTCAAGACTTTATTAAAATTTAAAAAATTATGAAATCATGATATCTATAAAAATTATTAGGTCATATAATTTAATAATATAATTACTTAATACTATTAAATTGTACGACTTAATAGTTTTTATATAATATTTTTTACCATGTAATACCCAAGGTGCCCATCCCAACCGGATTGAGCTTGTTGGTGCAACCCTTGCTAACGCTTATTGAGTCATTTTAGCTATCAAAACTCAAAGAACCCATTACAACTTATCATTTATACGACACCGTTCAACTGATAGCCCGTGTTGCATGGCAAAATTATTTCATGTGTGTTAGCAACAGAAGCAATGCAATTATAAGATTAAGATGTGGTTATTCAGTGCGATGATCTGCTGATTAGAAATGATCAGAAGCAGTAGAATTGTGTCTAAGTGATAATGAGAGTGTTACACAATATTTTCATCCCGTGACACATGACTCACATAAGAAATTTTGTACAAATTTGGTGGGAAATAGTACCTCTAAAATTTAGATAAGGATTAATGTGTGATGTTGTTGAATTAAACACCATTGGACGTGAATCAATCGTTAGGTATGAACTTCCTGTGAATTAGAATTGACTATAAATTTGTTATGTCAGAAGTTGTTAGTGCGTCATCAAAACATTCTATGTGGCATAAATTTTACATCAGTTGTATCAGTGAATTTTTCAAAAACTAAAACTGTTTTGACTTTAATATGCGCTAACAAAGAGGTAACCTCATATTCTTTTGTATTAGACATAAACAATCAGGAATGTAAAATGGAAAAGAATAAAAAAAAAAAAAAAAGATAGTTTGCATGAACTACTATAATAAAAGAAAATCGTTGCACGTCTGTTTGTGTCTACACATATATATAATTTAGTATGCAGACAATTGGTTATGCCATTATTGTACATAGCTTACGTTCATAGAAAATATCATTGTACTTGAGATAGATTTTGGCATAGTTGGAGTAATAACAGGATAATAGCCCTATCATGAACTGAGAGCACTTAATCATTTGTCATGTTATGCTTAAATAAGCGAAATAAATAGTTATTAGGTGCTAATAGTCTCACCAATAATAATTTAAAAAGAAATATAAATATTTTAAAAACCTTTTAATTTAAACCATCAAAAGATTTTAGAGAATAACATAGAATTGAGAAAGAACGGCATTATCAATCTTCATTGAACGAGACGATTACAATTTATACAATTTACAAAATCGCATTGAAAAGAAAATAAATAATTCACCTGTCGCCAACTTTCTAGAGTACAAAAACTATCCAAAAATAAAATATTTACAATAAAAAATAGATAACATGCATTTAAGCAATAGTTAACTACTGTGATTCCTTAATTTTCCCAACTAGTATTATTATACTCTTTAGAATCATAATATTACGGTCTTAAATTTTTTCAAAACCCAATGTGTCATGACATGATTGATTGAATACAAATATATTGTAGTAAAAATAAATCTTATAACTCATATGACATTTTCATTCAATTAATCATTTTATGTCACAACAATTTAAATAAAATTAATTATACCAAGAGTTTGTAGTCATATAATTATTGTTAAGTCAGTATGAGTAGAATGAATTTGTATTATATTATATTTACCATAAAGAGAACATGCTCAAAAAAGTGAACGTATGTATTACTGGAAACAAAAGAAAACAAAAAATGTTGAATTTTTTTATGGTGATTTCCAAAGAAAACTGCACCTACATTTTTTTTTTTAATTATAGCACCGTTCCCAGTGTAATTCAGCTTTAATTTGTGGATTTCATTTAATTAAGCAGTAAAATCTCTTGTTGAAAATAAAAATTTTGGTATTCAAACCTGCTGGCATCGGTGGGGAAAGAATTAGAATCATTGGACTAAGGAAAAAAAATTTACTTTTAGGTAAATTAAAAAAAAAAAGCTTTAATTGAACTAAAATATGTAATGTTGTTTTACAAAATGAGATATCCCTATTTTCCCATTTCTTCAGAATCTCCCACAATAATACACGCTATCAATCTCTCTATCCGGTATAACACCCTCGAAATTTCATAGAAGGCAATAAATAATGAGATACAATGCTACTGCTAACATATCCTCCCATTGAGACTTGCAGAGAAAAATTACATATCTGAACTACAAGATGAGCCGTGACCCTACAGGAATGCCAACCGCATTGCTAACACATTGAGTGTAGAGTTTTTTGCAGCGTTCTCAGCTGGACTTTGATTTGGTTTGTAAAAACGACCTTCTTGTTGATGGGGGAGATATGACCTCCCAAACATTGTGAAGGATGCCTTTATCATAGATGTTATTCTTAACAACAGCCTCAGCATCTTCCAAAGGGGATCTACGAAAAAAGGTTTTCCATTTGCTCTCCGGAGGCTTTCTTTCACTGGTCATCCTATTGATGCTTGCTTTAAGTGCTGCAGCACTTGCCCTTGCTTCATTCACCTTCCTCTGCCAATTTATATGATCTTGCCACTTGACAGTCTGTATTTGAAGTAGATAACCACACATAAAACCAGGGTTTCAGTAACAAACTTTGAATGTTATGTCAAGTTGTTGACGTAAATTTCTATTGAGATGTTAAGCATATCTCAACAGAGGCCTTATTTTACATGCAGCAGGGATGCGTATCTTGTAGCCACAGAGCCATGAAGTTTATTCCCACATCCTGCCCTCTTATATTTGCAAGGAATGATAAATAATTGCCAAAGATTTACCTCATTTGTTGTTGTATTTGTTCGACAAAGGTTGGCATGATACCCAAAGAAGCCAGCCAGTAGAAGAGAAACAACAGCCAGAAACACCATAAGGAGTATCTGACAGTTATATGAACCCAACAACCACTGTTACGCACCAAAAACATGTTAATTAAGTAGCCAAAAAAAGGCTGCACTCGGAAAATGTCAACACATGGACTTTTGATTAGATACGCAAATGCAAAGAAACATCCCAATGCACACACACAAACATGTTTAATAGCAAGCAGTCAGAGCTGTCATATATTTTCTTGACATCAGAACACATAGTTTAATGATTATTTCTCAGAGGTAAAAAAATAATTGCCACTAGATAATAAAAGACAAGTGATGAAGCACACATTTCTAGAGATGTAAGGTTCAAATATCTCCAGATTCGGATTCTGCTGAGGGACAATCAACTTATTATACGAATTAATTCAGCAAATCCCGTGAAGGCACTCTTTGTTAAAGTTAATTCAAAACACAAGTTTTGCCCATTGTCTAAGCATTGAACAAGTTCACATGTTGAAGAAGCATGATAAATTGTTTGAAATACCCACCTGTACGACATGTGGAGCTAACTTGTGAAATGAATTTTCTATACCATAATAAACTGCAAAAAGGATGAAGAAAGACATGTCATATTGACTCTCAAAAGCAGACTATATAACAACTAGATCTTCAATTGATATCATCATTACCCGTTAGAATATATACAACTCTTAATTCTTTTAATCTTCCGGCCAGAACAAACCCAAGGGCCACGATTCCATATAAACAAAGAAACAAATGCCTGCAAAACACTAGTGTGCATTTAACATAAATAAAATAAATGGAACAAAATACATGCAGCTTATTGTATATCTAAAGGGCTAAGTAGCAAAGCTGATGACCCAACTAAGCCCAAAAGAGATTCTAATAATCATAGAATACTCACCATAAAAGAAAAGCCATAAAATATCGGGTATTTCTCTCCCCTATACAAGTATTCTGCAATAGTGAGAAAAAAAAATTTAATATAAATCAAAAGAATTCATGATTTTCATCATTCAATATATACAACAACAGACATAGTTTAAATAAACTGTACCATCCATCCACAATGATGGTCAAACCGAGCAACGCAGCGATTACATATGCTGCAGTGCTTCGACCTAGCAGGTCTGAAACAAAGATCCAAAGAAAAATCTTTTCATTATGGATGAAACAAGAAGTTTTAAAGAGAGTGTTTACTAAAAAAAAAGGAACTCACTTTGGAATTTTACAAGTTGAACATTCTTTCTCTGTGTATATGATTTTGTCATAAGGATAAGCAGATTGATATTGAGAAACATTCTCAGCTTTCACAGTCCCTGGATCTGCAAAGCTGGTTAACAGAAAGAAAAAAACACCAATGCCAACCCCCAACAAGCTTGTATACCTGGAAGAACTTAAAAATTATTACTTAAGTCCGGCATCAAACAAGAGCCATAAAAATAACATAGCCATGCAAGGTTTCTTACCTATGAAATCCACTTAAATAATATCCAGGAATATAGCTAAAGGATGACTTTGCAATAAAATAATAAGTGATTCCAATTATTGCCAAATATATTATCTGCAATCAAAGAGAAATCTTTAACAAATGATTTACCATGTGATAACAAGAAAGGGAAACCTTTTATATGTCCGTGTGGTGAAATTATAGATAAAGTTATATGAATAAATTCATACATGAAAAAGAAAAAAATATACGTAAGCAACTTTCACAACAGCAGAAAAATTTAGAACATTTCCTCAGTTTGTAATTCTTTGCAGTCAAAGGAAAACCCAGAATTCTACCTCACCCTATCTTACACCTTCTGTAACCCAATCATAACCAATCTTCTTCAAAGGTTGAACATCTAACTTTTCCAGTCAAATTTTTATATCAATCAAGTCAAAGCTCACAAAAGAGCAAAAGAATTATCAATATGTTGAGGCATTTGTTAGATTATTGAATAGAAAACAACAAAAACGAAATTACCAGGAAGGAATAGAAGCAACCATCTAGGAACTTGCACACGAAACTGTGACTCTCTAACTTCGAGAAAATACCGTCATCATTATATAATCCCAAAATAAAATTATCTGAAAATTCATCCCTAAAGCAATCCATTCCCTAACCTCAAGAATAATAACTGATGGATCAGAATCAAATATACGAGAATAAAATGTCTTCTTCCACGAACAGCATAAGACAAAGATTTTCCTTTTGCTATGCAATTTAGCCAGTAAGGATTATCTCCATAACATAATGCAGAATTTAGAATCCAAAAACCGAAATTTAGAATCCAAAAACCAAACGTACAGATCCCAAGTGCTTTTTGGAACCCCAGAAAAATGCTTCCAAACATCAAAATGCACGTTTATGCTTATCTTGAAATACATGGATAAAATAGAAAAAAGCATATTTAACACAAAAAAGGCACCCAAAGTATTATTTGGAGAAGCAGTTAATAGATGGTTCACTCAGAAGCACTTGAACAGTTCTTCAAAGAAGCACTTGATAGATGCTTTTTGTATTAGTGCTTGTAGGTATTTCGGCTTCACATCAACAGACTTCTAACAAACAAAGGAGCACTCTTAAACCAACTCACTTAGCACAAAAATACCAAGCCTGGGTAAAGCGATTGTCAATTTTGAATAATCCCAAAAGTCCCACTTCAAATTTCCTTTTCAATGTCAAATTTATCAAGAACTCACATCGTCAAACAACTTGCACGCACAATTCAAACAAATTATAAAGGAAAAAAAAAATCAGAAACCTGCAAGACAGGATTAGGGCGATCGCAGCAGAAATACTCAACGGAGAGAATAGCATTGATGGCCTTTTCACCAAACACGAACCCAACAAACCGGCTGCAAGAAACCCACAAATAAAGTCTTCACAGGGAATCAATTCTCGAAAAAGAGAGAAAAGTGGGTGGGTGCGAGAGAGAGTACAGGAAGTAATCGTAGGCGCCAAAAGTGAGGAAATAATGGATGCGTTGAATTGGAGTGCCTTCGAAGATCGGCCATTGCCCGCAGAGAAACGATACCACTACTAATAGCGTCAGCAAGCCGTGAATTATCAGAAGCCATTGTACGTCCATTGTCTCCTGCCTGCCGTTTCAGAGCAGTTTTCTGAAGTTTTATTCGTCTTAACGCTTGACTTTGACCAAGAATTTCATTTGTGGAGCTTAACATTTAGGTCCCCGGCTTTTAACTGAATCGCATAAAAAATTAAAATATTTCTATATTTAAAAATTTTTTCTTCTGAGGCTCGAATTTGGCTCCACAAGAATGATGGATTTTCAATTTTTACAAACATTTGTATTATAATCTAACATATATGCTTGGAAATTTTATGTACGTATAACAAATTACAGCATTTGCATAACTTTGTTTGCAGTGAAGAAATTTGAGATGAAATTAAATGTCAGTGTCATCTATGTTATCTTCTATAATGTCGATGCAAGATCCTATGGATTTCCCCATTGTCATGGCCTCTGCAAGTTTAGCTCGAGCTCCTTCATGTCGACGCAAAAGTAGGACTGTGTTTAATAATGACCATCTGACTTGAGAATCTGCTTTTTTCTGCGTGAAGCCTAAGCCTTTGAGTAATGCATCCAACTGTTTCAATAATGAAAAAAGGTCAATTAGCTGTAAAAACAGGACAAGCAAGGATCTGGATTTCAGTAGCAGTCTAATGAGCAGAGTTTTGTGAACCTTATTTATATCAGCAAGGCCACCCTCAGCATATCCATATAATAGATACTCAGTTGCCACACCTGCTAGCGCTATGCACGAGAATCTGTTCAATGTCTGAGAAGATATATTTCAACCTTTAGAATTATATAAGCAAGAGAGGAGAACCAGTGATTTTAAGAGTAATATATGATCTAACATGGCCATGAGCAGTGATTAAAGAATGTGAGAATTTAAAAACATACCGTCACTGATACTTTACCAGAATTAACCTGCCAATGACATAAGAAATGGCACAATCAGTAGAAAATCAGAAGAAAATAGTAAGACTAACACAGTTAGAAAATGGAGATGACCAAGCGCAAAACAATTGCCAAATAGCCAATGCCTAAAAGTGTTCTCAAACATCAGATTAGGCCTCAGGATGTGAAGTTTAACAATAAACCATCAAACTCCACATAAATTTTCCAGATCTTACAAAGTTTACTCACTTAATAGATGACAGTTCTAGATTTAGTGATTCTTCACTATGGAACCAAAGTTGAGCTGAAGCAATCAATCTATTTTATTTGAATTTCTGAAAGTGCATACATACTATGTTACTATTCCTGAAAGACAGGGCAGCTTTAATGATATATCATTCCAATTTCCTAGATAAGAGATCCTAAGTGAAGCAAAAAAGGGAGGATACCAATGAGGTCCATAAGTTACCAAGATATCTATACTAGACAATGCAAACCCTTGAGGAAGCTGAACAATATAGCATGTACAGAAGAAAAGCTACCAAAAGCAAAATAAATTGAAGAAAACTACCCACTTCTTCTAGAAATTCGAAATCCACAAATGCAGTCCCGGCTTGAAAATTGAGTGATCCTTCTTTCTTTAAAGCTTCCAAACTAGTCAGTGTGTACCCCTTGGGAAGAATACCCAGCAAGTAGGCAATCAAGAAATGCCCAGCTTCATGCTGCATAGAATGATGATATTTTCAGAATTAAATGGAAGACTTTCTTAGTTATACTAAATAAAAAGATTCAGAAGAGACAGCGGATAATCATAAAGGCAGTATCCTACCAAAATGCTGAAAAAGAAAACTATTCAACATGTTACGGCCATGAAGAAGAAGAAACTAGCACCGAGTTTGTTATGACATACATGTAAATGATTTTCCCATAGAATTTGACTGAAAATTCTTCTCTTACTTAGCTAGATAAAAATGTTATTACGAAATTCCAGAAACAGAATGCAGGTTAAAAAAAAAAAAAGGGAAAACACATGTTTCTCACTTGAATAACCCTATTGTGGTACTTTTGACTGAAGGTGTGACCAATTGTGTCAAGAACCAAGCTGCCAACTCCTCCATTGTAAGAGACCTGCAAAAACCACTATGATTAAATACAGTAGCAAATTAATCGGGAAGAAACTTTTAACCAAAAAAATTGATTGAGCTACATGCAAGTCGATAACAATTCCAGATGTGAAGGTTAGAAATTACCAAGTCCACTGTCCAGAGGAACAACAACGCCAAAGACAGATACAAAACCTGTTGTGCGTTAAAACCAAACACATTCCAAGCAGAAACACCTCCCGCAATTGCAGCAAGCTGCAGATTTCGTTCTATCGACCCAAGAGTTTCATCCACCGGTGACAAAAGTGATGTTGTCTCTATTCCATTAAGTTTCAATTCGTCTAAGGTGTAAAGCCTTTGAGGTATCTACAAGTGGAACACGTTTATAATTCCATTGGCCATAATGAAGTTCTTTTGACACACACCCGTAATCAAATATGCATTGATTCTAAGTTTAAATCTAATCAATTTCAGAAATCTACTAATAAGTTATTAAAAAATAATAATAATAACAATAACAATAATTTATCAAACAAGCAAACGAACCTGACGGGCAGCGCCAAAACATCGAAGCCCACCAGAATTTCCTTGCAAATCTTTGACCAGAGCAAGCGCAGCCCTTTCATCTCCCTTGCTTAGCTCCTCATCCACTTGCTTCAGAACTCGTCGTTTTGAGACTTCAACCTCAGATGAACTTACAATTCTACTTAAAGGGAGGACCTTCACTCTTGGACGTGAAGACAATAAGCACAAGTTATTGTAAATTAACGTGCCCATAAAATTAATTCGATTTTAAAAATTAATGATTATATAATTTGAGATGAAATAAAAATTAATTCTAGGTTTTTAACGGTAACCAGAAACACATTGAACAGTGTCAGTGACATTACATCGCGCCAGATTATCGTCCGGATAACGAACTTACACGTTTGAGTATTTTCATTTAAAATGACATTCAAGCCCCTGTTTATAACAAAACTACAATGCTCTGCGATGTCGTTTTAATGTGAGGAATCCGCGAACTGCGTTATCATCAACCGTAATTGCAATTTCTCGCGATCCAAAACGGAAACCTTCACTCATCATGTACTCGGCTTTTAGCCGCCGGCTCGGAGGGGAGCTTGCGGCCGCGAGTGGGAAAGAAGCCGAGTACGCTAAATGGCGTCGTCAAGGCCTGAAAAGAGTAGATAGGGAGCCTTCGAGAGGCAATTTCAAAGCGGCCTTGTTTCTGGTAAAGCAGCTTCAGAGCAAGCCCGCCGGCGGCCTACGTGGCTTTGGCGCCGCCAAACAGGTCTTTTTTTTTTTTAACTCACACAGAGATTTTTCAATACGTATTTATGAGTGTATATTTATACGGACACGTGTGTATTTGTGTGTAGGTCCCTAAAAGGCTGTCGTCATTAGATGAATTAGAGCTCGACTGGAAGGAATTGCTAACTGTACACGCACTGTTTGATTCAGTTATGGAATCAATAGAAAGTTGCAATCTTTTTGATTCATTAGATGAGGTATTTATATTTAATTGTTTATTCATTTTTCTCTTATACGTTATTTGTTCTATTGTTTTAAAGTAATGTTAGTTGTGATTAGATTTGATTGATTGAGGTAACTTATGGACAGGTAAAGTGTTTTTCTCTTATACCCCTAAATTCACTTCTTATTATGTTTAACACGTTGCTTTTAGGGGGGAAAATGACTTGTTCTGTACTGTTCATTAATAGTACCGGCATTCTCTCTTAACTCTGAATATTTTGCACCTCACAGTTTGTCTCTGCACACAGGTGGCTGATGCAAGGAAGCAAAAGGAAGATATTGGTCAGGTAGGCAGCTGGGTAAGACATCTCCTTTCTTTCTCTTCACAATAATCATGAATAAGGTGACCAAATATGTATTATACAAGCCTTGCAATCGATTGTGTGATATTATCAGCAACAGCAAATGATGCATTCAGTGTGGCACTATCAGCTAATTTGTTACACCAATTGTTTATATTTCTTCTTATGATGATTTTGACAGAGTTCTTAATTTGTGTGATTACACCATGCAGGGCAGCAGAGGTGAAATTTCATCTAAGGGGAAAAGCTTCCTTTTTGTCTAATCTTGACAAGTACAGCATTTGCTTTCAATGCATTCATGTGCTAGTTTTGGTTAAGGGGATATTCGACTAGAACAGAATTAGAATAGAGGATTGAATCATTAGATATTCATGTCCATTGAGAACAAATTTAAACTTTTATGCCTGTGTTAATTGGGAATAAAATGGAGAACTACCCAGCATTACAAGCACCAGGATTGAAACTCTTAAACTAACAGTTGATAATTGGTTGCAGACTTTGAACTTTTCATGTGTAATATTAGGAGGCAAGTGGCAGAGCATTTAGTATTTAGACGCTCAGAAGGCCATTACAGCTATATTAACATGGTCAGATTTAATATTTCATCAATTTCACCATAACTGATGCTACTTCTGGGTTACTTAACTGCTTTATTTGGATTATGGAACAGCTAGACCAAGTGTTTCAATGGCTGGGTTACAATAAGAGTGAAGCTAGCTCTCAAGTGAAATGGGCAGCATTGAATACAGTTCTTATATCACACCACTACATACAAGTCAGATCAAGACTAGCTGAGGCAATGGCATTGGAGGGATCCATTGGCTCTTGTATTGATACAATAGATAATACCCAATCCAGAGAATTAATGTAGGTTCTATATTGTTCAACAACAAATAACTTGTGAAAAGCAATGGAATAATCTCATTAAGTTCCATACAGTGAAAAAGATTAGCAAATGCAATCTGTGTTACCATAGAAAAATACTCAGCACCATTCTTTTTTTTTTTTTATACAGATACTAGTAAAATTCTGACAACAGAGCAGAGCCTAGAACTCCTGAGAAGCAGAACCAATGTCACCCTTTCCTTTCCCCATCTTCTTGGGAAGCAGAGTCTGGTGAATGTTGGGTAAAACACCTCCATTGGCAATGGTAACTGAGCCAAGGAGCTTGCTCAATTCCTCATCATTTCGAACTGCAAGCTGAATGTGCCTGGGCACTATACGGTTCTTCTTGTTGTCCCTTGCTGCATTGCCAGCAAGCTCCAAAACCTGTAGATTGAAATACGTAAAATCATTTCCCATATCACAAGGTAGGAAAAATCACAATCTTGAACCATTTAATCAGTTTTCAAGAAACAATTTGAAGTATCAAAAAGCAAAGAGCTTTAATTCTTCCTAACCATTAGTGCTTAAGAATAAATCAATCTCATTGTATCGTTCCGTACTGTTTGTTTAATGCAGAAATATTTAAGACACACTAAAAAAATTAATATTGAAAAACAAATAAATTAATTTCCAAGAAACAATTTTTGGAAAAAAAAAAAACTGACATTTGAAGTAACATTTCAAGTATCAACAAGTAAACAGATGTACTTAAGAATAAAATAATTCAAAAACATAATTCCTGTTGTATTTGTTTTCATGAAGAAATGATTAAGATCCCTTCAAAAAATTTGAAAAAAAAAAAGCACTGAAAAGAAATATATTAAAAAAATTCACAAATTCAAAGTGCAATTCAATCAAACCCTAATTTCATTATCAGACAATAATAAAACAAACAAACAAACCTCAGCGGCGAGGTACTCAAGCACGGCAGAGAGGTAAACAGGGGCTCCGGCGCCGACTCGCTCAGCGTACTTTCCGGCCTTCAAAAATCTAGCGATTCTGCCCACGGGGAACTGAAGCCCCGCCTTATGCGACCGCGAGACTGATTTCGACGCCTTCGGCTTACCCCTGCCGCCCTTCGTTGACCCTCCGGTTGAACTCATTCTTATTACAGAAAAACCCTAACCCTAGATTTTGATTTGGTTTGAAGCGATTGACAGTGAAGCGACAGAAAAACTTTCTGAAAATGCGTTTTTGAGTATTTTTGTGGAATGAGAAATTGGGGGGAGTGTAAATTTATATAGGGGCTTTGGCTAGTTCTGATTGGTCAGCGACGAATCACGCGGATGGCCAACGTGGCACTCGAGTTTTGGTTTAGCGGGAAATTTGTGCTTGCATGAGCTGTTTGGCGGTCGAGGGCTTTCAAGTTCCGTTTCGCGCATCTCAAAACGGCGCCGTTGGGAGATTCTTTTTCTTTTTTTTTTTATAATAAATTTTCCCCCATTTCAGTATTGTACATTTATACAATGTGAGAGAACTTTCGAAAATATTGTTACATATATAATTTCTTAATTTATTAAAAAATAAACAAAACTTAGGCTTTTGTATGTACATAATTTTTTCATAAAGTTTATTTGTGATTCCAGCCAATTATTTAATGGGTGTCCCTTTCATTCAAAATACTCAAGATACATTGTGACTTAAAAGAATATAAAGAATAGAAGACAGCCTTGGCCCTAGATTTTAAGAATAATAATAGTATACTAAATTTAGGTTTTGGGATTGATTAAAACAAAAATTAAGTTTTGGGAAATTGTTGATGATTTAGCATCATCATCAATTGAAAACATGAAAGTGGAAAAGAAATCTGGCCTCTTAGCAATTGGAATTTAGAATTAGCCCAAGCAAAAAGCTTCGGCCCTTTGAAAATGGTCCGAATGATTGATTATTTTGCGGGTCGTGAGAACAAATGAGCGAGGCAGCGAGCTGGGTTTGGGCCATATTTTCGCAAGTGGTTGAGGTTGATTGGACCTGCTGAATTGACAGTTCAATCCTTAAAATCACCAACGAGAAATTACCCCAAAAAAAAAAAACCTCAAAATCAAACTTGTTATTCCTACAAAAAGTTGTTTTATTCTAATCATTGCATATTTTTGGCATAATTATTATGTGCATGGCTTGTCAAAGTTTGAAGTTTTGTCAACTAAATATCATCAAGAATTGATCATGGATTGTGTAGTAGTTATAATCAGTCATAAGATTGTTAAATTGTCATTCATGTAACCTTCTCGTGAAAAAGGTCAAAGTAACAACTCATTTTGAGTCAATCCTCTATTCTTCTATACTTGCATTGCTATTTAATATACTCTCAATGACGATCTACAAGACTCACTTAAAGAAATATTGTTGCCCTTGTTGTTGTTTTTTTTTTTTTTAATCCCAAATGATATGTCAATCAGTGTGACATTATCGCGTGAATGATGAAATGAAAAAAAAATGAAATGCTAATCTCACTTTAATTGGCACACTTCTTCTTATTCTTTTTCATTTTTTTTCTTTTTATTTCAATAATTTAGGAGCTCATATTGCAGTATGTCAGTTATCTAATATGAACGAAAATAAACCCTCGTTCAAAAATCTTTTCAAGGGACTCATGCCTTTCAACATAATTACACCCTTGACAAAAGGGCAACATTGGCTTCCATAATCTGTGATGTGCTGATTCCCATACGCGACTGTGTTGTGTGTCGATTATCTTGAAAGTTCATACCCTCCCCCATTTATCATCCGAAACACAAAAAAAAAAAAGAGATAAAAAATTTTACCGGCTTGACCCCCCATTTAGCCTAGTGTTTGAATCGGTAAATGGGGCTGCTCTGGTGTTTTCAATTTTTTTTTTTTTATGATAAATCGAGATATAGCAATCTATCTAGGGTTAAACAGAAATTAAACCTTAAAAAGTTACACTTTAAACAGTGTCGCAAAATATTCTTTCTAATAAACAAATGCATTTTTTTTTTTTTTACATAATTACTCCCCTGGAAAAGAGCAACACAACGTCCGCGGTCTGTCATATGTTGATTCCTGAACATATTACCCCATTTGGTCACATTGCATTTCACTGCTGGCGAAGAGAAGCAAGTACCAATGAGACATGTATTTGGATATGTGGATCAAAGTTTCCTGTTTCATATTGCTTTCCAGCAACCACATGCATTATTTTCAGGCTCCAGCTTAGATTCTTAACCTAGTTTTTTTTTAAAAAAAAAAAAAAATTATAAAGCCTACGTTTCATAGGTTCGGCCTCTGTTAGGTTTTCCATCAAATGTGTCAGCGCATGTCTGTTGAGGTTTTATGGCATCGGCGAATAGAGGGTTGCCCCCCCCCCCCCCCAAAACAAAATCAATCAATCAAAATTTTTCATTTACACACCCATCTTGTCAAATTATCATTTTTCAAATATTTCGTGAAATAATTTTTAAGTATTTCGTAAATTATTATGAATCGCGACTTAGTTTTTATTTTTATAAAGAAAATAAAATAATTTTCATCAACCGCCCTCTATTTTTTCCCTTTTTTTTAAATAAAAATATTGGTAAGTTAAAAGTTTGATTTGACGAGAGCGTAGACAGTATAAAATTTAGCCCCCCTAAAATACACGTAAGACTATCACTTAGGTCATTGATCGGATGGTAAATTATAATTTTTTTATGTTAATTATAAAGATTTATTCGTTCTATCATTAATGAGATGATAAATTATATATTTTTTTATATTAATGATAAAATTTTATTCTTTCCAAATATTTATACGCGTACGATAGATCTCATTTTTATTTTGTTTATTTTCAAAATTACACCCGATAGACTCTTACACTATACTATTACCTTATAAACCCATGCTGCAGTATATCCATAAATTGTAATATAACTCCCAAAAAAAAAAAAAAAAGGGCATGCAATCCAGTTGTCTTACTCAAGCTCACTCATTCTAATAAGTCATTCATTACCCAAGTTTAGGTCATCAAATATCACGTGGCACGTATGAACATATTTTGCATATTTTGAAATTCATCGAGGCTTGTCTTTAATACTATTGATTAGATTATTGTATGTACACTCTCGGGCTAGACAGTTTAATTAACATTAATTTAGATAATAATGTCTTACTTTGATTCAAAACCAATTATCTTTAACTCAATGTTTGAGATTGTCTTTGGTTATGCGGGGGACTTCTCTTTAATACTACATATTCAAATTTTTTTTATTATTATTTTAACTTATTTTTCATCACTCGTTTTAATTCTATAAGTTGACGAAGCTTTTGGGTTAAACAATTCTACTAATGGAATCTATTTTCCCATGGCATAAGAGAGTGAGACCGGTTAAGCAATGTATAATTGGCATTGAGAACAAGTACCCCACACGTTTTTCTGGTATCAATGTATGAAGCCCCTTCACTCTTGTTGGTGAATAATGATTGCAGACAAATTCAATTATGCGGGCTCAATTTTCTCTACAAATTTTTTACCAGCAGAAAAACTTCCTTCAATGGTCAACTTCACAATGATTAAGCATCACTGTTTCTCCTGCAAATGATCATTCTACAGTGGAGCAAATAATGTATGGAAACAGCAAAATCCCAAATTAAATTAAATTCAGCGCGACAAAGGGTAGGTGACGACAATTACCAATTAATAAATGTTAATCAATGTTCATCCATTTCATTTGCCGCTGTTGCTGTGTGGATGGTATAATATTGTCACAATTTCATTTGATAGTTGTTTCGTAAGGGTTGGATCTTCTCATTTGAGTTTATACAAATCTCGTGTTATATTCGTGCGTTCGTAATAATATTATGATAAAATTAAATGATATTTCATTTTGCTTAAAAAAAATTAAATTAACTCGGAGAACGAAATGATAATGTTTTAATTTTAATTCATTAATTAATTTGAACTTAAGAGATAAAAAAAAAAAAACCACTTGATCAAGCTTTTACGCCAAGTAAAAAATAATATTTAATTAAATTTACAGAGAATGAAAAGTATCCTAAAAAATCAGGCCTTTTTTTTTCCCCAATAAAATTGACAGTGTTAGTAATAACGACATTGACTAAAAGCATACATACACACACCAGAATGTTAATTATTAATCTTGGATGACTTGACGCAGACGAAGAACTTCCAATATTGGGAGTTTAGATTATTATAGGATGATAAATGCCAACAACAACACTATATCCCCATATCTTCGGTTTGGCACAAAAATACAAATTATCACCAATTTACATGAATAATAAGGTTATAAGAACGACTAGTTGATGACTCTTTCGTTAAATCAACTTTCTTAGTCATCGTTCGGACATTCATGCCCAAAAAAAAAAAAAAAAAAAAACAAAGAACTCAAATCAGACATTTGACACTTGAAGTCAAAATTGATACACTTACTATGCATAAGGAAAGCAATGGACGCCATCCCTTGCGGAATTGTCATTACCAAACCTGAACATATAAAAAATTTAAATTATTGAACCCAACCCAACTTACGATGGACTTTTGTTTTTTTAAAAAAAAAAATTTGTTGTGAGTTTTAATAATTACTAAATCTACTTGCAATCCGTAGCAGATTATACGTGGGTTTTGTCGTATACAATCACAAATATTAAAAAAATAAGTTTAATAATATATAAAAATTAAATTAGATAATTCAAGCTATAAATTTATAACAATTGTCTAAGATGTTTTCATGTGATGCTTAATTCAAAATTTTATCCATATAAATAAGAAATTAAAATTTCAATATTAGAACAAATATATGAAATATAATATATTAATCTAAGACAAACATATTTCTATTTGTAATTAAATCAACATCACTGATATTAATACCTTGCTCCGTCTTTTAATCAATATATGAGTATTATGAATAAGATTAATAAGTAAATTTTGTAAACATATTCTTAACAATTAACTAAACAAATAAAAACTTAACTATATATATACTTACATATAGTTATTATTAAAATTTTTAATATAATCTTTATGATTAAAATTAAAAACTAAAATAACAATAATAAAGAATGGGGTTGGTAGATACCGATACAAGTATCTGACAAATTTTTTATCAATACTAAACTATCCATAACTCACAATAAGTTTTAATTTAAAATGTCAACCCCATTCATAACTCATGAAATTACTCACAGCAAGAAAATTCTTTGGCTGGCGGACTTGAGTGGGTTGGCAAGTACTTTTCCATCCCTGTATATAAGCAGGTTAATAAAAATACAGAATATAGAGCAAAGGCCAAAAGGAGAGGGATATGTAATTATCATATTAACAAACCATATGTGAGGATGAAGTGAGATTTGGTCCGTCGGCATTTTTGTTTCTAATTTTTTATCTACTTTTATGGATTGATAGGAGAAAATCTGAACTTCTTATTACTATCATCTATTAATAAGAGGAGAATTAATTCTTAACAATAACTTTTTTGATAGTAAGATTAAAATCTACTTTTCCCAGCTTTTAATATGCAGGTTCTCTCATTGAACTACAAAATCAGCGATGGTCCATACACGCACATTGGATTTGACAAAAGTCAAGAGTGGAGTCATGAAGAGGGGATGATGTTCTTGCAATTTTGCCTTTTTTTGTTTTAAGTTTTGATGGTGTAGGTGCCATATATTAAAGGCATTATATTATGCTATGCATCTACTCTTTTCGATAAAAGGGAATTATTCTAGGAGAAATAACACTTAAAATAAAAATTTTTAAGAACTTACAAAAATGATAAGATAAGAGAACGTACTAAACTCTTCTTGATTCTAAAATTTATGGTCTAAGAAAATTATATTTAAATATCATAAAAATAAGAAAATAGACATATATAGATTAAATATATATGTTTTTTTTATAATAAAATTTACATTTATGTGTATAAAAATAGTGGGTGACATATGTCATTAACATGAGGGTTTAAGATAAAATTTTAAATTTACATCATTCATCATTTAGAAATAAAAATTTATTTTTAAGAAAAAAAAGATCTCTGATCTTTAAAAAATATTATTTATTGTGCAGAGAGAAACCTCTGATTCTTTCTTGTTTCTTTGGTCAAAATCAAACACCAACTTCGGCATTGAAGAACTTTTTTTTACCATTCGAAATCAACTGATGATTGTAAAGTTCTTCATGAGTTATGAATACGTTAAAAGATAAAAGCATAACCCATTCAAATGGATAGTAAGAAGGTTAACCCAACAAAGCCAGAAGCAGTTTCTAGTTGTCGATACCACACAAGTGCTTCCAAAAAAAAAAAAAATACCGTGCATAGTAGGCCTCTCAATAATAGTCAAGTCCTCCCATAGGTGCCGTATTGATAGTGAAGTTCATGAAAACGACCTTCATTTATAGGTTTCCAAGTGCTTCTTTGGTTCATTTGTGTGTGGCACTTAGTGAACCCATTATTGATCCAAATTATTGGTTATTTACTACTCTGGGCATCAGCCTATCAGAATGACAATCTCGAATGTAAATTTTCTTATTATAACCTCTAATGTAGAGTGGCTTTAATGTTCGCAGCAACCTCCTAGCACGATAGTAAAGTGCTTTCTAATTATGGAAGCTTTTTTTTTTCTTTATATGTGATGAACACTCTTTCATATAGACTTACAAACTAGTTTATAATTAGGTGGGTTTACAAAATTATTATGATACTCTTAGTGTCTCATTAGACCAAATGATTGTTACAATTAAATTTATAAATATTTTAATTTTATTTTGAGCGAGAGAAAATTTTCTTTCAAATATTTTAAAATAGATCTAATCGATAACAAAATTATTATTAATTTAAAATAAAACTACCGGGAAAACTATTATTAATTTATGTAAAGTTTTAATAATTTTTTGAAAACAATTATCAGTAGGCTGTATTGCATTCAAAAATATATTTCATAAATAAAAGGGGCATGTATACTTCTAAAATAAAAAAGTTTAAAATTAAATTCCATACAAATCAGTGGTCAAACCTAAAAAAAGAAAACAAAACGAATTTGTATTATTAATTACTGATTTAAATTTTACCTTTTCAAAATTTTCAATAATATCTCATAAATTCTTAGAAAATTGATTTAAAGAAAAAAAGATATATTCAAATATCTCCACCCTATTAATCCCATGTAACACATTTTTGAGGGCACGTTCGTTCTCATGGTCCACAAATCAAAAGGTTCTGATTTTTTGAGCCTACGTTGTGGAATACGTAGAAAATTGCTACCCTTACCAACGTACTCGCATGTACTTGTCTTATCGCAAGGACAGGGTGCTGTCTGATAACGATGGGCCCTTGGATTTCCCTATCAACATAAATGAACGGTGGATAACGCCAACGATTTTGTATCTTCACCCTAACGTCTGGCCTCGTGCTGCCAAGCGGCTTACCAATGTAAACGGCGCCCAGGCACCCATGATCCAATGGTGCCTAATTTTCATTAATAATATATAATTAAATTCTATTAACTAATTTGAAGAACTCTTTTCCTAATTTTCAATATAATTCTACATGGGCTGGCTAGGCCTGTTTTGTAAGTTCATGCAGAAATTTTTTAATTAATTTCTATTATAGCGTGATTCTATAATTCTATACGAACTAAATTGATTTTATTATTTTATTAGTTTTTTTTTCCTCCAAAATTTTCAGTATAAAAGTTTACGACTCTTTATTTTCTTGTTTTATTAATTATTTTTTCCCTAAATTTTGCAGACCTTGAAAAGAGTTTCCGAACGGGACCCCGTTTGTCGTCACGTACCGTGGCGTTGGCCGCACGCACGGAAGCTTTTGTCCTCTCCCGTTCTCTTTCTTTGTTTCTTTCTCGAAATTTAAAAATAAAATGAAAAAGAAAAAAATAAATTCCAGTTATTATTACGACCAAAATAATAATAAACATAGAAACTCTTAAAAGACATAAATGATAGTAAAACATATTAACGAATTAATAATTAATTTGCCAATTTTTGTCGTATGGGTCCCACTTACCAGCTAACTTTCGGCCGATCACTTTGTCGCCTATCTCGTCCCACATTCACTGTGGTGCGCACTTTAGCATTTGTCTTTTACCTCTAGCTAATTTACGCCCCCTTTCTCATCACATCACTTCTCTCTCTGTTTTATTGCAGTTAGATTTTATAAATTTATTGCAGTTTTATTATAATATTATTAGAAAGGGATTACTGCCACCTCATTGCTTTATCTGAAAAGATGGTGAATGAGAGCTGAAAATTTGGAAGTTTGTGGCTTTATTTAGCGTGATCCTGATTGAGTGAATGAATATTTGATGATTTTGTGAAGTGGGGATTAAAGTATGTGAAAAACTGGGAAGTGGCTGCTCTTTAAACAGGATCCGTGTTCAAAAGATTTTGGCTTTATTATTATTTTGGGATTTTGTTTTTTGGAGAACTAGTTCTGATGGCTGCAAGTGAGGAAGTGAACCTCAATGATTCTAAGGTGCGTTTTTTTCGGAAAATTTACTTATTTTGTTCGTTTTGTGATCTTTTTCGTTCAAAGTTTTGTTGAAAGATTTGAAACTTCTGATGGGTTGTGTCGGTATTTGGATTTGATCAGTGATTTGGTTTTTCAGAGTTGAAATTTTCTCTGATTTCAAGTCGGCCTCCGGGGGAAATGATGCATATGTCGATTGTTTGTACTGGTTTGTTGTTGTTATTGTTCCTTTGTCTATGGTTATTTGGGTTCTGCGATTGTGTTCTTGATAGGGGAATATTTTGCTTTTTTTTTTTTAATCTGGGATTGTTTTTTTTTTTTTTGGTTCTGATTTCCTTTTATAGGATGCTATGGCTGGTTTTAAAACTGTGCGTTGCCTAAAATTTAGATTTTGTCCCATTGCTTGTACTTTTCTTCTTTTTTTTAAAGCTGAAGTTGAAAATTCACCAGTTCCATTTCCAGTTTAAGCTGTTTTCAGAAGGTTTTTCATAGATTTTGAAGATTTTTTGAAGGTCTTATTAAAAAACCAAAGAAAAAAGAGAGTTTCTTTTGCTGTTGTTATCATCGTTATCAATTTTTTTTTTTTTGGGGGTGGGGGGGGAGGGGGGGGGGTGGGTGGTGTTTGGAGGGCATCTTTGATTTGCATTTTTTGGTTAGAGTCTTGACTTTTGCTTCTGTCCCTTCCATATTGGCATTTGCTCTTTGATTTTCTGCTGTGTAATTAAAGTGTGTGATTGTTCATATCTGGGGTTTCTATAGCTCTTCCTTTTTTAATTTTTTTATTTTTTCAGTTTCTTAACAATTTTGGATAGCTACAAATTTTGGTAATATGTTGGCATGAAGTTGAAGTCTGATCCTGTGATTTTCTGTCTAGATGGTGGTTCCATTGCATACATGGGTTCTTATCTCTAATTTTAAGTTGGCTTACAATCTTCTTCGTCGTCCTGATGGCACTTTCAATCGCCACTTGGCAGAGTTCCTTGACCGGAAAGTCCCAGCAAATGCAAATCCTGTTGATGGTGTTTTCTCGTTTGATGTCATTGTTGACCGTGGCACCAACCTACTTTGCAGGATTTATCGACCTACAAATGGGGAAGAGCCTCAGCCAAATATGGCCGAGCTGGAGAAGCCTGTGAGCTCTGAGGTTGTTGTGCCGGTAATAATTTTCTTCCATGGAGGAAGCTTTGCACACTCCTCTGCAAATAGTGCCATATATGATATCTTATGTCGCAGACTTGTTGGGACTTGTAAGGCTGTTGTGGTCTCTGTGAACTATAGGCGTGCACCTGAAAATCGCTATCCTTGTGCTTATGATGATGGATGGACAGTTCTAAAATGGGCCAAATCGAGATCATGGCTTCAAAGTAAGGACTCTAAAGCTCATATCTACTTGGCTGGGGATAGCTCTGGCGGCAACATTGTACACCATGTTGCTTTAAGAGCAGTAGAATCAGAAGTCGAAATATTGGGGAATATACTGCTCAACCCAATGTTTGGCGGGCAGGAGCGTACTGAATCTGAGAAGAGATTAGATGGAAAATATTTTGTCACTGTCCAAGATCGGGACTGGTATTGGAGAGCTTATCTTCCTGAAGGAGCAGATAGGGATCACCCGGCATGTAATCCATTTGGTCCAAAAGGTATAGATCTTGTAGGAGTGAAGTTCCCTAAGAGTCTTGTTGTGGTGGCTGGTTTGGATCTCATTCAGGACTGGCAACTGGCTTACGTGGAAGGGCTGAAGAAGGCTGGCCAAGGTGTGAAACTTCTATATCTGGAGCAGGCAACTATCGGGTTCTATTTCTTGCCTAATAACGGTCACTTCTACATAGTCATGGACGAGATAAGTAATTTTGTGAGTTCTAACTATTGATATGCTTAACTTTTACCAATGGGCAGTCGACCAGACAGAAGCTTTAGATTGCACTTGGGCTAATCAAAGGTTGTTTGCAGTTTATATAGTTGTGTAGTATTATGATATTCGGTTTTACTAATTGTGGTGGTGTTCTAGTAGATGGTGCCTGGGTCAAATTCTAGATCTGATTGGACTGAGGCACTTGGTTATCAGGGCCAGAAAGTGTGGTTTGGCAACTAGCTGGACACGAATGTGTTCTGTTATACATGCAATCATATGAACGTGGGTGATATAGTTCAATGAAGCTTTAATGCAGCAGGGGCTGTTTGACTAAGTTTAGTAAACCTGTAAAATCTGAGAGTGCTCACTCTAGCTTCCAGCCACAATGGAGAGGAAGACTGAGTATTGGTATAACATTTGGTGGCCGATCAATTGGGTTCGGTCCCTGGCTCATATTATATAAGCTAATTTCAAGAACACGGATGGGAAATCTTCTGTGTTGTTGTGATCCTGTTATGTGTATACATATGTATTAGTATATATAAAGACAGTCGTTTATCTGTTGTAACTGTTTTCATTTTCTTCTTTATTCGACTCCAATTCTGGTATTCTCTGCCTAATTTGTGCCTTACTGCTTGGTAACTGTAAATATAATAACATTGAGAAAATGTGGTAGTTTTGCTGTAGTCTTATGTTCATTGTTCACAGTTATATTGATATGCTAGAGAGTTTAAGCTAAACAACCTTGAAATACATGCTTTGTATTATCATTAGCCCATTGGATTCCTGCATCGCTGGCTGTTCCATTTTTGACGGAAGTTTCGTGATCAGCTAAGATATAAGTTTATTAGAGATAATAGGCTAATGGCACGGAGTGCATTTATATAATAGTCATTTAAAAGTTGGGAAGAAGTTTTAATTCCTTGTCAACTTTGAAGGAGGATTTTCCTCCATTGAATCCTGTGTTCTGATTAGCCTCAATTCAACCCCACAAAATGATTAGAACTTCGGAAGCAATTTTCGCTGGTCCATTTTGGGCGTGGATGGAGATTGATTTGGTTCAATCCCGTCTGTTCTTGAATGCGAGTAATCTGGATCTTGGGATAGCACAAGATACAAAAATTGGCTTGTTTTGTTGGTGGAGGAACCAAAAGAATATAAATGATGGTTAGGACTTTGGATGCATCTTAAGGGACCACTTGAGTAAACCACACACACCCCTTTTGAGAACTGGCATTTGCTTTCAGAATGACAAAAGAACATTAGCATAGGGATAAAGAAACAGCTAAGCTTTTGATTGAGACATTAACCCTATTTAATTGAACCTTTTTGGTCCCACGTAAGCATAATATTAGCAAATTTTGTGCTTCTAAGTAATCAGCAGAAATTGCTTGCACCTTGGACGCTAATGCCTACTACTGCAATAATAATTTCTTTCTTGACAACAAACCTTATTTTTAGCTAGCTATACACGGACAATCTGCGAGTTAGCTCTTCCTAATTTATCAGGTGACATAGTTGGCAGTTATATTTGCTATTATAATTCACAGTAGAAATCAAACAAACTGCACAGCAATAAGATCTTGCCTCTGCCTATGCCACAACAAAAATTAAATGAACACACTGTGCATCTACAAATGCCACAACAAAATATAACAGCATTTTCAATGATCAATTTTGACAATTTTGTGAAGGGAGCGGTTAAGTTACTGTTGTTGTAACTTACAATTTATCTAAAAATCACATAAACAGTACAATCAATATATACTATTTATATATTTTTAGACAAGTTATAAGTTACAACAATTGTCACTTAATAAAATTCTTTTGTGGACCATTGAACCATAAACAAGTAGAAGGGAAGTGATCGTAGTGATGCGGGTGAAGTGCAATAAAATTGATGCTTCATTTATTACACTCACCTAACATGAAATAATTATGTCACAGTTCAAGAGCCTCAGTCATATGCTTGACCCAAAAAAGAGACATGGATATTGTAGACAAAATTCAAATGGAAATGATTCCTTCAGAATCCAATTCTCATCGGCAGAATTAATAGGTACCATTCTGTATGTACTGATAGAACTGATACCTTATCCATGCATCATATTCCGTTCTTACATAACAAAAACAATAACCATTTGGCAAATGCTGCCTTGCAGCAAGCTGCAAAGTAGGGGAATCCTAACCATTTTGATCAAGTCAACAATGTAAATGGAAATGCAAATAAGTACACATAGAACCAGTCAGAGCACAGAGTATAATCAATAATTTATAATTGCAAATGAGCATATAAGAGAAAATTGGAACTGACGATTATAAATTGCTGATATTCATACGCATAAAGCAGTTCAAACTTATCATCTAATACTGTGATTTCAGCATCATTCAAAAGACATTATTAGTGTTTAGAATTTAAAAAACTATCAAAACAGCATTTGGTCAAGAAGTTCAAGATCATCTAATTCTTGAATAGAGATTTCTTTGAATGAGAAAAACAGACTACTGAATCAAACTACTCAGCGGATTCTAGCCATATATGCAACAGAAGCTGCAGCAAAGATAGTTGTTGCAGAAGACACCACAGTCCAGAAGCTCTTCTTCTTCTGTGCCTCCACAGAGTTCTGCATTAACTCAACTTGATGCTTCATGTCTTCAACCAATTTCTCCTTGTTCCTAAAAGCATTCACAATTGCTTGGAACCCAGCCGCATATTGATCAGTTTCCCCTTGCAGCTTCGTCTCATTAACAATGAGTTCTTGCTTTCCATCAATATCATTTTCAGATTGACACACCATAGCTGTAGTGTTCTTCAACATGCTCAAAGCTCGATCGGAATTAAAGCCAATTGATTCCATTTTAGCCCTCAAATCATCAGCACTTTGTTTTGCCTCCGAAAGATTCTTCTGCATCAATTCTTTCTCCTCTGCCAACAGTCTAATGTGACTCTCCATTTTCTTCCTTAGATCAACTAGAGTCTCACGCTCATTCCTTATTTTTGCCAATTCTTCAACATTCTCTTCAAACCTCTTTTCTATTTCTGATAATTTCAACCTCAAGTCCATGCAACTCTTTCTCTCATCATCCAAATCCTTCCAAGCATTATCTCTCTCTCTAGTAGCTTGATCAAGAGCACTTTTATAATCTGCAACTTCATTGACCAATTGTTTGCTTTTGTCTTGTTGATCTCTACACGACTCTTTTAGCTTAAAAACAACATCGCTCAATTCACCAATCTCCTTACGCAGCCCAGAGATCTCATTCTCCTGACAAACTTTCCTCTCCTCAATATCATTCTTCTCTCGAAGCAATTTTGCAATCTCTCCCTCCTTATTGTCTAACCCCACCACAGCCTTCTCCAACCCATGCGAGATCTCATCCTTCTCTTCCATCAGCCTCTCAATACTTCTCTGCTTCTCCCTTTCCTGATCCATCAAGGTTTTGATCTCCCAAAGCATCTCTCGTTTCTCATCCATAGCCTCGCTACAACTATTTTCCAATTCAAAAATCTTTCCACACAAAACTTTCTCCTCCCTTTGCAAAGCCGTAACAATCTCATTCAATTTCTTTACTTCTTTCTCCAGCTCTTCAATTTTCACCTTTTGCTCACTGTTCTGCATCTCAATTGCATTCTTTTCCTCCGCAATCACTTCAATCTTTAGCTTCAAATCATCAGTTTCCTTTTCCAATCCAACCAATCTGTTCACAAGCAAACATTTTTCTTTCTTGAAAGCTTCAATATCTCCATCTCTCTCAATTTTCTCCATCTTTAGCCTTTCATAATCATTCTGTAGCAATAAAATCTCACTTCTCAAATTCCTCTCCATTCCTTCCATTTCAATCACTCTATCTTTCAACCTGGTTGCCTCCGTAACTTGACAATCGAGTTCACTCTTCATCAAATCCTTCTCCCCACAGGCGTGGCTCAATCTCTCCCTCTCATTTTCAAGATTACCCACCAATCCACTAACTTCACTCTTCAAAACCGTAATCTCATTTTCCCTCTCATTCTTTTCTTCATATAGCCCCTCACATATTTCCTTCATTTGGGTCATCAGAAAAATAGAAAACAAGCCCTTCTCAATTTCCAAGCTGACATTTTTGTCACTCTCACCACTCAACTCAGCCAAAAGCTCACTGTTTTCAAATCCGAACTGACCCAACTCAGCCTCTAAAGCTGCCTTGGCTTGACTCAAAGACTCAACCTGTTGTCTCTGTTCATGGTTCCTGTGAACAAGCAAATCGTTCAGAGATTTCAGACGCTTTATCTGCTCTGAAGGGTCTTCCATGGAGTTTCGGTGGATTAGGGTTGCGGTTTTGCCTTGAGTTAGGTTTTGGTCGTTCTTTTGCTCTTGTGGGTTTGCTTCATTGGTGTCATTGGTCTTTTGGGTCGCTTTCTTTTTGGCCATTCTTGAGGTGGAGACGACGGGATTTCAGATTTCAAATATTAGGGTTTTTTTGCTACGGTGGGTTTGTTTTTTATGGCTGAGAAATGCCGTTGTGATTTGTGAAGATAGAGAGACAAAGAGAGAAAATTTAGAGAGAGAAAGTGGAGGGCTGTTTCGAAGAATTCAAATATTGGGGCCCACGGTTTTTGGGATTTTTCGGACTCTGAAACTGAAAGCCTTTTGGTACCTTGAAATATGGGATTTATTAATTGATCTTAATGCTGGGATATGGTTTTTCATATAAATGTGGGCGTTCTGTTGGTGTTCTTGATACTGGCCATTTATTAACATCATGTTGATAATAAATCATCAATCATTTATCTGCTTTTTGGAGTGCGAAGCCTAGAAATTGTTCAATTTTGTCTGTAATTTAAAATTATTTTTCAAGTTTTGATATAATTTACGTATTCAATAAAGAAGTCGAATCGTTTAATCTCACATCCGTCCGCTGAGCTTTCCCTTAAGCTTCATGATTTTTCTTATTTGGGCAATAGTTATCTTGCACTCACTGCAATTTTATCCTTTTTTCTTTTTTTTTTTTTAATACAGAAGCTTTATAAAAGAGAAATCAAAATGCAGAGGAAAGAGATTGTAACAAAATTCAGAAAATAGCTTATTATTATTTTAAAAACTAGCTTTTTTTTTGGTTGGTCACTACAAACGTGAGGATAATTGATACTATTTAAACATGAAAAGGATAATACATTTGTTTTTTTAGAAGAAAGGAAAAGACGGGACTTCGACCTTTATTATAATTATTATTTTTTTAAGACGAGCTTCTATTTATTTAGAAAATATATTAACTTCTAATTAAAATGTGTATATTGGTCTTTAATTATCATAATTAGATCACATTTCCTGAGGCAAATCAAAGGGCAGGTACATAAGTGGTGAAATCATCTAGGCGTTTAGTTTTTAATTATTTCATTGGCGTAAATATTTGGCTCATGCGAATGTTGAGTTAGCTTTTAAATATTTTCTTTAAGAAAATGAGTGAGTAAAGTTTAATTTATATTCTTAATTCTCCATCTTTTTTAAGATTTAAATTCAAATTACCAACTAAATAAGTCTACTTAAAAAAATCACTCGGCTCGATCGTACGATTCTCTTGAAGCATTTTGAATTTGTACTTTGGCCAACAAATTTACTACTTGGAGTATCTTATATACTCTTTAAGGTAGCTGCTTCTATTATCAATCAAAACAAGCGTTTTCTTAGGGCGCCAGCCTAAATTTCACATTCTATATAATATTTTTCTTTAAGAAAATTTGATAATGCTTTATAAATGTATAGTTTATACATTCTTTTTGTTAGATTGGGTGTTAAAAATTGGGCTAGGATTCTTAATAACAAACACATGTTATGAGTGAGTTAAATATATGTAAAAATATGTATTTTACTTCAAATTTTATTCACACTCATACGTGAATACATATTACATATGTGTGTGTGTGTCTACGTACTCTATATACGTACATAATTTTTAAGCATTTCTCATGTTTTTGCGTACAAAGCCCTGATTCTAGACAGTAAATTTATGGTGAATAAAATAGGCAGGCCGACTGATGCAATGGTACTCTTGAATGCAGGCGACAACACAAGTGACCCAAACATAGCTTACAAAGCGTCCTAATTAACAATGCCTATAAATAAATGACCAAGTAAATTGCAAATTTAAACTGTTTTAATATAAATTTCACCATGAAATTGTACATAGCCATTACATTGCAAAGAAAACTTATTTCATCCATTCACATGTACAAGCAGACAGAAAGTGACATGCTTATTCCAACAAAAACATCTTCCTTGGGGTTGGGGAGAAGACAGCAAGTTGTTTACATAGTCTGGGACTGACTTTTACAAGCAAACCCAGTCTGCTACTCTTTGCGCAGGATGCCGGTCTCCTCATAGTTCTTGACAGAATCGCGGATGCTTTCTTCTAGTGGCCTGTACATCCATCCCAAATTCTGCAATTTCCCTGAACTCAGCTTTAACTCCTCATCGACCTTGGTGAAACTGTCATGATACGCATCAAATAATAAAAATACAAACTAAATTAGAAGCTGACGAAAAGAGGACGAAAGAAGTGCTGCTGCCATCATACAATCGCCTATTTTTCTTGTTTTCTTAATAACAGATATATAACTTTTACAATCATGATGCATGGCTGCTCTGTGGGGACTTACATTTTAGAGTGATAATAGTTAGGATACATGCTCTTTATCTTCTCCGCCAACGCCTGCATTCTGATCCTGAATGAAGTACATATATACCTTCCTTTTGCTTCAGGCTTCTCATATATTAGCAAAATAGCATCAGCCACATCGCGTACATCTACCAAGGCTCGATCTTTATCTTCCAGTGGTTCAGTACTATCTAACATTATCCATGTCAAATCACAGAATTAATAATGAACATCAACCAAGAAAAGAAAATGCATCCTAAGCACGACAAAGAATATCCATGAGCCCCAAATTCCTTGGATGCTTAATCACAATTGCCCCAGAAATGTCCTAGGTGAAATGATATAACAAGCTAATGTTGATAGCATCTTTCAAATTCACAGTGCGGGAATTTGTATTTTACATCTATAAAGACGTATTCCGTGGTTTAAAACTAGTGTCCTCTCTAACAGCATGTAGGAATAGGATGGTGTCAGAAAGAAGAAACCTTTGAGAAATCCTAGAAGCAGCAAGCTACTGGCATTTATTGTTGGCTGCAGCATCGGCCCAATAACAATTGATGGACAAACTGTCACAATGTCAAGTTCACCCCTCTTCGCATACTCCAAAGCCTGAATCTCAGCTATTGTTTTCGCCAGGCAATAATAGTTCTGCAATTTACAAGAGGTCATGTATATTAATGAAAGCAATCTTTTGACAAAATTATGCAAGTCCATGATATGAAAGCAAATAAAATTTTTGTTAATTTGGTTACCTCAGTTGCCTTGCAGAATTCCTCATTAGACCAACATTCCTCATCCATGACCTGACCCTTTGGCCAATTTGGATTCAGCATAACCGCTCCAATAGATGACACGACCACAACCCTCTTCACTTTTGCCTTCACACATGAATTGAGAACATTCCTTGTCCCAACAATAGCTGGTTCAATCAGTTGTACCTGGGCAAAAGTTTTAATTAGGCTCAAGCCAGAGAGAATTAGCCTTTGCACGTTTTTATCAATCGCAAATTCCTTCATCCTAATTCTAAGTTGACCAAAGTTCAATAGGCAAAAACAGTAAATTAAGTGAAGCAAGAACAGTAAATTAAGTGACTAAAAATCATGCCTCAGGATTAGGAACTTTGCCAGCTGGAACAGGGCATGCAACATGGAAAACCCCAGTGCAGCCAGCCATGGCAGCACAAAGACCTTCATAGTCAAGCAAGTCTGTTTTGAATAGCTGCAAATTCTCTGAAGCATCTTCTAATTTCTTCAAATGAGCATTCTTTTCATCACCTGAAAAGAAGCTCATCGAACAATCAATGTTCAGCTTGCGGGTAGCCACAGGTAAGACTGTGGATCAAAAGAACAGGGCTAGGAGATAGATTGTTTACAAATTTTTTTCCTTCAAAAAAAATCCCAAGTAGGCCCATTGAAATAGCTAACAACAAAAACAGAAACAGAATTATTTATGAATCTTCTGATACCAAGAAAGAGACTTACATGGCTCTCTTACAGTTCCGTGGACCATGTAGCCCTTCAAAAGCAGATACTTGACAAGCCATGAAGCTATGTAGCCTCCAGCACCAGTCACGCACACTCTCTCCTTATCTTCTCCGCTCATCTCTGATCTCACTTCCAGTTCTTGCAAAGCAATTCAATTTGTTCAAAGAGTCAAGAGAGTGCTTTCAGTGCCCAAATGGACATGCAGATTATGATGATATATATATAAAATTAAAAGTCAGCTTGGCGATACCATCATCTAGCCGCTTGTTTTGATTTGGTCTCGAAACATCATTTGTTTCAAGAGAAAAGCTGACATCAAACACATGAGTTTTGTTTTTCTTACGTGGCTGCATTCCAATTTGTAATTGTATTTTTCTTTTTAAAATTTATAGTTGGTAAATCTACGTTACCGCATATGCATTTAAAACCAATGGTAATGGAATGATCACAAGGGCAAGATAAATGCTCTTTTCAAGGAAGAAGAAACCACTAACTTCAATATGTTTACTTCTATTGTAAGGGCTAGATACAAAGTCATTGTTGCAGCTGGCTAATGGTGATACTAAAAGCTTCACCAAAGGTATAATTTCAATTGCAATTGCTTTTGTCAAGATACAGTAGCATAAATATCTGAAACTGAAAGAGAAAATTTTATTGATGAAAGATGAAAAGGTCCTCAGATGGGTTTGGTTTCAAAGGACACATTATGTAAGCTTAATTCATCCTCTCTAGGAACTAGGAAGTGTCCTACACCAGCCCAGAGTCATATGTCCATGTCCTTCTAGGCTTTTACAATCCATGACAATATGAGATATAGACATCTCTTAGTTTGTATGAGCCTGAGCCTGAGCCTGAGAGTCTGAGACTGTGAGTGAATCCCGAACACAACCCGACACCGGTATTAAAGATTGTCTTTTTCTCAGATATTCAAAATTGCGCCGGTCACAAGAATTATTTTAAGAATATGAAAACATTATAGTATACTTTTTCAAACAAACAAAAAGCCCAAAAGATTGAAGTACCCGTATTACCAAGAAAATATTCTTCAAGAATACTGGTCCCTCCCTTTTGGGTTCAGGGTGCTTCCCTCCTCAGTATAGTCAAAGCAAAAATCAAATTTCATTGTGCTACTGGCTACAGGGATTAACTTTAAAAAAGGCCAATATGGACAAAAAGGAATCAAGACTAGAAAAATAGCCCCCAGGCACAGGCATCTCTTCTTTTGCTTTAGGCGTCAATCTCCTTGTAGATGTTGAGTTTTCTTATGGCAACAAATGTGTATTGTGAGTGAGTTAAATAAATATTAAAGTGTCCAAGCTTTGAAAGGACATATTTATGTGATTAATTTTGACACTCATGTCCCAAATTTATCGTCCTAGAGGTTAGAACTGCATGCTAACCGTCCTACATAACTATCATATCCATTGCAAAAAGGCAAAAGGCAATAATAGATATTTTCTCTGAACAAATCAATGTCGTGAGACCAGAATCAGTGCTATTTTGAAACCATACTTGGTAGTCATTAAATTTATCTTATTAGTGAACATGTAAAATGTTGGGAACATAAATGCAGACATCTACTCTTAATTCAAAATTCCAGCTTTCTTGTAGCTTTCAATGGAATCGATGATAGTTTCCTCCAAAGGCCGATAACTCCAACCCAGTCTTTGCAATTTCTCCGAATTCATCATGACTTCCTCCCTTTCCTCAGTGAAGCTGTAGCACGCAAGCAATTTCATTTACAGATCACCGGAAATAGTGCAAAAAAATGCAAAAAGATGACACTGATACTTTAAAAGTCACAATGGTTTAGTTACCCAAGGCTTACTTTTTAGGATAGTTGTAGCTAGGATACAAACTCTTCAGTTTATCAACCAGGTCGCGTGCTCTAATGGTGTGTGCAGTGCATATATATCTTCCTTCTGCCTCAGCCTTTTCATACGCCAAAAGTAAAGCCTCAGCTACATCACGCACATCAACTATCATCCGAAGCCTGTTTTCCATCGATTCATAACCTCCTGTATAGGCAGACAATAGAGACTGCTTTTTAGAATTCAGAGATGCATATAAGAATTGGAAGACTCCAGCACTAACTGTAACTAGACAAGCAGCCGAGAAATTCTCTTCATCATCACTTACGCTAACACAAACAACTCAACTCAGTTTGTTGTCTAGTTGCAGTTCCACAAATCTAGAAAAGGAAAAGCATTGCGTTTTTCACATACCTGTCAACAGCTTAATGAGAACTAAGCTACTTGAATTCACTTTGGACTGCAGAAGAGGCCCCAAAATAAGGTTAGGACAAATGGTCACAACATCAAGCCCAGTTCTTTTTGCGAACTCCAGAGCTTCACTTTCTGCTTCAGTTTTTGAAAGACAGTACCAGTTCTAGTAAAAACATTAAAATCAGCATTCAGTCCATACTATGGAGAACATTGGCAGCACTGGTTACATTTAAAAATTAGTTTGAGGCTACTAAGAACAACAGGCAAGACTAATTTGATATAGAGCTGAATAGGGAATTAGTTACATTCGTCGTTCTGCAGTATTCTTTATCAGACCAACAAGTCTCGTCCATAATTTGGCCCTTGGGCCAAGTGGGGTTCAGGCCAACTGCAGCTCCAGAAGACACTACAATAACTCGCTTAACTTTTGCCTCAAGACATGCTTTGAGCACATTGAGAGTGCCCTTCACAGCTGGCTCAATCAGTTCCACCTGTGGATATGAGATAGAAATATAATATTTTCTATAAGCAAATCATACAGACTGCAGGCGGACCGTCATATACCGTGACATATACCCTTATATCTCATTAAAATGTAAACAAAACAAAATGTAGGAATGCTTCCTTGCCTCAGGATTTGGAACAGTGGAGGATGGAACGGGGCTAGCAACATGGAAGACACCGTTGCATCCGACAATGGAAGATTTAACAGAATCATAATCCAGTAAGTCTGCCTTGAAGAGCTTCAGATTGTCAGAGGCTTTCTCAAGTTTATACAAATGAGCATTTTTCTCATCACCTGAAATTTTTTTTTCCCAAAACAAACTCACTATAAAAAAAACACCATTGAAAATTTTGTGCAAACAAAAGCATAATCCCTCTTGAAATCATCACATTAGATGTACAAAAAACACCATACACGCACACAAACGGGAAAAGAAATCGATATTAGCAGCTGCGGGTTAAAAATAAAAGCAAAAGAGAAAGAGGACACTTACTGGGTTCTCTCACTGTTCCATGAACAAAATAGTCTTTGGAAAGCAGAAGCTTGACGACCCACGAGGCAAGATACCCACCAGCGCCTGTTACACAAACTCTTCCTTTCTCTAACGCCATTTCCAAAACCTTAAGACACCCACCCAAGTCTAGAAACTAGATTAAAGATTATTTCTCTCTTTCTGGGTCTGTCCAGATGTTCCCTCCGCCTTTACTTAAATAAGTTTTTAACAAGTTGGTTGCAGATAATTTGAAAATGTCTCTTTCCGTTAACCGACATTCAAATCGAAGTAAAACAAAATTGTTTGATTAGCTAGGCAATGATGTCAGAACTCGCTCAGAAGACAGCATTTTACATTTTTTCACTTAAAAATAATAATCTTAATGGTCCCTTATTTCTTCTCAGATGATCTGATCCTTATCTGTACTCTTCTGGAATGGGGCAGATTGAGTTTTGAACAAAGTAAGTGCGCCTCCGCAACTTGAGGTTGAGGACCCACTATGTCGGCTAGGCTGCTAAAATGCAGCTGTTAAAAGTACTTGGTAATTTTTGGTGTTTTTTTTTCCTATAATTTTGGGTGGTGGCTCTACAGCTCAATTTGGTGTTTTTTTTTCCTATAATTTTTGTAATAATTGTTGAATATAAAATTACTAAAAATTTATTATTTTTCATAATTTATAAATTTTTCTCTGACAAATTTAGTTTTTTATTTCATAGCATCGGTAAATTCAAAAGTCATTGTTCGTCACTATCAAATAGATCCTAAGTCTATTAATCATGAGATTGGATAAAGAATCAAGTTTTTAACTCCCCTTTGAAATTTTTGTATCATTCTCTTTTGAATTTTATTTTATAAGATACTCTAATTTAATTTATAAAATAAATAATTAAATATTAAAATTAATCATAAAATTCAGCATAAAATTATAATTTTTTTAATATTGAGCAGAGTGTGGTGTTTTTAACACCATTTGGAAATCCTTACAAACATCCCCTTTTGAACTTTGTTTTATAAACTACCCTAGTTTAATTTTGAAGTATACATTTATATATTAAATTGAATCATAAAGCATCATTTTAAAAAATGTTTTTTAAATTTTTATTTATAGAATACATGTAAATTAGAAAATCTTAAATTATTTTCTTTTTTTTTAACTTTAAACTTTTATAATTAAAAAAAAGATAATTTTTTATTGAAATTAAAATATAAATATAAATTATGAAATAGTGTGCATGTTGAAGGTTTGTTAAAAGATATTTAACTTTTTAATTAAATTTTAATTTAAAAATGAGAAATGAACTAAATTGTGTTTCGTTGTTTTTTGTTTTCGGCTATTTAAGCAATTTCAATCAGAATAATATTTTATCCGAATATTTTAGAAGCCTCGAAAGACCTACCCTTTAAAGGATAGATTCAAGTCCAAAGTCCAAGTCCGAGACCCAACCCAAGCCGACCCCCACAAATGATTCATCTTCTGCACATTTCATCTACCTATGAACTGAAATCTCATTGTCATGCAGTCATATGTTTGTGTCTACATAAATAAATAAGTATATGTATATATATATGTGTGTGTATATATACACACACACACACATGCCGTGGCTGTTCTGTTCCGCTCAATGCTTTTCTTTGAATAGTTACCGTAAGTGCTTAACTAATATGGTCTATGCGTGAAAGATTATAATTTAATTTAAAAAAAGAAAAAAAGGAAAAAGTAAACAAAGTAATAAATGTTATACATGGTAGACGAATCCAAATAAGATTTTTTTATCACGTTTTCCTTTTGAGTCATCAAATGCAAATCTGGTATTGTTTCCATCATTTTGGCACTCCCTTCCACCTTCCAGAATTCAAAACTTGGGGGATATCTCTAATTCACTGTAACATGGTATTGTTTACATCTGTTTTGACTCTGAAAGATGTTAAAAAATTGCCAAATTTCAGGTATATTACCATGAATATTATTGTCCAATTTATAGTGAATTAATATTCTGGTTGTTGGTATTGACATGAATCCATTTTGGGTTCGTGTTCTTCAAACAATTTTCATGAAAGTTTGTCCGTCACTTTTTTCTTTTTATTGTGCACAACTTAAGAGTTTATAATAATAATAATAATAATAGTAATAATAACTTTTTTTCCCTTATGGACATTGTAATAGAGTGGTTGTGTTAGCTGGGATTGTGTGGATAATAATTTTGGTTGCATCCATTGAAAAAATTTCGGAATATGATCAACCTCGCCGGATTCTTGTCGACACAGACGTCGATGCAGATGATGTTTTTGCTCTCTTTTATCTGTTGAAGCAAAACAGAACCGAATTCGACTTGCAGGTTTTTCATTTTCATTTCTTATTATCCTGTAGGTACTGTGTTACTATTATGGTACACAAGTGCTTCTTATGGACTTATTCGATACTATATTGTTGATAATTTTATACTGAATTGTATCGGGGCTATATGTATAAGTCTGCATGCGAACGTCTGCACTGAATAATAACAATAACGTTACAAACAAATCTTAGAGCAGGCAATAACTATAAATGCGAATGGATGGAGTGATGCTGGGCATGCAGTTAATCATATATACGACATTCTTTTTATGATGAACCGAGATGATATCCCTGTTGGAGTTGGAGGAGAAGGTGGCATTTTGCCTAATGGAACCATTCTTCCGGATGTCGGTGGATACCAGCCTATTATTGATCAGGTGCATCTCTTCGTTTTTGATATATAACGCACTCACTAATATTCGCACTAACATGAAATGTTAAACTTGTAGCTAATTTTTGAGACAGGGCATGTCGACAGCGGGAGAGTGTAGATATAGACAAGCAATTCCAGTGGGGCAAAGACTGTATGTTAATACAAACTATGGCCTCAGAAAGGCCTTTCTTCCCCAGGTTTTGATGTTTTCTTGAGACGCAAGGCACTCCTGTGGAGAAATTAATTTTAGATCTTTTTCTGTAAGAGCGATGTCATCTACCTTTTATATCTCTTAACATGATGCAGGGTGGCAGGAAGTATACTCCTCTTCGGCAACCTACTGGACAACAAGTGATGATAAATGCGATATCTGCAGGTCCTATCACCGTGTTTATAATGGGATCCCACACAAACTTCGCTCTATTTCTTATGAACAATCCTCATTTGAAGAAAAATGTTGAGCATATTTATGTCATGGGAGGTGCAATTAGATCAAACTGCTTCAGTAGTACAAACTCTTCCCAGTCGGGGCATTGTGGCAGCATTGGTAATTTATATCCAGACGATAGCAACCCGTATGCAGAGTTCAATATTTTCTCAGATCCTTTTGCTGCATACACGGTAATTTTCTAGACAACTAATTCTAACAATATCTGTCGTTCTGCCTACTTGCAGCATTGATGCATTTAAAATGTAAAATATGTGTGTATTTGTGGGGTGCGGCAATGCTTTCTTCTGAAGCAGGTGTTGCATTCTGGAATTCCAGTCACAATCATTCCTCTGGATGCAACAAAGACTATCCCCGTGAGTGAGAATTTCTTTGTAGAATTTGAAAGGAGACAGAATACATACGAGGCACAATATTGCTTCCAATCCTTGAAAATGATCCGTGATACATGGTCCGGTAGCCCACCGTTTCATGAGGTAATCTCCTAAAAGTGCTTGATCACCATTCATGAGGTAATCTCGTAAAAGTGCTTGATCGTTTTCTATGTATAAGAAAGATGCAAGGTATTTTGAAATCAATTTCTATCACATTTGATACGGTTAACTTTTTTTAAGGCGTACTGCATGTGGGACTCCTTCATGGCTGGTGTAGCACTATCAATTATGCGCAATTCATCTAGTCATAAAGGGGAAAATGAATGTAGCGAGATGGAATATATGAATCTGACAGTAGTTACTTCAAACGAACCATATGGAATATCAGATGGCTCAAATCCACTTATTGATGGACTTGCGATCCCAAAATTCAATGTAGAGAAAAATGGAGTACATTCAGGTCATGTCCAAATGGGAATGCAAGATCCATTTTGCCTTGAGATTGGGAAAGCAAAATGCCAGGTACTTAATTTTTTTTTGTGTGATACAATAATCTCATGTTGTTTCCAGGAAAAGAAGCGTCTACTATCTGAATAATCATACACAACTGTGACAGGATGGTTACATTAAGGAAGTCATGGGTCCAGAAGCAGTCCGAGTTCTTGTTGCTACAAAAGCTAAATCAAGTCAAGACTTCGGAAGCTTACTTGAAAAAGAATTTTATTTAAGCTTTTTGGATGTAAGCTTTACGAATTTTCTCTATAACACTAGTGGTCTATTAATCGAGTAAATTTTCCATTTTTAGCACAACAATCAGCTGTTCTATATATGAAAGAACAGTACTACTGAATTTGGACCAATGCATCGTGTAACCGAGTGATTTTGGCACTTACTCCTGTAGCTGCCTTGGATTCAAACATCTCGTATAGTTTTCTTTTGTGCTCATCAACTCAATGAATTACATGATCAAATGCAGGCTTTAAACTTCCCTCAGCAAGCTGGAAGGTTCAATATCAGTGCACAGTTTCCTTACTACGAGGAAGTCCTTCACAAACCAGACTTTGGAAAGAAATTAATGGGAAAACCTGTTGTGTTTGATATGGATATGAGTGCCGGGGACTTTCTAGCACTTATATATCTCCTAAAATTGCCACTGGAACTCATCAATCTCAAGGCATTAAGACTCTTTTGCTCTTCTTGACTCTTTTATTTGAAATAAAAGCAACAAAAAATCCTTGCATTCCACTTTCACTAGTACTTCAGTATCTTCTTTCAGTTTAATTTTTCCAATGTTCTACCAGGGAATACTAGTTAGCTCGACTGGGTGGGCAACGTCCGCGACAGTAGATGTTGTATATGATTTGCTTCATATGATGGGGCGCGATGACATTCCAGTTGGTCTAGGAGATGTATATGCAGTTGGTGAAGCGAATCCAAGATTCTCTCCTATTGGAGACTGCAAGTATGCCAAGGCTATCCCTCTTGGCAGTGGCGGTTTCTTGGACTCCGATACCCTCTATGGACTTGCTCGTGACTTACCTCGTAGTCCCAGAAGGTATGCTTGATTCTTTATTCTGATTTTTGTTATTGGTATTTTCAAGGGGGCTGGTTCCTGAGTTCTATAATCAGTTGAAATATGATGTTCAATTGTATTATTGGGGTACGAAAGCTATGTAACATATAATTTTTTTGAATATTCAATTTCAATTTTGAAGATACACAGCGGAAAACTCTGTGAGATCTGGACCTTCTCAGGATCCTGATCATCCTGAACTTAGGCAGCCATTGGCATTAGAAGTTTGGAAGTCTATTGTAGAATCAATGGAGCCAGGGTCAAAGATTACTATATTGACCAACGGACCATTAACAAATTTAGCACAAATCATCAGTTTGCAGAACTCAAGCTCAGTAATTAAGGTAATGTTGCTTGCTACACATCATTAGGTCAGATTCAATTGGTTTCACCAAGACGCTGGTAAGGGCTTAGTTAGGTTCCAAGACGCTGGTAATGCTTCACTCAATTGAGTGTTGAGTTGGTTATAGCCTCTGGTTAATGTGGGAGGTTCCAAAAGCATTTTTAAGTATGCAAGTCAGCATGCAATAATCCAATAGCCATCCTGTGTGCTGATTTTGTTTTTAATACAGGATGTCTATATTGTTGGAGGAAACATAGGCCAAGACAATGAAAAAGGAAATGTCTTTACCATTCCTTCTAGTAAGGATGCCGAATTCAACATGTTTCTTGATCCTTTAGCGGCGAAGGCAGTTTTTGAATCAAAACTGGAGATTAAACTCATTCCACTGCACATGCAAAGGAGAGTTGCTTCTTTCTTGAAAACCCTTCATAAGTTGCAGAACAGAAATAAGACTCCTGAAAGTGTGTTTTCCCAGCGTCTGCTGCAAACACTAATGACATTGCTGCAGAGTCATCACAGCTACCATCATGTGGTACCCATTGAAAAATTCTGACACTGACAATGCATGTTACATCAGTCAGCTTTTTCTTAGCCAGACCATAGAATGAATCTCATTATGTTACTTTACAGGGTACATTTCTGGGAGAGGTCCTTGGTGCAGTGATTATGGGAAGAAATCCACATTTGAATCAAACATATAAGATCAAGTCTCTGAAGATCATTTCGGATGGAGACATATCAAAAGTTGGACAGATTATTGTCAATCGAGAACAAGGAAAATTGGTAAAAGTCTTGGAAAGTCTTAATGTGGTTGCATATTATGATCATTTTGCAGAAGTGTTAGGAGATCATAGGCAGTCTGCTGTAATTGGAAGCTTTTATGACCAAGTAAAGACATGGAATACACCACCAAGCAGAATAGACAGCATACGTCAGGCAAAGAAATAAAATTGAAGATATTTGATTTCAGTTGGAAATGTTCTGCGTGCTCCTTGTTATTTCAAATACATGAATGTCCTCATACTTGTGTATGCACTTGTAGATATGTATGCACTTGTACATATCTATATGATTAAAATCTTACCAAGACACCAAGGCAGTAATGAACATGCAAAACGATTTTAAATCCTCGCATCTGGAGCTAATCTGTTCTGCTTGTATGAAAACAATAGTATAATGGAATCTGCCCAGCTGGAAACTGAAGGTACAGGACAGGTCTTGGTCTTCGAAATCAGAATTTTTTTTTTAATTATCATTAATTTATCATTCAGTTCTTCCCGTACAACTCATTTTAGTCCCATTACAATGGATTCCATCTTTTGAGATTGCTTCATAGCTTTAAGCTAGCTTTCCCCAACTTTAGCTGTGGCTGTGGACTTACTTCTGCGGCCCCCCCCCCCCCCCCCCGGCGGAAAAACCACCCCTCGAAGATGAATGACCTCCAATAAGGATGAAAGTGAAGGCACTTGAGTTCGGTTTGATTGATTTGAAAGGTTCAACTCACAAGATAAAAGTGGAAGCAATCATCCATTGACGCGCAAAAGCTTTCATTCTAACAAATTAAAGATTTTTTTTTTAAATGAGGTAAAACAGAACTAGATTGGATGATCATAGTGATCATTTCTTGAAAGCTACACAAAAAAGAGAGTAAACTATCAACAAAGCTGCCATTGAATTATATTATTTTAGGCTTTCAATGTACGTTGCCTGCAGACCCGGGAACATCCCACCCCATGTGATAACAGTTGACTATGTATTTCAAACTTGTGTACAATGAATGTAATAAAGATTGTGGATCCGTTACCTCGGAAATGTTCCTGCTAGCAATTCAACTTGTTCAAGAGTTAACGGAGTGTTAACGGAGCCCATAATCTGGGGATGCCAACCAGCCGCTTGTTGCGTCCGAGTCTTGACACAGACCTCGTTTTGTTCAGGACAACAGCTGACTTCAAACATACGAGTTTTTTCTTTCTATCTTGGCTGCGTTGCAATTTGAAAGTGTATTCTGTTTAATAAATATTTACTAACCAACAGCTGTTTCCTTTGTGGTCTACGTTAACCATTAGCGTGCTTCATTTAAACGATTTTGAGTTTCCCTTACCTGCCTTCACCTTTCGTTTACCGGCTCTCTGAAAAGTTCAACAGCTAACTACATTACGTTTACTTAAAGGCTAGATACAAAGCCATTGTTCCAGCAGGTAAATAGTGATAGAAAAAATTGAACAGAAGTGTCATTTCCATTACTACTGCTTTTGTCAAGATCAAGTGGCATAAATATCTGAAACTGAAAGAGGAAATTTTATTATCCAGAATTCGTTGAAAACTTGTCAGATGGTTTGCTTTCGACAGACATATTAAGCCCAATTTTGGGACTCGAACTAGAAGTGTCGTACACAGACCAGAAGCATATGATACATTTCTTAGTTTAAGATCCCAACTTTCTTGTAGCTGTCAACAGAATCCGTGAGAGTTTCCTCCAATGACCGGTAACTCCAACCCAGTTTCTGCAACTTCTTGGAAGTCAGCATTACTTCGTCCTCTTTCTCGGTGAAACTGCTAATTGAAAAAAAAAAAAAAAGTTATTTTGTGAACAGATCACCAGATTCAGTTACATTTATGAAAGGCTGAATTTGTTAGTACTAAAATTATTAATTATAGTTGACATTTACTTTAGTAGTCTGGGCTTACCTTTTAGGATAGTTATAGTTGGGATATAAACTCTTCAGTTTATCAACCAAATCACGTGTTCTAATCATGTGTGCAGTGCATATGTATCTCCCTTCTGCTTCAGCCTTCTCATATGCCAAAAGCAATGCTTCAGCTACATCGCGCACATCAACTATCATCCGAAGTTTGTTTTCCAATGATTCATAACCTTCTGTCGAGACGGATGATAGAAACTGCTTGTTAGAACTCAGAAATGCATTGAAGAATTGGAGAACTTCAACTCCAACTGTAACTAGACTAGCAGCGGATAAATTTTCTTTCACCACATGCACTAACACAAACAACTCAACTAAGCTTGTTATCTATCTAAAACTATTAATGATGCACTGGCCACATTCAAAAGATTAAGATCCTTCTGACTGTCCAAATACTGCTTGCAACCGCACAAATATGAAAAGAGAAAAAACATTGCATTAGTAACATGCCTTTCAATAGCTTAATGAGAACTAAGCTACTTGCATTCACTTTGGACAGCAGAAGAGGCCCCAAAACAAGGTTAGGACATATGGTCACAACATCAAGCCCAGTTCTTTCTCCAAACTCTAGAGCCTGACTTTCTGCTTCGGTTTTTGAAAGACAGTACCAGTTCTGTTAAAAATATAGAAATCTGCTTTCAGTGCATACTAAAAATGACATTTGCAGCACCAGTTACTTTTAAAAATTAGTTTCAGGTTTAGTAATAGCACAATAGGTGAGACTATAAATTTGATAGAGTTGATTTCTGGAATTGGTTACATTCGTTGTTCTGCAGTATTCTTTGTCGGACCAACAAGTCTCATCCATTATTTGGCCCTTGGGCCACCTTGGGTTCAGGCCAACAGCAACTCCAGAAGATACTAAAATAACTCGCTTAACTTTTGCCTCAAGACATGCTTTGAGCACATTGAGCGTGCCCTTTACAGCTGGCTCAAGCAGTTCCACCTGTAGCATTGTGTCACAAAATCTGTGAGATTAAAATATAACATCTTCTATAAGCAAAATGTATCATGAAGACTGCAGAGAGGCCATCAAATACCGTGATCTACACCCATTATTAAAATGTAAACGAAATAAAATGTAGGCATGCTTTCTTGCCTCGGGATTTGGTACACTGGTGGATGGAGCAGGACAAGCGATGTGGAAGACACCATTGCATCCTACAATGGCAGATTTAACAGAATCATAATCCATCAGGTCAGCCTTGAAGAGTTGCAGATTGTCAGATGCTTTCTCAAGTTCATACAAGCGAGCATTTTTCTCATCACCTGCAAAATTACTTTTCAAGAAATTCACTATAAGATACCATTGAATATTGTGTGCTAACAAAAGCCTAATTCCTCTTGAAATCATCAGATCAGATCCAACTAGAAACACAATACATGGACACCAACCATTCAAACAAAAAAGAAATGGAATCAGATACAGATAATTAAAAGCAAAGCAGATGAAAACACGAATTTAAGCCACATGCGAATCCAGATCATTGGAATAGCCAAAAATAAAAGGAAGGGCACAAGAGAAAGAGGACACTTAGTCGGTTCTCTCACAGTTCCATGAACAGAATAGTCTCTGGCGAGCAGAAGCTTGACGACCCACGAGGCAAGAAACCCACCAGCACCTGTAACACAAACTCTTCCTTTCTTTAACGCCATTTCCAAAACCTAAAGACACCCACCTCTTGAATCTACATTAAAGATTGTTTCTTTCCGGCTCTGTCTAGCTGAAACTCTTCCCTTGTTTTATATAATTCTTTAACAAGTTAATTTTCTAGTTAAATTGAAAATGTCTCTTCCCGTTGACTACTTCAAATTAAAGTACAAAATAGCTTCATTAGCAATGATACCAGAAGTCAAAAGAGAAGATATTAAATTTTTATCGATTAAAGATTCATAATGGTCCCTCTTCTCTTTTGGGCAGTTTATATTTAGCATATGTATCTTATACAACGAAAGTTGGAAACATACTCTTTGATTTATCTCAGATTCCAGCTGCCAGTACACAATCAATTTTATAAATATACGTAATGCCCAATTAATTTGAAGTCGCATATGTCTGTAAATTCATTCTTTACTTTTTTTTTTTTTTAATTTACTAGCTCCATCTCAGATCTGGTTGTTTTTGTTTTTTTTTTTTTTTCACATGCGTAATTCTTTTTGCCTAATGAAACCATTATTCCAGAAATCGGTGGATTCCAAACCAGCCTAATATTCACACTGACATGCAACGTCAAACATGTAACATTGAATATCAACTTACAAACATGCTGTTCGCTAATTTTCGAGACCGGCATGGCAACGACTCGATATATAAAAGCAATTCCAGTGGGGCAAAGAGGGCGTCTATACGTCAATACAACAATGGCCTCAGAAAAGCCTTTCTTCCCCAGGTTTTCGTGTTTTCTTGCGACACAAGGCACTTCTATGGTGAATCCATTCTAGATCTTTTATGCATGAGCAATATAATCTAACTTATGTGTCTTGATATGATGCAGGGTCGCAGGAAGTACACTTCTCTTTGGCGACATAGTGCACAACAAGTGATGGTAAAGATGATATCTGCAGACTGCAGGTCCTATCACTTGTTTATAATGTGATCCCACACAAGCTTTGCTATTTTTCTTGTGAACAATCCTCATTTGGAATAAAATGTTGAGCATATCTAGGTCATGCAATGTGCTATTACATCTGACTGCTTCTGTAGTAACAACCCTTTCCTGTCAGAGTAATGTAGCAGCATTGGTGATTTATATCAACCCATATGTAGAGTTCAATATATTCTAATATAGAATCTGTTGAATTATGCAACCAGCCGATGTTCTGTCATATTGCTTGTATCACCCAGCTATCCTCATGCGGTACACATTAAAAATTTCTGACATTGACAATACACGCTACATCAGGCAAAGAAATAAATATTCGATATTAGTTGGAAGATGTTTTGCATGCTCCTATTTATTTTAAATACGTGAATATACTCATACCGGTGTATGTACTTGTACATATCTATGTGATTAAAATATTGCCAAGACACCAAAGCAGTACATGAACATGCAACAATTTTAAGTCCACGAATTTGGATCTAATCTGTTCTGATTGTATCAAAATAGAGTAAGTACAACTTATAGTGGACTCTGCCCAGCTGGATACTCGAGGTACAGAGCGAGTCTTGATCTTCCAAATTCAAATTTTATTTTATATATTTTTTTATTCTCATTAAGTTACTAATCAGTTCTTCCTATACAATTCATTTTTGGTCCCATCACAATGGATTCCAACTTTTGAGATTGCCTCATAACTTTAAGCCATCTTTCTCCAACTTTAGCTTTGGTCATGGACTTACTTTTTTTACACCTTTTTTCCCCTTGGAGATGAATGACATCCAATAAGGATGAAAATGAAGGCATTTGAGTTTGATTTTGATTTGATTTGATTTGAAAGGTTCAACTTACAAGACACAAGTGGAAGCAACCATCCATTGACGTACAAAAGTTTTCATCTAACAAATTTAAGGGGGGGAAAAAAGATAAACAGAGCTTGATTAGTTGGTCATAGCGATCATTTCTTGTAAGCTATTATAAGAAAATGCGAATTAAAATATCAACAACCCTGCCATCGAAACATATTATTTTAGCCTTTGCTTGAACAGTACCTGCAGACCAGGGGACATCCAACCCCATGTGATAACAGTTGACCATATATTTTTTTCCTTGTGTACAATGAACGTGATAAAGATTGTGGATTTGTTACTCTGGAAATCGCCAACTCTCATAAACAAATCAACGCAACTACGTGCGAGGGGTTTCTTGTTGCTTTTTCGCTAACCACTTGTTTTCGCCTTAAAATATGCGGAAAAGTTGGCAGATGCATCAAGGCTCATATTGGGTCGGTGGCTTCGAATTTATTTTGCCAAAGCATTACGCATATGCTTATTTCTTGAAGATGACTTTTGCACGGTATACAGATTGCATGTAAACACAGTTGACCCAGACGGCGATATTGCTATTGGAATCATTCATGAGAAACTTTTGACGCACATTATAGCAGTTAGGGTTGATAAGACCATTTGTTGTGAAAACATTGTTTGAGAGATTGACAGTTTAACAGCAAATTAACAAACCGAAGCGAACAAGAAATTGATCAAGGGAAATGTTAGTGAAGAGAACGGAGGGTTTATTCACATTTTTGTCATTGCTAATGCATTGGATACAATACAAGCTGAAGCTTGAAAGCTGGCTTAACCTTAACCCTCTAGTAGCTTAATTGCTTAACTACTAAAACTGACAGAAGTACAACAAAGAAGCAAGAACATCTCTACAGAGCCAAAAATCCACACAGCTTTCTTGCTTTATTTTGCCTGCAGATTATAAACCTAGTGCATCTCATATGCAGGAATTGACCCTCCGGCCGACAACAGTTGTTGCTGAAGCTGCAATCAAACAAGAAAAGAAAGAAGAATTGATTGAAAGCTTTGTTTTAACAACATATCTTCGTCAAGAAATTGCAAGCCTTTTGGAGCATACCTGGAACAGAGTTTGAAGCTTAGTTTTCACAAGGTAATACTCTTGCTTCAAATGTTGCAGATATTGCTGGCACCTAAACCAGATTATTTATACAGTTGCCGTCAGAAAATGGAGCCTCTAACAATTATAGCACCCAATAAAGTCAAGATTTTATGTGGGGTTTGAAAGAAACCAACCCTTCAATGTTCTTTTCTTCGCAGAAGCTGCGAAAGGCCGTGCATACATTATTAACTCTCTGTGCACCGATGCTGTTATTAAAGCACATAATTTTCATCAAACACGGATGCAAGTAAATGTAGAAGAAAGTTTCAAAATAACGACAAATATGTGGTCAAAATGCTCCTTTGGTGTGGGGTTCCTTTGACTAATCAACCTCAAAGCACAAAATTAAGAAATATAATGGGACATTAAATTAAAACATTAGTGATGTAACAGTTGTTCCTCTATGATTAAGCACTGTGAGAACAAAGGTCTAGAACAACTGTATAATGTAATTAAGCAGATACACAATTCTTGCAATAAATCAGGCAGCGACAGTATAGTGATACAGAATTGGATTAAAAGAACAGAATTATCTTTGTTTCAGTGAGGTCAATAAAGTGGAGAAAAATAAACCTGGAGCTGCTGCCCTTCAATTGATGAACATGGCCACCCACTTTTGTGAAGTCTAGGTTCTGCGGGTCTCTATGTGACATCCCAAAAGAGAAAAAAAAAAAAAATCTAATGCATTCAGAATTTTCAAACTAAATGTAGAAGAATCGGGGGAAAAGAGAGCTAAAATTCTCACAAGGCTACAGTGATCTCATTGAGAAGCCTTTCAGAATCTTGAAAGTAAAGAGTCACCACTTCGACAACAAAATCTGGGTTGCTCTCGTCTTGCAGTTGCTGAAGGTGGCCAAATTGATTATCAAGAATACCCTACGCAAAACGTAAAAACAAACACATCAGCAGAAACAAGACCAAGGAAAAAAAATAAAATAAAAGACTCACGCACATAAGTAGTAAAATATACAAAACCTCGTGAAAGAGTGAGTTGGAGTAGTCAACCAACTGCCTCCGCAACTGAGTCACAGCATCCATTGTAGGTTCTTTTTTCTCTTACGTTATCAACTTACTGGCAGATCTTATAGAACTAAGGATAAACTGTCTTCTCTGTTAGTAGAAGAGAGAGTAAAACAAAGAGGGCGAGATGGTTTTATAGCGTGAGGTGCAGAAGATTCTCTCTGTCCTCGAAGAGACTCAATGTACGAATACTCCGTATGTGAATGCGAAGTCACTCTACTTGTTGTTTTCCCTCCTCTCACCTCTGGACTGTGCTTCTGTTTTCTTCTTTCTAACACATTATTTATAGTGCAAGTAGCCAGCATAAATACACCCTCTATTAATTAAGTATAGTACTCCCATTCTTTATCGAAATCTCACATTCTCGATTAAGTTCCCATATATAATATATATTATTAATTGCTAGAGAGATTATCTCGTGTCAACTACTCAGAGTAGTTGACTCAGACCCATGAACTTCTATCATATTAATCTCTCTTTTTTTTTTTTGTGTATCATAACTAATAAATGATAGGTTAGGGGTCGAATAGAAAACTGAGGAGTTGTATCATAAATGACATGTGATAGCTCAGGGATCAAATGAAAAATTTTAAACGTATAATCGAAGAATTGAGATATTTCAATGGATAATGTTTAACTTTACTATTGACCACGATTGTATTGTAGTCATTCTCTTATTAACCATCATTGGATGGGTTGAAGCTACAAAATATATAGAAAAATGTGTATACATGTATATTATTTTCCCATCATAAGATCCAAAATTTGATGCCATAAACCATTTACCTTTCCATCAATTTCTCAGTAGATTATCGCTTTCTCTCTCTCTGTCGCTCAGTTATTTTACTTAATTAATTTTATCACTTGTTAAGTTTGTTTTTCCTCTCCAAGGTGCTAGCTTGTCGGAGGGAACATGCCAATTGCCAAATGTTTTCAAAGTTTTGGTCCTGTACCCAACACTCTACCGAGTTAATTCTTTGCTAATATAAATCTTGCTGCAGCTACTGAGCATTAAAATGCTTTAACTGTAATAACCAGTGCATTGGTGAAATTAAAAAATAATTTTTACCCATCATTTGATCCTGATCTATCAATTTAGCAAATCTATGCCAGTTAACGAACAAACTTTCAAGTCCTTTTAAGAGTAATGTAGGATTACCCTATTGTGCTATCAAAATTCACTAATGCATTATTAGGCGATAAAGAATGCATATATAATCTTGGTCAATGGAATTTTTTTTTTTTTTGGGGGCATTAATACTAGTTACTAAAGTCTCACTCCGATTTTTTTTTTTTATAACAAAAATTCTAGTGTTTGATACAATTAACTAATGGGTGGGGCTAATTGCACTCTGTAAAATACTTTGAACACTCTTTTTTTTTTATTACATAAATATCTTTTTATAAAATTACTAATAAGGACATTATAAATTAAATTTAAAAAATTTAAAAATAATTCACACAACTATTTATCACAAACCCTAAATCTTTATTGACAAATTCATCGTTAAAGTATTATAAAAACTCATAAACAACATTATGTATCTTGTCATTGGTGCACAGAACAACAATCCAATGCTTCTACCAAGTTGGCTTAGTTTAGAATTTTGCTTACAATATCTCACAAATTATGTTAATTCAAAAAAAAAAAAAGAAGAAGAAAAAGAAGAAGAAGATTTATGCAATGTTTGGCCTAGAGATTAGGCGTACTGAAAATTAATTGAAAAGAATAACAGATTCAAAGGAAAAAAAATGCTAATCATAGATGAAATAATTAAATACATGAAATTCTAAAACTTCAAGGTCAAGAATAATGGATTCAAAGGAGAAAAAAATATTAAACCCAGATGAAACAATTAAATACTTGAAATTTCAAAATTTGAAGAAAAACTAAAAACTTTTAGTTAGAATACTCATTCATTCGTACACTTAAAAAACCATTACTTAATTCTTGAAATATTTTCATTTTTTAAAAAAATTTTAATGAGTTCGCAAAGTCCAATAGATACTTGAAATTTATGCAATGTTTTCTCAAAACAAAAGCAAGAGAAAAATAAAGAAAAAGAGAAGAAGAAAAAATGAGTGTTGAAAAGAAAAAAAAAATTAAGGTTATTTTGAGATTTAACATACTGCACATAATAAAAATTTGGTTTTTAAATTGTCTAAGTAAGCCTTCAGAGTAATTGAGTGTTTAAAGTAATTTTTGAGTGTAAATAACCTTACATTTAATTAATTAACAAGAGAAAATGTACATAGACCTATGTTTTCAATCCTAACTTAGAATATGAGAAGAAATGAAAGTGACTTGAAATAATGTTACATCCATACAAAGATCCTAGAAATCTTTTTCAACTATCGAACCTAATTGATAATGAACTTGACACATATATATATGTATATATATATAAAAGGAAATTCAGCAAACACTGGACTTGTTTGTAGTTGTTCAAATTTGATGATGCATGCGTGTTATTTCTCATCTTACCTACTCCCTTCTTCTTTCTAATTATTTTACTTTTGCCTCCGTGCATGTCGCATTCACATATTTTGTTTCATTGTTTTTAACTACAAATGAATTTTCAACCTATTCAAGAATCTTATCGGGATCACTACTGCCCTTACTGTATATGTTTGTTGCTAGTGGACTTTTGTTTTGTTGTTTTGCATGCAGTTGTAGATGTCTCATCAGTTAATTCATTTTCTTCATCTTTTTTAAAAGATCCACATGGGACAATAAGCCATTAGACATATCTTCCTGTTCTGGGTTCGGCTTTACTAACTTTTGGCAGAGTATAAATGAGCTTACTGCTAAATTTTCTTTTTCCTTTTTTTTTTCAATTTAATTTTTTGATCTTTATTTTATTGTTTGACGTTGAAATATTTCATCCTTCACGATGGTTTCAGAAATTTGGTCCCAGTATTGGGGTGATGCGATTTTATTTTTCAGCGGCATGTGTCGCAATTTGGGGGCTTCTTGGGGTGGGGGGCACACTGCTCGTCTTGGTTGCAATTGCATTCAAAGTTAAAAGAGGAAAATGAAAAGTGAAAAAGATTATTACGAAACATGAACATCCTTGCTTCTACTTTCTAGATTTCTGATTTGAGGGTTTGTTTTTTCCTTTTTAATTTGTTTCTCTGAACACTTTTCTTGCTTTGTCATACTAATTTGATTTCAGGGTTTGGCTGATTATCACAGCTGTTCTTTTTTAATCTATATTGTATTTCAATTTTTTTTTGTGTTTTTTTTTGGCCCGGGGGGGGGGGGGGGTTGTGGGTTCAAGTACAATATCAATTTGTTGTTTCTTAGTCATAGTTTAATTGATCATAAATTTACTTTATATCCATTGTCACCCGAGTTTAAGTAAGATAAGAACATTATCTCATATTTGACACGGTAATATTACATGGGATGACACATTATTTATGAAATTATGATTAAGAATTATGAGCTATCACATTTGCATTTTGTATTAAAACCAATACTGTATAACACGAAAATGTGTAGTTAATGAAATTGGGAAAACTTGCACAAGAGAGCTTAATTGAATATTGATAGCTTTTGTGCCTCAATTGGGATTTAATTAGGGTGTAGTTGGAATTGGTGTGGTATAATTTAATTAAAAAAAATTATAATTATGAAATAAAAATTAATAATTTATAATAATATAAATTTTAAATTATAATTTTAATAAAATTATTAAAATTATAATAATTTTTTTATTATATAAATAAAAAATTATATTAATATAAATTTTAAATTATAATAATTAATATTTTTTAATATAAGAAAACTGTCTCTTTCATAAGAAAACTTCGGATAATCATATCTTTAATTGTGAATGGTCATACCTTTATTTAGTTCAATTTAGTTTATCTCTTTCTAAGAATCTTTTTCCTTTTGTATTTTTTAATTTCTAGGTCTCGTCATTTTCAGAAACATAAGAGTCCCAAGTTCTAAGGTAAAATTATTAGATAGGGCCCCCGGCACCCGCGTGATTTATAGGTCTTTTCAGTCTCAAATTGTCTTGTCGTCTTGTCTCGAATGCCAGCACGAAGGGCCGAAGCGTCACAAAGAAATATTTAACTAGTGTAATATAAAATCTTTCTATTATAAAAAAAAAAAACCTTAATCTTTCTATAAAAAAAAAAAAAAAACATCCATATATTGCAATAGTCTACGTTCAATCCGTCACAAAATCTTCTCTTGCAATTAACACAAAACTTAAAAAGTGTAATATAAAACAGTAGCGAGGTGAAAATGCTCCACACACATCCTAAACAAATCCAAATAAGCTCGTCTGACATTGGACTGGAGCAATAACCAATGAGCACTTCGGTAAGATTAGCTTGTTTTTCTATTATGCCGATGTTAGTTGATTTAACTGATAAAATCACCTAGAAGTTTACAAGAATGAGCCTTGAATTCGGCTCTCAAGTCTTGGGGGGAAGCTTATTTGGAAAATATCAAAAGCGACAATATCTATCACTGTATAACCCAAAACCTTGACAAAAATCCTCTAGTAAAAGTAAAACCCCGCAGAACCATACTGCCGATGAGGCAAAACAACAAGGGATAACTTCACTAATGACACCACCACCTTCGCAGAGCTAGTTTTTGGTGACTATCAATACAGCCTAATAAGAATTAGGGGACCACTAGAAATGCTTCTCTCTATCAAAATTTGGTATCACTGGCACAAAGTGGGGCCATTTTCAACAGAAGAATTCAAGCCATTATTATAGCTGCCATGCACGAAAGGCCACAAGAATACAAAGTTATAGGATGTCTGGGTATCCAAAGTTAATGAATGAACAGAGAACCATTAGCCAAACTACCATGAATGTACCTATCAGAGTACCCACAAGAATTGTTTAAGATGGACAAATATATAAAGTCTGAATAAATGATCTGGACCCATCAATAATACAAGCCTCACCCCATGCAAAAACAAACAATCTTAAAAGAAGGAAAGCGTGAGAAATCATAACATGCTGGCTTGGTAGAATAGCAGCCATAGTGCGGCTAATTTATCTCAAGTGGATTAACTTTTAATCACTTAACTCATTTCTTTTCCTTAACAATAATAATTTCCAGTCTCCACCCTCAATCATTATAAGAAAAGCAAAAGAAAAGTTACAGTCACGTCAAGCATCTGATGCCATGTCATACAGAACAATAGATTGATAGCAAAACTGCACACAATCTACAGAAAACTTTTCAATGATTTAATATGCAACAAAGTTTCTGGGTAAAATGCCATACCTTACGGTCGAATTTACCATTTTACTACAAGGAAGATGCTCTGTGGTCCACCAAGCATATCCATAAAAGCAGTACTTCTCGTAATTACTGCAATGAAAGAGATTAAGACTATCGAACTAAAGTCTCAGATCCTGCTCACCTGTCTCACCAAGGAGTGAAAATAGCAGAATTCTTTCAAAAGAAAAATGGACATTATCACCATCCCAAAACCTGATCTGTCAAAAGGATGCAATTTGAATAAATCACTTTTTTTTTTATTCCTTTTTCAATTTTTGAAGAATGATTAATGTTACACAGAATATAATATCCTTTCCACACATTTCACTGCAATAAGAATATGAATTTACATGCTGTACAAGAGAATTACAAAAGTAGAAACCAAGCATCTGCTGGCAGCACGAAGATGAGTCAAAATTATGTAACTTGTTGTATAAATCAGTCAGTAGCAGATCTGGTCTATTAGTATCTGATAATCCATAAGGCTGACCTTCGACCAACCTTTCAATTTAACCATTCATTGAGGATAAATGAGCTTCAAACACACCAAGAAGGAAATACTTCAACCTGCAATCAAAGAATTGTGAGCTTCGTCATGGTCAGATATAAAGAGCCTAACAAATGACAGTCAGCGATAAAGCTACAGATCATTATTTTTAAAAATTACATGTTACATAAAGCATATCACAAACGACATGTAAGTTAATGGTTTAAACATTACATTATAGAATTTAGGAAGGAGTAAGCTACTGTAAGTTGTTCAACTGCCGCCAGGACGAATTGAAGAGAATATACAGGCAAAGAGAACATTTCTCACAAAACACATAATGATGTTTAGACAATTCTATCCTTAACGAAAGATACTATACTTTAATGTATATGCCACATAGTAGGAAATACTTGCATCAATATTCCTGTCAAATTTAAAAGAATCATAACCCTTAACAGCAAGAATAGTGTAAAATGACTTATTAAATTCTACTTTCGGATTCCTACCTTCTTCGGAGAAGGCAAAGACACCTCCTAGCATTTCATCACTGTCACTATCTTCCTCAGATTTATCATTCGCACCATCTTCCTCAGATTTCTGTTTATCACGAGGAGTGCTGCTGTTATCAACATCAGTAACAACTCCTGCTGACTTGTGACATTCATTCAAGGCCGATGCTTTGAAGGATTCCTCTTGAAAAAAATGTTCAAAATCCAGTGAGCCATTCACCAGGCCCTCATCTACTATATTCATATTTAAAACAGGATGGTTATTAGTAATGCTTAAGACTTCATCGGTCCCACCATTTTCTGATGACTGAACTTCTTCTCTGGCTCTTCCAGCAGCAAGTGAACCGTTTGTTAAAGATGACATAGAATTTGAAAAATAACTAACATCTGTAGGAGAAAAATTGACTGCAGTCTGTTTGAATGATATGGAACCATTATCTTTGTTAAGGGAACTTTGTTTCAGGATAGCCGATGACAATACTGAATTGCCTCTTTTTGTCTCAATGTTTTCATTTCCATATTGGAATATAGTTGGATAAGTAATTTTTGAAGATCCTGATAGAAGTGTCACCAAATCAAATAAGTTGAATCATTTTAAAAGTCATAATCTTCTCTTACAAACAATCAAAATGAAAATCATACCATCATCTGAACTTTCAACTGAGTCCGGCGACAATGATTTAGACCGTGTGATTACAGCTTCTTCTGAAAACTTCTCTTTAGAATCATAAGAATTAGAAGATGAGAGTGAAGATTTTCCTGCGACAACGCCCCTGCATAAAACAATCAATTGAGTTGATTTCTGGTAAGAACATGAAATAAAGGTCCACATTTACTGGTGGTTATGCACCTGATATACCAATCCTATACTTGGCAAATGATATGAACCAACCACATCCTCAACCAGAATATTCAAGATTAAATTATCAGTTATGACATAATTCTACTTAAGAAAAGAAATCCAAAGAACTATACTAGTTTGACATACTAATATCAAGAGGAAAGACGTGTGAAAAGGCAAAACATCAATGGAGGGCAAAGAGGCAGAAAGACTTAACCATGAAAAGGAGACACTAGTAGGTGGTTAGGTGGATAAGAGAATCTCATCATGTGAAGAATGGCACTTAGGGTAGGATAATGGACAAGAATTCCTTCTATTATCAAATATGTTATTGACATAACCTTATAAAAATAACTGTAAAGTAATTATGACTAGAAAGCAAAAGAGCAGACAATACCTGTCACTCCAATCAGCTTGAATACTGTGGAAATGGTCAAAAACGGGCAACAAATCCTTCCTCCTAATTTCAATGCAATGAGCAGGAATGTTTTCCAATTCAGTCTCTCCACTGTCATGTTCTTGGTCAGAACTATACTCATCAGTCTCCAAAGGACTCATTGTATAGAAATGTATCTGAAAAATATATGAGTACATAAGCAAAGTTGATAGCAGTACAAATAGAAGTATCCCCAATTCCATATCACAAATACCTTATAATTTTGCCAGACTGGTATCCTTCCAGAGTTCATATGCACCTCTGCATTGGAGATATACATGTGAGATTGGTCATGGAGTTTTAAGACTCCCCTACTCCCAATATCATTATCCTCACAGTCAGAAGTATCCACCATCATCTCTGGAGCTTCTTGTTTGCCAAGAATGACTCCAGAAATACACTCCTCTCTTTCAGGCCACTCTGTTCTTCGGCACACATCCCATGCTTGAACTGCTTCCACTTTTATTCCTAACTCCTCATCTTGCATCTGCAAGGGAGACCCTTGCCCAATTCTCATAGAAGTTTCACTTGTCTCTCCTCCTATGGATGATAGTAACTTGTATTGAACAACATGACCAGAAGGAGTATACGCCAATAGGTGCTCCAAGTCATTGACCTTGGAGGCAAGGGGTTGCAAATCCTGAGGCAAGGAACTATGAAAAACAGCAGCTAGGGCACCGGATGGAATTGAGGTCTTTCCTGCTGTTGAAGATGCAGTACTGCTAACAGTATTGAGCCAACCAGAATTATTATTTTTTATTCTGCTAACCACTGAGAGTGTTACAGGCAGCGGTGGTGGCAGAGAAAAAGATTGTTGATTTATCATGAAAGATGGACTAGACCACCAAGGTAAAGATAGAACTGGTGAGAGAGTAGGCCTATCTACATGAGAATTTTGAATTTGTAGAACAGTATCACCACCAAAAGGGGCAAGCACGAAAATATGGCAAGTTCCCCTGGATGAAACAATGGCAATCCACTGACTGTAACGACTAAAACAAATGTCTTGTATCACCTGCATGATGAACACAAGGGAAAAGAACTCTATTAACTTCCGAAAAGGGGTAAATTTCTTTTTACCCCCACTAGTGATAATTCTCAATTTATCTCTCAAAACTGTAAAAACATCAATTTACATCATTTTTATTCCAAAGATGGGGCAAGTTGGGGGCATGCATTGATGGATTTTTTTGTCTTCTTAACAGAAGATGGGGTAAATTGATGTTTTCAAAACCCTGTGGGGTAAATTGAAGATTCTCACTCTAAGTGTAGGGTAAATCAAAGTTTACCCTTTCAAGAGTTAACAGTGTTGAAAGAGAGAGTAAGAAGGAACATACAGCTGATGTCATGCCACGATGGAGCTTGTAAAGGTGCACATGAGAAGAAGTCCAATCATAAGCTTGAGAGGCTGAACCTGAACGACTTTTTGAGCTGGATGGCATGATTCGGAAAATGTTAATATTGTTTCCGTGTATAGAAGCAGTAACCAATAATGTCCCGCTTCGATCAAAGCATAATGCAGAAATTGGACTAGTATGAGCCCTAAACTGTGATATGACAGCTCTGGAAACAATATCTTTCACAACAACCTGCAAGAGGACAAACTAATCAGAAAAAAAATAAAAGAATAACCTGACTCTTCATTAGATGTTGATTGCTTAACATGGTTATTAAAAAAAGAAAAAGGCAGGGGAAAAAAGCATCACGCTGCTATTTCATATTAAGAACTACTGATCAATACAAAATCACTCGGCAGATTCTACTTCATGACAGAGCAACTCAAAGGCATGATCACTCAAACCACAAATGAACTTTAGCCGTCTTCTGAATTGAATGCAGATATCACATGGATTTCAGTGATAATAAAAATGCTACTCATCAGGTTTTCAAAGACTAACCATTCCAGCAATATCGGTATCCGAAGAATGTGATGCATTGCGTCCAACCTTCCAGCTTGAATTTGAAGATACAGGAGAACAAGAACCATCAGGGATAAAATCTTGATAGTATCTAGATAAAGTCTTGTAACCTATGTCACCCAGATTGATTAGTCCAGCAGCTAACTGCTTACTAGATTCCACAGCATATCGAGCCATCAGATTACCATTGCTGGGTGAGGTTGATGGACTGACACTGGGAGGAGTAAGGCTTTGAGGACTTAGGCGGCCTGTATTTGGCAGCAATGGACTGTTAGAAGCATAAGCTAACCATCTGGGGCCCACTGCCATTGGACCATATCCAATGTTAACCCCCGACATTCCTTGGCCTCCAAAATGAGGGACAGGATATGTAAGGACACTGAATTTACTTTCAAGGGTGAGGGCATCAAAGCAGTATATCTGCAACCAAAACAAAATAAAATAATATAAGAACACATTAGCTGGATGAAACAATTTAGATTCTCTTGCAACTTTGTTAACTACAATTGCAAAGCGTTCATGTTTAGACAAACAAGACATCCCCTAAAAGAAATTTCTTGATAAACTGACAGCCATCAAATCTAAGCATTCAGTGTTATCTAAAAACAGGTGACCATTCTACACTCACATTTATTAAAAGATAACAAAATATCAAATCTGCCCCTGTTTGTGATAATGTTAGAAATTTAGTCCCTCAAACAAGTATAATTAGAACTATTTTACAAAACAACTAACAAGAGCTAATGCTTACCTGCGCTGCAAGACCCACGGCCACAATGCGGGGACTGCATCTAACCATATACACAGTTGACCGGAATCTGAGAACATGCACATAGTTGTGGGACTTTAGCGAGTAAAAACGAACAGTGGTTGGGGACATGGCTACATTTCCTGCTTGAGGCTCCTCATAACCATCTCTTACCGGCCCATCTCTCCCCACATGCACATGCACTACACCTAAGCTCTTCGCTTCGTCACATGCAACAACCAGGAGTAAGGGATGAGAATTTGTAAATCCTTCCCGGCCATCAGACTTGGCAGGGAGGGGCTGCATCTGTAAAAAGGTAACTGGATCATCACGCCTCGAAACAAGTTCACTGACATTGGTAGCGTCTTCAACGTCAAGGACTTGAAATCCATTGGAGTATCCAAGTAAGAGAACATGTTTGAAGGAAGATGCAGTAAGCTCTAGTTTGTCAAAGGAAGACCATAATACCTGTTTGAACAAGACAATCAAATCATGCTAGTCTATATAATGCATCACCCAAGACACAATAAAAATGCAAACAACAATCATGCCATGAATCAAGGGACCTTGATTCACCACTTTCACTCATATATAGTAATTATATCTCCTTAATTTACGTATTGTTTTAGAGTAAGGTACAATGGCTTACCAGTTGCATGCAACCGGCATACAAAACCACTCGCTGTCAAGTATAAGTGCATATGATAGATGGTTCCTACTTCCTAAACATTAGCTATCGAAATAGTGCATTTACCAAAATTCAAGCAGAAGCACAACAATTACAAACATGTTGTAAATTGTAAAAATATATAAACCTATCATAATGAAAATATTTGTCATATCAAAATTAACGCAATGCAATGCACGCACAATAGCATACAACTAATTAGATTTAGTAATTAATCATGACTTCATTCATTGCTAACTAAATTCACCAGCTTTCACCTCACTTTTGCAGCTACCAACACAAAATACATGAATCAGATTATTTAATCGTCAAAACAGATTAAAAAATAAAAAACAAAAATTTTTACCAACAACTAACAATATCTATCTATTGGACACATAAAATTTAAAAAATAAAAGATAAAAGAGAATTAGGATTCATTGGACCTGGTCTTTTTGCCCATGAGAATCGCCGGATATAGAAGCGGCAACGGAGGCGCCAGCTGACCGGACACCAGAAGAGGCGGTTTTAATGCAAGAAGAAATGAATTTCAAAGAATTTGGAATCAAATTCAAACCATTGGTGTGCTTGATATTGTTGTTATTACTCTGACTATTATTGTTATGATTGCCCTTCATAGTCTACAAATGATTAACCGACAATACGACCGGCCACCGAGGCGTCACCGGCGAGTCAAAGAGGCGATGGCCAAACAGCATAAAAAGAGACGCGAGAAACTCAACCTGGAAGTCCCGGCGATAGTTTGGTCTCTTGATTGTTGCTTTTTTAAGAAAAACAAATTAAATAATTAAAAATTGGAAAGGAAAAAAAATGAAGTGTTCTCTTTTTCAGTTTTGACCTCTCTAATGGAGACGGTTTTGGTTTCTTTTTGGCTTTTTGTTTATTGTGTCGTGCGCGTCGTTGTTTCGAGGGATTAATTGAACCGTAAGCAAGTTTCGGAAAATGTCACAGGATTCCCCTGAGACTTATTAAAATTTCATTTGAGTGCTTTGAGGTGGGTTTGAATTTAGTGAAGTTACATTTTTACCCTTGATCTAGTGACGAATTAGCAATGTAAGCCTGTTTTCTCTGTGAATTGAACTATCTAATTTTATTTTTTTAAAATATTTAAAAAATAATTTTTTATTCACACGAAGTTAATGAGCTTATAATAATCTTGGATAAACTCTTGAACAGAAAACAGGTAGTTGATAAGACAAATGATAAGGATGAATTTATAGAATAACTCACAAAATTTTAAAATGCCATTAGGTATTAGAAAGAGAAAACTTTTTATTCTATTGTGATCTCATCATTATAATGATACATACATAAATTTTATATGAAACTAGATGTGTTACATTTATGATATAAGAATTACAATAAAGAAGACACTTCGAATTCTTTCCATTAATTTTTATAATAAATTAGTTTTATTTATTCGTAATACATAATTCAAAAAGTTAGACATCCAGAGTCATATTTTAGTATTTTCGTTGTAAGTGATAATGTAATAATAATACTCATTTATTAAATAATAAATTTTAAAAACTTACAATATTTAATACTTTTATTAGATGAATGTACTTGATATTATAAAAATTGATATTTTCTTCCTAAAATAATAAATACAAGAAAATGTTCAAAATCAAACAAACAATCAATCAATATATTTGGAATCAAATGTAATGAAGGAAAAGATAAGGTCAACTTCTGTAACAAGTGTAAATGGGAGCAATCGGTCCTTTCCTAAAATTTTGCCTGGCAATGTAACGGGTAAATCACGCATTATAAGATTTACACGGGGCATAGTCATGATAAAGAAATAACGAGGGAGTAATATGAAAAAACGAGAAACGTAAGAAGTTAAAAAACGCGAAAATGAAGGGAGACATTGGTTACGTTACGACAGAGAACGAGAATATCTAAAAGAAGATGCCGAAGCCAATCGCTGCGGCCTGGGTAACTTAATATTAATTTTCTCCCCCCAAAAATAATGAATAAATAAATAAAGAATTTTTTTATTGTTTTATTATTTTATTTTTTTATTTCTACCAATTTTATTTCCATTTTGTACACAGAACATGCCTTTGACGTGTCATCTTCGGGTTGTCAAGCAACCCCCAGTCCACGCATTTATTTTTACTTTTTACTTTATTCTATAAATTTAGTTATTTTCTTTGATTATCAGATCAAGTAAACCTACTCAAATCATGCTTTATTTTTTATTTACAATTTTTTTTTTCACTATCAAGATCGCTTTCAATGTTATTTGTTTCGTTAAATTTTGTCGTCGAGGACTCAAATAGTTCGGCCGAAAATCTATAAGAATTTTCCATAACATAACTAATTATTTTCTGATAAAAAATTTTAGACCAAATTAGAATAAAGAAATGACTGAAGATGGAACCTTACAATTAGAAGCAAAGGTTTCGGGTTTCTCAGATTCGGCGCGGGCCAAGCCCATATGCTACAATATTTCCTTTGCTGCAAACGCTTTTGTTACTTTAGGGCCTGTCTGGCAAGTATTTTTTTTTAATAATTAATGCTGCATAGAGAATAGTAGATTATTCTTATTTTAATACAAAATAAATTTAAAAACATTTTGTAAGATTACATTGTGAAAAAAATGGATTAAAAATTGTACAGCCTCATCTGCAAACTCACTTAAAAGGAATTTTTAAGATTTGTAAGCATAATTTTTATTAATTTCAACAAAACGCTGCAACTAATACACACAGCCGGTGATTGAAAGAACCCCCTTCTCACTTTTTAGGCACATCAAAGGGATAAAAAAACAAATATGGCTAACGACAAAAGACTTTTATAATACGGATGCAGAAATGTTGCGGCTGCACCTAATCATGTGCTAGGCATTGTGATAGCGACTAGGAATTATAAAAGTAAGGTAATGTTTGAAATGGAGGTACTGTGGTTATTGCGAAATGAAATCATCAGTTGTTTGATATGTAAGTGAATGATTATCAGATATTTCAGCGGTTGTACTTTCAAAATTAAGCAGAAATACAACCATAATAAACGTACCCGGAAAATAAGCTGAAGCGAAGATAATAGTATAGATTAAGCATTCATGCTAAAGTTCTATGAAACTGAAGCTTTATCTTGCATACAGTGTCAAACTTCCTTGCTGATTAAGGCAAAACCTTTTTTATGTACAGTAATGGAAGACTTTTTTTTTTTGGGTGGGGGAGGGGGGGGGGGGGGAGATGAGGGTGTGTGGGCATCCGATGGAAAGAAACCCATTTTATATACTGCTTGGACTGAAATTACAATGGAAAGATACCATCATGACTTCATTTCCATATGATTATCAAACACTCCCTTGCATAAGGCTATACGGAACTATCCCAACTAACATTCTATGTACTGCATATTGCTTTCAAGAACCTAAAGCAATTTCCTTGAATCGACTGATATCACTTAGGTACCTTGTTGAGTTGTACTCTTGTGCATCAAAAAGTTCTTCTGAGTAAGTTCTCCGATGAGTTTGCTTTTGGCTTTCTTTCACACTCTGTACATTGTCTTTGTCACCCCTAAGCAGTATCACAACCTGAACCAGCAGGAAAACATATGTTGGACTACACCTGATACTTGTTTCCACTAACCTATTAAAATTATTAGCCAATGCAGGAGGAACACAAAGTGAACTTCTATGAACTAGGACAATTGACATTCCATTTTCCAGTCATGAATGAAACGACCACCCAAACATTTGTCTCTTGTCATAATAGATGTTCTTAACATGAGAGAAAATGGAGTCACCTCATCTATATCTCTTGTGCGTGAAATAGATTTATCAATGGATAGATTTATCAATGGAATATTTTACGCATTTGTCTAGTTCCAAAAATGGTATTTGAAACCTACTTAGCATACGGAACCACGAACGTGGAAGGAATGCAGTTTCCTATCCTCACCTGACTCATTTTAGGACGGAGAATAGGAGACTGCTCAATGCACAAAGAAGCAGTCAAAACTGCACGATCCATCTCTTCAGCGTTGTAATTATCACCAAGAGAAGGATCTACGAGCTCCCTAACATCATTACTATCAAGCAAAGGCTTTGCCTACAAGGAAGAATAAATAAAATCAGACAGTTTAGTAGTTCTAATACATGACAACCACAATGATTAAATTGTTCAGAAGCAAATTTACCCAAAGCACAACACTTTGCTGTAAATGATCAACAGCTCGGCGCCCCGTTATGAGCTCCAAAAGCAGGACCCCAAATGAATAAACATCTGTTTTCTCATCAACTATGCCGTGCATGAAGTATTCAGGAGCAAAATAGCTGCAATTCAGGAAACATGGTTATTCATTGAACTATGATTACTCCAACAAAAACCAAAACAAGAAGCTTTTGGCTCACAAACCCGAATGTGCCCTCAAATTTTGATACGTTGTGGTGAGTCCACTGTCTTGGCAGCCACTTTGCAAGCCCAAAATCACAAATCTGTATTGCCTCAGTTATTAATGAGACAGCCAAAAGAAGTAAGAATGCAGATTTGCATGAATATCTATCTTAGAATTAATAACGAGAAAAGAATGCGCATTTGCATGAATATCTATCTTAGATAATTAATAACGAGAAAGCCAAAAGAAGTAAGAATGCAGATCTGCATAAATATGTCTCTTAGATAATTAATAACAAGAAAGCCAAAAGAAGTTATAACGCGGGTCTAGGTAAATATCTTTTGAAAATATATGCAATAAATTTTAATCAAGTGCAGCCAAAAATTTTCTGATTAATGTCTCAAACTTTGGCTGCAAGTGTTATACTGCTATTAAATATGAAACCCTCGCACAAATAAGGAAAATTGACATAGAGAGTAAAATTCAGACAGGAAAATGATTAAAAATATGGTGTAAAGGAAATATGAAGAAGCAGTTTACTGTCACGGAAATCGCTTTGCCTGTTTGTTTGTGCTCAAAACACCTTTTAGTTTTATAAAGGAGTTTCAAATAGCTTTCTTTTCCAGTCTAAAGGAAATATATTGGTGAATTAGTATTTATAAATTAATTGCCATCAAGATGCACACAGCTATGTGATGAGCTCCAAACAAACATAATAATTAAATTTTAAATATTTATCAATGTGTCCCGACATAATGCTTATGGGACAACCTAAAGAAAGGAGATTCAATCCTCGAAATTCTGCACCTCTTCCATTTCAGGGTTAAACAGGTCTAATGCTTTACAGCACCGAGCTTATAACATAGCAGTTTAGCATACAGTGATCTGTTGGACATTTACTAAATAGCAACTGTTTTCTATGGTGGCTTTGAACACAATTTAACCTTGAATGCAACATTTTTCACTGCTGAAACTACTCATTCGTATAGCTATTCTGGCAATCATGTATAGATTCTTGTTTTTCCACCCGGAACTAATCCTAAAGGTAGCAGCCCAATAAATAATTCATTAGAATGATGCCCTAAATAGGATCAGGGATTGGGAATAAACACTTCACTAAATTATACTCTTGTTCAGTTAACATGCTATATTCTTGATTTAGTTGTCCTGAATTTGCATTCCAACTGATATTGTAAAGACCTTCGGACATTAATGGAAAATCATACTCGAAGAGTAATTTGGGTGTGTGGTATCAACTTACCATGCCAAGAGCACCTAGCTCATTTTCTGACAAATAGAGAAACACTGGGTAACAAAACTTATTATGTCCAAAGACCACACTACCAAAGACATTTTGTCAACACTTCCAGTGCATAATTAGATTGTTGGTTTCGCTTATTTTCAGCCAAACCAGTTTCACAAATATCATTTTCCTGACTACCTCATACGCAGTGATGTCAACATTTGCATGGCTTGAAAGTAGTATGTGCAGATATAGACATAAATAAAAATTTGAAGCTCTGGATTATATGGAAAGGCCTACAAGGCAAAAACTTGATGATGTAATCCATTTTGCTTTGCAATACAAGCAAATTTCTTCACAAAACAAAACTACAAAAAGTACAAACTTCAACAATGAAGTTTTACTGTTTGAATGTTCTTGGCTGTGAACTTTAAAGATACCTGAGGCTCATAATCGTTGGTGAGTAGAATATTATCAGCCTTAATATCTCTATGAATAATCCGCTTTTGACAACCCTCGTGGAGATATGTAAGACCATTTGCTGTCCCCAAAGCTATTCTATATCTTTTGCTCCAATCTGGTTTATCCTTTGAACCTGGGGGGAAAGTAATTATAAGAGCTTAAGAAATGCATGACATAATTTTTTTTTTAAAAAAAAACAAAAATAAAAGAAAAGAGGCAAAACTGTGGAGCCAACCATGAAGAATAGATGCTAGACTCCCCAGTGGAGACAACTGAAAGACAAGGTGGACTCCATCACTATCACACCCAACCAACTTAGCAGTATTTGGATGGTTTACATAGGCTATGATACCAATCTCGCATAAAAAGCCACAAGTCTTCTCATCCACAGTTCCTTTGGTAAGTCTCTTTACTGCTACCAGAGTCCCATCCTGTAAACAACCCTTGTAAACTTCAGCATAGCCACCCTTTCCAATTAAATTTTCTGCAAGAATTGCGACAATCAATCTACATTATCGTACAACATTGTCCAAGTGGTGAATTTTGCTATAAGAATTGTACCATATTATGCTACGTAGCAAATGAAGCTAACAGTTGGTAATTCCTGATCCCAGAGAAAGTACATACCACTGCTAAAATTTTTTGTTGCAGTTTGGAGGTCAGAGAGGGTAAACTCCTTCAATGATAACCTATAATTGTAAATATGTGTCAAATCTGGATCCTCTCTACTGCTCCTACTTTTTTCTGTGGACAGCTTTGGCACAGCAAGAGGATGGAGTGTGCCTAGGTGCTTGGTTGATTTTTTCTTCCATAACTTGAAGAATCTACTCCAGTTAGTAAGTGCCCGAGATTTTGAAGGAGTTTCTGATTCTGTAGTATTTTCCTTAAAAGGAGCTTCAGATTCTGAGCCTCTAAAGCAGGTATCTAAAACTCCTCTAGGAGATGATGCATCTATGCTCTGGTTATTCACATCTGAAAATCTCAGGTCTACAAAAATAGGAAATACAGGAAACAAACACAATGAAATTAGAAAATGACCATGTTTGTATACTTGCATAAAAGAATGTGATGCATAAAGGATCATAAAAATAACAAAGGATGGAAAAAAGTTACCGCAGGCTGAAGCAGAGGATGTAAGCATTTTAGATTGTTTCTTATGTGCTACTGGAACAATCTCATTTTGTGATTTTTTCTGAGGTACGTTGCTAGAATCTTTAGCATTGTTCCTGCATTAAGTTATGGGAACCATTGCAAAAGATTGTAAAAGCAGCCAAAAATAGGAAACAATTAACACGTGAATTTTATATGTCTTTGAGACAGAGAATGCTTAGCACTGTCTTAGCAATGTCGCATTGGTGGAATAAACAACGAGTGAGAATTCATAAAAGATCAAAATTTACACAAGAAATGTGGAACCTTTAAGTGAAAGGAATAAGCGACAAGAAAGGAAATCCGGATTAATTCCACTTTATTCAATGGATATGGCTAAATTTAAATGGCCCCACAAGGAAGGAAAACCATAACCAATCCATCATAGTCCAAACGAGACAAAAAGGATTAACATTCCTATAAGTTTTAACTGTAAAGGGAAAAAAGACTCACTCATAAGAAAGCAATTAGGATCAAATAACTCATGCTCATAGGTGGAAATAAACAAATACCCTATTTATCAGACATGTATACAAATTTTCAGGACCTCATCGGCCAAAACTCAGATGAAGCAGGATCTCATAGGAGGTAAGGCATTACATGATAAACAATAATAACAATTAACAGCTAAAACTTTTAAATTGTCTCTCTTGTTCAATGTCATCTAAATAATTTCCATATCCATCAGCCAAATCTCAAAGCATATCAAAAGAGAAACAGGCACAAGCTGATAATCTCAAACAATAACAAAAAACAAAAAACTATCCATCTCTTTTCTTGTCAAATCAGTCCACAAAATCTAATAGTCCTCTAAGCTAACACTCAATAAGCGCCCGAAAACTGACGACATACCCAGATAAAGAAAAATTTAAGCCAAAGAAAAAAAAATGTTTCTTTGATTGTTTTAATTTATCTAATCCCGTTTCCGTCTTTTTTCGATATCCGAGAGCTGATGATTCCAAAAATACCATTTTTTTGAAAAAAAAAAAAGAAAATTACAGACATTAACAAAAGATCCACAAATTCCCAATTCAACTGTACTGGCACGAGCAGACAAAATCCAAAATACCTCTCTGCTCAAACTCAACAAACAATGCCTATTAATAAATAAACAAATAAAAATAAGAAGGATTAACATTAGATATAAGGCATGCCCAAATGAGAACACATGAAGAAGAACACAAGCATACCATGGCTTAGCAGCTTTACCATAATTACCATTTCTCATGAATACAAGCACTCAAAACAAACAAGGACCCAAGAACCAGAAGAGAAGAAAACAACAAGAGATACACTGAAGAGACTAAACAAAACAAAAAGGAACAAAATAAAACCTTTTAAAAGAGTGGGGTTACCACACCAACTTTAACTTACCATACACACATGCATTAAAGAGTCTGCCATTTCTTGCATATTTGTAGCTATTGAAAAATCAGCTTTTGAATAGCATCTGTATCCGAAGAGCCATTAAGATAATGGAATCAATAAACAAAAAGCTAGAGCTAAATATGGTTAAAAAGTTTTCTCATTTATTGCTCTTTCATTGCTTTCTTTTCTCTTTCCATAAAAAAAAAAAAAAAACATTTTTTTTAAAAAAATGGAGTTCTTTTTGTTTTCGTGTTTGTTTTTGTAATGTACGGACCGCCCTGTTCGTTTTTTTCCTCCTCTTGTTAAAGTATCTCGAGTCCCGTGGGAATCGCTGGTTTGGTCTACGATGTTGCTGACAAGTGTTGAATGCTATTCAGCGACTTCTGCTCTCAACCTTAATAAGCACCTGCGTTTTCTTTTCAGTGAGAGAGGGAATGGTGTTAAATTATGTTGAATTCAAAACTAGCCAAACTTTTGGGTCTTTCCGGTATTTTGGTAAAGTTTGACGATCGTATCGTAATTTAATATTTATTTTTCTCCCAAAAAAATTGATATATGGATGAATATTATTATGAATTAAATACTAATTATGAATTCCATTGATAATAACTGAAACAGTAATAGTTTTTGGTTTGACAATAATTATAACAAAAAATTGAGAAAATATTTCTGTTAGATTGTAACTATAAAAACAGAAATTCAACGTTATTGTATTTTTTTTTTAATTTTTGGTTAACTATCACCTTCAATCTGCCTTGTTTAACTGTAAAGGTGTCAAGAATGTATTTTTTTTCCCGATAAAAATTATAGTATTTACTTACATAATGTGACATGTAAATAAAATTAACAAAATTTCCTCTATTTTGTGCTTTTTGTTATTAAACAATCTTTTAAGCTCTCCTTTTTTTTCTTTTTTCTTTTTTTTGGTTGAGGGGAGGGGGGAGGACTATATTTGAAAATGAAAAATCTATTTGAATTTAGATTCATCTCCTTGTAATAATTTTTTATTTTTTTAAAAAATAATTTTAACATCATCACGTTTTGAGACATTTTACTTTTTACTGACCTTAATTCTGCCTTTCCTAGTGTGTGGAATTGTAATTTTTTAAGCTCATCATGATGAGCTCTTCTAATAGCTTCTCATAATTAATTGATTCAATATTGACAATTTTCACTTAAATTGCTACCACCTAAATTTTCCAGTAAGTAGTGCTCTCTTTCTCTCCCGTTCGACGAAAATGTCAAGTTTAATTGAAAACTAAATCTATTTTGGCAATAACATAAAAATAACTATGAGAAAGAATTGGTTGTGTTGGGTTTACTGGGACTATGACTACCTGGATTTATAGTGCAGCCTAAAATATATAAAGATTAATTCAAAACTATTTTGATAGTAACAATATCAAAGAAAATTTTGAACATAATTTATACAAGAACTCGAACTGATGCCCCAGTAAGACCCACCATTGCAGAAAATGAACTGGGGTCTCAAAACTGAGCGTGTGGGGTTCATTATTCCTAAGTGAATTCTTGAATGGGACTAAAATAAAATAAAATAAAAATATTATTGGTTTTTATGGCTCTGGCTGACAGCTTATAAGGCAGCAGCTTGCCCATCTGTTGATGTCTCCGTCTGACACCTTTTTTTCCCCCATTTTAAAGTTGTTAAGCTTGGCTATTGGGCATAGATGAAAGTTTTTGAAACCTGTGCTGTTTCTTGTGTGTGTCAGTTTTATTTCTTTATTTTTTTACTTTTTTTTTTCCATTTTAGAACTTATTAAATTATTTTATTTATATTCTTTTCGGTTGTAATCCATCCTTTGAAGCAAATTGCTTGAACAGGAACCAGTTCTAGCCATGTTTTAATTAGTTATTTATTGCAGAGAAGGTTGTGTTTCTATCAGATTTCAGGCCCCAATTTGAAGATGAATTTTAATTGTAAATATTAATTCCAAAATCAGATATGGCCCTAGTTGCTTAATTTGTTAGGTTGCTCATCAAACATGCTTACTGGGGATAAGACATCATTAGACATGTCTACGATCGATTTACAAAACATTAATTGAGGGTATAGAAAATGAAGTCGACGTAATAAATTTGAGTTCTAGTACAAAAGAACTCTTTGTCTTAATTTATACAATGATGGCTTATTTGTTAAAATGGATTCTGTAGGACCTAAAATTTTCGAGATCCAAACCTTTTTAGAAATTTAAATTTATAAAAGAATTCATAGCAGTACCAAGAAAATCACTCTATAGATCTGTATCTAGAGGGATAGAAAGTGACCATCATAATCCAAAATATATGATATCCTTTTTCATGTAAGAAATATATATGAAGGGAAAAAGGGCAAAGTAAAAACGAGAGAGGGGGCCATCCCCAGTGAATTGAAGAAATGAGATGGTTTATGCAGAATAAATGTTCATTATTATCCTTTTAATTAACACTACCTACTACCGAGATTGTTTTACTAGATACCGATTCTAGACTTAACCCATCTTTCATAGGCATAGCCAAGTTTTATTTTTCATTTACATATAAAGAACCGGGAAAAAAGGGGAAATTTATAAGAATAACTAAATTTTTTTTATATTTTTTAAAGTTAACCCTTGTAATTTTTTTCTATCATAATTAACTAAAAAATAAAATTTTGACCTAACTATCTTTTTTTTATTTTCTCATCACAAATTATCTCTAGCCACACTTCAACCCCAACGTTTGAATGGCGACCGACAATCGACAACCGGCGATGGCAACGACAACGACGACATTAATGACAACTCTACCTCAAGCTACCAATCTCCAAAACAAATTTAGAAACTTTAAAACAACCAAAACCCTAGGTAAATAAATTTTAAAAAATTTCTTACTGATTTGAGTAAATTTGATTAGAATTTTATTGATTATAGGTTCTAAAAATTGTATAATAAAATTAAACTTTAGATATAGATTGTTAAAATTGGATAATGAAACGAAATCTAGTGAGAATGATGTGTTATAAATATCGCATATTAGGTATTTGACAAAATTCCTCTTAGAAAATTAATGTTAAGTTTTTGCATAATGAAGGTGTGATGGGTGAGGTGTGTGCATTTTTTTGTTGTTGAATTAAAAAAGGGGAAAAAAATTGACAGCTGTCGCGCACAGTTTGCGAGCACACGCAACCCACACGCATGATCTGTGCGCGATCTGCATGGCCTGTCGCACTAGTATATAATGTTAGAGTTGATTCATCTCGTCACAAGCTTCAAAATGGTATATTATACGCCTAAAACAAATATATGTAGTTCATGTTATGACTTATAAAAATATTTAAAATTCAGTGAGACAGGCGCCTGTCTCACATAAACACAGAATGGTAATGTGAGATAGGCAGTGGGACATGCGCCTGTCTCACATAAATACAGAATAGTAATATACGACAGGCACTTGTCCTACTACCTGTCTCACTTGTCTCACTCCCTGTTTCACCAACTTATATGAGATAATTAGTGGGACAAGTGTCTGTCTCATATAAGCACAGAACCATTATGTGCGACAGGTACCTGTCTCACGTAAGCACAGAACCATTATATGTGACAGGCACCTGTCTCACATAAGCACAGAACCATTATGTGCGATAGACACCTGTCCCAATATTTGTTTTACTAACTTATGTGAGACAGGCAGTGGGATAGACACATGTCTCACATAAGCACAGAACCATTATGTGCGACAGGCATTTGTCCCACTACCTTTCTTACCAACTTATGTGAGACAGGTAGTGGGACAGATGTCTATCTCACATAAATTGGTGAGACAGGCAGTGAGACAGACATCTATCTCACATAAGCACAAAATCATTATATGCGACAGGCACCTGTCCTACTGCCCATTTCATATAAGTTAATTGCCTGTCTCACTAACTTATGTGAACACAAGCAGTGGTATCGGTGCCAGTCGCACATAATGGTTCTGTCTTTATGTAAGACAGGCACCTGTCCTACTGTCTATCTCACTAACTTATGTGAGACAGACAATTAACTTATGTGAGATAGGTAGTGGGACAGGTACCTGTCACACATAATCGTTTTGTGCTTATGTGAAATAGGTGTCTGTCCCACTGCTTATCTCGCTTGTTTTACGCTCCGTTTTTTGCTCAAAATTTTTTTTCTTTTTTATGATTTCTCTTAATTTCTCAACTTAAATAATGTACACTATTTTATTGATGAAAAATAATAATATTTACAACAAAAATAACTTTAATTTCAAACTTAGTTTTCAAACTCAATATATTAAAAATTTATATTATGCAAAAACAAATACTGATCTTAACAAGCTCCCCAATTGATGATTATATCTTTAGTTATATAATGTTTATTTATTGGAGAGTGTTAAAAATTTATTGAGAGTAATGAAAAATCTTTAAGTGTATTGAGTGTGATGAGATTTCTTTAGTTTCTATTTTGAATATTGTAAGAGTGACATTCTTTAAAAATTTGAAGAACGTGATGAGAGTAATTTCGTCTAAAGTGTTAGTCTTTGGCTAATTATGATAGAAAAAAATTTGTGTGGTCAAAATTAAAAAATACAAACGTTTTGTGATTATTTTGGTAAATTTCCCCCAAAAAACATGCACATAGGAGCATTGTTCATATCACTCCTCTACCGGGATTTAGGTCGATTTTGACACATAACTATATGAACATTATCTGACTCCATCAACACATAAAATGCACACTCTATTTGAGATTGGAGTTAAACAGTTGAAACTTAAAAGTTATAAGATTAAAATATTTGATATAACTGCTGTAACTTAGAAGTTAAATTGATTTTATTTTACATTTGTATGATGAAAAATCCATCATATCTTTACTAATTTTATCAAAATTATTATTTAAAATTATATTTACTGTATATTATTAACTTTTATTTTATAATTATAACAATTTTTCTACAACCAAATTGGTACGCTTGAACTTCACTAGAAAAAAAAAATTCTCTCTCTCTTTAGAGCTCTTTGCCACCATGTATAGTTGGTTTTTACAACTGGCATTGTGTGGTGGTTCATCTATTGAAATCGATTTTGTAAGACCTACAGCTTCAATGCCTATTGATGTCGAAATATGGTCAAGTTAGTTAGGGCTTGATCTGAAACTCCCACGTCAACATTAAATTTGTTGGTAGAAAAGCGGCTTGCTAGTCAATAAGGAGGCTTGTGACTACTAGCAAATAACCCATGAACACCTAAAATCACAAAAAACAATAATAAGAGGCAGAAAAATTTTTTTAGCATTAACCTTGAGATGCTTATGTCAGTTTATGTGTTTATAGAAAAATAAAATTAATAGCTTATGGTTAAACAATAAAAGCAGAGTGTTTAGGAAATAAGAGGTTGAAAAAAGAAAAACAAGGAAAATGCCAAGATTGAATCTAATCAGATTGGCCAAATCCTTTAGAAAAAGCTGGAACAGAGAAGCAGTCAGCAGTGGTGGCATAGGTCTTATTATAACGATGACAATAATATCCGTATTAGGATGATGGGGACGAGGTCTTATTCATCTCAATTCTTTTTTCCCACCATTCATCCCCCCCCCCTCCCTTCATGCCTTTGAGAGATCGAGAGCTAGGTTCCTTAATGACCTCGCCCTAATCGCTCCTCCTCAGTCTATTGACTAGGCTTTGGTAATGGTAGTTCGGTCAGTGGCTCTTACAAGTAAGATGGGTGGTCGAGAAAAGTGAGGAGTGCACGTCCTCTTCCTCTTCGGCAACTTCCACCAATTTCATTTTCTTTATTAATTATTCTTCCTTTTTATCCTCAAACAATACTAAACCTTTGAAACTCTAAATTTATAAACTTTAAAACCCAAATGAATATTTCAGCTCCTATTTTAGATTTGAATTCAGGTGTTTCGCTAAATAAAGTTGCTTGTCCTCGGCCGCCATCTTCAACACTATTTTCTATGACAAGATTCTAATAAAATTAGTGCATCTGTGCATGCACTGTGATTATCCAAAGTTCTTCACATCGACCTAAACCCTCATCAGCACTAACGTACATTTGCAGCTAAAAAACTTTTGCATGTCCTCTTTTCATATAAGATCGACTAAGAGCTGAAAAAACAATTAATGTCACAGCCACATGAAGACTCATTCTAAATACTTAGCAGTTCTTTTGTTGTCAATGAATGATATATTTGTCTTCCAATTGACAAGTAATACATCACTTTCAGGTAATGCTTACTCAGCTTTAGAATATATAAGAGTTATAAGTTCCTCTCACTAACGTTATATTACCTACCCCTGAGTTTGTTTTATTGCATGCTGATTCTTTAACCCAAATTTCACGGCACGACCAAGTTTTATTTTTTGTTTAATCTAGATTTCAATAACCGGGTCTTCACTCTTCAATCAGAGAATCTAAAAAAATATCATGGCATTTTGACGCGTGGCTCATGGCCAATAATGTAACTCCAAGCAAAAGAGGACCCTCATCATACATGATTCATGGATGTTAGCCATATTGTTGATTTATAAGTTTTTGTTTCAAAAGCCAAATGGTTCAGGATTTAAAATCAACACAGCGATGCTCGGGGTCAAAAGAAATGTAAATAAATTATCATAACCAAAGATTCCTCTTTACCTAACAATTCTATTTAGGAGTAACGACAGTCAGGGACCCTTGAGTATGCAATAATGATGTTTTTCCGTAACTTGTCGAAAATTATAAGGTTAAAAAAGATATATCCAATTTGGGATGAGGGGCAAGTGGAGTATGATGCATGATAACAACAAAAAAGATGTAAGAAATTTAAGACCGAAAAGTAATTTTTTTTTCCAATTTTTAGTTCATTTTCTCTTTTATAGGAATAAAATTGACCATTCAAGTCTAATTTCTTACAATTTTTTGCCTTTTCTCTTTCTGTCTTCTTTTAGATAATAACAAGCATCGTTTTCCACAAGAGTTACCAGGTAAATGTCTAAATAGAGAGAGAGAGAGAGAGAGAGAGATCGACAATAGTGACGTGTGGACTAAAGCTTTTACTTCCACAAAAGTTGTACATCAAACTCTTGTTACTAGATAATTGAGGTAGCTATCTGTCATTATTCCTCTCTGTTTTTGACTGGTTCAAACATTCAGTTGCAGACTTGCAGTCCACTCACTACCTGCCAATACCGGCCATTAGGGAATAGATAATCTCATACTTTACAAAACCAAGGGCTAATAATGCTTTTTTCAGAAAGCTAGCTATTATGATAACGGTTTTCGATACTGATCATCAAATCTCACCCTTCAAATGTCACTCTTCCTATCAATTTTCCTTGCATCAGTTTCAGTCTTATCATCAGTTTCTAGCTCCAGTGGGAACCATTCTGAATCCCCATGTCCGCTAAACTTTGATGCCGTCCGAAGATTAGTCAATGAAGGCCCCAAAAGGCCTAAGCTTACTGATATGAACACACAGTGCCAAATTGTTCTCCAAGGCATCCGTTTGCTTCGAGCGGAGTATCTTAGAACGAACGGCTACTTTCTTCCTCCTGCCAACGGTTCCTGCTATGAATCTTGCAGGAACTTTGTTACCGAATTTGTACAAGGTTTTGACATCAGAACCTCATGTGGGTACCATCCTGAATTGATTTCGGAAGCCTGTATGAATATAACATCTCGCGCACAATTTGAAAGCCTGATTCCGAAGTCCATATTGCAGGGGATTAAGCGTCATTGCAGTCAATCCCTAGAGAACAGTTTTGCTTGTGATTCATGCACAAGCAAGTTGTCAAGTCTCAGCGAAATATTACCCCATAGTCCTCGAAATGGAAATGGAAATGTCTCCGACTGTTCAGGGTACCCATTTCTGTATGCTGCTGCCGTTGTTAATCAGTTCGGACCAACTGATAGAGCAACCGCTCGGTGTTTGTTTTCACTTCATTTTTCGGCTCGTCAATCCGGTTTGAACAGGAGGCATGAGATTGTCGTTTATGGGCTTGTGTTAGGTTCTGTTGTTGGGATCCTGGGGGCTTTCACTACATTTTGGTTTCTCTTCACTCGATCGAAGAAATCTGAGGAGAGGGTGGTAAAATTCACCGAGAATGATGAGCCTAGTTTGGTCCTGGAAAGCAGAAGTAGCAACTTGGCTAGGTTCAAGATTGAGGAGATAAAGGCGGCGACAATGAATTTTTCCAGGGAAAATATTATTGGGAAAGGAGGGTATGGGAATGTTTACACGGGAACGTTACCTGATGGGACTGAAGTTGCAGTCAAAAGATTCAAAAATTTCTCTAAAGCTGGTGATGCGAACTTCAAACATGAAGTTGAAATTATTGCAAGTGTTAAGCATGTGAATCTCGTTGCTTTAAGAGGTTACTGTACAGCAACGGTTCCTATGGAGGGGCACCAGCGAATAATCGTGTGCGATTTGTTGCATAATGGGAGCCTCTATGATCATCTGTTCGGATCAGGAATGAAGAAACTGAGCTGGCCAATACGTCTGAGAATCGCCCTTGGAACTGCCCGAGGATTGGCCTATTTGCACTACGGGGTGCAGCCTACAATAATCCACAGAGATATCAAAGCCAGCAACATACTTTTGGATGAAACATTTGAGGCAAAAGTGGGAGATTTCGGCCTGGCAAAGTTCAATCCTGAAGGAATCACACATCTGACCACAAGGGTGGCTGGAACTTTGGGGTATGTCGCGCCGGAATATGCTCTATACGGGAAGCTAACCCCGGGAAGTGATGTTTATAGCTTTGGGGTGGTGTTGCTTGAGCTATTGAGCGGGAAAAAAGCATGTGAAATAATCCAAGGAAAATCTGTGCTCTTGAGTGATTGGGCATGGGGATTAGTGAAAGAAGGAAAAGCGTTGGATGTTATTGAAGAAGATATGCCAGAAATGGAATTGCCTGAAATGATGGAGCAATACGTGCTCACAGCTATCATTTGTGCTCATCCTATACCGCAAGCTAGGCCAACAATGGACCAAATTGTTAAAATTTTGGAAACTGATGTTCCGGTTCGTTCGATTCTCGGATCATATGTTGCTTCTTTTAACAGAGAGGAGATTAGTGTGAGCTCAAGATATATGTCAAGTTCTGCTGAAAGTAGCTGAGGAGTGATGATCATCACATTATGCTGATTGTATGATCTGTTCATTCCATGAACTGTTTATAGGTCTGTGTAACTCCTTTGTACAAAAGGACAAAAAACGAAAAAGAAGTCTTGTTGAATCTTATCAATTCTTTTGAGATAGAGTGGAAAATTAAGATATTATTTTGTACTACTTCATATTTCTATATACTATAGTTGTCTTATTTAAGACGTCAATATTCAAACAATAATGTATTTAAGTTGTTATCAAACCCCAATACTCAATTTTGTTTCGTTTATTTAATCTCTATTTTATTTCCATCAGCTACCATTATTGTCCCTTCTATCAACCGCACTCACTGTCACAAATCTCTTTAGATTTTCCCGATATCTGTCCCTAGGTATGCTCCCATTTATTTATGTATTTATTTATTTCTCGTTTTCAATTTAGTTATCAAACACTAAAATTTTCTTCGCCAATTATTTATTTTACCCATTTATGTTCTTTTTTAGTTAATAGAATTGACAAAAATAGAAAATTGACACAAATCTATATTAAAAGAGCCAATCTCCTATTTTATCTATAGCAACAGGATTTACTTTTGCATGTGGTTCTTCTCTTATCCAGCCGCAAATATCGTTAAAAATTCGACAAAAATTCCCCAAAAACAAAAGAAAAACTATCCTCACGACACAAGATTGTTTGACAATTAATATATAAAAACAAAACCCATTTCCCTACAACTCAGCTTGGATAAAATCAAATTACCTTTCTAGTAGGATTTTCTCAGAATCCAAACATAGAACTTATGGTTTTTCTCGTAGTACATCTTTACTGGTATAATTCATTATTAGTATTACACCTTGTGCTTTGCTGGTCCATGCAAGAGACTAGGGTTCTGTCATGAACTGAGCTAAAAAATCTTTATTAATCGTGCACATTGTTATTTTTGTAAAGTGTTCTTCAATGTGTTCTATTCTATAAAAGTCAAAATTTTGTTACTATTTTTTCCTTCTTCGTCCCTCTTTAGCAATAATGTTTCAGGATGATTTTTTTTTTTTTTTTGCGGTGTTGAACTGTAATAGACGGAAACAATGGCCGGAAAGAATGACGTAGAAAGTGGAAACAGCAACTCAGCGGAGCCAAATGTCGACGGAAAGAATAAATATGGAAGTGTAAGGGAGCCATTGATCGACAGAAAGAATGAAGCAAAAGAACAACAAAACCCAAGTAACAATGACGGATTCTGCTTGGTTTTCTTCAGTACATTTATTGCAGTTTGTGGCTCTTTCGACTTTGGATCATGTGTAAGCATTGAGTCAATGATATCTTCGTGGAATGAATTTATCTGACCGCTTTATATTTTGAAAGCAAGATTATAGTATCCTGGAATAAACGTGAAAAAAAAAATTTTTTTGCAGGTGGGCTATTTCTCACCAGCCCAGTTTCGCATTATGGCTGACCTTAAAGAGTCTTATCCAGAGGTAATTAACTTTGAATTCAATCTTTCTAAATTCTATAAATGATCGAAGTACTTATAAGTATGGCTTTGTAGTTTGATCATGGGAAACATTTTGTGTTTTCTAGTACTCACTCTTTGGATCCATATTCAATATTGGAGCGATCATTGGTGCAATCACAAGTGGACGCACTGCCGATTGGGTTGGCCGGAAAGGGGTGGGGACAAAGCCGTTATCACGTTATATTTCTTTGAATCTTCGCCTATTACAGACCCTTTAATAGCCTTCTTGTGGTTGCAGGCTATGAGGATTGCATCAGTTATATGCATAGTGGGATGGCTAACAATCTCCGTATCTACAGTATGTTGCGTAAATTAAAATGCGTGCGTGTGTGCAAGTGTGCATAGCTAATGTATATATGACCATTTAATTCTATGCCATCAATAGGTTGCTTCTCTGCTGGATTTTGGGAGATTTTTAACAGGATGTGGAATTGGAGTTATGTCTTATATGGTATGCTAGTTTCCTTTTATTTGACCGTTGTATTTAACTAACAATACATGCAAATTGGGAATTCACAAACACCATCTATTGCACTCTCTGAACACATAGGTCCCCGCTTATATCGCTGAGATAACTCCAAAAAACCTCAGGGGAGCTTTGGCAACAGCAAATCAGGTACTGAATTGTATGAATGAGGTCATTAGAATTCAGTTTATTTTCGGAAGTTAGCATCTAAAGTGTTTGATGGAAATATTTTATGCTTGCAAACATTCTGTCTGTCTTTTCACGCTTTACAAGTTAGAGATTTTATTTCATAGCAGCTTGGATTAATCCGAATCTCAAGCTGATCGTTGTTCCATTTTTTAATATTTAGACTCTGATTACACGTGATCTGTTCCGCAGCTCTTCAGTATCACAGGGGCGCTTGTTGCTTATGTAATAGGTTCATAGGTGTCTTGGAGGATACTGGCTGTAACTGGTATTCTTTGTCAGAATCACATTAATATTTTCTACGGCAAATAATTGCCAACAAGGATTATTGAGGTGGGGTTCCTCGCAGGAATTGTCCCTTGCTTGGTTAGTTAGTAGGAGTCTTTTTCATTCCTGAGTCGCCCAGATGGCTGGTGAGCTCAAGCTTATCAATACTTGCTGCAATTTATTTTCTTGGGATTTGAAGATAACCAAAATTCTCAGAAAAAATTTGATTCTTATGCTGCAGGAAATGATTGGAAAAAATCAGGAATTTGAAGTTGCCCTAAGCATGCTTAATGGACCCAATGTTGATGAGTCTGGGCAGCTGAATGAAATTCTAGTACTTGCTCAATTCCAGTTTAACAATTTTATTCCTGCACTGTATTCAGTTTGTGGACAGGGTAAATGAATTACTCTCATCTCACAGGAATCCTTGGCACTTATTAATCAACTTCCCCAAGACAGTATACTGAACTTGTTCAATAGAAAGAACATCCGCTTTGTCAATGTAAGTATCAGCGATTAATTTCTTTCCTGCTTTAACATTTTCATCATGATCTTTAAGTGGTCTCATCCTTGAATATTTGCAATCAGGTTGGAGTTGGATTAATGGTGTTTCAACAAGCAATTGGAATCAATGGTTATGTATACTATGCTGCTCAAATTTTTAAGTCCGCAGGTAAATCTCCAAAGTTTGTTGCCTTTCCCTCTAATTTTGAAAGCAGAGCAGTTATAAACTTTCAGTGGAAACATTCTAGAATCCCTAAAGTTTCTGCCGCGTTTCATAGTTACTGTTAATTAAAAGTCAGAGCATCTCAATACAAAAAAGACTATTTTCTTATTTATGTATTTATTCTTATACTAATTGGTAGAGTTGTTTTCTGAACTCAGGAGTTTCTCCCAACCTTGGAAGCATTCTATATGCTTCTCTGCAGGTTCTTGTCACAGCATTCGGCGCAATCTTGATGGATAAAGCCGGAAGAAGACCCCTTTTAATGGTAATTTTTCATGTCTAATTTTCATCATAACTCGAAATATAATATGATTACGCAACCATTAATTCAATTTCATGTTCTGGTTTAAACATTTTCAGATTTCTATAGTCGGCCTACTGGTGGACAATCTCTTAACTGGAATGTCCTTCCTTTTGAAGGTAATTAATCATCACTGGCTAAACTTAAACACATTAATTATTTATATTTAAGTCCATCTCTATATGTAGCTCCTAATTTGATATTTTATTTTTTGTTTCATCAGGATCATCACTTGGCTCCTGGTGCTGTTCCAATCCTTGCAGTCGTCGGAGTCGTGGTAATCTGAATTTATAATTTTTTTTTTCAAACGATAAGTTATACTGTCAGAATATGTGCGTTTACATTACTCTTTTGCAACTTCTTCAGGTCTACATTGCCTTCTATTCAATCGGGATGGGACCAATTCATTGGGTTATAATGTCTGAGGCAATTAATATTATAACGAATTTGCATAACTAGTCGAAAAATTTACTAAAACTAGAATTACTGTGCTCCAGTTTGATTTTTAAAGCACAATATTAAACATTTAACTGGTTAGTGCCACCAAAATTTTATTTGAAAAAAAAATGTTTACTGATCACAGGTTTATTTATAATTGATATCTGGTGATCCGGGATCTAATTCAAATTATTTTTCTGGCAGATTTTCCCACTCAATATAAAAGGTCCAGGTGGAAGCCTGGTGACTCTAGCCAACTGGATTGGTTCATGGGCCATTTCCTACTCGTTCATCCTTCTTATGACTTGGAGCTCATGGGGCAAGTCTTTCTTTGTACATGCGAAATTGAAATGAAGTAATTTAGCCATAATGCATACGCCCCTTTAGCCATTTCCATAATTTTCTGACAAGCATCGGGTTTTTTTCAGGTTTATTTTTCTTGTATGCTGCGTTTTCTGCAATTTCAATGCTATTCACCATTCAGTTTGTACCTGAAACAAAACGCAGAACATTAGAAGAGGTTCAAGCAGCCATGAGCTAACAATGGATTGAATTTGTACATACAGTTCTGAAAAAAAGAGATAGAATATTCCTGCTGTCTTCAGATCTGCATTAAATCGAAGTTTGTACTAATTGTACTCCAATAGGTTCATGTAATTTGTTCGGCTGTTTCCTTTTAACAAAGTAATGGTAAAGTTTTAACTGGCTATTTACATTTTTATTGTCATATAGTAATACAGTGACATTTTAAATAATTAATATTAGTTGTGGTTGAATTAATTAATTTGAAAAAGTAGGCACTCTTTTTCTTTTTAATTTCTTTTTTTTTTTTTGGGTAAAATGAAATGATCTTACCAGAATGATAGAAAATTTACTAAACACCGTATGAAACGTTTAGTTGGTCGTATGATTTTACCAAAATAATATTCGCTTTTAGCCATTCCGACAAGAAGCAAAAAATGTCCCAAATATGGGTTGAACTGAAAGCATGAGCATTAGCGAGGATTTTTGTAGGAAACTTTATTGCAAGGTCCTTTAGTTATCGTTTGTGTATTAATGTTGTTGAGCTGTAGCCTGGGGTCCTTCTGGTAGGTACCCAACTTCAATTATTGTTATGTACCAATAAATCACAACCCAGCTGGTCTTGTCAACAAGTAACCAAATAAAAACTAACGAAGTATCAGAGTTCATAGTAATTTTGAGTTTTCAAAGTAGTCTTGAGAGTGCAAATAGAGTGAAACAATAATTCATGATAATAAAGTTGTATTTGCAATCATATAAAAAAAAATTGAAGTGCTTTAAATGTTGCCATTTTCACTTTTTTTTTTCCAATACGGAAAAATATTTTGGTTTTCATATCATAAAATAAAAAGGTATGCCTGCTTTAATAAGTCTAATGGAGTAGGAACTTCTCAACATGGAAAATTTCAAAATGAATTATAAGATGACACCTACACATTTAAAGGCCTCTCATGGGGTTTGGATTATATTGTTGTGTTTCCCAATCAAATTTGTTTGGTACTAGTGAAATTGTATATATACATATTAGTGAAATTGTCATACGAGCAACATGCAAAATATTTGGAACAATTCCCAATTAAAATCATGCATATATCAGCTACATCATAACATCACCACAGCTAGTAAATGTTGACATCAAATTTTCAAATATTTGGAACAGGAAGCAAATATCTAAGTTAGGGAAAGCGTATGTTACATCTTCCAATAACTTTCAGTTTTTGGCTTTTTTTGTGATAAATTTCATTAAACTCCCATATTTCATGTTATTTATATTTTATTTCTAAATATTATAATTTTTTATTTACATCTATTATAAAATTTTATTAAAACCCTTATATTTTTTATTTTATTTAGATCTTTAAAATATTAAACTAACCCCTATAATTTTTAATTTTAAAATATAATTGTTTAAATTAAAAGAATAAAAATTATTAAATAAATTATAATTGTAATTATAATTATTATATTAAATTATTACTATAGTAAAAAGTTATTATAATTAATTAATACATTAATAATAATTAATAATATTTTTTGTTTAAATTAATAAGAAATAATAATTATTCATAATTAATTTTTGATAAAAATTTATCAAAATAAAAATAAATTATAAAAGTATAAATGAAGAATATTTTTATAAAAGATTAATTTAAATGAAAAGTATTTTTAAATTCTAAAAATATATGTAAATAGAAGAGTTTATAATATTTACAAATAAAATATAAATAATAATAATTAAATTATTTTGATACTCATAAAAAATTAGTAAATGAAAAAGAGTGTAAAAAATAAATTAAATTTTTAATCAAAAATTAATTAGTAATAGTAATTATTGTTAGTTATTATTATCATTATTAATTTAAATAAAAATTATTATTAAGTAACAATTACTACTTTAATTATTTGTAAATATTTTATTTGTAATTTTTATCATAATTACTACTTTTATTTTAATTATTTTAATTTTTATTATTTTTATTCAAAAATTAATCAATAATAATTATTGTTAGTTATTATTATTAATAATTTAAATAATTAATAATAATTATTATTAATGTATTAATTTTTTATAATAAATTTTAACTGTTATAATAATGATAATTTAATAGAATAATGATAATTATAAGTATAGTTATAATCTATTTAATAATTTTTATTTTTTAATTTAAATAAATAGTATTTTTAGAATTTAAAAATTATAGAGGTTAGTTTAATACTTTAAAAAATAATTTAAATAAAAATTATTATTAATTATTATTAATGTATTAATTAATTATAATAAATTTTTTATAATAATAATAATAATTTAATATAACTATTATAATTATAATTATAATCTACTTAATAATTATTATATTTTTAATTTAAATAAAGCGTATTTTTAAAATTTAAAAATACTCTTCATTTATATTTTTATAATTTATTTTTATTTCATGAATTTTTATTAAAAATTAATTAATTAAAAATAATTAGTTATTATTATTAATTTAAATAAAAATTTTATTGTTATAATAATAATAATTTAATTTAATAATTATAATTATAATCTATTTAATATTTTTTTATTTTAATTTAAATAAAGAGTATTTTTAGAATTTAAAAATTATAGAAATTAATTTAATACTTTAAAGATTTAAATAAAATAAAAAATATAAAAAATTTAATGAAATTTAATAATATATATAAATAAAAAAGTTTATAATATTTATAAATTACGTATAAATAATATAAAATAAGTGGGGCTAAATGAAATTATACCAATAACTATGTGGGATTAAATAAAAATAACGATAAGTTTAAGGGATCGAATAAAATTGTGCAAAAGAAAAAAACAAAAGTGCGTAACTTATATCGGCTGTAAGTTAGGGAGATCCGATGAATAAAACGACTTGTATTATCATAGAAACTACCCCAATACGTTGCAATAACTATAGATAGGGTAGTAAAGTTTCAGGATAGATGAATAAACTAAAAAGCGAAAGAGATATATCAATTGCAGCAACAACTACGTCATCTCCACCTGGATTATTATTCAAATATTAACACCAAATACCACTGAATAGTACAAGAGAATCATCATCCATATTTTAAATGTATCTGAATAGCATAAATATAGAATTTCAAACCTAAATTCTAATTGTAAATATGCATGATTTTAATTGGGAATTGGAATTCAAAATAACCCTATGTTGCTCTAAAGTGATTGATGAGTTAACAATGGCATTCTATGTTTATACTATTCAGATACATTTAACCCTAATGCAAGTCCCAATGAGTTAACAATGACATGCAATAAAGGGCATTAGGATGAGGTGAGCCACAACTGAACATATGTTGCGATTTTGTAATAACTCGTGAACAAATTTAAAGATCTATATATATTAGGATCCTACTAAGTTACGTTTCGACGTAACTTACGCCTCTCAGCCGCTACAGTAAAATCACTTAAAGATCTATATATATTAGGATCCTGCTAAATTACGTTACAGTGATTTTACTGTAACTGTTGAGAGACGTAAATTACGCTGAGACGTAACTTAGCCTCTGCCTATGTATTAATACAAATTTGCATCAAAAGCAAGGGCGGCTTGAATATTCTCTTTCGCTAATTATTTTTTTCTTTTTGATATTATTGTAAGAGTTAATTCCACACTAATAAAATCTTTCTGAGCATAAGGACTCACATATCCATTCCATACGTGAGATTTCACAATCACGTAAACACTATTATGATTTTGATGCAATATTCTATGAATTGGGTCAATTCTGAGTCATGTCAGTCAAATCAATTGGAAAGAAAAAAAGAATATATGACCATGTCCCCTGTCAGTCTCACAAAAGGAATATGCCCAAACACCATTATTCAAGATTTAATCATAACATAGCTTAAGCAATGGTCTTGGATTGAACAAATTATAAAATTAAAGAAGGCCATTATCAGTTTCCAAAGCCACGGTCATATATGTGAACTAAGGCCTCTCATGGGGTTTGATTATATTGTTGTGTTTCCCAATCAAATTTGTCTGGTACTAGTGAAATTGTATATATATATTAGTGAAATTGTCAGACGAGCAACATGCAAAATAACCCTCCACATTTAATTAGAAGAAACTTGACTAAAAGGAATATATTGGCAAAATTCAAGATGAGCTTTACCGGCCGGAAATTTTTAGCCTAATCCAATTATTAAGACTTCATTCTGAAAACCGAAGAGAGGAGTTAAAAAAGAAATCAAAGAGAACGAGTGTACAACAGATAGATTTAAGGATTTATTAATTTGTCTATAATAATAATAATAATAATAGTTTAGGTTATGAATGTTTTGTTATTGAAAAGAAATTTAAAATGGATTTCATAAGTATTTTAGTGAATTAAAATGACACTATTTATTTGTTAAATTAAGAATGTTCAGAATAACAATTTATTAAGTAGCCCACCCTTTACTTAATTTGGAGTAAATGAAGAGAAATTTTGAACCGAAAACATAATTATTTAGCGAAAATAGGAAAACATTGGCAACGACTTTGAGTTGAAATTATATAGATATTGTTACTCATATTACACACTTAACTATTTAATAATTGAGGAAAAATTAAAACTGAGATCCATAAAAAGGTTAGACTCTTACTCTAATTGTTGTAAGAACAAAATTTATCTCATTGAACCAAAGGATACTTTATTTTTGTTTGCAAACAAGGAAAATGTAGTAATGCATTCCTAGCTAATTATTATATAATAAAGATCATTATTAATATCAATTTTTTTATGTGGTTCTCATGAGCCATATGCGAAAGTGGCTGTGGGCTCTAGTACCTGCTTAAATATTAACTTTTTTCAAGCACCCAGCAGCATTTCAATTTCTATCATTCAAGTCCCAATTCGTTTTGAAATTGACTTTTAATTGGATGACCATACTTCATACATACCAATTATTGTAGCGCTGTTGAGGACCACGCTTAATTTCATGATTTTACTTGTATCTCTATATCTCTTAACACTAAAAATGAGAAAAATAACACCTATATTTTTAAGATTTGAGAAAATAATTATGTAAATTCTCATGTTTTTAATTATGAACAGTAAGATCTCTTTTTTATTATGATATAGTTCTATTAACTTAAAAAAATTGATTTCAATATTTTATAATAAGTAGAAATATAGTAAATTAATAATATATACATTTTAAAATAATTTTAAAAATTAAAAATATTTTAATACTTTACAATCTTATATTATATTAAAATAAATTTTATAATAAATAGAAACATAATATTAAAATGAATATATAAAAGTATAAATTTTTACAATATTATATAAAATAATTTAACATTATTAATACATGAGATATATACGATAATTTTAAAATCTATTTAATCTAAAATTTAAAATTTTATAATAAATAATAATATATTATCAAAATAAATATAATAGTGCATATTTTTAAAATTATTTTAGATATTAAAAAGATTCTAATATTCATTGGTCTACTAGAAAAATTAACTATTTAAATTATATTCGTATTTATTAAAAAATTTTAAAGTTAATATTTAGTTATTATTTAGCATTTACAAAGACTATCATAGTCAAAAGGGAATCTTATTATGTCTTATTCAAAATAAATAAATAAAGAGATAAATTTTAAAATAGTTGAGATAATTTGAATAGCGTTATTATGATCATTAGACCTAATTAACTTTTTACTTGATTGGAATCAAAGGGCCTAGTAGAGTGATTTTCGAGCCCTTTTAATTAATTGACAGCCTAAGTTCTAATTGTCATATCATAGAGAAGGTAAGAGCTAAAAAATCTATTTGAGTTCTAATCATACACCTCGAGAAAAACAATGGGTCTTGGCTTGATCTCATTTGTGTGAACATTATCACTTCCCGCCTTTTACATATGCTCCTTGGGATGTCACATCAACTCGTTGGTATACATGCTACTAGATAGTCGCAGGGTACCGACAATATAGTAATGAGGTAATTGCTGAACTTGTATTAGCACTTCCCAGTATTACTGATTTGGAAAAACCCAGTTACATGTGCGGCGTTCTGCTGTAAGTTGAGCTTAAAAGGAAGGGGGGAAAAACACTCAAAGCCGCCACTCTTTCTTCTCCGATCAGGTCTGTCTTTTGTAATTGCATTTGCTCAGAAATGGAAGAAGGTTCACCAATAACAAGCTCATTGATTTCGAGAAGTGGAGCCTCAATCACAAGCTGTGATGGCAATGACCAGCTGCAAAATGGTGTCCGATATTCATCTGACCCCGTAACCCTTAGAGTCATTTACAGCAGCTTAGTTGCCGTCTGCGGCTCCTACGTTTATGGCCATGCGGTAAGTGAATATAACTACATATATCGATATATATACAGATATCAATCGCCGATGTTGAAGAATTTTGACTTTCAAGATTTGAGTTATATATATGAGTATATATGGAAAGCCAATACAGATTATGGTTGTCATTGGTCAAATATGTTTTGAAGGATTTTGATGAGATGATAAAAGGGCATATTAGTTGTTACTGACCTGGGAATGTTCAATTTCAGAGCATAAAATTTTCAGAATGAAATTATTAGATATTTAAATCATGTATCAATTTATAAATGAGTTTAATAATGACTCTTGGTCTTGGTTTGCAGGTGGGATATTCATCACCTGCTCAGTCAGGAATTGTTGGTGACCTTGGCCTTACCACTGCTCAGGCAAGTACTTATTCGACTTCCATACTTTCGTTAGGTCATATAATCATATGTGTTAGGTGATTATGTAGCAGTTATTAAATTTTATCTAACAATTATAAGAATAATATAATTTTATTAATTTATATTTCTATAATTATTAATTTTTTTTTTCTCACGGCTGCTACTTAATTATATAACATACATAATTATATAATATAACAATCTCCCTTCTTTAACGTTTGGGGTCAAAATGTTTGTCTACTTAAAGTGAAATACAAATTCATCAATCTTCAGAAAATCAGAATTTCACTTCTTCAGCTCCAAATTTTTCTTTTATAATTCCCATGAAAATGGAGGACACGTGATCATTTTAGTTGAGCCAATTATTGTTTACTACTTGATGGAGACGTGTGAGTTATCCTTTGCCAAACCCACATTATCCTTAAAAGAAAAAATACGAGAAATACTGAATAAAGGAAAATTATCTCAGTTATGTATATCATCACCACAAAATTCTGACATGTTCTTGTTTATGAGATTGTATTAATTAATCACTTTAACACTAAAAATAATCATTTTATTCTTAAATAAATTAAAAGTCTATTTTATTTTATAAAATTATAAAAAAATTATAATTACCATACCTATAAGTTCAATAAAATAAATAAATCTCAAAATTTAAGATGATAATTTTTAAATTAAATTATAATAATAAAAATTAACATTTTATAATTAATTTTTTCTAATGATAATTTTATTTAATTTTTGTAATTAAATTAAGAATAGGAAAATTTACAAGAATTAACATCAAGAGAAAAACTTCCTATGATTATTGTAAACTTCTCTAAAATTAATATTAAGAAACTTCCCTATACAAATTAAATGAAGCTATAAGTATAAAAATTAATATGATAATTTTTTAAATAAAATTATAATCATAAAAGATTAACATACTGAATTTGAGATTTATTTATTTTATTAAATTTGGAGATATTTTTATAATTATAATTTTTTATTTTTTAAATCTTTATAGATTAAAATTATCTTTTAATTCATTTAAGATAAATTAGTTAATTTTTAGTGTTAAAATGGTTGAATAATACAAAATTTAAAGACAAAGATAGTGAAAAAAAGTCAAAATATTGTGATGATTATATAAATATATATACACACATATATATAAAGATAGTACAAAAATAATTTCTCATGATAAATTATAGGACCCAAAATTTTGGACGGGTAATAATAAAGATGACTATAGTTGGGCCTTGTTAAGGCCGGCCCTTGGACTGAGGAATGAAGAGGACTTGCTTTGGGTTAGGGAACGCATTGAATTTCCGCTCCCCTGCTTAGTTTAACCATCTAAACAGTACTAAAGAAGCGCCGTAACCAAACAGAATGAGTTAATCTCAAATGCACATTTTATTGGTTGAACTGAAGAACACTCACATAGTCAATTAAATTACAAAATTAGTAGGTTGTATTTCTCTTATCAATTGATTTTAACATATAGTCAAATGTAATTAACAGTTTTAGATGAAAATATCCTGTTTATGCTAATTTATACACTTGCTATAAATTCCAGTACTCTGTATTCAGCTCAATTTTGACAATAGGAGCCATGTTAGGTGCAATTTTGAGTGGGAAAATAGCTGATTTCATTGGGAGAAGAAGAGTAAGGTTCTCAATTGTTGACTATTTTTTAAAATTCGTTTCCTTATGCTCAATTTTCCAATGATAATATTCATTGATCTTGCAATTCAGGCTATGGGAATTTCACAAATTTTCTGCATTTCTGGTTGGCTTGCCACGATATTCGCAAAGGTTTCAAGAATTAAGACTTCTTTTTTTCCTAGTAGTTAATCTATTATGCATCTGTGATAATCGGTGGTCTATCGAGATCTTATACATTTAGGGTACAATATATAAATCTACCGACATTAACAACCTAGAAATCTACTCTTACTAATAATATTGGACATAAAATCTGTCCCAATTCTATATTTCTGTGGAAAGGAAAAAGAACTTGGCCATGGAGGCTTGAACTATTAATGTTGAAGGCACAAAGCCACCATCGGCACAATGTCGACTTAAAAGTGGTTTCAATTGTAATATACACAGTGTGTGTGTGTGTGTGTGTGTGTGTGTATAGTTCACTAGTACTTACAAAATCAATTAAAAAAGTTTCAATACTTGTCCATAGGGTGTATGGTGGCTTTACATCGGAAGATTTCTACTTGGATGTGGAATTGGCCTTGTTTCTTATACGGTATACAGTTCCTCTTATCCTTCTATATTGATTCGCTTGTTTAATTCCCAAATACAAACCCGCTTGATAAATAGTGATTTTTTAAACGTACACTGTCTCACAGGTACCCATATATATTGCCGAAATCACTCCCAAGCATGTTAGGGGATTATTTACTGCACTAAATCCGGTACATATTTGATGGAAGGCCATCTCTAGCATATTTCAGTAAAGACCTAAAATCTTCTCATGGTGACTAAATGCTGTTCATTTTCACAGTTATTGATGGGATTTGGCCAATCTTTGGCCTTTCTATATGGTTCTCTTATCAGCTGGCGCATCTTGGCCTTGATAGGTCATAAATCCTGCATATTGATCTCAACTATTTTGTTGGTTTTAATATATTACATTTCACAAGTTAAATTGTTTCTATATTTGAATTTCATTTTGCAGGAGTTATTCCTGGTTTAATGCAACTGCCAGGACTATTTTTCATTCCAGAATCTCCCAGGTGGCTGGTAAGCCTAGTTAATTAAATTGTAGAAAATTAAAAAGTTAAACCCAAATATTAAATACAAAAATAATAATGCTATACTTCATAGTAATGTGATATCTGATGTGTTATTTATTGATACGTGAAATAATATTATCACGTAAATAATAAAAAATAATATAAAATTATTGCCTAACTTGTTAAAATAAAAGATGACTGGGGATAGATTACTTCAGATACAAACTCTATACCTAAGTCTATAAATATATTATTCTTGACAGAAATATATATTAAAAATCATATTAGTTATCAGGTTTAAATTATTTAAGCCCGGTAGGACTGTTGCAATGTAGTAGGGCAGTAGGTCAGCTGTAATACCATGGTAGCCCTAGTGTCGGGATTACTGTACTAAACAAGACCTTAATCTCTTTTTTTTTTGGGGGGGGGGGGGGAGGAAGAAGAAAATAAAGATGAATACACAACAATAAAATCAAGATACCGAAACCCTAATAGAATCTCTGCCAAACCCCGAATCCGATTATTTAATTCAGTCACGATGTGATCTACATCCATCCAAGAATCCAATCGATTATCACACCACAAAGAGCAAACTTGATTGAGAAATCCCTCTCATTCTCAAATTATCTTTCCACAGTCACGAATCACTACCACAAATTGTCTTTTTTTTTCTTTTCTTTTTTAGAGTTTAAATCAAGACTGAGTTTGTTGAGCCAAAAGCACGAATGAAACTGGCTTGCCTTTCCCGCTCTTCGTAGTGAGTTTAACCGAACTTTGACTTGGTCAGAATAAGTGAGTCACGGATGGACTAATCTGACGAAATCGCAGAGTTTAGCTGCGGAAAAACGCCGCGTTTGGGCACAATTTTTGGTCCACTAGTATTAGATCCCCAACTACTGCTTCTGGCTGCAGGCAAAAGTTGGTCAAATGAAAGAGTTTGAAGCTTCTTTACAGAGCCTTAGAGGAGTGAATGTTGATATTTCCCAAGAAGCTGCTGAAATCAAAGTAATTTTTAATTTTTTTTCTTTATAATAACTATTTCTTTGAGCTTTCAATATTTATACAAGTTTAATATTTCCTTAAATTTTTATTTTTTCCGTTTCAATTTTCAGGACTATACAAACTTCCTTCAGCAGATATCAGGCGATGCAATTCTGAACTTGTTCCGGCGGGAACATATTCATTCACTCATTGTGAGACTTACAAATTATTCCTCCATTATCTTGCAGCCTGTTAAAACTTTTTTATAGATGCCTTGTGTCGGTTGTCTTATTTTTATAGAAATTTGTGTTTGTGTAAATGTAAATATAAATATAAATCTCAGGTTGGAGTTGGACTCGTTGTATTCCAAAGATTTGGAGGAGTGTATGCATTTCTCTTCTACGCCAGCACTATTTTTGAGTCAGCCGGTAATCTACATTACTGACTATTTTAACATTTCATTAAATTGATGTAAATAAAAGAATCCACATTTTATTCAGATATATAAAAATACATATGTGCGTATATGTATACTTTTTAATAGGTTTTTCAAGCAGAATTGGGTCTATAACAGCGGCTAGTGTCCAGGTTCGTTGCTATCTCTATAACTCGAACACTTAAAGTGCTGATGTTCACATATAAGAATGATTATTTTATATATGTTTTTATCAATTATGGTACAATTTTTGTTCTTCTGTAGATTATAACCACTGCTCTTGGAGCAGTCCTGGTAGACATGGTCGGACGACGGCCCATGCTATTGGTTGGAAAGAAAAACACAATTTTATTTTCTATTAAAAAAAGTTTCGTAATATAGATTCTAACAAAGAAACTGATTCTAAATGCTACCAATTAACATATGCAGATATCTGCAGTCGGCGTGTGCTCGGGTTGTATAATCACAGCATTGGCATTTGTATTCGAGGTTCATTTATATTTGAAAGCTTAGTCTTTTTGTGTTTTTCCTGATCTGTTTGTGATCCTGTTGCTTGCTTACATAATAAGGAACTAAATTACAGCACTGAGGTCTCTGGCATGTTGGTCCTCATTGGTGTAGTGGTAATTAAATCAACTTGTTTAAATTTGTATGAATTTATTATTTTTTTTTTTGGATTATGTGACATTGAGTACCCCGAATCCTGAGATTTAATTATTGTTTGTTTTTATCTCCACAAATTAGGGCTATTTGGGGTTTCTACAACTTGGCCTTGGAGGAATTCCCTGGATTATAATGTCAGAGGTAAGATGTGTTTCATTTTAACTTCTTCCTTCTTGATTGATTTAAGTTACTTAGGTTAAATTAAAATGACCGATGGGGTTTTAATTTTTTTTTTCCAGATATTTCCTATAAACATCAAAGGCTCAGCTGGAAGCCTTGTGATTCTTGTTAGTTGGACTGGATCCTGGGTTGTGTCCTACACTTTCAACTCTTTATTTGATTGGAGCTCAATAGGTGAATATACCTCCCTTGCTTTCCAATTCTTGATCTCATTCTCTCAGTGGGAATTTGGTAAGCAGTGAATTTGGTAGATGCTTTAGTTTTAACCCACAATTGCTCTTTGTGATGAAATCACTAGTTAGTGAATGCAATATACTATAGGTGGGTGATTTAAAAATATCTGTTTACCAAGTATTTTACCGACTCTGCATTCGAATTTCTTGGAGATGAAGAACTTTCTTTACACTATCTCAGGAACGTTTTTCCTGTATGGTGCCATTTGTGGTCTTGGAGGTTTATTCATTTGGAAGCTGGTACCAGAGACCAAGGGTCGAACACTTGAAGAAATTCAAGCATCGATGATGAATCGTCGCCGTTATTAAAAAAAAAAAAAAGAAATCAACACATTGAAGAGTAATTATATCGAGGTGATTAATTTAATTTATGAAAATTTTGAATCTAAAAACAAATAGTTTTGTTCTGCTAAGAAAGTTTGTAAAGTATAATTATTTGAGTTGCAAGGTACTATAAACTGGGTCAGTTGGATGGATAAAAAATTATTGCAACCGCAACACGAGTTTTTGCTTGTCTGTGTGTTAATTTTTTTTTTTTTTTTTTGTCCGAGAAAACGTAAGTTAGTCTTCCCTTCTCAAAATAATGAAGAGGAGGTTGACAGATTGATCCAGATATGAATGTTATTTTCTCATTTTGTGTTTGTACTATTGATTTATTGGAGTTGAGTACTTAGTTTGCTCCCTATTATAGTTGAAATTGTCACCTTGAACTACGCAAGGCAAATCTTATTACAACTCAGACGTATATATATAAGAAAAGGCTATGGATATGTTAGAGCTGATGTGTGGTAGAGCACGAATCTTAATCACATATACAAAATGATAAATAGTAAAAAACTTATTATAAATTTGATTATGTGGTTATTAAGGGGTGTTCTATCTTAGAGATATTCTAACATAACCAAAACCTTAAGAAAAAAAATCAATTTACATATTGTGTAAATTAGCAAGTGTACTAGTCAGAATAAGTGATGTAACGAAGAGTAGAGTATCGTCCCACAGAGATTATATATCCTATTATTTATCAAAATTTATCTAACCCTAATTTATTTGAACAATCAAATAAGTGCGCTTAGAATAAAAATAAAATAACTAAAAATTAAATAAAGATAAAGACAGTAATAAAAATCACTAAGAGATTAGACACTAGGACATCTGATATCATCATAACTAATCCAATTTAATCCTCATCTATGCTATTAAAATTTATTATCATATTGACAGTAAATTTTCCTAATCTATTCAATATTCTCTATCGAGTAACATAAAAAGTACCTTCACATATTAGCCTACTATATCTCTATATATATTTAAATATGCAAAGATCCATTAGGCTTCATAGAAATTCTTAGAAAGATTGCATGAGTCATGTTGGCACATCTATGTGTTTCTTTCAATTCATGGCATCCATTATATAGAGTAAAAGTACATATAGAGTAAAAATACATAAATTTCCTCTCAGCCTTATTATGTATCCTTAAATCATTTAATTATTAGCTAGATATTTAAAAAATATTAAGTATAATAATAAACACTCAATCATGGAATGATAAACTAAAAATAACACATTTATGGAATTAAATCTTCATAGTTAGACTATATCATAGGCCTAGCAAAACAAATTAATTCATAGGAATATAAAGAGAATCCATAAATATTGCATGGAACATTCAAGTAAGATAATAGAGAAGAGAGAAAAAAAAACTCAAGAATTAATCTGCTTCTCTCTGGATGTCCGGCTGCTCCCCATTGAATCTATTCATCCGACTGCTCGTCTTGCTCTCTCTACTAAGTGGCTTAGCCTCTCTTTTATAACACTTTCAATTTTTGTGCCCTAAATCCTTGTACGGAAAGAATTAAATCAAAAGCCAAGTGCCTCTTTGTTGAAAAGTCAAAGCCAAAAGCCAAAAGCCAATTTAGCTTTTTTTACACGGCTACATGCAAGCTTGCTAAGCTGGAATGCAACCTTGCACAAGTAGGCAAATTGCTCGATTGCTTCTTAGGCCATTTTTTTTTGGCTATAAGTAGAGAAGTGATGAGAGCTTGAATTGCATCCCAATTTGAGAGATTTGAGAGCAATTGCAAGTATAGTAATTTGAGAGAGCTTTTGCTTGAGTACTCTAGTCAGTGTTTATTTGGGTGTATTGGGTATTAAGTATTGAGAGTTTTTTTCTTTTTATAAATTTTCATTTGTTAGTAAAATTATCTTCCAATCTTTGTTCATGGGTATAAGTTTTACGCTGAACCACGTAAATTATTGTATCCTACTTTTTATGTATTTATTTATTACATTTATATTTCTCTAGAAGCCGTATTCACCATAATTTGATAATTGCTCAACCTAATGTTTCCACAACACTCTTTAATTTCATGCATGCACGTGACTTGAACAAGTATTTGGCTAATGAATATCGTTGAAGCCAAAGCCCATCACGTGCTTGCCATTTAAAGCCATGCCAAAATATTTTTTTCCCTCAATTAATCACAATATATGCTCAATATGTAATTGAATGCATGTTGATTAATTAAATTAAATCTTTCTTGATTTGTTCCAATTAAATATATTTATTTCTTTCCCTTTTGATTCCTTCAAGTTGATTTCTTCCTGAACTTTTTGACTTAATTACTCCTTAATCCCATATTGCAATTAAAATAATGACATATAAAAATTCAGATCAAAATTAACATAATAAAATATAATTTAACATAAAATTAAGTTAGGAAAATAAAAAAATAAATATATAAATTACTAGCATACCATTACACTTCATAAAATTTTGAGCCTTGAATAGAATTATTGCATTGCAATGGAAGAATTTAAAATTTTACGCTGATCCATCTATCATCCTTAATTTAATTCCTTCTCCTCACTCACCACAAATCAATCTTGATTTCTAGGAATAGAATCATAATAAACTACAATAAATACAAAACTCAGTTCCATAAACTTTGGACTTCACGTCAGCAAGTTGCTAGCGCACTTATCTCTTAACCATAATATAACATCTAGAGTGTCCTTTATTAAGTGAGTAACAAATTTAAGCATCCAAGCCAAAACTAAAAGAGTAATGATACAACTATAATCTCTTGTACAAACTTATTTTGTATAAACTGATATGATATTAACTCATTGGTTGAATAAGAATATAAAATAATTAAAATAAATTATATAGACAAAGAGATATCTAGTTCAATTAATTAAATCATACCACGTTAATTTGTACAAAAAAAAATTTGTATAAGAGTTTATGGCTATATTATTACTCAAACTAAAATCCACTTTCTCGTTTCATAAAATAAAAATAATGCATTTTTGTGCTTGTGCCAATGAAATTCCAGCACATACATACGCCTATGTCCGTAAACACACATAACACATAACAAGATATCATATAAACATATAGGTAAAACATAAAAATGCATATCCATACATGTCAAAATAGACTTTTCAAGCATGTCAAACGTATCTATATTGTTTATTGTGATTCATTGGGGAGTCTAGTTTACTTACTTCTTGGCATTCTCGAGTAACAAATATATATCAATATCATTGGCCTAAAATCAATAAGAAAACTCTCATAAGATAAAATTAAATTATAATCATACAATCCAATGTCGTCAAATTTCTCAATATAAATACCTTCTAAACTTAATCTCAAACAATCTCAATTTAAATCATATATTATCAAATTACCCTCAAAGTCATAAATTAATAAATTATCCTCAATATCATAAATTGGTAATCATCCTTCAATTTAAGAAATCACAAAATTGTACTCAAATTTTCAAAAATTACCAAAATACCCTTGCATTTGAAAAAATTATAATTTATCAAATTAACATCAAAACCATAAATTATATGACTATCTTCATTGAAGTGTGCAAAATGTTTCAGTTGTTAAGACACCCTAACATTCTATTAATATTTTTTCATTAAATATGTCCTCTGAGTACTACAGAATTGTTGTTGTGTAAAGTAATTTACACAACTTCTATTGTGCATATATGAACTTATACGACTATAGCTGTGCAAGTATGTCAAATTTTCTAGTTGTTATAAGACCCCATTGCTCTATTAATGTAAAAAAAAAAATTTGGAGAAGAAATAGGTTTTCTACTATTTATTGGATTGTAATCATGTATTTTTGTACATTACATGACTTTTGTCGTATATGTATAAATTTATATGATCGCAATAGTGCAAGTGTGAAAAATGTTGCAACTATTATGACACCTTAATATTTTGTTAGTGCAAAAAATATATTTTTTCGCTAAATATGTCACTTGGCTATAGTTGTCATGTAAATGGGCAGATGGTTTCGCATGCTATTTTATGCCTTGTTTGATCTTTTATATATATATATATATATTTATTGTATAATTAAATATTGTATTATGATAGGAAAGAATACCTCTAGCGAATCCCATTGATATTTTTAAATTTGACATTAAAATAAAGTTCAAGCTTAAAATATTTGATCTAGTTGTGCCTATTTCAACTATGATAGATGATAATATATATTATTTTCGTGACAAAGCAAAAAACTATATTTGCTTGGGTATTTTAACTATGATAATTTGGTAACAACTTTTGTTCCCTTAACACTTATTTATGATCTTTACATGTATTGGAGCGATGTTGTTTGATGTTAAAAAGCTTTTGTTGTTCCTTGTTTTTTGATATGTTAAAGTTTATGTTGATTGCATTATCACTCTAATGAGTGTTTTATGTAGTTTTTGTTCTTTGTTCAGTTATCAAATATAGTTTTATATTTAGGAAGTTACCCAATTGCTGTCATGACTATATAAATTTATTGGATTGTACCATTTATTTATGAAGCTTAACTATAGCCATATATTTATAAAGATACTTAACTATATTAGTGTCTTTATGACAATACATGATTGTAGTTGTGTATCTGGGATGAGAACGATATTTTTAAATTTGAGTGAAATTTATGAATATAAATCGACTAATGTGAATATATAAGTGTACTAAAGTTATAAATGGATTAAATTTGATTGAAAAAAATGAGCCTAAAATGAAGCAAATTTAAAGAGTTAGGTTTGGCCAAAATAAGCGTTTGATAACCACATGTTTTCGAATTTTAAGTGAACAATGGTGTTTAAGGATGAACAATTGATAATTAAGTGATAGGTAATGATTTATAAATGTTAAATGAGCAAGCCAAAAACTGAAAGACTATGAACTTTAGAATAAAAGAGGTGTGTGTTGTGTTTCTTAACAAGAGAGATCTTTAAATAAGTGGAAGAAGATGAAGAGTGATGAACCTGTGAGTGAAACCTTTCCAAATCGGATAGCTAGTTCATTGTCGAGGTTGACCCCTAGCAATTGACACCCATTCTACCGTCCAAGTGGTTAGCCACTGCAAATGGAGTGGCTATTCGTTTACTCAACTATAGTTGTATATTTATAAGGTACTCGACTATGGTCATGTAGAAATGAAGATACTCTAATGTAGTTATGTATTTATGAAGATACTCAACTATAATAGTGTATTTAAGCTAAACATTTCTTCAATGATTATGACTATCTTGTTATATCATATATATGGTGCAAAATTATTTTTTATTCTTTCAATAATACATTTAACGAAAAATAAAACTTATATATGATACAAAACTGCCTTCAATTACATTAAGTGTTACTGACACGATCTGCTCCGCACTCTAGGACGAATCTTTCTATTCCATGAGTTTCCCCTATAGTTATGACATTCTCAATCTTATAAATAATACAATAACACTTCTAAAATATTTTTAAAATACAACAAATTCTGCCAACTAACATCCCAACAAATACCAAATATCATATGGAGTATTTTAGTATCAAATACAGTAGGTTTCTTTTAATTATAAAATTATACAATCCGAAATATTTCAACTTGAAAATTCTATGACTCCTAATACCATCACGTGACCAAAATACAAATAACTATCATTGTTGAGTTGACTTTTGTACCTGTAAATCTCCTGTACGGGGAAAAATATAATAGAAACGGAGTGAGTATAAAAACTTAATGAACCCAATAAGTAGAAAGCAGCTTTTGAAAAAAATTTTACTTTAAAAATAATTTAATCATTTCTAAGTAAATTCATTAAAATGTCGTAATAACTTAAATAAATATTTTTAATTCAAAACCATACATTGATATAATAAAATCATATAATATTTCATAAAACCAAATAAAATTCACAACATATGATATCAAATACCAAACACTGAAAAACTATCACCAAACAAGTACCCAAGGAAAATAATCTTCTCATATTTGGACCTCGACAGATGAGTTATCAAAAAGACATCATGCCCTGGAGCTACACGAATAATCCAGATCTCAACAGATAGGCAATCAAAAAATTATCATACCCCAGAACAACACGGATTGATGGGAAAATAACATCCCATATCTCATCATATCTCATTATATCTCATTATATCTCATCATCATAGTTATGGATGCGTAAATGGTCCAAAAAAGATAAAAAGGCCCAAGTATATGGCTCAAAGCCTCTATGTGTACTTAGACGGGTAACAAAAGCTTGTATCTCATATCATCACGTATCATGTCATCTCATTTCATCAGTATCATTGTACATGGGAAATGGTACTATTCAATGATTTCGCAAAGAACCACATATACACATGTGTGTAAACATCTGGTAATATTGGAAATCTCATTTTCTTTTTCATTAAACAAACTTTAAATCCATTTTCTTTTCTTTAAGATATCATCATTATGTATATATTTAAAATCTATAGTAAAATCATTAAATCATAAATATCTTTTATGATAAATATCGATTCTGCAGACAAAATCTATTTTTAGAAAATCATTAAATCAGAGCCTTTAAAATTCATTTCACAACATATTTTACCATAGTTCAAATCATAATAAACTATAAAGAAAATATGTTTTGTATATTCCACTCATAGTGACGATGATCAATTTCGGTATCATCGATGTTCGCGGGTTGATTCTCATTCGTGGATCCTCCTAATAAAATAAACAGTATAATTATGACCAATAACATAAAATATGACCAATTGTACTTAATAATGCTCGAACCCATATAATATAGTCCCTGAATAGGTAAAATTATCAAAATACCCTTATGTCTAAAAATTATCAAAATACCCCCGCTATCAAAATTTACTAAATTACCCTCAGAATCATAATTTATCAAATTACCCTCAAAATCTTAAATTACCAAAATATCCTTAATTTAAATTACAAAAATAATCTACGAGTTCTGAATTTACAAAATTATCTCGGGGTGTAAAATTACCAACTTATCCCTGATAATGTAAATTATTAATTTATCATCAAAATTTCAAATTACCTAATTGCCCTAGTCTATAATTGCCAAATTAAATTGTTAATTTACCATCGAAATCTCAAATTACCTAATTACCCTAGTCCATAATTGCCAAATTACCCATAACTTTTAAAAATTATAGAATTAGCCCTAAGTTTTAATGAGATTTCCGAATTGTCCTCACTTGTCAAGGGTGATTGGAATTTACTCAATGGTGACAGGAAGCTTAGGTATGATAGTTCCAGCCACAGTGAGTCTAAGGGTGCCAACGGTGACCTCACACACTCAGCGACAACAACTGATCGAGCTCACAAAGCCGCGGGTTTATAACTTATCGATCATCAGTAATTCAGTTATTTCAAGTGATGGGATCTGTCAAAAATGGAAGCTGGAGGTGAAAGGAGTGGAACCCAGTTAGTGCCATGGCCAAATTCTGATAGAATCAATGGCAGCGAATATAGGTTTTCAGTCGAAACTTTCAAGTTTCATCGGCGGCGTTCTGGCCCTTTTTTGGCAAAGAGAATGGCAAGGTATGATCGGCATCTCAAGGGCTTCACAGTGGTACCAGGTTTGCTAGAAAAGGTAGGCAGAATCACGAGATCCAGCCAAGCCACGATTCCGAATCAACAGGTTGGTCAACTCTCTCTCTATCCCCCTCTCTTTGTCTCTCGGCTCCTCTCTCTTACATTTATAGAATTTTCTTTTTTTAATTTAATAAAAATTAAACTAATACTAGATCCATGACAAAACGTAATTCGAATTATCCACCTTGTAATTGTGTCTGAATTATTTCAATTTTATGTTGCGGCAAATTTAAAATTATTCATACGTGATTAATTTAATAATACATTAAATTTTAATTGCGATAACGTGTAATAAGTCCATAATTTATAAAATCGATACTGAAGGAAAAAATTAAATAATAAGCTCCGTTAGAAAAAAATAAAAGTGCATATATTACAGATACATTTCATTATAACTTATAATTAATCTAAAATATGACAAAACTACAATAATAAAATTCTACATAATCTGACACTAAGTAGTCGGTTTCTACAATAATCAACTCCCTTGGGAATAATTTGCAAGCGGTTTATTAATAATGCCACCCCCCCGCCCCCGCCCCCGCCCCCCCTCCCCGCCCCAAAAAAAAAAGGAAGTTCATCAACATCTATTTGAACTATGAAATCCAAAAATGCCTTTCGATGATATTTACTTGCATGCTGACACGAAAAAACAATTATTAATAAGTAAAGAGTGCATTGTCAATTTACTGCACTATTGAAAGGAAACATATGATTCAATGCATGTTCAAAAGCCCATATGGTTTATATGACGGAAGTAAAATGAATGATACATTCAACTTGCTTACTTTCTGAGAGGCAAGAGTGTCCAATTTTCTGACTTTTGGCATTAAGAGACAGAAAACTAAAGACACAAGATTAGATCTGTGACCATATTCAATTAGATGCTATTCTCTAGATAAATTCAATATCATAGTTCTTCTCTCAAATTTTTTTAATTGATCAAGTTTTGTAAATGCTGATCATAAGAGATTATGATGTGCTAATAATTTATACATTAGTTTATTGTTTTCCTAACTTAATTTTATGTTAAATGATATTTTATTATGTTAATTTTATTTTAATTTTCATATTTTACTTTTTTTGGCTACAATTTGGGAATAAAAAAATTAAATCAGAATATTTAGGAAAAAATATGCTTGAAGGAATAAAAAGAGAAAGGAATAAAGAAATTTAATTTGAATAAATCAAGAAAAATTTAATTTATTTAATCATCATGCATGCAATCACGTGGGGGAGCTTTGAAGATTTAGTTGACAAATATGGCATGCACATGAGGATTATATGTTGTGACTAATTAAGGAAGCAAATATTTTGGCTTGGCTTTAAATGGCAAGCATGTGCACAACTTTAGAAGGGAATCTTGATTATTAATTAAATATTTCATATTCCTTGCGAGCTTATACTTAATGGAGGTGGCCAGCATGCTTTCTTTATAGAAGGCCGCCAATTACAAAAGCCAAGAGGGATTGGACAAGTGGAAGTCGAGAGCAAAGCAACACAAAACCAAGAGGTCAGCCACATAATCTACAAAAGCCAAGAGATTTAGAGAAAAGCTTGATTAATTCTTGAGTTTTTCTTTCTCTCTTCTTTATTATCTTACTTGAATGTTCCCTATAAGGTTTATGAATTATCTTTATATTCATATGAACTAATTTATTTTGCTAGGGTTATGATGTAGTTTAATTATAAAGAATTAATTCTATAAATCTGTATTATTTTTAGTTTATTATTCATAATTGAGTGTTCGTTATTGTCATTAATACTTTTAAATATGTAATCAATATTTGAATGATTTAAGGATACATAGTAAGACTAATGAAAGATTTATGCATTTTACATTAATAAATGCTATGAAGTGAATGAAAGACAAAGATGTGCCAATGTGATTCATATGTTTTTTTCTAAAAAATTTCATAGAGCTTAATGAATCTTTATATATTTAAATTCACATAAAGATATGGTTAATATGTGAAGGTATTTTTGATATTACTCAAGAGAGAATATTGAATAGATTGGAAAAATTCATTGTTAACGTGAGTAATAAACTATAACAGTATAGATGGAATCATATATCCTAGTGTCTTAATCTTTTGGTCATTTTTATTATTGCATGCGTCTTATTTTTATTTAATTTCCAGTTATTTTATTTTAATTTTTAATCTAAGTCCACCCATTCAATTGTTTAAATAAATTAGGGTTAGGATAGTTTCGATAGCTAATAAGATATATAGTCTTTGTCAAATGATACTATACTTTTTATTATATTAGTTGTGCCACTAATACACTTATTAATTTATACAACAAATCAAAAATTATATTTCCAAATATAAAACCAATCAAGAGCCTTCATCCATGGTTCAACATTATTTTCATCCAAAAGCCTAACAAAGAGCAACAAAGCGATTAACTAAAACCATGATAGTTATTGAATAATATGAATATTACAAAAATCATCCAATTTTGCACCCACCTATTTCGTTGAGCATTCTTTAAAAATGGACTTATGTATAAAGATTTCGGGTTTTGCATCAGCTTCAACAAGTTCAACCACTCTTTAAAGACAGCTTTCCATTCTTTGTCGTTGTAAACATGTGAATTGAACGATCACATTTTGCAAAGTAAAAAATCTTAATATGATGATTTGGGTTTTCACAGGTTATAAGATCTATATAACAATTATTTGATAAGATTATCACTATTGTAGCCCAAAAATTTGAAGAACATAGGTATGACTTTTAGCGACCAAGCCGAAACAAAAGACGGAATGTTTTTCAAGGATTAGAGCAACAAAGATAAGAACGTTGCGTATGGGGTGCTATCAGTTGCTGGACAAGCAAGCAAATTAAAACGCTCAACCAAGTCTGAGTTAAAATGAAAATTAAAATTCAAGGATGAGTTGAATATTCAAATAATCAAACTAAAATTCTTTCAGTTTGTATTTAAACTTCTGATATATAATTTCCCCATCGCCACCAGTTTTCTTAATCTTCAAGGATGAGATAATATGGAACATGAATCCTGATAGGATGGAACCAAATTTTAAATCAACTAGTCTAAATTTCGTCAGTAATTTTTGAAGCACAATTAAGAATATATATCCAAATTTTGCAAGATTACAGACAATCCATCAAATTCCCAGTAAAGAGATGAAGTGAGCCTTTGAGAATGCTGCGTCCAAGATCTTATATTGATGCTGCTTGATGAAATTTTGGCTATCGATTTGGAATGATTGTCACGCCATTGAGAATGCCACCACCAACAAGAGAAAACCTATTATGGTTGATAAGGGTAATTTCAATGAAGATATTGCAGCCAAAGGAGAAGAAATGCAGTGACAAAGTGGAGGAGGAACAAATCTCGTGAAGGAGGAGAGTGAGGCTGTTGAGTACTTAGCAGCTGCATTTGTAATTGAAGATGTTTGAGGATAATCTAGACATTACTCATCTAAAAAGGCATATTACTATAATTTTGAAGAACGAGGGTACAACTAGATTAATAGTCAAGATTCAGGGTATAGCCAGGGTAAATTCCACCAAATCAGCCATTAGGGTAGCTGAGGATGGTTGGGTTTCGAAGGGCAGCCATGAGGGACAATGACACGCCCCACTCCAAAACTATATGTGATCTGAGGCGAATCATGCGGTCTAATAACCATAAACTCGTGGCATAAACTTAATTCATCAATATACATAATATGACCTTTATTATAAACACATAAGAATTTCTGTGCCCTATATATATATATATATATATATATATATTCAAAACTTGCCTAGTAGATGTCTCATCGTACATACTTACATTACAAATATATATATATATATAAACATAAGCAACATAAATGTGTGTTCAAAATGCAAGACATGCAGTAATATGTCTCGTGGCCCAACCTTAATCGACTAGAATTGATTTGCACGAAATCCTGCTAAATCTTGGAGGAAAAGGGATAAATAAGAAAACAATAAGCTTGCGGCTCAATGAATGGATATAACTTATTTATAGAAAAAAAAGTAGTGTACTAGGGTATATATATAATCATGTGATAAAATCCCACATTGAATGTAATGCATTAACAAACATAAAAATCATACACACATGACAAAACTGTATCAAATAGTAAATAACTCTCAATAGTTGTTGGGATCATCATCTCATGAGTAGAGCAGGGGAAAAATCTCTGAATGCTCGGTGGAATTCAACGACATCGCACTGGTAGAGTAATCTAATTCTCAATATACACGTAAGAGTTTATGGAGAATGATACATATATGGTGACTGACAATCACATCATATAACTCAATCAAATATATAATATGTGTGCATAATAATAACATGATATTAAATCAAGCATACTATCAAACATAAATGCTTAATGAAATACATGATGGTGATAATAATATTCACTCACAGATCTTGTTTCACTCCAGGATTCAATTGAGCTCTTGTGGGTTCTTAAATTGTTAAGTTCATGTTAAAATATAATATTAAAAAATTAACTATTAGAACTTATATAAAAACTTATGTGTATCATGTAAAATATAACATAACTACTAGAACTTCATAAATCTATTATCCACTAATTTACTGGATATTAATGTAAGTGTCCAATCTATTTTTTGTAACTTTGCCTTTCAATTTCTCTTTTTAACTTAGTTTTCTCTCTCTCTTTCGGTTTCCTAGTTCTTTTTCCCCTTTTCCCTTCTTTTTCTCTTTTCCCTTACTCTCAATTTCCCTCTTTTCTTTTATTTATTTATTGTTCTTCTTTTTTTCTCTTCTCTTTTCCTCTCAGTTTTCTTCTTTTCTCTCCTTTTCATTTCTTTTCTTCTCTCTTCGAATTGCTCTGTTTTGGTTGAATGGTGAAAATGATAAGAACAGCTTCAATCTTCACTTTATATACGGCCGCCGATTCAAGCAAGCAGCTCTAACTTTTTAAATATATATATGCACCGCTTGAAGTGATCAAACATGTAGCTGGCTGCTTCTAAAACATGCACGTGTGCTACAGACAAAACCCAAGCGATGATGCGGCCAAATCCAGTGAAATCGCACCGAATTGAGCGGCGATTTGCCACCACTTTCGCTGTTTGATCGGCGGCTTTCTGGCCATTTGCTTGGCGCTTGGATTGCGTCGATATGATGGCCGACCCAAGAGCTTCCGATCGGCACGTTCCATTGCCGGCGCAGTCCCCGGAAATGCAAATGTGGCCGGGTTGATCTGATCGATTCTCTCTCAACCCATTTGTCTTTCTTGGGTTCTCTCTCTCCCCTAAATTATAGAAACCAACTCTCTCTCTCTCTCTCTCTCTCTCTGTGTCTCAATTATAAGGGTGTGGAGTATTACAGAAATAGTTTTTCTCTTCAGAGATTGCAAAACAACAAGTACTGATAAATGTTATGTATTTGTTGGCAATAGATTCTGAATGGATTTGACATAGAAAATAACTCTCATTATTTTTTTTTCCCCAAAAGCTCCATGGGGATGAAAAACCTCATTTATTAAACACCAAATCTTACAGCCTATTATTATTACTCAAATTCAAATGATCACGGAACGAAAAAATGTATTCACAGCAGCTGGGCGAGAGGGGCGTGCCTCTAATTAAACTATTTTAGCATGCAGAACGACAAGTGTTTTCGTTATTGCAATTGACAAAGGGTGGCTAGTTTTGGGAATAACCTTGGCATTTTGCAGGCACAGAAATTAATGTTGCACAGAGTTTCTAAAACAAATTATGGTCCTTGAAACAATCTCTGCTGGAATTTTTGAACAACATAAAATTGTCAACGAGGAGACACATTTGAAAGTGTAACCTCATTAACAGAGTAAATTTTATAATATGATGATGAGGATTGACCAGACTTAGTAACCATTCGGCCAACAGAAAATGCAGGCTGGGTTGGTTGAGGAAGTGGTACTGCATCACTCGCCAACATTACAACCACGGATGACATGTTAGGCCTGTCGGCTGGGTCTTCTTGAACGCATAATAATCCTATATGTATATGTTTCAGAAGTTCGGCGGGAACGCATGACTGCTTGAGTACTGGATCCATCAGTTCTTGAGCTTCTCCTTTACACCATAATTTCCATGTCTGAAATGTTGTGAACAAAGATTAGCATCCTATTGTTAATCATAGAAAAATCATTCTTCCAAATGATTAATAAAGATAGTTGCTTACATGCATGTTCTCAAGTACCAAATAGTTTAATTGGTAAAATCTTTTGAGTTAAAGCAGGAGATTTTTTTAATTACTAATTATGTTAACATTAAACTAAAAAAAGGCCACATACGTAAGTGAGGAGACTTTGACCCTGCTCGGAAAGATAAAATCCACTATTCTTTTTTCCACTTATGATCTCTAGAAGAACAACTCCGAAACTAAAAACATCCGATTTTACTGAAAATATTCCTTCCATTGCGTATTCGGGCGCCATATATCCACTGTTGGAAACACATGTCAATGGATAAATTAAGTCAAACAACACACATTATTTTAGATAAATTGTCAATACTTGCATATAGTAAAATAGGTTTGCACTTACTATGTTCCAACAACTCTACCAGTATTTGCTTCATTTTGATTGCCACCAAAGATTCTTGCCAATCCAAAGTCTGATATTTTTGGATTCATCTCATGATCCAGCAATACATTACTTGCTTTAAGATCTCGATGAATAACTTTGAGTCGAGAATCCTCATGCAAATACAAAAGGCCTCGAGCAATTCCATTAATAATGCTAATGCGTCTTTTCCAGTCCAATTGTGCATGCCTAGTTGAATCTGAAAACCAAGAAAAACTTAAAATATGCACTATTTCTAAAGGAGAAAGAAATAGAAAAAGTTGTTGATTCGTGGAATTTTGATTTCTATTTGGTCGATCAGACCATGTTGAGCAAAATTAAAGATTGTGATCGACAATTACTTATGAGATGTGACTGAGTAAATAATTATTTATATCAAATGCTATTATAAATGCAAACATAACATAAAATCTTTTAAAAACTCAACACATCTTAGATCAGCATTGGAATCCAAATTCACTGCTGGTGCTTGGTAGCTATGTCCCACAAGAACATGCACGGAATTGAAAGGCTTCATACTTCCTGAAATCAACCCAAAATCCTAATGTAAACCATAAGAACATGCATGGAATTAAAACGCTTCATACGACCTAAAATCAACTCAAATCCTATTCACATATTAGGAATCTAGAAAAGAAACATGGTTCGTCACGACTATTAATTTAAGCTTTTAGCCTAGTGGTAAAGCATTGATCCTGGCATCATGTATCTGTTTAAATTATTTGCAGAACTTAGCTACCGGCAGCAAGGGAAATTAAATGTTGCCAAGACTGAACTAAAGTTAGAAAGTTTTGAGAGGCAAACCAAAAAGGAAGACATCAAGGCTTTTATTGGGCATGTATTCATAGATAAGCAGCAGTTCATTTCCATCTAAACAGCATCCCAATAGTCTCACAAGATTTTAGTGTTGTAATCTGGCGATTAAAGTAACTTCATTCTTGAACTCTTTTAGCCCTTGGCCGGATGATCTTGAGAGCCTCTTTACTGCAACTTCCTTCCCATCCGCTAATATACCCTGGACGAAGATTTCTATTCTTACCATGTATAAGCAAAAATTCTAAATCATTGTTCGAGTTATATTTGATCAATCATTTCCATATCAAAATTTATGTTTGATCAATATACTATTTTTTTCTCTAAGAAAGATCAATTGTTAGAAAATTAATGAGTGAAGTAGACTGTAGCTAAAATGTAATTGAAAAGAAAATAAAGAATAAGCACACAAAGAGGATACAGAAATTTACGTGATTTGACTTTTACTATACGTTCACAGATGAAGACAGAAAAATATAATTTACTATAATCTTCAAACTGTATTGAAGCTACATTACTGTTTATGTCGTGTTATTATTCTAGCAGTGTAGTCAAACTATGTTACTGTTTATTGCGTGATCAAACCCTCTTCTTTTTAACAATATATATATATATATATATGTATATGTATATATATATATATGTATGTATATATACATACATATGTATGGATGTATATGTGTATATATATATTCATTATTGTTTGTGAAATACAGATGACAACAACTAATAAAGGGGTTGCATGGATGGAGAATGGAGAAGATTTTTTCACAGCTTGAAGCACCTGCTCTGACTATCGATTGTTATGAATTCAGAAGGTAGAACTCTCTCTTAAAAATCAGTTGTTAAGCAGAACGTGCTTTGGGTTAATAAACCACCAACAAAGCTAAAATTAAGCCAATAGACGGATAATAACACGGAAATTAACCACAGGGCCTTGGGCTAGATGACGCACTCTGACACCCATGGCATAAGTGGGTTTAATTGCTTTAATTTAACCTTGTACACGGGGCCGAAACCACCTTCTCCAAGCTTATTTTGATCAGAGAAATTTTTTGTAGCCTCGAATGCCAAACTTGAGGGGAAGATTGGAAGCTCTTGATGAGAATCCCCGTGCGTTTCTCCTCCTAAAATATCATATGAGTCGTCCACAGCTCTACCTTCTTTCGTATAAAGTTCTTGTTGATTTATTGCTTTCTTCTCTGCAAGACATCAATTTTATTTTATTTTTCCTACTATTTTTGAAAAAATGAAACAACCTTCGAAGTCGCGAAAGAAATTCATTATTACCATTATTTCTTCTCCTCCTGTGCCAAGCGAAGGAAACCAACAATATAAATAGACATATGGTTGGTATATTTGTGCCAATTGCAATCCATATGGCTTTCGTTCCTTTGCCTACGAGATACCAAAACCATATATATTATTTTATTTTACTCTGTTCTTTTGAAGTAACTAAAATAAGTAATGTTATAATCACAAATTCATGTGAAAAATGTCTTACACAAATTAATTAAAGTACAAATAAATAAATCAAGCGGATCAGATGGTATTTTCTTTGTGTGCAAATTGCCGTTTTATCACGGAGTTAACGAGCTCTGTAGCTATTTTTCGGTCAAAACAAGAGCTTTAATGAGGGATTGTATTACATTCTCACTAAGAAGTTCGAGCAATTTTAACTAAATGAACTTAACTTAAAGGCTGGCCGTGAAATTTGATGTTAATTTCTGAAGTTAAGAATGAAATTCGAAATTAGTTTACCTTTAGAGCTTGGAACAGAACCAGGAGATGGGACCGCCGCGGTTGGTGAAGCGACCAACGCATCATTAAAAAATCGGTACAGCTCATATCGGGTGATACAACTTGGATACAGCACTTGTCCTCCTTGCCTAACGTTACAGCATTGAGCCAGTTTTGAGATAGCGTCTCCAAGACAACTACGACACTGATCTGGTGACAGGTTCTGCGTGCACTGAGCGAGGCCGTACAGCGTTGAAAAGTCTGAATAATTTTCTTTTGCTGTCCCAAACATTTTGGGAGTACTCAGAGCCTGATTTACAGCTTCGTTCATCAAATTCCACACTTGCTTGTCAAATGACTGATTTGGTGACTCTTGTCGATTCGGCAACAGAACAGAGGGCCCGGTGTCGACTCCCGAAAGGAGAGAAAAGTTCGAATAATGTAAAAGGCAGCGGTCGTACCATATTACGGCTCCTTTTTGCTCGGGACAGCGATAAGGTAGGGCTGATGTAGCAAAATTGACACAATCTTGGCAGGTTTCTCTACTGACATCCCCTCGGCAAAGAAAGAGACCGCTGACCTTGTCAAGGTCTTGGCCTACGGTATGGCTGTAAAATCCATCGGAGAATTTGTCGCTGCTGCCATCGGTACTGTTAGAGCGAAGAGCAGAAAGGAGGTGATTACGGTTTGATAGGTAGGTGCTGTTGCTAATTAAATTCATTCCGTCGCTGCAAAAATTCCCAATGTACGAAGGGTCACCATATGCTCCTGTAAGGCTGATTCGAAAGCTTAGTACAGAGAGATACACGAGGATCATATTCATCTTGCGGAAGATTAATTGATTAACTTGATTATATCATCAGTTCTTTTCCTTCTTCTTTCCACTCCGCTTGTTTCGTTTTGTTTCTCTCGTGCTCGTAGCCATAATTATCAGATATGTAATAAATGTTAGACACGAAGACGAAGGCGCGCTCGAAGGCGACTCGGATATTCAAAAGTCAATAATGATTGAGGAAAGTTTCCGCAGGCTCGTGTAGAGGGAATTGGAGAATATCTCAAGTCCAATTTTGTGGAAAGTTGGAAGAGCTATTATCAATTGGGAATCTACTAATTTTTAAATAGAAGGAATGCATCAATTAGATGACAAGAAGAAAAGACCTTAGTAATAACATAAGAAATTTTATAGAATTAAGTTTCTTTTCCCCTCGCTAGGTGATCTCTCGAACATAGACTATCATCCGACCATCACACCGGAATAAAGAGTTCGTGTCGATGGTCCGTCGCCCAATTTTATATTGATTTTAACGGAAAATGTTAATTCGGTAGTTTTAATGGACAGAGATTTGGTACATATATAAGTATAGATACTAGTTTTTTTTTTTTGGGTCAAAAAGTACATTGTTTTTTGCTGCGGTATGATTCGCGTGGAGTTTAAGGGCGGGATGAATATATATCATTAAAAAAAAAGGAAAAATTAGCGATTGATAAATATGTTTATTGAAAGTTTTGTTATTACTACATTTTTTAAACGTTGTGAAATATATAATGTATTTATATTATTAATTAGATAGTAACTCATCATATTAATTTGCAATCCACATACGTGTACAAACGTTTATCAAAAACTTCACTCAAACTATTAACCAAATAGAGCTTTACAATGGTGCCAAGTGAGCCATCATGTCGGATGGATGATGCTGTTTCGGGATAGTATTGTGTCGGAGCAATTATAATTAACGTAAATAGCGTCATCAATATCTCTTAAGAGGCTGATTAGAAAGCTTTATACGGAGAGAAACACGAGGATCGTATTCTTCTTTCGGAAGATTAATTGATTAATTTGATTATATCATCAGCATCAAAATTATCAGATAACTAAGATACGTTCAGACGTAGGAGCGGTGAAGGTGCAATCCAAAGGAGACCCCGAAATTCCAAAGTCAATAAAGCAAAGGCTGGAGACCTTGTCTGCTATTATAATTAGACAGGTGTAAACTGCTGTACGCAAGTTGCTGTGATTTATAAACTAAATTCATTTTATGATAAAAAAGGTATAATATTTATAATATTTTTATCGTAAATTCATAATTATTATTTAGAAGTTTTATATACCACATACTATACACTTTAATTTTGTGGTTACAAATTTTTATCTCTTTGCACAGTAGCTGTTGTTTTTAAATCACATCATTTCAATACAAAACAAAAGCTTAAGTCAAGTGACACCTAAATTTCAGGTCTTGTCCTAGTTTTTGGAAAGTGACGCACCCATTCTATACGAAAATGCTCAATGGCGAACTTGATGTAACGTAAGGACAAATTGACTAAAACACGAGGAGCTTGTTCAGCTTGCCGGAGATTTGATTATATCAGTTCTTTTTCTTCTTTTCTTTTCACTCTACTGATGTTACTTATTAGAACTATTGGGTAACGAAGACATCTTGACTCGAGCGGTTGGTAAAGCTCAGTCAAGCACTAAATTAATTTTCTATGTTCTCATGGAAAAAAAAATAATGAGCTACGAGACATTTATCAATTGGGACATAATGAGCCATAGATGCGTCGTACTAACAGATCAAAGGAAGGCTAGCCAAGAATTTTGTTGAGGAGGGGCAGCTATGAATAGCTAACTTTCAGTATGAGCAAAATCATAATTATTTTATTAGTCCTTACAGAATTCGAGAAATTTAAATCTAGTGCTAATATTTTAATAATATTTTATTATGCGTATATTTGTAAGCTGAGATTTAGTTATTAGTATATTTATATTCAAATAATTACTGATTATATCTCTTTCAAATGTTAATAAAAAAATGAAAGCATTGCCGAACCCAAATCTTATTTTGAGCGGCTACAACATTTGAATCTTGGAAGAGACAGAAAATAAGATGGAAGAAATGTGTTGATTAACTAGACGAAGCAGCCTTGTGTTAACTCATTTTGAAAGTTTCAATTGCGAGCATTAATTACACAGGATAACTTGTGTCTTACAGAGGACCACCTTGGCACACTATATTTATGATGGATTGCTATTCCTTTTTTCTTGTTTTTCTATTTTATTTTTCAAAATGAATAGTGACGTTGAGTAAGGGTGGGTACGGTCTATTTCAGTTCGGTTCGGTTTGAAATTGGATGGAACCGATTTAGATTGGTTATTTTATTAAAAAAAATAGAATAAGAAGCGAACTCAATAAAGAACTGAACATGGATAGACCTTTTCCATTCAATTTGGTTTTTTCGGGTGCATTGTTCTATTTTGAATTTCTAAATTTTTAGTCGATTGAGCCTTATTAATGGAATAATTTTTGTTAACAATTAATTCATCACTGTTCCATTACAAATACTAACAATAAACATAAAATATTAAAAACACATTTATCACTAATGTTTCACTAACTACTAATAAGGTACTCACAACATATGGAATATTAAGATTTAAAACTACAAAATTAGACCCCAATAATGCATCTAAATAAATATAGATTCGTAAAGAAAAATTAAAATAACAACTATTACAACTTAGAACACAAAAAAAAAGAAAAAAATTGCAAACAAGTACCCACAACATGCTCCTATCTTCATCCATATCAGCATCAGCTTTAGGTGTTTTCTAGCTCAATATTTGGATCTATGAAAAAAAAATTAAAATAATAAATAATTAGATAAACAATCTATATAAACAAGATACTAGTTTTTAAAAAAATAAAGAAAACTTACTAGTTGAAAACATCAATCAACTGCCATTTGCTTGTCAACTACTTTTTCTTTTTGAGAAAATATTGACCTAAAAAACTCTTCAAGAAATTAAAGTAATTATGTTAAATCAATAATTATATTAAAATCCCAAATTCTAATATATAAAATGCTACAAGTGAGATCACAAAAAATAAAATTATAAATAACAATATTACATGTTTCAATTAATTCATAGTAGGGGTGGGCAAATCGAGTTTCGATTTAGGTTGCAACCCAATTGGGTTGAAAAATTCTACCCCATCAGGTTGAAAAGGCAAACCTAAATTAAAGTAATTATGTTAAATCAACAATTATTTTGGTTTGGTTCGGTTCGGATTCACATTTCAAATTGGTTCGGTTTGAAATTTTAGATCTTAATTTCGGTTTGGTTCAATTTGGATTACAACAATTCCATTTTCCAAATTCTGGCCAGTAACTAACCACTTATAATTCCAAAATCTCAAATTCATACTAGATAAATGAAGAATAAAAGAAATATCAATTATCAAGTACATTCTCAACATTTCAACAAGTGCCGATTGTCTATTTGTCAATTTACAGTCTCTAAATGTGCTTTGCCATGCCCAATTTCGCTCTAAAACAAAAACATCCAATGCTATTATACAAAAAATACATATTTATTGGATATGATCCCAGAAATTATACATACTAAACTGAATTAGTAATATTTCCCTATCCTGTTATCCCCAAATCGTAAATATGACCTTAAAATCATTACCTTGTGTGACTGACAGCAGCGAACGAAAGAGGAGGCAGTGAGCCAGCAACGGTAGTTGTTGAATTAAAACTGACACCAATTAGATCAAAACGGACAGGAGCTTAAGGAATGATTAGAAGCTGCAATGCCGGTGCATGCAAACAGAGCTGACAACGGCGGTACTGCAAATTTTAAGGTAAAAGCAGTTGTATGCCAAGTTCATCAAGTATGAGTTTTGGTTAGATAAAGTAGTATTTCTGGGCCATGTGATATTAGCTGAAGGTATTTATGTTGATCCTCAAAAGATCGAAGCAGTTGTGAGTTGAGAACGACCTGCAAATGTTACAGAGGTTAGAAGTTTTCTTCAATTGGCTGGTTAATTTATGAAAGTTTTGAATCAAGAAACAAATAATTTTGTTCTACTAAGAAAGTTTGTAAACCATAATTATTTGAGATAAAGGATACTGTGAAATGGGTGAGTTGGACGGATGAAAATTTGTTGCAACCCCAACAAGAGTTTTTGCCTGTTTGTGTGTTAATTGTTTCTGCCTGAGAAAACGAAAACTATTCTTTCCTTCTCAAAATAATGAAGAGGAGATTTACAGATTGATCAAGAAACGAACGTTATTTTCTCATTTTGTATTTGTACTGTTGATTTAGTGGAGTTGAGTATTTAATTTGTTCCCTAGTGTCATTGAAATTGTTTTTCCGTTCAGAGATTGCAAGACATCAAGTACTGATAAATGTCATATATTTGCTGGAAATAGAATCTGAATGGATTTGGCATAGAAAATGACTCTGATTATTATTATTATTATTTTAAAGGCTAGACAGAAATGAAAAAATTCAGCCATTATAATTACTGGAATTCAGGTGATCACCAATGAAAATGTGTTCACAGTTCTCCGAGCCTGAGGTTTAACTCAAAATGAAACATTTTAGCATGCAGAAATAACAGGTGTTTTCATTATTGATTTGACAAAGGGTGACTAATTTGGAAATAACCTTGGTATTTTGCAGGCACAGAAATTAATGTTGTAGAGATTTTCTTGAACAAATTATGATCTATGAAATAATCTGTCTTTGAATTTTCGAACAACAGAAAATTGTCAACGAGGAGACACATTTGAAAGACTAATCTCATTAACAGAGCAAATTTTAGAACCTGATGCTGAGGATGGACCAGGCACTACCATTCGGCCAACAGAAAATGCAGGCTGGGTTGGATGAGGAAGTGTTACTGTATCACTCGCCAACATTACAATCACAGACGACATGTTAGGTCTGTCGGTTGGGTCTTCCTGAACGCACAACAATCCAATATGTATACATTTCAGAAGTTCAGCGCCCACGCATGACGGCTTGAGTACTGGATCCATAAGCTCTAGAGCTTCTCCTTTACACCATAACTTCCATGTCTGAAATGTTGTGAACAAAGATTAGCATCCGATCATTAATCATCGAGAAATCATTCTTTCAAATAAGTGATAAAGATAGTCGCTGCGTGCATGCTCTCAAGTATCAATTAATTTAGTTGGTTAAATCTTTTGAGTCAAAATAAGATATATGAGGTTCGAAATCCACGAGTAGGCCAGAGAGCTGACTTTGATACCAATCATGCTATAATTAAATGAAACAAAATGATCACATACATAAGTAAGTAGGCTTTGACCGTGCTCGGAAAGATAAAATCCACTATTCTTCTTTCCACTTATGATCTCTAGAAGAAGAACTCCAAAACTAAAAACATCTGATTTTACTGAGAATACTCCTTCCATTGCATATTCGGGTGCCATATATCCGCTGTGGAAAATAAACGTCAAATGAATAAATTAAGTCAATCAACACACATTATTTTAGATAAATTCTCAGTGCTTGTATATGGTAAAATAGGTATGTACTTACTATGTTCCAACAACTCTATTAGTATTAGCTTCATTTTGATTGCTACCAAAGATTCTTGCCATTCCAAAGTCTGATATTTTTGGGTTCATCCCATGATCCAACAAGACATTACTTGCTTTAAGATCTCGATGAATAATTTTGAGCCGAGAATCCTCGTGCAAATACAAAAGGCCTCGCGCAATTCCATTAATGATGCTAATGCATCTTTTCCAATCCAATTGTGCACGCCTAGTTGAATCTGCAAACCCAAAAAATAAAAAATCAAAATATCCACTTGAGTAATTACTTGTCATGGTTTGTTTCTAAGGAACAAAGAAATAGAAAAAGTTGATTCGTGGAATTTTGATTCCATGTTGACGATCTCATCATGTGCTGAACAAAATTCAAAGCCCGGGATCAATGCTTATCTATGAGATATGATTGATTAATTAATTATTTATATTACATACTATAACAAATCCAAACTTAACATAAATTCTTTAATACTTACACATTTTAGATCGGCATTGGATCCAAATTCATTATTGGTTATATGTCCCACAAAGAGTGCAACCCATAAGAACATGCACGGAATTGAGAGGCTTCATACGACCTCAAATCGACCCCAAGATCCTATCACATGCTAGGAATCTAGAAAGGAAATATGGTGCACCACGACTATTAGTTTAGCTTTTAGCCTAGTGTCAAAGCACCTGATCCTAACTTCATGTATTTTAGTTGCAGAACTTAGCTACCAGCAGCAAGGGATATTAAATGTATCCAAGACTGAACTAGGGTTAGAAAGTTTTTAGAGGCAAACCAAAGAGGAAGAGATCCAGGCTTTTGTTGGGCATGTATTCATACATGAGCAGCAGTTCATTTCCATCTAAACAGCATCCCAATAGCCTCACAAGATTTTTGTGTTGTAATTTGGCAATTAAAGTAACTTCATTCTTGAACTCTCGTAGCCCTTGGCCGGATGATCTTGAGAGCCTCTTGACTGCAATTTCCTTCCCATCCGCTAACATACCCTGGACACAATTTTCTATTGTTACCATGTATAAAACAAAAATTCTAAAAACCCCTGTCCGAGTTACATTTAATCAATCCTTTCTATATCGAAATTCACCTTTGATCAATATACTATTTTTCCTTTTTTTTTTTCCCCTTTTGAAAGGGATCAACATACATATTCATGATTGTTTGTGAAATACTTGACAACAATCTAATAAGAGGGCTGCATACATGGAGAATGGAGAAGATTTTTTCACAAATCAAAGCATCTGCTCTGAGGAGCAATTGTTATGAACTCAAAAGGTAGAACTCTGTCTGAAAAATGAGTTGTTAAGCCAATAGAAGGATAATTACAGGGAAATTAACCTCGGGGCCTTGAGCTAGATGACATGCTCTCACCCTTATGGCATTAGTGGTTTAATTGCTTAAATCAACTAAAGCAGAGTACCTTGTACACAGGGCCGAAGCCACCTTCTCCAAGCTTGTTTTCATGAGAGAAATGTTTTGTAGCCTCGAGTACTAGACCTAATGGGAAGATTGGGAGATCTTTATGAGATTCCGCTTGCGCCTCTCCACCTAACGTATCATTTGAGTAGTCATCCCCAGCCCTACCTTCTCTCGCATAAAGTTCTTGTTGTTTTATTGCTTTCTTCTCTGCAAGACATATTGACTTCACTTATCTTTTTGGGGAGAAAAATAGATAAAAATGTTTCATTTTCTTGCCGTAAGTATAATTTTTTGAAAATATCATATTACTTTTGGAACGAAGTCGAAATCTGAAACTTAGGAATTATTCACTTTGGGGAACTTGATCAAAATTCCTTGTTCTTTTAATAAATTAATTAGTAATTTTTCTTTTGTTTTAAAATTAATCAAAAGCCATCTGTCGTTAAAAAAACAATGTCGAGTATCAAATATCCATATTTTTCTAAATCTAATACTGTTTTATCACTGATATTATAATATCCGACTTTGTTCAATAAAAATTTCTGAGGCTAAAACAGTGAAAAACGCAAAAATGTAATTAAAAAATTAACTCTTTTTTCCCCCCCAAAGGTTTTGAAACAGAGGTGGTGAAATGAATTGGATCGATAGACAATAGGAGAATTTAGATCACTTTCTTTAACATTATTATTTTGCCGAGATTAGAGGAATTGATACATCAATTTATTTATTTTTTCTTCTAGTATTTGTGAAAGAACGAAACAACTTTTGAAGTCGCCAAAGAAATTATTATTACCTTTATTTCTTCTCCTCCTGCACCAAACAAAAGAACCCAACAATATGAATACAGAAATGGTTGGTATAGTTGTGCCAATTGCAATCCATGTCTCTTTCCTTCCTTTGCCTACGAGATACCAAAACCATACACACACACACACACACACACACACGCACGCACACATATTATTCTTTTGAAATAATTAAAATAAATAATGCTATAGACACAAACCCGTGTGAAAAATGTCTTCTACAAATTAGAAAATAATAATAAAAAAAAATCATGTGGAACATATGATATTTTCTTTGTACAAATTGCTGTTTTATGAAGGAGATATCGAGTTCTTAGGTATTTGGCAGTGAAAACAATAGGTTTAATGAAAGATTGTATTACATTCTCACCAAAAATTTCAAATAATTTTAACTAAATGATTTTTTCTTTTTCTTTTTTTGTGGGGGGGGGGGGGAGGATGGTAACTAAATGAACTTAATTTAAAGGATTAGTTTACCTTTAGAGCTTGCCACAGAGCCAGAAGCCGGTGCCGGTGACGCGTTGAGCTTATCATTATAAAAAGGGTACTCCTCATATCGGATGTTACAACTTGGGAACAGCACTCTTCCTCCTCGCTTAATGCTACAGCATCCATCCAAGCCTGAAATAGCTAAACGAAGACATCTACTACAGTCATCTGTTGACAGGTCCGGCGTGCACTGAACGAGCCCGTATAGCACTTGAAAGGCTGTATAATTCTTCTTTGCTGTCCCAAACATTTTGGGGGTACTTAGACCCTGATTTACAGCTTCATTCATCAAATTCCACACTTGCTGGTCAAATAACCGACCTGTAGAATTTTGTGTATTCAGCAAGGACACAGCGGGCACGTCGTTCATGGTAGAAAAGAAAGCAATGTTCGAATAACGCAAAAGGCACTCATCGTACCATATTATAGTGTTCTTTTGCACGGGACAGCGTCGAGTTATATCTGAGGTAGCAAAATTGACACAATCTCGGCAGGTTTCTGTAGTGACATCGCCACGGCAAAGAAAGAGACCATAGACCTTGTCAGGCTCTTGGCCTTCGGTAGCGCGGTAAAATCCATCGGAGAATTTGTCGTGGCTGCCGTGGGTAGCGTTAGAGCGAAGAGCAGAGAGGAGGAGATTAAGGTTGAATAGGTAAGTGCTGTTTCTGGTGAAATTTCCTCTGTTGTTGCAAAAATTATATATGTAGGTAAGGTCACCATATGCTCTTGTGAGGCTGATTGGAAAGCTCAGCACAGAGAGAAATAGGAGGATTGCAATCATCTTATGAAGATTAATTGATTAATTAGATCATATCATCAGTTCTTTTCCTTTCTCCTTTTCACTCACGGTTGGTTTTTTTTTTTTTTTTTTTTTTGTTTCTTTTCTCTGATGCTCCTAGCCATAATCATCAGATAGGTAATAAATGTTCGACACGAAGATGGTGCAAAGAAGACTCCGATATTCAAAAGTCAATAAGCTAAGTCAAGCAACCGCTTAATTTTCCGTGCATTAGCAGAAACATCTATTGTCCAGAAATATCAACTGCTTAAGTTCAATTTCTTGGAAAGTTGGAAGAGCAGCGCGACTATTATCGACTGAGATATAAGTGGAGAAAAACTTAAATGGGTCGAGAGTCCCACCTCGTTGCTGTAGTGATATGGATGCCTTGACAAAAAAAAAAAAACCAAAAAAAAAAGGAAACCAATAGATGTCGTAGCATTAAGACGAATGGTTCCGACACAAAATTAAACAGGGCCTATTAAAAAAATGACATGTTCTTTTCGATTGGGTGCACCATTTTAATATGCTGAGATGTTTTGTCTTAAGTATTTCTGATGTTTTAGGCTACGCTTGCAGGGACGGAGACAAGTAATTTGTTGAGGAGGACAATTATGAATAGCATAAATTTTAATCTAATCATTATTTATTAACCATTGTACTAGCAATAGAGTGTGTGCATTTGAGGAATTTAGATCTAGCGATGTTAATCTTTAAATAATATTCTCATATATATATATATATAGAGAGAGAGAGAGAGAGAGAGATAAAGGGAGATTCTTAGGTACAAGTGTTTTTATTTTTTATTTTTTCTGCATACATACATTTAAGGCATATAATTTAATAAAATCAATGTTCAATATACTATTAAATCTTGTGGTTAAATAGGATTAATGTAGATTAATGTTCAATTAACTATGAAGTTATATGGTTTAATAATGTGTCTACCTAAATTATTATATCAAACAGAATCTACTGATTTTTTTTCTTTTTTTTTTTTTTGGTTCTAAAAATGTGAAGAGTTTTAACTCCCATATGATTCATGCGGGGCTTACGGATGGATGAATATCATATTTTAAGAAGCAAAAATAAAAATAAGGTGGTATTCGGTAAATGTGTGCGTCTTGAAACTTTTGTTGTTCTTTTATTTTTAGAATTATGTTAAATATATAATTTATTTCTATCATAAATTAAATCCTAAGTCATCGCATTAACTTCCAACTCATACACCCAAGTTTTTATTAAATACTTCATAACAAAATATTCGGCAACCTAACACAACCGAATTAATAACTGATTCAATGATATAAGAAAAGGAAAAAATGTTACTAGTCTAGATTTTATGTCCTGTTTGCCCTCCAACGGCTCGGTCATTACTTTGTATCCATAATTCAATAAAACTATAGCAATTTCAGTACCATTATTAATTTCTTTTATGCATATATATGAGTCGGTCGTTTTTTTTTTTTTTTTAAATGAGGAAGTTTTGATTCAAGAAACTGAAGAAACGAGTGGAAAAAAATAAAGAAAATTTTTTTTTGATTTGCCTGTTTCTTGTTATCATTTTACCATTCGAGATAGTGAAAAATTAAAATATAAACATGATGGATAGGCCAATTAAAGGCTGGCTTTGAGGTCAAAATCACTTGCTTTAAGGCCTTGGCCAAATTAGGACCGGCAACAGAATAATCTTCTATCTTTTATATATATATATATATTTATTTATTTGTGAGGGGGCGGGGGGTCGGGATAGTTGGGCTGGGGAAGAAAAATTCTATGCGACTATTAAAGTAAGGCCAATTGCACGGAAGATCACATTGTCAAACTTTAGTCCAAACCAGTACTCAAGTTTAAGGTGGCTAGACATTGGAAGATTTGTACTTGGATGTGGAATTGGTCTTGTTTTCAAATGCGATACAGTTCCTCTCATCCATATGTACACACATACGTCTTATTTAATTTCCAATAACACAAACCTTTTGATAAAGAAGTGATTTTTTTTTTTTAACATATTGTCTCAATGTGTTGCAAAAATCACTCCCAAAGCATTTAATCAAGTGATAATACTCTGTTTGATATTAAAGTATTGTAATTTTTGAATAAATTATTATAAAGAAAATCTATAATTATAAAATAAAATTTGTGTGATAATTATTATTTTAAATAATAATTTTATCAAAAATAAAAAATATTAAAAAAATTTTATCCTATAAATAATAAATTAAATTAACTTAATTTTACAAGTTCACTATAGTTAATATTTGCCATTGTATATTTTAAACTGCTACCGCTAGACTTTTACAGGGAACATAGCCCTGTCAATTTTCATGGTTAATGATGGGAATGGATTTTGCTGCATTTAATTCTCTCGTCAACTGGCGTAGCTTGGCAATAATCAAAGGTGGTTGGCGGTTCAAAGCGAGGTGCGCGAGAGCCCATAGCCATTATGTGTGGCCCACCATCCGAACAGGTTGTGCTGTGTTCTGCTGTGCCAAATTTTTTGGTTGGACCAGCACAGCCCACGGCAGGAGCCCACACATGCCATTGCTTGAGCCATGCCCAAAAAAGGTCCGAGAATTTTCTTTTTACTTTTTTTTTTTAAGAGAGCGTGCCTGACACGCTTCTTTAAATCCACATATCTTGTGTGCCTTTCCAAGCCGAGATGCCCTTTCTTCGAGCCTAACAGCCCATATGCTAATGATAATAATAATCTATTTTTATTGACGGAATAATTAACATTTTATTCCGTCAAAACTAACGCGGCTAAAATTTTAAGTAAGACCCAACTCACGCATGCACCGTATTATATTGTGTATCCTATCAAAATATGCTTATACCATGCATTACCTTACAGGCACGAGCCGTGCCTATACCGTGTCACCTGCCACGTGACCCACTGGTCATCCCTAGGGGTAATTGGCAGTAATCCAAAATATTGATCTCAACTGTTTTACTGGCTTTTATGCTGGAGTCAGAGAGTACTGCACTGGTATAATAATACAACGCTGATTGAGTAGAAAATTTAAAAAGTGACTGGCAGTCAACTGAACTTCTGACTTGGTAAGAATAATGGAATCACGTGACTTCTCGTGTGAGGACTTATTTGATGAAATCAGAGAGTTTGATATTAGAAAACGCTGCAGTTTAGCTCTGTTTTTGCGCATAACCGTTTAGTATATATGCGCCCAGTCTCCAACTCAGAAGTCAGAGGACGCCGATATCAGTCAAGAAGCTCACACATTCAAAGTAAAAATTTTATTCATTTATTTTTTTGTCTTCCTAATAGGTGGGCTTGACCTTCAAAATCAAAGCAATTTTATTTTCTTGGTTTTTATTTTTCTCTCTAATTTTCAAGGTTATACAGACTTCCTTAAGCAGATGTCAGGAAATATATTTCTCAACTTGTTCCAGTGGAAGTATGTTCATTCGCTCAATGAAAGACTTACGGATTATTTCTTCATTATCTTGTCGGCAATTAAAGTTTTTGCATGCCTTTTTTCAATCTTTTAACGATGCTTGCCAATTCTAATCCAGGTGGGGGCACTTAGATCGCAGATTTTCGCAAAACGACCTCGCGTAGCCAGTTCAGTAACCGGTATCAATTGGAATAGGCTTACCAAAAGTTTTCCCTATTTTGAGAAGGACTTCACTGGCGAAATACTCAATAGGGAGCTCAGGTAAACGGATCCAAAGCGCAGTTTTAGTGACCGTTGCCAAGGAAGGCCCTAAAGTCAGGATTGGTCCAAGTGCTCTCCTATCCTGTCTTTGGGGCAGTCCCCCCAGGAAGCTTTGAATCCTAAATCCCTCTAAATAGATTTGGAGATTTGGAGACGTCTCTGAATTTCTATCTAACCACTTCAATAATTCGTATAACTAATGAAAATCAAAGAAACAGACAAGCGACTTAGACGTATGAAACTCTTATCCTCTATTATTCTTCGACCTCAAATGAGTAAGCATTCGCGGTTAATCGAGCTACACTAGTTGGCGTAGCTCAGAATAAATTATTTCAGCATGTAGTATTGACATGTGTTTCCATTACTGATTTGACAAAGGGTTATGATTAAATGGAATGTGGGAAAAAACATTGGTCCAGTTCTGCCCTGCGCTTTGCGGGCGCAGAAGTTAATGTTGTAGGGAGTTCATAAAACAAATTATGGTCCATGAAATAATCCGTGTTTGGATTTTCGAACAAACAGAAAATTGTCAGCGAGGATACACATTCGAAAGAGTAATCTCATTAACAGAGCAAATTTTAGAATCTGATGATGGGGATTGACCAGACTTAGCAGCAATTCGGTCAACCGAAAATGCAGGCTGGGTTGGCTGAGGAAGCGTTGCTGTATCACTCGCCAACATTACAACCACAGATGACATGTTAGGCCTGTGGGCTGGGTCTTCCTGAACGCACAACAGTCCAATATGTATAAATTTTAGAAGTTCAGCGCCCACACATGTCTGCTTGAGTACTGGATCCATCAGCTCTAGAGCTTCTCCTTTACCCCATAATTTCCATGTCTGGAATGTTGTGAAGAAGGATTAATATGCTATCATTGATCATCGAAAAATTATTGTTTATAAAACAGAGATAAAATAGTTGCATGTACACCACCCATTTCTAACAGCTGAAATCTCTGCGAGTTATCTGAAACAATGTATATTGTCAGACTTAATTACCAATCATGTTAAGAGTAAAGTAAAAAAAGGCCACATACGTAAGTAAGGAGGCTTTGGCCGTGTTCGGAGAGATAAAACCCACTATTCTTTTTTCCACTTATGATCTCTAGAAGAATAACTCCGAAACTGAAAACATCCGATTTCACTGAAAATATTCCTTCCATCGCATATTCGGGCGCCATATATCCACTGTTGAAAATAGATGTCAAATGAATAAATTAAGTCGGTCAACACACATTATTTTAGATAAATTCTCAGTACTTGTATATGGTAAAATAGGTTTGTACTTACTATGTTCCGACAACTCTATTAGTATTAGCTTCATTTTGATTGCCTCTAAAGATTCTTGCCATTCCAAAGTCTGATATCTTTGGGTTCATCTCATGATCCAGCAAGACATTACTAGTTTTAAGATCTCGATGAATAACTCTGAGTCGAGAATCCTCGTGCAAATACAAAAGCCCTCGAGCAATTCCATTAATGATGCTTATGCGTCTTTTCCAGTCCAATTGTGCACCCTTGGTTGAATCTGAAAACCAAGAAAAAATACAGTATGCACTTGAGTACTTACTTTGTCATGCTTTATTTCTAAGGGAGAAAGAAATAGGAAAAGTTGTTGATTCATGGAATTCTGATTTTATATTAATTAATCGATTTGATATGTTTTGAGCAAAATTCAAAAACCGTTCTCAATAAGTATCTATGAGATAACGGCTAAATATGTAATTATTTATATCATATACTCTTATAAACGCAAACATTGCATAAAATCTTTAAAAATTCAACACAAATTAGATCAGCTTCGGATCCAAAATCATTACCCGTGCTTCTCAGCTATTTCCCACAAACAATACAAACCATAATAAATGCACGTAATTGATAGGCGTAATACGACATAAAATCAACCCAAAATCCTGCTCACAATTTAGGAATCTAGAAGGGAAATACGGTGCACCAAGATCATTAATTTAATCTTTTAGCCCAGTGGCAAAGCACCTGAACCTAACATCACGAATCTGTTTTATTTGCCGAAGTTAGCCACCACCAGCAAGTGAAAATAAATGTATCCAATACTGAACTAGATTTAGAAAGTTTTGAGAGGCAAACCAAAAAGGAAGAGATCAAGGCTTTTGTTGAGCATATATTCATAGATGAGCAGCAGTTCATTTCCATCTAAACAGCATCCCAATAGTCTCACAAGATTTTTGTGTTGTAATTTGGCGATTAAAGTGACTTCACTCTTGAACTCTTGTAGCCCTTGGCCGGATGATCTTGAGAGCCTCTTTACTGCAATTTCCTTCCCATCAGCTAATATACCCTGGACACAAATTTCTCTTCGTATCATGTATAAAACAAAACAAAAATCTAAGTAACCGGTTTGAGTTACATTTGATCAATACTTTCATGTCAAAATTCGTTTGGTCAATGTACTTTGTTTAATTGTTTTTCCTGAAAGCGAACAATATACATATTCATGATTGTTTGTGAAATACAGATACACCAACCCATGATAAGAATCTAATAAAAATGTCAAATGCATGGGGAATGGGGAAGATTTGTCTACAACTCAAAGCACCTGGTCTGATAACCAGTTGTCATGAACTCACAAGATAGAACTCAATCTTACAAAACCTTGTTAGCGTCCGATCCCTTTGGGTTAAAAACCACCAACAGAGCCAAAATTAAGCAAATAGAAGGATGATAACACGGAATTAACCAGAGGGCCCCAAGTCAAATGACACACTCTCACACTTATGCCATTAGTGGTTTAATTGCTTAAATAAATTAAAGCAAAGTACCTTGTACACAGGGCCGAAACCGCCTTCTCCAAGCTTATTTTCCTGAGAGAAATATTTTGTAGCCTCGAGTGCTAGACCTAACGGGAAGAGTGGGAACTCTTTGTGAGATTCCCCTTGCGCCTCTTCACCTAATGTATCATTTGAGTATTCATTCCCAATTCTACCTTCTCTCGTATAAAGTTCTTGTTGTTTTATTGCTTTCTTCTCTGCAAGGCATATTATCTTTATTTTCCTTTTTTAAAAAAAATAGATAAAAATGTTTCATTTTCTTGCCGTTAGTATAATTTTCCGATAATTTCATATTAGTTTTGGAACGACGTTGAAACCTGAATCTTAGGAATTATTCATTTTGGGGAAATTGATCAAATTTCCTGGCTATTCTAAATTAATAAATTAATTAATTAATCATTTTTCTTTTGCTTTAAAGTTAATCAAAACCCCTCTTTCGCTGAAAAAAAATATCAGCCATCAATTTCTTTCTTTATTACTGTTTTATCCCTGTAAAATCCAACTTTGTTCAACAAAATTTCTAAGGGTAATATAGTGAAAGGTAAGAAAAGAAAAGTTAGGAATTGGGGGGTGCAAAACGTCAAAATTTTTTTCTTCTTTCAAGTTTTTGTATATAACGTTTTTGTGAAAAGAAAAATTAACCTTTGGAAAAATTCACTATTACCTTTATTTCTTCTCCTCCTGCACCAAATTAAAGAACCCAACAGTACGAATAGAGCAATTGTTGGTATAACTGTGCCAATTGCAATCCATGTTGATTTCTTTCCATTGCCTTCTACACACCAAAACCACATATATGTTATCTTATTTTATTTTATTCTTTTGAAGTATCTAGAATATGTGATGCAATGACCGCAAACGCCGACGTGAAAACTATCTATACAAATCTAAAGACTGGCCATCTATCGAATTTGATTTCTCTGAAACAAAGAAGAGAATTAACTTAGTTTAATCAGGGATTGTATTACTGTCTCACCAAGGAGTTCGAATAATTTTAACTAAATGAACTTAATTTAAAGGATGGCTATCAAATTTGATGTTAATTTCTAACGTTAAGAATGAAATTCGAAATTAGTTTACCTTTAGAGCTTGTTACAGAACCGGCAGTGGGGGGATAAAAAAACACAGGCGGTCGTGTCCCGATCGACGTATCATTATAAAACTGGTACATCTCATATCGGAAGTTACAACTGGGATACATCACTCTTCCTCCTATCTTAATGCTACGTTGTCCATCCAATGGTGAAATAGCTAAACGAAGACATTTGCGGCAGTCATCTCTTGACAAGTCCGGCGTGCACTGAAGGAGGCTGTACAGCGTTTGAGAGGCTGTATAATTTTTCTTTACCGTCGCAAACATTTTGGCAGTACTTACAACCTGATTTACAGCTTCGTTCATGAAATTCCAGACTAGCTTGTCAAATGACCGATCTGGAGAATTTTCCACATTCCATAACGAGAGTCTGAACGAGGTGTCCATGGTTGAAAAGAAAGAAACGTTCGAATAACGTAGAAGGCACTCTTCGTACGCTACTATATTCTCCTTTCCGAAAGGGCAGAGTTGGGCTGTATCTGAGGTAGCAAAATTGACACAGTTTCGGCAGGTTTCTGTACCGAGGTCTCCTCGGCAGAGAAAGAGCCCATAGGCCTTGTCAGGCTCATTTCCCGCAGTAGTGTTGTAGAATCCATTGGAGAATTTGACGCTGCTGCCGCCGGTGGCGTTAGAGCGAAGAGCAGAGAGCAGGAGATTCAGGTTGGATTGGTAAGCGCTGTTTGGACTGAAATTTGTGCTGGGGCAATTATGATAAATGTAAGTAGGCTTGCCATCTGCCCTTGTGAGGCTGATTTGAACGCTTAGCGCGGTAACAAAGATGAGGATCACATTCATATTCGTCTTGCGGATAGATTAATTAATTTATTTTATTATATCACGAGTTCTTTTCCTTCTTCTTTTCACTCTGGTTCTTTTGTTTTGTTTCCCTAATGTTCCTGGCCATAATTATCGATAGCTAAGAAATGTTGACACGAGGATGAAGGTGCAAAGGAGACTCCGATATTCAGAAGTCAACAAACTGGGGCAAAGGAGACAGCGATATTCAAAAGTCAATAAACTAAGTCCTCATGTTTCTGTACGCTGGTGGAAAAAGAAATGCAGAAAATCTCAATCCTATTTGCGGAAAATTGGAGGAACACTGGTAACTCATTTATTTCGATAATAATTCAAAAAAAAGAAAGAAAGAAAGAAAAAAGGAAAGGAAATAATAGAAGTCGAGAGTTCGGTGAGAGTTTTAAGAGATTTTTTAATTAACTTATGAGTGATTAGCGGGTGAGAGATTGAGTGAGTGTATTCGAGTTTTAGATAACGAGTTAAAATACCTGAATACTTATAATCTATATTTCACTATTAAAAGTTCATCATTCCATCTTCACTCACAGACATAAATTAAAAGTTGAACTACTTAAATTTTACTTTCTGACTTTTCACACCGAGCATTCTGAGCTCAAATTATATCAGCGGAGCTTCATTAATAGCTTTACCAACCACAACATGCTGCAACATCACTTGACACATCAGTTAACATTGATGGCTTTCTTCTTCCTTTCGGTGAATTTATTCTTCATTTTTCATTCTTGTGTATTCACATTTATTTTAAGGAAATTTGGTTCATATCCTCCTCTTTATGTATTTGTTATTTTATTAATATATTACAGGTAGAGTCTTATCTACTAGCACTTCACTTCTTGGTGGTTTAAAAAAAAATGGATACAAGTTTTAAAAAGAGAGAGAGATTAAAATAGATTTTATAAGTTTTATACATTGGGTGCTTAGAAAAAAAAATTAAAATTTTAATAAGCGTAAACTTAGGAATTGGTGGGGTATGTTAATAGATAAAAATTAATTTAAAATTTTTATAGAGCTAGCTTACAAACGAGAGCAGTTGAAATGTAATTTAAGGTCATCGATCACAACTAATATATTGTCTTCTGTCTTTTCAATCCGCTGATGTTATTAATCAGAATTTTTGCACGTGTTGACTCGAGAAGTCAATAAATCTAAGTCAAGCAGCCGATTAAAATTCCAATTTCTCATGGAAAAAACATGTGGATAATATCTCAGTCCATTAAGTTACAAATATTTATCGGTTGGGACATAGTTAGGCATAGATACCCAGCATTACAAAATTCTAACCAAGGCCAGCCAGGAATTTTGTTGAGAAGGGACAACCATGAGTAGCATAAATTTCAGTAGAAACAATATAGCGATTATTTTATTAGTCATTACAGTAACAAGTGAGAGTGTTAGAGAGACTAACTTGAAGAAATTTAGATCTAGTATTGATTTTTTAGTGATATTTTCTAACACGTATACTTATAAGCTAAGATTTTGTTATCTTATATTTATATTCAAATAACCACCAATCGCAATTTTGTTAAAAAGTTAGTACAAAAACGAAATCAGTACCGAATTTAAATCCTATTATGAGCGGCTACAACATTTGAATCTTGGAAGGGACAGATATAGAACCAAGACGGAGGGGATATGTTGATTAATTAGATGAAAGAAAAGGGCATTTTTGTAATACAATAAGTGGCAGTCCTTTGTTATCTTATTTTGAATAGTGTCAATTCCGACCACTAACAACACGGGATAACTTGCGTCTTGCATGGGTGCCGCGTGCCCCATCGTGTCGGATGTGAAAGCCGGACGCGCTTAGACAGGACCGCATTGGCACATTGTGGATCCCTTCACATTCATTGCCTGTACGTTTCATTAAATACAAGCCGTAGCATTAGCAGACTTCGACTTAACTATTCATTTTTGTAATTTTGCAGTGGGTTATACTCATCAGGGGCTGAGTCTGGCATCACGGAAAGCTCGGGTCTTTCCACGTATAGCTGCTTTTACTATCATCTATTAGTTTACGACAAATTAACTTTGTCTATAAAATTCTTTGATGATCAACTAATGCATATCAAAATAAAATTAATACATAATATATCCCACTTGTAAGTTGTAAACATCACACAGCCAATGTTTGCAGGTTTCAATATACATAATTGACAGTAGACCGTGCTATTTCCAATTTGACATTGTACCGGGTCAAGCCTAAAATTTGCATTTGCGGATTCACTCACTTGTATATAATAAAATTTTATAAATAAAGTAATTTGGCTGAGCTTCTCCACATTAATTTCTACACTACCCAATGAGAAAAAACTGCGAAGACGTCTTTTACTTATTATCTTTCTTTTACCGTAGCTAATTTATTTTAGCTAAGCCTTTTATTATTATTATTATTATTATCTTTTGTCAATTCAATAACGAAAAGCCAACTGTACATTTAATCTTATCTTCTTACCCCTTTGTAATCAAGCCATAATTGTAAATGTTAATTCATTGTGTATATATTGAATAGGATTCTGTATGCTTACTCAATTTTGATTCAATAGTGACAACAGGAGGAAAGCTAGGTGCAATATTAAGTGGAAAAACAGTAGACATATTTGGTATGACATAGGTGAGTTTCTCTTAATCCTAGTCTAAAATTTAATATATATTTTTTTAGTCATAATCAATTAACTTGTAAAATCTCGAAACAGACAATGCGACTCTCTGGATTAATTTGCACCCTAGGCCCAAGTTGGCTAGCTGTAGCATTTGCCAAGGTTCCTTCTCCTTTTCTTTCTTTCCCTCCAGTAGTCAAATAATGGAATTGCTTTCCGCAGTCAACAAAGTGACTGCTTCATCATATCATATGCCTGTATTCTCAAAACAATACAGCTTTTTACATTTGTTAAAAAAAAAAAAAAATTTGTTCGTCGAATATGCTGCTCAATCAATCTGACACAACCGGCACATGTCACATTGCAAGCAATCGCAATGTTTTTTTGGGGTCAAAATGGGCAATTGGGTCTTTGGGCTTCTAAATGTCTTGTCCAAATCCAACCTCTTGGGCCACTAACCAATATTTCTTAGTGATGTGGGCGTTCATCCCTTCAGCTTCGGTTGACTATACATTCTACTAAATAGCAGCCGTAGGACCTGCTGACGAATGTATGTGAGAATTAAATAAGTATCATTACAACAACCCTAAGTAATATTTACCGGTTGTTTGTTTCCTAAGACCTGATTTTGTTTTATTGTGATTAATAAATTATTATGCATCATCACAAAAAAAGATAAAAAAAGGTGTTCAAATATATTATTATTATAAGACAATTTAAAATTATATGGTTGTCTAAGGCTAAGGAGCTAATTGAGTGATCAAGTAGCAAATGGAGAGACAGTATGTCGAATAAGGACTACTATCAAAGCCTGAGATCAATGGTACCACCAATGACTGTAGCTACACGACATCACCACCATTGATGAGCAATTCTTCCGCCAGTAATGCAATTGTTTTCAACACCTTAGTGGCTCTATTTGGCTTTTTTGGCCATGGAATTGCCATAAGTTCAAAAATGATTTTGCTTAACATCAATGGGATCATCTTTGTTCTTACACATACTTACATATGTATATAGACATACACAGCGCACGCACATTCATGTTGTGTGAGAAATGCGAAATCAAACGTACTAAATAATCACGAAAAATAAAGACATATAATTTTACGTCGGCAATCTACCTACATCCACGAGAGTAAAAGAAAATAGTTGTATTACTAACAATTATTTGAGTATAATATTTGAGTAAAAAGTCCTCACTTCACAAAATCTAAATACATCTTGTACTCTCACACATACTTGAAAGGAAAATCTCTCAATTATATACTCTTTAATTGCTCACTCTCCATAATTCTTCACTTGAATTGTTTCTCTCAAATTAAGAATAATTTACAAATAAAAAAACTCCCTCTATTTATAGAAAGCATTTTGCACTATTACAAATTCAGTGTCTAGCTAATTTTACCAAATTATCAAAGCTATTTTGATATTGTCAAATTGTCACATGCTATTTGGCTTCAATTTCCACAATTCCAATAACATGCTTTATCAACACTTCCAAATTGTCCATTTTTTGTTCCCATTCATGTCAATAATTTGCATGTGAGCCACTTTTTTATCTTGACTTTTCAACAATTCACTACCTCGGTGAAGATTTGTCCAAATCTAAGCCAAGCACTAATGGGCTATCATCCCCAAAGTGGCTGTATTTTTGTGACTACTTATGTACTCAAAATCTGAGATTAAGCCAACTGTAGTTTAAAAGTTTCTCAACTCAACGCATTCGAAAGATTTGAATTAATTTCAAGCAATGTTGAAATTTAACTCTAGAAATTACCTTTGTATATATATATGATAGATTATATTTAGTATTGATCTTTCTGAATAACATAACACTACTCTTGATAACCTCTCTCACATAATGACATTTCATATCTATGTGCTTTGTTCAAGCATGATATGTTTGGTTCTTTGCCAAGAATATCGCATTTTGGTTATCATATAAGACCTCAATATTCTCATAAATTACTCCCAAATCTTCTAAAAAGCCTTTTAATTGAATAACTTCCTTTACAACCTCAGTTGCTACCATGTACTCTGCTTCCATAATAGAAAGAGTAATTAGAGAGCGTGTGTAAGAGTACTGAGTGTATTTGAGTTTTGGGAAGTGAGGTTTCTTTACTCAAATATTGTACTCAAATAATTGTTAGTAATATAATTGTTTTCTCCTGCTCCCATAGATGGAAGTAGAATTACCGAATTATGTAAAATTCTGTGTCTTTATTTTTTTATGATTATTTGGTGTGCTTGATTCTGCATTCCACTCACAATAATACAAGCATATGTATATATGCACATACTTACACATACATACATGCATCAGCTAGTCAGCTGAAGTGTATTAGAAAATTAAAATGCATATATGGGTGTTGTAAAAACCTTATTTAAGACTATAATTTCTTGATAGAGGTCTAAATGTACTTGAAAAAAATAAGTGCAACAAATTATCAAATTATGCTCTATCTATTTTGATGGCTATTTTATTTTGAGCAAAAAAGCAATAGAGATTTAAGAGTGGGCTGTTTTTGTTATTTTTTTTCTTATTCATTAATTTCGACAAGATAAGATGTGTATATTATATATAATAAGGACTATCGTTGTTGATGGCAAAAGAAAAGTGATCAATTATACCCCATTAGAATATTTTCATTTCCAAAGTTGGAAAGAGCCTAGCTATAGCTAACCAGCAATGAGACAAAAATTATGATATAATGGAGTTGTCTTCCTTTGCTTTTATTGTGTATACACATTTTATTCATTGTACCTACACTCTTTTGACATGTAAAATAATAATTGTTCCTAGGTTAGTGAATCTACCTCACAATGTCATAATAGGAAATGGTAACAAGCTTTTGTTATTAATTAAAATGATTTCATCATTACATTTTTCAAATTGTTTAATGTACATCAAAGATAAGAGGCAGGCATTTATAAATTTATAAAACAATCAAACCATTTGAAAAATTTAAAAAGTGGAATAAAGTGCAATAGATTTTAATAAGTGATATTTCATATGATCTATACAAAGAGTTGATCATGTGCACACCATCGCTCTCCATAAGTATGTTGCAAGCTCTTAAATAAAGAGTTGTGGTCCTATAGAGTGATTGGGCACACCTAATCATTGTGCTTCTTAAAATCAAACATAGGATAAGCTAACCTTTACCTAATTAATGATTCTTTGTAATTTTACAAGTGAGTTATTCATCACTTACCGAGTCTAGCATTGTAGAAGACTTAGGTCTCTCTATAGTAGTTGTCAGTATCGACTATTGCTCTACAACAAGATAATCCTGCTAATGAAATTCTCTTATGATAATCAATGTAATCAATGAATGTATATCAAAATGACATTAATATGTTGAAAAGTAAAAAAAGTAGTTTAGATTACTGACATGTGAGTGGGAACACAAAATGCAAGCAATTTGGAAGTTATATGCATAATTTAACTGTTTGGAGGAGTTCGTACCGAATGCATGCATTTGTCAACTGTAAAGAATTTAGTTGTCGGTTAATTAAAAAGTTGACAAAGGATTTGGTGCAACATCGCAACCATTTTAGCTATAAATAGAGATGCATTCTTCGTTTGTCAATCATCCTAAAATTTAGGAGAAACAATTCAAGTAAACAATTATGGTGAGTGAGCAATCGGAGAGTGTGAGCAATTGAAAGGTTTTTCCTTTCAATGTATGTGAGAGTACTAAATGTATTTGGATTTTAAAAAGTGAGGTTTTTTTACTCAAATATTATATTCAAATAATTATTAGTAATATAATTATTTTCTCTTGCTTTCATAGACATAAGTAGAATTGTTGAACCATGTTAAAAGTTAGTGTCCTTATTTTTCTAATTATTTAGTGCATTTGATTATATATTCTGCGTACTATAAGTGGTATCAAAGTAGATAGTTCATACTTATGATAGACGGTACTGTTCATAAATACGGTAGAGGCAATTATTCGTACTTAGGAGTTTAGTAGCTTGTGTAGTGGTGTAGATTTGTGCATGTCTAAGAAAGTTTTGGCACAAAGGTGATTAGAGTCTTAAGAGACTGGGTCTTAAGTAGAATCATTGTGATCCCTCCAATCTTTTTTGAGAACTTTCCTAATGCATTTTTCATATGTACATGCATATATAAACTGATCTCTCAGTTAAGAATAGTTTATTGAAAAATGGTAGAATGTGAAACTTTTAAGAGTGGGGAGAGATCTACCTAGACTATTTTAGAAGATACTATAGGTGGGAGACAAGATTTGTCATATCGCCTTTGAAAACCTATTATAGGAGGTCAAAAGATTGATGTTGAAAAGTTTGATAGGAAAATCAACTTCGGCATGTGAAGGTGGGAAGTTATGAATACCCTTGTTTAAATTGATCTTAATGTTGCTTTGAAAAATAAAAGATATTTTTATGACGAAGAAGTTTAGAATCGTATGAACGAGAAAGCTTATAGTGAGATCAGATCTTGCTTGACCAATGAGGTAAAATATTTGGTAAAAAATGAAGAGTGTGCGATGATTTTGTGGCATACATTGAAGGAGAAGTACTTGCTAGAAAATCATCTTTATGTAATGAGCCAAGTATATAGCTTTTGAATGAAGCCCAAGGTGTCAATGCATGAACATGTCTCAAGATTTGACAAGCTGCTTGTTGATCTAAAGAAGCTTAATAAAGAAAGTAAAGATGAATTCAAGGCTACGATTTTCATGCACTTATTTCCAGAAAAGTATAGTCATTTTATGACTACTTTATTATATGAGAAAAGTGTAATCATCTTCAAAGATATCTGCACAGCATTAAACAATTTAGAAATTCAGAATAATGATAAAAATTCTCAAAAAGCATCTTTTGAATCTTTGTTCACCAAAGAAAGTACGATGAAGAAAAATAAGTATGGTGGAAAGAATTTTTAGTCCAAATCTAGAAGTAAAAATATAGCCTGAGATGAGTGTGCCTTTTATCATGAAAAAGGGCCATTGGAATAAAGATTATCTGAAGGTTCAAAAAAGAGATAGGAAGAAACCTATTGTAGTAAATATGGCACGAAAAGATAAAGATTTTGACTATTCACTAAGTATTACACCATAGCATACGCGGCCAATGTGAGCGAGTAAATACTTGATAACAGAGCAACTTATCATTTGTGTTCCATAAAAGCATGGTTTACAAATTTTCATGATTTGAAATCTGGTGTAGTTATGATAGGGAATGATCAATTTTATCACATGATAAGGACAGTGACAATTCGGGTCAAAATGTTTGATGGAATGATAGAGAACTGAAAGAAGTTAAATATGTTCTAGCTTTAAAGAAAAATATAATTTTTGTTAGTGATTTAAAGGCTAAAGGCTATAAAATTCTATCAAAGATAGTACAATAAAGTTCACATATAGGGCTATGGTGATTCTGTAAGGAGTTTGGCTTCACAATTTATACTATTTGAAATGAGATACAACTGATAAAACTAATATTTTTGAGATGTATAGTGACACTACCAAGCTATAGCATGTAGGATTGGGACATGTTAAAAAAAAGTCTCTGTAAACTCTGATGAAGCATGAACTTTTAAATGGTACCAACACTTGTAAACTAGAACTCTGTGAGCATTATGCTGTAAGTAAGAAAACAAGGGTCAAATTTGATATCGCTAATTACGATACTTGTGAGATCCTTGAATATATTCACAGGGATGTATTAGGACCAACCAAGACTGTATCAATTGGTGGAAACCATTATTTGGTTTTATTTGTTGATGATTTCTTTGAATGTATATAGGTGTACACTATACGAGCAAATGATAAAGTTCTAGAGATTTTCGTGAAATGAAGGAAACTGGTGGAGACTTAAACTGGCAGAAAGATCAAAGTATTATATTATGTTAATTAAGATGAATATACTTCTGATCTATTCTTGCAAGTATGCCAGAGTGAGGGCATAAAAAGACATTTCAAAAGTAGACATACTTCGTAACAAAATGGTGTAACTAAGCGTATGAATCTTATTTTGCTGGAGAAGGTACGATGTATGTTATCTAATACTGGTTTAGATAAAAAGTTTTAAGCTGAGACTATGAGCTACGCAAGTCACTTGATAACTGGCTGCCTTCTGTTATAATTAAAGGTAAAACTCCTATAGAAATATGGTCTAGGAAGCATGCACATGATTATAACTTTATTCGTGTGTTTGGGTATCCAATTTATTATTATGTAAAAAATGATAAGCTCGATCATTGTTCAAGAAAAGCTATCTTTGTGAGATTTAAAGAGAGAGTTAAAGGTTACAAGTTGTGGGATCTCGAAAATAAAAAGTTTGTGTATAGCAAAGATGTCACTTTTAATGAAGGTTTTATACTGAAGGCTTCAAGTTCTCAGCATGTTGAAAACAAGGCCAATGAGACATTGCAACAAGTAAAGTTTGATGCAACTCTATATGTACTAATTTGTTCTACATAGGGATGGCAATTTGTGGGTTTGGGCCAGGCTTTTGAAGCCTAGGCCCAGGCCCATAGTATTGAAAGAAATCTCAAGCCCCTCAAAAGTCCGTCTAAATTTAGACAAGCTGAGCCTAGGTAGGGTTCGAGCTGGGCTTGGGCTTATATTAATTATAAAATAATTTTTTAAAAATTAAGTAAAAAGTACTTAAATTAAAAATAGTTATATAATACACAATATGATCCATAAGAAATACTAATATAAATTATATTAATTTAATATTTTGAGTTTTTTCTTTTTGTTTAAATTAAATTTATTTTTTATTTATAAAAAAAAGTATGGGCGAAGTCCTGGCTTTTTTTGTTACAGCCCAACATATGTGGGCTTTATATTTGATCTCATATCTAGGTCCAACACATGCAGGTTGGGCTTAGGCCAACTCAGGCTTTTTTGCCACCCTTAGTTCTACATTAAAAAAGATTTCAACTTTAGAAGAGATCCTGAAAGTAGAAGACGAAGTTGTTTCTGTTGATGTCCCACGAGAGAAAGAAACAACTAATGATGTAGAAGATGAAAATGACAGTATAGCAACAACAAAAAAAGAGTGATGAAAAAACCTGAACGGCTTACTAAAGGCATAGTGGTAGCCTATGCACTTCCAATTATAGATGATGATATCCCTTACTCTTTCAGTAAGACATTACGTAGTACTGAAAGCTAACAATGAAAGTTAGCCATGGAAGAAAAAATGAAGTCTCTTCATCAAACTAAACTTGAGAACTTGTAGAGTTACCTAAGGAGAAAAGGGTTATTGGTAATAAATGAGTCTACACCAAGAATCAAGGTTCTTCAAATCAAATAACTCCTCAATAGAAGGTAACGCTTGTGGCAAAAGGTTATGCTCAAAAGGAAAGTATTGATTATAATGAAGTATTTCCTCCAATTGCGAAGCATACTTTCATTCGTATCTTACTTGCCTTAGTAGCTGAATTTGAGTTAGAGTTAGCTTAATTAGATGTTAAGACAATATTCTTGCATGTAGATTTAGAGGAGAAAATTTACATGACTTAGCCTTGTAATTTTAAAATTATTGGAAAGGAGAATCATGTGTGCAAATTTATTAAATCTTTATATGGATTAAAATAATCACCAAGGTAGTGGTACAAGAGATTTGATCAATTTATATAAGGGCAAAAATTTACCAGAAGTGAACATGATCACTGTGTTTACTTTAGAAGACTGCGAGATGGAACTTTCATCTACTTGTTACTTTATGTCGATGTTATACTCATAGCTTTAAATAATAGAGCTGAGATTGAAAGATTAAAGAAGCAGTTAGCTTCTGAGTTTAAGATGAAAGACTTGGATGATGCATAAAGAATACTTGGGATAAAGATTTGTAGAGACAAAAGGAATGGACGTATATGGTTGACTTAAAAGTCTTATTTGAAGAAAGTGGTAAAAAGGTTTGATATGGATGACAAAACCAAACCAGTTTCTACTCTAGCTCTTTACTTTAGAGTAAGCTCTTCTTCATGTCTTGCTTCTCAGAGAAGCGCGACTTCATGGCTTGTATTCCATATGCTAGCGTTGTGGATAGTCTTATATATGCTATGGTGTGCACAAAGCCCAACATATCTTAAGTCGTGAGTATAGTTAGTCGATACATGCATAATCCGGGTAAGAATCATTAGCTTGCAATTAAGTGGATTCTCCGATATCTATATGGGACAATTGATGTTAGGTTATTATTCAATAAAGATTGTAATCAACAATGTCTTTGGTATTGTGGTTCTGATTTCGCTGAAGATCTAGACAAGCAAAGATCAACAACAGGCTATGTATTCACATTGGGTGGAGGTTCGATTAGTTGGAGGTTGATCTTACAGTAGACAACTGATCTTTTCACTACGAAAGTAGAGTACATGGCAGCAACTGAGGCTGTAAAGAAACCTTTTTAGTTGAAAGGCTTGTTAGAAGATTTGGGAATAATCTAAGAGAATATTAAGGTCTTCTACAATAGCCAAAGTGCAATATTCCTGGCAAAGAATCAAACATATCATGCTCGAATCAAACATATAGATGTGAAATATCGTTTACAAGGGAGGTTATCGAAAGCAGTATTTTGTTGTTGAAAAATATCGATATTAAAGATAATCCATCAAATATGTCGACAAAGGTGATTTATGGAGTTAAGTTTCAACATTGTTTGAAACTAATTCAAATCCTTCAGATGTGTTGAGCTTGAAAATTTTTGAGCTACAGTTGGCTTGATCCCATATATGGGTACGTAGGCAGTCATAAAGATGCAGCCATTTTAGGAATGATAGTCCATTAGTGGTCGGCTCAGATTTGGACACATATTTACCAAAATAGAGAATTATTGAAAGGTCAAAAAGGTGGCTCACATTACCAACAAGAGTGGGAACACAAAGTGCAAGCAATTTAGAAGTTACATACATAATTTGACTATTTAGAGGAGTTGGCACCGAATGCATGCATTTGTCAATTGTGAGGAATTTAATTGTCAATTGTGAAGAATTTAGTTGTCAATTTAATTGAAATTTTGACAAAGGATTTGGTGCAATCAGTGCAACCACTTTCGCTATATAAATAGAGATGCATTCTTTATTTGTAAATTATTCCAAAATTTGAGAGAAACAATTCAACTGAAGAATTATGATGAGTGAGCAATTGGAGAGTGTGAGTAGTTGAGAGGTTTTTCCTTTCAAGTGTGTATAAGAGTATAGGGTGTATTTAAGTTTTGGAAAGTGAGGTTTCTTTACTCAAATATTATATTTAAATAATTGTTAGTAATATAATTATTTTCTCTTACTTCCGTGGATATAGGTAAAATTACCGAATCAAGTTAAAATTCTGCCTTTATTTTTCTAATTATTGAATGCGTTTGATTCTATATTCTGCGCACTACATAATGGATAATCTTACTTGTAAAGTCGAGTATCTATGAGTATCTCATCTGTGAAAGTTTATACTCTTTGAAATATAAATTTGAGAGCAGGTCAAATTATTATACTGCTCTAATTATTATTAGTGTACTGTAGCTAGACCAAAATCCATATTTACTCATTTATGTATGAGAAAATTTAACACTTTCCACCTCTAATTTAACATTATGCATGTAGTACTCAGCTTTTGATTCAATAATGACAATTGAAGGAATGCCGCGTGCAATGGCAAGAGGAAAAATAGCTGACGTATTTGGCAGGAGTAAGGTAATTTGCTGTTAACCCTGGTCCAAAATTTCAAGTCTTTTAACTCAAATTATCCTGAAGCAGGCAATGCGGCTTTCTGAAATCTTCTCTACCCTAGGCTGGCTTGCTATAGCATTTGCCAAGGTTCCTTCTCTTCTTTTTTCTTTCTTTTCTCACAATTACACTTTATTACAAATCATTTACTAATTAATAAAAGGTAATGATCATGAGACTGGTATTTAATTCTTGTTATAAGGATGCTTTGTGGCTGGATTTGGGAAGATTGTTTATGGTATTTGGAATTGGATTATTACTTATGTGGTAAGTTCAGAAATGTTAACATTTCATATCTGCTAATGACTTAATTAAATCTGTCACTTGACTTGATGATAATCTTGCCAAAACAGATACATGAATATGTAACACAAATAACTCGGAAAGATTTTCGCGGAGCTTTCACAGCATTCCATCAGGTGATTTTGTATCATAATGTTTGAATTCAACAAGCTTGTTCTTCGTTCATTAGTAAATTTTTTAAAATTTTTCGTGTGCGCTGTTGATGAATACATTCGGCTTTGCACTGATATTTATGGTTGGGAATGTCATTCCCTAGCTTATCTTTGCTCTAATCAGTAACTTCTTTACTGCATGCATTGTGTTACATTGGAGTGTGTCTCAAAGTTTCAAGGTTTTGAGAGTGTAAATGACTAATCACAGACTCTCGGGTGTCGGGAGGTGTTTGAAAAGTTTTCAGACTTTACCATTGGCGGGAAAAGTTGTGACGAAAGAAGCTGCCGTGGCCAACGAATTCTGTTAGCTACATTTGACTTCGTTGACCATTTCCGGGTTTACAAGCTGGTCATCAGGCAGATTTTCTAAGTTGGCATCTCCCGATCTAGAGAGAGTTAGGGAGTGAGTAATAGCTCTTTTTGAAACTTGTAAAACTCTCTTTCAATCTGGGTTCGTTATAATCAACTATATGGAAAGGAAGCTCGTTCCGTTCTTTGATCCTTGCTCTGTGTTTGTGTGTTGTGTGTCGTTTCGGTTCTATTTGTTTGTTTTTGCTTCAATTCTTGTTTGCTTTGTTATCATCTGTTAAGACCAAGTCATCAGTGTTAGATCTTGGGGTTCAATTGTGGTCTTGATGATCATCGCAATTGGTCACAACATGCTACTTTGATCAAAACATGGTTTTGTATGAAGTCGTATTCGTGTGCGTGTGTGTGTGTTCACTTCAGATGCTATTCCATGTCTATTGCAATTCGTAGGTTTATTTTCATTCCAGAGTCTCCCAGACGGCAGCTGAGCACAATTTAGCACATTGTTTGACATGCAGTAAAATTTTTTGTGCCAAAACATACCAGGGAGAAAACTTTTTAGAAGTAACAAGAACAAAAATTTTGCTGCAGTTAAAAATTGGTAAAGAAATGGGGTGTTAAATTGCCACGCAGAACGTCAGGGGAAAGAATGCTGATATTTCACAAGAAGCAGCTGAAATTGGCGTATGTAAAATCCCGCTTTGTAGGTTAGAAAGGGAGTTTAACTTCACCTGGGGGGAAATTCAATTAATTTTTATTTTCCATTGTTTGTAGGATCACATCGAAATCTCTCAGCAACACTGAGAAGTGAGAAGCTAGTCTTTTCTGTTTGTTCTAGGGAAATTTGAAAATTCACTCATTGTGAGTCTTCTGAGACATACAGATGAATCTTTAATCTTTTGCTTCCTCTATGATTATCTGCATATTTGGATATGGACTATTAAAACCTGTTTAATTAGATTGGAGTTGGACTCATGTTACTACAGCAATTTGGAGGAATCAGTGCACTGTGATATTATGCCAGCTCCGTGTTTGAAGATGCTGGTAAACAGGCCTCCAGTGTCTTCTAATACTATTGATGATCTAATCTCTATAAAGAAAAAAGGAAAATGATAATACGAATGCCTTATGATTTACTGCAGGTGTTTCCAATAGCACTGGAAGTAGAGGAATAGCAATTTTACAGATACGCATTGACTCTATTTTTGTAACTTCAATATTTTGGTCAATGAAGGATATATTTCTTTGACACAGTACAATGTTCTTTCTTCCAGTTCCTGAAGTTATTACCAGTGTATTATTGATTGACAAAGATGCAAGAAGGCCAATTCTTATGGTAACTTGAACCGAAAAGAACTTGTATCAAACAATAGACCTTGTTGTCAGTAGGAATGGCTCCCAACGTTTTGTAGATTTCAGCTAGTGGGATGGGTTTCGGTTCCTTCGCTTTAGGACTGTCATTCTGCTTGAAGGCTAATTTGTTTAATCAAATTCTAAACTTTCCAATCATATTTATACTTGTCTTGTTGATTTATTAAGTTACATCTTAAAATCATTTCGTGTTTTTCTGAGCAGGATGTTAAGAAGATGAATGTGGCCACTCCTATTATAACACCCCAAATCAAATACGTGCAGAGCACGTGAGAGAAGGAGGTTACTCACAAAACATAATCTCTACTCATAAAATTCTAAATTGGAATACCTTAAATTCTTATAAGTTAATTCCCCAGTTCATACATCCAACGTTAAATGATTTCTCCAGAGATATAAAAATAACAAGTCTCAAAATCCAAATTATAAATTTATGGTCGAAATAAACTAAAAAGAAACATAAGTCTATTCTTCTTCTTATTTAAATAGCGATCAAAAATAAAAATCTCTAACTCCAAGGCTGGGCATCCCTCTCAATAGAACTTAATCTGCAAAAAAAAAAATAATGACGAGGGGTGAGCCGTCAACTCGGTAGGTAAGGTCATTCTTAACACACTAGGCCTATTGATACCCAAAAATATTGCAAGACTTCTTTGAGCAAAACATATTTACTAAATCCACAAATTTCATAAAAACTATACGTCATGATGAAATAATGTATTTTAATTAGCTAACGTAAATCCGTAAGAATTCAGAATATCAAAAATAGAATTTCTTATGAAGACAAATCATATTCACTTGTATAGAAAATGAAAAGTTAGCTCATGTCACATAGTGTCACTTATACTCCCAATGACTGGGCCCAGGCAGAATCAGAATCAGAATCAGAATATTGCGTGCACATTCAGAACATATACCCAATACTGGTCCAGACAGATATATCGTATATTACGATCAGAATCAGAATCAAAATGACTATGGACAATGAGCCAAAATATTAAAAATCTTATAATCATCAATAACTGATATCACACATGAGTACCAAACATTCGTATCAGATTCAGAAAAGTCCATAAAAATAATTTAGGCTTGTAAACTGATTTACAGATAAAATCATAATAAGAAGTCATGTCACCAAAACAATTTACATATTAAAAAACATTTATAAAATATTTTATTAAAAGAATTCATATTTGGAAATATTTTCATAAACTAATTTTTGCTACGAAAATCCTTTAATTTCTAAATAGTATAAAAATTATTATAATAATATCAAAATACTTAAACATATCTAGTATACTAGGAATGAAGTTACTTACCTCAATAAAAGAATTCGAATTAACAATCTCTAAGCCTTTAAGAGCCTCAAACACCTCCAACACCTTAAACAAATACTAAGTATGACTATCAATAACTTATTCTAGGAATCTAATTTTCCACTTCATACCTGTATAGGTCTAATTTCTATAATTTTAACTTTTAATCTAAAACTTGGAATGATATAATATTCTATAAAGATATTCTGGACATCCATAGATACCTCATATAAAATTTTCAAAAGAATCCGTAATCGAAAACATTTTCAAAACTATTAATTTCTCAGCAAGTTCGAAACTGTCTTTGCATAACCTTAACCGAACAGAACCGGTTCCGAGAATTTTATAAAATAAAAAACTAATCAGAAAATTATGAAATTAAAACTGGAGATACTAGACACGTGTATTAATATCTGTATAAAATTTCATAATTTTCTGAGTTCATTTGATGGTAAAAATAATTTCTTGAATCCAATCGCAATGTTGGAATCGCAGTTTTTCAAGTGCAGTGGTTCTATTTCGAAAATTCATATAAAATTGAAAACGAACTCAAATTTAATGAAATAAAATTTATTCCAGAAACCCTACATGTCTAGTTTTCAGATATATCAATTTCTAAGAAAATTTCATTCACAAAATATAAGATTAAAAATCAAGATATCATGCTGTCCAGAATTATCCTATATGCTTATTATGCCAAGGGTTGATTAACCAAACTCCTAATCAATTAAAACCTAAACACATCCTATATCAATGCATCAAGATCTATATATAAAATAATCTAAAATTATGCTAAAAATAAACCCTAGATAGGATAATTTAAAAAAAAATCTTAAAGGAAATAAGGAGAGTATACCTACCGTTTGCTTTGCTTCTCTCTTGTACGAAGATTGAATCCTAGGATTTGAGTGAAGATATTATAAATAGTAGAGAGGAGAAGAAATATGAATATCGTAGGTTTTTAGGGTTATAAAAAAGGGAATAAAAGATGAATTTATAGGGAATGAGATTTTAGAGAAATAATCGTTTTTGCAAAAACTAACTTATGATTAACTCTTAATAATAACTTAATATCCCTTTCTAATAAGAATTAAAAGGTCTTCATAAAATTTAGTAAAAGCCCAAATTCTATAATAGATCTTCTTCTTCTTCTTCTTCTTTTTTTTGGCGTTACACCTATCCTGGCTGTTGCCGGCTTTTTGGTAATTCATTAGTACAACGAAAGCAATAAACTTCTGCTAGCTGATTTTCATTATTGTTAATTAATTTTCCTACAAGTTTCTACCATTAAAAAATAATTTTGTCAACTAATTGCCACTGCAGCCGGAGGGATGCTGTGTGCAACTGTCTAGGCAATGAAGGAGTTCCGTATGTTATAATGTTCACAGTAAAATTAAAAAAAAAAAAATTGCCTTTTGAAATGAAGCAGAAACATCCATAACGATGTTTTCCAAATGTAGGTTTTGATTCACTCAAGGATATACAAAATTTTTCCGTTTCAGATATATTGCTACAATTGTAAAGGCTTAAGCTGGAAGCTTGGTAACTTTAATCTGCTGGTCATGCTCTTGGATTGTCACTTACTCTTTTACTCTTTTAACTTCATGATGTAGCGGAGCTCAGCAGGTAAGACACGCACGCCCAGGACACACAAAACACACAAAATTAACACACATAGAGAAATGGACATTGATTCAAATTGAATATTAACGTGTTATTTTGGGCTGCACGAGTGCTGCGCAAGTACTGCAGGAACGTTTTTTTCTTCTCTGGCGCTTCCTTTTCGACTGCTCTGTTCGTTGAAAAGATTGTTCCAGAGAGTAAAGGGCTAAAGCTGGAAGAAATTCAAGATTCAGTTAGTGCGATTAAGATATAATCAAGCCTTGAGGTGTTGGAAGTTGTATCAGTCATTGGTTTTGACACAACATAGGAGGTAGAGTGTTCTTTATTCTCCGAATGATTATTATTTACTACCACTCTACTGCATTTTTCAAACAAGAGAAAGTTTCACTGAGTCATTTGCATGTTAATTGTTCATCATATTGTAGGCCACTTGTACAAAGGGCAGAGGGCCATGATGGGAGAAGGCAAAAAAAAAAATAAAAAATTCAAGAGGCTAAGCATAAGATATACATCTAAAAATAAGGACCAAATTGAGAAGGAATAAGACTTGCCAGGGCCCTAAGCATATATTTTAGACCACGTGCACCTCACTAATAGGTCATTTGTAAAGATAAGTCCGCTGTTTAGTTGGGGCAATGGCAGAGGGGAGGGAAATTGGAATCATGATTCCACCGTTTGGTCAACAGAATCTGGAATCATGATTTGTCCCATTTAGTGGAAATGAATTCTTTATCAGTGGAATTCTTTACGGGCCATTATTATAGCTACAGGCACACGACTTATGTATCCCAAATTAAATCTTTCCTTTTTTTTGGGGGAATAATTAATCTAGAATATTTTAAAATGAAGTCCTGCACCAGAAGCTAAATTTGGGAATATTAACTAATCCAAAATGCATAACACATTTGTCAAAAAGTTAGGTGGACTGTAACATCAACTATGAAACTTTAGGCGAGCACAGTTTCTTCAATGAATTCATCCATATATTTGGTAAAAGGGTAAGAAAAAGACAAAAAGCAAAATAGAAAAACTTTTACGCATACCTTAATAAATAATAAATGAAGTACAAACTTGATATGACATGCATTTCATTTTTCTTCATGATCTTCACCAAGATTCCAAGCAAAGATTAATTCCTGTGTGATCGGAGATTTTTCAATAATTAATCCCTTTATTATTGGTAGGAAACCAGCAAGTTTTGAAAGAAAAGCAGTGTTAACCTGGAGGGCGTGTATGAGAATATTTGTTATAAATTTGAAACCCTAAGAAATACTTGCCGGTTGCATCTGTTTGTTTCCTTAGAGAATTAAGCTCCTAATTTTTTATTGTGATTAATAAATTCTAATGCATTATCACAATAAGGAAGAAAATAAAAGGGTGGTCTTCATATACTTTATTAGAGGCGTCTAGCAGAGGGAAGAAAGCGATGGAGAGACAAATTAGTGTGGAAGAAAGATTACTAGCCAAGCCTGATCAGGACTATGGTACCATTGGTGACTGCGGCGACAAGGCGTCGCTGCCTTCGACGAGCAATTCCTCCGGATCAGACGCCACTACTGCTGTTGTTGTTTTCAGCACCTTGGTGGCTGTCTCCGGCTCTTTCTGCTATGGAATTGCTGTAAGTTCAAAAATGTTTATGTTTGCTCAACATCAAGTCGGCTCATCTCTTAGGCCTTGCATGTACATGCACGCCTGCATATACCTACATACAAAAATACATACATATACATGTACAGATATCAGCCAGCTAGAGGACTGAAATGGGTTATTGGTGTTGTATTAAATTAGAGTGCCTCATTTACGACTTCAATTTCTGGTAGAGGATTGAACTTTCCGCAGAAACTGTTTGAAATTAACAAATTATCTATGCTCCATCTACTTTGATGGGAGTTCCGTTTTGAGCTAAAGCGATTGAGATTTGAGAAGCACAGATTTGATTTTTGTTTTTCTTATATGTTGATGAGTACAGAAAAGTAACCAAATTTGGCCCCCAATATTGGAGTCCTGTCACATGCCCAGCTGCCGGCGGACAAAAATTGCCAAATAATGTAGCTGCTTTCTTTCATTAATAGAGTGACCGATACTTCATTTCATATGCCTTTTTAATATAATATACTTTCTCTGGGGACGTTGCTCAATCTATCTTACACGATTGTCCCATCTCGCATCTAAATATATTGTCCAAATGCTACCTCTTGGATCACCCACCAACTTGTCTTACTGATGTGGGAGTGGATCCCTACCATTTCCATTAACTATCCACATTATTAAATAACAGCCGTAGGATTTGCTGACTTTGACCTATTTAGTGATATGTTTTCAAAAATTTAATAATTTTGCAGGTGGGTTACTCATCACCTGCCGAGGCTGGCATCATGGAAGACATGGGTCTCTCTATAGCAGATGTTAGTATCGACTATTACTCTATAACAAATTATTCAATCACATAAACTTTCCTTTGATGATGATCCAATAATGCATTTCAACATAACGTTGCTAGTAATCTAATCATACCTGTAAATTCAGCTGTAAATATCCGCACATTTTAAAAATATAAATTTGAGAATGTAACAGACCGTCCATTTCTAATCTATACATGGTAATGTAATACGATGAAAATCCCTATTTACTCACTTATCAGAAAATTTTATTAATGAAACAAAATTTGGCTGATAGTTGTTCTTGTTCAAATGACTTGATGCTTGTTGACATCAATTTTAATTTTTATGCTGGCATTCTGCATGCAGTACTCAGTTTTTGGCTCAATAATGACAATTGGAGGGATGCTAGGTGCAATACTAAGTGGAAAAATAGCTGATATATTTGGTAGGAGAAATGTAAGTCTCTTGATTTTAGTCTAGTTTCAGGTCTTTTTGGACACTTCGTGATTTGATGATATGATCGTGAAGATTATCTTAATCTTGGAAGTGGTCAGATTGGTCCTTCTTTGAGACACACAAACAGTCTTTTATGCTCAGAAACGAGCAAGGTGTCCCTTCACTGTTTCATCAAAACACGGGGTGTCCTTGTCCTTTTCCCTTTTCTCAATTAACTTATAAAAACCTGAAGCAGGTAATGTGGTTTTCTGAACTAATTTGCACCCTAGGCTGGCTTGCTATAGCTTTCGCTAAGGTTCTCCTCTTTTCTTGTTCTTTCTTTCCCCACAATTTCACTTCATTTACCAATAAAATAGTGATAGAAAATAGATTGGCTTCTGATATTCTTGTCGCAAGGATGCTCTGTGGCTGGATTCGGGAAGATTGCTTATAGGATTTGGAGCTGGGGTCCTTTCTTATGTGGTAATTGCATTAAAATGTCAGCATTTCACGTCTACTGATTATTTAAATTAATTTGTCACTTAATGATAGTCGCCTTTTTTTCTGCCAAAACAGATACCTATTTACGTAGCAGAAATAACTCCGAAAGATTTTCGCGGAGTTTTTACAGCGTTCCATCAGGTGACATTGTATCATAATGTATGAATTCGACCAGTTGGCTCTTTGTTTATGATTACATATAAAGTTCAAATATTTTTGAGTTTACAGTTGATGAATACATTCGGCTGTTCCCTTGTATATTTCTTTGGAAATGTAATTCCCTGGCGTATCTTGGCTCTAATTGGTAACTTTCTCTACTGTACTGTGTTGATTTGATCTTAAAATTCTTCAGCAGGATTCACAATCTCTTCTATATTTATTTATCAGGAGTTATTCCATGTGTATTGCAACTTATAGGTTTATTTTTCATTCCCGAGTCTCCTAGATGGTTGGTAAGCCCAATTTATCACGTTGTTTAAATTGTTGTCATCAAGCATACTGGGGGTAAGTTAATGAAAGGCGTGAAGAATAAAATTTTTTGCAGGTAAAAATTGGGAAAGAAAAGGATTTTGAAAGCACTCTGCAGAACCTCAGAGGAAACAGTGCTGATATTTCTCAAGAGGCAGCTGAAATTAGAGTACATCATAATCCCACTCTGAGGTTTTTAATAGAGAGATTAACTTCAACTAGAGGGAAATATAAGTAATGCTCTTTAACAATTATTTGTAGGATCACATCGAAATCTCTCAGAGATATTCAGAAGCTAGACTTTTGGACTTGTTCCAGAGGAGATATGCAAATTCACTCATTGTGAGACTTACATATACAAATGAATCTTTACTCTTTGGTTTTCATTATTTTTGGCCTATGTGAATACGTAACTATTGAGATCTGTTTAATTAGATTGGAGTTGGCCTCATGTTACTGCAACAATTTGGAGGAGCCAGTGCAATGGCATATTACACCAGCTCCATCTTTGAAGAAGCTGGTAACATTGGCCTTCAGTGATTTCAAATACTTTTGATCAAAAACTGTAAGAGGAACACGGAAAGAAAATGACAACACGAATGCCTCATTTTCTGCAGGTGCTTCCAGTACCATTGGGAGTAGAGGAATAGCCATTATACAGGTATTATCTAGCTCTTCATAATGTAAATTCAAGATTCTGCCAAACGAATTTATCACGAGTCGATGTTCTCCTTTTTCAGATTCCTGCGGTCATTATTGGCGTATTATTGATGGACAAAGCGGGAAGAAAGCCACTTCTCATGGTAATTACAACAGCAAGGACTTTTTTAAAAATGTTTGATTTTGTTGACTAATGAGGCTGTAAAAATGGTTATCAATACTTGCAGATTTCAGCTTGTGGGATGGCCTTCGGTTGCTTCCTTATAGGATTGTCATTCTGCCCGAAGGTTTAATCAAATTCCAAAATTTTCATTCCAAAGATATGTCATGTGCTCCGCTATTTTTCTAGTTATGTTCTTGAATTAGAGAGTATTTTTCTGACCAGGAAGTTAAGAATATGAATGAAGCCGCTCATATTTTGGTGCTTGTCGGCTTTATGGTACTCCATCTTGACTAGAAAGCAGTTAACTACTGCCGATTTTTCATTATTATTTTTGCCTCAAATTTCAACCTAGTTACGTATAAAGAAAAGTGTGTTTGGAAACTAATCATCTCCGAAACCAGGTGTGTTCTGCATTTAACTCCATCGGCTTGGCAGGAATTCCTTTTGTTATAATGTCAGAGGTAAAGTACCTTTCAATTTTATGCAAGGTTTGTAGATATAGCCTTTGATTCATTCAAAAATGTATTTCCCTTTCAGATATTTCCTATAAATGTAAAGGCCTCAGCTGGAAGTTTGGTAATTCTGATCTGCTGGTCGTGCTCTTGGATTGTCACTTACAGTTTCAACTTCATGATGCAATGGAGCTCAGCAGGTAAGACACACACATTAACACAGAAATGGACACCAATGTTGAATATTTGACTTTGTTGGCTGCACGACTGCAGGAACATTTTTCATCTTCTCGGGCATTGGCTTTTTGACTGTTCTATTTGTTGCAAAGGTTGTTCCGGAGACCAAAGGGCGAACACTAGAAGAAATACAAGACTCGATTATCTCTTCTTTGTCTGGATTAAGATAAAAGATAGAACTTGATGTATGATAAGTTGTATCAGTGATTTGTGTGACGAGAGAATGTCGTGTATGCTTCAAAAAATCACGAACAGAATTTACCGTTGACTAACTTTTACTGAGTTGTGCAAGTGTGCAAAGGATTTATCGATTGCTATATTCATTTTCAGTAAAATACTTTGTTCAAATTATTGTGAAAAAAGAAATTTATTCAAATTCACCCATGAAAACACGAGAAATTTGGAATGAAACTTCACATCATCATACTTATTACTATATTTTCTAAGAACACTAGTCTCATCTCCAACCAATCTACAAAATGTTAAAAGAAAGGGATCAGCTATCAACTTAGTAAATAAATTTATTCACAGTATTAAAACTGTTAATCATAAGTAATTAAATATTATAATAAACATTTTATAATTTGGCATATGATGGATTCGTAAATAAGAATTTAAATGATCAAACTTCCTCAAAACATCTAAACATGAAGCATAGTTAACTCATGTATTGAAGTTCTTATTACAATTCAGGGTACTGCACCCCACATTGTTCATGACATAACATTATGTGTGCAAAGCATCATCATCATCCAATTAGTTGGCCATAATATCATAAACATTCTTATAAATAATAAGCCCAAACATTTGAATCCATCTTACATATATATATATATTCATAAATAACATTTAATCATTTCTTTAATCATTTAAACCTTTTGATAGAATCCCTCAGAAAACATTTATTTTAGAAGAAATTTTATAACAATGTCCAATAAAAGCACATTTAAAAGATGGTTTTGATCTAAATATTTTATATTAAATATTTTTGAAAGGTGATTTTGTAGTCCAAAATTCACTTGATTACCGAATGTATATATATAACATAATCCTTATATTTTAAACAACTTTCCTTACATAATATATCATGTATGAATTTACTTACCTCAAATTGCAACAACAAAGATGAGAACCTCAACCACTATCACAAGCTTACTCATATATAATCATAATAAAAACATTCTTATTCATAAGATTTCAATTCTGACCTCAAAGACAACCTCGAACATCCTTAATCCATAAATACTTATATTAACATAACACTCCACTGTACTAAACATAAACCTGACCACCCTACACTTGCTGATTTTTAAACAACCTATACATATGTTGGCAATTCATGGGAATTTACTGAGTTGCTGTGTTTACATATGGCATTACATATAAAAATTCACAAACGTCAAGTCAAGTGATTAACAACCCCGAAAAAACTGATTTTTGATCAAAACCATAAAATTGTCCAGCAATAACCAAAATAGAGATCTACAACTTTGAAAATTCACAAAATATTCATTAGGTCTCACAAAATTCATTTCACTTGTTTTGATGGCGGTAGACATATACAATAAAGATCTGCCTAAAGTTCAAAATCTATTAAAAGTTTTATTATTTTGGGGTACAATAAACCTATCCAAAATTTCTAGATCTGCTACTAGCCAAATTAAAAACACATATCCAAACATAGAAATTCCAATTTCAATAAATAGAAGAAACAACAAGGACTTTGTATTAAAAATTCATACCGCATTTAATAGCCAAAAAGTTACTGAAGCTGACTTCGAATCCAGCTTTTGCAATCCTGAAGAGTAGTCTGCACAACTACAGCAGCAAACATTATTATTTTTCGTGTTTTTTTCCTGCAAGACTAGAAATAGCAAAACAAATATACAGAAAAATAGACATACAGATGTATTGTTATCAAATTTCCTATAATTTATAGAAGCCATTTCTGTTACCAAATAAATTGTAGAAGTGAGAATTACCGTTGAAAATTAAAATTTTCCTTCACCAATATTACAATTTTGAAAAATCATAACAATTTATGCTTTAAGAGTTCTTTAACATGAAAAATATTGAAAAAAAGCTCAGGAAATCTAGTTAAAAACATATAATTAGTTTCACACGATTCCAGCTAAATCAAAAGATCTTTAGTATACTATCCACATTATTTATAAAATTTAAGAATTACTAAAAACATATTCTCATCACTTTCCAGAGTTAATCATGTGGCAACCAATAGGCCTTTTGGCCTAGTGAGATAATGCTTGCTCTCACAATGTGTGTGAGAGTAAGTGCTTGAACCACTGTAAAAGTAATTATAAAAGTTGAATATTTTTCTCAATTATTTTATAATTAAATTAAATTCTCTCAACCTTGAATATTAGAGATGATTAAATCTAATTTAATAATTTTTCTGAATCAGAAAACTTTTAAATTAGAAAAATTTAAGAAATGTCTTCTTAATTTAGGATTTATAAGCTCATTAAAAATGAGACATATGTCCTAACACAATTAAAGGAATGCCAGGTGAAACATTAAGTGGAAAATAGCATATGTATATATATGTGTGTCGGGGGGGGGGTGTTGAACTTCTAATCCAAGTCTAAAATTCAAAATTCAAAGTTTAATTTTGTTTATCAATTAACTTGTAAAATCCCGTAACAGACAATGTTGCTGTCTGCATTATTTTGCATCGTAGGCTGGCTTGGTATATCTTTGCTCATTTCCTCCTCCACTTTTTCTTTTGTTATGTTATTTCTATATTGACTAATTAAAAGAAGTCAATTCCGCTTATAAATAAGATAGATTATCCTTCCTAATAAGCTAATTTTTTTAAGTTAGATGTCTAACATTGTAGGCCCAATCTCTCATTAAGTGGCATTGAAGATACATCTTAATAACTAAAATATAGTGGTGGAAAAATAGGTGTGTCCAATAAAAAGATCAGGTTTAATAGTGAATTCTTTTATTGAGTTATGCCCTTATTAACTAGTTAAAGAAAAAAAATTAAACTTATAAATAAGATAGGTCCCTCAAACCAATAATTAATTTTTTGATGGGGTACATTGACGTAATAAACCCAGCGCCCGTACACCCCAAAATTAAAAAAAAAAAAAACAACTGTCAAATAATGGAGTTGCTTTCGTCCATTCATCATATTTTATGCTTTTATTCTCGAGACAATACGACTTTTTGACATTTAAAGTGAAATCCCTTCTTTGAATACCTCGCCCTATCAATCTTACACAACTGTTACATATCACACAATAAGCAATACATAATTTTTCGGTCAATCTGTGAAAGTTGTTGGGTGAAAATTGAATTAGGTTTTTAAATATTTTGTCCAAATCCAACCCCTTGGGCCACCCCACCAATAAATCTTACATTTGGACTCCATTGACCATCCACTTTACCGAGTACAGCCATTGGATCAGCTGACTTTGACCCCCAACCCCAAATTAACTTGAGATTACATGCGTTCATTTTTTTATGATGATCAAAAGATTAATGCAAGCAAAGATTAATTCCTGTGATTGAAGATTTTTCAATAACGAATCATTCATTACTAAAGCAATGAATTAAGTTTGAAAAGAAAACCACTAATCTATTTTAGTTGAGTTACGGATTTATGTGAGAATTATATAAATATAATCACAAAACGGAATAAAAACAAAGGGTGCTCAAATATATTATAATCAGAGGCAACTATTATTATTATATAGTTGTCTGAAAGATAAGAAGCTAGCAGAAGGGTCGAGAAGCAAACGGAAGAGACACAGTGTAGAAGAAAGATTACTATCAAATCCTGCGATCGATGGTACCCCAGAGACTGAAGCGACACGGTATCCCCTCCTCCGATGAGCAATTCCTCCACCATGACTGCAGTTGTTTCAGCACCTTAGTGGCTGTCTCTGGCTCTTTTGGCTATGGAATTGCTGTAAATTCAAAAATTTTTTGCTAACTTACATCAATGGGGTCATCTTAGTTCTTGCTCATACATACGCATGTATATATACGTACATACGCACATATATCTACATATATATGTATATGTATATACGCATACACATAGATGCATACATAATTAGCAAATAATTATATATAATAAGGATTATTATTTCTTGATAAAGGGTGTTTTAAGAACCTTATTTAAGACAACAATTTCTTGGTAGGGCACGAAACGTACTCTAAAGACAATGTATGAAATTAATTATCATATTATGCTTTATCTATTTTGATATATATTTTAATGGAATTTCATTTTGAACAAATATATTATATATAAGGATTATTGATGTTCATGAAAGCAGAAAAGTCATCAATTCTGCTCCATTCGAATATTGTCATTTGCAAAAATGGAAATAGCTAGTTGTATAGCTGTCCAGTAAAAAGACAAAAACTGTCATATAATGGAATTATTTTCCTCTTTTGATTTATCACATTTCAATCCCAAGACCCGTACTCTTTTGACATTTAGAATAAGTATTTGGCTATTTTAAAATTTCTCTAAGATAAAACATGAATTATAATTACGTGATAAAATACATATTTTTTGAAGTATTTTTTACTTTACATATGTTGATAAGATTTATATTCTAACTTAGAACAACTCCAAAATAACCATAATCTTAAAATAATATTTGTTCTTTAATCTTAAAATAATATTTGTTCTTGTCTTCTTGAATTAGTAAATCTATCTTACAATGTTATAACACTTGGGCCAAAATGGCAATTGGGTTATTGGACTTCTAAAACTCAGTCGTAGGATAAGTTGGCTTTTACTTAATTAGTGATTATTTATAATCATACAATTAGGCTACTAATCAATTGCCGAGTCTGGCATCGTGAAAGACCTAGGTCTCTCTCTAGTAACAAATAGTATCGACTATTAGTCTTAGATGATCATCATGGAATGCATATCAAAATAACATTAATGGATAATATTATTTTTAAACTTGCATATCTTTGTGTATTAAGTATCACATGAAGTAACATTTATAATTTATACTTTTTAGAATATAAATGTGAGAGCAGGTCAAATTATTATACTGCTCTAATATTAATATTGTACTTTAGCTAGATTAAAATCCATATTTACTTATTTATGATGAGAAAATTTAATAATATTCACCTCTAATTTAACACTCAATATTACTCAGTTTTTGGTTCAGTGACACAATTAGAAGAGTGCTTAGTCCAAAAAAATTTAGGTAGGAGAAAGATGGTTTTCTCTTACTCTAGTCTAAAACTTCAAGTCTTTTCACTCAATTAACTTGTACAACCGCAATGCGGCTCTCTAAAAGAGTAATGTTTAGGGATCTCCTTGAGATTTGAGTAATTGACACTTAAATATAATCTATTGATGTAATTAAAAGTACCTCCCCTATTGTTGGTATAAAAAATACCTTTAACATGAGTATAAAAGAGTAAAAGTGTAAAAGCATATTTAAAATTTAAAATAATTCAAAATGTCTAAGAATATTGACTCCTACATCCTATTAACTAGTGCTTTGCATTAACCATTGGAAAAAGAAAACAAGAATTTCACGAAATGAAACATCTACTCAGCTTTCTCTTTCACATAAGCAAAGCCCAATACAAATTTTGTCTTTCTAAAGTGTTAAGAAGCAGCTGTTTTTGCCCGAAGGTTAATCTTGATAAAAAGATTTCGGCTTTAGTTAAGAATGAGATGAGTTCTAGTAGTGGCCCAAGTCTTTCGTGAAGTGAGTACCCGCGGGGAATGTCTTCAATCGTTACCAGAATTGGAGGCCCAGACATGGGCAACAAGGCGAATGAGCAATCCGAGATTATACGCCCCCAAGTCCTTGACATTCGGGCGACTCTATCACGTGATGTGCGTAACAACAACTGCTACACATTGGAGTTGGATCATTTGTGTCACCTTCCATTTTAACGGCTCCTTTTCTTTTTAATTTCATTTACTTTATTCCTTTTCTTTAAGTTTTATTATTTGTTTCAATTACTTAGATTTTGATGACAAGATGAAGAGAATCTGATCAAAGAAATAGGAGAGATTGTATAGTATGATGAGAAAGGGAAATAATTGTTATCCCATCCCTTTTACACGTTCGGTTTCACTTTACCCTTTGTGTACCTAAGATTATTACACATCAATGTGTTTTACTGGGAAGAAAAGTTTTCCCACTTCGGTTTATTAAAGGTATCAGCTTTGTGATACCTTGCATAATTTGGATTAATTTCCTACCGTTGAAACTATTAGCTGTTTATTTGGTTGCTTTATTATTAGTTTTCAAATTTTGTTAATCCTTTCCCAACTTTTTCACTTGGATAACTAAAAACTGTGAAATTGAAACGAGGGCGCACACTTAAATGCATTGAGAAAATTGAGTGGCTTTATCTAATTTTAATTTTATGCAATCATAATCATCATGTAAAATCTTATCTGTTTCACATCCTAGTTGGTTTAACATCAGTCAATTTCTCACTTATATTTTCCTTGGCGGATGATGTCTTTTTCGTTGCCACTTTCAAACATATCCATGTTATTTATAGCATGGAGAACATAGAGGAGAACTTAACTTGATGGGCACTTTGATAGTCATGTAGCATATTTCTTGAAATCAACTGATGCATTTGGCCACCGCCGAAAATAGGCAATCTTTAGGGCAACAGATTAAGAATTCGCTCCTATTCATAAAAATTAAATGAGAATAAGTCCTTTGAACCTATTTGGTCAACTCGTTTAATTATGCTGTGAATTGGTTTTCATTTTGTATTCTCTCTGATTTTTAGTCCTTAGTTTTCTATTGGTCGTAAAATATTTGCTAGCCAAACATTTGATCTGGTCTAAAGCCACTGTATAGAAGACGGGCTTCTTCATTTTACCACTATAATTTCTTTTCAAATGCTTACAGCTGCCCTCAAAATGACATGTGTCAATGCTTTCAAGCTTATTTTAATTTGGCTGAGTTCTATGAATGTGGCTTTGTTTTAATTTGGCTGTCCCCATCTGTTACTTCCAGTGTTGGTTGATTTAATTATAAATTTCTTGGTTGATTGATTAGTTGTTTTGCACTATTTAAGCATTCCAGCAATGTTAATCTTTCATTAATCTTTGTCCTGATGTGAGATACGGGCTTTTATCTATTGCTTGATTTATCAATAGATGAATATTAGCTAAACAGTTATGCATCAGATGCATGTTGGCTCCGCTTTAGCTTTTTTTTTTTTAATATATAAATTCTGTTAAATATAGGATTGTTACTAATATTCATTAAATATTACAGTTAATATTTATAATCTATTTATATGGCTGTGACCTTCTCGTGACTTTAAATACTCTTTAAGACTACTTACTCCACTCACATCTTGTAACGGAGAGACTATAAGAAATTATTGAAACCAACTCCTATAATATTTTATAGAGGCTCGATCTCTTATTATCGTAATTATAAGTTCAAAGACTCTCTTACTGAATTAAAGACCCATTGATGGCTCTACTTTAGCTTAAATGTGACCATTTTGGCAAGAAAGTGATGTTTACCTTCTAGTTTTCAGCCTGAAAGACCCGTGAATGTTGCTAGCTTTGCAGCTTCAGCTTTTGCTATGATGTTGAGGGAAATTTGAGTTTAATGTGTTACTTACATCAGAGAGGACATTGATTGATAATTTGGTCTTTTTTGATATTTTATGATTCTAGAGGCAATTTTATTACCCTTCGGTTCCGAAAGCTTTATTTAATAATATATTATTTTTACAGAAAGGGGAGGTCTATGTAATTTTATCAACATATTCTATATAAATGTCAATTACCCAAACCTCAGGGAAGGTCTCTAAAAATTATCCCAAAACCTCAGGGAAGGTCTCTAAAAATATTTTGCACACTAGACGAGCTTGTTATAGCATTTGCATGGTTCCTTCTCTTCTTTTTCTTTATTTCCTCACAATTACTCTTTATTACTTTTAAAAATCATTTACTAATTAATGAAAAATAATAATTATGAGATTGATATTTAATTCTTTTATAAAGATCCTTTGTGGCTAGATTTAAGAAGATTGTTTATAGGATTTGGAATTGGGATTATTACTTATGTGGTAAGTTGCAGAAATGCTAACATTTCACATATAACAAATGATTTAATTAAAAATGTCACATAACTTGATGATAATTTTTCCAAAACAGATACCTACATATTTAGCAGAAATAACTCCTAAAGATTTTTTGTGGAGTTTTCATAGCATTCCATCAAGTAACTTGGTATCTGGTATCATAATGTATGAATTCGACAAGCTTATTCTTTGTTCATTACTAAATTCTTTTAAAAATTTTCATGTTTGCAGTTGATGAATACATTCGGCTTTGCACTGATATTTATCATTGAAAATGTCATTTCCCGGCGTATCTTGGCTCTAATAGGTAACTTCCTTACAGCATGTATTGTGTTATGTTGGAATAAGTTTCAAAGTTTCAAGGTATTGAGGGCGTAAATGACTAATCACAGACCCTTGGAGGGGTGTGTTTGCAAGGTTTACAGACTTTACCATTAGCGGGAAAAGTTTTACAAGGGAAGCTTCCGTGGCCAGCAAACTTTGTTGGCTACATTTGACTTCGTTGACCATTTCTGGATTTGTAAGCTTGTCATTAGGCAGATTTTGTAAGCTGGTGTCCCGCAATCTAAAGAGAGTTAGGGAGAGAGTAATAGCTCTTCTTGAAACTTGTAATTTATCTTCCAATTTGGGCTCTTTGTGAGCAATAATATGGAAAAGGAAGATCACTCTGCTCTTTGAGATTAAGATCTTTGTTCTGTGTTCGCGTACTATGTGTTGTTTTATCCTTGGACTAATATTTATTTATGTTTGCTTTGTTATTAGTTGTTAAAGATCAAATCAGTGTTAGATCATTTGTTCATGAGGTTCAATTGTGGTCTTGATGATCACCCCAATTGGTCATAACATGTTAATTTGATCAGAACAAAGTTTAGAATGAAGTCATATTCTTATACAAGTATGCTTTCATTTCAGGTGCTATTCCATGTGTATTGCAACTCATAGGATTAAATTTCATTCCAGAGTCTCCCAGATGGTGGGTGAGCTCAATTTAGCACATTATTTGAAATGCAATAAAAATTTTTTGTGATAAAACATACTGGGGAGAAAAATGCTGCAATTAAAAATTGTTAAAGAAAAGGAGTTTCGAACTGCTCTGCAGAATCTTAGGGGAAAGAATGCTGATCTTTTGCGAGAAGCTGCTGAAATTGGAGTATGTATAATCCCACTTTGAAGGTTTAAAACAGAGTTTAATTTCTCCTGGAGGGAGATTTAATTAGTTCTTTGTTTCTATTGTTTGTAGGATCACATTGAAATCTCGCTGCAACACTCAGAAGGTAATCTTTTAGACTTGTTCCACAGGAAATTTGCAAATTCATTCATCGTGAGCCTACTGAGAAATACCAATGAATCTTTAATATTTGCTTTCATTATGATTTTTCTACGTATTTGAATATGGACTATTAAAACCTCTTTATTAGATTGGAGTTGGCCTTATCTCACAACAACAATTTGGAGTTTACCTTACATCGGGAGCGACGGTGTCCTCGATCTACTGAATTTTTCAAACAAAAGAAAATTTTGCCAGTCATTTGCATGTTAATTGTTCATCATTTTGTAGGTCACTTGTAGGGAGGGCCAGGGGGCCATAATGCAAAATATATATATCTGTAGTCCTAAGCATAAGATATACATCTATAAGACTTGCAGGGTCCGAAAGCTATATTTTGGACTACTAGCACCCCACTAATAGGCCATTTGTAAAGTTAAGTCCACTCTTTAGTTAGGGCAATGGAAGGGGGAAGGGAATTAGGATTCATGATTTGCCCCCTTTTATGGAATTGAATTCTTTCTCATTGGAATACTTTATCGACCATTACTAAAGCTTCCAGTGCACGACTTTAGCCACGTTTGAGATTGTGGTTAAAACTTAATAAATTGCTTATTTTATAATTTATAACAAAAATTATGATAAAAGTTACTTATTTTGTAATTTTTTCATTATTTTCTCCATTTTGACAACAGTTATTAAAAATAGGAAAATGATTAATTTTTCATAATCAACTTATTAAAAAAGTTACTAAAAATTTTAAAGGTCTTATTATAAAAAATATTTATTTTTTATTTTTTCATACACCCTAATATATAGGTTATTAGATATTATATTATCACCATCATTAAATTACCACCATAACTAGTATCCATTCTCTTCAGTATCAAAGTTTTGATCTAATAAGTTCATATTTTATATTTTTTACTTTTATTTTCTATCATGAAATTCAATAAGACTTGGATATGATTATGTAAATTTTTTTGAACTAAGAATAATTTTACATGAAAGTTAACCATGGCTGTTAAAATCAATTTCATAACCATGATTTTTAATGTTCATTTTATTTATAGTGACTACAGTAGTTTTTCTGTAGTCACGGTATTTACTATAACAAGTTTAATGTGAATGTAATACAATTTTTTTATATTATAAAGTTCATAAGATTCTATTTAATATATTTTTATTATATCATGTATTTTTTTGTGTTTTACAAAGAAAAGACATGTCTAAATATTATTAAAAATAGTTCAAAAAATAAAAAATATAAACTTTTATCTATTTCAATCATATATAATAAACAAAATACGTTTGTAATAAAATTTACAGATGCATATACACAACTTTTCAAGCTCCCAACAAGCGCAATAATAAAGTATATTAAACACTAAATTACTTTTTTAATCAATAATTTATTATATTTGTACAATAAAAATAACTTATTTAATTAACAGTCACAATCCTAAACTGACCCTTTATATCCCAAACTAGTTTTTTTAATTAATTGTTAATCTAGATTATTTAGATTATTTTAAAATAAAGTTGTGCACCAAAAGATAAATTTGGGAATATTAACCAATTCAAAATGCATAACACATTTTATCAAGGATTAAGTGGAATGTAACGTCAACCGTGGAACTTTAGGTGGGCTCAATTTCTTCTATGCTTCATCCATATACTTGGTAAAATAGTAAGAAAAAGCCAAAAAGTCAAAATAAAAAAAAAAAAACTCTTAAGCATACCTTAATTTCAATTGTATAGCAATTGAAAAATAAACTTGATATGACATGCATTTCGTTTTTCTTTATGATATTCACCAAGATTCTAAGCAAAGAAAAATTCCTGTGTGATTGGAGATTTTTCAATAACTTGTCCCTTTATTATTGGAAGGAAGCAAAGAAGTTATGGAAGAAAAAGCAGTGTTACTTGAGGTACGTATATGAGAGTATTTATTATAAATTTATAACCCTAAGAAATATTTGCCGGTCACTTATGTTTGTTTACTTAGAGAATTAAGCTCCTAACTTTTTATTGTGATACCTAATTCCAATGCGTTATCGGAAAAAAAAGGGTGGGGGGGGGGGGGTAAGGAAGAAAATAAAAGGGTACCCTTCATATACTTATATAGCCATCCAGCGGAGGGAAGAAAGTAACGGAGAGACAAATTAGTGTAGAAGAAGGATTACTAGCCAAGCGTGATCAGAACTATGGCACCACCAGTTACTGCGGTGACACAGCATCGCTGCCTTCGATGAACAATTTCTCCGGCTCCGATGCCACCAGTGCAGTTGTAGTTTTCAGCACCTTGGTGGCTGTCTCCGGCTCTTTCTGCAGTGGAATTGCTGTAAGTTCAAAAATGTTTATAGATGCTCAACATCAAGTGATCAAGTTGGTTCGTCTCTTAGTTCTTGTACATACATACAGACATGCGTGCATACGTACATACATACATGTATAGATATCAGCTAGCTTGAGGACTGAAATGGGTTTTGATGATGTATTAAATTGAAGAACCTTCCTCTCTCCAAAAAAAAAAAAAAGAAAGAAAAATTGAAGAACCTTCCTTATCTAGTACTTCAATATCTAGTGTACTACTGAACGTTCTAGAGGAAATATTTGAAATCAACAAAGTATTGATGATGATGTATTAAATTAAATAACCTTCCGCATCTAGTACTCCGATATCTAGTAGAGGACTGAACTTTCTTGAGAAAATGTTTGAAATCAACAAATCATGTGTGCTCCAACTACTTTGATGGGAATTTCATTTTGAGTAAAGCGAGTGGATTTGAGAATCACAGGATTGTTTTTGTTATTGATGATGATGAATACAGAGAAGTGACCACACTTTTCTCCAATAATGGAGTTTTGTCACATGCAATTGCTACAAGTGAAAAGAGCCTAGCCGCTGGCAGACAAAAATTGCTAAATAATGGAGTTGCTTCCCTCCGTCAATAAAGTGACTGATTTATCATTTCCCATATTTTTATTCTCAAGACAATGCAACTTTTGACCTTAAAAATGATATCCCTTCTTTGAGTACGTTGCCTAATCTCTGTCGTTATACGTCAAATGACAAGTAATAATTTTTTAGTCCATCTATAGTAATTGGGCGAAAATGGACAATTTGGGCTTCTAAATGTTTTGTCCAAATCCAACCTCTTGGGCCACCCACCAAAATATCTTACTTCTATGGGTGTGGATTCCTTCAAATTCCGTTGCCTATTTACTTTACTAAATACCAGCGGCAAAATCTGCTGACTTTGACCTAATTAGTGATTTTTTTTAACATTTAATAATTTGCCGGTGGGTTACTGATCACTTGCCGAAGCTGGCATCATGGAAGATTTGGATCTCTCTATAGCAGCTCTTAATATCGACTTTGACTCTACAACCAATTGCTCAATCTTATAAAATTTCCCTTGATGATCCCCTGATGCATATCAGCATAACATTGCTGATAATCTAATCATACATGTAAATTCAGCTGTGATTTAAAATATAAATTTAAGAGTAGATCAGACTGTCCATCTCCAATTACCCATAATGTAGTTAGACGGAAATCCCTATTTACTCATGAGAAAATTTTATTAATGAAACATAACTTGGCTATGACTTGGTACTTCTCGACATCATTTTGTTATTTTTGTGCTGACATTCTACGTGCAGTACTCAGTTTTTGGTTCGATAATGACGATTGGAGCGATGGTAGATGCAATACTAAGTGTAAAAATAGCTGATTTATTTGGTAGGAGAAATGTAAGTCTCAATCATACTCTAGTTTCAAGTTCCTTTTGACAACTTATGATTTGGTAATTTGATCATGAAAATTTTTTTATTTTTAATAAATGGTTACACTGGTTCTTTTTGGAACACATAAACATTTTTTTTTATATTATCAAGATGTCCCTTAACTATGTTGCTAAAACACGAGGTATTCTTGTCCATTTCCTTTTTCCCAATTAACTTGCAAAGTCCTGAAGCAGGCAATGCGGCTTTTTGAATTACTTTGCACACTAGACTGGCTTGCTATAGCTTTTGCTAAGCTTCCCTTCTTTTCTTTATTTCCCTACAATCTTATTTCATTTACTAATAAACTAATGACAATGAATTGGCTTTTGATATTTGTAGATGCAGATTTTCGATCAACTAGAGAATTAATTTAGGTGAGGACTTATAAAAAGATAAATCAATTAACGTAGTTCGATCTTTGGCCTTCATCCACAGACAAAGAAAATAAATTTTTTTTAAGATAATGATTATAATTTAATTCTCCCTCTCTTTGCTTTTTTTTTTGTGCCCCCACCTAAATAAACTAATGACAATGAATTGGCTTTTGATATTTGTCGATGGAGATTTTCAATCAACCAGAGAATTAATTTAGGTGAGGACATTATAAAAAAATACAGTAAATTAACGTGAAAATAAATCTTTTATTAAGATCGCAATTACAATCCAATTCTCCCTCTCTTTGCTTTTTTTTTTTTTTGTGCTCCCACCTGAATTAATTGTCTAGTTAATTGAAAATCAGCATCAATAGATTAGCACTGTCGGTGGGAATGATATGAATACTATTCTTAAGGTCACATCAAACTCTTAATAACCATGAGTCAACATGGTTATCGCAGCAACAATAGTAGGTTGCCACACATTTTTAGTCCACCAAGAAGGCAACGTGTTAATATTAGGCCACATTAACTTCTCACACATCAAATGATTGATTTAACACAGAACATGGTCAAGGTTCTTTAGTATATAAAGAACTAGGGATATAGAGCAAACCAAATCCACCTCTGTAGGAGGAAGAAGCTATAGAGCACTTTTAAAAAATCTACAAAATGACAGTAATAGCTATAAAAGTTTGTAGTAACTGTGCTAGGTTAGTTGGAAGAGCAGAGGCTTATCAAGTTGTATTGATCACTTAAGAGACCTCTAACATGTGCTAGAAGCCAAGTATGATTTGCACGAGAAGTTGAATTCAAAATTTCAATATAGGAAACATGATTTAAAGGGCTTCAATGCTAGTACTAGGTCTACAAGTCTTGAAACAGAATTGAAAAAGCTTAAAAAATGAGTGGATAAATTAGAGAAAAGTCATATAAAACCACTCTTGAAAGAAGTAAAACCACTATTTACTAAAGACATACTGGAGGCCTCATTTAGCAAAATTTATGATGCCCACAAAAAAGCTATTTGGAGGGAATAGAGACCTAACTGAACATCTAGAAATCTTAGGTTATGGATGGAATTACAAGGGCAACCATGTGCAAAGCTTTCTCTCTTATGCTTACAATAGCGACATGTAAGTGGTATAGAAGGCTGAAGCCTGGTTCTATCTCTTTATTTACCTTGCTTAGTTAGATGTTTATTAATTAATTTATGGAAGCAATAAAGCATTAGCTTGCCTTAACTCACTTGTTATTAGTGAAGCAGAGGAAGAATGAACATTAAAGGACTATATTATTCATTTTAACAAAGAATGGTAAGAGTAAAAAATTATATAGATGCGGCAACATTAACAGCCATAATGCAAGGCCTACGACTAAGAATATTTCATTACTCCCTCATTAACAATGCATTAAGGATTTTCACTGAGTTACTATCAAGAGCTCAAAATACTCTAATGCTGACCAGCTAACTAATGCAAAGAAAGGAATAGATTTAGACTTTCAGAGATCTCAAGAAAAAAGGAAAAGAAAGGATGAACAAATTATAAATTGAGGGAAAAAAAGATTGGTAGACAATAGGAGATCGAGATAGCATAAAGTAGGTTCTATACTTGCACACCAATTAGTGTACCGGAAGAACAATTGCTATTGTAGATGAAAGACCTAAATTTGCTGCATAAGCCTAAGGAAATTAGAGCCACGCCAAATTGAAGAGACAAAGGCAAATACTATAGGTACCATAGAGATAATGGCGACAATACCAATAACTACTTTGATCCTCAAGAGAAAATAAAGTCCCTAATCTAGAGAGGATATTTGAAAGACTTTATAAAAAGAAAAGAATGCGAGGACATTCAAGATAATACCTTAACCAATGCACTATAAGATATTACTATAGTAATATCAAAATATATAAAGGACTAAAAGGTTGCAAGATAAGCCCTTATATGAACTATTTTTTATAGAATTGTAGGATGAAGGGACATAATAACATCACATTCACAAAAAATGAAAATAGATGAATAAACAACTTTAAAGATTAATATGAAGCTTAGGGATAAGCCAATCTTTTAGTCTATGGGATAATTCTCCAAGGCAATTGCAACTGCTCAAGGATTGTATCAAACATCTCAAATTGTGCTATAGTTACAACTAGAAACTTTGTTTCCATCTTACACTTATAAAACTCTATATTACTCTACATCTAATTCCATTAATACACCTGCTCAAAAGTCACACCAAACACCTACAATTGCTCCAAGATTGCAATAAAAAGTTTTATTTTCAACTTTTATTCATGAGAGTTCATGTCTACAATTTGTAGGCTTTGGCTCTACATCTACGTTCACTAATACTCCTATGTTTATACCTCTTTTAGCAAACCCTAGCAAAGGAACCCTACCCTTATTTAAAGGTTTACAGAACTTCTCTTGGGAAAATTCTTCTTAGGCATATTTAAACTCTTTTGTTCAATCTAGGCCCTAATATATCTTTACTAATAACGTGATGCAGATTGAGAGTTCTGATTCTGTTGATGTCATGCTTGCCAATGTTTATTTCATATTAATAATACTTTTTTTATTACCACTACTGGTATGAAGTTGGATTCTAATTGTGTTCATCTTCTTATAACTTATTGTATTGTTCAACTATTAAAGAAAAAGATAAAATACCTGATATTTAAGAGGAATGTTTTACTTGAGTTAGGCCAAACTTTTAGGAAAAAGATTGATGAGTGAAAAAAGTGTTTAAGCAAAGAGAAAGCTCTTGTGGCCTAATTGAAGTTGGAACTTAATGCTACAAAGGAAGAATTAGCTCAATCCTAATGATAAGATCAAGAATTGTCCAACTTTCTTCACTAACTAAACCTTTAAATTCCAAGCATACAAGCATTAGCCATTGAAGAGTTCAAAGCTTCCACTGATTTTGATAATATCCTTAATGAAGAATTTCTAAAAGGTGATGTCAAAGTTAAGACCATGATTAAGAGTTACTCTGCTTAACTTGATTATCATTTTTTAAAAGATTGATAATGCTCATTGTCGATTATGTCTAGGATGTTGCCTCTTTTATTAGCTCTATAGTTTTTAATTATGATTCTTTCTTGTTCTTGTTTTTTTTTTTTTTTTTTGCTTAAAATGAGATTTTTCTTATAATAAAGTTGTAAACTAAGCATGCTTATTCTATCTTTATTAATCTATTTGGTAAGTGACTTTTTTTTTGTTTTCCTTACTTTTTTTTCTCAGAAGGGCAAGGAATACTATTAATTTTTCCTATTGTTCCCACTTTTGGGAGTATGATTTTTGCTTTCTAAGAAACATGATTATTGATGTCCATTTTTTAGGGCACAGTTTCTGCTCCCTAGAACATAAATTCTTTTACTTTTCTTAGTTTTCTTTTTTCTCAAAAAGGCAAGGAATACTATTAAGTTTTCCTACTACTCCTACTCTTAGGAGAATAATTTTTGCCTTTTGGAAAGCACGATTGCTGCTCTTTACTATTGGAAACATGCTTTCTACTCTTAGAGGAGCATTACTTTTCAAATTCATTGCACATCTTTGTTGATTTTTTTAAATTTTCTACAATAGCTTACCACTAGAAAGAGGATTTGAACCTTTGATGTTATAGTTAACATTACTAAAAAGTAGAGAGCTAATAGAAAAGGCAACATCCAAAACATAACTGACAATGAGCATCATTAATCTTCTAAAAAATGGTAATCAAGTTAAGAGCAATGATTCTCAATCATGGCCTCAACTTTGGAACCACCTTTTAAAAATTCCTTATTAAGGATATTCTCAAAATCAATAAAAGCTTTAAACTCTTTAATTGATGAAGCCTTTATATTTAGAATTTGAAGATTCAATTGGTTAAGAAAGTTGATAATTTTAAACTGATCACTAGGACTAAGCTAATTCTTCTTTTGTAACATTATATTCTAATTTTAATTAGGCCAAACGATCTTTCTTTTTACTTGAACACTTTTTAGCTTATCAATCTTTTTCCTATAAGCTTGACAAACCAAGTAAAGCATTCCTCTTCAATGTCAGGGATTTTATCTTTTTCTTTGATATTTGAACAGCACAACCAAGGAACAAAAAGATGAACACAATTAAAATCCAACTCCATACTAGTAATGGTAATACAAAAGCAATATTATTAATGCCTAATAAAAATTGGCAAGCATGGCATCAATAGGATTAGAACTCTCAACTTGCCTCGTGTTATTAACAAAAATATATTGAGGTCAAGATTGAACAAAAGAATTTAGACATGCCTGAGAAACATCTTTCTAAGTGAATTTATGTAAACCTTTAAAAAAAGGCAGAGTTCCATAGTTAGAACTTGTTAGAAGAGGTATAGACATAGAAGCACTGGTAGAAGTAAATGCAGAGCAAGAGCTTGCAGATTATAGACATGAACTCTCATGAGTAAAATTAGAAATAAAATTTGATGTTGTAATCCTAGGTAATTGCAGGTGTATTGGTGGAAATAGAATCAGAGTAAAAGCCTACAAATTGTAAATCAAAGTGTCACAAGTGCAAGATGGAAAAAAAAAGTTTCTAGTTGCAATCCAGCCATATTTTAAGGTGTCTGATGCAACCCTTTAACAGTTGCAATTGTCAAGAGGATAATCCTACAAACTGAAAGATTGGCTAATCCCTAAGTTTTCTATTAATCTTTGAACCTATCTATTTTTTTCTTTTTCTATGTGATGTGTCTCTAAAAAGGCAAATATATATATATATATATATATATATATATATATATATATATATATATATATATATTTCGGAAGATAGTGAGTCTCTGCAAGTTGATGAGTTGATTGACTCTGATACTTCAGAATCTTCTGATACTGATTCTGATACAGAATCATACCTAAAGAAAATCAATGTGTTGACTAAAGAACAAGAAACTTTTCTTGAATTAGTCAAATACATTTCTGACCCTTCCTTACAAAGAGAGTATTTAGACAGACTTCTAAAAACCTTCGAACATAGAGAAAAACCTGAGACCTCCAAAGCACCTGTTATTCAAAAGCATGCTTATGATCTCACAGATATTTTAAATAAGAGAAAGACTAAAAAGTCTTCTCCTTCTATCCAAGATCTTCAAAAGCAGATAAAAGAAATCAAATTAAAAATTTCTGATTTAAAGCAAAAATAAAAAACTGATTCTGACACTATCCAAATATTGCTTCAAAAACAATTGCAGCAAGATTCGGATAATAAATCAGATTGAGAAGGTGGTGAGGATGAGGAATAGAAACTTGAAAACATAGAGTCTTTGCCTCATGATTTTTTGTTTGCCTTAAAATAAATTACCACAAGAAAGTATTTAATTAAAGTCACAATAGAATTTTCCAAAGAACTCCAAATTGACACTATTGCATTATTTGACACTGGTGCCGATTTGAATTGTATTAAAGAAATAATTGTTCCAAAAAAGTTTCAAGAAAAAACTAAAGAAAGACTTTCTGCCGCCAATAATTCAAAATTAAGAATCACCTCAAAAGTTGATGCTTCTGTTTTGAATGATGGTTTTGAATTTAGGACTTCTTTTATTTTGACAAATTATATCCATCATGCTGTCATTTTAGGAACTCCTTTTATAAAATTAATTACCCCGTATACTGTAAAATATAATGGTATATCTTTTAAAGCCCAAGAAAAAAGACTTGTTTTCCCTTTTATTGAAAAGCCGAGAACAAGGAATTTAAATATAATTAAAGCCACTTCTGTTTATCAAAATCCGATTAATGTTTTACTAAAAAAAAAACAGAGTAATTTGGTTTGTTTACAGAAGGATTTAAGTTTACAAAGAATTGGAAAACAATTACAAAATGATTTTGTAAAGAAAAAGATTTCCAATTTCAAAAGCCAAATTGAGAATGAAATCTGTGCTGACCTTCATCTGCCTTTTGGGATAGGAAGCAACATATGGTAGATTTGCCCTATGAGCCCAATTTCGATGAAAGACAAATTCCTACCAAGGCTAGGCCCATTCAAATGAATATAGACTTAGAACAACATTGTAGAAATAAAATTAAAGACTTAGAGACTAAAGGCTTAATTGTGAAATCAAGGTCTCCATGGTCTTGTGCTGCTTTCTATGTTAATAAAAATAGTGAAATAGAGAGAGGAACACCTCGATTAGTGATCAATTACAAACTTTTAAATAAAGCCTTAAAATGGATTAGGTACCCTATACCTAATAAAAAAGATTTGCTTTAAAAATTACATTCTGCTTTCATATTCTCAAAATTTGATATGAAATAAGGATTTTGGCAAATCCAAATCCACCCTAAAGATCGGTATAAAACTGCCTTTACTGTTCTATTTGGACAGTACGAGTGGACTGTTATGCCATTTGGTTTAAAAAATGCGCCATCTGAGTTTCAAAGGATTATGAATGATATTTATAACCCTTACTCAGATTTCTGTATAGTTTATATAGATGATGTGTTGATCTTTTCAAACTCGATTGATCAACATTTCAAACATTTAAAGACTTTCTATTATGCTACTAGGAAAGCTGGATCAGCCATTTCTAGTTCAAAGATTTCTTTGTTCCAACCAAAGATTAGGTTCTTAGGACATTATATTTCTAAGGGAACCATCACCCCTATTGAGAGATCTCTTGCCTTTACTGACAAGTTTCCTGATCGGATACTTGACAAAATCCAACTGCAAAGGTTTCTTGGTAGCCTAAATTATGTCCTAGATTTTTGTCCAAATATCAATAGGATTTCTAAACCCCTACACGATAGGTTAAAGAAAACCCCTGTTGAGTGGACTGATGAACATACTAGGGCCACCAGACTAATAAAACAGTCTGTTAAAAGCATACCATGTTTGCATTTAGCAAACCCGCCATTACTTAAGGTAGTAGAGACCGATGCCTCTGACCTAGGATATGGTGGTATACTAAAGCAAGTAGACAATGGTAAAGAACAAATAGTACAGTATGTCTCTGCACACTGGAATGAGTGTCAAAAGAATTACTCTACTATTAAAAAGGAAATTTTATCCATTGTTTTATGCATTACAAAGTTTCAAAGTGACTTATTAAATAAAAAATTCTTACTTAGAATCGATTGCAAAGCTGCAAAACATGTTTTAGAAAAAGATGTTCAAAACATTGCATCTAAACAAATTTTTGCAAGATGGCAAGTCATTTTAAGTGTTTTTGATTTTGAAATTGAATTTATTAAAGGTGACAGAAATTCTGTTCCAGATTTTCTAACGAGAGAATTTCTTCAAAATAGATAAATGCCGCCCAAAAAGAAAGATAAAGGGAAAGGAGTCCAGAAGGACCCTCAGCCCCAAACACCTAAAGCCCAATCACCTCCTAAAGAAAAATTACTGTCTTCAGTAATGCCTACAAAGTCTTGGATTGATATGGTCCAGGATGAAGAATCTAAAGCTCTGGCCTCACAAGAACAGGTAAAAGAATGGATTGAATCCATTTCAAAATCTCCTGAACTCTTAATGACTCTACAAAGCATTTCAAATATAAAGCCTCTTTCTCAATTTTCGGAGAAAGAAAAGACTGTTTCAAAAGAAATTGTAAAGCCATCATCTTCCAAAGAAATTATTTCTACTGAAAGCTCTTCTTCTTCAGTAGTGGTTTCTCAATTAAAGAAAAAATCAGATTGGACTAATAAAGCCTATCGATAAAATATTTTAGTTATCGAAAATGGGTTTTATCACTCTTATCCATTCCAGAGTATTTTAAAAATTTTTCCTAAGGGTTGGTTTTTCAAACCATGGGATTTAACAAAACCCCAGCTCTATTATCAAAGCATTCTTGAATTCACTAACTCAGTGAAATTTAAACATTTCTATTTTTCTAAAGAACACAAAGAACCAGCCTACTCCACGGGCACAATCCTAAATGTCTTAAGCCCAAAAAAATGGGGTGACCCACTTCATAAAACCAAAGACTTTCCCATTAGCTTCCAAAGCCGTTTTGACCATTGTCAGTCCTTTTTTTACTGGGACTATCAACAAGCTTGGTTCAATACATTTTTCTTACAAAACCCAAAGAAATTTCATTCATGGTTATTTTTCTTTAATTCAAAAATAACCATACAAAGCCTTCCAAACTGGTTTCAACAATGGTGGGGCTATTTCGGGCCAAACCCAGAAATTCTAACCCCCAATGCTGTAGCCTGTTTAAACCTGTTTAAAGCCCATTATAAGCCCTCAGATTTAGAGAAAAGATGTACTCTGTTTCTTTGTTTCTGTACAAAGTTCTTCTTACCGTGGGTCTGGATGTGGGGTCTTCAATTCCACACTCAGGAAGCCCAACTTTTCTTACAAAGAACCTTCAAAGTAAAATGGTGGTCAAAATTTGACGAAGAGTCTAAATTAACCGAGGCCATCGTTCAAAAATGGATTTGCTCAACAGGACACCTCACTCCTACTATTGAGGAAACTAAAGCTCAAACCACTTTCCTCTCTCAAAAATCTAAGGCCCAATCTTTGCTGGCCTCAGCCAAGTCAGAAGAGGAATATTTCAAAGTAATGGAACAGCTCTTAGTCTCCAGATCCGAGCCTTCAGCACAGGACTCCTCGGATGCCGAAGACGAAGAGCCATTCATATCTTTGGGAGATGACAATGAAGATGATTGTTTTGCCATCTTCCCACCTGTAAAGCATTGTAAATAATTATGTATTTTGTTGACTTGTAAAGTAAAAAAAAAAAGTAATTATTTTCTTTTGTATTTTGTTGACTAGTTGATTCCCCCTTCATTTACACACCTTCCCACAATAACTGATAGTACTGGTAATTAAATATTTTTAATTAAGTCGGTTGATTGCTTGAAGGAGTACCGTTGGCTTTAGTAGATTATTGGTACGTGGCGTTGTTAGCTAGGGAATGAGGTCCTGTCCAGTTATCTTAGGACAGATATTTAATCCTCCTTTGGACCAGTAGCCCGCATCCACTGAGGGTCCAGCCGATATACCAATAGAATTTAAATCTTTAAAATTTTGATTAAGCATTTAAAGCATATTCTTTAAGCTTTTAAGAATTTAAGCATATTCTTTTATCAGTTATTGTGGGAAGGTGTGTGAATGAAGGGGGAATCAACTAGTCAACAAAATACAAAAGAAAATAATTGCTTTTTTTTTTTTACTTTACAAGTCAACAAAATACATAATTATTTACAATGCTTTACAGGTGGGAAGATGGCAAAACAATCATCTTCATTGTCATCTCCCAAAGATATGAATGACTCTTCGTCTTCGGCATCCAAGGAGTCCTGTGCTGAAGGCTCGGATCTGGAGGCTAAGAGCTGTTCCATTACTTTGAAATATTCCTCTTCTGACTTGGCTGAGGCCAGCAAAGATTGGGCCTTAGATTTTTGAGAGAGGAAAGTGGTTTGAGCTTTAGTTTCCTCAATAGTAGGAGTGAGGTGTCCTGTTGAGCAAATCCATTTTTGAACGATGGCCTCGGTTAATTTAGACTCTTCGTCAAATTTTGACCACCATTTTACTTTGAAGGTTCTTTGTAAGAAAAGTTGGGCTTCCTGAGTGTGGAATTTAATCCAGACCCACGGTAAGAAGAACTTTGTACAGAAACAAAGAAACAGAGTACATCTTTTCTCTAAATCTGAGGGCTTATAATGGGCTTTAAACAGGTTTAAACAGGCTACAGCATTGGGGGTTAGAATTTCTGGGTTTGGCCCGAAATAGCCCCACCATTGTTGAAACCAGTTTGGAAGGCTTTGTATGGTTATTTTTGAATTAAAGAAAAATAACCATGAATGAAATTTCTTTGGGTTTTGTAAGAAAAATGTATTGAACCAAGCTTGTTGATAGTCCCAGTAAAAAAAGGACTGACAATGGTCAAAACGGCTTTGGAAGCTAATGGGAAAGTCTTTGGTTTTATGAAGTGGGTCACCCCATTTTTTTGGGCTTAAGACATTTAGGATTGTGCCCGTGGAGTAGGCTGGTTCTTTGTGTTCTTTAGAAAAATAGAAATGTTTAAATTTCACTGAGTTAGTGAATTCAAGAATGCTTTGATAATAGAGCTGGGGTTTTGTTAAATCCCATGGTTTGAAAAACCAACCCTTAGGAAAAATTTTTAAAATACTCTGGAATGGATAAGAGTGATAAAACCCATTTTCGATAACTAAAATATTTTGTCGATAGGCTTTATTAGTCCAATCTGATTTTTTCTTTAATTGAGAAACCACTACTGAAGAAGAAGAGCTTTCAGTAGAAATAATTTCTTTGGAAGATGATGGCTTTACAATTTCTTTTGAAACAGTCTTTTCTTTCTCCGAAAATTGAGAAAGAGGCTTTATATTTGAAATGCTTTGTAGAGTCATTAAGAGTTCAGGAGATTTTGAAATGGATTCAATCCATTCTTTTACCTGTTCTTGTGAGGCCAGAGCTTTAGATTCTTCATCCTGGACCATATCAATCCAAGACTTTGTAGGCATTACTGAAGACAGTAATTTTTCTTTAGGAGGTGATTGGCCTTTAGGTGTTTGGGGCTGAGGGTCCTTCTGGACTCCTTTCCCTTTATCTTTCTTTTTGGGCGGCATTTATCTATTTTGAAGAAATTCTCTCGTTAGAAAATCTGGAACAGAATTTCTGTCACCTTTAATAAATTCAATTTCAAAATCAAAAACACTTAAAATGACTTGCCATCTTGCAAAAATTTGTTTAGATGCAATGTTTTGAACATCTTTTTCTAAAACATGTTTTGCAGCTTTGCAATCGATTCTAAGTAAGAATTTTTTATTTAATAAGTCACTTTGAAACTTTGTAATGCATAAAACAATGGATAAAATTTCCTTTTTAATAGTAGAGTAATTCTTTTGACACTCATTCCAGTGTGCAGAGACATACTGTACTATTTGTTCTTTACCATTGTCTACTTGCTTTAGTATACCACCATATCCTAGGTCAGAGGCATCGGTCTCTACTACCTTAAGTAATGGCGGGTTTGCTAAATGCAAACATGGTATGCTTTTAACAGACTGTTTTATTAGTCTGGTGGCCCTAGTATGTTCATCAGTCCACTCAACAGGGGTTTTCTTTAACCTATCGTGTAGGGGTTTAGAAATCCTATTGATATTTGGACAAAAATCTAGGACATAATTTAGGCTACCAAGAAACCTTTGCAGTTGGATTTTGTCAAGTATCCGATCAGGAAACTTGTCAGTAAAGGCAAGAGATCTCTCAATAGGGGTGATGGTTCCCTTAGAAATATAATGTCCTAAGAACCTAATCTTTGGTTGGAACAAAGAAATCTTTGAACTAGAAATGGCTGATCCAGCTTTCCTAGTAGCATAATAGAAAGTCTTTAAATGTTTGAAATGTTGATCAATCGAGTTTGAAAAGATCAACACATCATCTATATAAACTATACAGAAATCTGAGTAAGGGTTATAAATATCATTCATAATCCTTTGAAACTCAGATGGCGCATTTTTTAAACCAAATGGCATAACAGTCCACTCGTACTGTCCAAATAGAACAGTAAAGGCAGTTTTATACCGATCTTTAGGGTGGATTTGGATTTGCCAAAATCCTTATTTCATATCAAATTTTGAGAATATGAAAGCAGAATGTAATTTTTAAAGCAAATCTTTTTTATTAGGTATAGGGTACCTAATCCATTTTAAGGCTTTATTTAAAAGTTTGTAATTGATCACTAATCGAGGTGTTCTCTCTCTATTTCACTATTTTTTAACATAGAAAGCAGCACAAGACCATGGAGACCTTGATTTCACAATTAAGCCTTTAGTCTCTAAGTCTTTAATTTTATTTCTACAATGTTGTTCTAAGTCTATATTCATTTGAATGGGCCTAGCCTTGGTAGGAATTTGTCTTTCATCGAAATTGGGCTCATAGGGCAAATCTACCATATGTTGCTTCCTATCCCAAAAGGCAGATGAAGGTCAGCACAGATTTCATTCTCAATTTGGCTTTTGAAATTGGAAATCTTTTTCTTTACAAAATCATTTTGTAATTGTTTTCCAATTCTTTGTAAACTTAAATCCTTCTGTAAACAAACCAAATTACTCTGTTTTTTTTTTAGTAAAACATTAATCGGATTTTGATAAACAGAAGTGGCTTTAATTATATTTAAATTCCTTGTTCTCGGCTTTTCAATAAAAGGGAAAACAAGTCTTTTTTCTTGGGCTTTAAAAGATATACCATTATATTTTACAGTATACGGGGTAATTAATTTTATAAAAGGAGTTCCTAAAATGACAGCATGATGGATATAATTTGTCAAAATAAAAGAAGTCCTAAATTCAAAACCATCATTCAAAACAGAAGCATCAACTTTTGAGGTGATTCTTAATTTTGAATTATTGGCGGCAGAAAGTCTTTCTTTAGTTTTTTCTTGAAACTTTTTTGGAACAATTATTTCTTTAATACAATTCAAATCGGCACCAGTGTCAAATAATGCAATAGTGTCAATTTGGAGTTCTTTGGAAAATTCTATTGTGACTTTAATTAAATACTTTCTTGTGGTAATTTATTTTAAGGCAAACAAAAAATCATGAGGCAAAGACTCTATGTTTTCAAGTTTCTGTTCCTCATCCTCACCACCTTCTCAATCTGATTTATTATCCGAATCTTGCTGCAATTGTTTTTGAAGCAATATTTGGATAGTGTCAGAATCAGTTTTTTATTTTTGCTTTAAATCAGAAATTTCTAATTTGATTTCTTTTATCTGCTTTTGAAGATCTTGGATAGAAGGAGAAGACTTTTTAGTCTTTCTCTTATTTAAAATATCTGTGAGATCATAAGCATGCTTTTGAATAACAGGTGCTTTGGAGGTCTCAGGTTTTTCTCTATGTTCGAAGGTTTTTAGAAGTCTGTCTAAATACTCTCTTTGTAAGGAAGGGTCAGAAATGTATTTGACTAATTCAAGAAAAGTTTCTTGTTCTTTAGTCAACACATTGATTTTCTTTAGGTATGATTCTGTATCAGAATCAGTATCAGAAGATTCTGAAGTATCAGAGTCAATCAACTCATTAACTTGCAGAGACTCACTATCTTCCGAAATGGAAGATTCTGACTCTGAGGAGTCAACTAATAAAGGAGTTATTTGTGAAAATATTTCTTCGCTAAGTCTTAACTCTTGAAGTCTTTTGGTCATTCTACAATATTTTGCAGTATGTCCCTTCTTCCTACACTTGAAACAAGTGGCTTCTTTATAGTTAAAGTTCTTTGGTTTGGGCCTTTCTATTTCTTTCCTTTTAGAGGAGTGCTTTTTATAAGGCCTTTTATGCTTATTATAAAAAGATTCTCTAAGTTCTGAAAAGGGTTTCCTATATTTCTTTAATTTGTGATGTTTCTTGTAAGTCTTTGTGGAATACTTACCATCACAATCCTTAGAACTGGAGGCTTTAAAAGGGTCATAGTTAAATTGTTTACAGAAATTACCTAACTCTTGTTTAGATTTCTTAAGTTCCCACTTAAGTCGTTTCTGTAATTTCAAGTCTTGACATATCTTTAGACCTTCCCTATTGACATAACTAACTAATTCACCATAGGTGAGATTGTCATAAGGAATTTGGTTATCGTAAAGGGCTTTAATTGAATTCCTTACCTTTTCTCCTAATAAGATAGGTAATCCTGCAAGGAATTTTTCTTTCCAAGTAACATGATTTGCATCATCTCTTAGGAAGAGTCTGGTAAAGAACGTGGCCTTATAACTTTGGAAATCACTAAGTTTTCTACACCTAAGGTTGTGTAGTAACTCGGCATTTTTATCTCTAAGGTGAGATGGATCACCTATGAAATGAAGGGATATTGTGACTATTAAAACTGTAACAGCATCTTGGACCGGATTATTAAATTTATCAAGAATGGGTGATCCTTCTTGATCAGTTTTGACAGCATTCAAGATTTCAAGATATTGTTGCTTTGTGAGGAGATGATCTCACCATCCTTTAAGTTGGCCAGTAAAACCGGCAATCAGAATTTCTGCTATGGCTCTATCAGCAGTTCCTGATTGGGTTTTATATGCATTAGCTGCCATGGTCATTTGTTGGAGTAGTCCAAGTATATTGTACTCAGACATTCCATCTATATTCCATTCATAGACTGAGGATGCATTAAACCTTGATTGGTTTATAGCACTTGGCCTATTATCTATTGCTAGATCTGGTGGAGTACGAGAAGTAGCAGGAAGTGCTAATTCCCAATGGACTTTATTGACTTTAGGCTCAGGTTCAAGTTCTTCTTGGAATGCTTCTAAGTCAGAAGAGGCTATGGAAGACTGATCCTGATCTAATACTCCTTTCTTACTAGATTGGGGAGTATCAGGGGCTATTTCTATTTTCTTAGATGAGGATGAAGAGGCTTCTATCCTATCTAATTGTTCTCTAATGGCTTTAGCAAAATCTGATTTCGAATCTTGAACAAGTTTTTGACTTGTCTTCGAAACCTGGAAAGGTTTGAAAATAGGCTTTTTGAGTCTTTTTTCAAGATCAGATTTTGTAATTGGCTTTGGAACAGTAGGAGAAACAGTAATGGTTGACTTTGGATTTGACTTTCTATTATAGTCAACTGTTTTCCTATCGTGTTTAGATTAGTGCTACAAAAATTATTCTGTTAGATAACACTATCTAAATTTTTATCTATATCACCACTCCTATGGATTTTGTAAGGTGATGCCTTTATTTCTCTCGGTGGTTCACCATGGTCAATGGTAATGTTTCTTAATGAAGGGTGTTCAGATTCTACCTTAGTTTGGCTATCTGAAAGCTTCCATTCACAAACTGTCTCTCTAAAAATGGGATTTGATATATATATATATTACAATCTTTCTATAGTATAAAAATTATTATTCTTAAATAAAAACTTACCTGAAGATGGAATATTAGTATAAGCAAAAGGGATATAGCCAAAAGCAATTAAAAATCCTATTTAAGAAAGATATTTTGCTCAACATAATCAATAGGGGTGTAGGCCCATGGCAATGTTAAAAAAAAAAGAAGAAAAAGAAAAAGGGTAAGCATATTAATAAAAGAAAACACATCCTTTAGAGATTTCTTATAAACCTACATAGAGTAGAAAAGTGAATTTGAATATGATATCCAAGTACATATTGAGAGAATTCCTTAGCTCCCAATCCTCAATGATAAAAAGCTAAGAATCCTTCAAGAAACCATCATGAGATTTTCCTTGGATGATTAGAGAGGGAGATAGACATAGTACCAACTTCCTTTATCACTGATAAGCTCATTAGTTGCTAAATATATTGAAACTAATTAACTGTAGGATCTAAAAAGCCCTTTCAATTTTTATAAAATGTATATGTCAATCATGACGCACTAAAGATTAAGGGGAAGTTGTGTTGAGGCATAGTTTAGGCAAATCAACATATATCTAACAAAAGAGTGCAATGATAACTTGATACCATATCGAGAAAATTAGGACGAAAGACAATGACCCTAAAAGGAAGATGGTTAGTGGGCTCACCAATTTAAACTTTTCTAAGTTCAACTGAACTTAAGATTTCATATTTGACTCTCAGAGAGGAAATGGATTTTTCAAATATTATATTCCTTACCTCATCGATGAACCAGTCAATGCTGGGTTGGAATTTAGTTTGGTTATCAAAAACAAATGATGCAAGATTAAAATTTATAACATGAGATAGTTAGTTGAATGATATATGATAGTGATATTCATTATATTCAAAGTACTCATAGTAAAAGGAGTTAAAGCTATTTTTAGAATTAGAAGACATTGAAATTTCTAAAAAAATGAAAAGAAAAGAAGCTCACTAAGGAAAGTGAAAACCAAAGGATTAAAGCTCCACGAGGTGGGCAAATGGTGCAATGGATGGTTTATATAAAAATGAATAAAGAGAAATTAAGAGTTAGGGAGTAGCTATGTAGAAAATATAAAAAATCAACAAAGATATGTGGCAAAGTTGAACAGTAATGTTCTTCAAAAATAGAGAGAATACTAAGAACATGATCTAAAAAATGAAGAGCAAAAGCCCAAGGAGCAAGAATCATATTCCCCAAGAATACGGAGTAGAAACAACCATACTCTCTTAGAATAGGGAGTAAGAGACATGCTCTACGTAGAGTAGGGATAACCATGCTCCCTAAGTATAGAGAACAAAAATCATGGTTCCTAAAAGTAGAGGATAGCAAAAAGTCATGGACCTTAATCTATGGGGGGCTTTTGACCTAGTTTTAGATTGTAACTGCACAAAAAAAAAAACATGTCTAAATAAAGAGGGCTATAATTTAATTAAGCCAAGACAAATAAAAGTCAATAATGGAAGAATATTACTTGGTCTAAAAGCAAGTTAGATAAAAAGTTCAGCATGGATAAGATAATGAAAAGATAGAAATATTTTATAATTTAAATCCTAGAAGATGAAGGAAAATTAAGAAGAGTTTAAGTAAGAAAAGGACTTTATCTGTAAAATCCAATAAAAGCAAACGTCTCTCTTAGTATACGAGGGGCATTAAAAAAGAAGTTGCAAAGAGAGAAAAAGCCAAATCGTAATCATAATCTGAATAAAAGATTTTATTTTCTTTATCCATGGACATAGGCTAAAAGCCAAACCACGTAAATTCTCTGTATCTTTTATAATGCCTCCACCTAAATTAATTCTCCGATTGACTGAAAATCTGCGTCAACAATATTGTTGTTGCTAAGATGCTTTGTAGCTGGATTTGGAAAGATTACTTTTAGGATTTAGAGTTGGCATTATTTCTTATGTGGTAAGTGCATTAAATGTTAGCATTTCACATCTATTGATTATTTAAATTAATTTGTCACTTAATGATAATTCCTTATTTTTTGCCAAGACAGATACCTATTTATTTAACTCCAAAAAGATTTACGTGGACTTTTTACAGCATTCCATCAGGTAATCTTGTGTCATAATGCATGAATTTGACTAGTTAGCTCTTAGCTTATGACTATGGACTAATTTGGAATTGTGAAAACTGATGAAATAAATAGTTATACTATGCGAATGAAATAAGTTACTGATTTAAAAAAAAATAGTTTGGTGTTTGGTAAATTATATTGTTGAGTTGCTGTGAATTTAAAAAATTGAGTATATGCGTTTAATAAATTTAATTATGAAGGTTTTGTTTTCTTATATAATAATTAAAATAGACATAGGTTTAAATTATCTTTTATTTATATAGTATATTTAATAAATTATTTAAACATATTTTTTTCTTAAATATGTAAAATTATATTAACTCAATTAAAAAAGTCTAAAGAACTCCATAATCTGTTACATAAAATATGATAAGAATTTATAATTATACATAATCCAAATAAAATAAAAAGTAATATGTATTACTTTTCATATTAAATTTTTTGTAATAAAACATATCAAATTATAATGGTATTATGATATGTAATAATTTATATATTATGGTTTATAGATAAGTAAGATACACTTGTCTTTCTTTTAAAATACTAAGATCATAATAGAAATTTTAAAAAGATGCTATAATTTATTAAATAGGCTATTTATAAAAAGCAACCACTTACTTACTTTTAAAAACTATTGATGAAATGGAGAAAATTATAAAATAAACTACTTTTATAAAATTTATCAAATAATATTTTTGTCAAAAATTATGAAATAAGTAATTTATTGAATTTCAATCTCAAAACTAAATGGGGCTACATATAATGTTTAAAATTTTTTTGAGTTTACAGTTGATGAATGCATTCGGTTGCATTAATGTTTAAGATAAAAGATAGAACTTGATGTATGATCCGCTATATCAGTCATCTGTGTCATGAGAGAATGTAGAGTATTCTTCGAAACATAATGAACAGAAGTTAGTGATTACTACATTTTTGGCACAAATAAAGGATTTTACTGAGTCTTGGAAGTATATGAAAGATTTTATCGATTCCTATATTCATTTTTGGTGGTCAATAAAAGACTAATATAGTTATGAAAAAGGGAATTTGCAACTGAAAGCATAATACAAGAAGTTGTGAATTAAAACATTCACTGCACAGAAGATGAATCCAATAATGTACAACAATTAAACCAAAGCGGGTTATTGCACTTGATAATCGAATTGCAGTGGAGTGATGTTGATGTATCACTGAGAAAACTTTATGATTGATATTTGTATTTCCTTGAGTGTTTGTCCCTTGGTCTCTGCCACCAGAAATGCAAAGAAGAGGACAGCTGCAGCCCAAATGACCCGAATATATAAAATGTCCCCGCCAGAGTAGCCAGGGCAGACTTGTATACGTAACAAACAGAGAGCAAAAGGAAGAATGAGGATTGAATGGGGAAAAGTAAAAGCATTGGGATTCCTATACCTGTTGTGCTCCATTCTATCATGAAAAAGAAAGCTTATGTAACTATCCAACTGCTGCAGTTGTGGAGTAAATCCAACAGGCTTCCCGTTGAGCCTTTGGTTTGGTGTTTATAGAAAATATACGAAAAATTGAAGTTCAATGGCTTATTTATCGCCTCCTGTCGAGACATTCATGAAAAGATGTAGAGCTAGATCATGTAGTCATGTACCCGGACATTTTGACACTTGGTAATCCTCCCATGACTACGGAATACGTTGCACTAAACCACTGGTTATAGATTCAGTGTCAATGAATTACATTTGCTTCAATTTGATTGACTAAACAATTAAAAAAAATATATCATATGTTTACTGCAAGCCCTTTAATGTAAGCTTACCTCTTTTCATTACCTTCTCTAAACTTCGCTAGCTTGATAATTTCTCTGCTATTGATATTTTGATTTAGAATAGAAGAGATTTTAATTTTTAAGGTTTATGAAAAATGAAAGATCGACGGGACATTTAGAGAATTTTCTAAAGTTAATGGATGGCTAGAATTTTACCATCATAACTCGTAATCAATAGTGCAGATTTATCTTTTCATAAATATTCTAGTGATTTTTAAAATTCTTAAATATCTCTATAGTATCTCTTATTGCATCATTACTTATGTTATTGTTTATGTCATTGTAATTTTAGAATTTCTAAATATTTATACAAATACATCTTATTACGTCATAATTTATGTTATACCTCATGTTATCATAATTTTAGAATTTTTAAATATTTGTACAAGCATCTCTTATTCCATCATCACTTATTTCATTTTTCATGTCAATATTACTTTGGAATATACAATAATGAATATTTTTATATTATTGTTATTATTATTTTAATACTCAATAAGATTTGTTAATTAAATAAATTCTATTATATTCTAGTGTGAAAGTTAACCTCACAACATTATTTATCAGGAGTGAGATAATCTAGCCCGATTTTGGGCTTGGTCAACTTACGTCCCTCACTGCAAGCCTGAGGTCTCTGTGATTCTAGACTTGCGAGGGGATGAGTACCCAATCTGAGAACACTAATCAATCAATGAACCATTACTGCAGTAATTGAAAAGCTTTCGCCTTTTTTACTTGTAGCCTATGATGATGACATTGATTTCCCACAAAACTGCTTCCTGAATACCTGTTATCTTCAAGCCTTTAGAGATTAATCTTGCAAGAAAATGCTTTGATTTGCTCTGACAGCAGCAAAACGAAATTGGAACTTACTGCACAGGCATGAGAAAAAGAACCGCATAAGGCTGCCAAGGTGCTCAAAACAACGGCAGATGTAGCTGAAGAATCACTTTCTTGCAAGCCACTGCCATTAATAATTTAATTATTAGTAATTACAGGCCTTGGCACAAGAAACGGAGGACTCAGAATCAGTCGTTCCTCCAGACTTTCTGATGTCTCCATGATTATTTTTTTCTTAAAGGAAAGAGAGGCAGATGAAGTAAGTATGCACAACTACCGCGAAATGAAAAAATTGGAATGTGTAGCAACTGAAGGGCTCTGGTGCCTTGACAGCTTCAGCCGCTGCCCAAGACCTTCAATTCAGATCAGCCAGATGCTATGAAGATGATTTGATGAAATCTTGATCAAGATTGATTACGAACAAAGAACAGATCAGAATTGAAAATGATCAATGAACTGAGAATCAAAGAACAAAGAGGAAGATAATGTGGTTCAGCTAATTCTCATTAGCTTACATCCCCGGAGGAACAAAGTGACAGGCCTTTCATTGATTGATCATCAAGGTACAGAGAATTTTCAGAGTACATATCATTGAACATTAATCATAATGACAGTGTCTATTCCCTTTTATACTCAGTGTAACTTCAGTTTGTTCAGCTGCACTCAGCAGCTTGTAACAACTCAGATGCAATTTCCAGAAACTCACGTGTGCGGCACGCGTGGTAACGGCTTCTAACAACCTGAATCCAAGCTTCCTTCTCCATGTGCATCTCATGTGCTTCATTAAATCAGAAACGGCAATGCATGAAGTCGTTCAATGAGTGTTAAATGTACACGTCAAAACGCTGCAACTTCTGTCGTTTGTACCGAGATAATGAGGACTCAAAACGCACAATACACAAGCCGTTTTGCAGTCATTGAAATTGTTCACCAGTCACACAACGGAATGAAACTGCAGAAGAAATCTGTTTCGCCCATTTGGGATTTTAGTGTATGTTATAATAAGATTAGTTCATTAGGATAATCCACCTCTTTCGTGCGGTGCAAGATTTTATTCATGGCCTATTATCTTAAAGCTATTTTTAACTAAGAGGTCCAATAACAATACAACAATCATCATATCAACTGTGCAGATTCAGATCCATCAAATTTCCTCTTTGTGATTTGATTCATCTTTTCCTTCTCAGCAGTGCTCAATTTTTGGTTCACTATAACAATTGGAGGACTTATTAGGATTGTTACATATGAATATCACTATAGTAATCCACCATGCGTATGCGTGTGCGTATGTATAAATGATGTTGTAACAAGTTAAGTGCCTAACACGTGAATTTTTAAGACCTATCAAATTATTAATTTAATTATCTTAATATATTTATTGAAAATATATATATATAATTAAATTAATCTAGCGTCTTAGTAGAATCACAAATAGGTAATTATAATTATAGAATTTATTATAACTTTGTAACTGATATTTGAATTTCTTCGAGTGTTCGTCCCTTGGTCTCTGGCACAAGAAACGCAACGAATAGGACAGCTGCAGCGCAAATGACCCAGAATATAGAAAATGTTCCTACCAGAGCAGAACCAACGTCTGTTTGTATAAGCAATAAAAGGAAAGCAACAAAAAAGGAGAAGGATTGAGAAGTGGGAAAAGTATATGCATTGGGATTCGGATACCTGTTGTGCTCCACTTCATCACGAAAAGGAAAGTGTATGTAACTATCCAGCTGCTGCAGTTGTGGAGTAAAATCACCAGGCTCCCTGCTGAACCTTTGATGTTTATCGGAAATATCTGAAAAATGGAAGTTCAATGGCATATTCATCGACTCCTGTTGAGAAATTCATGAGAAGATGTAGAGCTAGATCATGTTGTCATATACCTCGGACATTATGACACTTGGTAGTCCTCCCATGCCAAGTGAGTACGTGACACTAAACCCCTGATTGTAGAATCAGTGTCAATGAGTTACATTTTGCTCCAACTTGATAGAATTAACAATTTTGAAAAAAAAAAAAAAAAAACATTTATAGCAAGCCCTTTAATGTAAGCTTACAATTTATAGAGACAAGTTTCTTTTTTCTACATATTTTAAATTACCATTATGCCAATATACACCAGCACTGCAGTAAGCCCATTCCAATGATTTGTGTCCTGCACATAAATATTTAAGCAACGATCATAAATATATCAAACAGGACTGGAAACTAGTGCAGAAGTGTCTAAATTTTGTTCTAGAAGTACCTGCAAGCAAAATGCCAAAGCTATAACACTGAGACTTAAGCACGTCCCGATAGTAGAAGCCTGCAAGTAATAAAGTACATATATATCTTCACCATAAATTGGCCACCCTACTGAATAAGTAATATTTGGATGAATTTAATTATTTGAAATATGTACCAAAAGAAGTGGTCGTCTTCCATATTTATCTGTGAGGAGCACAGATGCAACAATAGCTGGAAGCTGTAAAAGAAAATGTATCTTCCTGAGTATTTCAAATGAAAAAAATCCCATGTTTGATTGATGGTCATTTACCTGAATGATAGCCATTGATATACTCCCAATGTTTGTTGAAAGACCTTTACAAACAAAAATTCACACGATCATTCCCTCCAATATTCATTAGTTCTATGAAGTAGTACTAAATGTTGTTAATTTACCAGCTGCTGCAAAAATGTAGGTGGCATAATATGCGATTGCAGCTGATCCAACTAATGGTTGCATTACCATTAATCCAACTCCAACCTAAACCAATTAAATAATCTAATGTAAAAATCATAGGATAGCAATACATATATGTATATATAAAAAAAAAAAAAAGGGTACATATATCAGATACTCACTGAGAGTGAATAAGCATATTCTCGCTGAAATAGGTAAAAAATTCCAGTTTTTGAGTCGTTCTTGAAGGTCTGCATGTAATCCTGGACAGTAATGGAATGCTCATTGGTTGTTTTGTGCCATAGATGTATGGTTTCTTTATGTATTTTTCTTTTTATTCAGTGGCCAAACAATAAATTTGGAATTTTACTCGTATGTCAGTGGATTCCATAGAAATATCAGCAGTCTTTCCCCTAAGCCACTGCAGAGTAGCTTCCAGCTCTTTTTCTTTACCAATCTTTGCCTGAAAATCGGTACACATTAATTGCATTAACCTAAAATAGTATTGATCTGGTTTAGGATCTTGAATTTTATTAAACTATTAAACTGCATGATTTGATAACTTTTTTGACTTAACAAATCCAGAATCATGGACTGAACCTATCTGTAACTTAAAATTTGTTCTTAGTTAACATTCTTAGTGAAAAGAGCTTAAACAAGACAAAGCTGAGAACTCTCCGGATTATGCCTTGAGCAATATTAAATGCCAACTGGAAAAAGGATTGTAAACTTTCGATTTGGACTCACCAGCCATCTTGGTGACTCCGGAATAAAGAACAAACCAACGACTTGCACCAGACATGGAACAGCAGCTGAAAATTAAATGAAAAAGAAACATCAGAAATCTTACAGGGCTTGGCAACTAAGCAAATAAAATCAAAACAAGAGCAAGCTGAAGCTACCAATTAGAGCCAAGGCTCGCCAGGAAACAACAGTCCCCACCAAATACATTACCGAAAGACCAGAAGCAATCAACAACTGCAGACTTAATGACAAAGTAAATACTCATTGATAATAAGCTAAGCAAGTATCATTATAATTTACATAGATATACCTGATTAGTAGCTGTAAATGCTCCCCGGATATTCTTGGGCGTTATTTCTGTAATATATATAGGTATCTGTCTTGTAACAATGACACAAATGCTGTCATATGCCTCACATGTGAATTAAGCAACCATGAAATTGTTCACATCACTCACCACATAAGTCATTAGTGCTAATCCAATCCCAAGCGAACATCGTCCAACATAAAGTGACCAAGCAACCTATCAACAATTGCTGAGGTAAATTGAGTATGAACAATTGCATGTAGGAGACCAAGTCAGGCATGATTGTGATGACAGAGAAAAGCTAAAGGGTAAAAAAAAAAAAACCTTTGAAAATGCTATTGCCAGCCACCCGAAAATACAGAACAAGTCCGATAACCACATTGCCTGTTAAATTAAATACTGTTGATAAAGGTAAAGGAAAATTCATACTTTGAAAATTCACATTATTCATTGAGACCTTTAGCAGAAAATTGAATGACTTACACATCTTCGACCAGCGAGGTCCGCTATTTTCCCATTTATCAATGAACCCGATATTGCCCCAATTGTCATTATCGAACCAAAAACTGAGTACTGCAGAATGACAAGAATAATGGAAAGATATGGTCAATTATAGGACTCAAAATATATCACATTGAAAAGAAGCCCCCTTGATGAAGATCATACAATAGTAGTTATCACTTAAGTGAATCGCTGCATAAATAATGACAGATGTTGTGAGTACATTCTTATATCAAGAGTGAGATATTCTAGCCTAATTTTGGGCTTGGTCAACTTACTTCCCTCACAGAGAGTTCGAGGTCAGCCATGATTCCAGACTCAGCAGGGGATGAGTACCCAACCTGAAAACAATAATCTATCAATCAACCATTACTGCAGTAATTGAGGAACTTTAGACATTTTTACTAGTGACCTATGATGATGAAAGTGATTTCACACAGAACTGCTTCCTGAACACCTATAATCTTCAAGCATTTAGAGACTAATCTTGCTAGAAAAAGCTTTGATTTGCTCTGACAGCAGCAAAAATAATTGGAATTTACCGCACAGCCATGAGAAAAAGAACCACATATGGCCACCAAGGTGCTAAAAACAACAGTAGGTGTAGCTGAGGAATCACTTTCTCGCAAGCCACTGCCATTACTAATTTCATCGTCAGTAATTACAGGCCTTCGCACAAGAAATGGAGGACTCGGAATCAGTCCTTCCTCCAAGTTTTCTGATGTCTCCATGATTATTTTTTCTTGAAGGAAAGAGAAGCAAGGCGGAGAAGTGTGCACAACTACCACGATTTGAAAAAATTGGAATAACAACTGCAGAAGAAATCTTTATGCTCATTTTGGATTTTAGTATGTATATTATAATAGATTAGTTCCATGATTAGTATAATTCACCTCTTTCGTGCGGTACAAGTTTTTATGATGCCCTATTATCGTAAAGCTGATAACTAAGAGGTACAATAATAATATATCAATCAACATATAAACTGTGCAGATTCAGAACCATCAAATTTCCTCTTCGTGATTTGATTCATTTTTTTTCCCTTCTCTGCAGGACTCAGCTTTTGGTTCAGTATTAACATATTGAAGACTTGTTAGGATTGTTTCCTATGAATATCGTTATAATAATCCACTATATATATACAGATGATGTTGTAACAAGTCGACAAGTGCCTAACAAATGAATTATCAAGTCCTACTAAGTTATTACTTTAATTATCTTAACATGTTTAATAAAAATATATACAATTAAATTAATCTAGCATCTCAATAGAATCACAGATAGATAATTATGATTATAATAAGCATAGCAATATTGTGTCCAACCCATACATGCATATACCAAACCCAACACATTACATATGCGTGCACATTCCCTCTTATCAGTCTGACCAAACGATCTTTAAGTTCTATAACGAACCCCCCTAACTCTTAATTAGTTCTCAAAATTAATTTCACATTTCACAAATGTCAAACCCGGACTGCCAACCCCAACTTGTTCAACCACCGTACATGAACGCCTGCTGCTTGACAACTGTAACTTGTGCTTGCTTGCAACCAGTTCAAAGCTACTTTCTCTCTAAAGTAAAACCAAGATGAATCCAATAAGAACAAACAATTCAACATAACCAGGTAATTTCACTCGCTACTCTAATTCCAGGAGTGTGATTTGATGTATCACTGAGAAAACTTGGTAATTTATCTTTGTATTTGTTCAAGTGTTCGTGTTCGTCCCTTGGTCTCGGGTACCAGAAATGCAACAAATAGGACAGCGGCAGCGCAAATGGCCCAGATTATAGAAAGTGTTCCTACCAGAGTAGAACCAACGTAGACTTGATAAGCGATAAAAGGAGAGCAACAAAGGAGAAGGATGATTGAGGAAAGGAAAAAGTACAAGCATTTGAGCTTTCAGAGAGTTGCTGTACTCCATTCTATCATGAAACTGAAAATGTATGTAACAAGCCAAGAGCTGCCGTTGTGGAGAAAAGTCACTAAGCTTCCTGCGGAACCTTTGATGTTTATCGGAAGTATCTGAAATGAAAGTTAAATGGTGTTTTTATTGACTCCAGTTGAGACATTCACGAAAGATGTGGGCGTAGATGTAGCATTTACCTCAAATGTTATGATGTTTGGTAATCCTGCCATACCTATTAAAAAAGTAACAGCTTACCGCTGATTGAAGATTCAGTATCAATCACATTAATCCTTTTATATGTCTTCCACACAGTAACTAATCCTATAACACAAGCAACAGGAAATTGCAGGATAAAAGGAACAGAACTCTTGAACAGCTTGTGCATGCATAGAGATGGAAAATTGTTTTCTGTAAGATTATATTACCATTATGCCAATTTAAATTTTAAAAAAAGACACTGGAGCAAACTCATTCTGATAGTGTATTTCGCGCATATAATTGTTTTAAACAATGTTCATAAATAAGTCAAACAGAATCACAAGCCTCAAATGCAGAAGAGTGTCTAAATTCATTTTGAGAAGAAGCTGCAATCCTAAAGCCAAAACTATAGTGGCGAGACTTAAGCACATTCCAATAGTAGAAGCCTGCAAATAAATGAATATCTTAAGGATAAACTATCTTTACGAATGAATCGCTTAGGATGAATAGAATTCTTCGAAATTTTTACCAAAAGCAGAGCTCTTCTTCCAAATTTATCTGTCAGGTGGACAGAAGCACCAACAACCGGAACCTGCAAAAGACTTTGTGTGTGCCTTAGAATTGAGAACCAAAAAATACCCAATTTGATTGAGAGTTTATTTACCTGAACGATAGCCAATGATATTGTCCCAATGTTCCTGGAAAAACCTGGGAGAAACAAAAGACTCAGTAGAGTCATTTCCTTCAATATTCGTTTTCCACAATACCAACAATAATGAAAAAATTCAAAATTTTGCAAATTTACAAGCCACACCAAATATGGAGCTGGCATAAATATGCAATTGCAGTGGGTTCTCCTAATGTTTTCAGGAGCATCAACCCAACCCCAACCTAAACCAATGAAATTATCTGTGTAAATTCCTAGAACTAAGTTCACATGATGGAAATACAAACATGTACAGCATTTAATTACAATGACTGAATAAGCATATATTTGCTGAAACAGGTTAAAAATTCCAGCTTCTGAGTCTCTCTCAAAGGCATCTGTATAACCCTATACGGTAATTGCCTCTCATTTCTTGTTTCTATGCCACTGATATATATCAATTCAAAATGCATTTTTTTTTCTATTGTTGGAAAGTTTACTCTGATATCACTGCTGCTTTTTCTCTCCCCTAATGCACTAACAAGCAGTTGCTAACTCTTTTACTCAACCAATCTTTCCCTGAAAACAGTTACACATATTATTTGCATTAACTTCAATATATTCCTAGCTCACGAAAACTTAAAGTAAAGATAAGAACTCTCCAGTTTCTGCTTAAGGCGAAATTAAGTACCACAAGAAAGAAAGATTAAGAACCGGACTCACCAGCCATCTAGGATACTCTGGAATAAAGAAGACACAAAGCACTTGCCCCATACATGGAAAAGCAGCTGAAAATTAAACAAAATAGGAACAGAGGAGTTTATTACAAACTCACCAATATAGCAAGCAAACAATAGACAAGCATGCAGGAATTACCAATTAGCGCCCAAGTATTGCCAGGAAACAACAGTCCCTAACAAATTAATAAGTGAAATGCCTGAAGCAAACAAGAACTGCAGACACGACTTAGCAAATACTCAAAAAATTATTAATCATGTAAGCAAAAAATCAATAATAGTCAACATATATACCTAATTAGCAGCTGTAAACATTCCCCAGATATTCTTGGGTGTTATTTCCGCAATATATATGGCATCTGTCTCATATTACTGATGCAAGTGCTATCACATGCCTCGCACATAAATCAGCAGTAACTAAATTGTTTGTATCAGCGTAAACCATGAGTCCAACTTCAATACCAAATGAAAATTGTCCAAGATAAAATGACCACATCCTATAAAGCAGCACATAAATTAAATATAGTTCATCAACGTTGAAAGAAGAAGAAGAAGCAAAAGGGACAGCCCCAACCAAAAAAAAAAAAAAAAGGCAGAAATTGACTACAACACTCAATGTTCGCAGCAAAATAAAGCATTATAGTCAAAGGGAGAGAAGGAAAAGAGTTTTTTCTTTTTTTTGGGGGGGGGGGGGGGGGGATTCAAGAGTGCCATTGCCGGCCACACAAAATTAAAGACTAACTCAGATAACCACATTGCCGTTTGACATACAGTTAAGTAAATACTATTAACAAACCTAAAGAAATTAGTCAAAGTTAAAAATTCACGCTGTTACTTGAGACATTTAGCAGAAAACTGGATTACTTACCCCTTTCCTACCAATGAGGCCTGCTATTTTCCCTTACCTAATGAACCTATTATTGCTCCCATTGTCATTAGTGAACCAAAAAGTGAGTACTGCAGGTTGAGTAGAGTGAGGGAAATATATGTCAATTTTATGAATCAAGATGTATCATAGTCAAGAAACCTCAAATTACTGATCATAGAATAGCGATGATCAAATTAAATCAAGTTTTCCTCGAAAAATTCAGCAAATATACAGCTTTTCTCGACAGTATAGGACTCATATAGCACTCACATTAAATTAACTTCAAGTTTATCTGCGTACACCTTTATAAATTGCATCTGTGCGTTATGTTTCGTACCAAAGTACTGTGGCCTAAGTTTATAGAACTTCTATTTTGAAATTTTGCATTTCACAAACAACTTGGGGTTGGTCATGACAAAAAAGAAAAAGAAAAAAAAAGAAATAAATATTCACTTCTATCACAGAGTCCCAGGTCGGCCGTGATTCCAGCCTCAACAGGTGATGAATATCTAGCCTGAAAACAGTAACCAACCATTTGCTTAGTCAGAGAGAAGCCAAAACCTTTCCCTCAAAAAGTGGAGCATTCAGATCTTGTTGCATGTTACTCTAATGGGAAATGAGGAATGGATTCAGGTGGGCTCCCAAGTTCATCAAGCATGGAAATATCTAGTTAATTGAAATTTTAAGATACCCCAATCCCAATTATTCACACTTATACTGTAACTAATGAACATGTCTAAATACAAACCATCAAGAAAAAGAACTGAAAAATAGAGAGAGAGAGAGAGAGAGAGAGAGATAACAACACTAAAAACGTGATGATAAAATGACACATATAGAACAGCCATGAGCAACTGAACCACATATGGCCACCGAGTAGCTGAGAACAACGGCAGGTGTCGCTGAAAATTCACTTCCTTGCATGCCACTGCCATCACTAATTTCATTAGCAAGCAAAGAACATGGGATTAGGGCCGTTTCGGATTATTTTTTAGAGGCTCCAAAACATATTATTATTACTATTACAAATTGTATTGATAAATAATATTAAAATTATTATTATTATTATTATTATTATTATTATTATTATTATTATTATTATATAATTAATTAAAAAATAAAAAAAATTATACACATTTTATGTGATATCCTATATTGTTAGTTAGCTAGTGAGTTCCTAAATTAGTTTACAAGTCGTAAACTCTCCTAATTAAGTAGATGATTTTGAATTACAAAGTTTAATAAAAAAAAGTATAAATAGTATTATTTATTTTAGGTTATTGGAGAGAGTAGATATTTAAGATGGAGAGCAATCATCTATAACTAAAAATTTGATTTAGACCCTTTTGATGTTTTAGTGATCTATTATTACATGATAACTATTTTGATAGAGGATTCCCAGTATCAACGTGTCGTGACTTAGTTGCTCTTATTGATAATCTTTAAATTTTGTTATCAATTTTTTTGTATTTATTTACTACTTGGTGTGTTGATACAGGCTTTATTTATTTCCTACTTTCCATTTATTTATTTATTATGTTATTTGTATTCATTATAGTTTAGTCAAAGATGTCACATAGGAAGGTGCTAAGAATGCCTCTAGTTGATGAATACTTCCAATTCTCTAACGACACTAACTAATTTTGCGTGAGATGGCTAATGGAGATGACCCTATAATGCGTACAGTGGTTAGATTGATGGAACAACATAATAAGTTAATTCATGATATGACTAGAGATATGGTTAGGGCACAAGGGAATGTGCAACTGAGAGACAAAATTATGAAAGAGATTAGGGAGCATGACAAGCTGAAAGCGGTTTAACAAGTTAGGATCACTTACTTTTCAAGAGATTGTCGATCCCATAGTTGTAGAGAAATGACTAAAACAAAGAAGATATTTGTGGCCGTGGGTTGCAACAATGATTAAAGGGTTTTTTGGCCTCATTTGTCCTCGAGTATGAGGCACACCAGGCACACGGCTGATGGTATGATAAGGCCCGTCTTCTGAAGTTGCTTTATAAGATGTACCTATCACTTGAGAGTTATTTCTAGAGCCTTTTCAAAAGAAGTATTTTCTTAAATGAGTCAAGCAATGAAATGAAGTCTGTTACTGAGGATGAGGAATAATTTACAGCCTTGTCTTAATTTGCTCTTACCATAATCACTAATGAGAATAATAAATATAAGAAGTTCTTGGAGGAGTTACATAAAAACATTAAGGGGTGTCATTCTTACATAAATGCATTTAATTCAATCTCTGGCTACACAATCTAGTCGACAAAATAACCAGCCAAGAAAAGATGATGTTAATGGTAACGAAGGTGAACATAAGGACTTTAGTAGCAAATCTTTGCAAAAAGATTTACCTTTCTATCATAATTGTGGCAAGTACCATTGTGGTATATGCTATTTAAATACAGGAGCTTGTTTCGGCTTTGGATATATTGGGCATAAAGTTATGGATTGCTCAAAGACGCACAATAGTAAAATGGATTCCGGTAAGAGTCAAAAGAAAAAGCTACGTGTCTTTACCATGATAGAGCAAGATATCAAGAAAAGGAATAACAAGGCCTCAGATGCAGTACCTATTTTCCATGGAAAGCCTTGAATTTTGAATTTAATTAATACTATGCTTTTCCTCCATACTTGTTGATTAGTTGTATTGTAGCTAAAGCTTTTTTAGTATAATATTTTTCATCTCTTGAATTTATATATTGCATTAGTAGGATATGAGATATGATTTTGTAAGGCCATTCAGGATTACTCTTGGATGAGATGGAGTTGGAAACAATATGATATTTTCTTGATTGTCTCCTAAGTAGAGTTAATTTGAACTTATCATTTGAGGTCGAATTGCTTATTAATAGGACTAGGAATCACAATAAACTTTGAGGATGAAATTTATTTTTAGGGAGGGAGAGTTGTAACACCCAAAATTTGTTTTTTGGGGAGGAAAAAAAAAAGAAACTATTAGAGGAGAAGAATTCTTATGTGAAGAAACTTTCTTTCCTTATTAATAAGGATTATTTTACTTAATTAGGGCTTATGGGATAATTTTGAAAAAGATTTATTCTTTCCAAAATTAAAAGGGTTTCCTCTTGTTTCTTATAAATTCATACTTTTTGTTTCTTCTTTTACAACCTAAATTCACAATTTTTTTTTCTTCTAGCTGTTCATCACTCTTTTTTCATACCCTACAATTTGAACTCTTGCTTAAGAGAAAGTCTTAATGGTTGATAAGTCTTATTTTTCCTACACTCCACTAGATTTCCTATATATCATTATATTCTACCAAAGTCTTATCTTGCATGATTTTAATGGTTACTAACCCTTACGCATAATTTAGGATGTGTTTAAATTGTGTGTAGTATGTTAATTTATTGTTGAGTCATGTTAGCTAACATTTAATGCAATAAATACACTGAACAATTTTTGGACAATATAAATATCTTGAAATAAAACATATATATTTCATGAAAGATTTTTTAGAAGAACCTTTTCTTTTTGTCAACTAGAAATATGAGCTTATTGAATTAATTTTATTTCATAAGATTTGACCTTGCCCTTCATTTTATATAGATGTTTTAATCCAACACTATTGCACTAGAAAACTGTGATTTCAACATAATGAACAATTTCATAAAATTATTTGTAGTGTCAAATGAAATTAAAAAATTCTAAAATTTTAAATAAGATTAATATATGTGTCTAATATTTTTAAAATTTCATAATTTTTTTATTATCGTATAATTTTATAAAAATCTTGGAACCTAAACTGTTTCATTAAGGTACTGTGTCTAATATTTTTAAAATTTTAGAATTTTTTTATTATCGTATAATTTTATAAAAATATTGGAACCTAAACTGTTTCATTAAGGTACTATGAGATAATTTTTAACTTGTCAAAAAATAAATAGTTTTGAAAATATTTTTGGTATCATATCCTCCTAAAAATTTTATAAGAGATACCCATGGGCATCTAAAATAGCTCTGTATAATATTATGTCATTTTAATAAGTTAAAATTCAAATAATTAAAGAGTTAAAATTTAAATAATTAAACTTGTATGGTTGAATTAGAAAATTAGGTTTTTCAAATAAGTTGTTAATAGTTGTATCTTATATTTATTTAATATTTACTTTTGTTAAGATAAGTAATTTTGTTCTTAAAGTGCTAGATATATATGATTAATTTAATATTATTATAAGCATACGTGCTTTTATACTTCCTTAAAAATTAATTAATTTTCATAACAAAATTAGTTTATGCAAATATTCTCAAACCTTAAATTTTATTATTTTTGTGGGTTGGTTTTAACAAAATATTAAATATGGCTTGTAAGTATATAATTTATTTTTTAAAATGATTATCTTTTATGAAATTATCTATAAGATTTTACTAAGTTACAGCAGCTATAACTTAGCAGCTTCCTTATCTATAAATTGCTATAATAGAATTTATTTTGCAAACCTAAATCTTTGTTATGATCTTTTATGAATCCCATCTGAATATTTTATTCTTATATATGATTAGATTATTTATGAAAAAATTATGTAAGGGCCACTTTTTGAGGCTATATAGGGCCACATCTCAAGGGCCAAAGTGCATGAAGTGCCATATATAATATAGAGTGCTGTATGCAAATTTCTACAAATAAAAAATGAATTGAAATGTTTTTGCTCATTTTCCACAATCATTATGAATCTAATTCTAATCATATTATACGATATATATGCTCTACATCAATATTGGGTTTCTTTTTTTAATGTATATACAATATTCTGATTTTTATTCTATTTCTAGTTTGGTCGCTAAAAGTATAAATGACATTATGTGACATGAGCTAATTTCATTTTCTGTATATATATTATACTGTTTGGTCCTATAATTTATGTTTTTTATATTTTGAATTACAATCAATTTATGCCATCTTGTTATAATATGTCGTTTTATAAAATTTATAGTTTACAACTTATGGTTTTGATAAAAGGAAGGCTTGCAATATATTTGATACCTAATAAAGTTATTATATTGGAAATAATTTTACTTATTGAGTTGGCGATTTACTTTTTATTATTACTTTTTATAGATTGAGTAGCTTCTTGATAAGTGTGCTTATATTTAGAGTTAGAGATTTATTTATTTTTGCTCGTTAAAAAAGAAAATGATAAACCCCTGCTTCCTTTAAGTTTGTCTATATATGGATTTGTATTTGGAGAGTTTTGAGATTTTTATTATATTTATGTCTTTGAAAGAAAATATTTATTTTCAGACTTGTGAATTTGTTGATTTGATTAATAAAATTTGAGGTATGTTATTTTCAATTTTTTGGTATATGAATTATAATTTGTAAGTAATCTCATTTACCATGTGCTCATATGTGTTAGATTTAGAGTGTTACAATTTAAATAAATTTTATTCAACATTATATTCAACTCAATTATTTATTTTTTTCACAGTAGTTTAATAATAAAATTTATAAAATATATATGACTATTTTTAAAATGTATAATAGTTTTAAAATTAAATTTTACTAAATGTTAGATAATTTTCTTCAAAGTTAATTTTTTTTACCATACATTTTAAAATGGTAACCATTTTAAAATTATAATATTACTAAATGGACCCTTATAGTTTCCTCCCACTTCAAGCTTTCTAGTATCTCTCCATGATGACTTAGTTTCTTCAAGGAAAAGTGATTTTTACTAAGGCCCTTTGGCCCTGGAGAATCCTTATATTTACAATCGTGAGAGTAAGAGTTTGAGCCTTCATAAGAATTTTATGGAGGTTTGTTTTAATTATTCTTAAATTATTAAATAATTAAGTAAATATAATTTCTCTCTTATAAAATATGAGTGAAATATTTACTTTTCAAATATTAAAAAGAGTTTAATAAATTTAAATTATATTTTAATGGGTTAATTTTAAATATTAATCGTAACATTTGATATAATAGTATCAATAATACGTGCACAACAGAATTTTTGTATATATGAAAAAAAAAAAAAAAAGAAGTGACATTTTGGGATGGACAGGAAATTGATGTAATGCTTTACCTTGCTAGTTGCTATCGTGGCGCATGACTGCTGAATGGTTTACGTGCCCTTGAATAAACGCCGAAGGCCCCCGCAAGCTAAAGAGGGTTGATTCCAGCATACCCCCAGATGTTTCAATATTTTTCATTCAGCTCCTAATATTTTGATAATTTCTATCACACACCTAAATTCGTTAATTTGACGATTTATTCTAATGGTCAAAGGGAAAATTCTGAAGTTCATGTCCTAAATATTATTTGAGATGATAAATTAAATTTATTTTATAAGTTAATTGATAAGATTATTGTATAATTTAATTTAATTTAATTAAGAACTTTTAATGTGACTATCCATTATTTAATTAGCATTTTATGTTATTTAATTCTTTTTCAATTCAAGATAAGGGGCGTTCATGATGTTTAACTAAATTTCAAATAGCTTCATTAAAAATAACAGTCAAATTAACGGAAACGTCGTGCAGTGGAAAATGTCAAAACTTTTGGGCGCTCCTGGAAAATAATGAAACATTTAGGGGCAAGGTGGAAATAACCCAGCTAAAAAAACGTCGGTAGAATAAAGACAAGAAAAAAAAAACAACGAAACAAATAAATCTAAAAGCCACGCCAAGCTTGATTGATTGCCAAAGAAGTCACATCGCAGCGTTGCTGTCAAAATCTCAAGGTTTAATTTGCTAAGCTTTAAAATGGGGCTGATTCATGAATTGCAAATTTTATGCATGTATTTATTAGGGCCATCTTCGGTATTATTTTATAACAACTATTTTCATTTTTGTTTATAAAATTCAAGCGTCATAAGTGTCTGCGAGGCATTTCCTAAAACTTGTATGTGAAAGAAAAAAAAAAAGTCATGTAATAGCAATAAATAAATAAGAAGAAAAAAGACAACGTGAACGGGTTTTGGCTATTCTCTAAATTAATCATAAAATAAAGAAAATTTTGTTATGGGATATGCTTATTTATTCTTGAAAAAAGTAATGTGTTTTTTACACTAATAATTTTAAAAAATAAATTATAGAAGTGATTACGTAAATATCTAACGAATCGCGTCACATCTCTCAAGATATATTATGAGTTCTAATGTCAAACTAATCAATTCATAAAGTATTATGCACACAGTACATTAAAATTCAAAGAGTGTATTGCTGTTAAAAAAACAAAAAATTTATTGCTAAATACATAACCGGTTTATATGTTTTATTCACTATAAATAACCATCACTATTTGCAATCAAATATTTTTGAAATTTGACTCCCAAGATCATATACAGTTATACTAAAATTTTATTGAAACTTGGCTCCAGGGTCATATAGACCATATGTGCATGGTTTAGACAAATGCGGAGCTTGGTACTAAAATTTATTATAACTTTGTAATTGATATTTGAATTTCTTCGAGTGTTCGTCCCTTGGTCTCTGGCACCAGAAATGCAACGAATGCAACAGCTGCGACGCTAATGACCCAGAATACAGAAAATGTTCCTGCCACAGCAGCCAATGCAGACTTGCAATCAGAGAGCAAGATAGAGAAAAGAGGATTATGAAGTGGAAAACAGAATGAGCATAAATGATGGGGGGTTTCAGTTGCCTGTTCTGCTCCATTCCATCATAAAATGGAAAGTGTATGTGACTATCCAATTGCAGCAGTTGTGGAGTAAAATCACCAGGCTTCCTGCTGAACCTTTGATGTTTATAGGAAATATCTGAAAATGGAAGTTCAATGGCATATTCATTGACTCCTGTTGAAACATTCACGAAAAGATGCAGAGCTAGATCACGCAGTCATTTACCTCTGACATTATGACACTTGGTAGTCCTGCCATGCCTAATGAATAAGCTATGCTGAACCCCTGATCATAGATTCAGTCACATTTTGCACCAATTAATCAGACTATACAATAAATGTACTACCAAAAATATATATATATATATATGTGCTTTATAGAGAATCCTCTACCGTAAGCTCACAATATATAGAGACTATTACCATTATGCCAATGTACACAAGGACTGGAGTAGCCTCATTCCAAAGATGGATGTCCTGCACATAAATAATTTAAGCAATGATCATAAATATGTCAAATAGAATTGAGAACCAGTGAAGTGTCTAAACTTTTGTAAGAGAAGAACCTGCAAGCCAAATGCCAAAACTATAATAGTGAGACTTAAGCCCATCCCGATAGTAGAAGCCTGCAAATAATGAACATATATGTATACAGGCACGCACACGCACACACACTCACATACATACTTGGCCATCCTACTGAATAATTAATTTTCGGATGAATTTAATTCTTTGACATGTGTACCAAAAGAAGTGGTCTTCTTCCATGTCTATCAGTCAGCAGGATAGACACGCAAATAGCTGGAAGCTGTAAAAGAAGTTGTATGTTCTTGAGTATATAAAATGGAAAATTCCTAAGTTTGATTTATGGTCAATTACCTGAATGATAGCCATTGATATACTCCCAATGTTTGTTGAAAGACCTTTACAAACAAAAATTCACACGGTCATTCCTTCCAATATTCATTAGTTCTATGAAATAGTACAAAATGTTGTTAATTTACCAGCTGCTGCAAATATGTAGCTGGCATAATATGCAATTGCAGCTGTTCCAACTAATGGTTGCATTACCATTAATCCAACTCCAACCTAAACCAATTAAATAATCTAATGTAAAAATCATAGGACAAACGATATATAATGAACTTACAAACATTTTAAAAAAAAAAAGTGAACTTACAAACATTTTAAAAAAAAAAGTGCAAGTATTAAAGCCTTACGGATAGTGAATAAGCATATTTCCGCTGAAACAGATAAAAAATGCCAGCTTTCGAGTCCTTCTCAAATGTCTGCGTGTAATCCTGTAATACGGGATGCTCATTGGTTGTTCTGTGCCAGAGATTTGTAGATATTTCATGTGTTTTCTACTTATTGAGTAGTCAAATATTAGAGCTGGAATTTTACTCTGATCTCAGCAGATTCCATAGAAATATCTGCATTCTTTCCCCTAAGGCACTGTAGAGTAGCTTCTAGCTCTTTATCTTTGCCAATCTTTGCCTGAAAATAGATATACCTATTAACTTTAATATGCTCTTAGTTTCACAAGCATAGTAACAAGAGGTTAAACAAAAAAGCTATGCATAGTAACAAGAGGTTAAACAAAAAGCAAAGGACTCGAGTTTCTGCTTTCCTCTGCTTTGCGCAACATTAAAAACCACCAGGTAGAGAGATTATGAACTTTTGATTTGGACTCACCAGCCATCTTGGTGACTCTGGAATGAAGAACAAACCAACGACTTGCAACAGACATGGAACTGCAGCTGAAAATTAAATGAAAAAGAAACATCAGAATCCTTACAGGGCTTGGCAACTAAGCAAATAAAGTCAAAACAAGAGCAAGCTGAAGCTACCAATTAGAGCCAAGACTCGCCAGGAAACAACGGTACCCACCAAATACATTACTGCAAGACCAGAAGCAATCAAGAACTGCAGAGTTGATGACAAAGTAAATGCTCATTAAACGTAAGTTAAATAAGTAATATTAATCATTATAATTAAGATACACATACCTGATTAGTAGCTGTAAATGCACCCCGGACATTCTTGGGTGTTATTTCCGCGACATATATTGGTATCTGTCTTGGAACAATGATGCAAATGCTGTGGGATTCCTCACACATGAATTAATCAATCATGAAATTGTTCATATCACTTACCACATAAGCAATAATTGCAAGTCCAATCCCAAGAGAAAATCGTCCAAGATATAGTGACCAAACATCCTATGAACAAGTACTGAAGTAAATCATAGACTATTGATATACCATTTGAATATTAGATAGAGCTTGTTATGCAACTTGAACCCGAAAGGGACCATTCAATTCCAAATAAAATTCTAAGTACAGTTTTCATGCAGGCAGCCATATAAAGCATGATTGTGATGGTGCAGAAAAGCTAAATGAAAAAGACCTTTGAGAATGCTATAGCCAGCCACCCAACAATACAGAATGACTCAGAAAGCCACATTGCCTGTTGCAGTTGCAGTTAATTAAATACTATTGAGAAGTATACAAGAAATTTCATACTATTCATTGAGACATAAAATGGAAGATTGACCGACTTACACCTCTTCGACCAGTGAGGTCTGCTATTTTCCCATTTACTAAGGAACCTAGTATTCCTCCAGATGTCAATGCAGAACCAAAAACTGAGTACTGCAGAATTAGAAGAACAAGGGAAAGCCATGGTCCATTATAGGACTCAAAATGTATAAGATCATATAATAGTGGATTATCATCAATTAAGTGAATCTGCATACACAATAACAGATGTTGTAATGGATGTTGTGTGTACGTGTGTGTATCAAGAGTGATATATCATGGCCAAAGTTTAAATCATTTATCTATTTATTTTAAGATCGAGTGCTCATGGATAACTTGGGCTTGCTCAACTTACTTCTGTCACCGAGAGTCCCAGGTCTGCCCTCATTCCAGACTCAGCAGGTGATGAATATCCAACCTAAAAACAACAATCAATCAATCTATTGCGGTCAATGAAAAGCTAATATTTTGACTAGTGGCTTATGATGAAAGTGATTTCACTCAAAACTGCTTCCTGCAAGCCTGCTACTTCAAGCATTTAGAGATTAATCTTGCAAGAAAAATGTATGGACTTGCTCTGACAGCAGCCAAAAAAAAAAAACCAGCAGTGGATCTTACAGCACAGCCATAAGTAATTGAGCCGCATACGGCCACCAAGGTGCTGAAAACAACAGTGGGTGTAGTAGAAAAATAACTTCCATACGTGCCACTGCCAATGCCAATTTCATTGGTGATCGTGGGCGTTGGCTTAAGAAGTGGAGGATTCGGAATTAATCCTTCCTCCAGGCTTTCTGATGTCTCCATGATTATTTTTCTTGAGCGAAAGAGAGGCAATGGAAAAAAAATGAAGCATTCAACAACTATGAAATAAGAAATTGGAATGACAACTGCAGAAGAAATCTTTATAGCCATTTGAATTTTTAGTATATATCATAATAGATTATTTTTATGACTAGGATTGTCCACCTGTTTCATGTATTTGATGGTGAAATTTTTGATTAATGCTTACCTTTATTCTCTAAAGTCACCTACTAACAACACGTATATGTTAAACATACTGACATAAGATCCTACTCTGTTGGCTTAAAGTAACTGTTGATTGGTAATTGATAATTGAGCAGCCTTCCAAAATAAGAATGAAACTTTGAAACAGTCCAATTTGCTCAAGTTGGTAAGCCACCATAATGCACTATTCCACTGTTTGCTGAAAGTGAAAAACATTTGATAAACACACGCCATCTAACATCAAAGTACTGGACCTGTCATCTAAGCTTACTTAAATACCAATCACATGACTAAGGTAGGATAGAATATTAAAAAGTCAATTAAAAACTCAATTTTATGGTAATCTACTCATTTCTTCTTCACGTTTGAGATCAAGAAACAAAAAAGTAACCAGCATGCATGATAACGGTATGCCACTTACAGAACAGCCATAAGCAAATGAACCGCATATGGCTACCAAGGTGCTAAGAACAACAACAGGTGTAGCTGAAGAATTTTCACTCTCCGGCAAGCCGCTGCGCTCACCAACTTCATTTGTAATTATCATAGGATTTGGCTCAGCAAGTGAAGACTTTGCTATTAGTCCCTGCTCCAAGCTTTCTGGATTCTCCATTTCCTGTTTCTTTCACAGGAGCAAGTGAAAGAAAGGATTACTGCATTATTGGAACTATAAAAAAGGTTGAAACAAAGCAACCGCATAAAGCCGACTTGACATGTCTGGTTTTTTTTTTTTTTAATGTACTATGATAATAGAAAGAAATTTAATTTTAGTGGGACAACAAGTCATTCGACCTTAGTGGCATTGGTTAAAGCTACTGCTCTCCCAATATAAACTTCTGAAAGAAATTTATAATTTTTTTAATTATATTGAATAATTGAATGGATTTAAAATAAATTTCTCTCTTATAAAATATTAATTTTAATAATTATCTTAATCCCATTTAATATAAGTTTAAAATCAAGTAATTCAAAAAGGAGAAAAAAAAATAGTGGGACAACATTGGACAATCGAGGAGCACAAAAATTGGCTTCCACCCGAACCATGTTGACTTACAAGTTACAAGAATTAATCATCGGAAATAGTTGGTGTGGGCGATTGACATGAAATTAGGCGGGACATTCAATTCCTGCTGAATCCGAACTCATCGAGGGCCTTGGCCTCCCCGTGGCAGCAGTAAGCATAGTTGCTCTTTTTCAGTCCATTTTTTATACAATGAAATGTGTACCACCTACCACGGCTACTTCGAGCTTAATTTATGGTTATTTCTGGCCCTACATATATGTTGTAGGGGTAATCAATATAAAAAAGTACTAATGCCAATATGTAGCTTTTCTAATATACTTATGTGTACATATATTTTGTCTCTGAGAACGAGTCTTTTCTCTAACAAAGAATAAAATAAAATAAAATAAGAAGAGATAATAATTAGTGAGTTATGTAAAGACTTGTTAATATGCACCGTCCTGAAGCCAAACACGCAATGCATAGGTAATATCGATTTTTTATGGCTTCTTACCTCATTCTTATGCGGACTAGATATACATCTCCAGTCAGTAGACTTTTGATTACGACGCATCGAAAATCAATGCGACGTCACTTTCACGCAAGCTGTACACGTGAAGAGAAAAGGTTTCGACAACATTCATTTTTCTGCTAAATAACAAAAATTAAAAAAAAAAAAAAAAACTTTGAGTTCAATGGCTTGGAATAACTGAAAAGCCAAGGAAAGACTACTGTAATTTCCGCCCGGCCACTGGTTGGGCCTGGATTGACCAACTTTGGAGACTTAACAGGATCAAGCAAATAAAATTTGACTGGGCCCATCGTTGTCCACTAACCACACCCAACGCTGCTCTCGGCTTCCCGGGAATATGCGTCTCACGCGCTACTCGTACGGATAGGGAGAGGCCTCTGAGAATGATCATTGGACCTGACAAATTTATCATTGATTCATATGCTTGGAATCGGTAACGGTTCGAATTACTTAACGCTGTTTGGATTTGCGAGTTCGGTACCCCTAAATTAATGTTTGATTATTGTTTGGTAGTCGGAATATTCATCGCCTGTTGAATTCGGAATCGAGCAAGACTTGGGACTCTCCGCGGCAGCAGTAAGCGTTCTTCGCATTTTTGCACTCAGAAGCAGTAAGGTATCAGCCCAGTGTTCATAAACACTAAGAATGTGATGAATTATTAAAGGAAAAACGATACCATTTTAGTCGTCGCCTTCATGAATTTGGATCTCCTGCTGATTTGAGTTACGTCGAGCTTTTAGTCATTCTATGTTGCTCAATGAGAACATGGAATTTGGCAGCGATTAAGATTCCGTTAGCCATATATCTGGGGTTAAAATTATGTGAAGAACGACTTTAATTTCTGATCTTCGACAAGCGAAAGGTTAATAACCGATTATATTTATACCACTATATAGAGCTGGCGATGAAGAAGATTACGACGGTATAAAATTTGACGCCGAAAGTCGCTGGTGACACAGGTGACTGGGGGCCGATGGTTAGCATTAGCCCGTAGTCATAACAAAAAAATAAAAATAATAATAACAATATGTTATCCATTAATAAGAATATAACATACGCATAATATTAATCTATTACTATTAAAATTTTTAATGAAGAATATGACCGAGTACCGTAATAAACGTAATAATACATTTTAGTACGGTACAGTCTAATCCAGTGCGTCGCACCAGCCACATCCTTTGAGCGGCAACCAAGCCAGGTTATGATTACACTTGCCGTAGGGTGGTGATGTTTTATCACTGAGAAAGCTTTGTAATTGATGCTTGTAATTCTTCAAGTGTTCGTCCCTTGGTCTCTGGCACCAGGAATGCAACGAAAGCAACAGCTAGGGCGCATATCACCCAGAATATAGAAAATGTTCCTGCCAGAGTAGCCAACACAGGCTGGTAATTAGAGAGCAACACGGAGAAAAGAGGATTGTGAAGTGGAAGATATATAACCATTGGGGGTATCAGATACCTGTTTTGCTCCATTCCATCATGAAATGGAAAGTGAATGTAACAGCCCAATTGATGCAGTGGTGGATAAAAATCACCAGGCTTCCTGCTAGACCTTTCATGTTTATAGGAAATATCTGAAAATGGAAGTTTAATGGCTTATGTATCGACTCCGGTTGAGACATTCATGAAAATATGTAAAGCTAGATCACGTAGTCATATACCTCTGCCATTACGACAGCTGGTAGTCCTGACAAGCCTATTGAGTAACCTACACTAAACCCCTGATTGTAGATTCAGAGTCGATTAGTCACATTTAGCTCCAAATTGATAGACAAAACAATAAAAAAGAATCTTTACGGCAAACCCTCTAATGTAAGCTCTCATAACATAGACAAGTTTCGCTTTTATACATAGATTATATTACCATTATGCCGATGTACACCAGCACTGAAGTAATCTCCTTCCAATGATGTGTGCCCTACACATAAAAATTTTAAGCAATAATCATAAAGATGTCCAAACAGAATTGCAAATTAGAACTGAAGAAGCATAAAAATTTTGTTCCAGAAGAACCTGCAAGCCGAATGCTGTAGCAACAATTGCGAGACTTAAGCACATCACAATTGTAGAAGCCTGCAAATAGATGAATTTGTATAAATATTACTTCACCATAAATTAGCCATATGAATTAGCCAACCTTCTGAATTAATAATTTTGGGATCAATATACTTCTTTGAAATGTTTACCAAAAGAAGTGGTCTTCTTCCAAATCTATCTGTCAGGAGCACCGATGCACCAATAACCGGAAGCTGTGGAAGAAATTTATGTTCCTTAGTATTTCAAATTGAAAAATCCCATGTTTGATTGATGGTCAATTACCTGAATGATAGCCAAGGATATGCTCCCAATTTTTGTTGAAAAATCTGTTACAAACAGAAGAGTCATACTGTTATTTCCTTCAAAATCCATAACTTCTATGAAGTAGTACAAAATGTTGTTTACCTGCTTCTGAAAATATGTAGCTGGCATAGTATTGAATTGCAGTTGCTCCTAGCAATGGTTGCATTGCTGATAATCCAACTCCAATCTAAACCAATTAAATAATCTGATATAAAAATCATAGAACTGGCAATTGATGAGATCACAAAAGTACAAAAACCAATATTAAAGACTCACTAAGAGTGGATAAGCATATTTTCGCTGAAACAGGTAAAAGATTCCAACTTTTGAGTCCATCTCAAAGGTCTGTGTATATTCCTGTACAATAGTAACAGAATGCTCATTCCTTGTATTGTGCCATTGGTATAAAGTTATTTTCACGTATTTTCTTTTTATGGGATAGTCAAACATTAGAGTTACAAATTTTACTCTGATGTGAACAGATTCCATTGAAATATCCGCATTCTTTCCCCTAAGGCGCTGTAGAGTTGCTTCTAGCTCTTTTTCTTTACCAATCTTTGCCTGCGAAGAGAAATACACATTAACTTTAATATGCTCTAAGTTCACAAGCAGAGTAACAAGAGCTTAAACAAAGTGCCGGGACTCCAGTTTCTGCTTTTTGCAGAATTAAATTTATGGACATTTGACTTGGACCAACCAGCCATCTTGGTGACTCTGGGATGAAGAACAAACCAAAAACTTGCAACACACATGGAACAGCAGCTGAAAATTAAATGAAAAAGAAACATCAGAAATCTTAAGAGGGCTTAGCAATTAAGCAAATGAAATCAATAGAAAGGGAAGCAGAAGCTACCAATTAGCGCCAAGGGTCGCCAGGAAACAACAGTACCCACCAAATACATTACTGAAAGACCAGAGGTAAGCAAGAACTGCAGAGTTGATGTCAGAGCAAGTGCTCATTAATAATAAATTAAACAAGCAATATCATCATTATATGTTACACAGATATTAGATATACCTGAAAAGCAGCTGTAAATGCTCCCCGGATGTTCTTCGGTGTTATTTCTGCGATGTATACAGGTATCTGTCTTGTAACAATTATGCAAATGCTCTCAGATGCCACACAAGTGATTAAGCATCCATGAAATTATTCACATCACTTACCACATAAGCCATAAGTACAAGTCCAATCCCCAGCAAAAATCGTCCAAGATAAAGCGACCAAGCATGCTGTTAGCAAGTACTGAAGTAAGTTATAGCCTATCGACATACTATTTTACAAGTAGATAGAGCTGGATTTGCAACTTGACCCCAAAAGGAACAATCTAATTCCAAACAAAATTCTAAGTGCAGTTTTCACGTAGGCAGCCAACCGAACGCGATCGTTATGACACAGAGAAGCTAAAGAGAGAGAGAGAGAAAAAAAAAAAAAAAAAAAAAAAACCAACCTTGGAGAATGCTACTGCCAGCCACCCAGCAATACAGAATAACTCCGACAGCCACATAGCCTGTTGCACTTGCAGTTAATTGAAACACTATTAATAAAGGTAGAAGAAAAATCATAGTAATCAAAATTTTGAAAATTAATGCACCATCCATTGAGATATTATGCAGAAAATTGAATGACTTACACCTCTTCGACCAATGAGGTCTGCTGTTTTCCCATTTACTAATGACCCTATTATTCCTCCGACCGTCAATACTGAGCCAAAAACTGAGTACTGCAGAATGAGAAGAATAAGGAAAAGATATGGTCAGTTATAGGAATCAAAATATATAAGATCATAGAACAGTAACGATAAATAAAGTTAAAATGTATAAACATTAGTAAATGTTGTGCGCGCGTGTGCGTGTGCATATGCCTGTGCCTATCAAGAGTGACAAATTCCTGCCCAAAGTCTATATGATTTTATTCATTTACTTCTAGATTCTGCGTTCACGGACAACTTGGGCTTGGTCAACTTACTTGTGTCACAGAGAGTCCCAGGTCTGCCCTCATTCCGGACTCAGCAGGTGATGAATATCCAATCTGAAAACAAATCAATCAATCAATCAACCAGCCATTACTGCAGCCAATAAAAAGCTAATATTTTGACTAATGGCCTATGATGTGAGTGATATCACTCGAAACTGCTTCCCGAAAGCCTATTGCCTTCAGGCATACATAGATCAGTCCAGCAAGAAAAATGTATCGATTTGCTCTGATCGCAGCAAAACAACAAACAAACTTACAGCACAGCCATAAGCAAATGAACCGCACACGGCCACCAAGGTACTGAAAATAACACCAGGTGTAGCCGAAGAATCACTTTCTTGCAAGCCACTGCCATTACTAATTTCATTATTAGTAATCACAGGCCTTCGCACAAGAAACGGAGGACCCGGAATCAGTCCTTCCTTCAAGCTTTCTGATGTCCCCATGATTATTTTTCTTGAATGAAAGCTTGAGAGGAAAATGAAAAAAAAAATAAAAAATAAAAAGAAGTTTGCGACAACTACTATGAAATTAGAAAAATAAAAATTGGAATGATAACCGCTGAAGAAATCTTTACGCCTACGCGGGATATTAGTATATATTATAATGATTACTTTTACGCTTAGGATAAATAACCCACTTGCATCATACTTATGATGTTGAAAGATTTGACCAACGATCATCTCTAAAGTCACCCACTGACATATGTAATTAACAAAATAAAAATATAATAAACATAATATCGTCAGAGTTGCCTGCCAATGTACGCTTACTTAATTAATACCAACCACACGATTGAGATAGGACTAGAAATTTAGACATCCACTCAAAGACTCAAACTTCATTCGAATTACTAATTTCTTCACAAAATAAACTTTAAAAAAAAAACTTAAAGAAGAAAAACTTAAAGCCAGTTTGGGATCAAGAACCAAGAACATATAGGACGACAGTGGAATGCAACTTACAGCACAGCCATAAGCAAATGAACCACAGATGGCCACCAAGGTGCCCAGAACAACAACTGGTGTAGCTGAAGATTTATCACTCTCTGGAAAGCCACTGCCCTGACCGGATTCATTTGCAACTCTTGTAGGATTTGGCTGAGGAGGCGAAGACTTCGGCATTAATTCTTCCTCCGAGTTTTGCTGACTCTCCATGTGTCCCAGTTCTCTTGCAGGTGCAAGTGGAAGAGAAATCTTATTTGACAACTACATGGGGCATCTGCATGTCTATTCGCGTATAGCTAAAATAACGCAACAATTCAACTCCATGGAGCCCACTTGGCGTTCATTTGCTAACTTATCAACTACTAACACGCTAAGTTGTGATTCCATTCGCTACTGTTGACGCTTGTCTTGGTATTCGTTGACTGGCTTACTGTAAACAGTCCCCAAATGCAAATGGAATTGAATCATCCCGAATTTGGAGTAGTATTCATTTGCTCACTCAAGTTTAGCTTCTTTCAACCAACCCCTTTCATCTTTCTCTATTTGCTTTGTAAGAATTATATATTTTGTTTATTCCTGTTAATACCGAAGTTGTCAACATTATAACCAGAGAGTATGGGCATCTCTCAAGAAATCACCTTTATGTTAGATTTTGAAATAAGCAATTTGTAAATAATTTCATAACATGTTTGGTAAACTTAGATTATTATATAATTACCTCCAAAATAATCTGTTGTATATATATGATTGGTAAATTTATCCGAAAATTAGGGAGCTTACTACAATAGCAAAAATGTTCCAATTTGATATTCATTAAAGGAAATAAAATCTGACTTTATTTGAATATTTTAATTCATTTATTAATTACTCGCTTAAAAAATTATATTTATTTAAATAAATAAATTTAATAAATAATCGTTTACATAAAATAATAAAAAGATCCGATAACACGTTCTGTCGCTGGGGAATGAGTCGAATGACTTGTGCATCGGTTGCTAATGCTCTATCGAATTATGAAACAGTGCGTCTCATAGTAGACCATAAGTGGATGTCACTTCGGAATCCGCAAAAATTTCATATTATTAAATTCTGCGGTCTATTCTATCTATCATTTACAAGGTTTCAGCATTTACCGGCTGGCTCCAGGGGCAGCAGACTAGTCCACCACAAGTTTTTTTTTTTTTTCACAAAATTTTTAATTTCTTTCTCCTTGGTTTTTGGCTAGAATTTAAATTTCGAAATAAAAACAACGTTGAGTTATAATTTTATTTTTTTGAACTGGCTATCAAAATTAAATTATAATTCATATTATATAAAATTGTACCTCATCTGTATATGAGACTATTACATAAATTAGTTCAAATAAGTTCTTATATTCAAATTTTAACTCTCATTAATATTCGAAAGACGTCTACTCCATACACATTAATAAAAAAAATTACTTCTACTTAATTATACGTTGTAATTAAGAAATAATTCAAGTTCCCACAATATTTTTACAAGGTATAAAATAAAAACTAACACAGTGACTTCTCATACCCCTCTATAATAGTGGTAATTGTTCTTTATATCTCTATACTAAAGAAAGCGAAGTAGTACAAGCCATGAATGTAATAACAAAAAAAAAAAAAAAAACGCCGTGAATGTCCTTTGCATAATGAATTGAGACTATTTATGGCATCTCATCTATGAGATCTTAAGTAAATAATAACACGTTTTAAAGAGCACATTTAGTATTATTTTTCTAAATGACTAAAATAGTTATTATTTTCTACGTAGGACTGTTTTTAATTTTTTGTAATATTTGAAGATTATATTTTATTTTTTAAGTTAAATTTTATTTTTTTATTCCTAATTTTTTAGTTGAGTAATTTTTAAATAATTTTATTTAGCTGGTCATTCAAAATCAATCTTAAAGAAGTAGGGGTGCAAAGATTAAAAAAAATATTTGAATTTAACAATAAACTGCTTGAGGACCTATTTGATACAAGTTGACGAACCATATCTTTATTTATGAAAGCACAAAAAAAAAATCAATATCTGAAAATTATTATTATCCTCCCCATTTTCTTTCGTAACATAGTATGTTTGGCGCTTAGTCACCAACCCTCGTACTCATCATCTATATCGGATCCTTTCAAAAATATATATATATATCATCTATATCGGATCTTATTCCTTATTAAATATGATTCATATTCGTTCTCATCGTCTCAATTTTGGCTTTTTTTTTATAATTGTTTTAAAAAAAAAAATTGTTGTGAAGAAACAGTACGTGAGGCGTAATCTTTACCAGCACATGCTGCTAAAAATGTAAATAAGCATAGCAAGATAGAAGAGCAAACGCACGCGACCAAAACAGGGAAAAAACAGAAAACTTTACAAGTCACTCATGTGGGACCATTCGTGTCCAGTTGACCGTTCTTGTCTCTTTACTTCAATTTTTTTGGTCATGAAATCGTGAAGCAGATGTAACGAAGTCTCACTTTCTGTTTATCTTTTAAGAAACTTCTCCAGGGATTGATGATAACATTTGTGTGAAAGTTTTGTGATCATTGGGAAAGAGAGTGTTATGGAAGAAGGGTTATCGAGCTCTTTGCTTGAGGAGAAGCCTCAGGTACGTCGTGTTGGTGGCGGTCGTCGTGAGAGTGGAAGTGGAAGTGCTTCTGCCGCAAGTGCTGTTGTGCTCAGCACCTTTGCTGCTGTCTGTGGTTCTTATGTTTTTGGTTCTGCTGTAAGTACTACGCTCTTGATTCTACAGTACCCAGTTACAAAATTTGTCAATATAGTACATTTGGTACACGAATTGCGTATCTCTCTTTTGTGATTAAGAATGTTCAACGATGTAATAAGTCCTCTGATCATGATAAGGGGAGTAGCAACTTTTTTAGTCTGATAGTGAGTAGAAACTAATTGAATAGACAGCATGCAACCTTTCGTTACTTTCTTGAGTTGACAATGATATTTAGGCCTTAAGTGTAGCATCACAATCTGCCTGGTCATCTGAATTCTGGTATTGACTAAAATTTTGTGATTGATGTTTAGATTGGATATTCATCACCTGCTCAGTCTGGAATAACCAATGATCTGGGTCTTTCTGTCGCGGAGGTAGGCATATAAATTATGGATTTTGCTTTGTATTTGCTCGGTATGAGTTTAAATTTAATGTTTTGCTCGTCTTTGTTTCTTTTCTTTTTCATTTGCATTGTCCATGCCCTTTATAAGTTTTCTCTTCTCGTTCATCTGCAGTATTCACTTTTTGGTTCAATATTGACAATCGGAGCTATGGTAGGTGCAATAATGAGTGGGAAAATAGCAGATTACATTGGCAGAAGAGGTGTAAGTATTTCTCAATAATCCATTTTTGTATCTGGCCATGTTGATAAATTTCCATTCTGGTTTACTTTCAAATGTCTGAGTTTTTTTCTTTTTGTTGCCTTGTGGAAGCAGACAATGGGCTTCTCAGACCTAGTCTGCATCATTGGATGGCTTATAATTGTGTTCTCGAAGGTATATGCTTCAAAGGTTTCTTTGCTTGTCTTCTCATACTTGAATCTCAATTGTTCACAATGTTGAAAGTTCAGTGTTTGTGAAAGGCTGCTTGGTGGCTAGATCTCGGAAGGCTGTTAGTAGGGTATGGGATGGGCCTCCTTTCTTACGTGGTAATTTTTCAGAGCATTGCAATTCAAGTTCAGTTACTTGCTGAGAGAGCAAATAAAAGATTATTCTAATTCTCATTAACAGGTACCTGTATATATAGCTGAAATCACACCCAAAAATCTTCGAGGAGGATTTACAACAGTCCATCAGGTGACACTAATCTCTATAAAATGTTCAAGCCATTATCATTACATCCTTAAATATCTAATCTTTGCTCTTCTGCAGTTGATGATATGCATTGGCGTGTCAATGACATATCTCATTGGAGCTTTTCTGAACTGGCGGATCTTGGCTCTGATTGGTAATTTTGTCTGTTTCTATGGTGTTTAATTGTAATTTCAGGGGTTTCTCTAACTAGGAATCCTTTTATTTTTATTTCAGGAACTATTCCATGTCTAGTACAGCTTATGGGTCTATGCTTCATCCCAGAATCACCAAGATGGCTGGTGAGTCGCATGCATTATTTTATAGGTTCTTTAAATTTGGGGTTTACATTAACATTGGCAGTTTATGAATTATTTGCAGGCAAAGACTGGTAAAGGAAAAGAATCTGAAGCTGCCCTGCAGTGCCTTCGGGGGGCAGATGCTGATATTTCTGAAGAAGCAGCCGAGATTAGAGTAATTTCTTAATTTTATATGAAATATTTGATTCATCTGGTAGGAGTAAGAACCAAAACCGAGTGGCTTTGCTTCATTTTACAGGAGTACACAGAAGCCCTTCAGAGGCTTTCTGAAGGTGGCATTCTTGAGTTGTTCCAGAGGAAATACGCACATTCCCTCATTGTGAGCTCCTTAAAATCAATCTAGCTGAGGCAATTTTCCTTTGGACAAATTATTTTATAAATTGTTTTATTTTTTGAAGCATTTAAAATTCTTTCAAGGTGGGTGTTGGCTTGATGGTACTGCAACAATTTGGAGGGGTCAACGGAATTGCATTTTATGCAAGTTCTATATTCATATCAGCTGGTAAGTGAAGGCTCAATTGTGAATACCCTGTACAATCAATGGGATATAAAAAGAAATGGGAGAAAGTGAATGCTATCTCTGATTGTATGACAGGGTTTTCTGGTACCATTGGGATGATCGCAATGGTTGTTATTCAGGTAGTTGATTCTTAGCTGTAATTAAATTTTTGGAATCTGGTAGAGGCTTTTCTAAAGCATTGCGAATTGGCTTCTGCAGATTCCAATGACACTGTTGGGAGTACTTTTAATGGACAAATCTGGACGACAGCCACTTCTGTTGGTAAGAAGCAAAAGAATATGTTCCATGTTCGGATGTAGTTGTACTAACAGCCTTTGCTGAAGTCTGCTAATGCTTTCAGGTGTCTGCAGCTGGAACATGTTTGGGTTGCCTCCTTGTGGCTTTGTCATTTCTCTTCCAGGTTCTAAAATAAAGTTTAGTTATCTGTCGGATTGCTCTTTCCTGTTTCCCCATTCTAAAATCTCCATTGAGAATATACAAACTTTCTCGTTTTCAGGACCTTCAACAGTGGATAAAGGCAACTCCTTTCCTAGCACTGGTTGGAGTGCTGGTAATGACAATTCGCTTGAAAAAAAAAATTATATATTATTTTCCTCTTGCTACATATGAAAATAAAAGTGAACACAAGGAAGGCTTTTCTCTGACTTCTCAAGCTTAAGATCATTTGCTCTGACCCTCATTGGATTGATGTACATGCTATCCAAAATTATTGCTTTTAAGTTATAGATTTTGCAGATTGGTTGCTGAAACAATATCTTTGTTCATATTTTCGAACATGCGATTAGGTATACACAGGATCATTCTCATTAGGCATGGGAGGCATACCTTGGGTTATAATGTCAGAGGTACGTCAAATATTTAAAGTCTGTGTATTTTGATTGATGGTATTCAAAATGAAATATCTATAATATGAGACTAAGACATGTAACTCAACAGAATTCATTAACTTTGCAACTTCAGGTATTCCCTATAAACATGAAAGGTTCAGCTGGAAGCCTTGTAACATTGGTTAGCTGGTTAGGGTCTTGGATTATCTCTTTCACTTTCAATTTTCTAATGAAATGGAGCCCCATGGGTAATACCTCGTTTCAATTCCTCTTGATTTCTTGAGTTTATCATATGATACATGAACCATACACTGTCATATTCTGATATCTTTCTTTTATTTTGTCTCTCTTAATTCACCAGGAACATTCTTTGCATTCTCAGCCATTTGCGGCTTAACTGTTCTGTTTGTAGCAAAGCTGGTACCGGAGACCAAAGGGCGAACACTGGAAGAAATACAAGCATCTATGAATCCATTTTCTTCACGAATGTGAATTTCTCATGGTTCAGTTTTCTTGGCTATTTTATTCTACATCGTAACGATATATTAAAAACAGTCTTATTGTAATTTTTGAATAGTTCAAAGTCAAAAGGACTAGGAATTATTATCTGAAAGGAAATTTAAGGAAACTGTAACAGGTTATTGCAAACAATGAAGTAGACATTTCCCTGCTCTTGGTGCTATAAAGATGATAGCTATGTTCAAATGATTCTGATGAATAAGTTCCAATTCACTTTAGTGTTCTTTAGGTTCTTCCACTTGGTTGATTGCCGTTTTTTATTTCTATCTAGTTGAATCATTTGAAAGTGTAAATGCTGAAATTAAAAATTATTCTATTTTCATCTGAGCCACTGGAAAGTAAAAGACAATTGCCTATAAAAGCATGAAGAAGATTGAGTGCTACACAAGGTTAGAAAGAATACATAATGTCTGATTATCATCAGAGAGATGAAATTACAAGCGTAAAGAAAGTTTGTAACATATGGAATATATAAATCACGTGATGGTTCCTTATGTAATTTCTTGTGGCTAACAGATTAATTAGGCACTAATTTGATTCTCCGATGCTTCTTCTCACATCAAGCGCCCATATTCGCCACTTACTATGAAGTGTCTAAATGGTGCATCACCTCTCGTGCTTATATAACTTCTGCCCAATTAACGAATCACGCTAAGCAAGCAAATTCTTAAGAGACTAATATAATATTAGTACCCCATGGCTTCAGGCCAAGATAAGCTGAAAGCTGGTGCCAAGCCAAATGTTCCGTCAGCAGCAGCAAATCTAGCAAATCTTTTACCAACGGGCACAGTTCTTGCATACCAAGCACTGGTGCCTTCATTGTCAAACAATGGCACATATCTGGCGGTACACAAGTACCTCGCTGTGGTTGCCATTGCGTGTTGCTCAATTGTATGCTTTCTCTCCTCATTCACTGATAGCTACTACAGCAAAGGCAAGCTCTACTATGGTATTGCCACTATCAATGGACTGTACATCTTCAACAGGAACGACAACGAGGACGAGGACGACAAAGCTGACAAAGATATTGAAGAAGGAGATCGGGGCATTGAGAAAAAGAAGGCATTTTTGGAGCCATGCTTTTTCCCACTACAAGAAGAGGGTTTGGATTTGCTGATCATGTGGGCCCTAGTACCAGCCCAAGCCCAAGCCCAGAAAAGAAGAAAATTCCACACTCCACAGGCACTTGAGGGCTAAATATTTGTCTATTGAGCAATAATAAATATAGCAAATTTATTATCTCAAATTTCATTCTAAGTACGAATTATTAATTGAATAGTGGGTAATCTTTTATAAGATTCAAATAAATTAATTATATTATCTCATCAAATAATTGATAAATATCATATTGTTTGAGATAATTTTTTACAATAAAATATTTATGATATATAACGTTACTCCTTATCTTAATGATAAGGTTGATAGTTAAAATAACTTTTAATATTAGTGTATGATGTATTAATTATAAATATAGACGTTGTTTAAATGACTTGTCATTCTTGATATATGTTTAAAGGACTTGTCATTTTATCTTATCTTATCCAAATTTATTTTTTTAAGAAAGGAAAAAAAGTCATATATTTTATTTGATGAGCGTACGAATGATGTAAAATGACTAGTAAGTATAAATTTTTCCAATTTAAATATTCCTCAATCAATGCAATGCTGTCTACAAAATACAAATAATGTAACAATGCCAAGCTACAATTTCCCCATAATCTTCATATATAAAAATCTATGTATATTAAGTTCCAATTGTATCGTTCTCATTGAGAGAGAGATGTATAAGACAAATTACTAGCTGGGCAGGTCAAGTGTGTCTCATTTTTACACGTGAACAAATGCCCTCCTTCCACGTGGCTAACAATTTTTCCTTTTTTTCTTGAAGATAAGATATATGTGGGTGCTAATCGTATGCAAGATCAAGGGCTTCCACCACCGATGTGATCATCGTCATCATCAAGACATTGACTCCACAACTAATAATAATGGATCCGTCGTCCGTTGAGCATACTTTCTTGGAAAATTATTTCGGATGAACCTTCCAAGCTTGTCGGCAAGATTTTTAACGTCACAAGGACTCCATTATTTGTCAAATGATGTTGAAAGCTAACATTTTATGTAGTTTTTATTATTTTTAATTCAATATTAGAATGTAATGCAAAAATAAACTCAACAACCAGCTCCAAACCCCTCTCATCTTTTATGTAATCGAATTCAAATATTAAATTTTCTATATAATAATGATTTAATTAAGAAGATACTAATAGTTATCATATAATTATTCGAACATCCTAAAGATTATGTAACGGTACCAATCAAAGATCTATCTTAATCAATTAAATATGATCATAATCAAGACCATTTTATAATACATAAATAAAAAAGAATTCTAAATCATCGTACTTAATTATTTTATTTATTCTTTTATTATGACCTATTTTCTTATACATATTGCTCCTTAAAAGTTTTTATTTATTCTTATTTTCTTCTGCATCATGTAGAGGGTTTCATCAATTGAACTACCTAAGACTCAGAAAACTTATTCATGAAACCTATTCTTTTTATTTTGAGAAAGAATAAGAATTCAATCTCCGTAATATATTCAACTTATAATTAAAGATATAAATGAAAATAAAGAAGATAAATTAATCAGCCCTAGCCTCTGCATATATTGATACCAACATACACTTATTATTTCGGATTGTCAAATTTCTCATCAAAAGGGAGAAAATTTACTTTTTTGTATCGATGTGAAACAACGTTTTCAAGAAAAGCAATAAATTTTTTTCTTTATCATCATAATGATTGATCTTGAGTAATCACAGAACCATGCATGCATGCACGATGCATCGTGATCATAAAATTTTGTGTTTATTCAAATGTGATGGAGAGATGATCACCAAGCTCTGCTCCATCGTCACCCCACAATTGAAAAAATACAAATTAAATAATTCACTTGGTGTCTATGATTGAAAATAGCTAGTATACGTGGGCTTTGTTATAGTCATATACCAAATTTGGTCCATATATGTATGTATGCATATAAAGATTCTCCTTTTGATCTATTGTTTTGGTTTCAACTTGCGCATGATGTTCCCAGAATATCTATTTTGCGTCAGCTAAAATCAAGCCATTTGACCCCATCTCTCTAAATGGAAGATTGAAGAAACTAACAAGAGTCACCATCCTTTTGAATTATATATATAAGATATTTTACGAAATAGTTAAGACAGTCAATAACCCAGCAAAAATTTTTCTTACATTCGGTAGTTAATATATGATTTAACCCCGTTTATCTAATGTGATTGGCAAGGCAGAGCTCTAAGTAAAATGATTATTAGGCTAAGTTATAGATTAAGTATAGAAGAGTTAATATGGATTTTTCACACTAACTTGTTCTTATTTTGTATAAAAGTGGGGTTATATGAATTCACTAAATTTCTCTCTTTACTCATTATTAAAGATTAAAAATTTAAAAATCTCAAAATTATCACTAATCTTTTTTTCTCTCTATTTTCACATTTAATAAGCTGAATACTCCAATTTCACTCTCTTTTGAATTCTTTTTCTAACTTTTCTCAGTATATCATGATTTTTATTTCATATTTTTAATATATAAGAATTTTTCTCTTGATATTCATTAGCAAAAAGTTTGATAAAAATTACTTTATTGGTAGCCAATAACTTTCATAACTAATAAAAATTTATTGATGTTTATTTTTAAATTGTAAGTTTTGTTCCTCTTAGCTAGTGATACCATTGTTTGTAGCTAAAAGAATTATTTGAATAAATTGATGATAATTTATGAAACTTAGAAGAGAAAGAGAATAAAGAGTTAACTAAGTCATTTTTTAAAAAGTTATTTCGATCATAAAATTTTTAAATAAAAAGAGGGTGTAGAAAGAAAATTAATGGATTTAAATAACCCCACTCTTTGTATAAAAATTTTATTATTATTTTTAATATTCTGCTGGTCTTGTGGCACCCCGATCTTAATGTTTCTCCTCCCATTATGGCCGGTAACATCTATCAACAGTGTATTAATTTGAGACATTATCTAGAATGATCTTCGGCTATAAATTGACATTAATTTTAAGTCATTTCTATAATTTTTTTTCATTTATTTAAAAGCTTCACCTTAATTTTAAACTCAACCGCTTTTACAATCAGGCATGCTGTATATCTTTCAAGTTATTATATTTTATGGTGCACCGTCAACGATATAGAATCTGAAAACAGCAGCTGGCAAAATCCATTTATAATCATGATAGCTGGTCCATGCAGGCCACCGCCAGCCAAGCTGCGTCACAAAATCTTACCCGACTCTTTGCCTCAGCTCTGGCATGCACCCTTCAATGTACCGGATGCCTACTTTGCCCATTTTGAGGAAGATGATGACCTTCTTTTAGCAACTTGCAAAGAATATGATGTTTCCTCTCTCCTCTTTTTTGTCTCTTCTATGTGTAATCTTGCTTCATTCTTCGTCTTCCATTCGTGTCCGTGCCTCTACCAATGAACTAATTGCTTCACTTCAAACAGACCAATCGAAAGATAAGGAATATTTTAATTTGAGCTCCAATCATCTACCTTGCTTTGGGTACTCAAATCAGTTACTTAATTCATTGGCATGATAGTCTTGTATTAGTGTTATAATAAATTAATGATAAAACGAACCCCAATTATTGTAATTAAATTGTTATTAATTGAACCCCCAATGATTGCAATTAAATTCTCCACGTGTGGCTTGGTCGTAGCTAGTCAATTCTAGTTAAAATCCCTATAGCCTCGCCTCTTGGTGATAGCCACATAAATAATAAATAATAATAATAATAATAATAATTCCAAAAGAAAACTTTGAACTCTAAATTAGTAATCATGTACCCATTAAAAACAAATTTTGTGTACACGATACACCAGCAATTTTACAGACTAACATACAAGATTAAAACTAATTCACTCGTGTAACCTTCTTATTGCCAAAATAATGAATATTATGTACACATCTGAGATGAATGACGACACAAGTCGTTATAAAGTAATTACAACCATGCATGCCAACTCATGTGATGCCATGCAATTGCATGCCAACCTCAAAAGAAATTAAAATTTAGCTACCTGCCTACCTATGATTTATATCTATCACTCGCTTCAAAGCACTCAATCTTTAAATTTCCTTATTGACTCACCCAAAGCCAACAACAGGAATTTGAAAAAAAAAAAAAGAAAAACAGATAGATAAATCAAATAACCATATATATGCATATTTAGTAAATATTAACATGAAATGGCCAGATAATGAAGCAAAATCGTTTTAGGCCATAATTAGTGGGACCAAGCACCGTTTCCTCGATTGGGATCTAATCTATCACTCCAGCTCAGGCGTTCGCGTTGGCACTCGCTTCGCCATTTGTCTCCTCTATCTCTGGCGTGAGGATATTATTAATACCCTCATCCCCTTCTCTCCCTTTTCCAAAAATTTCAATAATTAGTCTCCTTATTTGCTTTTTTTGTGTTTGTGTGTTTGTGCGTTCGTGCGTGTGTGCGTGTGTGTGTGTATATATACACATGCATATGTACCATTTCTGCCTTTATTTCATCACCAAATCAACATAATGATGAGTCTTTGTAAAGAGAGTGTTCACTCGTTCTTAGGCTTAACAAACACCATGGATGACGACAGCGACAACTACAACTACATCAGCAAGTTTTCTTCTTCGTCCAATAAACACGCCGGCGCCGGTGACGATGCCTATAGACCCACTGGCCCGTGTAATGTCATTGAATCATCCGTATTTTCCAAGCTCTTGCCTTCCCCACCACCGGCAAAAACAACAACGAGAAGAAGCCCTCTCTTCTGTTCACCATCTGTGTTTTCCAAGAAAGACTCCGGGGGCATAGGTTTCACTGATTATATGGGCGGAGGCGTCGACGGGCTCATGTCGTGCACTGAGAGTCTGGGGTTTGAGAGCTCTGATGAAAGGACAGCCGACGACCATCAGATGGAGGAGATGTCTAATCAATCTTCGAGTAAAGCCAGACGGAGAAAAGATTACCATCACGGTAGTGGCGGCGGTGGTGAGAGGAAGGAGGTGAAGAAATTTCCTCCGCCGCTTTCGTCTTTTAACAGGAACGGTCAACCTAGTTTCTATCTCCGGTCTGTGAGGACTGATGGGAGGCTAGAATTAACTGAGGTTAGGATTGACAGGTCGGAGATTCTACGCGCTTCCCGTGAAGATGGACGGTTGAGATTGCATCTCGTCAGAGAAGGTGATGAAGAAGAAGAAGAAGAAAGCCTAGAAGAAGAACTGAAAGATGAAGAAACCCTAGAAGAGGAAGAGAAAGAGGAAGAAGAGGAAGAAGGAAGACTTGGGGAATGGAGGTTAGAAGGGTTTAGGAGGTGTAATGAGACGATGGGTGAGCATGACGATCATCGTTGTCAAAACGTGAGCCGTCATCATCATCGTAGCCACCTGCACGTGTGGAGACAGCGCTGTGTGCCAACAAGGTGAATGATTAGAGCATGTTCACGTGGATTCCGAAGCAATATGGACAAGATTTAATTTGTGCACTTGTGTGCATGCATGCATTATAAGTCTGCATTCTAAACCGACGCTGTTTCCAGCAGGCTATGCATATACTGCTAGGGACATATATATGCGAGCCATAATAAGGGTGGCTTCAGGGGTTTTGCTGGTGAGGGGTCTCTCACATAATTTGGAGACAAAATGGAGGCATTATTTATAATTTTGTGGATATGGGAGCTGCAAACAGATCAAATTGTGTTTGTTAGCGTCGCGTGAAAAACTTTTAGAATACACGATATATTAATTACACAATAAATAAGAAAATATCATGACATATGTATTTAAAGGTATTACCATATAAATAGTAATAATATTACATATGTTATACACAGATTGATCAGTTAGTTTTAATATCTTAAATATATTTTAAAATTTTTATAATAAAGAAATTAGCTAACACCGGCTAAATTTAAGTTTTTCAAATTGATAAAAGTATCTTTTGAAAGTGTCTGCCATCCCCGATTAATGAATTAATAAATAATCCCATCACTTCTAGATTTTGATTTTCTCCGTCCGGGTAAGCATGTGAAGGTTATAAGTTAGTGCATGGGGTACCCTATTAGAGGTGCTCAGCGTTTTATTGATATCTCTTTTGATATATATGATTCGATGATGTGACTTGGTCCGATGATGAATGGGATATTCGATCAACGAGCGGCACAGCTTGTGGGTCAGGCCGAGTTTAACAATCGATCACATTTTCCATCGAAAAGTGGCCGGAGAGCGACTCTTTTGAAGTGACATCTTCATGGAATCTGAGACAGAAAAAACCAGAAGAAGTAGAAAATGATAAGGGAAAAAAAAAAAACAATTTAGGACGAAGTTGTTGACTATACACACCCATGAAAAGAACTTTTGACTAACAGTGTACTAAAGAACTTTCATAAAAGATACCTCCACTAGTTTCGCTTAAAAAATTAAAACTGCACCCCCACCCCCCCCCCCCAAAAAAAAAAAAAAAAAGAATTCTTGGTAGCTCACTCATGTTGCTCTCTGCCACGAGTTTGACTCTTTTCAATTGTTTCCACTTTCCCTTTCCAATAGCAAAACTTGTTAGAAAAAGATGAAAGAGTAAAGATTTCCATTTCTGCTCTGTGGATATAGCTTCAAATAGCGGAGGCGTTACTATTAAGATAAACAAAAAAGAAAAAAAAATTGTTAAACATCATATAACTATCTGTTTGCTTGTCTAATAAAATTTGACACTTACGAGTATATTTATTTTAAATGAGCTAATTATGAACTGAATAATTATGATTGATCTTACTCACAATCCCTCCTAATTAAAGTTGAATTAAATCGAATAAAAATAAAGAACCAAACAGTTCAATTTCAATTTGATTTGGTTCGACTCTTAAATTGGGTCGGTATATTTAGTTCTTTAATTTGGGTCTGGCTACCCTGCAACTGTTGCATGGTACCTATTTTGTCTTCTTGTGCTGTTACCGCTAAATCTAATGTACAAGTAGTTTCAATGGTGGGGTGTTATGATTTGGTAATTAACACTACACTCCACGTTGTATAACGAAATTTAAAAAAAAAAATTTAAATGTTTCTAAATTTTGATACATTAGTCGACATTGTTTCAAATTTGTAAATATTTTAAGCGATTAAAAAAATAGGTGGGCTGCCTCAAACTTAAAAATTTGACATGAAACTAAACATCAATATCTAACTCTCTATTAAAATTAATCCGAGGAGTGAGATATTTGATGACTTGATATAAAATTCAATTAGCAAATCAACTTAAAAAATAAAACTTGCATGACCATGCTAAAATAAAATATTAAATAAATAATTATAACAACCAAGCATTTTATCTTTTTTCCTTGTACTTTTGTTGCCATTTTAAAATATATACAGACTCAACCTTAAATAAAAAATAACTAGAATACAATTTAATTTCAAAGTTATTAGTTATTCAAAAATAACAAAACTTAAACTTTTCCGTAACTCTAGATAAGCATGACATTAATGACTCATACCTAATGTATTTGATGTATTATTTCAATTTATTTAATTGCTACGACCTCACAATTACCATCTAAATATTCAATTCATGCTACTGTGTTTGTCTTAATTGTGATGTGAAAAATAATTGAGATAATTGATTGATTAACGGTATTTTTATTTAAAAGGAGTAGCTGACTAATGGTTGATTAATTATTTAAATAGAGAAAAAGGGGAAGAATATCTAAATATGGAGGGTAGGAAAAGAAAATGAAAAAAATAAAATTATGTTAAACTTATAAATATATTTTAATTTAGAAAAGAAAGTAAGTGTCAAAAAAGGAGGCAAGGGTGTGGCATCGTGCAACAGTTGGACTTATCAAACTGGCAATCCGGTCCAGTTAAATCGCAGCAGTAGATGGCCATGTGGCCTGTGACGGGCCGCCGGTGCAGGATATGGCCTTTGTGGGTCTATGCTTTTGGGCCAAAACGGAGAGTCAATAAGAAAATAACGTCGACAGCAGGGTTCGAACCTGCGCGGGCGAAGCCCAACAGATTTCAAGTCTGTCTCCTTAACCACTCGGACATATCGACAAAGCCCACTACTTCATTTCGCTTACAAATAAGAAAAAGATTTGAGGATCTTGAACGCCCACCATTCCTCTATTTGCCCGAACATAGACACGTGGGGGTGGAGGAAAGGCATCAAGAAAAGCCAAACATTCAGTCAATAACAGGAACTCACTTCTTAAGGATGACAATGGATGGGCTGTGATTTAAGATTTACCTTATTCAAATTTAATCAAATCGGATTTTAGTTAATTTAAAATAAATTTAGATTGGACTAAAATATCGATATATGAATTTAAAATAAATTTAGAGTAGTTTTAAATTATCTTAATATTTAGATCTAAATTCATATCCAGTTATCTTTTAATTTTATTTTATTTTAAAAATTTCTTAATAATTGTGTAATTAGAAATAATAGTAAATTTCATTCATAATATATTAGTAGTGTTTACCATCCACTTAAAAATCTTAAAACTTAAATATTAATTTTGTAAATTTAAATGATAATAAGACAAAAATATTGATGGTCAGTCAGCTCAAAAGCATGCACATACAGTATTTAAATTACAAGTAAGTAATAACGCCTGCTAATTTATTTTATTATATTGGCCAAATAATTTTTAAGGAATATAGTTATTTTTTCTATAGATTAGCACAAATGGTATAAATTTTTGTGGTACAAAATAGTCTCAAAATTAGCTTTCTAATGATATTTTATCATCTCTCTTATTTGTTTATTTTATTGTAAAAGTATAAGGTATAATATTTATTAGATTTTTAAGACAAATTATATAATTTAGTTTTTATCACTACATTTTATTCTTTTGTTTTCGTTCTAAAAAATTATTGCTCTTTTATTACTGAGTTTTTAAATTCATGACAGATCGACAACAAATTTGGATTTTAATCTTTTCTTTTTGGATTTGGACCATATATAGATATTTATTTATTTAGATTTGGATATGAGGAGAAAAATATGGATCCATGACCAAATTAGAGCAGATACAAATTTTAATTTTTCTTTATAAATCTGGATTTAGTACAGAGTAAATCCAATTCATATCTACACTATTGCAATCCCCATCGTTCCTAGCATGATTTTGCCAATTCTTGCATGCAGTTTTTTAAAATTAAATTAATGATAAGATGGCTCCAAAAACTATATTAATTTAATTATACAACGAGTTCACAGTCGCAATCTGTTATTTATATATATATATATATATATATATATATATACATTTTTAAAATTTTAAATAAAATTTTAATTTATCCTACTGACCATGTATAATAAATATAAATATAGATTGAAAATTAAATTATCATCATTAAATTTTAATGACTGTAAATGAGTACGTTGTATCTCAAGTTCTTTTAAAACACTTTAAAAAATTCAATTTTTTTTTTTTAAGAATCTAAACTTGCCTTATTTTATTTCCGACCACACCATGTATGCAGATCCTTAAATTTTAATCAATACACATTTTCGGAATCCCACAATTGTTTTTGCAGAAACGTCTAATGTGTTTGCAACGGCTGAAGCGCGACGAAATATGATTCAAAATATAATATGTAATAATAATAATAATATCATTTAAAAGATTGAATTCCCGTCCAGCAGCGGGGACGTAGCTCATATGGTAGAGCGCTCGCTTCGCATGCGAGAGGCACGGGGTTCGATTCCCCGCGTCTCCAAAATTTTTTTTATTTCCTGTTCTGGAATTATTACTTGTAGTTCCTTGACTTCTGTTTATGTTCTCAAATAAGAGAATGGATGATCCATTCATATCAAATAGATCCCGACTCAAGAAAATGACACAAAAATTGAAATTAAAAGTACACTGCATAAGCACAACTTATTTTTCACCACTCGACTTAAAAAAAATATATGTATTTTTTTATTTTTGACCCAAATCTAAGGTAGCATTTTCTTTGTATTCATCCATAAGTCAGATTATGATGTAAATGTGAACATATCCCAGCTTCGTTATTACCCTTTTTAATTTTAGGTGAATATGAAAAGTCTTATGGCGTACGAAATGTTGAAAATGAAATTTTGGTCAAAAGTCGGTGTGCAAATGGAAGGTTTTAGAAATGTTCCATACACAACTGCGACAAGATAAAAGGAATCGAGATTTGGTTTCGGCCATTCTTATTGTACAGGACTGTTTCTACAATACTAATAAGCACCAGCTAGCTTTTCGTTTTCTATTTCTAGAAGCCTCATCACAGAGAGATAACGTATATACATACATACGTGCATGCCCTCAATAGTCAACTTCAACTCATTACAGCTCAAAAGAGGGGGAAAAAAATTGTTCAACAAAAGTTGGCAAGCACCATTTCTCTTCACGATTACGTCTTGTGTGTTTTGGCAAGAGAAAATAATAAGAATGCCATGTTGGTGATTCAGTAATTTGCCCTCTTCACAACATATTCTAGTAAAAGAAATAAAAACTTTTCCCCACCATTATAAATTGTACGGTGAATTCCGCCAAGGCACCAGTCCTCACGCAAGAACCGAAACCTCGCGATGCTTCGGTGAAGAAAGCAGCTTAACCATTTGGGATAATTACATTTGAATCCCTTTCTTTCTGATAAAAGCGCACATACGGACATAATTTTATAACAAATTTTCATACGGGTACCTGTTGCTGGTTTTTTAAGGGAAAGGAGGCGGAAATCCATTAGTAAAATCAAGTTATACTTTGGACAAGTTAAAATATATAACTATCAAAATTTAATTTATATAAATTCAAAATCTAAATTGAATCATCGACTTAGTTTTGGATAAATCAAAATACTTATTAGTTTAATATTAAATTTATTCAAATAAAAATTATAGTTGTTAATTAAAATTTATGATCCGAGTAGATTCGATTTTTTTTTAACTCCTCTTAATAAATCAATTATGTTTGTTCTTACTCGTAAGTTCACTCAAAACTGGGGACCCCGATGTTATAAATCTTAACTTGTTTTTTTTTTTAAAAATCTTAGTCAATAATTGACCACAATTTTTTATTATGAAAATGTTTCACGCACCTCCCACGAAACGAAAGAATGCCTATAAATAAACAGCAATCACAGAGCTTTTAGATTTAATTTACAAAATTAACCCCAAAGCAAGGCGGATCCGTACCTACTACTGATCAAACAAAATCTAAGTGAACAAACAATTTAACAAGCAAGCGTCGCAATTTTCTCGACAGGGTCCAGAAAATGTGGAAAAACAACCACCAGCACTGGGACGGCCATCAGAGGCAACTGCTGCCGACTCGGATCATCCTGGTCCGACATGGCGAGTCGGAGGGGAACCTCAACACCGGCGCCTACGCCACCACGCCAGATCACAAAATCCCCCTGACGCCCGACGGAATCCAGCAGGCGCGCTCGTGCGGGGCCCGCCTCCGCTCATTGCTCTCCGGCTCATCCAATAACTACCGCGTCTACTTCTACGTGTCGCCGTACGAGCGCACGCGATCGACGCTCCGCGAGATCGGACGCTCGTTCTCCAGGAAGCGTATTATTGGCGTCAGAGAAGAATGCAGGATTCGCGAACAGGATTTCGGTAATTTTCAGGTACTTCATTAGTGGGGCCGGCATTGCACCATGCTTAATGAAAATTCTAAAGAGTAACTCTTACTATTAGTCAATCGAGTTCATTTCTTTAATTAGCTTTTTATTAATTTAATTTAATTTAAAATTGGTTTTTCTAATTTCTCTTTTTTTTTTCTTTTTTTTGGTTTTTGTTTTTCGGAGGTGAGTGAGAGGATGAAAGTAATAAAGGAAACAAGGGAGAAATTTGGGAGATTTTTTTATAGATTTCCTGAAGGGGAGTCGGCAGCTGATGTTTTTGACCGCATTTCAAGTATGTTTTTTATTCCAACTCTTTTTTTTTTTTTTTAAAATCTAATATCATCTAGTTGTTTTTCATATAGTGGTCGGTTGATTTAGTGAAATTAGTTTTTGCTTATTGCGTGTTTAAATTGTTTAGATTGAATGTAGCTGTACGTTAATGAGCAAGAAAACTCACATTTTGACAATGTGCCATCCGAATTGTTGGTCTTTCTCTGGGACTCTTGAAATGCATAGAGAATGGTATGTCGAAACTCTAGAAGTACTTTCGGGGTTTTGCAAGCAAAAGCAAGGAAAGCATTTTAAGAACTATTTGGACTGTTTTTGCAATTTTGTTGTGTTTCTTGTCATTTTTATAAACCTGTAGTGTGTTCTTGCTTTTGCTTGCGATTTTGTGTGCTAGTTAACATGTGGCCACTGGAAGATATTTTGGAGCAATATTTGTCTTCCTTTAAGCTTCTAATGAATCATGAAACTAGTTAGTGGTTAATAAGTGAGAAAAAGTGATTCAAATATGGTATCTGAAAGGTGAAAAAGTGATTCAAATATGGTATCTGAAAGGTGACCTGACATTTCTGAAAGTGCTTTTATTGGTTTTGAAGCAGAAGCAAACAACGAAATTTTTAAAGTGAATTTCGTGGCGGGTTTACCAGCCCATTTTATTTCCTTGGAAATAACGAGAAGGGATGAAGGACTGTCTGGTCTTCCATTGATTATTTTATAAGCTGAATTTTCTTCAGCTAGTTTTTGATTACCTAGGACTAGTATTTGGCTTTAAAAAGAGGCAATAGAAACAGCGTTGTTAGATCCGGACAGGAAGTGGAAAAGAATTGGTTATGTAGTGCATGCTATGAACATTATATCTTTTACATCAACAGTACAAACAAAAAGAAATATCACTGGACATGTTCAGCTACGTAGCTCGCTTTGGAATTGACCCAAATAATTCTAGGGAATAGTTGAAAATCATGTTAGTTGACGTTTTCCTGTCTTCCATTAGCTAAGTACTCAATTTCTAGTAAGAAAATATGGATGGCTTTGCATGCAACTCACATTTCTGTCCCTTGGATTTGTTGGCTGCTTGTGATTTTTAAAGCCTCATGAGTCTAACCGAATGATATTACTTGCATAACTTATCTGACCAATTTTTCCTGTAAACATGAATATTGTCTGTATTGCTGGAAATGCCAAACTTTAGTTACCGAATTGAATATTGTCTCTGTGGCTGGAAATGAAAAACGTGAATATTTCTCTCCTTGGTATGCTTGGAGGGGGGGAAAAAATTGACCTTTTCTTTTCTCTTTCTTGAAGGAGAGTCGTGGTCAAAGGTGTTATTTTGTGTTCTTTCTCTTAGATTAGATAAATGAGCCAAGTGAGAGATTTGTAACTCATACTATTGGAAACCAATTGTTTTTGCAGATTTTCTAGAATCCCTTTGGAGGGATATAGACTTGAATAGACTTCAAAATGACCCTTCCCAGGAGCTAAATCTGATTATTGTATCTCATGGCCTGACTTCACGTGTTTTTCTCATGAAGTGGTTCAAGTGGACAGTTGAGCAGTTTGAGTATTTAAATAATCTAGGTAACTGTGAGGCTCGAGTAATGCAGTTAGGAGAAGGTGGAGAATATAGCTTAGCAATCCATCACACAGACCAAGAAATGCTTGAATGGGGACTCTCGCCTGAAATGATTGCTGACCAAAAATGGCGAGCTTGTGCCTCCAGGGGTGAATGGAATGAGAACTGTCCCTGGTATCTTGATGAGTTTTTCGACCATTTGATGATAGATTCAGAAGAAGATGAGAAAGAAAAAGATGCAGAATACTCTGGTGCTAATTGTGCATCTGAATCATCTTAAAAATTATCAGACATGAAGTTCCTTGCCTGAAAATTCAAGGATAAGAAACATTTGAAGCTATAAACTGTCAACAACTGATCTTCATTATCATTGGCATCCCGCTAGCAAATTCATAGGGTACAGTATTGGGTATTGTAACCGTAATTTGTCATCATTCTTTTTAGTCACATCGTGATGCCATAAGGCTACCAGCTAAACGAGTGGTATCTTTTGTACTTTCGATTGTAATTCTTCGTTAGCTAACAATTGGGTCAATGTATGACTGAACATCATTCTGTAACCAAGCAAATAATTGATGCTGAAGATGGTTTTTGATTGTATTGTTACTTGAACGATGATGTGTGCTGAACTAATCTAAGCAATGCTTGTAAGTTATAACGTACATGCATTTTTTCACAAGCAAACTCAGGGGGCCTAACACTGGGTGCCAAAATTGATTTATGGCACTTTTATTTTGGCTAGCGAGTAGAATCCTCTTCATGTCATGTCAACAACCAACCTATTCATTTTCAAACAGTCCAATTTAAGATTTTGGGCGACTAGAACTTGGAACATTCTTAGCGACGAGCTAAGCAAAGTAATGACTTTATCAACAGGAAAAGCTTTATTTTATAGATCCGCATCACCCAAAAAGGAAAAGAAGGAAAAATAAAATTGACTAAAATACTGCAATTAGTGTGATAAATACATTTTAAATAAAGATGGATTTGATTTTGTGGGGATATCAAAAGGCATTACCGAACTCCATTCTTATCTACGTAATTCCTATACAAAGCCATATTCATTGAAAGCTCACCCGCTCATTTGTTCTGTGTTCACCAGTAAATTAGGTTAAACGGCTGCGGAATCTAACCAATGAGATAGTGACAGAGTTTGAGATTACCATGTGAAAACCTGGCCCATTTGGACTCCGTGTACCTCCCCCATTGGTTCACGCAAATCTTCCATTAAATCTGATGGTTCCGTTAAAATTAAAACCAAAGCAACAAACACAATCATTAAATCTTGTATTCTTTTCTTTTTCTTTCGACAGCAAATTCATAACCGGGCCTGTTCATCTGTACCTACTTACTCATTGTACGAACTTTATTGGGATCTGGTCTCCTTTACTTTCTCAAAATACGCAAAAGTGGCCACATTTTTTGAATAAGTAATGCCCATCTGACCTAACAGTCGAATTCTGTCTGATCTTGAAATGTATATGTGTTAAAGTGTTCAATGATTGAATCATAGTCGAATTTTGAGTCTAAAACCCTGATCTTGAATTGGGCATCTGATATTTCACTCTGGGTATTTTTTATTTTTGCTAAGACACAAGTTTTTTGGAAGCCAGTTTGTGTAAAGCTCTGATTTTGATACGCAAAATTTTCGTTTTTGCTATGCAAGTAACACCCATTCCAATATGTGACGTTGGCGGTTATGCTTTTGCTTTGGTTGCTTATTGAGCTTCACATGGCTCATTCACTGCAAAAAGGGCGTTGTAGTAGAGGTATTTACAGGCTGGTTTTGTTTTTGGTTGGTGCGGTTTTGGTTGGCTACGCTGTTGGGCCGCCATTTCGTGCGCCCATAGAGAAGAATTCATCAGTTGTTCCTGCTTCATGTCCTTGTTTCTGCGAGTGCTCTTCAGAACTTGGCCTTGCCTTGCCACTAGGTGAGTGTAAACTTGCATTAAATGTTAAAACCATCTCAAAAATGGTACTTTTGGTAGTTTGCATATTTGGGTTTGTCAAGGAAAAGATTTGATTTTTAAGAGGTTTAGTGGAGCTTCTTTTAGAAACATTTATTTTTTTTAATAATAATAATAATATTATTATTATTAATTTTTTCTTGTTGGTGCTGAAAGCTACATGCCTGACATTATTTTTCTGTTTATGGAAGTGGAATGTCGGTTGGTTTGTTTGTGGTCTGTCTTATCGTTGTGTTCTTCAAGGAGGTTCAACGATCATTCACGTTGATTTTGCTTTCTTGACTGATCTTTGTGCATTCTCATTCCCTGATTTTAGTGTCGGATTGGTCCTGTTACACTTTTGGGTCGACATATGTTGCCACATTTCCTAATTGTTGTTACAATTGTGTCATGAAATGAACGAGAAATGGAGTTCATGATAATTGAATGGCTTTTTGTATCTTCTATAAAGTGCAACTTTGTATGGAGTTAGTTCAGTATGATTTTATTATCTAGAAACTGTAGGTTACTTTGGATAGTTAACTAATAATCATTTACTGTGCTGCTAGTTAACTTCTTGTTTTGCAATTTGCACACAAAGATAATCCTTTATGCTGGTTATGGAATTAATTATGCTTAGCGATGTCGGCTGTGACCGATCTTTAAGCAGATACTTATATTTCACAGTTTTGTTCCATTGAAAATTTACATTTTTAGTTTCTAGAGCATGGATCTGTTATTTAATCTTCTTACACTTTTATATTTCTTGCAGGACCTATCAATGACTCGTTCACAGGTCTGTTCATATGTCTTACATGTCTGTTTTTGTTTGTGCTCCATGCAAATTGGATGTAGTGGTATCATGGTTCTGGCAGTTTAGTCTTTGAAAACAGGGAACTTTGCAGCCCTCAGAGGAAAATAGGTTATAGTAATGAATCTGTAAGTATGGAAAGTAATATCATTTAGGCATAACTTAATACTGTATGTAGAATTGAAATGAAGGCAATAAAGAAGGCCAGCAGGGTGAATATCTAAAAGGAAATGACAAATATGATTTTTTTTCCCCCATTTTAGAGTTTTTTTTTTCCTTAATTATCAAATCTTTTTCTTTTTTATTTGGACAGACTGCGGTAAACATGATCCAGAATTGAGTGCAGAAATGGAGAAGGATAATGTAGCATTGCTTTCAGAGGAGCTTTCATTACAAAAAAGTGTAGCCAATGAAACCTTGCAACGGTCCCAGGAATTGATAACGGATGCTAGGAAAGCCTCCTCCCACTACCAAAGAGAAGCAGAGAAATGCACTGCAGGCATCGAAACATGTGAAGGGGCAAGGGAGAGGGCTGAAAGGGAACTTGGGGAGGAAAGCAGGCTGTCGGCATTATGGGAGAAACGAGCGCGAGAACATGGATGGAAAGATGAAAGCTAAACTTACATTTGAAGAGGAGACTTTTTTTTTCATTCTTTTTGTTCATTTTAGGCTCTTGTGATACTCGATAGCAATATAACTCGTAGAAACTAGCTTCAAATCTCTCTTGTGAATATAAATGCATTAAACATTCTTTCATAAACTACTATTGCAGGTCAATTGCCAAACATGTCCGCCTTTCGGATGGGCTTTTGCCAATATAGTCTGAATTACGGAGATCTTAGATTCTATTCTGACCCTGGGCTAGAATTTGATAACACCCAAATTCCCATCTACTCTGTTCAATATGTCACACAAATCTCAAATTGCACTTCTGCTTCAAATATTCTTTGAGACATTGGAAACCACTATCATTTAGTACCTTAAAAAAAAAAAAATATTTGCAAAAGACATGCCACTATACCCACATTACAATTTCAATGCTAAAGTAAAAATGGAAAATTGGTCTTTATGGAAGAAGCTTCCATGTGTATCTCTTCCTTCCATAGATTGAAGGTCAATTAATTGACCAAGCTGGGAGCTCTTACTGAGTCTTTCAACGTTTAGATCCTGTGTAAGAGCATGTAATGTTTTGTGTGTGTATCACGAATCATGTGGGTCAGTGGGAGTAGCGAGGGACATAGTTTAATCAAGTTAAATATAAACTGTCCAAGACCGCAAATCCAGCAGCTACACCTCCTTCATTTGAAGAAGCAACCTTCGTCCGCATCAAATAACCACTTTGTTCATTCATGATCACCTTCTCCTTGTTCCTGCAGATTCCAATTTGAGAATGTGAAGTGCTTTCCAAAGAAAAATTGATGACCGAGGTGTAAGGCATTAGGTAGCGGCAGCTCATTAGTCAAATTGTGTATACATATATAAATCTGCAGATGCATGATTTATGTACCTTAAGTAAGCACCATATATCCCAAGTTCAGATATGGCATGATCCTTATGACATATGCCATCACGCATCAAAAATGTGAGGGATACACTAGGAAATATCCTTTGCATAAGGATGTAAGCAGCATCTTCATCGGTCCCATCCTTTTTCAATCTAAGAAGGGTTTTCTTCACATCTTCACCATAGATATTGTTACCTGAATTAAGATGATCAAACAGTCTTCATAAATCATGAATTGAATAATGAATCCTATTTAATGTTAGTGTAATAAAAGAAGAGCAAAATTAAAAAATATTAGGACCTCCGCCTTCTCTTTGGGGCTTCATGACATAGAGCTCAGGGTTTTCAATTGCTTTACTGATAATCTCAGAATCATCCAAACTCCACAGTCCTGCAAAGCATTTACGTACTTTGGCAATATCCTCTTTATTATCAAGGAACCTGCTCACAAGCAAAAAAATAAAGCAAATGAAGTTTTTTCTCTCTTTAAAACTTAGAAATTCCCTTTCAGACACCTTTGCAAGGGAAAGATGGCCTTTGTCAAGATGTAATATGTAAACATGTTGCTAATCAGTCTATAGCCATTCAAGATCCACACGGTTGGCCAGAAGCAGAAGGCTCATACTTTTAACAATGAACCTTCGTGGACAATTTTAGCTTAACAAGAAACATCCAATAATGCTACCACACAATTTACATAACTGCACTATATTTGCAGTGTACCATTGTAAGCCTTCTCCATAGGCCATCAGTATTTATCATTTTCAAAGTTGGTTCCAACAATAAAGCACAAGATTCACAAATAAAAAAGTGAGCACTGAAGCTACTATGCAGGCCAAGTTATTACCTCTCAAGTACATTGGGTTTTGCAAGTTCTTGTTGAATTTTCTTGGTGCCTGCCAAATGATAAGATATCGACGGACACTTAACAGCAGAAGACTGCTCCATTAGTAATCTGGCTCTCCATTCCTATGATCAAGGAGAGTACTGAAAAATCACATACTTGGCAGCACAACTCACTGTCAAGTTTTACTTTTGGTATACATACCCGATAAAAGAGAAAATATAACTCCGTGAATGACTGTGGTTGTAGATAGACAGGAAGTGTTTGCATAATGTTCATCTAAAATAAAATAGAAGGTAGGATATCTAGTTCACAGAAACAGATACATGCAAACATGAGAACATATCCACCAGATTTTCTCAGGAAAGATTGGTGAACCATTCATGATCTTAGATGAGCCAATAGCTAGTAAAGGAAGCTAGATTACTCCACCATATTGAAACTGGAATGTTTGTCATATTACCTAATATGTCAAGCAAGATTAACCAAGACTACCACACATACACTAGTATGCATCACTTTGCCTGACCAGATTATAATCACCCAAAACTTTGATATGATTGCTGACATTTTTAACTAGGTCCACCTCCACTAGTTAACAGTAAATTTCTTCTAAAAGATTAAAAAAATCTGTAACCGGCAGGAAAATAGTAAACTTCCTTACTGATTCTGAAGGATAATCAGTTGGTGCATACCCCGCTCTAAAATAAACAACTGCAATTACTTGGCCACCCCTGCAAATGCACAGCTTTTTTATATCAGAATCAGAAACAAAACATAGTTAATATAGATAAAAGTTGAAGTTCGATTCCGAAGAGTTACACAAGAAGTGTTCCATCGGGAAGTAGTTCCCCTTCTGCATCAATTTCAGCCAATGTCTTCCGAATAGTTGTAACCTTATGTGTGTTATAAAGCTAAGGAGAGATTTATACATAACGACTGCAAAAAGCATTCTAAATCAAATAGACTATTTCAAAAGTACAATCCGAAAAGAGAGATTATTTTTGTTATTTGCGTATTAGCCCCTTTTTTCCCTCCTAGGCACAGCCATTTCCTGCATGGGCGTCTTATATTTAAAAGAAAAGGATATCTTTCCCTCAGAACAGAACTAAGCCAATGTTGGTCATACATATTACGTTCTTCATTCTGAACCACAACCAGAACCAAAGCCCTGCATCAAAATATTCCATGTTACTAGACACTAAAATGGCATCTATAGATGCAGTAGAACAAAAGTTAAAAAAACCCCTTCTATTTCAAGTCTAACCTAGCATTATTATACTCAGTCCAAGCTTTAGCCATAGCCTCCGCAAACTGAATGACAGCAGAGTTGCCAGGGACCTTTTTTGAATCTAATCCAAGGTGTTCCCCATAGTGAATGAGTAAGCTTCTGCAATGTTATCAGACAAGGCCAAAAAACTTCTTGCTAACTAGATGAATTGGTTGAATAAATCAGGAAACTAATCTAGTCATTAGTGGATCTTGGATATAAAAAAAGTACCGAAACACACCTGTGAAGCTCACTGACAAGACAGCTGAGGCCAGAGAATGAAGATGAAATTGTGTTAACCTCTATTTGGAGGAGCGATTTAGTTTGTTCATCAAGCATGTAATCTGAACGATGTAAACCCAAGCGTATGTCCTGTTTAAGCAATGGAACATCAGCATTATATTCTCATCAACATGAAACAAAAAGTTACCTAATTCTGCTTTACAGTTTACATCAACAGAGCTACAGAAGCAAAATAGGGAAAATGAAGTAAATAAATTAGGGTAATATCAAAGCTACAAAATCTACTGGAAAATTAGCCAATTTACATGGTACAAAGACTGAAATGAATCTCTCCAAAAATTCCAAAAATGAGTACCACATTCCCTACAGATAAATACTGACCTCTTTCTTATTAAGTTCTAGCATTTTTGAATGAATATCCAAGAGCCTAGATGTAAAAGGATCCACTTTCTTTGTTCTGCATTGTGAAAAGCAGACAAATTCAATTTACACATATCTCTAATCTCTTTTATCTTATAAGAGAAAATTGCATGCACCAAAACAAAGGTCAGAGTGCATGCAATACATATACAGAAAGAATCCAAAGAAATTCTGAAGACAATCAAATTAAGTTTAAAAGACACAAATACTGAGGTGCTCAAAATATGGTAGAGTCAAGAATAAAAATTGTGGAGAGTATGCTGGAGAAGCTGCAATCCAGGCACTAAAGGGTACAGCGTAGCTACCACTGTATGTTACATGTGTCAAAACTGAGGATAAATTTATAAAGCCAGGAAAGAACAAGACACAGCCCATATGCATATTACTCTGAATAAGAGCCCACATGAAATAATTGAAGTGAAATTTCTTACCGTGCATTAATAATTGCTAAAAATGAGAAGAGTCTAAACATCATATGCTTTATGATTTACAATAAGGCTAGCGCATGATATGAAAGGAAAGCAGACGAGAAAGAAAATGTTCTGTATTATTACCCTAAACAATTTGCATTTCATAAATAGCATAATAAAATTATAAGAGAGCAAAGTACCTGGATAGAGATTCCTGCAGAAATTTTCCATCCAAACTGACGCGATCCACGAGTTCATTGACAATGGGGGCTAATTCACATGCCTCATGGAAATGACTTTCAGGGAATGACATAGGCAACAAGGCAAATGGGGCATGCACCAATCCAACACCAGGAACTTTCCCTGATCTCTATAATGTCAAACATCAAAAACAACATCAAATTCATGTACTAGTATTCAAACTCACAGCTCAACATGATTATCACTGACAGTACAGTATCTCATTTTCATATCTCCTCTCATTCAACACTTAATTGAGAAAAAATTACTCCCAGATTAGCACTTTGACAACAACTATCACTGTAATCCAATTTGGAAAAATAATATCAAAGAAATTCTATGAATAAAAAATTAAATGTTCGCAGTAGCTGATTGCTTAGAAATAAAAGCACTTCAACTCTATCTGATTCGTTAGCTTTTCGTCATCCTTTTACAATAAAAAAAAAAAATCATAGAATTTTCCAACTGATCATAATATTTATTCAACAAATGAAATTTTTTAAAGCTAAACCTGCACACTCCTGTCCCCAACAACAAGGCCATGAAGAGAGCTCCACACGAGAGCATCATAAACCATCTTTTGAACCAAATCTTGATCAACACTCTGCAAACCCAAAGCCTCTTTGGTTGCAATTCCCTGTTGAGTCTCCATCTCTTTGACTCTCCCACACTTCAAATTTCCAACTCTTGAATGCAAACCAGAAACTGAGAACTGGGCTATGGGAAAAAATGAAACTCTTTGATAATGGGTGTTAAAGATTCTATCTTTATTGGTAGGATTGAAAGAAAAAATTGATTTATGTCTTCTATCACGAGTAAAGGTGGCCAGAGGAAACGACTGGTGATATGGATGGGTGGGACTGCAAAGAGAGAGGGAAGAATAGCCAATGCCCATTTTGACCCATCTTGGTTTTTTCCTCATAAGAGGCTCTTACAGAAACCTACGCATTATGCAGGAAGAGTATTGTTGATCAGAATTGGTGAAATATTTTAGTTACGTTTGATGCTTGACTATATTATTAATATTCTATTCTTATCAATTTCATTCATTCATTCACTGAATAAAGTAGGTTGATTATTATTCTTTTGGTATCAATTGCAGATAATCTTTATTCAAGTTTCACGAAAAATATAATTGGAGTTTTTCTTTAACATACATCAGTGATGATGATTCATAAACCAGGTGAATGATTTCTGTAAAAGAAAATATAATGAAAGATAACTACTGGAGTCAGGAGCAAAGACCAATTATGTCATCATCATTATTATTTTTTCACACTCAAAATAATAATAATATGAAATTAACACCGTGAAATGATATTAAAGACTGTATTTTATTCTACTCCACCGAGGTGGCTTACTTCATATAAAAGTTTTCATATTTTAAATTTTAAATGAATTTCCATGTAAAGGAAACTGGCCCGTCAAACATAGACATAAAATTGCATTTAATAAAATGTAAATGAACGAATAAATCTAGCAACCTCATCGTTGCAGCATCAAGCATATAAAACAATCACTTTTAACTATTTACACTAATAGCAATGAAGAAAAGTTTAGCTACATCCTATATCATTTATGCACCATTGGCACGACTAAGAAGGCTTTGGCTTTGGCTATCTGAATTGTTGTTTACATCTGAAGCCACCTTTAAAATTGATTTCAAAGGTTTTGAATCATCCGGCATTTCTTGCCCTTTCTTCTTTTTGCTTTTCTTCTTGCTCATCTTGATTGTCTCTACATTTTCATTTATGCTGACCATTTTCTTTGGAGCTTTTGCTTGAGAAACATTTGGTGGGAACACCGCTTCCTCTTCTAGTTTCTTGTCCTCTTCAGATTGCGTACAAGAAACCGTACTAGAAGCATCAATGCCTTCGATTTCGGATGCCTGCTTGCCGCCTATGTCTTGTTCGTCGACAGTGCTAGAAGTCTTGGCTTGCTCACCTTCATGCGGTGGTGTTGCTTGAGCCATGGGGTGCACCATTTGGTTACTCTTAGAGCTGGCTTCATTGGGTCGTGCTGGCTCCTGAGCTATCTGGCGAGGCATAGGAATGCAGGAAATTATAGTCTTATGGGTGTGCCTTGCTAAGAATTTCATGAGGCGGTAGAGCCTACGGCAAATGTTAAGACTTTGGAACTGCTTTTCCCTTTGATCCATCTCTTGGGCGTACTATATTTTTCCTTTTGATGTGTGAATGTGAATAGAGAGGTTAAATCAATGTTAAGGTTGCTAAGAATATGCCTTTCTTGGCAAGAAGTTGATGAGTTGTAAGAATAAACTGAGTAGGGAAGGTTTTGTTCTTTTCTTTGCTTGCTTGACAGAACTGTAAAAGTTTTCTGGCAAACCTGCTTCTGTTTAGAGCAACAAGATTCTGTAAGAAAACAACACGGGTAAAAAGATTAAAAAAGTTTTTGAAATGGGTTTTCTAGCAAGGATTGTTGAATTAGAAGAGCTTTTTCAATTTTCACTAACTTGGCATAGGTCACTTATCAAAGTGAAGCAAATATCACCCAACCCTATATAATGTTACGGAGTTGCAGAAATTACACTATTGTAAACCACTGTGCTCAATCTCTTAGTTGAAGTAACTAGCCAACTAACATAACTAACTGCTTCGTAATTAGCCAAACTGAGCAAAACAAAGGGCAGTTGAGCAAAACAAAACTAGAAATAGATAAAATGAATAGAAATAGAACTTAAAAAGAAATAAAGAGCTGTTTTTATCTCTGGATTCTTAGCTTCTGTTACAACATCAATCCTTTATTGTTAGGTACGTTGCTAAAATTATTCAAAAACTTTTCATCTATAAGATATAATATTTAAGATTTCCTAAATCTAATGTTTTCAATATTTACAGGATAATCTCTCCAACATTATAGCTATATTTTTCCTCGAAATAAAAATGCAAGGCCACAACTTTCAGATCATCTGTTGATGCAGTTATTCTCGCCCAAAAATGAACTGTGTTAAGGAAGGTAATTAAAATGGCAAATACAAAGGTGAAATAATTTAACTCAATTCTGATCTCAACTGATTAAGAAACACAAGGAAAATTGTTTATTATATAGGGACTCAATAAATTACAAAAATAAGATACAAAATTGGGTAACAAAACATAACATTGTACTTGGTCATCAGCATGACAGAACTATTGTCCGCTCAAATGATAGCCAGACTAGATTTTAATCCGCCCACACAGCCGCCAGTAAGCTCCAGGATGAAAGAGAGATTTTTCAAAAACCCAGATGTCACGGACAAGAACCTGAGAAGCTTGTAAAACATCAGTTAATGCTGTAAGTAGACAAAAAATATATGATAGTATTACTGCAAGAGGATGAAAAATATGCCAAAGGGCAAAATACACTCATGCGCATGCGCTTGTGGAGGAATCAAGGCAACAGAAGTTAAAATGTTGGGGGAAGAAATGTAGTGAATAGAGCATCAGACTTAAAAGTGGAAAAAAGGTATTCCAAATATCCATCACAACATGGATTGTTGTCCTAAAATTTGTGCAAAAATTCTTGGATGTTTCTAATCCAACATCACAAGAAATACATTTCCACAAAGCAAAGGAAAAATTTGTTGCAATTTTGATGCCTTTATTGCTCTTTGTTCATAAACAAAAAATTGCTATATACAGTACATTTGCATAGAATTTTGTAAGCAACCATGAAAAAGGAAAGCAGTACCTCTTTAGTTTTATCTCCGGCAACAACCACGCCTTTTGAATCATATGCCTCAAACTTCTGTAGAACACAAGAAGTACATAATTTGCCTAATTCTCAATAAATAGATATTCAACAAAAAGCAAAGAAATAACTACAGTCAAATGTAACCAGAAATTCCGGTGTACACAATAAATAAACCATCACTAGCTCCCAAACAAAAAAGAAGGAAAGAAAGTGTGCGATGCATAAATCAATATGTAACAACTGCTAAGTACAGTGTGCAACTTGAATTCCCAGGGATGTAAATGCATTTTTTTTGCTGCATAAAGACGTCCATGATATGGTGAATATCAACAATACATAACATTATAATATTAAATAAACAAATTAATAGAAGATGAAGATTATGACAACTCAAATCTATAGGACCTAAATCCTAGTTTTGTTTAATTTGCCCCTTCAAATTTCACTCTATAACCAGTCACTTAGCAACAGGCCTCCACCACTTTTGAAAGACAATAAAAATCAGAACGATTCATTTAACTAGTGAATTTTGTGCAGCCTGAACTGTAATTCAAATGGTACAAGCCCATTTGGGCACTTGATTGCCATAAACAGAAAAAGAATTTAAGATACAATTGAAAAAAAAAATTAATTAATATGGAGAGTGCACCTGCTTCACCAAAAATTCAAGCGTAAGCTGTACGAACACTTTATTGAGGTCATTTCGATCAACACAAATCTGTAAATGATAAAAGAAAAGAGGGTTTAACTCATAAAAATAAAAGGATCCATTATTGTCTCAGTTCAAAGAACCAGATTATAATTTTAAAAATTGAAAATAAAACTTGCCAGCCGAGCACGCAGTGTTCGTATCTTTACAATTGGTTCAACCAATTCCCAGTAAACTGAACTCCAAATGGATTCTCTTTGTTTAATTTCATTCTTAAGTGCCTGTTATTAGACAATCGTAGTTAGTGACTCAGAAGTTAAACAATATGCTCTGCAAAATTCAGTTCGAAGCTAACATTTTAAGTAGCAAAATTTCAACATGGGACTCTTTGGGGAAATAAAAAAAAAGAAAAAAAAAATAAAGTAGAAGCATACAGAATACATTTTCTCTGTAACAGCTTTCCTTAATGATGTTTTGTCACCATTTGCCATCAAAGTGTTTATCTGAAAAAGCAACACATTCATCATCACACGAGAAAATCCAATATAGATTCCCAAAAAAAAAAAAAAAAAATCGCATCACCTCACCAGAATGCTAATAAAGATAAAAAGGAAACGTACCGCATTAGACTCACGGAAAACAATTTGTTCCATATTTTGTGGTTTTGGAAGAATACACAAAATAGGAAAGCTTATATAATTCCATCATTTAAACAGAGTTGAATTACTTGACTTTCTTCTGCCATACAAAGCCTCACTAATGAGGTCAATTTGTATTAATTAAAAACAAAGGAAATTTATCTCCAGGAATTTCTAATTTTTTCATGTAGTTACATGAATGACAATTTCATTATAGACTCTGTTCACCAAAATAAATAAATAAAAAAAGGGGCTTTTGCTCTCAAATTTTATTCTGTACCATGCAACCTTTACAAACAAATGACACCCCCAATCTCTAGAAAAAGGAGATAATATTACAAAAACATACCTCCTTATACAAGTCTACAGCCTCTGTGTAGAATTTCTGTTTTGAATAGCCAGATTTCCTCAACTTTGCAATCGCATAAGCACTTTTCAGCTGCAAATTAAAATTTGGATACATGAATAAACTTGACAGTAGTGATGTCAAAAGTCTTCACCAAGTTGAGTTCCTCTATGACACAAGTCGTACATGCATCAACGAGTGACTCAACAGATAACCCTAAGACTAATATAAATACCAAATAAAGTAGAGACATAAATAACACAAGGCAACTGCCAAAATATTTGAAGCCCAACAGAACACACATGGCATCAGAAGAGGAGGTGAAGGATCAGCTTCAAGTTCTCTCTCTTTTTTGGGTCATAAAATTCAATTCTTATCACAAACCATTTGAGGAAATGAAAAGAGAAAGGGTGAGAGGAGGGTGACAGAGCATTCAGGTTTGATGCGCCAACCATTGCATAATTATAGAAGATGAAGCAATGGATCAAACGAGAATTTATGACAAATTATAAGCAGAACATAAGAACTTCACCTCTAGAATGATATCATCTTTCGTTCTTCTCCAGCCATCTCTTGTAAACCATCTGTTACAAAACAACAAACGGTGTATCAGTGAAAAGGACAGAAACACATAATAGATTCTACAGAACAACTAGAAAGGTTATTGAATAAAGAATGACACCAGCCTACACAGTCAAAAATTTTCCACAGAAAAATTAGCAAATTTGACTAGTTTTCCCTATCATATTATGTTTCTCCAAAATAATGGAGTATATGCTTTTTATTTCCTCTAATCATGTCCATAAGAAGAGGAGAATGGAAGATTTGGAAATGCAAATGAGGAGTGGAGTATGCAGTCCAAACTGATAGAATACTTAGCAGCTGCATTCCTAAAATTGCATCTCAAGATTAAGTAAATGAATTTTTTTTCCCTTCAACCAAAATGGATGTTAATTTGAAAAAGGTTCACAATATTTGCGAGAAATTTTGAATTTTCAAAGACAAGCAATGCACATAAAAGCTACACATAGCTGATGAGAAATTTCTCAAAATACTACCAACTAATTTAAAGGATTATTCTAGTTACTCCTATTGGCTGAAATAATTGTTTTTTTAAAAAACAAAAGCTTGTCAAACCAAATTTAAAACTCACTTGAAATCCAACTAACCTCCGCCAAAATGGGATTGCTTCACGTGGTGCATAAGGCTCATAGATGAATCCAGGACTTGAAATGGACACTTTAAGGGCACCCTGCTCAAGAAAGCATTTGCTTGTGACTAAAATTCGCCAAGTTTGACAGAAGTAAAAGGTGACAAGGAGAAAGGTTCACTTAGGTAAAGATAACACACCATCTGCCGTGCTTGTGCAGGAGCTTTTGCTTGTGCTGTTGCAAACCTCTTTTCATTCAAATAGATGAATGATTTGGAAGCCTAACATAAGAAAAAAGCAATACAACATTTTTAAATATCTTTCAATTTGAACTTTCAAAATAGACATCAGTACAAACTCTAGAGATACAATCATAAACTAACAGTAAAATCCAATCACTCTAATATGTATTTTCACAGAAAGTCACCAATGAAGAACGGAGTGCCATTGTCCTCCCATAGGTCCAAGGAAGAGCACCGTGGTCCTTACATAAGGAAGAAGAAATATTCCGGCTGTAAATTTCAGGAACTGCTCACACAGAATGTCATATGAATGATGGAAAGACTTGTGCATCAACTCATTTAGAAACCTATTTATGAAAGAAACAATAATGAAGAGTAATTCAGGTAGTAAGTCATTGTTTAAAATTACCATTTGAAACACCACTTGAATAACTTCTTGAGCTCCCAAGCCTACAGACATGAACTGTACATGAAAATGGCTTCACCCAAATGAAAAAAATATCAACCTCAATATGCAAACACATCTACTTTTACTCAGAGAAAACGAACCATGTCACACGAATAAATGAACAATATCAAATGTGTTGAGCAATGAGCCAAATGGGAAAGTGGGCTCTTTCTAAAAACAATAAAGAGAAAAGCTTTATACTTAACGTCAGAACTTTCTTCCATTTCACAGGGAGCCAAACAGATATTACTCAAAAATCAAGGTCACTTACAGATACACAGATTCTGAAAACCCAACCGTTCTATTCAGAGTATGAATTGTCTGTAATCTCCTTAAAAATTCCATTTTTTATTTCTTTTGGAAAAAATAAGAATTCAAAACCCTACTTAATGATCAATGATTATTATCTCATTCAGATCGGGAGAGCAAGAAGGAGAGGCTATGTAGTTTTGTTGAATTAAAGGGTTTTAGCAGGAAGCTTATGGTGGTATGCCGCCACATCAAAGTCAATGCAGTGTTCTATAACTTTAGTAATATACGACATGTTCCTCTCCTATCATAAAATTACATGACATATTCGTAGATAAAAATACAAGTGAATGGCATGTCGGATTAATATATTTTTTTCACCAACATTGTGATTATTTTATGACTTGTCACTCCTTTTTATATATATTATATGTCTTGTCAACTATTTACTATGAATAACGATGACATGTCGGAGACAAAAGATATTGTCAATTTATATGCCAGTCAGATTATTTAAGGTACGATAATCTTAGTCCAAGGTGTGATCATTTTAATCCATAACAACCAACAAAATGTTGCCCAGGAAACATTTCTAGCAAAAAGAAACTGATATTTTTTGTCATTATAAAGAAAATATATATATATATATATATATACATAGAGTAAATGAGAAGTGAAAGAGCAAGCAAATCATAGAAGCTGCTTCTTGCTTTGGTAGAAGCAATGCATGAACACATTGCAGGGCTGCCGCCATTACTGGCTACAAATAAAAACTCATAACAACATGTATTTAAAGGAATTTCTTTGCGAAATTTATAATTAAGAGAAATGAAAATTCTGCTAATTACAAAAGCTCTTACTTTACCAAAATTGAAAACTTAGATAAAAAAATTGAAAACTACTGCGTTTTCTTCTTAGATTTTATAATATTACATAGATAAATATGATAATGATTGCAACCACATGGTTAACCTTATGATTCAAGAAGCTTCATCAACTGCACCTGTTGCACTACTGGGCACAAAGGGCAACACTGGTCTAATGAATTTGTCATCAAATTTTCTCCAAAAGTGATGAACTGCTGTTGTTGGATAACTTATAAAACAGCCTTAAGCCACTGGCCCTAGGGGCTGCTTGTTGGTTGCTGCCTTGATCAGTGTTTTTGCCCTTGTCCAAGAACAGAATTCTCAAGTCTTCTGGACTTTGCATAGCAGTTGCATCCGAATTCAATGTCTTTGTGTATTGCAGCAGAACTGCTTCAATCAATGGCTTTGTTATGGAACCAACCACCTGTAAGGCAAAAGTAAGTGTCGTGCTGACTTTTTGTGTATAACAAGGAGAAATGCACATAAGATTTCTAGCAGCAAACCACTATGCTGAACAGGACAACAATTAAGGTGGATGTGATCATTACTGTTGAATCTTGTGATGATGTATCCTCCGTGCTCGAAAACTGCAATAATGTATCCGGTGACATTAATTCAAGAATCAGGCATCCGCATGATATTAAAGAACTGTCAAAAGAGATCAGTAGAAACCTGGTTATAAGACAAAGCAATGGTAACTGCACCTCTCATGAGGCCTGCCTACCACATTATAAACTGGAGTTTTAAAAAGTTAGCAGAAGTATGGAATAAAACCAAATGAGAATAACTAAGAGTTTGATTGCTTGCTACTCGTACCTGCTGTGGAAACTTAATTTTTGCACTCTCTCCTTTTGTAATGCAGCTTAAATTTCCCAAAGGGAAAACAAATTTTGCCGTTCCAATCAATACTAAAGAAAACATACTTGAACTAACAGCAAAAAATGTTCCTGTACAGAATAAAAAATATGAAGCAAATTAGAACAACGGGCCCCACATTCTTTCATCTAGTTTGCTGATCATGGAGCAAAAACTATGGCAGCAGTTACATTGTTTCCGTTGCTTCACACTTCAGTTTCATTTGGCTATTATGGCATTGAGATATTTCAATATCATTCTTAAGTAGTTTACTTGCTGACAGCTAAGTATAAACTCTTAAGAGCCCAAGACAAGGATGTAAATTACCTTGCATTGCTGGCTTTCCATTTGTCAATGTGCAAGGCATCCATTCCAACATATAAGAATATAAAAGTTTCTGCAATGAATGAAACTGTTGCAAAATCATGCCTGAAATCATCAGCCATTATGAGGATTTAAACTTTTGCTCACCATCCATTCCCATCATCAGTTCTACATGTAAATTTCCACAGGTCTATCCTAGTTATAAAAGATGCTAAAAGATCTTTCAACTCTGCTAGAAGTTAAGAACCATAGTGAAGTTCTTTAACCGTTAAGAACTCGTGTGGTAAGGAAACTAACAGAAAGAGTAAACAATGCTTGAGAAAAGTAATTAAATGGCTATAGATGTCAAAGAAAAATTATGTTAAATTCAGTTTCTAATCCATTTAAAGTTCAGGAATGTTTGGAAATTTTAAGGAGAAAAAGAGAGAGAGAGAGAGATAGTGAAGCTGAAAGGGCATCATCTCACTTGGTTGTTATTTGTGAACTTTCAGTGACATTGTGCCATGTATAGTGAGACATGACTATGCCACAAGAGAAAATTGACAAATTGCCACTAAGATTTAAGAGCTGCATAAACCCAAAAAAAAGTTAGTCTTAAAAAATAAATTAATGCAGGCAAAATGCTTCTCGTCCACTCGAAAAACAGTTATCCACTCTCACCAAAAGCTTGCTATATATTTGTATAATGTGAAAAGTTTAGATGAGACTCATTGATTATCAATTCAATGGTGAGGTCATTGAAGAAATAATCAAAATATACCAAGAATTAGTAGTTGAGGCCATACCTCAGCTAACATGGATGACAAATAAGCCATAAGCATCATGAGTGCTACTTCACGGTCCATAGAATGCCTGTTGATCCATGAACAATGATGTAAGGATATATAGACCTAACTGCATGCATGTAAGTTTTAATCTTCCGTTTCTGCAAAATATGGTCATATTAGATTCATCAGCGGGGAAAAAAACACTTATGCCCTTACTCAATTGTTGCAGATTATTTAACTTTCAAAATAAAGTGTTTTTATGATATAAGCACTTAAGAGCCCCAAATGAAACATTGTGACATAAAGAATTAGAAGATTGAATCATCAGAAAACTTCCATTTAGCAAACTAACAGGACACAAGGCAAGAGATAGCTAACTTGGCTAGCAGTCATGGACTTGGGCACAAAATTCATTAATTGGCATATGTGTAAAAATTGCTCTTATAATCTATATGTTTCAATGTCATTTTAATAACTGAAGAACAATGGAATGATAGTGACTTACAACTATAGCGAGGGCAGTGCTGGTGAAGAAGAGATAAAGAAAGGTGCCCGGCAAATTTAAGGCAACTGTGCCATCAATGTCGTTAAAGTCGAATGATTGTACTGCATTGAAAATCACAATAGAGGTTGCATCATTCACACCACTCCTTCCCCCAAACACAGTGCTATAAAGGAACGCATTTCATCTTGACTGTGAACCTTCAACAAGATAAAAGCCTTCAAGAAGATAAAAGATCACTCGCTGGTGGCATACATCAACTATCTGCATCAACTACTAAATATGATCACAGCACTATTGAATGCACCTGTAATGTACACACTCAATCAGTTGCTGATAATATGGCACCAATAGCTGCACATACAAGAAAAAAATGCAATCTGTACACATGAGTGAATTTAACTTCTGTAAAATATGAATAATCATATGCTTGGTATAGTCACCGAGGAAATCTTGAATGTGTAAGCTTGTCATGCCTATTTTCTTAAATATCAAAAAGGCACCCGAAAAATTTTTGGTGAAGAAAATATGTGGTTATTAGAAAAGTTATTCATCAATCTACAGATCAGCAATGTATGATTTGCAATAGAGGAAGTTCATGAGAAAGTCTTGGTGCTACCTACTGAAATGAGGCAGAATGAAATAACTGCACCACATATTCCAAACAATAATATAGTGGTAAAATTCTTGAAAAATTGCTTCTTCTTGACCTGGAGTCTGATTAACCAAATCTTGAATATTAGATACAACAACCAATAACTATCTTCATCAAACAAATTAATGTACGTGGTGAAAATTCCCCAGGAACTTCATGTCATAAATATCAAAACCCCATAATAATGTTTATTAATTACCACTCAAAATTTTCACTTGTAAGACAAAAACTTTACTGATTCATTGATCATTAGAACTGTAGAATTTTTATTTTGTGCAATTTAATTCATCGTACCCAGCATTGAAAATTATAGGAGGAAGTAAGTAAAGGAAGAACAAGTCCTCAATGAACACCAAGAAGTGCGAACTACGGTCTTTACTAACCAGCAACACAACCCCTGCAGCAAACAAACCCTGTAATTTTCAACATCAAGCATAAAAAACTTGACCAAAACATCATATTTTTCAACAAAACCAATCAATAAAACTCAAGTCGACAAACCAAAACAAGGGCCGTGATTGACTCGTTAGCCCACCGATTTTCTTCAATAAGGTGACCAATGATGATACAGGCACAGAGGAGAGTGAAGAACACACTTAAGGCAATAATGGTACTAGTATTGAGCAATGATGTTGACACTTTCAGGGCTGAAATTTGCTGTAGAGTTTCATGAGGAGCCATAAGCTATGTTGAAATGTAAAACTGAATTTTAGCATTCACAATGTGGGGCTAGTTTGTTAAATCAAATAATTAAGATTTGGAAAATGAGATGGAGCAATAACAATGACTTGTTTCTGAGCTTTTGTGATTTGTTTATTTCAGTTTAAGGCTCAGGTGGAGGGAAGACTGGTGGTTGAATATTGATGTGCGAATGATTCTATACAATGACAACATTGCTCACTTGGTGCACCCTATCAGATGGCACAACCAGAGTCGAGCACCGCAGTTGGAAAATGTTTACTGTGTAGGTGGCATTCATCATTTTTAGAAGCATTAATAGTTTAATTATGGTATATCACCTAAATAATTATCTGGACGGGTTCTCAGGAAAATAAAAATTACCCAATTCACGATACAAGACTTATTAAAATTAAAAAAAAAATTGTTGTCTAATAATTAGTTCAGACTTTAATAAATCTTAGATTAGATCAATATTCTATAAGAGAAAGTCCTATAAATCCTAATTATTATAGGATCAAGCTCCTATAATGTGAAATGATAGTTCCAAAAGATTAAGGGGTTGTAAGAATTTTTTTGGTTAATATTGTTAACAAAAAATTAAATATTTAAAAGTATTTTTATCTTTTGTGCTTACTTTTCATTTATCTTTATATGAATGGTCAATGAAATTAATCTACAATTAAGTTGAATCGATCTGCTTTCAAGTCGGCTTGTTTTAGAATGTAGTTACTGATCACGATAATGGGATTTTCCTTGTCCTTTTAGTGATTTAGTGGTAGTAACTAGAATAATGTAGAAGTTTATTTCGTGAAGAACTTGGATTAGCAATTAAAATATAAATATGTATGTTATTTCTAACCCAGCTGCTTAGTTTTGGTAGATTAACCTGAAGCAAACAAAGTGATTTCTACTTTCCAACTTCATTAATTGATTTGTAAAAAAGCAAATCAGCCGTTACAAATCAAAGCATGCTTACAAATCAATGAATTGTATGAAAAATTGAAAGAATTGTTTCCAGAACCATTTGGACCAGAAATGCTCACATAAAATTAGCCTCAAAAGAGTTTTTCTTTTAAACTCTATAAGCTTTAAGCTAGGTAAAGCTTGTATTAGGACGTAGTTGCAATATCTGAACCATTAGAAAGCTGTATGATAGGGAATTTTCCAATCCATGCATCTTCGTGGTTCTGGTTGGCCGGTGTGATGCCTCATCATCCAATATACAAGTTGTGTTTCATTCAAGAAGCATGTCTGAGTTGCAAGATGAGGAACAAGCACTACCTGGAGCAACAGATTAAAAAAAATCAACAAGTACATAACGATTCAGGGAATTTATCTTTGGGTTATTTGCTAAAAAATTTAGGAAATTGCTTGGCCAGATATAGATAACTTCTCAAAGCTTTAACTGAATTGATCCCCAATGCCTTCAACTTGAAAGTTCATTTAACATATTGACTCACAATGATGTTAAAACAGAAATAGATCTTGTAAATAGTTTCTCTTAGTCAATTTGTTTCAACAAACCTGATAAACAACTTCTTGAGAATATTACTACAAAAGTGAAAGTGATATAGCAGCAGAACGTAGCTTCACACCATCATCATCCCACTTGGACTCTGGAGCAGTTGCTCCTGCAATATATGCCTGCAATAAGAAAGAAGGCATGATGTCGCTGATGGAGTAATAATGCAGCAAGTTTAAACAAGAATGAAACATGACTTCATAACTTTTAATTGGGAAAGTTCAGTTGCCATGTGCAGTGCAGGCACATTAATAAGGATCCACCGCAGCTGAATTGATCAACCAAAGGGCTCACCACTCAGTAATATATGATTCAAGCTTGGGCATGGGTGCATCTAAATGCTGCTGATGGATATTTTTTGACACATGATGGAAATTTTTTGACACAAAAACAAGTATGTTATGTTTCCTAGATGGCAACACAATAATCTCACAAGTTTCACCAGTGGTACATTTAACTAACCTTGCCACTGTTAATAGCAGCTACAAGTGCTATGTGCTGCTCATCCCTACCAAATTCATAGAAGTAATAAGTCCTGAAATTGATCAACCAAAAGAATAGACTACTTTAGATGTTTGTACGTAATGGTAAAAAATGCTTCAATTTGATTTTCTGTCAAAAGCATACACTATGCACTCCAAGATTCACATATATTAAACTTTCAATCAGTGGGTTGTGATTCAACAGAAAAGCATTATGGGAACATAATTAAAATCCAAAGCATCCAAATTTTATTCATAGGTGTAGCCTGTAGGGCGAGAAAGAAGGCGAATTGAATTCCTTGCAGCCTCTTTTCATTTTTCACTTGAGGCAAATATATACTTCTCCACCACTGATTACTAATATTATACAACAATCAATGCAGCAGCTTAAAGATAAACTTACTTGAAGCCTTCTTCTTCCTTTATCTTTATTGTTCGAGCAGAGTATAAAGTTGCACCACCTGCTGTTACAGATTGATATTAACACACGCGTTGGATTTAACTAAAGAAAACAAGTCATAAAAAAGCCTAAAGGGAAAAATAAGAAAGTGTGCATTATAGTGTACCTGGAACAAAGATTTTTGCTGCCTCCTTCAGGGTACCAAAATCAGTAATATCTTGGGCCTGTTTTCTTAGAGAACGGTATATAAGTTTATAGGAGAATTCCTTATGGAAGATAAAACACGGTAATAAACAGCATAAAGACAGTTCAATGAATAGAATGGGATGCCACCTACGACTGATCCATAGTACAAGTTTGTCCTTGATATGACTAATTACATTCTTATAGTACAAGTTTATCCTTAATATGACTAATTACATTCTTATAGTACAAGTTTATCCTTAATATGACTAATTACATTCTTAATTTAATATTTCAACTTTTCATATTATTTCATGCACTATTGGAGCTACTCTAACTTCACTATCAAATTTATGTAATAAGATAAAAGAAAATTACGGCAACTATCATTTACATACCTCTAAGAAGGTAATCTTGAGTTGATTGGATGGGCGAATGACAACACTCAAAACTTCAGATCTGCATCAACCATTGAGAGTTAAAACACAAAATGGGTAGTGGTAGAATCTTCTGGAGAGACTCAATCTGATGAGATTTCATGTCCAGTTAATTTGAGATAAAAGCTCCCTGATTTCACAGATAAGAATATATGATGTATTCCTTATATAGAGAAGAACTTTGCAGATCTTATGCACCAAGCAATTTAATAAAATAGATTAGAGAAACAGGGGGAGGGAACTTATACCCATCAGGAGCCGCGAATCGTGCAGCAAAGGTCTTAGGCTTTGCCTTATCCCCATAAAGAGAGAGCCCAGCATTGTAGTCCTAACAAGATCGAGGAATTTACTTATGCAATCAACCAACTTCCAAAATTTGAGAAATATCAGCTACAATATATACAGTATTTTCTGAAACACCTATCAACTTCCTTACTCACAAGAGTCATTAACTATTTATGAAGCCCTTAGCCTGATTAATATGTTACAAAAATAACTAGACAGGACTGATTGGAAGGAAATGTACCTCAGGCTCAGAGATGTCCTCAAACTGAGGAGGAACTCGAATGGAAAAGCCATCACCATAGAACTGGAACCAAGACTTTGTGCTTGCAATGCCAGTAAGAGCTTTTGAAGGTGGTAAGGGAGAAGTTTCAGCTAAAGCCAAAGATTGTGCAAATGGGTGTCGTAATAAGGCTATAGAAATGAGAGAGAGTGAGGTTGTTTTGAGAATGAATTGTCTCTTAGTAAATGTGGTTGTTTGAACGTTAGTGGGAAGGGAGATGGGATTGGGGTTTTGGGGTTTAGGATTTGGTGGGTGAAGGGGAAAGAGGGAGATAGAAAGGAGAATGTCCATGAGAGAGCGCAGAAGATGCTGTTATTCATAGCTGGTGACAAAATGGAGGGGGATGGCGTGGGCCAGGGTTCTGGTTTTTATATGTTTTAGCATTGAAGGGTAGTTTTGGATTTTAAGGAAACATTAGCCTTTTCTTTTTTTAATGAAAAAGTTCAAAAATAAGTCAAAAGAGCTATAGGTAAATGAGATCCATCGCACCAAAAGCCTTAATAGATTATTATTTTGGTTTTTAAATTGATATTTACAATAATATAATGGTAAAGTTCAAATAAAAAGAAATTAATTTTTATAATACAAAAATTAAAAACTCGGAAAAATGAAATGACTGCTTGATAAAAAATGACTTTACCTTTTCTTAAAAGTAAATACACAAGGCCATAAAGGTTTCTCTTCATGAGTAGAAGTAGTAGCCCCTTCGACGGAATTTTGTTTTCTTGAATTACCCAAAATGCCCTTGTCTGTTTTAATGGCTGACAGACGTTTATTATCTACTTTCAAAACTCAGACAACCAATCAAAAAAGCAAGAAAATACAAGCCACCCACGTAAACAAACACTCAACAGAGAGAGCGAAAAACAAAAAAACCAACTCTTTCTTCTTGTTTTCTTGAATTCCCCCTTCATTTTAAGTTTCTGCAATTCAGCCATGGAAACAATTCTCTCTTCTCCTTCAATCTCTCCATTTCTCAACCCAAAACCTTGTTCTTCGAAGACCCTTTTCTCACCTTCTCTACATGCACAACAACAAAGACAAAGTTCTCTTTTTTGCACCAAAAACATCACTTGCAGCCTCAAAAAGCACAACCCTCAGTCACTAAATCCATCTTTACAGGTACCCAGAAGCTGGCTTGCTCATGCACAGCAAGGGCTAGCTGCTCTGGCTCTCTCTTTGGCGCTCAATTTTAGTCCATTACTGTATACTAATGGCAATGCACTTGCTTCTGAGTTTGATGTGCTCAATGAAGGCCCACCAAAAGATTCCTATTTGGTTGATGACGCAGGTGTGATTAGTAAGGTTACAAAATCTGATTTGAAGCAGCTTTTGTCAGATTTGGAGTCGAGGAAGAACTTCCACCTTAACTTCATCACTGTTAGGAAGCTCACTGTGAGAATTTTGGCTTTCTCTTTTTGATGCTCTTTTGTGTGTGTAATGTTGTTTTGAGTTGTGATGATGATGAAGTACTTGTGATTTTGGATATTGAATATTGATGATGACGCAATTGGTTGTAGAGCAAAGCTGATGCTTTTGAGTATGCTGATCAAGTATTAGAGAAGTGGTATCCTAGTGTTGAAGAGGGCAATAACAAGGGCATTGTCGTGCTTATTACAAGTCAAAAGGAAGGGGCAGTCACAGGGGGTCCTGCATTTGTCAAAGCTGTTGGCGAAGAAGTTCTTGATGCTGCCGTGTCTGAGAACCTTCCTGGTAACTATCCATTTTATTTTTCATGCTTGATGTCCCAACTCTTATTATTGATTTCATCACAATGCTTGGTCGAGAATTTGAATTAATTCAAACAAAGTAGACGATATTGGTTTAGTTGTGTTGAACCTGAAGTATGATGATAGGGTAGTGAAATTGATAGAATTGCTAGCATTAGAACCAAATGTCACTAGTATTAAATTAGCTCTCAACCTGGATATTTTAATGAGCTGTTCAAAAAGGTTGCCGAGATTTCCTAGAACATTGTTACATTTTCAAGAGATTCCTCAGTAAATTGTTATACAGACTTTCATTAGCTTTATGGAATCTAATAGATAGACTTCATTCTGGTGTGCTGAATTAAAATCCTTCGTGCTTTTCAAATATTAACTGTCTAGAAATCCCTTGCAAAATGTCCCTGCTTCCTTCCATGTTATTGAACTCTCCAGAAGTGTTGGATGCTCTTTTGATAATCAGATTAATTGGTTTATATCCACAGTTTTGGCCACGGATGAAAAGTACAATGAAGCTATTTACAGCACTGCTAAAAGGCTAGTAGCCGCGATCGATGGACTTCCTGATACAGGTGGTCCAAAATTTAAGGAAAATAAGCGAGAATCCAACTTCAAAACCAAGGAAGAGACAGAAGAGAAAAGAGGACAATTCAGTCTTGTCGTTGGAGGTCTTTTGGTGATTGCTTTTGTTGTTCCAATGGCGCAATACTATGCGTATGTCTCGAGGAAGTGACTTAAATTTCTGATTTTAGATATTTCCAGCTACATGCTAGAGGAAAGAAAGAAATTTGTATAATGCACTGTTGTACAAATGACTGTTGTAACTGATTGATGAAGAATATGAAATCAGAGGGTTACGACAGATTTTTGCTTCAAATGTATAAAATTTGTAATAAATTCTTCATTTATGAGTTTGAGTACATGTTGCCAATGTATCAGAGCGATTATAAGACCTTAAGAAAAGTCAGTAATGATTAACAACAGTTTCTGTAAGAAGGCCTTTCAATTCACTTTCTAGTTAACATTGCATATAACGCTTAATAAAATCAAGATTACTCACTTCTAGTCACAAAGGACATTACGTGTTAGTATTGAATACTTATTAATGTCCCCATGGTGTCTTCATAACTTGGGAAATAGGAGACATTCTGTCAGCAAAAGGAGGATCACAATATTTTCCAGTGAGCATCTGTGCTGAAACATACTTATTTGCAGCTTCTGTATAATGTATTCCATCCCAATTCGCATATTTACTGGTGTGATTGCGAGGTTCAGTTATGATTGATGTTCCGTTTATATCTTTTGTTTAACCACATGAAATCTTACTGTTATGGTTCAATGGCGCACCTCCAATCACACGGCAAGCCATTATAGGATGCTCAACCGCTAAAGGAAAATGCGGGGCAAGACCATACGATAAGCAGGGTAGAGTTTTGATCATCAGTAAGAGTACATTGACGAAAAATGTATATTCAATTTCCCAAGATATTACTAACCACATTAGGAATAATTTGCAGTTAGGATGTATTTTATGGTGTATAAATCAACATATGAGATAATTAAATCTTCAAAATCGCCCTTCAGTTTTTTTACAGAGATCACGAAGCTGCATTATTGAAAGCTTTTGCAGCTTTGTAGTGTCCCCTTCCGCATCCAGATAGGCATGAAGAAGAATGTGCCTTTAGTAACTTTTTTTGTGGGGTGTTTTTTTTTTTTTCTAAAAACGCAAAACAAAAAAACTTGTTTGCTGAGGCCATTTTCTAATAGTTATTACAAAATTTTGTAGAACAAAACTTTTTGTTCTTTAATTTTCGTAAACAGAAGTTGAAACGCTAAAAAAGAAAAAGTAAAAAAGGCAAGGAAAAATGTTGGAACCTGGTTTGTCACTTTTATTTATTCAATTATTATTTTGTTTGGTTAATAATTCTTTATTTAATTATTTTTCTATCTTATCCTTTTAGGATTATCTATCTTATCCCTTCTTTATTTAAATTTACTTCCATAATTCTACATCTTATCTCGTTACTGTAATTATTCACAACAACCATTTTCTTCTTCTTCTTCGGTTATAAAAACTCAATAGGCTCTTATCTCGTCCGCTGTGACCAAGATCCAAGATCTAGTTTTTTTTTTTTTTTTTTTTTGACTTTTATGGCTGTGTTTGTTGTTCATTAAAATTTTGTTTGATTTTCCATTGTATCAAATACAAGATGAAGGTCCCTCTTTTTTCATTTTATTTTAATTTTTTTTAACTTAATAAATTATGAGAGGGTTCTCTGAAAACTATTATTATTTTATTAAGTTTGATTTTATTTTGGTAGAAATATAGTAAAAAAATTGAGGAAAATTGTTTTATAAAGAAATTCTATAAAAACCTATATTGTTACTGCATTTTTATTACTTTTTATTATTTCAAACAAAACAACCACATAGTTTTTTACTCTTTTCATTTTCATACACTGTTTTGAAAAAAACTGCAAAATAAATTTTCATTTTAAAAAAAGCGTCACATTAAAAACATCTCTGTCCTTCTCTAAAATAAGAGGCAAAACACTTGTTAACAAACGTTACCAAGTGCGCCCGAATTTCCTGCACCGCAGACATCATAAAGAGATTTTACCGTAGTTGAAAGGGGGGATTAAAAAAAAAGAAGAAAAGGAACCAGTCGTATTTATATGGAGAGTTACTGATAAAGAGTCCCTGTGAACGTACTTATATTGTCGTATGAGGGCTCCCAAAGCAGAGCAGTGTCAGTCGAAACAGAGCGTTATGCAAGCAGAGGAGTTGAGTTCCCTTTAATGGATGACATACGTGGATACTATTTCACCAATCTGTTGATTAACTTGCAGAAGGATTCATATTTCCTACTCATATGCATTCTTACTAGGAGGTCTGTTTACCAAAAATCTATTGCTACCAAATGCTAAACTTAGAAGAAAATTTTACTTAGTTTGGCTGGTTCATATAGAAAAAGAGTGGAAATTTGCTAATCTACGGCTTTCATATTCATTCGGTTGGTTAAGTATTTCAAGATCATGTTTCGTGAATTTTAGGTTGTACTTATGTGGATTAAAAAATAAATTAGTGTAAGCAAATCTAATTCTATCTGTTGCCACGGAGGCGCCGGATAGTGAATATTTGATGCCTAATTATTCAACATTGCGCTTCCTCAACAAAAAAAATAAAAACAATAAAAATAAAATAATAAAATAATTCCCCAATTTTCTCTTGAGTTAAGGGTATGGCAATTCAATAAATCAATAATAACACTTACATTAAAGAGGCATTTCAATTTTCTTTCGGGTCAACATAGCAGATGAATGAAGCCCATATTGTCTTCAGAACTTGAATGCTGAATGCTGGCCACAAAGGACATTGCTTGTTAGTACTTGATGTTGATCAATATGCTGCCAAAGCATTGCTTGAAGCCCATATTGTCTTCAGAACTTGAGATCAAGAAGGAAAGGCATTTTGTCAGCAAAAGGAGGATCAGAATATTTGCCGGTGAGAATCTGCGTCGAAACGTACTGATTTGCTGCTTCCGTATAATGTATTCCATCCCAGTTCACATACTCACTGCTGTCATCGCAGGCTTTGGCTGTGACTGAGGTCCCGTTTATAACTTTCGTCTGACCACATGAAATGCCACTGTTATAGTTCAACGGAGCACCTCCAACCCCGCAGCAAGCCATTATAGGCTGCTCAAAACCTACAGAAAGAAAACGAGAGGTGAGATGAATAGGATCCAGAATTTCTAATCATCAGTGAGTGGGAATGAATGAAAAATGAGAATTCTGATCATCAAAAGTGTTAAAGATACTAACCATATCGGGAATAATTTGCAATAAGGTTGTACTTTATGGTGTATATATCAACATATGTGATATTTGAATCTGCATAATCTCCTTGCAGTTTCTTACAGAGAGCATGCAGCTGCAGATTGAAAAGTTTAGCAGCTTGGTTGTGTCCGCTGACACACCCTAGCTCATCAAGCATAGATGGATCGGTTCCAAATTTGGCAACATTCTGAGCTAAGCATCCAAGAGGACCTGTGCTGTGAATCCAAAAGTTCCTGGCCCCTTCGTCGTATAGTCTCTGGGGATTCCATTGTAACAAGCAAAGAGTAAGAATTTAGCCACAGGCTAACTCATTATATGAGAATGAAATAGTAATCGAGTTTCACATAATCTGACCCTTAATCCCGTCTCGAATTCTTCCAAAACTTTTGGAATTGAAGCAAGTACTTGATCAATTGTTTTGGAATAAAATGCACCAGCAAGATCATTCTGGCCTATATCGAACGTGTACAGCCCCTTGGAAAAATAATCTACTGCCGGAATGTATTTGTCAAGACGTTTACCTAAAATTATGTTACAGAAACTGGTTTCTATCAAAAGTTTCTTAATCCAAGTAATTCAATAATGCCAATGAGGGCTTCTTAAAATTATAGGTTAAAAATATTATCTGATCATGCGTTCACCTTTAGCTAGCAAATCAACAACCCGGGCTTTGAAATGAAGGAACTGGTTGACTTGAATGTCAAATGAAAATGGACAGACAGATGTTGGAGTCGCTTGGTGTATAGTAGCTCCTGCGGCTGCAAAATTGCACCCTTTCTGGAAACTTGGTAAGCCTATTGAATTAAGATAGGCATTCAGAAATGGAAGTTTCATTGCATCCACTGCAACACCATAAACACGAAATGGATTACACAAAATGATCAATAAAAACCAGCAAACTTTCTTCTTGAAAACAGAGGAAATGGGGAAACAGAGAAAAACAGGGGAAGACACTGTAGGAAACAGCAGTTGTTAGCAGAATTTATCAGTAAATTCAGATGGGATATTTACTGAGAAAATCAATAACCAGGCGGCCATCACTGTATCTTCCAGATGGTTTCTGGAAGTAAGTTTGTCCATTAGGTGGATCAAGGCTTTCAATCCCAGCAGCAATAAGATTACCGGTGTCAGAATTTGAATCACCAAAGTTGAAAACAGCAGGAAATTTGAATTCAATAGAATAAGTAACAGGCAACAAGAAGGAGATCAAGGTGAAGATTTGCAGAATGCAAATCTTGGCAGCCATTGAAGAACAAGAAGGCTTGTAGCTTTCACTTGCAGTTTGTTGGTTACTATCTATAGATAATTTTTTGTAGGCTGTTATGATTGAAAGAAGTTTGGTGGATGTGTGCTGTTGAAGTTTGCTTCAAATCACAGAAACCCAAAGATAAAAGGACAAAAAGCAAGTTATCCTTCTGGTTCAATGACCGAGATAAAAAGATATATTAAATAATTTTACTTGTATTATTGCACGTAACAGTGGAGTCGAAAGCCCATCAGATATAATACTATCTGATTTCCACCTAGTTATATCTTTGAATTTCGGATTGCGAAATCTTTTTTTGGTGGGATGTTTGTTACCCTGATGTTAAATTTGGGTACCCGATGCTTTATAATTGAAGATTTTTGCTTTAGTTTCTAAATATGGGTAAACTTACTGAGAAAGTCTAACATAAGCCGGCCGTCACAAAATCTTCCAGATGAAGCCTTGAAGTGAGTTCGTCCATAGACGGGGTCCAGGGTGAAGCCAAGGCCAGCACCAAGTTCACCAGTGTCTGAATTCGAATCACCAAAGTTGAAAACGGCAGGATATTTGAAAACAACGGAATTTGCCTTAGGTAAAATGATGCAACCCAATGTGAGAATTTGGAGAGTCAAGATCTTCGCAGTCATTTTGGCTAGCAGTAGTCGTAGCTTTATCTTGATTGCTATGTGTCACCCACCAAATTCCGAAAAGGGTTTTTAAAAACATGCAAAGGTAGGAAAAAGTTTGGTGGGTTTTATAAGCAAGTTTTGTTTTGCTTAACTTGTAGAAAGACGGTTAGTCACATGAGAGCCAGAAGCAACGCTTTATGTCAATCGAAGGACAAAATTGCTATGACGATGGAATTGTCCTTTATGAAGTCCCAGTAAATACATTTGTATTGTTAAATAAGGACTGTTAAAACATAACAGTATCGTTTGAAACAGAGCGTTTTGTAAGCAAAAGAGTTGAATTTCCCTTTAATGGAAGGCATGCATGGGTCCTCTTTAACCAGCTGTGCACTCCAATATTTTCTGTTTCTTTTGTGTGTACATAAGAGGATGGGATAGAACGATTGCTATTTACTACTCATTTTTTCACGCAGATATGAAAGCTAATAAAGAAATGAATTTTTTTCTAAAAAAATTAAGTGAGGAGAAGCAGATAAAATGAGGAAAGAAATTATTATCTAATTATGTTTGGCTTCAACGCAAGTCATATTAAATTAGAATTAGTGCCACTATATTTCCATTTCAAGCGTCTAAAAATTTCAAATTAAATTAGAATTAGTGCCACTATATTTCCATTTCAAGCGTCTAAAAATTTCAAGTTTTTGTAGCTGAAGTTGCCCAGTGAAGTCATTGCAATGGAAACAATGTGCGAGTTCTATGGCAGCCAGACTGCAGATTTAATGGATCTAGAAATATATGTACTGAGACTCAATTATTTGTGAATTTCTAATCATGATAAATCAGAAAGTTGTTAGTCATGTGTCATGATTATATCAGTAAAAGTACTAAACTACAAACTACTTGATAAGCAGAATCTTGTTTCTATTAATTGACCTTTTTGTGAGTGAACAGGACTGCAATGAAGCAGCGATATTCACTATTAGTGTGTTGCAGAGGAAAACGGCCAGATCCAGGAAACAAGATGACTGAGGCGGTCAGAAATTTTATGCACAACACTTGCATAGCCGTTTTCCCCAGCCGCTTTGTGAAAAGCATCAATCTTTGCAGCAGCTGCTATTCTGGTCTTGAGAGCCTTGTTCTCACTCTTAAGCTAAAAAAATAAAAATAGGACAAAACCAAAATTTAATGTACTTGTAAAACTTGGGATGCAGTAGAACCGTAGAACATAGACCACTTTCATGTCTAAATTAAATAGCACTATTACTGAAAGATATCATCGAGACAAGCTGAAATGGATGCAGCTGTAAGCCATTTAAATATGAGAAATTGCCCCTACTTGCGTCGCTATATTTATGTCTTACCTCCTCATTGGTACATACAAGCTCTTCCACCATGTGCTGCAGTGAGATCATTGTTTGCAGGGTGACATCCTCAAAGGCCAAGCCTAAGTTTTCAACTGAATTTGGATCAAATATAATCCCCTCCATAACGAACAATTCTTCAAGTAAGTTGACGTTTTCAACATCCAGTCTCTCCCTCAACTGTAACAATACAGTCCGTCTCAGAAAATAAAATAACAGGTGCATGGAGAAAATCTCAAAACATAACGCTGACCTTGTTCAGAATTCTATCCATTGACTCATGTTTAGTTGCATCATATGCTCCGTCCTTTTTGGCATTACTTTCTTCACTGCAGTAGGCGTGTAGCGATGCCTTAATATGCTTTGCCCTGCCATGAGTCAAAAGAAACAAAACGTCATTGGAGAATCCTTTTGAGAAAATTGAGGAAATCTACTACCATCCATTGCGATAAATTTGCCTAATAATGAACATTTCCCGCTAATGCACAGTCACATAGCATGCTTAGCAATGGGTTATAAATAAAAAAACCTTGTGCCAAAGCGAAGAGTGGAGAGGCTTTCTGTTGAATTTGAAGTGCTCGGTGAACAACAACAGAGCAAAGCAGTCCTTGAGTTCCCTCCCTGTTGGATGGAAATGTGATGATCTTAAGTTCAAATTTCATAACTATACAGAGAGTGAACTAAAGGGCAGGAAACGAACAAGAGCATCTTGTAGAATTCTAGTTAGCTTGGAATCACGGTATGGAATGTGGAATGCTTTGCCTGGTGAACCACAAGTCAGAGCATTTATTACATTCCCTAGGGCAGAAAGGGATTTATTGATGGTCTTAGCTTCTTCAAGAACTTTCCCTTCAGCTCCAGTTTTCTCTGCTTTCTCAGACCCGGCCAAGTCCACAAGAAGTAATTTTCCGGCTTTGACCCTGCTCACAGTTTGGAATGTTACCAATTAATTCATCAAATCTCGAAAGTATTGAGGAGAGAAATTATACCTTTTCTCTTTAGTCAATTCTTGCTGGACTGTGAATATGTAAATACAGTGACTTCTACTGCTGGCCATGTTCATTTCTATCAATACGTTTAAGGTTTAAAACTAATTTATAATGATGAAAAGATACTTATAGGATCTTGCTTATAGCATTGCTTGATTAAAATTTCTCAAGAATTAATTATACATAACAAAAAGGTGATACGAGTCTCTCCAACAGCTCTGTTAGATATCCCACACTGCATAGTCAAATTAGAAGTTGAACTATGTTATCAGATTGCGACAAAATTCTCATGTTCAAGTTTGATGAAAGAAATTGGACAAAGTTTTCATGAGGTTCGTTCTTACAGCTAGACTTTGCAATGCTTCTGCAGAATTGAATACATAGATCTGAGAAAACAGAAAATAAACAGTGAAGTCTCTTTCAAGAATTAAAGTTTACATGTCCAGTAGATCATTTTTGCATTGAAGGCTATTTGATTCTCCATTCTACGATCAAAGATCAATTGCCCCTTTTTTTTTTAATAAGAAACACAAAAACCTGATAGGGAGTATCTACAGAAGTCACACCTCTGTTACTCCAGATAGCAGTATTCCTTGTACTCTACTTTCCTTAATCTGTATGTTGTCCCTTGATAAATCAAAAAGGTCCCTGAAAAAAAGATAATGCTGTAACAGCTTCAGTTCAAGAACCAAAAATATCCTAGAAAATTATCTATCTTCTGTACAATGAGCTGAAATTCTGGGATCAGATGTGCGAAGCAATCACAATAAATGCATCTCTGCATGTGCGCACCTGATTTTCTCCATGTAGATCTCAACCTAGATGGTAAATGAAAGATTCAAAAGTAGAGTGTATTAGTAATTAGTTAGTTCATACATGTATAGAACGAAAGAAACAGTGTGCATCTCAATACCATTGACAACTTGATCATGAACTTGACTGATGCATCAGAAGATTTCATGCAATCAAAGAGTTCATCTACTGTTCTCCGAAGCAATCCTTTTTTCTGCTCATCACATGCTAGGATGCTAGGTCCCTGATTAAATAAGTGAATATTAACATGTTCGAGCTTCAGTAAACCTCATTTCTGGAAATTACATTGAATGATCACATCACCTCCATGCTAAATGTCTTTCCGGCTCCTGTCTGTACCAAATGAATAAGAAAGTTTGACAATGAGAAACTTACATGATTTAGTAAAATTATGAAACAATGCAACAGCAGATAAGAAAAACCAACACAATGCTAAAAATCTCTCACCTGCCCATAAGTGATGATCGTTCCATTAAGACCATTAAAAGCATCTATTAAATTAAAATGCATGGGAAAATATACAAAGTTAAAAGGCCAAACTGGAGGAAAACTAGCCTCATAATATTAAAATAGGACACAAATCTATAATAAAGGAAAAAAAGATGGATGAAACATAATTGAATAACAGCGGTTTGTCAATAATTTATGGTACCTCTAAAACAATATTTCTAAATCCAAAAGAGAACGCAAAACTACATACATAATCAGTGTATAAGAACTTCTGATACTTATGCTGAACCAAAAATGATTTAAGGTTGTACCTCGAACAATAGGCAGAGCTAAAAATTCATACACCTCAGCTTGCTCAGATTTCTCGTAGAACACTCTGTCAAAGCCAAACTTGAAATTCTCCTCCTTGTCATCCTATCATATAATCATCACAAATAATTGAACAATGACTTATTTATATACACGCATGTATATTTATATACGCACAGACATGCGACTCCATATACGCGGTACTTTCTGAACTGTAAAATACTTCCACACATCATAAGCTCAGAAAGCAATCTCATTCAAATATACCCGATCGCATTTACATATCCTTGAATACAAGCAAGTACTTACATACACAAATTCTCACAACATAATCGCGAAATATGTTTATTGAGATTAAAGAAGACCTTGAAAATGAAGGATTCATTGTCGATGCCGTGAATGCACACGCTATCGCCGTGATTACTTCTCTCCTTTGTACTCAAAGGCCTGAATCGAGCACAGACTGTTATGTTCGACATCGGTTTATTGTGCTGCAAGTCTCGAACTCAAATCTGTAACAAAACGAAAAACAACAACCGTGAGCGAAAAAATATAGTTAAGTCAATATAAGAAACTTAAAAGAAAAAGAATTATGTGATGTAGAATGGTCTAGATACGATGGAGCAGTTTCTATGCGCATGTTTGGTTCCCGAGAAAACTAAGGAAAAGCAGAGTAAAGAAAATTTTGAACGAGTAAGGGATCGAACTAAGCGTGTCTACTAAGGAGCAATCGCGACATTTAAGTTCACAAAAGTAAATGATGAATTGTTTAGCTCCTCAGAAACTAAGGAAGAAAAATGAAATTAGTGATACGAAATTGAAGTTTTCCAATGTAGAATCAAAACGCTTCTGTTTCTTTTCTTTTGATACATTTTCTTGGTTTCCAAACAGAACGACAGAGATGATTCGATCATATTTGATTTTTTAAAAAGAGAAATTTGAAAGTTAGGAAATCGAGTTACTAGAAATTTGAAAATTAGAAAAAGAATGAAAGGAAAAACAATTTGTTATCTTCTTTATACATTATCTCGGAAACCAAGCAGACTGGAAACGGAAATTGTAATTGGAAGAGTTGGAAGAGTGAGGGTGCGATGAATCGTTTTGAAAGTGAATGATTGATTGGCGGGAAACGGAGTGATAAGTTGAAGAATTTGCGAAACGGCAGAGAATATAAATCAATAAAGTTATGAGCGGTCAACGACATGTCACAGGGATGATAAATTTTAATCGACAGGTCATTCAATTCTCACTCCATGTAAATCAAATACGACATGTTATCTATCTGATTAAAATATAAGCGACGAGTCATACAAACTTTAAGTCTTGAAAGAAACCTTTACTTGCAATGAAACAAATTGGTATTATCTATTCTAAATAAAATAAGAAAACGGAATAATAAAACTAAAAATTAGAAGTAATCCTAAATTTAATGGGATTAAGGTGAGTTTTTTACAAAATTGTGATGGGTATATGTAGTTGTTATACAAGAAAATATAAGAGTGCAAGGAGTAATCAAATATCAACATTGACTTGGATTACGATAACTAAAGGAATGACAACAAGAAAGATGTTAGCACCAGAGGAAGAAGAAACCCAATTGATTAGCTATTACTTTAAACGACACTTATATTTCCAGTTTTTTGCTAAACAAATTAACTTTTCCCACAAACCACCACCATAATCATACTCACCGACCTGACGTCTTTTAGGTCCACCCATTCTTATTCAATTTTTTGATCATCGTCGATAGTAACCCTATCCTTTGCTTATTTATGATTTTGACCCAAATTTTCCATTTATACAATTATTTCCCTTTTGTTTTTCGATCTTAGTAAAATAACCTAAAATGAGCACCAAAAAATAAAATAAAAAAAGGAGAGAGAGAAAATAGAAAGAAAGAAAAATTGAATCATGAAACCACAATGTCACTGTGAAGATCTTCTCTTGAAAGATGTTTTGATTAGAATGTTGAGGACTTTGTGTTTGATTGCTTAAGATTTAGAGAAACTTTGAAATAGAAAATAAAGAAAATAGTAACTTTGTTTTAGTCAATAGTATTATTCCTTCGAAGGAGAATAATAATTTGCCATTCATGTCTACAACAAATTTTCCATACATAGACATTGATTTGGATCAACCACCAAAATTTGATGAGTATCTTGATATTGTGGGATGAGAAGAGGTAATTATTCATACATCTTTTATCTTATGAAGTAAAAAGAGATAGCTATTGATACAGTCTCTTATTGTTCTTTTGATTTACCAAAAGTAGACAAAAAAGGTGTAATATTTTTCGACAATTTGTAAATTATGAAAAGAAATTGTCTTTCCTCAACTATAATGAAATTTGACATGAACAAAACGAGAAAGTATTATTAGAGAAATTGTTGATTGAAGAATTTATTTTATGCCATTGGAGTGATTGGATGGACATCATTACAAAAGTTAGAAAATTTAAGGTTCGTTGGCTACATCGAAGCTCTATTTTGAAAATTAATTCTTACACATGTGAAGAAGTTTATAGAGACCACAACCAATAAAATTCAAGGACGAATTTTCTCCACCCTAGTGGGAATGATGCGGTATAAGAAATTGAAGAAAACCTAATTAGATTGAAATTATAATATTTAATAATATTTTAATTAATTTACATTTTAGTTTAATTTAGTTTTCTTATTAACTAATGTTTAGAACTTTTGTTTTTCTTTCTAGTTTAGAATTTTATTTTCCTTTTACTTTATAGTTTAGGATGATTGTTACTAATATAAATAACCCTCTCTTGTAACCATTAAAGGCAATATATTAAATTCAATAATATTTCAGTTTTCAATTCTTTATATGAGCATTTGAGTTAATTAATCCTTAGTTTTTTACAGAATCAACAAGTTTTAACTTCTTAAATTTACGGAATTCTTTTGAATAAATATAAAATTTGTTATTTTTATTCCAGTATTCTCTAAAATCAATAGAATAATTAGAGCTACAAACTTTCACCGCATAAACTTGGTATCAGAGTTAAAACCTTGTATCACCAATCTAAACCCATCTACCACCAAATCCTTTCTTTTTGTTTTCTCTTTTATTTTCCCCTTTTGCTTTATCTTAAAAAAATAAAAAAAGTTCTAAACCTTAGTTAATAAGGAAATTAAATTAAACTAAAAGATAAATTAATTAAAATATTACTAAATATTATAAATTTCAATTTAGTTAGGTGTTCTTCAATTTCTCGCTTTGCATCACTTATAATGGCAAAACAAGTCTGGTCAAACAGATTAAGACACTCTAGGTTTTGCAAGTTTTGGAAAGGACATTTCAATATCAACGAGTATGAGATCAAACCAGACGATATGCTTCCATGGCTAATGTTTTACAATTGGCAAGCAACCCATGACGGCAGAGTTCGAAGGGTGTGCAAGCTCGGCAACCCATTTGTTTGGAGGACTTTCCTTGTAGAGGAAGCAACAAGCAGTGCTGCTGCTGGAGATAGAGACATTCTTGTTGGTGCAAAACCTTGCGCATCAAGACAAGGTTGGGTCCTTTTCACCAAGGTAATTGAAGAATCTTGTCTTTGTTGTTGCACTATTTTTTTTCTTATACAGTGGTTTACCAATGACATCATTAAGTTGCCTGAGTTGGGGATTGGTCATTGCAAGGAGATGTTCTCGTTAAGCCCCAGCTCTCCTGATTGTTTTTGTTCTGTCAAGTTTTAAGGAACTTGGAACAGACATTGCAACTTGTCGCCTGGGAGATAAAGCCTGGAGAAAGCACATGCAGCACCCTCCTGGTGCTTATGGTTCTCTATTGGATGTGAACTACGGGGATGATTTGTTCTGTTGTACTTTCACTGATGGCAAGCTGTGTGCTTTTGATATAAGAAACCAGAATTGGAAACAGCTTTCCGATCAAGGACCAAAGAGTAACAACATCGAAGCTACTGATTCTGTTGCATCTAGGGAAGATTATTTCTTGGGATCGAAGTCTGACGGTCTATGGGACTTCTGGAAGTTTGTTTTATCAGAAAAGCAATGGATTGTTGAGCGTTCCAAGGTGCAAAACTCGGCCACATTAACAGGAAGCACATCATTCGCTGTTGCAGCTCCAGCCAAGGTTTACTGTTTTCTGGAAAGTTTCTTCACTTGGCATAAGCGGAGATTGACCATGCCCTGGTGTAAGTCCTTCTATGATGATTCTAAGAGGGAAGATTAAGTTTACTAGTGGATTTCGCCGGATGAGCATGTCATGAAAAGGATTTGGCTTGAGCCTCCCTTAGAACGTATTTGGAAAAAGCTTGTGATTTACTTGAATCTAGTTCTGAACCCACTGTGGAAGACAAATCAACCATCGTTGAGATCTGATGTTCACATTAACAGAATGATACATAATAAGATCTTTAGTAGATCTTAATGTTTAGCTCTCTTGCATTATGTTTCAGGGTACTTTCATTTTAAGAATGTACTTTGTTAATAGAATCTACTTTTGGAATGCATAATCTCTTTTTTCGTGTTTGATTATTAATGGAGTTATCTTCTTTCGGAGAAATAACATCCAACTTGTAACAAATTCAGGTTGCTAGAAGGAAGATTGCTTTTTAACAGAATGAAAACGGCTGACCGTTCATATCAAACTCAGAATTAGATATTTATTGTTTTTAGACATTACAGAAGAATACAAGTGCAGGTTCTTGGTATTTATTCAACATAGAATTGAATTGAGTTGCGGAGTGACAGAATCATAAAAACTAATTTTTGTGGCAGCAACATGAAATTTTATGGGTGGATACTCTGCCTTATTCATTCAGGAACTTCGAAGCAATTTCAGCTCCTCATTCTCAGGCTGTGCGCTGTTGTGCCCATCAATAATAACAATCTGGAATGAGAACTCAAAAAGGTTGGAGCTAGAAAACAGCATATGGAAGTTACTTCTTTAAGAATCGAAAACGACCTCAAGAAATTTATAGTTGGTTGAAAGAACTTAACTGATAGCTCTTTACCCTTTTCCTTCTTTGCTTATTTGCTATATGCAACAGGTTCTGACTCTCATTTTTATATAACGAATGAAAGTCTCATTTTTCAATTGAGGGAATTGGAAATATTGGTTAACCAGACTAAGAAAGCATACCTTTTGAAGCTCCATTACTTCAAATATTCTGTGACCACTGCCACATTTGAATTGACTAATAGGATGGTATTGGCACTCCCGACTCTTCAGTCTCTTTTTTGTAAAGTTTTTGAATTCTTTGAGTTACAGGCCCCACTTTTCCATGACCAACTACGCGCCCATCGATCTTCACAACCTGGTGAGGAGTGGTGGACAAAACAATTTTATCGATGCAATATGGTAAACGCATGAATTAAGATGTTAATAAAACTACTATCATGGTAAGTAATCTTCTTTTGCCATCTCGGTGCAGAAAGGGAAAAATAATTCTAAAGGGGAACTCACTGGCGTTAGTTCTCCCATTGTTCCAGTTGTCCAAACCTGCAGAGCATCCATTCTTGATGTCATTAACAATTCAAATACCAAAGTATAATCTGAATTCGAATGATTTTGCATATGAACAGCTATGGCTTCACATTCTTATATTGTTCAGAAAAGCAGACGGGATTAGATTGAATATTTGCATCCGGAGCATCAATATTTACCATTCATAAAAAGAGGTTGACTTCCAAGCACTTATGAATTTGTATTTGGTTACTAAAGACAAGCAGCAGGCATCTAAGGACTTGTAATACAGCAGTAATTACCGACAAAACAGCCATGGGAATTTTATAGCAAAAAAAATATAAGGATAACCCCAGAATGAATGGAGAATAAAACAGAAAAGGTCTGCATATAGTTATAAAAAATCTTGCTCATTTTACAGGATTCTGATGTCAAAAAAACTGAAGTGTTTGCTACAGGATGCTTTCTGTACAAATCATACACAAAGTTATTATTACATTGTATCTAAAATCACACAACAGTTCTAAATCTGCCATTTTTTATTTGTAATTTGTAACATATTTTGGCATCCAACTAAACAGTAAATACGCTTAGCAGAGACTCTCAGGGATAAGCATGAAAACCTCATCCGCCGTGTGAAACTCTGATAGGCTGATTCTGCGCTCCTCTAGGACCAAGTTTTCCCTAACCACAAGATCCATGACCTGCAATGTCACAAATGAATCATTCACACTAATACCAAACTTTTCCTTTGCCTACTCTCCCAAAAACAAGGAATGAAGAAATTGACATTCAAAGTGGTCCATATTTAATTTCTACATGTTGATTATACTTACCTACTTCTGCATCTATTTCCTACCCCCTCACAATTTAGTACAAAAGAAGTTAAAAGATTAACCAAATTTTGAAAAAAAAAAAAAAGTGAAGATGAAGGTTTAATACAACTTACGGTTGCTCGAGTGATACCAGGAAGGCAGTAATCGGCATGAGGTGTCAAAACACGGCCTTTCTTCAACAAAAACTGCAAATTAAAGGATGAGAAATCTCAAAACAACTCATCAGGGAGGAAAAAAAAAAAAAATCTGAAAGAACAATATTTGTTGAAATATTGTAGCAATATTTTCATGAGAAAGCACAAACCCTAAACTTAACCTTTTTTCATCAATATGATAAAACCTGCAATCTTTTTTCAAACACATTCTGGCCCGGGGGCAGGGATATTGGATCTATTAATTTTGTCTAGAAATTTTGTGGTGATAAATATTCAGTTGATTGCTTCAATAGAAGCTTTTAACAAACCCTACAAACACTTCGCTGATTATAATCAGAAACATCAACAAAAGTGTAGGCTTACGATATTTGTGGCATTTGTTTCAGATACATAACCGTCCTTGTCAAGCATGATTGCATCACCAGCATTTGCATTGTTCCCTTCTATCTGCATTAATAAAAATTAACAATCACATGTATTTATCGATTAAAATGCAGTAAAAATTATAATCACACTACTAACTCCAGCACAAAATCAATACAGTTGAAATGGTGGCAAAAATCAATAAGTTGAAATGGTCAATACCTTTGCAAGTATATTATTGAGGAGGTTATTGTGGTGAATCTTTGAATCCAAGTTCTGAAGAAGACACAAGAAAAATGTCAAACTTGTAAGATGGAACAAAAATCAATCAGACTAAAACTTTGAAACTTTTGTGAACTTTATGACAATATACTGATTTTGGAGTCATGACAGTTTTTCCATCCTCTACATTTAGTAACATGCATCCCTAAATTAGTAACTGTATGTATTTTACTGTTAAAATAAAATACAAATCTGTTAAAACATCAAACAGTTACTGCATTTCATGAACTGGCGAAAATTAATAACAACATGAACAAATACTGAATTACTAAAAATATGTGGCAGATAAATTGGAACAACTAACTACAAATATTCATCCCAGTATTCACAAACCCTGATAAGTAAGTCAGGAAAGCCAGGCATGTTTTTTGGTTTTATGTGTAAATAGCAACTGAACAGAAAAACTAACTTTAAGAATCTTACATTAGGGGAATTACGACGTGTGGTTGCTGTCACCAAATTTATACCATGTGTATTGTCATAGACTGGGGGTTTCCATTCAGGAAGCACTGCATATTCAGATTTACTAATGACTGTATCATGAGACAGCTCATAATAAAACAGCAAAATTGTGGGAACCTCCAACAAAAGAAAGCTCCTCTTTTACATGAAAGCAACCTTAATATAACACCAAATCTAATGGTTGTTAAGCCAGCATGCACAAAGAAGAGGAGAACAATAATTTAGAAATGTCACTGGTACAAGGTGCTGAAGATTCAGACATTACCGATTAGCGTGCATCCATAAAGATTAAATGCTGGGCTCATGCCAGAAGTAACCTGAAACAACACATGAATATGGCATATCTGTTAAGCAAATGTAGAATCCAAAGCTTATGCCACATTAATGTGTAATTCTGAAACTTGGATTTATTTCATTCAAGGTAGAGAGCAGAGAGATGACAAAATTATTATGTTCTTGCACGTATTTTACCATTAATATACTATCAGAACAATGCTTGTCCTTCAAATAACTGAAGCAAATTCATTCCAAACAAGTAAAAGAAAAGGGAAAGAGATCATAAACCTTTTTGCCACGAGTGAGTGTTAGCCGGATGTGTGCATTATCCATCATACCATTCCTAATGAGAGTTCTGAAGATGGCTTGCTTAACCTGCAAATTTTATGCAATGTTTTGCTAGGATGTACTTACCAGTCTCTTCTCATGATACAGGGAAAAAAGAATAATAATAATAACAACAGAGCAAATCTTTCCATCCAGAAAGAATCATACAAGTGCAAACACAGATATATCACATGTAAATGATTCTTCAAACATTACCTCTTCACGGGTTGGAACATTGTTGAAAGCCAAAGCCTTTGCTGAGTCAAACAGCCTAATCAACAGAAATATAAATTCAAGTCTGATTATTTTGAAGATTGTAAGTTGAGGTTTTCTAGAAGCAACATAGATATATTATACCATAATCACTCGTTCTGTTTATCAGACAATGTATATTGAGTTAGAAGAATCAAATTTTCCAAACTTCTGCTTTCCTTTCACTAACCTATCTAAATGCTCTTCAAGCTTAAATACCTTCCCATTGTAAACTCGGAGTCCCTCCCACACTCCGTCACCACCTTGGACAATTGAGTCAAACACAGAAACCTAACAGTCATGAGGTGAAAATGAGATAGCTGGAAAAGCATGCACAAATGTGCATTGGACTGAAAGTCCAGATTGTCAACAATCAGTGAATTTTATTCTTCTTAATCAATTACCTTTGCATCATCACGGGGCACAATTTCATCACCAACCCATGCAAGAAGATTTTTATTTGCAGGAACCGGAAGATCTGGTTCAGGTAATGGACTCTTCAGAAGGGATGAAGTTTTTCTCACATTGCGCCTGAGCATGTTGTAAAAAGGTAGACTTTGTTCCAGCAAATCGTAAAGAGACATTGGAAATGGCTGAAAATGAAATATAATATCTCTGGTTTCAGTCATTTGGTTCTCATTATCTAATTCAACAAATTTGACGTCAAGTCTCATAGTGTGCATTCAAAAGAGATCAGAGATGATAAAGAAGCGAATTTACATTAAAAACAAAATAAAATAAAATAAAAGGTTGCATTACAACTGAAGACCGGAAGAATATTAATTGCTATCTTTAAATATGATAGTTGACACCACAGTTAAATTTTTAGCTTTACATTGAGTCTGTCCCATATTGGTTAGTAACAGGGAGTCACTTGCACTTAAAAGTCAGAAAAATCCAAATCAAATTACTATTAGTCCAACCATTTTAGCTCTAATGAAAGAAATGGGGCAGATTACTGAGAAAAGTAATTTCATCAATTAAGTAGGATGACTATGACTTGTTAGATTCTTTTAAAATGAAAAATGATTTTATGAACTACACATATGTTAACTGGAAAACATGAAACAGAAACTACATACCATGGGATACTCTCTTGCTGGTGTGAAACCTGTAGATTTATGTACACTTTCATACCACCACTTAGCCCAAAGGCCATCTATTGGTTTTGGACCAGCTTCCCATCTGAATAAATTTGGATTGGAAACTTGTCATGCACAAAGGTTAAACTATAATGCAATGGAAGAGACAGTTGAAAAATCCAAGCATTGCTTTCTCCAAATAAATTGTATAACGCATCAAATTGGAACCTATGAATTTTCAACACAATCAAAGAAAATTTCTATGAGAGAAGCATTAAATAGAGATGTAAAACTTGGATTATATGGAGCAGACGAAGGCTGGATTTGCCACCAACTGGGCCTTGAGTTCAAGACATTGAGTCATCCAAGGTGAAGATAATGGAAAACAAGGTTCTAGTAGCTGAATATAATCACTCAAGATTAAATTTGGGCCTTTCTCAGGAATAAATTAGCAAAAAGCTTAACTGTTGTTTCTAATCATAGCAATGCTCTATAAAATCTAAAGTTTCTCTTTGATAAAAAGTAATAAATATACAGTAAGTGAAGCAATTTTAAATTTTCAACTGAATGGCTTTAGCACACCTCAGCATTGTGGCTTGAAAAGGAATATCCAAGTCTTCACAAAGACTACATAAAGTGGCCTACACGTCAAAAAAGCAGATAAATAGAATCATATTAAAAGTAAAAAGCCAAGCACTTTAAATTTAAGTAACCAGCAGCCATTAGTGATGTAAATGAGAATGTTGAACAAAAAAAATAGAAAGAGAGATGACCAGTGCATACATCACACTGACTTCCAACTGAATAACAATGAAATGAATTTGAGCAAGTGTTGTTAAAACACTCACCAGACCACATAATGCTCATGCTAAAGCAAAAATGTCCGTGTCAGTAACCACATTTCAGTAGAGTTCAAAATGCAGACTTCATATATAGACTACTTTTTTTGAAGAAAACATTATAAATATTTAACTATACAAACCTCCATTTTATCAATGAAATTTAAGTGATTGAAGGGATTAGAGAATGCAATGCAATTATAGTAACTCCAAATTGAGTGAATAAACGAATGATATCCAATTGTAAATCACTTTACGAAGCAAAGTAGATCCTACACATTATATATATTTAGAGAGCTATAAACCTCAGGATCTTGTTGAAGGTCTGCTGCATCAACTATAACTGGACATTTTCCCAGCTCACAGAGCTCGCTGTAAATGGTGACCAGGTCTGCCAAACCTAGCTCCTTAAAGGATGGAGGCACAACCTTATCAAATGATGGCTGCCAAAACATATCCCATAAAAGATAAACCGCAGCCAGTCATTTTCATTGGAATAAATAAATTCAAATTGCTAATTGCTCCATAAAGAAATAAAATCAAGCAATAAGAATTATAAATACAGAAAATGGATTGCTTTTTATACATTTCGAGTTAAAATTCGTCAACTAGGGTATGAATCAACACTGTAGACATTAGAGGAATATATGAGACTATTTGTATATTTTCAATTTGATGCCTTGAGTATCAACAAAAGTCCACATATCTTACCAGTATGTCAAGAGGATTCCGTATCAAAATAATGTGCTTCCCTTTGCTCATTAAATCATCTGGCAAACCAGGTAATCGTTGTTTTGCCATATGCTGCAGACAGTAAAATAGAAGTAAAATCCAGTGAGAAAATGTCAACCTGAAATATAGGGAATTCCCATCATATGGTAAGCTGTCAAACGTGTGCATCTTCATGCATAATATTACCTTGCAATACCGATATTTCTTTCCTCCTGGACCAAAAATGACCACTTTTACAACTTTATTTCCATCGGATTCCTACAAATTGAAAAGTTGAAAATCTTATAGTTAATATATGTATAAACAATTCTAGTGCCATACTTAAACCCATCATGTAGCCCAAGATTTCAGGGAGAGATTAAGATGAAGTTGACAATATCAGTTTTTGTTAGAAGGCAATTGCAACAAACATAAGCAAGCTAATATCTCCAAATGATACAGTATTTGAAGATAGCGAGAAATAACTAAAACTAACAAGTTTGGATAGAATCTCCTCTCTGTAGGGGCGATCAAACCCTGTTACCCGAAGAAAAGCTGGATAGAGAGGTTCATCAAGCACTTCCATGTCATCTCTCTACAAAAGAGCACAAAACAATAGCTAATAAAAAACAACTATCAGAGCAGAAACGAGCAAATTATTATAAAAATTAGAATAATAGCAAGCCCAGAATCCAGAAAGCAATTTAATTTCAGTATTATTAACCAAAAAGGGAAAGAAAAAGAAAACAAAAAATATTATTTTACAATGAACAAACTATGATTCACCATCAAATATTAAAGCACGTACAGGACATACAAGCATCAAATCAATTTCCAACAAGCTAACGTTTCATATAAATATTTCATAAACCAAGAAGCCACCATAATTTACAAAGAACACAAATACAAACAGGAAAGTAGAAAAAATCTGGTACCCAGATACAAAAATAATAAGCTGAAGTTTAAAAAGAGTGAAGTAAATTGTGCCTGAGCAAAAGAGTACATGAGGCTGGTACTGAGTGATCTTGGAGCAGACCATGAGTGGATCACCTCTATCTCTTGCTCCGCCATTTCTTGATGATGATGATGAATGACAATAGTCAACTCTTTTGAGAGTTTTAAGGTGGTTACACATACGTCTGTCTGAAAAGGAAATGACGAAGTGAGTGTGAGCTTACGTTGTAGTGTTGTCTAAAAGCATGAAAGCCAGCCCAAAACTTGAATGTCGAAAAAAAAAGGCGTTTATGAAAAAAACGAATAATTTTTACTGTTCTGACAAGCGCCTAAGATCACATGAGCATTATCTTCTTTGTCAGTAATTTTTTTAATCTTTCTTTAATTTTTCAAACTATATCTTCATAAGATATATATTTTTATACTGTCTGTATGACTAATTAATTATATAAATAATTTAATTATTTTAAAATAATTTTAAGATAAAATATTTTTTTATAATTATAAAATTTAAGTTATAATAAATTTTTTATTATTTATCACTTTATATGTGTGATTAATATTCGTATTTCATTATAGATCAGCTCTAACATAATCATAACTTTTTTATTAACATTCTTAAAAAATATAATTTTTATACACGCATATACAATAAAAGATTATGAAGACCGGATCTAAATCCATCCAAATACACAGTAACTTCTAATGAAAATATGAATCTTATTAGCATGTGACTAAAAAGAGACTTTTTCATCAATTGTATAATCTATATATTAGCACCAACAAATAACTTTTGCAGTTAATATCAGTCATCACACTAATTTTACAAAAATTAGGAGAGGGCTAAGTTGGATTACATAATTTATATAAAGTTATGGGTATGTTGGATCTAACAAAAATATTAAACTACACTGAATCCAAATCCGTAATAAGGTCGTACAAATGAAAATCACTCGATGAAATCGCACTTTTGGTTTTGATATGGTTGTACACATGAAGATTATCTGTCACCTAATGAAAACGCACATTTGGTTTGCGTGTGACAGAGAAATGTTTGACATTAAATAAGCTACAAATCTGGGAAAAACAAAACAAGGAAAAAAAAAAAACTTCTGATGTGACACTACAAAATCTCGTGAATCATGATATCAGAAATTCAGAATCATACAAGAGCGACGAAAGTTATAATTACAAGTATAAAAGTTACATACAACAGCTCCTCCGAAGCGTTTACAGAACAAAATGCCAAGAACTGCATATCTCGGGGGTTGAGTGAGACTGTGACAGGCTATTCAGGTCCAAGGAGAAGATTACAATCGAGTCTTGCATGACATCATAAACAATCTAACGTTTGATCGATCGTATGTCTGCATATAAGGAAGCAAATTGAAGGGCATTTCTGTTTTTGTTAGATATGTGATTGAAAGATTCGCCTTCTCTGCCAGTGAAAGAAAATAATTGAAGGTGTCGATGTTCCGAATGACGGTTGCAATATAAGCCACAGGCCCTTTGCTTGTTACAGTAGTTAAATCATTAAGGTCATTAGTATTTCGTTTAGTACCCAGCATAAAGCCATTGGAACTCTCTTTCTGAGAAGAGAAATCTGATTCCCTTCGATTCAATAGAATGGCTAGTACTCTAACAAGATCGGGAAAGCATGATCGATCATAGATTATATCAGCACCCAAACTGTAGAAAGAAGAAAAGGGATAAATCACACTGGATGTACTAACAAAAGGGTGAAACCATATACAAATGATAACCGCAACCGAAAATTAAAAAAAAAAAAGAAAAAACAACAACAACAATGCTGGCATGATCTCTGAACATTAATTCAATTCTTGACTGGCAAAGAATAATCAATATAATGGACATAAGCTCAATAGCTCTATTTCAGACATGCATAACCCTCAGAGCTCAAAGACCAGTCAGAAAAACATATATTGTGAGATGGCTAAAATACTCACATGATCTCTGGCATGAAGGCAGAGAGCTCCCTTTCTGATGCAGATTCCCAAGGCAGATGGACACATTGTACCTGAAATTTACAGTTGATTTCAACCTTGAATGCTACAAATTCCTTTCTTATTTGATTTCATGAGCTTTAACTTAAGACTTCAATATCATTCCAAGAATGACTTCATATCCTCAATAAACTAAGTTTCGGGTCAATTTCCAGGAGTTTGCTGTATTTGATTGTTAAGGAGTACAAACTGTTCTTGAAACGAGTAACCAAACCTGCCCTATTGCATCTTGATGACTCAGAGAGAAAATTTAGACGTTTGTCACTCTCAAGAAATTAGATGACTTGTACAGAAAGGAAAATGGCTAGGGAAAAAAATTCTTATGACTAAAGCATACCACGTTTGGATCGTCAAAGCTTTCTAACAAACCAGTATTGGCACTTAGCCGGTTCAACTCCAAGTTGGACCTCATGTTAGCTAGAGTTAAATGGTCACCGTCGCTCATTGTCACCTGTGTCAAGAAAAATGTGCATTCATGACAATAGCAACAGATCAAATGACTAAGAGCAATGAGTCTGCAATATGCATAAAACAACTCTTATTGAAACTATTCTGCAAAATGAGATAGCAATGAACAGCTGGACATGTTCTGCAGGCTCATGGTGAGGAAGCATAAACCTAGCACTAACTATAAAGCCTGTAAGGTAACACGACCTATAGTTTTTCAAAATTATTCTTTTACTAGGCACCAAAAATAGTTAAAATATGTGGCCCGTATCTGTCCACACAGATGCTCTATAACTGTGTAGTCATCAGAAGCCAATTCATCACTATAGGAGCACAAACTATGGTAGCAACCAATTTTAGAAGGAACCATCCATAAAGCTCCAGATTCCTTCGAATTTCATAAAACCCCAACAAACTCATTAAAGCCGACATCATAAAGAAATATGCATGAGATTTGAATAACACACCTTTGAGGCTGTCACATGCGTGAGACAGATTCCAACCAAACCAACACCTGAACCAACCTGTAAATATAAAAAAAATTGAACCAAAAGAAGAAAAAAGAAAAAAAACAAGACAGACGGTCAATAAACAAAACTTGAGTGTATAGGAGACCTACCAAAATGATCAAATCAACAACAGAGAAAGGAAAAGAACTCTTTATGAGGTACAAAATAAATAGTGAAGTAGAAAAGCCAGCCATTTCTTATTTATTCTCTGACATCTTTTTAGGGTTATACAATCATATGATTGTCAAAAAATTAGTAATTGGGTGTATCAACAAAAGGGTCTAGCCTGAGTTATTAATAGGCCAAGAAACATCAGTAATTCTAATAGGCAACATGTTATTTAACAGAAAACCTACCTCAAAACAAGATTTATTTGAGAATATTTCTGGGAAAGAGAGTATAAATTCTGACAAAAGAAGGCTGGAGGGCCAAATTGAACACCTGTAGGCCAAGAACTAATTTATAATGTTAGAGAAATTACATGTAACTTTACAAGATGAAGATCTAGACAGATATACAAAATAGGAATCAAACTGAAGCATACCCAGTATCTCCTTCAAGCATGTTGAGGGAACATTGGAGAGGAACCATTAGTTTCCGAGACTTTGGACAACTTGGGAGATCAATACAACCTAGAATTGCCAAATCATCAACTAGACTCGTGTGCTGACCAGAATACTGACATCATACAACTAATAGTTATTACTTATTACCGTCAGGAAAAAGAAAAGTGATGGTTTTACGGACCCTCACACTTTTTTCAACAAACTGATCATCCTACAAAAGCAAAAACAAACATTGTCAAACATAATTTAAGCATGACAAGGAACACAAACATGAAATAAGATAAATCCATAAGCAGCTTTACCTTCAAAGATGTTATGATATCAGCATATAATTCATAAGTTTCGTCCAAAACTTCACCATGGATTGACTCAACTTCAACAATGAGTTTCTTTAGAAAATTCCTCAAATAAGGCGCATAAGCTTCACCTACCTGCATTGACATACAACTGAACCAAGTTCTATATTAAGAAGTCAACGAATGATATTGTGACCGCTTCAATAGAAAGCACTAAACTGTATTTTCAGAAAAGCAATTAAACCACTTTCTGGAAAACATCTACTGGATTTTCTCTGAACTGAACTTTTAAGAGCTTTTCTATCCCATTTCAACCAAACTCTAAACAACCAAAATGAAAATGCTTAAAGAAACATTTCATAAAAGTGATTCCAATTTCCATCAATAAAATGAAACCTCACTAGAATTACAAATCTAAATCCCTAATTTATCCAATTCCAATCCTGAGACCACCACACTATATACGGTCAAACTGTGCCTAAAATAATCATCTAAGTTAAGTGCAATAGAAAGCACACAATAATTAGCATAAAAATTGAATATTTGGAAATCATAAACTCACTGAAAGGGAAAAAAAATTAAATTACTAAATTAAGAAAAATAACAATGATAATACTCACAGCTCCGCTTATACAATAATTCCAAATAAACCTCTGCACTCTCTCTGTAACTGATCCATCACCGCATGCTCTGCATTTAAAAAATTGACGGAAATGAGAAAATCAAGAACTAATTTTATTAATTAATGGCAATAATAATAATATTATTATTAGTAATGAAATTAGCTAACGTGCGCCGAGGGATACTTGGCAAGGGAAAGAAGAGTCTCGGAGGGTTCCATGGCGAAAAAGGCGGATGTGAGGTGGAGCCATGGCGGATCCACCGGGTCTGTCATGGCTTCTTCGGCGTCAAAGTTTGGGGCTTTGATAGGGTTTTAACCGAAGCCCCGCTGAACGTGATGAATGCTCGTAAACGGCGCCGTTTGCTCTTGAGGAAAATGCTTTTATATTGAGAAACTAGAATGGAAGAGGCGTGTATAGTGTATTCTTTTTCAGGCTGAACGAGAAGTGTTTCTCAAAGCTTCTTTAATTTTTTTTGTAATAACGATAATAATTTTTAAGTAATAGTTAACTTTTTTTAATTAATATATACATTATTAAACTGTAGATTTAATAACTTTTTAAATTTAAATAAATTTAGGACCTTGAATTGTTATATAAGGGTGGTGTGTCAAAATCAATTTCTTAACTCGTGGTTACTTAAAATTTGAATTTAAAATTATAACAACCAATGGAATAAAGGAAAAGGCTATTTGTAGGGATGGTAAAAATACCGATCCTGACCCAGACTTAAATTCGGACTCGACCTTGATGATGTGGGTTGAGTAATAATTGGCTTGGATATGAAGCGAATTCAACCTTGAGTGCCACTTAATAAATTTAAGACTTGGCCCGAAATCTAAATTTTATTAAAAAATTATAAAATATAAATTATTTTAAATATTTATATTTATTTAATTCATCTATTATACATATATAAAGTTTAAATATTTAAAATTTATATTTTTATATCTAATTTCATTGAAATATATTTAAAAATTATAAAATTACAAAACAATAAAAAAATATTCATATATAACATTTAAAAAGTATAAAATTTAAATACTCAGAACCTGCCTCAACCTGATGCTGAGTTTTTGAGGAAAGCTTTTTTTATCTATAGAAAATTTTGAGGAAAACTTCTTCTATCTCTTTTGACTTTTACTTTTTTTTAGATATAGAAAATCACAGACTTAGTATGAGGGTTTTTACTGAAAGATCCCGACACCCTTGACATTATTTTCTGTACTAATAGGCAAATGATTTCAAATATTCAAATTTTGCCACACCAATAAGAGGAGGCTTTCCATCAAAACAAATTTGAGAGTTGACGAAAAATTCTAATTGTTGTAATCAGCTTAATTGAATTTCAGTATCAACAGTTATAATAATAATTTAAGTTAAAGAATATTTGTGTCATGGTTTTTATTTTTAAGAAATAAGTTTATGGTTAATTTAAATAACCTCACCGTTGAATAAAATTTGAAAATCATTAAGCCAGCCTCTAAGACAAGTCCTAATCAATTATATTTTATCTATTAACTTTGTTTATTGGGGGCATATATAAGTATTATTATATATTATCAAGCTCCGGGAAGCCGGAGATTTGATAAGATTTCCTACTGTTCCATTCCGAAGGATATAGTGCTTATGTCTAAAAAAGACAATGAGGCCTTTGAATCGACCAAGTCCACTTTGAATGACATGCTTGGTGCATTAAAAAATCCTGATGTCAACATGCTTGGGATCTATCGAATGGGCGGCATCCGAAAAACGACGCTGGCGAAAGAAGTTGCTAGGAAAGCCGAGAATAACAAATTCTTTGACCAGATGGCTTTGCAGAGGTATCCCAGAGTCAAGGCATACGGAAGATTCAAGCAGAAATCGCAGATAAATTAGGTCTAACATTTCAGGAGGAGAGTGAATCGGGAAGGGCAAGGAGTCTTTGTAACCAATTGAAGAAAAATAAGACGATACTGATACTTTTAGATTATACCTGGGAAAATCTTGATCTGCTTGCTGTAGGAATTCCTCATGGAAATGAGCACAAGGGATGCAAAATATTGTTGACAGCAAGAAGCGAAGATATACTATCAAGGAAGATGGATTCTAAACGAAACTTCGTAGTAGGCGTTCTAAAAGAAGAAGAAGCATGGAGTCTATTCAAGAAAATGGCAGGTGATTACATCTAAGGTAGTGAATTCAAATCGGTGGCAATGGACGTGGCAAAGGAATGTGTGGGTTTGACTGGTTCAATTCTAACTGTGGCAAGGGCATTGAGAAATGAGAGTTTATTTAAATGGAAGGATGCTTTACAGCAACTAAGAAAGCCTTCCTCAACGAACTTTAAAGATGTACAGGCAGCTGCATATTCAGCTATAGAGTTGAGCTACAATAAATTGGAAGGAGAAGAGCTCAAGCAAATCTTTTTGCTATCAGGATATGCCTACATGGAATCCATTGATGACTTGTTATGGTATGGTCTAGGTTTGGGTTTATTTCAAGGTATCAATAATAAGGAAGAAGCACGACGAGCTCGAGTACGTACTTTGGTCTGTAAACTCAAAACTTCCTGTATGCTGCTAGGTGACGATGAAAACATTTCCATGCATGATGTGGTTCGCGATGTTGCCATATCAATTTGCATCTCGTGAACAAAATGTGTTTACAGCTACAGGTGAACTGGCTAATGGGTGGGAATGGTCCGATGAGAATAGAGTTAAAAATTACACTTCAATAGTCATACTTGATGTCTAGACTTATGAGCTTCCTGAAGTATTGGAATGTCCTCAACTGAAACTTTGTTATATGCGTGCTGAGAGAAATTCATTTTTCGCAATTGCAGACAATCTTTTCAGAAGGATGGTACAGGCCAGAGTTCTGGGTTTGACTGAAATGAATCTATTGTCACTGCCTTCATCAATTGGTCTCCTAACAAACCTTCGTACATTGTCTTTGTATGGCTGCGTACTGAAAGACATTGCTGTTATTGGTGCCCTGAAGCAACTAGAAATCCTTTGCTTAGAGGGTTCTTCTATTTATCAGTTGCCAGTCGAAGTAGGTCAGTTGACTCGTTTAAGGTCGCTTGATTTGAGAAACTGTACCAACCAACAAGTTATTCCAGCCAATGTTTTGTCAAATTTATCCCATTTAGAGGAATTATACACCCTTACCTTTCATAAATGGGAGTTGGAGGTGGTGAATGGGGTCAAGAACGCAAGCCTTGAGGAGTTGAAGCATTTGCCTAACTTGACCACTTTAGAATTACAAATCGAAGATGTCAACGCTCTACCAAGAGGAGGCTTGTTCTCCGAGAAGCTGGAAAGGTGCAAAATATTTATTGGAGATAGGTGGTCTCGGGGGCTTTATAGATCGCCTAATAAGAGTTGTAGATGCTTCAGAATCAATCTGAATACCAACATATGCTTAAAGGATGGGCTGATGGTGCAACTGCGGGGAATTGAAGAGCTTCGCTTAGCTGGATTGCTAGAGCAAGATATCAAGAATTTTGTTAGTGAACTAGTCAAAGTGGATTCTGCACAACTCAAGCATCTACAGATCGAAGGCTATCGGGCACCCAATCGGACTGTGTTAAATAAGGTGTGATCTTCCTTATTTCTGAGCTATCCAATTTGCATGCTCAACTTGTGCCAAAGCGCATAAATTATGTGTGCGGTGTGACTGTATTGAAAAACATACTCATGTTTGTATTAAGACGTCTTTTATGTCACAGGAAGAAACAATTGCTGATATGTGATCTAATGAAATCATCTTGGAGGACGATGTCAATATTCTAATACACTTTTCAGTGAAAAGGTTAGTTATCAATAATTTTAATAAATTAATTTTATAATTGTTTCAAACTTTTAAAGCCAGGAGTTGTTGGCGTGACAAACGCTTTCTCAGAGGAATGAAATTTATTTTGGACTCATTATTACTGCCATGTATAAGCATCTTTTAATTACTAAATTTCTATGATGTGATGAGTAATGATGTGAGCAAATATAAAAATAATAACAATAGTTTACCTAATAAATTAATTTGAGCTCTCTGAATGGTAAAATCTCATTAACGAGTTGCCATATATTTTTCTAAAGTATGCGCACTTTTAGAATATATTTTAGTTTTAATTAATTAATATTACATATTGAACATCCTTTTAAAAAATTTTGCATTTTTGGTGTAAAATTTGTATTTATTTTGACTAAAAAAATAGATTCAAGCTAGTATTTTATAATAAAATTATTTTTGGAAATTAGGAAGGAATAATTTGAAAGCCTTGAATGCTTGAAAATTATAACGAGGAGTTAATTTTGGCGATCAAGCAGGTTGCGTTAGCTAAGTTGAAGACCTTGGAGCTGGATACAATATTAAATATGGAAAGGATTTGTCAAAATCAAGTTGCAGCCATGTCTTGTGGTGTTCAGAATTTAACCGGCTTGATCGTAAGAGAACTTGAGAATTTAAGATGACTATTTTAATCTTCAATGGTTATCAGGTTTTCTCGATTCCAACACCTTAAGATACGTTGGTGCCCTTTTTATTAATATGCCCTACAGGCCAATCTAGTAGCAATTGCTTTTAGGAAATTGTTGTATTAAATTAATATTTTAATATTTATAAAATGACAAAGTTATCAATATTCATAAATTAGATTAATGAATATAATCTGAAAAATAAAATAATTAAAGAATATATTCTCGAGTTTATTGAAAATATGAAATATGTATTTTGTACTATATTTATAAAATAATTTATAGTGGTGGATTTATGATTGGGCATAAAAAATTTTTATAAACACTAGTATGTGTTATGACTCATTTATAGTATGCGATGTTAAAATAGATAATGAGTTTCATATTATTGACATGAGATGTCAGGTCAAACATATAGATACTTGTTGCAAGAACAAGTTTACTAAACTTAACCAAATAATAATAAATCATATAGTTTTAAATATTAATGACTTATTATACATTGTAATATATATTATGTTTAGTAATGGTCTTTAGACTTGAGACATCAAAGATCTCTTGTACATAAACATTTATGATATGTGAAAGCATAAAGATTGATTCCTAATCAAGGAAGAAAACCAACAATAGCTGTCGTGGTTGGCTGTGTATGGAGATAAGTATATAGTCAATACGAAATTTATCAGTTTGTAATAAGCAAAAAAGATATCCCTATGAGATAATATGAATTGGAGTAAGAAATTCTTAGCCAAGATGAAATATATTTCAAAGAGTTCAAATTATATTTTTTTATGTCAAGTTCATTTAGATTTATTTTTCAGATAAAACATAAATGCTTTTCTTTGGATATTGATGATAAAGATACGAAAACATAGATAAATAATGGAATAAGTTGTATAGATCTAATAATTCTTATTATTTAGATGATTATGAATTATTTCTAGGTGTCTCTTGTAACTTGTAGTAACTTTAAGATTACTATTGCTTAAAATAATTGCAATGCATCTTAAGGTAATTAGAGAAGTTCTAATTGATGACTAAAGAATTTAGCATCTTTTAATAAATAAAGAGTTATCATTAAAATAATTCTACTACCTTATAACAAAGAATATAAAAAGTCATATACCTAATAGAAATGAAAAAAGAATTACTAGAAATGAGAAGTTAAATTTCCTAATTTTAAGAAATTAGTACTAAGATTATAATTAATTGAGAATGAATACATATATCTTAAATATGATTTAATGTAACGCTCCACCTTTTATTTTTGTACGTAAGGTAACATTAAGTATTTTGAAGAAAGGATTTCAAAATAAGCATTTTATAAATATTGAACAAAAAGGTTTGTTACATAAAACTATATAAAAGGGTTTGTCACACAAAAAAACTTGTTACAAAAAGTCACAACTAATTCCATAAACAAACTTATTATATTTATGCTTAGGTAGGAACATAGTTAAGCCCGTTGTGCAACCCAAGGTCTGTTATGTCCATATGCACCTCGCCTTGGCGGAGACTCAGCGTTAGTTTTTCCTACTCAGTTCCTGCAATGTAAAGACTAAGTGAACTAATACCCAGTAAGTAAACACTTGATGCCTATGAATGACTTTATAAAATAAGTGCTAAAACTTTTTACATGAAACTTTAAAATATGAAGAACAATGTCAGGGCCCTAGATTTGTTGTACTACAAGGCTAGCATTCTATAACATGCCCTTGGGCTTAAATTAATTGATCCGTTGGGTGTTACGTATTGCCGTCCCCAAAGGATCACTTTTCTTAGTTTAGAGAGCTTGCCTTCTTTATAAATGCTTGCCATCTAGTAGTACAGCAACTCTTTTTCTTTAAAATCATTAAAATACCTATTTAACAAATCATTTCGTGAAATGCATGAGATCAATGCAACTTATGTCACAGCATATAAATCCTCTAAATATATAATAAAGCATAACATGAAACTACAACATATAACATAGGCGGCAGTGCCGTTTATATAAAAATCTAAAGAAATGGAATTATAATATAGGCGGAAGGGCCGACCATGTAAAGAGTCATAACAATATCATATATTAGGCGGTAGTGCCGACCATGTAGAGAATTATACCAACATCATAATTTAGGCGGCAGTGCCAACCATGGCATAATAAAATAAGAGCATCACATGTTAGGCGGCATTGCCGACCATCCAATCATATCCTAGGCAGCATAGCCAGCCATATAAGGATGATATCATGATGTAGACGGCATAGCCAGCCATGTGGGATTTAATAATAACCAATCACACCACAATAATAATCATTATAAGACAAGAGATTATTTAGAACTAAACTTAGCATAAAGGAATTATTACTTAAAGCTAATTTAACATATTATCCTTACATTGTAGTTGAAGTGAAGTGTTACTTACCTGTTTTTCCTTGATTCCCCTAAACCTTCCTTCCTAAACTTGAGAATTTCTTCACTAGGGATGCTTTGACTTAGAATGGGACAAAATGAAATTTTTAGGGGTTATGGAGAAATGCAAGGGCTAAAGGGTATTTATAGAGTTTCCTAAGGCCCATGAGTGGTTAGGATTTTGCCACCACATCATTTGATTAATGGTGGAGATTTATTTCTCTACAAATATCTTGGTGATTTCTAGAATGCTTAGGATTTTGCCACCTATCACTTAATTAATGATAAAGATTTATTTCTTTATAAATATCTTAGAAATTTCTATAATTTCTAAATCTCTACAACATTTCTTATTACATCATCACTTATGTCATTGCTTATGTCATCATTATTAATTTATCTTTCCATAAACATTTTAGTAATTTCTAGAATTCCTAATATCTCTACAACATTTCTTATTGTATCATCACTTATGTCATTGCTTATGTCACTATTAGCTTTAATTATTGATTTATCCTTTCATAAATATCTTTAGTAATTTCTAAAATTTCTAATATCTCTACTCAAATACAAATAACCAACCCAAGAGGGGGGGTGAATTGGGTTATTAAAAATTATTTTACAAATGATTCAATCTAATGCCTTAATGTAAACAAAAATTAAGTTTCACAGCAATATAATAAATTAGATAATGCTTGTAAAATAAATGAGTAAGGGAAGAGAATGCAAACACAGCAATTTTTACGTGGTTCGGCAATCCCCGCCTACGTCCACGCCTCCAAGCCAACCGAGCTTGAGGATTTCACTATCCAAGCCTCCCAAGGCTTCAAACGTTTACAATTGACTTCCAAGGTATCAATGGACCTTTACAATCAAGAGATTATCACCCTAATCTCTTTACCCCAAGTGTTTTTCACTAACACTCTCAATATAACAAAATAGAAAATACAAGAAACTCTCTATAAGAGTAGATTCATAAATAATAGCACAAAAATGATTTAATCTCTTGTGATTTGCAATATGGAAGCTCAATATATGTTTTACAAACTTGTTTTTACTTGGCAGAAACTTTGAAATGAAGTTGGAGTTGAGTTTTTATAGTTAAAGCTCGAAAACTAATTTGATTATTGTCAAATTCCAGGTCTTTCAGCCACCGCTTAATTTAACCGGCCCCGTCGTAATAAATGAAATTTACCGTTAATTTTGAATTTTGATACAGTAATACTGTTCACGAAATTACGGTTTTACCTCAAAACTTATTCAAATTATGCTATGGCCCAAAACGTTATAAAACTTTTCAAACAGACCCAAACTCAGAAATTTTAATTATTATTTAATTCTAAAAACTTTCTGAAATTACAGTATGGCCCAAACTGAAGAATATTTTTTCAAATAAGTCCTTTTCGAGTTTTAGTTAAATCAACATAGTCTTCAAAGTTTTCAAAACTTTTCACTTAAGCCCCCAATCTATCATAAGTTACAATATAGCCCAAATGTTTTTAGAGCTTAGCAAATTAGTCCAACTCCGAAAATTAAAGCTATTTCATTTTTATCCAAATAACTTAAAATCACAAAATGTTTTATCTCATAAATATAAAATTAATTTAATTTGAAAAATAATTATTTTATTAACATAAAATTGAGCTTCACAAATGCTAATCCAAGCATAATTTAAATCATACCGGCTTTTACAAGAAATTGTCGCAATAAATTATCCGTTAAGCTCGAAATTGTATTCTTGACTTCGCCGTTGTCCGTTGAGTGTCTTGAACTTGATTTCACTTGTTCCACTTGATTCATTATCCTTCAAAACTAGTGAACTTGTGAAATACAAAATAAAACACTTTAACGTATGTTTGTTATCATCAAAATCATATTATTTATAGCTATTATGATAACAATCTCCCCCTTTTTGATGATGACAAACATCCCATGTATTTCGACATATATGCTCCCCCTTAATACATGACATACATAGTCAAATTTAAAATAAACTCTTTCTGAAAATATGATCTATAACAATTTTTAAGCTCCCCCTTAATATTTCAAAAATATGCACAAATGTGTAAAGAGAAAATATAATACCTGTCTCCGAAATACATGACTTCTCCCCCTTCATCATCAAAATTAAACTAAGGCAATAATAATCAACCAAATACAAGCAAGAGACATGAAGAGCTAAAAAATATATCAACAAGTCATAATATAGCATTCAAATGCAAAACATCCAAATACAAGATATCCAAAGATAAAGCATCCAAATACAGAACATCTAAATACAAGACATCCAAAGACAAAATATCCAAATATAAAACATCCAAAGATAAAGCATCCAAATACAGAACATCCAAATACAAGACATCCAAAGACAGAGCATCCAAATACAGAACATCCAAATAGCTTATAATGATCATCCACAATTCATAAAGAAAATGTAAATGCATAAAATGTGTGGTACAGAGTGACATAATCTTCCTTGCTCCACCCACCATGATTGAACAAGCTTAAAGAATCAATTTCGGATTTGAGTAAAATGGATAAGTTTGAGCCAAGAAATGTAATCCTAGAGATGAATGAGGTTTAGATATAATGTGGAATTGATTAAAGATGGGCTAGAGAGAGCTTGAAAATCTAAAGAGAGAAACGGCCAAAACTAGGTTTTTGGATTTCGGATCTTGATGGAAGTGTGATAAAATGATGTTTGAATGATGAAAAATGAAGGAGTAGTGGATGGGTAATGGTTTGGATGATTAGTTTTAGCAAGAAAATGAGTGAGAATGGAAGAAATTTGAGAGATAGATGGTGAAGTACTATGCACGCGGGAGAGAGAGAAAGTGATGAATAAGAGAAGAGAAAGATGAAATGATGATTGGAAGGTGTTTAATGGAAGTTAAATGGATGGGTGATGGATTGAATCAATGATTTTGACATGAAAATGGTTGAGAAATGAAGAATTTTTGAAGGAAAAATGGAGGAGAAGTCACGGTTTTGAGAGAGAGAGAGACAAGTGAGGAAGAAGGCCAAAATGAGGGAGAGGAGGGGTGTAAACCCGTGACCAAGCGGCTAGCCGCTTGCTCTCGGGTTTGGGTGCCATTCCAAGCGGCTAGCCGCTTGGTTCAGGCGGCTAGCCGCCTGGGTGCTGCCCAACTGTACCAAAGTCACTTTTCGGCCATTTTGATCGATCCCGTCATCATTTCTTGATTCCGAAACCTCTCAAGAACCATTTTAATGCATGAATCATGATCTTAAACATTTAAAACATGATTAAATCAAGCAAATGATTCATCTATCAAGCATATATCATAGAGCACACAAGCATTTGAAATGAATATTTCATAACACCTTACTTATCTATCATGCTCAAACTCCTTCAAAAACATTAACAAACATTAAGCAAATAATTTTAATAGATCCAATAACATAATTAGAGATGTTAATGTGAAAATCTCATCATCCCAAGTTCATGTCGAATTTTTGAAAATTGTTCTTCGCAAAGGGGTTTTGTAAAAATATCAGTAAGTTGATTTTCCGTAGAGATAAATTCTAAAGCAATATCACCCTTTTGTACATGATCTCTTAAAAAATGATGTCTAATCTCTATATGCTTGGTTCTAGAGTGCTGAATGGGATTCTTTGACAGATTAATAGCACTAGTATTATCACACTTGATAGGAATTTGTTCAAGTTTAATGCCATAGTCTCTAAGTGTTTGTTTCATCCAAAGGGCCTGTGCACAACAACTACCTGCGGCAATATATTCCGCCTCAGTGGTTGAGAGAGCAACCGAGTTTTGTTTCTTACTAAACCATGAAATAAGAGAATGACCTAGAAAATGGCAAGTTCCACTAGTACTTTTCCTATCCACCTTATAACCAGCAAAATCGGCATCCGAGTAACAAGTTAAATCTATATGAGTTCCTCTAGGATACCAAAGGCCAAGATCTATGGTTCCACTCAAATAACGAAAAATTCTTTTAACAGCAAGCAAATGAGATTCCTTGGGACATGATTGAAATCTTGCACACAAACATACACTAAACATTATATCAGGTCTACTTGCGGTTAAGTAAAGTAAAGAGCCGATCATACCTCGATACTTTTTAATATCAACTTCTTTACCTTTTTCATCCTTGTCAAGCTTGATTATTGTACTCATTGGAGTGCTTTTAGTGTTTGATTCTTCAATTCCAAACCTCTTGAGCAGATCTTTGACATATTTAGCTTGATTGATGAAAATTCCCTCATTGTTTTGTTTGATTTGAAGTCCAAGGAAATACTTCAATTCTCCCATCATGCTCATTTCAAACTCCTTACTCATACAAGATGAAAACTCTTTGCACAATGACTCATTAGTAGAACCAAAAATAATATCATCAACATAAATTTGAACAACAAGTATGTCTTGGTTCTTATACTTAACAAAAAGTGTAGTATCGGCTTTTCCCATTGAAAAATCATTATCAAGCAAGAAATTTCTAAGCCTATCATACCATGCTCTAGGTGCTTGTTTTAAACCATATAAAGCTTTTGATAACTTATAAACATGATCTGGAAATTTTTCATTTTCAAAACCAAGGGGTTGTTTCACATAAACTTCCTCCATGATATATCCATTTAGAAAGGCACTTTTGACATCCATTTGAAATAAATGAAATCTTTATAACATGCATATGCTAGCAACATTCTAATGGATTCTAATCTAGCTACTGGTGCAAATGTCTCATCAAAATCAATTCCTTCTTCTTGGTTGTATCTTTGAGCCACTAATCTAGCTTTATTCCTTACAACCACACCGGATTCATCCATCTTATTTCTAAATACCCATTTAGTTCCTATAATGGATTGGTGTTCTGGTTTGGGAACTAATTCCCATACTTTATTTCTCTCAAATTGGTTAAACTCATCTTGCATTGCCATAATCCAAGATTCATCATTTTCCGCATCCACAAAGGATTTTGGTTCAATTTGAAAAATAAATGCAGTATGCTCACATGTATTCCTAAGTGATGATCTAGTTGTAACACCTCTAGATGAATCTCCTAAAATGGCATCTTTTAGGTGAGAAGAAACATACCTCCACTCCTTGGGGAGTGCTTGAGAAGTACCTTGACTTTGTTCTGCGCTTGTTTCTTCAAGTTGCTCCACTTGATTTTCTGCATTCTTTTGGTTGTTCTTTGATGAATCTTCTTGTATATTTTCATTTGTATCATCACTAACAGCAACTTTCTCCATAGAGAAGGTATTAGACTCATCAAAAGTAACATGTATAGACTCTTCCACAACCAAAGTTCTTTTATTATACACTCTATAAGCTTTGCTTGAGTTTGAATACCCAAGAAAGATACCAACATCAGATTTTGGATCAAATTTTCCAAGATTATCTTTTGTGTTCAAAATAAAACATTTACATCCAAAAACTTTGAAATAACCAATGTTGGGTTTTCTATCTTTCCAAAGCTCATAGGGAGTTTTATTAAGATAAGATCTGATCAACACCCGATTTAAAACATAACAAGCGGTGTTGATGGCTTCGGCCCAAAAATATTTAGGTAAAGCATTTTCATTTAACATGGTCCTAGCCATTTCTTGAATAGATCTATTCTTTCTCTCAACGACTCCATTTTGTTGTGGAGTTCTAGGAGATGAAAATTGATGCTCAATTCCTAAATCATTGCAGAAATTTTCAAATGCATGATTCTCAAATTCTCTACCATGATCACTTCTAATGCAAGTAATAGAGTATCCTTTTTCATTTTGAACCTTTTTACAGAAAACTTTAAAAGCTTCAAATGCATCATCTTTATTAGCCAAGAATAGTACCCAAGTGTATCTAGAATAATCATCTACAATTACAAATGCATAATATTTTTCACTTAAGCTAGCATGTCTAAAGGGTCCAAATAAATCCATGTGAAGTAATTGAAGTGGTTTTGAAGTAGAGACATGATTCTTGTTTTTAAAAGAAGTTTTGATTTGTTTTCCAAATTGACAAGCTTCATAAATTTTATCTTTTTGAAAACTAATTTTTGGAAGTCCTTTAACCAAATCATTTTTCGAAATTTTTGAGATTAATTCCATGTTTGCATGACCTAATCGTCTATGCCACAACCAACAATCATCATGTAATGCCGAGAAACATTTATCAATGGTAGATGCACAATCTATATTAATGGTATAAACATTAATACATCTATTTCCTACAAACAAAACCTTTCCATCACATGCATTTTCAATAACGCATCTAGATTTATCAAAGACTACTTTATAACCTTTATCACATAATTGACTAATACTAAGTAAATTATGTTTTAAGTTTTCAACCAAGCACACATTTTCAATAAGAGTAGAAGATACATTACCGACATTGCCAATACCAATGATCTTTCCTTTTGAATTATCTCCAAAAGATACATCTCCACCATTTTCGATCTTGGTAAAACTTGAAAACCAAGCATAATTTCCTGTCATGTGTCTTGAACACCCACCGTCCAAGTACCATTTATTCTTCTTCTTCTTTAAGCCCTGCAGAGAAAATTTTAAGTCTTAGGTACCCAAATCTTTTTGGGTCCTTGAATGTCAGCAATGGTTCCTTTTGGAACCCAAACATATTTTATACCATAATAAGCATTTCTTTTCACAGGACATCTATTTTTCATGTGACCATTTCTATTGCAATAATGACAAGTAATTTTATGATCACTTGTGGATGTAGCTTTAACAAAATAATTCTTGTAATACTTTTGCTTCAAGTTAGGCTTATACCCAAGTCCACCTTTATCAAAAACACATTTTTGAGAGTTAAGTAAATTATCCAACATCTTTTGGCCATTTGTGAATTTTATCACAATTTCATTTAACTCATTATTCTTTTTCTTGAGAACTTCATTCTCCTTTATCAATTTTTCAACATGTAATTTTTCATGCTCATAAGAGGTATTAAGTTTCTCATTTGAAGATGTGACTTTACCATGCAACATTTTATTTTCTAGTTCTAAACATGTAATCTTTGCATTCAATGATTCATTTTCATTATTGAGATCTATCAATTTCTTTTTAAGACATACATTCTTTTTACCTATCTTCATCAACTCACCATGCAATTCTTTAAAAGCATCATATAATTCATCATAGGTAGGAAGATCATTTACCTCATCTAATTCATCATTCGATTCATCTCCAATCGCCATAAGAGCTAGATTTGTCATTTTTTGATGCTCATCATCATCACTTATTTCTTCATCAGTATCATCCCACGTGGCCACCATTGCTTTCTTCTTGAACTTGTTGAGAAGAGGGCATTCCGATCTTATGTGGCCAGGCTTCTTGCACTCGTAACATTTAATTGTTTCCTTTTTCTCCTTTTGGTTCTTGAAATCTTTAAATTTTCTTCGCTCACCAGTTTTCTTGAAAAATTTTCTGAACCTCCTAGCAAGCATAGCTAATTCCTCATCATCCGGCTCACTTTCTCCATCACTTTCAAAATTTGTGACTTTGAGAGCAATGTTTTTCTTCTTCTCTTCATTGCCTCTTTCAGCTGCCAAATCTTCCTCATAAGAAATAAGAGAACCGATTAGATCATCAATAGGTAATATATTTAAATCTTTAGCTTCCTCAATGGCAGTTCTTTTTTGTCTCCAATCCTTAGGAAGTGATCTAATGATTTTCTTAACTTTCTCGCTATTTGAAAAAGTCTTTCCTACGGCTCCTAGAGTGTTCACTATGTCCGTAAATCTAGTATACATAGAATACACACTTTCATTTTGTTCCATTTGAAACAATTCATATTGTCGAGTGTATCTACTAATTTTAGACTCTTTCACTTGATTCGTGCCTTCATAAACAACTTCAAGTTTGTGCCAAATTTCATAAGCACTTTCACAACTTGACACTCTATGAAATTCTTTCTTATCTAGTGCACAAAATAACGCATTCATGGCTTTGGAATTTAGAGAAGCTTTTCTCTTTTTCAATTCATTCCATTCCCGTGAAGGTTTTGGAATATCTTCCCTGACTTCATTTTTAATCAATGGCATAAATGGACCATCACAAACAACTTCCCAAATTTCGTAATCTAGGGCTTGTAAATAAATTCTCATCCTAGTTTTCCAATATGGATAGTCATTTCCGTCAAAGAATGGTGGTCTAGTTGTGGACTGTCCTTCCCTAAAGGTTGAATCACTTTGGGTTGCCATGGATCTTTTACTCTAGACGGTTAAGTCCTAATAAGAGAACCAAGCTCTGATACCAATTGAAATACAAATAACCAACCCAAGAGGGGGGGTGAATTGGGTTATTAAAAATTATTTTACAAATGATTCAATCTAATGCCTTAATGTAAACAAAAATTAAGTTTCACAGCAATATAATAAATTAGATAATGCTTGTAAAATAAATGAGTAAGGGAAGAGAATGCAAACACAGCAATTTTTACGTGGTTCGGCAATTCCCGCCTACGTCCACGCCTCCAAGCCAACCGAGCTTGAGAATTTCACTATCCAATCCTCCCAAGGCTTCAAACGTTTACAATTGACTTCCAAGGTATCAATGGACCTTTACAATCAAGAGATTATCACCCTAATCTCTTTACCCCAAGTGTTTCCCTCACTTGAACACTCTCAATATAATGCAAAATAGAAAATACAGTAAAACACTCTCTATAAGAGTAGATTCATAAATAATAGCACAAAAATGATTTAATCTCTTGTGATTTGCAATATGGAAGCTCAATATATGTTTTACAAACTTGTTTTTACTTGGCAGAAACTTTGAAATGAAGTTGGAGTTGAGTTTTTATAGTTAAAGCTCGAAAACTAGCCGTTATTGTCAAATTCCAGTGCTCAAGCGGCTAGCCGCTTAATTTAACCGGCTCCCCGCTCGTAACAGTGAAGTTACCGTTAATTTTGAATTTTGATACGAAGAATATCATTCACGAAATTACGGTTTTACCTCAAAACTTATTCAAATTATGCTATGGCCCAAAATGTTATAAAACTTTTCAAACAGACCCAAACTCAGAAATTTTAATTATTATTTAATTCTAAAAACTTTCTGAAATTACAGTATGGCCCAAATTGAAGAATATTTTTTCAAATAAGTCCTTTTCGAGTTTTAGCTAAATCACCATAGTCTTCAAAGTTTTCAAAACTTTTCATTTAAGCCCCCAATCTATCATAAGTTACAATATAGCCCAAATGTTTTTAGAGCTTAGCAAATTAGTCCAACTCCGAAAATTAAAGCTATTTCATTTTTATCCAAATAACTTAAAATCACAAAATGTTTTATCTCATAAATATAAAATTAATTTAATTTGAAAAATAATTATTTTATTAACATAAAATTGAGCTTCACAAATGCTAATCCAAGCATAATTTAAATCATACCGGCTTTTACAAGAAATTGTCGCAATAAATTATCCGTTAAGCTCGAAATTGTATTCTTGACTTCGCCGTTGTCCGTTGAGTGTCTTGAACTTGATTTCACTTGTTCCACTTGATTCATTATCCTTCAAAACTAGTGAACTTGTGAAATACAAAATAAAACACTTTAATGCATATGTTTGTTATCATCAAAATCATATTATTTATAGCCTATTAGGCTAACATCTACAACATTATTTTATGTCATTATATTATTATACATTATTATTATTATTATTCTTATGATAAATGCTTAAGGGAGTTTGTTAGGTTGATTATATTATATCCAAGTAAGAAGCTCGTACCTCACATTTAAGATAGAAATTTTGATGTTTCATAAATAGTTTAAGGAACAAAATAAATTTTATAATTCATTAATTGAATATTAGGTTTGAAATCAATCATACAAAATGACCATATTTGACATACTTCGGTTAAAAAACAATTATGGAATTCTAAACTAATTTTGGAAATAGAATCTTGGGCTAATATTGGGCCTCATATAGATTGAAAAAAAAGCACCAACGTATCACAAAGGAAGCCCACAATTAATCATTTTGATATGATAAAAAATAGGCTTAATTAATTAAAAGTAAAATTTAATAATTAAATAATTTATTTATTCAAAGATAATTTAATTAAATAAATTATTAGAATAATAAGATCATATCCAATAAATAATGTCTCAGTGGGTAGTCTAACTCATGATAATGTTTAGTACCATTATTAAAAGATAATGATAGCTTTATTTGGTGGAATGAATGATTATGAACTAGCATGTATGTTTCTTTTTTATCTCTCTCATTTCTCAATGAAATTTAATACTTCCAAATCCTATGAACTCCTAGAACATTTCTAAGTGTTCCTAATTAGAAACATTGCAATTGAGGTACTCGAATGATCTCTAATCAAGCAAAAAAAAAAAGCTGTTTCTGCAAAGTTTTATTTCCTAGATAATGTTCGTAACTTACGGTTTTCAGTCTTTTTCACCTACTTCACGAAGTTATTTTAGAAATTATAAGTTCAATAACTAAACTTCAATCTTTCATCTTGATTTTTGTTTTTAAATGAAGTTGATTCGAGATTTCTAGAGTTCACACCGTTCATTTTAATTTTACTGTGCAAAAGTTGTATTTTTAGAAACCTTGTAGACAAATGTTGTCCTTCAGCCCAATCATAGAAGAGATAGTAAATGTGGGCTATGAGGTGACTTTTTAAGTTCTGTGTTATAAGGTAGTAGAATTATTTTAATGATAACAGTTTATTTATTAAAATATGCTAAACTCTTTAGTCATCAATTAGAACTTCTCTTATTACCTTAATATGCATTGCAATTACCTCAAGCAATAGTGATTTTAAAATTTCTACAAGTTAGGAGTGACACCTAGCAATATTTCATAACCATTCTAATAACAAGATTTGTTGGGTTTATAGAACCTATTCTATTGTTTCTTTATATTTTGATCTCTTCATCATCAATATCCAAAGAAAAACATAGCTTACGATTTAGTGTGTTAAGCATTTATGTTTTATCTCAAAAATAAATCTAAATGGACTTAATATGAAAAATATAATTTGTTTGAACTCCTTCAAATAGATTTCACCTTAATTAAGGATTTTTCATACCAATTCATATTATCTCATAGGGACATTTTGTTTGCTTATTGCAAACTGATAAATTCCATGTTGGCCATATACTTGTCTTCTTATATAGCCAACCATGTTAGCTATTGCTGGATCTCTTTCTTAATTAAGAATCAATCTTTATGCTTTCACATATTATAGATGTTTATCTACAAGATATCTTTGATGTCTCAAGTCTAAAGATCATTACTAAACATAGTATCTATTACAACCATATGACTTATTATTATTTGATCAAGTTTAGTAAACTTGTTTTTGTAATAAGTACCTATATGTTTGACTTGACATCTTATGTCAATTATATGAAACTCATTATTCATTTTAGCATCGCACACCATAAATGAGTCATAACACATACTAGTGTTTATAGGAATTTTTGGTGCTCAATCATAAATCTACCACTGTGAACTATTTTAGAAGTATAGTACAAAGGATACACGTTTCATATTTTTAATAAACTCGAGAATGTATTCATTAATTATTTTATTTCTCAGACTATATTCATTTATATAATTCATGAATATTGATAAATTTATCATTTTATAAATATCAAAATATTAATTCAATACAATAATTCCCTAAAAGCAATTGCTACTCGATTGGCCTTTAGGGCATATTGCTAATAGTTCTAAGGCATTGGTGTACATATTGACATCCTCAACAACAAAGAGTCTAGTGCGACTGAGAACAATGGAGATAGGTGAATGCCAGCTGAGAACAGAAATAGTGGCAGATGATGGTAATGCAGCAAAAGATGAACTTGTTTTCAATGATTTGAAGGAGTTGGAGCTCAGTGATTTGGGAAGTCTGACAAGCTTCTGCTCTGGCAATTGTTGCTTCAAATTCCCATCTTTGGAAAGATTAGCAGTGGACAATTGCCCCAATATGGAGGTTTTCTCCAGAGGAGATTAAGCACACCCGAATTACACAAACTGATGCTGCGCAGGAAGGAAAGACTAGCTTGGTCTTGGACGATTGAGGATGAGACTCGAATGGCGTTTGAACTGCATTGGCATTGGAAGGGCAACGTCAATACAACTATACGACATCTAAATCAGAAAAGACTGGTGTCTGTTCATGTGCTGTATTACCATATTATTAGTACCAAATTTTATGCTAAATTCATTTTAGATCTGATTAGTGTCTCCATATTATCATATCTTAGAAAATGAAGAAAGGAGAGAGTGAGGGGTTCGCCACGGTGACCAATGCAAAAGGCAGCTGTAAGCTAACTAAAGATACCTGATCTATGTTGAAATTTGCGCATTTGAAGGAATTATAATTATCTCTTCACTAAAGCATTATAAATTCTTATGATAGAATCTAATTTGTGCAATTTATAAGAAAACTGCAACAAGCGGCCTTACCTAGAGGTCCTGCTTTCACCTCCAATATGTTCTGGTCTTTGCTCTCAGAAAATGAGAGTTCTGGAAAGGACTTGGGCCAAGCTTCTATGCAGCATTTGGAAAATGAGTAATTTGTGAGACATTGAATGCATGCAGCAACTCGTATTCCTTGTATCAAGAGTCCGAAAGTGAGATGACATATTTTATGTTGATTGTTCTGCTATCGGAATTTTCTATTGCAAGATCTGCTTTTGGACTATTGCAGCACTTATGTTTCTTTTATTTGATCATTTCAGGTTGTTGTCGCAGCTCACTGGATTTGTCTACCATATTCAATTTTGCAGCGACGTTTGTATATAAGTGAATTCAATCCAGGAAGAATCACTGCATGTATAGACACTATATGATTTCAGTGATCTTTGCTTTCGGAGTTCTTGAAAGCTTGAATGTGATTGCAGTGATCTTTGCCGATGATTGTGGACTCCGAACTCGACTTTAAACTGCTGATGATGTGTGAGAGATTTTCGTGAGAGAACTTTCAGTGAGATAGAGGTTCCAGCGAGAGAGAGAGAGAGGAGGTGAGAATGACAAGGATAATTTCAGCCTCAAATTTAGTGTTTGGCTAATTTTGATCCGAAAAATACTTAGGGTTCAAATTTAAAAAATATTAAAATATTATGGTTACTTCTATAAATTTTTCCACCAAAAGCTAGGATATACATAACAAATTTTTACTTATTTAAGCAATATGTATTTAGTAAAAATGGTTTAGGTGAAAGCAGTGGAGGATTCAGACACTTAAATCAAGGGGATTTTAGTTTACAAAATTTTATTTAATTTGAATTTTTTTATTAAATGTTCAATTGAATACATTTTTAATTCTCATAAACTCAAATTCTATTATTTTCTTTTAAATTTTAAATAATAATAGTAATTTTTTTCTAAATAATTTTCATAAAATATTTAAAAAAACAAAATAATGTGACTAATGGAATTTCAAACAAGACTCTAAAATCATCAAATGACATGCTTGCCATTAAATTACAAGCCTTTTATTATCTGAAAAATGTTTCTAAATTTCTTTTATTTAACTCTTTTAGAAAGGATTTGAGGTATTTTAAAAGAAAAATTAATGATACAGAAAGGGTTGAAGCCCTTCGGTCTCGGTTGAAGCCCTTCGGTCTCAGTTGAGTCCACCTATGGGTGAAAGGTTAGTACGTGGAACACATCCAATTTGTTTGATTTTAAAGCCGTTACCATTGCTTACAAGCAACATACAGCCAACATAAGGTTGTAAGTCAAGAAGCTTACTAGAATCACTTGCATGTGGCTAGTAGCTCCACTATCAATATGCCATGATGGTTTCCCTACTACTTCAAGAGAAAGAATAACCGGTGCTGTAAGATTCTGAGCACACTTACGAGCATCATGTGTCCCATTGTCGCAGTTGAAAGTAGCATGATTACCTGTGACCAGAATTAAAAGCACCAAAATTTTGATGTTGAGGTCATGAATCCAGTAGCATGTTATAGATAAACTGAATAAGCAGGATCTTGGAGAGCAATGTGACCCTGAGAAACTAGTACAGTGATCTCCATTTCCACCTCTTCCAGAATTATTGTAAGGTCTCTGTCCAAATTTGTGGGGTGAACCCCCTACCATATTGACCACCATTACCAGGCCTAACACCTCCTTTACCAAAACTTCATTTGCCAAAGTGTTTTTGAGAGGCAAAGGCAGAATCATATGTTAGCACCATGACCTGGAACAAAACAAATTTGACAAATTATTGTTGGTCAAGGATGTGTATTAAATTTTCCATAACTTTGATTATTAGGCACATTGTTACTAAAACTGCCATTATTTGTCTGATAACCAGAACCTCCTTTTTGATAACCTCGACTCTTTTGTATTGCATTAGCAGTAAGATTATGAATAACATCAACACACATTTCCCTTTCTTTTGATTAAGCCTCTAGTAAGCAAAGTAGTGATAAGAGATTCATAATCTTATAAATCTACGCCAATGAAAATGTAGGTAACTAATCATTGTACTCAACAGGCTTTCCAGCAATAACTAAACTATCCGCCAAGCATTTCATTGTGGAAAAATAAGCATTCATAGTCATTGATCCTTCTCTGCAGTTTGAAGTTGCATCTTAAGAGGCACTATTGGAGCTTGAGTTTCAGAAATGAACATACGTGAAAGAGAGTCCCAAAGGTCTTGAAAGGAAACACAATGAATCACAGAGGCTAGAAGATTTTCTTGTATGAAAGAACAAATAACAAATCCAACTGAGAAGCAACTGATCAGTTCTGATCCAACTAGCAAACGCAGGATTTTCAGTTCTTGATCCAGATCCAATGTTTGATGAGCTTGATGCTTCAGTTGACTGAGGAAGACACTAGGCTGGACATTGATTAGCTCCAATAATGAATCCTTCAAAGCCATTGCCTTTAATCGAAGCAAGAACTTGATTTCTCCATAACATGAAGTTGTTTTGATCACGTTTGGCAGCAGTAACAAAGTTGCATGAGTGTGAGCTATTATTTATGTTAGCCATTAGCTATGATACCATTTTAGAATATGTAATTGTAGTGTTTGGAAGATACGAAATGATAGAATACCAAAAGAAATCTCAAGTAAATATTCTGGAAACAAGGAACCTCATACATTTCTTAATCTATCAAAATGAGTAAGTACAAGTTTTTTATATAGTAGCTGATTGATCTTAAGCTAAGCTGATTACAGAAGCTACTAGACTTTTTCTATATTTATTTAACAGTAACAAATTCTGTTATAAGCAAACAGTTATGAGTAACGAATTTTGCCAGGTCAACAAGCTGGATATCTGAGAGTGTATCGACCGTGTGAGCGTGTAGCAGATTTCTCATACTCTGCAGCTATGACAGCTCTGTTTCAGCACATACAATGACACTAGGTAACTATGATAATACAGTAATACTTACAACGAAAGAAAACGTGCACCAATGGAGTCAATAAATTCCTTGTCTATCAAGAAAATTTTTTGTACCTTTTTCGGGGTAAAAGATCTCATTAATTTTGGCTTCACTGACAATATTTTGGAAAAGTTCAAACTACAAGGCACAAGCAACACATGATTCAGCTTTTAGCCCTCCATAATTTCTTCTTCATTTTTTTTTTTTAAAATCTATCTAGCTATTTTATTCATATAACCCCCAAAAGCCTAAGCTTCATATTCATAGTGTAACATGGTTCAGTTTGCAGATTCTTCACAACATTTGTGAAAATTCAGGTTTTTGACCAGAAATCCTTACCTTGTTGGCAAGCAGTCTAGTTTCAAATGGCAATCTCAGATTCATTAAAGTTCAAATATCACATTGAATTTTGCTGTTATAGGAACTAACCCCGTGAGAAAAATTTTAGAATGTGCTCGAGCTTGCCCCTCTATGTTCAGAGCAAAATCTCAATTACTATTATTATTATTATTATTATTTTGCATTGATATATGTAGAAGAGTATTAAAGATAAATCTGATACTTATAATCAGCTTTTGAATAGCTACATATTTTTTGTTTTTTAAATCTATTATCTGTTGCAATATGGAGCATTTTGTCAAAAGTAATTTTAGAAAAATTTATTAAACATTAATATTAACTTTAATCTTCTTAAATTTACATCTATTTATTTTGTTAATAAGTAAATTTATATGGATGAGCAACTATTTTGGACTGTGAAGAGTTGGAAAGAATGCGGCAACCAACAACATAAAATTTTAACAATTACCTTAAAACAGTCGTCCTTTACCGTTTATTAAACAAAAAAAAAAATCCTTTCCAAAAAAAGAAAAAGAAAAAGAAGGGATCACTAATTGATTGTCAAGCAATCATCATTGAACGAAGCAGATAATGAAAGCTTTGGGGGCCTTCTTTTCGTAAGAAATAGTCCAAGCTGTTCAATTATTGGAGCTGAGCCTGCGTATACAACTGTTCAGAGAAATGCCTCGGAGACATTAAGTACCAGAGTCTCTGGCATTGGTCTCATGCTTTATCTTTTATTTTGATTTCTTTGTCAAACAATTCCTTCAGCTTACTTGATTCATAAAACATGGATGGTGCTTTTTCATGATTTGGCCTTTGCGCTTATTTAATCTATATAGTTCACAATTTATGACAGTGACATTTGAATATACAATAACTCTTTGTGCAATTGATTTTCAACTTTCAATATGTGGCACTTAAAAGCTTATATCATATTATATTATCTTCTTATATATATATAATCCAATCACCGGTCAAGAATTTAATTTTATGATCAGCATTATTTTTTTAATAAAAAAATTCAGAAAAGTCACACATACCTTATTGTAGCTCGTCAATAGTGTAGGGATTATTAGGAGCCCAATGTTACAAACCAGTCGCCACTAATTAATAATTAGGAACTTTAATGCTTTTATTTCCACTAGATTTATTTCGTAAATAATTTCATTTTGCATGATACAATCTTCCAATGGAATGATAAAATCTACATCCAGATTGATATTCTTATATCTAGGTCTGTGTTTGTTTTGTAATATATATATATAGTTTTGAATGCGATTAGCGTCCATACAGATTGCGAACAAATATTCTGGATATTTGGATTCGTAAAAAATTAATATTTAATAATTTAAAATTCAATAATTTTCCTAATACTATCAAATAAAAATCCAACCATAATTCAACAATCAACAATTTAATATATAGATTTAGAATAATATATAATACCATAAAGCAATATAAGTCAAACATCAAGAATAACAAAAATCCAAATATATCATCATTATAAATCTACAAATAAAATTACAAAAACAACACAAATCCACATAAATAATGTGGATCCAAATATATTTCATAAGTTACTCTAACTTCTCTATTTTTTTAATTAATCATCTTACCTTTTTATAGTTGAGTTATATATTTTCCATTTAATTTTAATTTAATAAATAATTTAATTAAAAATAATGTGGATTTCAATATATTTTTAATTTAATTTAACTTGTATATTTTTTAATTAATCCTATTATATTTTTCATTTAACTTATATATTTTTTATTAATTTAATAAAAAAATAATGTGGATCTAGATATTCAGTTTTCCAAATTTATTTGCATTTGGATCCACATAAATTCTAATTTTAAGGATTTGAATATATATTTTCTAATATGCAAATCTAAATTTTTTTTGAATTTAGATCTTTATGGATCTAGATATTTTTGTCATCCATAATCTTCCATATAATTTTTCTAGCTTTATGGTGCTTTCCAAGTGATTCTTTTGCTTTTTCCAATTGTTCTATTGCTCTATTGGTTTATATGCAATTATCAATTCATGATTATGCATGTAACTTTCATTATTATGATATAAAATTGTTAGGAAATGGGTCTTATTTTTCAATGAAGATTTGTAGATCTTTAATTAAAATATTTCCTAAACTTTTCTTATTTAGTATTTTTTTCAGGGGGATTATTATTTAAGGAATAAGTAATTTCTCATTTGAGACTTAACTTATTCAAAAAGGAATATAACTTATTTAAAAAAAGATATACTTCCCTTAAAAAAAATCACTATATATAGCAAAGTCGAGTTCACATGTTTGTATAATATAACAATCAGTTCCTTTACAAATAAATAGTTTCTAAAGTGAGAGAAATGATAAGTCTATTGAGAGATTTAGTGTTATTAAGGTTGTGGACGTGATGAAAATACCAGAGTAATTGTAATAATTTTTTACATAGTGGATTTTTCTCTTATCATCTTTGGTGGCCATGATATATATATAGTATATGAGTTTTTTTACGTAAATTCTTGTGTTAGTTATTAGTTTTATTCTCCATTTGTTTTTTTTATTTATATTTGTTTGATATTTTTGCTTGCAAGATCTTGGATGGGATTAGAATTTTCTAACAAATGGTATTAGAGTTAAGGTTGCAACAAAGAGTAAGTACATCAACAATGATGTTGTCAAAATATGTGAAGGTAGAAATAAAAAAATTTTAATAGAAAAATCAATTTTGCCTAGTAGTGAATTCAAATCAATGATGTAGTGAATTCAAATCAATGATATATTGATTCAATTTGGTTACACAAGGAAAGCAAGGGTACTATAGACCTCGTTCCCATCTGTAGAAACCCGTAGAGGTGCATAGATGATCAAGGCATCTTAAAGAAGATTGTTAGAATGGAATAGGTTTGACAAGTAGCTCTAAGTTAGTTGATGGAGATAATAATAATATAAGTTGGTAGTTTGTTTGTTTGTTTGTTTTTTCTCTTTTTAAATGAGAGACTAATTTATCCTTTTTGACGTGCCATTGAAGAAGATATGTTATTGTTAATGTATCCACTAAATTTGTACACAAGACATGATTTGATACTTATGTAAAGTGTATGGTGGACTTTTTATATTGATAGCTGGGACTCTCAAGAGACCCAAATATGAGAGTAAATAGTTTTAACAATGCGATCGACATGTGTTGAATATGTGCACTATGAATAAGATAGAGTATGATGATTCTCAATGTAAAAAATTATGGTTGCTAGATAGAGAACAAGATTTAACCTATAATGAAGTGATTCTCATAAGCCCTATGTGAGCGTGATTTTAGTAGAGTAAAAGAGGTAAAGATGACGTGGTTTGTAGATACGTGATGAATCATATTTTTTACCTAATTAAAAACTCACTAAGATGAAGATTGTTAGGAATTATATTTCTCTTTTCAATGAGGATTTTGAATCCTAAATTAGGACATTTCTTATGATTTTCTTATTTGGTAGTTCTCTTATTCAAGAGGCTTTATACTAAAGATTATGAATAAGTAATTAATTTTTCCTTTAGGATTTAGCTTATTCAATGAGGAGTACAACTTATATAAGGAAAAGAATACTTTTTTTAAAAGAAATAATCATTATATATAGTAAGATTAAGTTCACTTATTTATATAATAGAACAATTAATTTCTCTGCAAGTAGATAATTTCCAATATGAGAGAAATGATAGGTCTATTAAAAGATTTGGTGTTACTAGGGTTTTAGGAGTGAGGCAAATACTAGAGTAATTTTGATGAGTAGATTTTTCTCATTGTTGTTAGTGACTGTGGCTTTTGTCCAACATAGGAGTTTTCCATGTAAGTTCTTATAGTGTGTGATTAGTTTTATTCCTAATTTATTTTCTATTTATTATTTATTTGATATGCTTACTCATAAGATCTTATGTAGGATTAAAATGCCTTTACAAAAACAATCTTTAAAAATTTCATTGGTAGGATTATCAAACTAAGCATCCGATGCCCATTTCGAAATTTGAATAGCCATTAGAACAATCATTCACATCAGTTTAATATAATATTCCTGTCTACTATGATTTTATCAATAATTTAATTAATTATTCTCTGAACTATCTGTCTATAATCAAGCTATGGACTCCACATAGGTCATATATTCCTTTGAGCTTTTTTTTTTTTTTTTTTTTTACTTTATCATAACTGATTCTATGTAACCTAGAAGACACATATTCAAAATGTAAGCTTTCGTTTTCTTTGTTTGTTTCTTTATACAAAGTATGAAATGTAAATTATGATATGTTAAAGAAGGTAAATTAAAAAAATAAATTTTAAAAAAGAATAAAATTGAATATTTAGTTCACAAAATGTGATAATAAAGAGAGAATATATAATTGTAAGATAGAAAGAGAAAGAAAAGAGATTAGTTAGGAGTAAATTTTGAGATTCTTAATTTTAAATTTTAATAATAAATTTATTTTTTAAAATGTGAGTATGGAGGAATTTATTGTTCTCACTAGCTTTATATGATAAGGTATGATTATTTACTTTATTGCCCATGCTTTCTTTTTTTTTTATTTGATTGCTTTATAATACACACACTTCAAAATGTGAGTAATTTTGCTATGCGATTTTGTCTATATTTGGTTCGAGGCTAACACTAGAATTATATTATTTTAATATAGCATTTTGCAAGACAAATAATAATCATCAGAGATTTAGGTACACGTGATATCATCAAGGGTTTTGAATAGAGGATATATATATATATATATATATATATATATATATATATATAATGACTTTACCAAGATTGAATTTTGTATTTATTTTTTATTTTATTTACAATAAACAACTTGTTTTATTAGATTACGAAGAGGAGAGTGGGGTAAAGATCCGTATTTGGAAATTACAATACGTATTATCACGGAACTTGTTATAACTAAATTATTTTTTTAAAAGTATAACTAAATTATTTTTTTAAAAGTATCAAGTTATTGGATGAGTATTGCTTGCTTTTTATTTTGCGTTTTTGTTTGAGTGAGATGCTATAAAGCTACTGATTCTGCATTAAAGCATATAAATTATGAAGATATGGAATCCAAATTCTCATTATCAACATATATTCTCCTCGCATTTTACTCCACTTTGAGTAATTGTCGTCTTGCCACCCATGCTTATAGATGCTTCTCATCCAAATTAGCCGCTCTCAGTCACTAACTTTATGTGAGTGAATTATTCACTTTATTCCCCCAAGCTTTTCTTTGCATTTCATTGTAGGAAACAAACTCCGCTCTCGTTCTATCTCTCGAATTATCAGTCCTTTCCCTCCTCCTGCGTTAAAACCACTTGATCAATATTACTCAGACAGCTTCTTATTTCCATCTTCCCAGCCTATTAAATCCACTGTTTTCATCTGTACTTGGTTTTCTTTTTTTGGCCTTTGATCTCCTAAACACTCTGCTTCTGTTGTTCAGTTCTTTGTTTTCATTCCCAGTTGCCCATTAGTCCATTTTGATTAATTTTGCTTCCCCTGTTCTTTCAAACCCCAAAAAAAAAAAAAAAAAAAAAAGATGATAGTGGAATTTGTTCTCTCTATTGCTGCAAGAATTGCACACTACTTGGTTGCTCCCGTTGTTGCACCCATTGTTGATCCATTTACTTACTGCTGCAGCTACAAGACCAACTTCGAGAAGCTAAAGAATGAAGTTCATAAGCTAAAGAATGCTAGAGACAGTGTGCAGCATAAGGTTGATGATTCCATAGTTGAAGGGGACAGAATTCAACAGCACGTTGAGGAGTGGCTGATTAGTGTGGACAAGGTCATCAATGAAGTCGGAGAACTTACTGAATACAAAGAGAATTCAAACAGCCGGTGCTTGAAGGGGCTGTGTCCTAATTTGAAGACTCGATACCAGCTTAGCAAGAAAGCAGAGAGAGAGGCGAATGCTATTGCTGGACTCCATGAAAAAGGGAGATTCGACAGTGTTTCTTTCCGTACCATTCCAGAGGAGACATGGCTTAAGTCTACCCAGGATTTCATGCACTTTGAATCGAGAAAGTCCAAATTGAAGGAGATACTAGACGCGCTGAGCAACCGTAAGTTTAACATGATTGGGGTGTATGGAATGGGTGGCGTTGGAAAGACGATGCTGGTGAAGGAAGTTGGTAGAAAAGCCAAGGAAAATAATCTTTTTGACAAAGTCATTTCCGTGCATGTATCCCAAACACCACAAATAAAAAAGTTGCAAGAAGAAATTGCAGAGAAGATAGGTTTGCGATTGGTTGAACAGATTGAAACAGTAAGAGCAGGGAGGTTGCTTGAAAGATTGAAGAAAGAGAAGAAGATCCTTATAATCTTGGATGATATTTGGGAGAACCTTGATTTGGAGGTGATTGGAATTCCATTGGCATATGATAAAAGTGGACATAAACTTCTGCTGACAGCAAGAAGGCAGGATGTGTCGTCTTGTACAATTGATTGCCAACCAAAATTTTTTGTTGATGTTTTGAAAGGAGACGAAGCCTGGAATCTTTTTAGGGAGACGACGGGTGGTTGTATAGAAAATAGTGAACTGAAATCTGTAGCAACAGAGATAGTCGAGGAATGTGCTGGTTTGCCCATTGCCATTGTACACGTAGCAAGGGCATTGAGAAATAAGAGATTGTTTGAATGGAGGGATGCTTTGGTGGAACTTAAAAGGCCTTCCTTGAGGAACTTCCGTGGAACAACGGAGGTGGCATCTAAAAGTATAGAGCTAAGTTACAAAGATTTAAACGGGGTTGAGCTCAAGAGAACATTTTTGCTAATAGGGTACTCGTTCATCTCTTGTGTTGACGATGTGGTCTATTATGGCGTGGGTTTGGGTCTATTTGAAAACATCAACACGTTGGAAGAAGCACGAGATAGAGCACTTACAATGGTTGATAAGCTCAAAAACTCTTGCTTGTTGCTCGTTACAAGTGAATGGTTTGCGATGCATGGTGTCGTTCGTGATGTAGCCAGATCAATTGCAACTAGAGACCAGCATGTGTTTGTTGTGGAAAATGAGGGTGCTCCACATATCAACTGGCCAGATAAGGATACACTGAAGGTTTGCTCAGCAATCTCCTTAATTAATACTAATATTAGTGAGCTTCCTCAAGGGTTCGAGTGTCCGCAACTTAAATACTTTCGTATTGTCAATGATCCTTCTTTGAGAATCCCAGATAACTTTTTTACGGGGATGACAGAGCTTAGAGTTTTAGTTTTCACTACGATGAATTTATTGTCATTGCCTTCATCACTTTGTCTCTTACAAAACCTTCAAACACTCTCCCTCGATGATTGTGAACTAGGAGACATGGCTCTCATCGGAGGCGTAAAGAAATTAGTTATCCTTACTCTTCGAGGTTCTGATATGGAGGAACTGGTTGGAGAAATAGGCCAGCTGACTCATTTGAGGGTGTTGGATTTGAGCCGATGTTACCGACTGAGAGTTCTTCCCCCAAATGTCCTATCAGGCTTATCCCGATTAGAAGAACTATATGTTGGTGAGAGTCCCATTGAGTGGGAGAAGGTTGAAGGAGTCGACGGTGAAAGAAGAAATGCCAGCCTTCATGAATTGAATCATTTATCTCAATTGACCTCTTTACAGATACTCGTCCAAGATGAAAAGGCTTTACCAAGAGACTTGTCGTTCTTCAAAACGCTGCTAAGGTACAGGATATTGATAGGAGATTGGAGGTCGGATAGCCCGTGGGATGGGATTTCTAGAGCATTGAAACTGAAACCCACCAATGGCGCCAACATTTGGTTGAACGAGGGGCATATCATGCAATTGAAGGGTATTGAAGACCTATCTTTAGATGGATTGCTGGACATGAAGGATGTTCTTCTTGGATCTGACAGAGAAGGTTTTCCACAGACGAAGCATCTCGAAGTCCGGCATAATGGCAGCCTTTTTTGTGTTGTCGACTCAGTGGATTGTGCGACAGCGCGGACAGTGTTCCCCCTCTTGGAGTCGCTATATCTTGAAGAATTAAGTAACCTAGAGAAAATATGTTGTGGCCCGCCCACAGTGGAGCTGTTTCGCAAGTTAAAGAACATAAGGGTGGAAAGGTGCGATAAATTAAAAAATGTATTTCCATTGGTCATTGGCAGAGGTCTTCAACAACTTCAGTCAATTGAAGTGACTGAATGCCAGAACATGGAAGTGATTTTTGCTGCCGAGAGAGGAGATGAATCCACCGATAATAACGCTCAAGTGATTGAACTCACTCAATTAATAACACTGGAACTTCGTTCTCTTCCGCAACTTACAAGCTTCTGTACAGGAGATCTGCATTTTGAATTTCCATCCTTGAAAAAATTAAAGATAATGGGATGTTCTGATCAATTCGTGGTGAAATTTAAAAGCACTACTCCTGGGTTCAGCCAAAAGGTACGTGCAAGACCAAAATATTTCTATTTGTTTAGAGTTTTTTGTTTCCCCGCATTGCCCTTATTACTTTCGTCAAAAAAATTTGGTTTTATAAATCAGTTTGTTTATATGTTGGTTCTCCTTTCCTATCCTTATTAAACATAATTACCATTCATCAACAATTCTTACACATCATTATCAAATATTGAATTGGGCTTTAGCTATTTTCTTTCTTTTGGCAGAAGGCTTAATTTTTCTCTTCTCTTATCAGACATGTTTAATTAATACGCGAAAGAGACGGTGCATATGATTAGCAAACAAAGAAAATACACATAAGATCTAGAATTTCAGGCTACAACTAATTTCCTGATAATCTTTTAACAGTTATTTTCATATTTGTATTGCTTAACACTGTTGCATACAAAATTATTTTCAAATTTGAAGTGGAAGATGAAATTGTTCAGCTCATGTTAGCATAAATATTATGGGTAAATATGCTTTGACCACTTAACGTTTCTGACTTTATTAAAAATATACTTTTTTTTGGTAGCCATTCATCTAAAGTTTACAAACTATATTACTTTTCCACTTTTTCACTAACAACTTTAGCGGATTTAGCATAATATTGACAAATAACCATTTAACTCTTGAACGTGAAAAGACTATTAATCCTGGCTAAATAACCAAAAAAGAAAATAGTTTTCATTTTGTAAGTGTTGGAACAAATAACGGCCACAAAAGTAACTATATGAAATTATCAAACCTGCTAATATTAATATTTAAAAAATCACCAAAGTAAGCACCCTAACTAATTTGTAGCTCATTTACAATATAAAGTAAGTACCCCAACTCATATAATCCATCATTAATAACATACTTTGCCAACAATAGTAAATCTTCAACAATAATAAATCACCATTAGAAGCAGTCATAATTATTCAAAATACATTCAAAATAATCATAAAACCAGCTATGAGAAATTTTGAACAATATATCTATTCCCATTAATAAAAAATAACAGTATAAACAATCTTTTCACATTCAAGGCAATAATTTAATCAATATTCTATTAAATCCTCAAATGATGTTAATGGGAAGAATATTACCAAAGATCTCAACATTTGAATCCCAATTTGAGTCCTAATATTATGTATCACTTATCTATTGAATGATGAATGTAAAATTATTTAATAATCTGATCGATAATTGTCATATCAGTTGACACTTAAATTAAGATTCAAATGTTAGTATCCCTAAGCATTACTCTAATGAAAAACTAAAAAAAGATATACTTGTGAACGTCAGGCAGAAAGTTGCAAAAGAAAAAAGTGCAAAAGTGTGAAACATTAATCTAGGGTATTTTTGATAAAGTGCAAAACATTATGTAGTTGATGGACATATGCTCAAATATTATTTATTTTGTGGATGATTGATACAAATTGTATATATTGGGTATAGAATAGAACAAATTTAAACTTCTGTATTATTTTTAATATTGTGGTAGTAAAATTTTTAAAAAATTAATATGTCCATTTTTTAAAAAAAAGAAATTTGTGAGATTATCAATTGATACCAAATAAATAGATCAATTAAAAGAATCTAGGAGTTTAAACGCAAATTGAGAATAATTGAAGTTTTTTTTTTGTATAAATTATGTACAAATCTATCTACCAGATATATAAGAGCTAGGAACAGAGAATGGAAGAAAATACATATTACTTGCTGTATTCTAAAAAAAGAAAATAATTAACGCAGTATATATACATGTATGTATATGTATATGTGTATGTATATTTGTATGGACATTAATATTCACCATCGCAATGCTTTGTATTTACTTCAATATGTGAATTGTTAGAAAGAAGACATAGCTCCCCTCTTGCCTTTATTTGCAATTGTGATTACCCAGGTGTTCCCGAATTTGGAATATTTGATTGTTGATGAAAGGCACATGCATCTATTTTCAGAAGACTTGCTTCGCAAACTTAAATGTCTCGATGTCTCGCTTAACGAGTCAGCTACTATTTTATCACTTGATGATTTCCTTCTGATATTTCGCAACGTCAAAATTCTTCTTCTTCTAGGAGAAGACGATTATATTTGGGAGAATTCATTCAAAGAGGCTGAAAATGGAACGAAGGCAATGATAAGAGGCATAAATCAGTGTCATGATCTAAAGCAGATTTTGAAACAAGTGTCCTCCAATGCGAACAATTTAGAAATACTAGGGATATTCCGGTGTGACAATTTGATCTATCTCTTGCCATCCTCGACATCGTTTCGGAATCTAACAAATTTGAAGGTAGAATTCTGCCATGGAAAGAAAAACATACTAACATCCTCAACAGCAAAGAGTCTGGTGCGACTGAGACGAATGCAAATAGGTGCCTGCATTATGATAACAGAAATAGTGGCAAATGATGGCGACGAGGGAGAGAATTATGCAGCAAAAGATGAAATTGTTTTCAGCGAATTGAAGGAATTGCTCCTTTGGGACTTACAAAGTCTGACCAGTTTCTCCCCTGGCAATAATTGCGACTTCAAGTTCCCATCTCTGAAAAGATTAGTTGTGGAAAATTGCCCCAACATGAACATTTTCTCAGGAGGAGAATTAAGCACACCCAAGTTACACAAAGTGCAGCTTGAACGATGGGATGATGAAGAATGTCTAACTTTGGATCGCGATCTTAATACAACCATTCAATGCCTATATATTGAAACAAAGGTACGTATTCATTCACTATGACATGATTTTTTTATAAAAGTTACTGATTCAATAACGTATATATTAAAAAAACGGAAAAAGAAAACGTACGCATCAAAGTTTTGATAAATTCATTTTAAATTTGATTAGGCAAAGAAGGAAAAACAGAATGAGACGTCTACCAAGGCGAATGAAAGTGAGGAAGATGCGAAAGACAGTGGCAAGGTAAAATCTTTGCAATTTGTGAGGTTTTGATTTGATTTTTGTGCTGACTAAATGTGTTTTATTTATGTTGAAGCTTTCGTTAAATCATATTGGTATCTCTTTTTAAAACATAACTACGCTGCTGTGTTGTTATGTCGAGGATTAGTTGTTAGATAAGACACAGCGAAAAAGCAATAAAATTTGAAATTAATTGCTTGCAAAGAGAATTGAAAGATTTCTACGTTCTTAAGCATTAACTGCTTACGATATGGGCTAACTTGTGCAATTTAATTGCGTGAAAACTGCACCTTCAATGTGTTTTTGCTTTTTGTTTACAGAGAGTCCAAACTTAAGAAGAGGATTCAGGCCAACCTTCCGTGCCGTATCTTGAATAAGGCCTCAAGAGTCCGACAGTGATCGTGGTATGATCTTCTGTTTCTGGGTTCATTTCATTATTTTGGTTTTAGCTTTGTTTGAGTACTCAAAAATCCAATTCGAAGCTAGTTTTATTTCTTATGGATGGGGTCCAAGAGCTGTCATATTGAATACGTAGGCATCTGAAAGTCTCTTTAAGCCCTAAATTTATTAAAGCGATGTGTGCATCATATTTGTGTTCGTGCACCTGTCGATGTATGTATTGGATTTCTGGTATATTTTTAATAGTTTATGATGAAACTAAAAGTTGATCATTGGAATACTCAATCTCTGTTCATACCCGATTTATGCTATGTTAGTACTTCATAATTTTTTATTTTTTATTTTTTTTCTTGAACGGTTTCAGTGTTTTCAAAATATGTGAATGTTTTCAAAAGCATGTGTTTGGGCCATCCGAACATTGAGTGGCTTCATATCTCTTCCAATAGTGGGTGTACAACAGAAATCTGCCCACCTTTCCCCATCACAGTAAATAGACATTGTGTCAATAGATGCTCCAATTTCGACAAAAAAGCGTCATATGCGCAATCACAATGGAACAAATTGTACAATCTCTCGAGTAGCTACTCTACCATTAGAACTCTCTAATTGACGGTCATTACCATTTATCAGCATCAAGAATCCGCCAATTAAAATAAGATCATTCTTGCATTTTAAATTCTATCTCCAAAAACTAGAGGAAAGAAATGCTCCAATAAGGGGAAAAAAATTACATATGGTTTGAAATTACATGATAATTGATCGGGATGCATTTTTGTATTAATCTTTTATTTGATCAATTATTTTTTTGGTATCATGAGAAGAGTGAGCAAAATTATACAGTATTTCTCTGAAGTTCCTGCTCAAATTCTCTGCTCTATGACTATAGGATGTGCAAGTTTTGAAGAAGATTCAAGTCACTCTTTTGAGAATCAATTGCAATAAGGCCATTTCTTTCTGATACTTGTGTTCCTTCGGCGAAACATTACATGCTGAGAGCTCCAAGTGTTTTGATTGTGCTTTTACTTCACAGTGTGGCTACAGCTTTGGAAGCTTAAAAATCTGCGTGTATATCCTTCATTTGATCATCTTTAACTTGGAATACTTATATCCCTATAAGTATTATGATTACTAATTGTTACATGATAAAAATTTATTTGCAGATATTACTCATAGTTACATGTAAAAATTTATTTGCATATATTACTTTTTGTCTTATATTTGACTGGCAATGGCCAACAAAAGTCTTGATAGAGTCACCTTGTATTGATATGATTAATTTACAAAGATCAGTAACGGTTTTACGTTGCTTTGGTAATTTGTCTTTGGTAATTTGCCATTCTTCTCGCACTAACAATACAATTAAATTACAAAGATTGAAACCAGATCTATCATTACATGAACTGGCTTTGTTACCTGAAAAATATAATTTATTAATTTATCCTCAAAATTCTTAATTATTGAAATATCCTCAAATCTTTTGAAATTATCGAAATGTCCGTCAATTCAAAATTATCGAAATATCCCAAAAATCATAATTTACCAATTTAACCTCAAGATCATAAATTATCAAGTGATCCTCAATTTTATCAATTGCTAAAATACTCACATATTAGGAATTATGAAATTACCCCTAAGGTGTAAATTTATCAAATTATCCCTGATCACTTAAATTACCAATTTACCCTTGAAATCTCAAATTACCTAATTGCCCTTGTCCACATTATTAAATTACCCGTAATTTTAAAAATTACCGAATTAAACACAAAATTCTCAAGCTTATCAAATTGTCCCTCACCGATCAACGGTGACCGGACATCAGTCAACAGTGACGGGAAGCTTAGGTCTTGTAGTTTTAGCCTCAATGAGTCTAACGGTTTAGGTCTTGTAGTTCTGGCCTCAATGAGTCTAACGGTGCCGACGGTGGATTGAGCTTCTTAAAGTCGCTGGTTGCAAGTTGCCATTCACCGGTAATCTGGCCGTTTCAGGTGATGAGACTGGTTGAAAATGGCAGCTGGAGGTGAGAGCAGTGGAACCCAGCCAGTGGCATGGCTAAACCCCGGCGGAATCGACGGCAACAAGAAAGGATCTTTTAGCCGAAACTTTCGAGCCTCACCAGCGACATTCTAGTTAGTTTCCGGCAGTGGAAAAGGCAGGGTATGACCAGCGTCTTACAAGCTTCAAATCGATACCAATCTCGTCGGGAATGGTAGTTGGAATTGAAAGATCAATTCGGGTCACGGTTACGGGTCGGATTCGAGTCCGGGTCAACGGGTCAACTCCTTTCTCTCTCTTTCTCTTTCTTTCTTTCTCTCTTTCTCTCTCTCAGCTTTTCTCTCTTTATAAAAATATATATATATATATATATGTGTGTGTGTGTGTGTGTGTGTGTGTGTGTGTGTGTGTGTGTGTGTGTGTGTGTGCTTATATTACATGTTATTTCCCAGTCCATTCGTGTAGCTCCAAGGTACAATGGTTTCTTAATTGCCTGTCCATTGAGGTCCAGCTTATCCATGTTGCTTCAAGACATGATAGTTTCTTGATTACTCGTCTATTGAGGTCTGGATATGATCATTTTGTTCCATTTGAAATAATTCATATTGTCTAGTAAATCTGCTAATTTTAGACTCTTTTACCTGATTAATTCCTTCATAAACGACTTCTTGTTTATGCCAGATTTCATAAGCACTTTCACAGCTAGAAACTCTATGGAATTCTTTCTTATCTAATGCACAGAATAAAGCATTCATAACTTTGGAATTTAGAGAAGCTTTTCTCTTTTCCAATTCATTCCACTCCCTTGAGAGTTTAGGAATGTCATCTCCTAATTCGTTTTTTATCATTGGCGTAATTGGTCTATCACACACAATTTCCCAGATTTCATAATCTAAGACTTGCAAATAGATTCTCATCCTAGTTTTCCAATAAGGATAATCATTACCATAAAAAAATGGTGGACGAGTTCTGGATTGTCCTTCCCTAAATATGGATTCATACTGGGTAACCATGGATCTTTTACTCTAGACAATTAAGTCTTGCTAAGAGAACCTTACTCTGATACCAATTGAAATTCTAACTAGAGTTCCCAAGAGGGGGGTGAATTGGGTTTTTAATAATTATGGAAATAAATTGCTCAATTACTGCAAATAAATTTAAAATAATTGAATAAATAAATTAAAAGGATAAATAAATTAAAAGATAAGGAAGAAAGAGCAAACACAATGATTTTTATGTGGTTCGGCTATCCCCGCCTACGTCCACGCCTCTAAGCACTCTAGGCTTGAGGATTCTACTATGCAAGCCTACAAGGCTTCAACAAATTACAGTTGACTTCCCAGGTGTCAATAGACCTTTACAACAAGAGATTATTCCTAATCTTTTAACCCAAATGTATTCCCACACTTGCAGTCACTCAAGACAAAGGAATGCAAATTGATTTATCTCTCACACTCTTTCAAGGTTACAAGTTAATGCTCAATGTGTGAATAAATGAAGTACAAAATTTGTTTAAAGCTTTCTGTAAATGGTAAACTCGTATATAAGCTCAGCAGTTGTGTTGTCGTCAGTCCTTGATTTGAGTTGGATAAGCATATTTATAGTTGGAGCTGAAAACTAGCCATTATTCTTTCATCTGACAGAAAATGGTTTGCCGTTAGTTGTTAACGGTTAGTCATTTTCGTTAGTCAATGTTACCGTTTGAGCATGATTTCAAATAAACGGTTGATCGTTAAGAATTATTCTTTCGCCGTTATCGTCCAGAAACCTGCACAATAAAAACACTCGATCCGTTTTCACTAAACAGTTAAGGATTTACAAAGAATGTCGATTCTAGAACTTATCGGTTAGCCGTTATATGTTAACGGTTTGCTGTTAAATTCCAGTGTCCTCATAATATAAAGCTCTGTAACCAGTTCTTTTATCTTTAAAGAATTTTAAAGAGTTGACGATATCGGTTAGCCGTTATATATTAACGGTTCGTTGATTACTTTCAGTATCTCACAAAATGCCTATCAGTTAAGGCTTAAGCCGTTAACCTTTTACAGAGCTAAGTCTTTTCACTAACGGTTAACCGTTTAATATAATCAGTTAGCCGTTTATACATAGAACTTCATTTAACTTACAAATTGTTCTAGTTTCTCTAAGAAATGTTAAATGCGTATCTAGTTTTGACTCTTAAGAAAATACTTGAAATTTTGTGAGTCTTAAAACACATTTATTAACTTAAACTCATTGTTTGTTATCATCAAAATCAATTACCAAAATATGTATATGTTAACAAAAACTATAGGGAAAACTCTATCGAAATCTCGATAGAAATATTACTATTATTATTATAGAATATTATTAATTTAATTTTGAGGGTTAGACAGGCTCGTCCTAGGGTTCAGGACAGGGACAATTAAGTAAATTTTGATATTGGGGTATTTTGGTAAATTTTAGACATAAGGATAATTTAGTAATTTTAAATATTCAGGAGTTATATTATGTGAGTTCGAGTTTTATTGAGTACAATTAATTATACTTTATGTGATTAGTAATAATTATGCCATTTATTTGATTAGGGTGACCTGCGAATGAGAAGCAACCCACGAATATCAACGATACCGGATTTGATCGTCATCACTGTGAGTGGAATATACAAAATATATTTTCTCTGTAGATTATTATGATTTTTAATTATGATAAAGCATGATTGCAAATGAATTTTTAAATGGTTGATTTAATGATTTTATGAAAAATAGATTTTATCTGCATAATATTGTTTATTATCGAAATTGTGTATGATAAATGATTTTATTTCTGATTTTGAATATATGCATATTAATAATATTTTTAAAGAAAAAAATAGATTTTAAATGTTGTTGAAAATAAAAGAAAATGTGATTTTGGATATTATTGGATGTTTATGTACATGTATATTTTTTATTATTTACAAGTCATTAGACAGTACCCTTCCCCATACACTGTGATGAGATGATATGAGATGATATGTGATGATATGAGATACAGGCCTTTGCGGCCCATTTGAGTACACACAGATATTTTGGGCCGTGTGCTTGGGCCCTTCTGCCCTTTGGGGACTATGTATGCATAATTATGATAATGAGATATGTCGAGATGTGATGACATATGAGATATTATTTCCCCATCTATCAGTGTAGCTTCAAAGCATGATGGTTTCTTAATTACCCGTCCGTTAAGGTCCGAATATGATGAGATTATTTCCCCGATTACTTGTTTGGTGAAAGTTTTCAGTATTCGGTATTGATATTATATGTTGTGAATTTTCTTCGGTATTACGCAGTATTTTGTGACGATTTCAGATTGAGTATTTATACGATGTTATGACATATTCTTCCTTGGTTATTTCATATAACATTATATATATGTTTTTGAAGTTAGTGATTTGATTATAAATGTTAAGTGATTTACTAATATTTCTCGTTTATGATTTGATGAAATCGTGTATTTAAAAGTGATGCGATTATTTTTAAAATAAAATTATTTTTGAAAATTACTATTCACTCACTAACCTTCACTAAGTTTTATACTCACTCTTTTTTTTTCATTTTATTATATTTTTCCCTCCACTGGAGATTTGCAGGTACAACAGTTGACTTAGCAACGATAGCTATTTGTAATTTGGCCACATATTTGTCCTAAGAGTTGTAGAGTTTTGTGTGAAAATATTTCGGATTGTATAATATTATAATTAAGAATAACTTACTGTGTTTGGTATAAAAAAATTTCAGATGATATTCGGTATTTATTGGGATGTTGATTGACAGAGTTGGTTGTATTTGAAAATTTATTTTGGGAGTGCTATTTTCATTAATTGCAGGATTGGTAGTGTTAAAACCATAGGGGAAATTCTATCAGAATTTCAGTCAAAATATTATCATTATTATAGAATCATTATTAGTTAAATTTCAAGGATTAGTCAAGATTCATTCTAGGGTTGGGGACGGGTCGTGACAGAGCTGGTATCAGAGTATGGTTTTAGATTCTGTAGGCTTTATTATTTTAAGTTAGAAAAAGTGGTACTATTATTAAAGTCAGACTTGATATTTTTTAGGCATTATTATGCTTCCTTGTAGCAGTAGACGTGGCCGTGGTCGTCATCCTTTTAGGTTCATAAAAGTTGAGTTGACTGTAGGCATTGTACCTGCAGGGGAAATTGAACCCATGGATAAGAGAATAGTTAGGTCTTTAACGCATGGGGTTGCACTGCAACTGCCAATAAGTGTTCCAAATATTGAGCAGTTAATTGATAGGCTAGCTTAAATTGTGATTACAGTAGTACAGAATCAAACTTAGGCACATACTGGTCATACAATTACTATTGAACGTGTAAAGAGTACGGGTGGCTAAAAGTTTTAGTAGTTCTGAAAATCTGTCAGAGGCCAAGGAGTTCTCTCTCACCTCTTATGGAAAAATACCCTTGATGATAAAAAGGAAATGGAAAAGTGCGAGAGATCAAATCGCATGTGTATTATGATCATAAAGAAGGCCATTTCAGAAGTATTTAGAGGCTCAACGACTGAAAAAACAACCATAGCTAAGGAGTTTCTTACACAAATTGAACAAAAGTTTATCAAGAATGAAAATGTTAAAATTAGTACGCTATGACAAGCCTAATTTTAATAAGGCATAAAGGTAAGAAAATGAATAAAGAAAAAAAAAGCTATAAATATAGTACCTCAGAAGAAACAACAAAAGAAATTAGATGATCTAAAAGTCAGTTATTGTTACTTTAGAGCAACTGAAGGGTATGACTTGGTTTGTCCTGAGATTAATTTAACTATAGTACCTAGACATACGTGGTGGATAGATTCTAATGCAACAACTCACATCAGTGTGTCTATGCAGGTTTGTTTGAATTGCCAAAAGTCTAATGATGGTGAAAGATACATCTATGTAGGTGACAACAAAAGAGTTGAAGTTGAAGCAATTGCAAAATTTAGATTATTATTAAAGATCGATTTTTATTTAGATCTTGATGAAATATTTGTTGTTCCATCTTTTAGACAGAACTTGATTTTTGTTTCCGCTTTAGACAAATATAGTTATTCTTGTTCATTTGGAAATAAAAAATTTAGTTTGTTTCATGATTCAAAATTATTAGGCTCTAGATCTTTATCAGACAATGATAATCTCTATTTAATGGATTTAGTTACTTCATTTAATGAATCTCTGCAATCAAGTACACGAGGTTTAAAGAGAAAAATAACCAATGAGAATTAGGCCAAGTTATGGGAAAGAAGATTAGGTCATATCTCCAAATAGAGGATAGAGAGATTTATGTCAAACGAAATTCTTGACCCTTTAGATTTCATAGATTTTGATATTAATTTTAACAATGTTAGTATGTGAGAATGTTTTTAATTGTAGAATGTATTTAATATAAATATTTATTTAAAATCTCTGCAATAAATAAAAATATATTCTTAAAATAATTATAATAATTTACATATTGAAATTTATTAAAAGATTTAATATTGCTAGTCTACTGCATGGATTGCATTATTTTTATAATATTTGTGTTTTAAAAAAATTAAACTTAATTTTCTAGAATAAAAGAGATTAAGGGTATAATGGTAAAAAAAGAGTCTTGATATCCCTCTTTGAAAACTTAAAAATGTTGTTGATCATTTTTCCAAATTTAGAGGTGTAGTTGTCATTTTTCCTAAGCTAATCACTTAATACACATTACTATTCGTGCATTGTCAAAATTTGTTCTTTTTTTAGATCTTTATTAACAACTAATCACTAATCCTTATTTGTTTAAATGAAAACTTTAATCAAGATAGTGTAACACCTCAATTCCACAAACAAGGCACTACGGTGAAACTGAAGTGGAACTATATTTCATCGATTTTTATTATAACAATTCATGTTTTGTCTCCATTCAAATTGAGAGAAGAGAGTCTCAATAAAGTTGGTTTATAGGAACTCAATGGCAGACCTACACATGGGCTACACTAGGTTGTAACCAGGTCTTAAATAAAAAAAATCATATACATCCCTAATATTTTTCTTAATTTTATATAATAATATAATTTTTATTTTATTTTCATATATATCCCTAGCTTAATTACCCCTATATTTTCATCAATTTTATATTATAGTAGAGTTTTATTTTATTTTCAAATATGTCCTTAATCCAATCTTTTTTCTTTTGAAATTAATTATTTATTTTGTAAAATAATTAAATTATACATTTATTGAATAGGTTGAAAACATTAAGGGTTTAAAATGTTACTATTGCTTTATTTAAAAAAATCTAATTGAAAAAAATTATAACAATCTAATATAAGTTTTTCACTAGTATTAAAAATACCTATTAAAACAACATGCAATAGTAATTTTCAACATTTTCATAAACATTAAAGTTTTACTTGTGAATCTTAATATTGCAATTACATGCATTGATTTAATTTAGCTTAAAATTTTTAATTGATTTATTTATTTTTATATAATTATATGTTATTTAAGGTTGTAATATTGGATTGTATAATTGAAAATTAGTATTTTCCTATTTGAATTACCTTTTATTTTCTACTTTTTTATAATTATTTTTATTTTGAGTAAATATTTATAAAGATAATATTCTTTATATCTCCTTATTAGATATATTTTTTTGTACTTATAAATTTTTATGATTACTTCAAAATATAAATTTTTTAATTTAACTTAAGTTAATATAAATTATTGGGTCCGTCCTTACAGAGACTAATTGTTATCTTCTTTAAAGTGGAGATAAGAATCTCAAGTTGCTTTCATTTAGAAGACGGATTGCATCGCAGCTAATTTTTGATATATTCAAATTCTAATGAACCCAATATTTATGATTTATCCGTTCAACTTTCGAGTCCATAAAGTGGTTACGTATATGAATTATACGGACAGCAGTAAAATTGTCCGCGGACGTTGTGTTCGCTTTGGCATTCTACGCTGTCTCTGTTCACGAAAATACTGACGTCTTGGCTACCGACATGTCATGTCATGACCCAAAACGTACTGATATTGGAATTTCATCCATGCCTACATGTAACGAATTTGATTTCTTGACCGCCTCTTCTCTGATTTTTTTCTCAATTTCACGTCTCTGTAATGAAAATGTCATTTTGGTGATGCTCGTGATACATTGCTCCTCAACCGGAAAAAAAAAAAAAAAAAATTGAAGTTAGGCTAACATGACTAAGGCCTGTTAAGGAAGCTCATATTTGCAATATGGTCAGCAAAGCAGAGGATCACAGCAGCAGCTATATTCAGTTACGGATTTATGACATGGCTTGCCAGCTGGCTCCTGGTGGTTATGTAAATTGTTGTGCATGTAATTAGTTACATGGAATAGTTAATTAGCTATAGTTAGTTACAACAATCTGAGCAGAGCTTCTGCTGTGTATATAAAGGAATCTCTTGTACATATTATAAACAGATTGATTAAAATGAAAAATGATGTTCTGGAGAATTCTCAGATCTAGCTCTTATTTTTCTTCTAGTTTCTTGGCTTCCAAACAGCACTCTCCATTCTTTAAGTAGGCCTTGGTAGAAATAAAATTTATCTTACAAACTACCACTGCGCATGATTCAACTTTCCCATTGTTTTTCGCACATGAAATGCAATTTTTGAAAATGCCTTTATAGCAGCTGGCACCGACGGTTGCCAGCCTACCTACACATTTCGCCAATAAAAATAAAATCTCTACAAATGAACAATGTTGAGACAATGTAAAATCTATTAATTAAAAAAATATTAATTAATCGATAAATTAATAATTTATTAATTTTATAAAATATATTTATGATTTAACAAATGTACATTTAATCAATTAAATATTTATTGTATCGTACCAAATTAGTTGATTAAATACGAATTAATCAATTCGTAGAATAAGTTGCTTATGACAGTGGGCCTGTGGGTAATTGCTATATTGGACCGCGCATAGTAGTGGTGGCCCAGACTCTGGCCTGCACTTTTCACCACCTGCATTATTGGATCTTAATCCCAGTATCATAACTAATCTTTATTTTAACTGATTATTTATATTAATTGTACCTTATTACAAAAAAAGATATTTAAGGACAAAAGAATTATGACAAGACCACCTTCATAGGTAGGGATGGTTAAATTTTTTTTATGGATCTATTCATGTGAAATTAAATTGAGATTCATTTGTACTTCACTTTATCAAATTAATTGTTAGAAGAGACATTAACTTTATCCTACATTTTTGTAATCGGCGATCACTAGGTATTCGCTAATTTGGAAAATTTGAGAGTTGATGCAAAGCAAATAACAATAATATGTCAGTTCCCAGAAGACTTCCATCAGAAACTTAAAAAAGTCCTGAAGTCGTTTATTGAGTGAGATTTCTCACCATCAGAAATCTCTAAATAGGAGTAAAATATTCTGCTCGGGAATCTGGTGAAAGGTTGAAAATGGGATGAAGACAATCACAAGACAAGTAAGCAGATGACGATGGTGAAGATGATGCAACAAGAAAAGAAGCTATTTCCAGCAAACTAATGGAATTGGAGAACTTTGACTTTGAAAGTTGTAAATAGTGAAAACCGGCATGTCTATTGTAAACGCAGTTATCATCAGGATAAAAAATAATAACATGGCATATATTAAAAATATGTCATAGATAACTTTGGTTCATTGTTAAATAACATCATATAAATTTGAAATGCTGCGATAACGCTTCTTGAAAGCATAATTTACATGCCATTAATATTAAATTTTTTTATTGTCTTTTTTTTTTTTTTTTACGGTGGGTTCATTGATTGCGAAATTCAGTTTAAAAGTACTGCAAGATTTATGTTTCTTTCACTGGGTGATCATATTAGATTGAGGGCCCATTTGAAACTTTCTTTGTTATGTTTAAAAATGATTTTAAAAAATTTAAAAATAATTTTAATATTTATTAAAAAAAATTAAAATGACTTTTGTCAAAATTACCTCCTTATACAGTTAATTTTGAAAAAAAAAAAGAAAACAATAGTTTTTAGATTCTGATTTTAAAAATTAATTTTATAATTTAATATAATTTCATAAATATCCCTATAGATGTTACTAAACCCAAAATTATCATTTTTAAATTAAAAATAAAATTAATATTTTAATAATTTTTTATTATAATTTATGCATTCTTTTCATTTACCCTATGTCTTCTTTATATTTTATATTACATCAAGAGTTTTCTATGATAATTATAGTCTAAATTTTATTTTTAGTTAAAATTATTCTAATACATAATTAAAAATATTGTATATATTTATTTTCATATGTGTAAGTAAATTTTATCTGATATTATATTATATATATCTTTATAATTTGTTTTCTTACACTAATTTAACAGTAAAATTTATCAAATACTAATAACTTATTTCAAAACTTACAATACTTTTAAAAATAAAATTAAAAATAAAATTTATGAAATATTTAATTAATTTTCTCCATAACTGATTATATTTACAGTATGACTAATAATAATAATTTTAAAAACGATAGCATTCTAAATTGACCCCGAATGACTAAGGCTAAAGGGTCATCCTTCATCCATGTGGTTGTATTGCATTGAATTTATTCCTTTTTAGAATGGTGTCCCGAAGCTATCATGTTCAATTTAACTTGTAGATATACTAAGTAGAGGCTAAGTTATGAAATAAAAGTTAATGATATATAAATTTAAATATTAAATAATAATTATGACAAAATATTAAAAATATTTAGTTTTTTTCATGCAAATGTGAGATCAAATCAATTTAGTTTCCAAGGTCACAATAACAAATTTTTATCAAATACTTTAATGCCGTGTCTTAAAAAGATACAAATGATCAATTTCAATTCCAAATTGACTTAATTAGAGATGTACTATGCATGCTTGTATGTGTGCCTTGTATTATAGAGGAAGGCGTTGATGGTTTCCTCCACAAATTTATCATTTGATCACCCTCGATCGAAAGCAATAAAACCCAAATATATCATAATACATTTATAAGGGTTTAATTTTGACATTTTCATAACTTCAATCAGGCCGAAGGTAGGCATAACCAGATCTGGTCCAAGACCAACAAGAACTCAATAGAAAAAAATAATTCTAAAAATTAAAGAAGTATAAAATTTTTAATTACAATTAATAAAAGACAACATTAAACCATATGAGTTGTTTTACTACCATCTAATTTAGTTTAGCTCCTGTTTAATATATTAAAAGAGAGTCCATAAAATCACAAATACTTAAACATTCAGTTTTTAGATCTTGTTATCATATGATTTAGTCCCAGTAAATTATTTTTCTAAACATATGTATATTTTTTTCTGAAGATTTATTTGTGAAGTTTCCAACTCAAAAACAATTTTTACCCAAAAACAATTTTTTAGTTTTAATCAAATTCTACAATTTAGGATCCTAAATTAACACTTTTACCAATCATCACTTGAATAACAGATTGCATAAAAAGTAAAAATCATTCCTAGCCACTCGAGGAGCTTAATTGAAGAGAGCATCTTGATATTTTATTTATCTTAGTCTAATCGCGTAGTATACATTATTATTCGTACATTGTCAATTTCTTTTAAATGTTTATTAACAACTAATCAATAATCTAAAGATTTGATCAAAACTTTGATCAAGATAGAGTTGCGGTATACTGATAAAATGGTCACAATTTTAATTTAAAGATTTGAGTCGAAGATCCTAACATTCACATTATTAATTATATTTGATGGAAAAAAATCGATAAGAGGAATATGACAGTAAGAAGATAGAAATTCTTGCTCAAATACTTAACTGTGTAAACTACTTGACCAAATATTGAGTGTAGGCTCACTGTTCTCACAATTGTGAGGATAGTAATTAGAGTCTTTATAAAGTATTGTGGGATTAAATTCATTCTTTAATTATAATAAATAATTAAATGGAGGCAATCTTTATACGGTAAAAATTTATAAGACTTAATGTAACTTGATTGTAATATCAATAGCAGTCTCACTTAGTACGAGTTATAGCTTGATTGTGATATTAGTGAAAAAAGAAAAATACTTAGCCGCGTGCGTATTTGCAAATCCACTAGCTTTGCTTTTTAATCATACTTACAAATCCACCATATTAGCCTTTTATTCACATATATAAATAGATTATCATGTATTACTCAATAATCAAAGATAACTATTGAAACCTTCAAGGGTCTTCGAAGTTTCAAAATGAAGTTAGCACTTGCAACTTTCAGGAACCTTCGTGTAAGTGTAGATATATGCCAGGTACATCTACTGTTCGATGAAATGCCCATACGAAGCTGAGGAGTGTGGACCCTGGAGGCTAGGCCCCATGCGTCACTTTCGCTTTGGGTCATTTGGCCTTCATTGTAATGCGACTTAGCGGACTATCAAGCAGTGAAGGACCGGGTCAATTGTAATGCATATTCACAGTAACTTTGCAAAGTCTTGAGATATTTTGATGTTATCTCTAGCGTTGCTAATAGAAAATTTTTAAGTAATATTGTTGTTATTGAATGCAATCTAAATGTAATCAAGTCCATGGTTTTATGTTTTTCATAAAGGGCTTTGGTTTGATTTATTGGCTAATAGCCTTAGCCTTAGCACAGCACTTTCTGGCAACAAGAATATTCGGTGAAATGCCAAAATGACACGAAGGAGAAAAAGACACGTTGCAGATTAATTATTTTTTCTCTTTTTTTCTTTTTTATTTTTTGAGAAAAGGGACGGAGAGATTAGATAAGGATCACATGTTTGAGACTTGAATTCAGACTGTCAGATTTTATAATTAGAAGCACATGTCATGGGGTACCTCCACTTTAATTTTGGTCCCATCTTTGGCCTTCTGTCACCGTGGATAGTGAAAGAACATGGCTATTGTAAGGCATATTCCGAAAAACTATGCTGAGTAAGATTGATGGATGATGATTGTAGTGCTACATTATTTCATTTTATTCTGGACGTAAGGCTTCTAATCTTATCAGAGAGCAATAGTATCAGTTAACTTATTAACAAATGACTGATCAATCGATCTTTTTGAGTCACATATATGTTTTCCATCTGATTTGACGCCATCAAAATACAAATATTTATGTAAAATTTTGAAGTAAAAGAATTGCCTTTCTCATTATACACGATAGAATCTTGGATCATGAATGAATTGATGTCAATTTCAATTAAAAGATTTCAAGTCTCAAGACCTAACCCATTTACGTTATTGGGCGATCGACTTACCAAAATGAGAAAGCTCCAAGATCTGGGACAGTATGAGGATAGTTCTACCATGGTCAATAGTCAATACAAAATTATAGAATAAAGTTTCATTTTGATTTTTCAAGTTCTTCATAATGCTTTTTTATTTTCAGCCAACTTCTTAATAATGTTTGAATAGTCTTACTTGATTTTGTTAATTTTTCCAGCGTACATCACAAATACAGCCAAATTTAAAATGCTTATATTATGAATTAAAAAAAATGGGTTGTCGCGATAAAATTGCTCATTGAGCATTGTACAAAAGGCCTGACTCTTCAAAATTTTGAAAAATCAGAATATGTTAAAAAATAAAAATATAAATTGAGTCACCGAGAAAAGGTTTAAATATGAAAACGGTGCCATTCACATTACTCTATTTTCATTTCTTTTCGGACACCAAAAAAAAGAAGAAATAAATAAATAACAGAGCATACAGTGATGGGCCAACGGCCACGCCACTCTGCGGTGCTTGTACCCAAAAGTACAACTCTCGCAGGATGTCACGAGAAAAAGTGAAATTCCACTCGTGCTTCCAGCACGTCAAATCCACGCCCCATCTGCGTTGCATCGCTGTGAGCTTTAGAGTGAGCTTTAAAACATATAAATTTAAACCTTATATTCAGTATCATCTGCGTTGCATCGCTGCGAGCTTCAGCGCAGAATCATGTCATTATTATGTTCCACGTACACACATTCAACATTTATAGTACCAAAACCAAAAAAGAGACCAAAATAAGTTAAATTTATTATTTAGCTCATTTTCACGGGTGGGATTCTAACCGCAGATCTCCTTAAACCAGGACAAGTGATTTTTATCAGTAACCAACTAGCACCCGTACGTTAACACAGCACTTTCCCTCTGACCGAAGATCGGAATAAGTCTTGACATTAGTATATAGATAACAGAAATTTTTAAGCTTTAGAAGATTTTCCGAGCGAATAGAACTTTTAAGCTTAAAATACAACTCTAAAGCTTTATGATATCTAAGCTTTGAAACAAGGGCCAAAAGAGAGTGTGAAACAGATAAGGTGATATAACAGAAAAAAAAAAAAAAATTAGAAGGAAGGGGACCATCTTTATAGCTCTCCGCGTGTATACATATACATACATACATATATATACACACACACACACACACACACATATATACATATATATGTATGGATGTATGTATTGCCAAATTAATTGTAACAAAGATTAGACAATCATTATCAGACAAATCGACAACCACTTGCAGAAGATACGGTAAATTTCACTGTACAATACAGAGATTTTGGCGGTTTCCTCCATAAATTTATCACCTCATCATCCTCAATCGAGATCAATAACACTCAAATGTATTCGAAATTCTTTCCAATCCCTAATATATTTAAAAAGCTTTAATTTTGACATTTTAATAACCTCAATTAGGCCAAGCATATTTAGTTTCTTGAAGACTTATTCCCGAAAAATCCAATTTGAAATTTTTTTAACTTCATTTTTATGAGGAGATGTTCTGGTTTTTCGAGAACTGAAATGAGGATATTTGAGAAGTTTAGTGGCTAAAGTGCAGATGTGATAAAAATAATGACACTTATCAATAAAATAACTAGGACCCAAGTCAAATAAAGTTCGCCTATGAAAATGTCTTTTATTCTCATTAAAATGTAAGGAAAAAATGAGTCCAAAGGAAAAAAAACTGACTTTTTCTCTCTAATCTTTCTTTTTCAAAATTTATATTTTCAAAAGTCAAATGGCTGACTTGATCATTGGAGGGTTTATGTTGGGAAAGTTAGACCTCTAATTTTTTGTATTTTTAGAGTATCACTGAACAAGAATATTCTCATTGCCTAGAGAAATAAACTCAAAAGAAGATAAATAAAGACTCATTAAGATCAGTCTTGAAAGTAAACTCACCATTGTCAAATCCAATCAAAAAAAAAAAAAACCCAAGTCCTAAGGGACCATCCTCAATTGAAATTTCCTGGTAATAAGTTGGAACAAAATTTATATTAATAAAAAAAATTAAACCCCGCTGAAGAATAGCTTTCTTTGCTGTCAAAACTTCTTGTTTTCTAAATTGCTAATTTTGCTCTTATCAAAGTATCAAATTGAAAGGCTTGAAGATAACAAATTGAAACTGCCATTAAAGCTTGGAGATCAATATGTTTTCTATCAATCTTAATTTATTTCACAAATCCTTCAAACTCATAATAATAAAACCATTACTCCATAACCAAATCAAACCGATCAAGTGATAAGCAATCTCAAAGAAATTTCATGTAAAATCCACTTTCAAATTGATCACGTATTCCCTGAGACAAATCATTTAAAAAAAAAAAATCACACCCACTGTTGCCACCAAAATTCCTCTTAATTCCTCTTTCAGACGAGACCATCAATGCCAATGCATGGCTTATGCCCATTCGAAAGTGCCAACAATTCTTCAAAGATAGTAGTCTTTGTTTGTATTTGATGTTCCACAGTCAACGCAAAGCTTTAACTACGATCTTCTCTCGAATAGATCTTCTATAATAAAAAATTGGGATCCTCTCTTGAACAGAGTTTACACCTGAAAAATAAATATGCATTAGCATTCATGTATTGTAAAAATTTGAGCTTAAGATCTAACTATTTGCAAAGTATTAATTATTTGTGTTGGCGAAAGCAGATTGATTAGAAGAATGTGGTAATAAGAAGATAAAAATTATTTATTGAAACCTTTCTTTCAAAGAAAAAACAAAAAATTATTGAAACCTTGAGATTTTGAAAATGTCGGCAGCACTTGCAACTCCCAGGAACCCTTGCGGAAGTGTAGATGCTGAGTACAACGATTGTCTGATTAAATGCCAAAATGATTTCGGGGACCCACACGACCACGCAACAGTTTTTTTTTTCATTTTATTTGTATATGTATTTCCGAACAAAAAGAAAATCATGATGTCCGCAAGCTTGGCTTTACAGCAGAGTAATTAGAAAAGCACATGGACATGGGTCACTTCCACTCTAGGTCTCTGGGCCTCATCGTACTGCGATTATCAACAGTAAGAGAACAAGACAGCAATAATGTATTTTCACAAAAAGTTTGCAAAGTTTTCAGAATGAATGTAACTAAAATGTAATTAAGATTCGCCTTCCGTAACTACATGATTGCTATTTATATAAACGGTTCTTCCGGTAATGATCTCGACAAAGTGCTTGTGTCTATTGGCTAACAGCATTAGCATTTTGATTGTTCGGAAAGCACTCGAAAACTCGCCCTAAATCAAAAGATCATTACTAAACTATTTAACTTTGCCTGTGTTATTATTACTTATCACCTTAGATTTTTAAATTACAGCAGTAATAAAATGTTTGATAAATAATTACAATTAATTAAAGGTGCCCTAAAAAATGCTTGAAAAGTGTTACGATTACATGCTGAGAAATTTCGGCAACGGCAGCGTAGCACTAACTGGTAACAAGAAAAATCAATGAAATGCCAAAATGCCACCTTGCGCTGTCCAATTATGACCGTCTATATCAGTGATTAGGAATCTAGTTGACTTGGAAGCGTGAGTAGTCTCCTTGTATGAATTTAGTTTGGCATTTTTGCATTTTTCAGATTACTTTTTAGTCTTGAGATCACAACTGTCTGCCTCTGCATTTTACTAATCATCCCCCTTCTCTGATCTCTAGAGTTCTGTGAAATCTCTTCATTTTCTGTCTCTCTTTTCCGAATCATCTTTGTCCTCGATCCTATGCCTCCATTGCAAATCTTTCATTGCACTCGCTTTTCAATTTGTCTTACCAGAAATAGGACCCCTTTGTTTCATCTCAAGATTTTACTCTCTTTTCCTCTCCTCCTCCCTTAAATCTGTTTAACCTTTTGTTTTAGCAATTTAGCCAGGCTTCTTATTTCCTTCTTCCCAGCTGATTGATCAGTTCTGCTTAGTTTGATCAGTTTAGTTTTGCCCTGTTTTCTGAAAGCAAAAAATAAAAAAGAAAGGGATAATGGAAAATGTTATCTCCGTTGCTGCAAAAGTCGCAGAGTACTTGGTTGCTCCCCTTATTCATCCATTTACCTACTGCTTCACTTACAAGACCAACTTCGAGATGCTGAATAATGAAGTTGATAAGCTAAAGAATGTTAGAGACAGTGTGCAGTATAAGGTTGATGATTCCAGAATTAATGGAGACGGAATTCAGCAGCGCGTTGAGGAGTGGCTGATTGCCGCGAGCAAGGAGATCAATGAAGTCGAAACACTTATTGAACACAAAGAGAATTCAAACAACCGGTGTTTGAAGGGGTTATGTCCTAATTTGAGGACTCGGTACCAGCTTAGCAAGAAAGCAGAAAGAAAAGCGAATGCTATTTTTGGACTCCATGAAAAGGGGAGATTTGATAGTGTCTCTTTCCGTACCGTTCCACAGGAGACATGGCTTAAGCCTACGCAAGGTTTCATGCAATTTGAATCGAGGAAGTCCACTTCGAAGGAGATACTAGACGCACTGAGCAACCGTAACTTTAACATGATTGGGGTGTACGGGATGGGTGGAGTTGGAAAGACGACACTGGTGAAGGAAGTCGGTAGGCAAGCCAAGGACAATAATCTCTTTGGCAAAGTCATTTCTGCACATGTATCCCAAACACCTCTAATAAAAAAGATACAACAAGAAATTGCAGAGAAGATAGGCTTGCGATTAGTTGAAGAGATTGAAACTGCTAGAGCAGGGAAGCTGCTTGAACGACTGAAGAAAGAGAAGAAGATCCTTATAATCTTGGATGATATTTGGGGGAGTCTTGATTTGGAGGCGATTGGAATTCCATTGGCCAATGATAACGGCGGATGTAAAGTTCTGCTGACCCCAAGAAGCCCAGATGTGTTGTCTTGTAAGATGGATTGTCAACATAATTTTTTTGTTGATGTTTTGAATGAAGAAGAGGCTTGGAGTCTTTTCAAAAAGATGACAAGTGATTGCATAGAAAATGATGAACTGAAATCTGTAGCAACAGACATAGTCAAGAAATGCGCTGGTTTGCCCATTGCCATTGTACCCTTAGCGAAGGCATTGAAAGATAAGAGTCTGTATGAATGGAGGAATGCTTTACGACAATTAAAAAGGCCTACTTCGAGAAGTTTCTCTGGGACACAAGCGGTGGCCGCCTATTTAACTATAGAGTTGAGTTACCATCAGTTAGAAGGCGAGGAACTCAGGAGAACCTTTTTGCTAATAGGGTACACGTTCATCTGCTGCGTTAAGGACGTGATCTATTATGGCATGGCTTTGGGTCTGTTTAAAAACATCAACACGTTGGACGAGGCACGGGATAGAGCACATGCATTGGTTGATAAACTCAAGAACTCTTGCTTGTTGCTTGATGGCCAGACAAGTGAATGGTTTTCTATGCATGATGTTGTTCGTGATGTAGCCATATCAATTGCATCTAGAGACCAACATGTGTTTGCGGTGGAAAATGAGGTTGTTCCGATGACCAGCTGGCCAGATAAGGAGACACTGAAGGTTTGCGCCGCAATCTCCCTAAATAATAGTAATATTAGTGAGCTTCCTCAAGGGTTCGAGTGTCCGCAACTTAAATACTTTCGTATTGACAATGATCCTTCTTTAAAAATCCCAGATAACTTTTTTACAGCGATGACAGGGCTTAGAGTTTTAGATTTCACTAGGATGGATTTAACGTCATTGCCTTCATCGCTTGGTCTCTTACACAACCTTCAAACATTGTCTCTAGATGATTGCAAACTAGGAGACATGGCTATTATTGGAGAACTAAAGCAATTAGTTATGCTTACGCTTCGAGGTTCTGATATGGAGGAATTGACTGGAGAGATAGGCCAGCTGACTGAATTGAGGTTGTTGGATCTGAGCTTTTGTTGCGAACTAAAAGTTATTCCTCCAAATGTCATATCAAGCTTATCCCGATTAGAAGAACTATATGTTGGTGAAAGTCCCATTGAGTGGGCGAAGGTTGAAGGAGTTGACGGTGAAAGAAGAAATGCCAGCCTTCATGAGTTGAATGATTTATCTAAATTGACCTCTTTAGATATACTCATCCAAGATGTAAAGTGTAATATTTGCGCATATATATATATATTTATTTATATTTTAATAAAGAGAGAGAAGCGAGAGAGAGAAAGAAAGAAAGAGGAAGAGAAAGAGAGAGAAAGAGAGAGAGAGAGACCCGGATCCGACCCGACCCGACCGGTGACCCGCGAATTGACCCGGCCGGATCTCTCAATTCCAGCCACCGTTCGAGACGATCTTGGTACCGATCTGAAGCTCTTGAGATGCTGGTCATATCTTTACCGTTCTCACTGCCGGAAACCAACCATATGAGGCTTATATGGTTGAAAATTTAGAACTTCAATGTGTTGGGATTAGGTGGTGAGCAAAGACTAATTGGTCTCGAATTAGTTTAGGATATGAATGAGAAGATACAATTTATTCGGGATAGATTAAAGGTAGCTCAAGATAGACACAAGACCTATACTGGTAAGAGCATATGGGAACTTGAGTTCGAAGTTGGTGACAAGGTATTCATACGGATATCACCTTGGAAGGGAGTACTTAGATTTGGGAAACGAGGTAAGCTAAGCCCACGATACATTGGGCCAAATGAGATTGTAGAGCGTATTGGTCCATTAGCTTATCGATTAGCTCTACCACCTTAGTTATCTAGGATTCATAATGTATTTCATGTCTCGATGCTCCGAAAATACATATATGATCTGAGTCATGTGTTATTGAGCCAACCAATTGAGTTGAAAGAAGATTTGACTTATGAAGAGGAGCTAGTGGAAATATTGAAAAAGAGACATCAAGTTTTACATTCAAAGATCATTCCGTTAGTAAAAATGATATGGAGAAATCATGCAAAATAAGAAGCTATTTGGGACTACGAGGACTTAATGCAAGCTCAATATCTTCACAGTTTCTTATTACATACGTAAATTTCGAGGACGAAATTTTTATAAGGGGGGAGGATTAATATTTGCACATATATATATATATATATATATATATATATATATATATATATATATATTTTAATAAAGAGAGAGAAGTCGAGAGAGAGAAAGAAAGAAAGAAAGAGGAAGAGAAAGAGAGAGAGAGACCCGGATCCGACCCGACCCGACCGGCGACCTGCGAATTGACCCCACCGGATCTCTCAATTCCGACCACCGTTCAAGACGATCTTGGTACCGATCTGAAGCTCTTGAGATGCTGGTCATATCTTTACCGTTCTCAATGCCGGAAACCGACCAGAACGCCGCTGGTAAAGCTCGAAAGTTTCGGCCAAAACACTCGTTCTTGCTGCCGTCGATTCAGCCGGAGTTTGGCCACGCCACTGGCTAGGTTCCACTGCTCTTACTCCAGCTTCCATTTCCGACCGGTCTCGTCACCTGAATCGGCCGGATTGCCGGTGAACGGCAACTTGCAACCCGCGGCCTTAGGAAGCTCGATTCAGCTCCATCACTGCGCGTGGGAGGTCACCGCCGGTACCGTTGGATTCACCGAGGCTGGAACTACAAGATCTAAGCTTCCCGTCACCGTTGACCGAAGTCCGGTCATCGTTGACCGGTGAGGGGCAATTTGATAAAGCTTGAGAATTTTAGGGTTATTTCTGTAATTTCTGAAAGTTATGGGTAATTTGATAATTATGGATAAGGATAGTTAGGTAATTTGAGGTTTCGATGGTAAATCAATAATTTAAGTAATTGGGAGTAATTTAATAATTTTATACCTCTAGGGTAGTTTCATAATTTCTAATATGTGGATATTTTAGTAATTGACAAAATTGAGGATAAGTTGGTAATCTATGATCTTGAGGTTAAATTGATTAATTATGATTTTTGGGATATTTCGATAATTTTGAATTCAAGGCACTTTGTAATTTTAAAGGATTTGAGGATATTTTGGAAATTGAGAATTTTATGGAAAATTAATAAAATATATTATTAAGGGCAATTAAGTAAATTTTGATATCGAGAGCATTTTGGTAATTTTCAGAAATAAGGATAATTTGGTAATTTTGGAGATAAGGATAATTTAGTAATTTTAATTATTCGGGAGTTATATTATGTGAATTCGGGTTTTATTAAGTACAATTAATTGTACTTTATGTTGTTAGTAATAATTATGCGATTTATTTTATTAGGGAGACTCGCGAACGAGAACCAACCCACGAACGTCGATGATATCGGATTTGATCGTTGTCACTGTGAGTGGAATATACAAAACCTATTTTCTCTGTGGATTATTATGATTTTTGATTATGATAAGTATGATTGCAAATGAATTTTTAAATGCCCAATTTAATGATTTTGTGGAAAATGGATTTTATCGGCATAATGTTGTTTATTATCGGAATTGCGTATGATAAATGATTTTATCTTTGATTTTGAATATATGCGTATAAATAATATTTTTAAAGAAAAGAAAATAGATTTTAAATGTTGTTGAGAATAAAAGAGAATGTGATTTCGGATATTATCGGATGTTTATATACATGTGTATTTTCGATTATTTTCAAGTCATTAGACAGTACCGTTCCCTTTACACTGTGATGTGATGATATGAGATATAGGCCTTTGGGGCTCGTCGGAGTACACATAGAGGCTTTGGGCCGTGTGCTTGGGCGCTTTTGTCCTTTGGGGATTATGCATGCATAATTATGATGATGAGATATGTCGAGATGAGACGACATATGAGATGGTATTTCCCCATCTATCTAGATAATTCTGGGGCATGATAGGTTCTTGATTACTGACCGTTGAGGTCCAGATAGGATGTGATTATTTCTCCGGGTACTCGTTTGGTGAAAGTTTTCAGTATTCGAAATTGGTATTATATGTTGTGAATTTTCTTCGGTTTTACGTAGTATTTTGTGATGATATCAGATTGAGTAATTATACGATATTATGACATATTCTTCTTTAGTTATTTCACATGACATTATATATATTTTCGAATATAGTGATTTGTTTACAAATGTGAAATGATTTATTATTATTTCTTGTTTATGATTTGATAAAATGATGTATTTAAAAGTGATACGATTATTTTAAGAATAAGTTATTTTTCGAAAGACTACTATCCACTCACTGACCTTCACTGAGTTTTATACTCACCCCCCATTTTTTTTCATTTTATTATATTTTTCCCCCACAGGAGACTTGCAGGTACAACAGTTGACTCAGCATCAATAGCTATTTGTAATTTGGCCACATGTTTGTCCTAGGATTTGTGAAGTTCTGGGTAGAATATTTCGGATTGTATAATATTACAATTTAGAATAATTTATTGTGTTTGGTATTAAAATAATTCGGATGATAATTGATATTTTATTGGGATATTGATTAATGGAGTTGGTTGTATTTGTAAATTATTTTGAGAGTGTTATCTTATTAATTGCAGGATTGGAAATTTCAAAAATTTTAGTGAAATTCTATCGGAAGTTTTAGTAGAAATATTATTGTTATTATTTATAGATCGTTATTAGTCAAATTTCGAGGATTAGTCGCGATTCATCCCAGGGTTCGGGACGGGTCGTGACAGAGTTGGTATCAGAGCATGGTTTTAGATTCTGTAGACTTTATTTTAAGTTAGAAAAAGTGGTACTATTATTAAAGTCGGAGTTGATATTTTTTTTAAGGCATTATTATGCTTTCTCGTAGCAGTAGATGTGGCCATAGTCGTCATTCTTTTAGGTTCATAAAAGCTGAGTTGACTGTATACATTGTACCTGTGGGGGAAATTGATCCCATGGATAAGAGAATAATTGGATCTTTAATGCATGGGGTTGCACTACAGCTGCCAACAAGTGTTTTGAATATTGAGCAGTTAATTGATATGCTAGCTTAAATTGTGATTACAGTAGTATATAATTGAACTTTGGTACATACTGATCGTACAATTACTATTGAACATGTGAAGTGTAGGGGTGGCTAATAGTTTTAATAGTTCTGAAAATCTATCGGAGGCTAAATCGTGAATTGTCAAATTAGAATATATTTTTATATGATGAGATATACAGAGGAGGACAAATTTTCTTTCGTTTTGATGATGCCTTCTATGGCCAGCGAGGTGGCCGCATTTGCGAATGGTGACTAGTTCCATATTTGGGTTTATTTGACCTACCTACAACGTATTTTTGGATTCGATCCTTAATTTTATAATCAGAATTTTTCGTATCCTTTCTAGATATATTTGAGCTTCGATCAAGACGATTTTTATAGCAGTTGTTCAACTTGCCGAGAGGTTTATTTTGATATATCATATGATTGTATAAGGGCTTAATCTTGCTGATAATGTATTACAAGATTATTTATTAATTATATGCTTATAGGAACGGAACAAAACACAACAAAAGAGGAAAGCAAAATGCAACAGGAAATAACCGCGAGATGCTTCAATCTTTTGAATAATGCATATAGTTATAGTTAATGTGGAGGGTACTATAGTAGTTTTACAAATAGGTATAATGATGTATTTACTATTTATAACATTCCCAAGTCTCGATACGACAAATCTTATCAGTGGGAACGTATCTGCTTGAGATTAATTTTCTTACCTTTTCGTCTCTTTTCTCCTTTAATCATGGGAAATGCATCGTGATATATAATCACGTCAAAATTGTCTGCTCAAGAAATCTTCACCTAGGCAAAAAGAAAAAAAATAGTTAGTTTCAAAGTAAAAAGTCAAGATATGGTTTGAATCATGCTTGTATGTGGCGTAATCATCATGTAGTTTGTCAAAGATATCCTGATAATAACATCTACTTTTACAGACAACATTTGTTTGTTGTAGATATCGAATTAAGAAGTCATTGTTACTAAAATATCGAGATGTGTAGCATAACGGACAATTGTGTATATAAGAAGTAGGTGGTATGATTCATTGGTATAAGTCGTTTAGAGATTGCAGTATTAAAAAAAAAATTTAAGGCTTTCACATGAATAATGGCCGAGTCTAAAGCACAGCAGCTAAAAAATATTGGTGTATTTTGTGAGAACAGTTGTGGAAATATTCCAAACTTTGTGAATGCTGCAAAGGATCTGGAAAAGGCATTGAGCGAGCGGAAGATACGTTTAATAGTTTGTAATGGTGATATTGGGTTTATGGGCGCTGAGATAGGAATTATTCCGAAAACTAGGCATGAGATTGCTTCTAACACACATGAACGACTTTTAAATTTGAGCAACAATGTTGATGCTTTTATTGCTCTACCGGGTGGATTTAAAACTCTTGAAGAAATATTTACTATTGCTTCCTGGTCTCAACAAAACAGGTATCAGAAACCTATTGGTTTACTAAATGTAAACAATTTCTATAACATATTGTTATTTTTCTTGGATGCCGCTGTGGTGCAGGGCATTCTTCCTTCTTCAGCACGAAGAATCTTTGTCCATGCTAGTAGTGCCAATGAACTGATTGACTTGTTAGAGGCATATAAGCCTGAAGGTAACTCAATCAATTCTCAGATTAGGCCAAATGAGGAGGAAAAAGATGATGATGGAGAGAAGTTTGGCAATAAAGATAAGAAAAATGATGGAGATAAAAAGCAAAAAATATTAGACTTGAGTCTTCACCTGTAATTTTAATTTCCTCTTTCTTCTCTATCTCCTTTATAATGTACTTGAGCATTATTCATACTTTCTTTCATATAAGTTGATTGATGGATAATGAATCTATTTATTTTATGTCTGATCTTTAAGTCGAAATTATATTTTATTTTCAAGAAAAATCTCATTTCAAATTTTCTCTTTGAAATATTCAGTAATTTTTAGACTATTCAGGAGTTCTTATTAATCTCATAGCATCAGTATAAGATGCCACAGTTACAAATCTCGATTCAGATTTTATAATGGATACAATGGGTAGATAAAATCAATTTTATATCCTTCTAAATTTTTACTCAAATAATTATACCACGTATATTCAGATTGATTCAATTCTTATGAGGATTATTGTGGCTTGATTGAAAAAGACTACGATCATTTGATTTATATGCTTTCAGGCATAGTAAATTCTTAAGGGATTTTCGTGTAAAATATTATGACCTATGGAGCCATGCAGATATGTTGTCACTACATGCATGAGATGCGTGTTAAGTCTTTTCTAAGCCGCGTGAAAATTGTTCAAAATCGAAAACGTCATATTATTTATCATTGGGGAATAGATACTTTATTAATAGATACCAGTTCACTGCAGGAAACCTTGTTCAATAAATTTTATCCAATCAGTATTTGGTGATTTCATTGTGCTCATTACGTTTCTTGAAAAATATTCACTTAGATATAATGGACTTGACATCTTTAGGTGTCTGGACTGCAGGTCTGTAAACTTCATGTTTAGCTAAAGAAGTCTACGTAAATTGTTGTCATTCATAAAGGCTAATCATGACTTTGTTCATATTCACCAATAGTTTATGGGTTATAATCATTACGACGTCAGTAGCTACAATAAATACAAACATGTTATGGATGATAATTACTTTACTGTTTTCACACGTGTGTAAAATATAGAGATATTTTTATAAGTCCAATCACATCAAGGGCTTTATGTCTCATATATGGATTTTGTAGCGGGACTTTCTTATACTCAGAGTGGACATAATAGTATTTGGATGATTATTGGTCGACTCACGAAATCGGCACACTTTTTACCATATAAGACCACTTATTCGATGGATCAATTAGGGAGTATTTTTATAGTTGAGATAGTTTGACGTCATAGAGTGCCTGTGATGATTGTTTCAGATAGAGATTCTCGGTTCACTTCTAAGTTCTGGACTAGTTTGCAGAAGGCTTTGGACACTCAATCGATTTTTAATATTGTTTTTAATCCACAGACTAATGGTTAATCAGAGTGTACTATTTAGACATCGGAGGATATGCTTGGAGCATGTGTTCTGGAATTTAAAGGTAGTTAAGATAATTATTTACCCTTGATGGAGTTTGTATACAATAACATTTTTCAAGCTAATATCGAGATGGCACCATATGAGGCTTATATGGTTGAAAATTTAGAACTTCAATGTGTTGGGATTAGGTGGTGAGCAAAGACTAATTGGTCTCGAATTAGTTTAGGATATGAATGAGAAGATACAATTTGTTCGGGATAAATTAAAGGTAGCTCAAGATAGACACAAGACCTATACTGGTAAGAGCATATGGGAACTTGAGTTCGAAGTTGGTGACAAGGTATTCATACGGATATCACCTTGGAAGGGAGTACTTAGATTTGGGAAACGAGGTAAGCTAAGCCCACGATACATTGGGCCAAATGAGATTGTAGAGCGTATTGGTCCATTAGCTTATCGATTAGCTCTACCACCTGAGTTATCTAGGATTCATAATGTATTTCATGTCTCGATGCTTCGAAAATACATATATGATCTGAGTCATGTGTTATTGAGCCAACTAATTGAGTTGAAAGAAGATTTGACTTATGAAGAGGAGCTAGTGGAAATATTGAAAAGGAGACATCAAGTTTTACATTCAAAGATCATTCCGTTAGTAAAAATGATATGGAGAAATCATGCAAAATAAGAAGCTATTTGGGACTACGAGGACTTAATGCAAGCTCAATATCTTCACAGTTTCTTATTACATACGTAAATTTCGAGGACGAAATTTTTATAAGGGGGAGGATTGTAATATTTGCGCATATATCTATATATATATATATATTTATTTATTTATATTTTAATAAAGAGAGAGAAGTCGAGAGAGAGAAAGAAAGAAAGAGGAAGAGAAAGAGAGAGAAGGAGAGAGAGAGAGACCCGGATCCGACCCGACCCGACCGGCGACCCGCGAATTGACCCCGCCGGATCTCTCAATTCCGACCACCGTTCGAGACGATCTTGGTACCGATCTGAAGCTCTTGAGATGCTGGTCATATCTTTACCGTTCTCACTGCCGGAAACCGACCAGAACGCCGCTGGTAAAGCTCGAAAGTTTCGGCCAAAACACCCGTTCTTGCTACCGTCGATTCAGCCGGAGTTTGGCCATGCCACTAGCTGGGTTCAACTGCTCTCACCTCCAGCTTCCATTTCCGACCAGTCTCGTCACCTGAATCGGCCGGATTGCCGGTGAACGGCAACTTGCAACCCGCTGCCTTAGGAAGCTCGATCCGGCTCCATCACTGCGCGTGGGAGGTCACCGCCGGTACTGTTGGATTCACCAAGGCCGGAACTACAAGATCTAAGCTTCCCGTCACCGTTGACTGAAGTCCGGTCATCGTTGACCGGTGAGGGGCAATTTGATAAAGCTTGAGAATTTTAGGGTTATTTCTGTAATTTCTGAAAGTTATGGGTAATTTGATAATTATGGATAAGGATAGTTAGGTAATTTGAGGTTTCGATGGTAAATCAGTAATTTAAGTAATTGGGAGTAATGTAATAATTTTATACCTCTAAGGTAATTTCATAATTTCTAATATGTGGATATTTTAGTAATTGACAAAATTGAGGATAAGTTGGTAATTTATGATCTTGAGGTTAAATTGATTAATTATGATTTTTGGGATATTTCGATAATTTTGAATTCAAGGCATTTTGTAATTTTAAAGGATTTGAGGATATTTCGGAAATTGAGAATTTTATGGATAAATTAATAAAATATATTATTGAGGGCAATTAAGTAAATTTTGATATCGAGAGCATTTTGGTAATTTTCAGAAATAAGGATAATTTGGTAATTTTGGAGATAAGGATAATTTAGTAATTTTAATTATTCGGGAGTTATATTATGTGAATTCGGGTTTTATTAAGTACAATTAATTGTACTTTATGTTATTAGTAATAATTATGCGATTTATTTTATTTGGGAGACTCGCGAACGAGAACCAACCCACGAACGTCGATGATATCGGATTTGATCGTTGTCACTGTGAGTGGAATATACAAAACCTATTTTCTCTGTGGATTATTATGATTTTTGATTATGATAAGTATGATTGCAAATGAATTTTTAAATGCCCAATTTAATGATTTTGTGGAAAATGGATTTTATCGGCATAATGTTGTTTATTATCGGAATTGCGTATGATAAATGATTTTATCTTTGATTTTGAATATATGCGTATAAATAATATTTTTAAAGAAAAGAAAATAGATTTTAAATGTTGTTGAGAATAAAAGGGAATGTGATTTCGGATATTATCGGATGTTTATATACATGTGTATTTTCGATTATTTTCAAGTCATTAGACAGTACCCTTCCCTGTACACAGTGATGTGATGATATGAGATATAGGCCTTTGGGGCCCGTCGGAGTACACATAGAGGCTTTGGGCCGTGTGCTTGGGCGCTTTTGTCCCTTGGGGACTATGCATGCATAATTATGATGATGAGATATGTCGAGATGAGACGACATATGAGATGGTATTTCCCCATCTATCTGTATAATTCCGGGGCATGATAGGTTCTTGATTGCTGACCGTTGAGGTCCAGATAGGATGTGATTATTTCTCTGGGTACTCGTTTGGTGAAAGTTTTCAGTATTCGAAATTGGTATTATATGTTGCGAATTTTCTTCGGTTTTACGTAGTATTTTGTGATGATATCAGATTGAGTAATTATACGATGTTATGACATATTCTTCTTTGGTTATTTCACATGATATTATATATATTTTCGAAGTTAGTGATTTGTTTACAAATGTGAAATGATTTATTATTATTTCTTGTTTATGATTTGATAAAATGATGTATTTAAAAGTGATACGATTATTTTAAGAATAAGTTATTTTTCGAAAGACTATTATCCACTCACTGACCTTCACTGAGTTTTATACTCACCCCCCATTCTTTTTTGTTTTATTATATTTTTCCCCCACAGGAGACTTGCAGGTACAACAGTTGACTCAGCATCAATAGTTATTTGTAATTTGGCCACGTGTTTGTCCTAGGATTTGTGAAGTTCTGGGTAGAATATTTCGGATTATATAATATTACAATTTAGAATAACTTATTGTGTTTGGTATTAAAATAATTAGGATGATAATTGATATTTTATTGGGATATTGATTAATGGAGTTGGTTGTATTTGTAAATTATTTTGAGAGTGTTATCTTATTAATTGCAGGATTGGAAATTTCAAAAATTTTAGTGAAATTCTATCGGAAGTTTTAGTAGAAATATTATTGTTATTATTTATAGATCGTTATTAGTCAAATTTCGAGGATTAGTCGCGATTCGTCCCAGGGTTCGGGACGGGTCGTGACATAAAGACTCTACCAAGGGACTTGTCGTTCTTCAAAATGCTGCAAAGGTACAGGATATTGATAGGAGATCGGTGGCGGTTTGAGCCAATATTGGCTGGGATTTCTAGAGCATTCAAACTGAAACTCACCGATGGCGCTAACATTTGGTTGAACGAGGGGCATATCCTGCAATTGAAGGATATTGAAGGCCTATCTTTAGATGGATTGCAGGACATGAAGGACGTTCTTCTTGGATCTGACAGAGAAGGTTTTCCACAGACGAAGCATCTCGAAGTCCGACATAATGGCAGCCTTTTTTGTGTTGTCGACGCAGTGGATTGTGCGACAGCGCGGACAGCGTTCCCCCTCTTGGAATCGCTACATCTTGAAGATTTAAGTAACCTGGAGAAAATATGTCGTGGTCCGCCCACAGTGGAGTTGTTTTGCAAATTAAAGAAGGTAAGGGTGGATAGGTGCGATAAATTGAAAAATGTATTTCCATTGGTCACTGGAAGATGCCTTCAACAACTTCAGTCAATTGAAGTGACTGAATGCCAGAACATGGAAGTGATTTTTGCTGCCGAGAGAGGAGATGAATCCGGCAATAATAACATTACTGAAGCGATTGAACTCACTCAATTAAGGACACTAACACTTCGTTCACTTCCGCAGCTTGCAAGCTTCTGCACAGGAGATCAGCATTTTGAATTTCCATCTTTGAAACAATTAACGATAAGTGAATCTCCCCATGTGAAATTTAGCAGCATTTTTCATGACTTCACAGAAAAGGTACGCGTAAGATTTTTGCAATTTTTGTTCAATCCTTACATTCTCAGGTGTTCAGAGTTTTATTGTCGTTATTGCCCTCATCATCTTGTCTTTCAGCAACAAAATGTTAGTTCTATAAATCAGATTATTTGTACTTTATAATATCCTTATAAACATAATTATCATTCTTCAATAATTCTTCTCCTTGTCGACTATTGGCTACAGCCATCGATGGATTTGGACGTCAGTTAGAAAGAATGAAAAAAAAAATTATTTAATAAACAATTATTTTTTCCGATTCATTTTTTTCTCTAAATTTTATCAGAGTTTTTATTCTTCTACTACATTTTTCCTTTTATTTTTATGCCTATATGTTTGATTAACACACGAAAGAGACAGTGCATTTGATTAGCCTAACAAAGAAAATGCTCATACGATCTAGAGTTTTTCAAGCTACGGTACATCAAAAATATTTTTAAGAGCCATTTTCAAATGAATAGTCCTTAACAACATTGTTACATACAAAATGATTATTAATGCTGATGATTGGAGAAGAAATTGTTTATCTCATGTTAACATAAATAATATTCTTAAAAGTATATAGAATAGTAAACTAATCCAATTCGACCCATCGAATTGTTGCAGTGTATATTTGTTGAGTTGAAAACTTTGATCAAGATAGACTTGTTGCAGTGTACTTGTTATAATTTACCAGCTTCTTACTATATTATTAAACTTTTTAAATTCCTGCCAATTTTCCTCCTTTGAGTTTGTGCTAGCAGTTCAAGTTATTTATTCAGTTTTGGTTTTTATTAAAAAAAAAGGTCAAAAATATCTAATTTTTTTTTCTAAAAAAAGAAACTTGCAAGATGTTCAATTCCAACTAAATAAATCGATCGATTAAAGGAACCTGGAAGATTAAATGTAAATTGAGAATGATTGAAGTCATTTTCGTATGCTGTATATATATGTATTTTCTGGCCATCAATATTATTCATCATTAGAATGCTTTGCATTTATTTTAATGTGTGAAATTTTTATCAACTCCACCTTGTTTTTCTGTGATTGTTAGAAAGAAGATCTAACTCCATCTTGTTTTTCTTTTTCTTTTTTTCTTTTTTTTTTTGATTGGTGATCACGCAGGCCTTTCCCAATTTGAAATATTTGGGTGTTGATGAAAAGCACATAGGTCTATTTCCAGAAGACTTGCTTCACAAACTTAAACGTATTGATGTCTGTCTTGATGATTCAACTGCTATTTTATCACTTGACGATTTCCTCCGCAGATTTCGCATCGTCAAATCCCTCTCCATCGGAGGAAGAGCTGATATTTGGAAATATTTATTGGAAGAGTTTGAAAATGGGATGAAGGTAGTGATAAGAGGACTAAATCAGCGTCGTGACCTGAAGCAGATTTTGAAGCAAGAGTCCTCCAATACCATCGACTTGGAAGATCTGGAGATATTGGATTGTGACAATTTGATTAATCCGGTGCCCTCCTCGACATCGTTTCAGAATCTCACAACTTTGACCATATTTTTTTGCAATGGAATGACAAACGTGCTAACATCCTCAACAGCAAGGAGTCTGGTGCGACTAAAATCAATGGGGATAGGTCTATGCAAGATGATAACAGAAATAGTGGCAGATGATGATGATGAGGGAGATAGTTATGCAGCAAAAGATGAAATTGTTTTCAGCGAATTCAAGGAATTGTACCTTTGGAACTTAGAGAGTCTGAGAAGTTTCTGTTCTAGCAATAATTGCGCCTTCAAATTCCCGTCTTTGGAAACATTACTGGTGAACGATTGCCCCAATATGAACATTTTCTCAGGAGGAGAATTAAGCACACCCACGTTACACAAAGTGCGGCTGGACTGGGATGATGAAGAAAGATGGGCTTGGGATCGCGACCTTAATACAACCATTCAATGCCTATATCTTAAAAAAAAGGTACGCATTCATTCACTATGAGATGTCGATTTTTTTTCCTAAAAGTTACTAATTCAATAACAAATCGTGATCATTAATACAAGTACACTGCAACAAGTCTATCTTGATCAAAGTTTTCAACTCAACAAATATAGACTAGTGATTAGTTGTGAATAATTTTTTTTTTTTTAAAAAAGACAGAATATTAACACTACGAAAATAATAATGTGTACTCGTTTATTGAATTTAAACTCTACTAAAGAAAGGACCCCAATTTTTATATATATTATTTGAATCGCTTAAAGAATTACAAGGTTGATGCAACAATTTATGGTGTTTTTTTTTTTACTTCAAAAAAAAAATTCTTTGAATTAATCGACAATTCTCAATCCTCATCTAGGCTCGAGGGAGGTCCCACATGGTGCCTACAGTGACCAATTGACCCCGTTAACTTCTATTTTCCCATAATTTTCTACATAAATTCTTGATATTTTCATGAAATTACATAATTTCTTACATAATTGTATCCAATAAATATCAATAGGTGCACGAACACAATATATGATGCACGCATCTCTTTAATTAGTTTAAGGCTTAAAGAGATTTTAAGATGGATACAAATTGAATATGGCAGCTCTCATGTTATTAATTATTTTTGTTGGCGAAAGATAATTGATTAGAAGAACGTGACAACAAACAGATTAAAATACCTGGTCAAATACTTTGCCGAGTGCTTACATACAAATCCACTACTTGAGATTATAATCACACATATAAATCATCACCGTCACAAGATTATCAAAGCGAATTATTGAAAAGCTTTGAATGGTCTTCCAATTTTGAAAATGCCGGCAGCACATGCAACAACCAGCTACCTTCGATTAAGTACAGAGGCCCTGTGTATCAAATGTTCAATGAAATGCCCATTTTGCTGGTCCCAACGTGGAACATAAGTTTGATGATAGTAGTATATCGCTCGAATGATGTATCAATGTAAAAAACGAGCTCTCCTCCTATCATCTAATGCCACAGTAATATTTCAATAATTGATCATAATTATTAAACTTTAGTATACACTACACTCATAACCTAAATCATTATACTCCTGCCTTCAGATATTAGGCTTAAATATGCAATCGTTTACAATTATTCAATAATTGTCTTAACTATAGAAAAAAAAAAGGAGGCTTCAGTTTTTCTAAACTGTGTGAGTTAGAAATATTTTTACGTTAGAAAGAAGTCATAAAAGCTCTAAGTTTGTATGTATTTAATGACTTGGAGCAAGTCAGCTGAGGCCGAGTACTTTTATTATTTAGGAAATTAGATCATGAATGGTAATCTTTTATGATCAATTACCTCAAAATACTCTCATTTTACGAAGAACGTCATCCATCATTTTCGTTTACTTTTGAGAAAAAGAAAATCCGCCTGTTTGAAAATAGAAGAATGATTGGAGGACTAAATAAGACACAAAATTGATTAAAACAATCTTTCGAAAAAAATTGATTAGAAAAATGTATATTCAAAATGACACCGTTCTGTTTTATTATATTTTTGTCGGTTTTTGAGCGAAACTTATTTCAAATATCAATCTTGAATGAATGCGCAGGTCTGCCAGTTTCCATTGTAACAGTTGCAAGGGCATTGAGGAATAAGAGACTACTCGAATGGAAGGACGCTTTGGTACAACTAAGAAGGCCTTCCTCAACCAACTTTAAAGATATACAGCCAGCTCCTTATTCAGCTATAGAGTTGAGTTACAATAAATTAGAAGGAGAGGAGCTCAAGAAGATCTTTTTGCTAATAGGATATACCTACATATCATCCATTAATGACGTGTTAATGTACGGCCTGGGTTTGGGGTTGTTTCAAGGCATCGATAAGATGGAAGAAGCACGAGCTCGAGTGTACACATTGGCGAACAAACTCAAAGCTTCTTGTATGTTGCTTGAGCACGGAAGCAAAAATGGACGTTGGTTTTCTATGCATGATGTTGTTCGCGACGTTGCCACAGCAATTGCATCCAAAGAACAAAATGTGCTTACGATGAGATATGAACTGGTTAATTCGCGCGAATGGCTAGATGAAGGTGCAGTCAAGTTTTACACTTCGATTGTCTTACACGATAGCAAGATGAATGTTCTTCCTGAAGTCCTCTAATGTCCCCAACTGCAGCTTCTCTCTTTGTGGACTGAGAAATCTTCATTAATAACACTTCCAGACAAATTTTTCAGGAAGTTGTTGCAAGTCAGAGTTTTAGACTTGACTTATATGCATCTGTCATCGCTGCCTTCATCGCTTGGTCTCCTAACCAACCTTCGAACACTGTGTTTGTCTCGCAGCGAATTGCAAGATGTAGCTGTTATAGGAGAACTAAAGAACCTAGAGATCCTTTGCTTAAGGGGTTCTTATATCGAGCAGTTGCCTGTGGAAATAGGCCAACTGACTCGGTTAAGGTCGCTTGATTTGAGAGACTGTAACAAACTACAAGTTATTCCACCAAATGTTTTATCAAATTTATCCTATTTGGAGGAATTATACATTCGTAGCTTTAATAAATGGGAAGTGGAGATGGAAGCTGCAGGGGTCAAGAATGCAAGCCTTGATGAGTTGAAGCATTTGCCTAACTTGACCACTTTAGAATTATACATCCCAGATGTCAACACTCTACCAAGAGGCCTGTTCTTCTAGAAGCTGGAAAGATACAGAATATGTATTGGACACTGGTGTTGGGAGGATACTTCACCCAGGTGTCCTAAAACATTCAGACTCCACCTCGGTACCAACAATTGCTTCAGCTTCAGGGGTGGGCTAATCGTGCAACTTCAGCGAATTGAAGACCTTTGTTTATCTGGATTGCCAGACCAAGATATCATTGAATTAGTTAATAACAAGATGAGTTCTTACTCTTCCCAACTGAAGCATCTCTGGGTCGAAGGCTGTCAAGGCCCCTGTCCGAAAGAGTCAAAGGTATGATATGATCTTCCTAAATTTTGAACATATAAAGCAGCCAGTGCATAAGCAGATTCTTCATTTCTTATGAGTATGACTATGCTCTAAACAGAGATGCAAGGAATCGACAAGTGAAATGCGATCGAATGAAATCAATTTGGAGGACCATGTCAACTTTCCAAACACATTGTTCAACAAGGTCGGATATTAATGATCCAATGGTCATATTCTTATGATTTTTTTGTTTTTCGGTTGGTTCTTTATTAGATATTCTCCTTTCTTGGAAATATAGGGCAGAGTGAATCAGTGATTAATGAACATATTTCATAATTATTTTAAAATTTTCAACCCGATTAATGTAGGGGGTTAACAAATACATTCTCGAATGAAAGAAAAAGTACCATGAACGCACTTATATACTAACTTTGCTCTCCTCATGTAACGGTTGGAAAGTTTTGCGCACAGGGTGGGTTACCAAACTTGGAGGCCTTGGAGCTGTGTAATGTAAATGTGGAGAGGATTTGGAGGAGCCAACTTCCGGCCATGTCTTGAAATGAACCCAGTTTCAGAGTGTTATAATACAACACTTGGGATTTTTTTTTCAACTAACGTCATTCCAGGTTGAATTCTAGAATGATCCTCCATCTATGCTGTTTCAGACATCTTGAAAGACTAGTTAAGAATCTAAATTAAAGATGTGTGAATCAGGCTTGTCTTGCGTTCATGCGAACCTCGTATTACATGTGTTGGATTTCTGGTGTAGTGGTAAAAGTAGGCATTCAACACGCGTTCATTGTACCAGATATTCAGCAAAGATGATAATACAGTAAACATAAATTGGAGTTTTAGGCCATCAGACACAAGCAATTGTGAAAGAGTGGGCAGAGGGAATAAGAAAAATAGAAAGACGTGAATAGAAAGAATATGACGTCATCGATAGAACCTAAACACAAATTTAATCAATTTATTAAGCCATTAAAAGTTGGTTACAAACCACAAAATCTTAACATTTGTAATGAACCATCCATCAGAAACCACTATATCCTAACATCCTAACATATATAATGTTCCATCATCAATTTTTGCTATGTTGTTAGTACAGCCTAATATGTTTTGTTTGGTTTTGTACCCTTTCCAAACCGATGAATATTTTCTCAAGCATATGTTTGGGCCATCTGAACATTGAGTGGTTTGATATCTCTGCAGCGCATGTAGGTCAAAAACTGACCGGGCAGCTCTTCCAAAAGTGCATGTACAACAGAAATTTGCCCACCTGTTCAGAAAACAATTGTGTTGGTTTGTTAAAGCATGAAAAGATTCAGAAACTTTTGTGAATTAACTCCCAAATTCAATATTTTGAACTAATTTTGTCGAATCACGTGCACTCACTATGAACTTCTCGCATTGGAACAAATTGTACTATATCTCTGGTGGCTACCCGATCGGTAGAGCTCTCTAATCTATGGCCATTATCAGCATCAAGAATCTGCCAACAAAGTTATCAGCATCAAGAATCTCCAACAAAGTGGGATAAGACCACACTCCGTATATACTCTAAATTGAAACTGTCAAACTACATAAAAAAAGAAGTTCCAATGCTAGTGAGAAAATATGCCAGTTACAAAACATTGTGTACCTCCATTTGTGTAAAATCTGCATCTCCCACACCGACAATTAGGACTGACAGGGGAAGATCAGAAGCCCTTACCAAAGCATCTTTCGTTTCTTGAAGATCTGTCAGAACTCCATCCTAAAAGACATTGCAAATTTACAAATCACCCAAAAAGAATGATAGAAAGAGAAAACTGTGAATAGATAGAATAATTGTACACACCGTTATAATGAGTAAGACAAAATACTTGCTTCTCTCATATGAGAGTGACTGTCCAGCAATTCGTGCAGCTGTGTTGATCACTTGACCAAATAGAGTTGGTCCTGCCAAAGCAACATTGTTTAGAGCACTTGCATAAGCGGCCATAATGCCTTCAACTCCATCCACCTATTGAATAAAGAGACCAGCGGTTAATGAAAAAGTGGAAGGGGATAAAATATACACCTTTTAGGATAAAATTCCAAGGAAATTTTTAAAAAAAATTGTAGAAACATATTATACTGTTTGTTATTAAAAATGGAAATTTATGGGAGACAAGCCAACCAAGTAAGAATTATAGCAAAGCTGCAAACTCCAGTTACCCTTACCTCAAAGCCACCTGCTCTTCCATTCAAGTTAAAACAATGTGATATAGTGCCGTCCAATGTCTTACCCCCAAATCCCCATGCAGGAAAGCGCCTATCAGAATCATAAAATTGTATGACCTCCCCAATTTCCCTTATTGCCTGTAGATGGTTAAGAGGCCAATAACTAATCAGTGATATTCTCTCTCAACTTCCAAAACCTATTGAAATAAATATTTCACAGTGACAGCCGTAGAAAGACTTGAAAATCCCAGGCATTTTCTAAGTTGAAAACACTGAACAAAATGACTATTTTATGACCTTCAGAGTTCAGAGATCACTTCTAAAAGTATGAGTCATAACAGAATCTTACGTGCTGGTAAGAATTCAATCTGCCTGAAGGATCAATATAGTGCAAAGAATTTGGATTTCGAGGATTTCTGTTTGAAGCTGGGTGATTTTGCATTTAACCAGAGAGGATAAAGTCAGACCAATTAGAGGAAATAAACAAAATAAGAAAATTATATTGCAAATTTATCTTCAACAAGTAGTGTCTTTTTAATTACCTGTGAAGTCGACTGCAACCATAAAATTCAACTCAAAGCCACTAGATATGTAATCCAGAAAACTATACTGCTCTTTCTCAACAAACTTTTCAACAAACAACTGACTTTTCAGAACCTAGGCAAAAGTCAGATAAAAAATAAAGTGATATTAAATTATCAAAAACTGTGAGCATGAACAAACACCATTGGTGGAGATAAAACAAAAAGGAATAAACACCTTGTCATGGCCACGTTGAGTTGATGGTAACTTGAAAGTTGCACCAGTTCTCTCTTGCTGAAGTTTCCCCAGGTCTCCAACTGATTTCTGAATTTTACTGATAACAGAAATAGAAAACCTTGACATCAGAAAGGCAACGGGATAAAAGAAGGAAGCTAATGACGTTAAGAAATTTAAGAGTTACCCCATGAGTACGTGATTTCCACTCGTATTGAAATCAAAGCATTCAATGATTAATGGGTTGTCCTGTACCAAAGAGAATCATAAACTAAAAAACATTTCCCCATGACCAAACTTCCTTCACTACATAATATACATTTAAGTAATAAGCACAAGAATATGACGGTTACCTTGCTCACAAATTGCTGCATGCTCAAAGTTATTGGTCTCCAAATGGGATTCAAGTTGTTGTCTATCACCTCCGTCTTGCAGATAGGAACAGAATTTCCACTCTCAACAATTCTAGATATTCTTAAGAATGGATCCTATAGAATATAATAAGAAGAAAAAGAACGAGCATCTAAATTAGTAGATTAATTTGTGAACCTCTAAAATTAGCTACTTTGCTGGAACTTACACTTTTGGAAAACACGTCTACATTTTGCAAATGTGAGCAACGAAATGCTATTTCAACAGCACTCTTGGAAGCAACCATTTCCTCAGCATGGACAGAAAGTGTCCCGAAGTTTCTTGAAACTTGAGGCCCATAATTGTTAACGAGTTTTAAGGTTAAAGTTCGATTTTGTTTGGTCACTATCTGCCATTTAAAAGGAAAATATGACACTTGTTAGTGCTAAGAAGAAGAGAATGCTATTAAAAAGCATATGGAGCATATCTTGCCCTTTTTTTTTATAGGAAACAGATTTTTACAGAAAATTAGATGGGCATATTTTGCCCATTGAATAAATAGAAAATACAAAAATTCATCAAAGACAATGTAGCCCAGAAACTTACCTCAGAGAGAACACAGCTAGCTTCTCCCAGGAAGTCTTGATCCCCCAACTTTAGCATCTGCAGGGCAACATAATTAAGAAGTTTGAACCTTAAACTTCACGCTTCAACAACTATTTTGTCATGAGATAATAATGACTTGAAAGTAATTAGGATCACTGCCGCAAAGAATCAAAAGAACACTAGAATTCCTGCTTAATGTCTTAGAATTCATCTGGATTTGTTCATTTTCTCTTTCCACAGGCATAAATTTACATATTTATCATTTTTCCCAGTACTGTTAACAACATAGATCAAAATTCCATTGTGGAAAAATGAAAATTTAGCTGTAAGAACCATCAGAAAAATTGTTCTTTCCCAATTATGGGTAGCAGGACAAAAATGTCAAACCTTGCAAGATGCAATAACAAAAAGTTCCCTGATGACTGTCCTGACATTGAGATTTGTGCATGATATATGACAGCCAACTTTCTAAGTTACATGCCATGCTAAGTGTTAGTTTATGATCAATCGAGTATTCACAAATTTCCCGAAATTGATGGAAACTATTGCTGATGCAATTTAGCTGAGATGTATGCTTAAACAACAAATGCATGAGTCAGATGCCTTGGGTAACTCTAAAACTTTCTAACTGAGGTATGTGCAAATCATTTACACCTGAATTAAGAGAAAAAAAGATTAATTAAGAAATCTTTATATACCTTCACCGGAATATTGTGGTACTTGGTATCCACATCATACAAACGAAAGCTGGAAAAAGAATAAAAGCATTAAGAAATTTGAAAACATTAAACATTATCAAATCAAGCAAGGCTTATGAGAAATGATAAGTGAATGACCTGTTGCAAAAAAAATAAATAAATAAACTTTAAAAAGAACACAGGAAAAACTTACACCAAAGGCTGGACAATCTCAAACTGAAAAGCAATTGAAATCTTTCCAATCCAAGCAGGATTCAGATTGTTCATAATCACCTCTGTACGTCCAACCTCCTCCAGCCTCCCAGCTCTTTTCTTTGCATATACAACTGCCATGGGATCACTCTATGACATAAAAAGACATGTAAATACATATTTGCTAATAAGTACAAAAATTAAAAAAAAAAAAGGCCTATAAGTATGTATCACTCATGTCATATAAATATAGACACATATTAGTTAAATAACTATGGTTAGTAAACCACCATTAAAATACAGCAGCATTTTATGTACATCAGTATCAGCTAGTAAAAGGATATACCGCTAATAAATCTTTGTTATAAAAGAATTTTATCTTGCACATATAACGTATTTGACCAGTGCAGAAAATTGCAAAAACAATAAAACCATCAACCATACTTGTTATACGTTATCTAGAACTCTCACGATTACATTGGAGATATACCGTGTATATAACGAGCTATTATTCTTTCTCTAAGTTCAGAATTTTGGTGTCAGCACTATGCATTTTTCAGATTAAATATCCCTAGGCACTTCATGAAGAGAGAAAGGACATTGACAGGGCCCTTATGAACAAATAAGTAGATCATATAAGGAGCATACAAGATAACATGAGAATCAATCACCAGAACTATCAATGGCATGAACATGGCATTATTAGACATAAGACAACAATAACATGAAGGCATACCTTGGATGTGATGTCAAGATCACGTAACTTTGAAGCAGATAAAGATAACTGCAATATATATTCAAAAACATAAGAATGAATACAGATGCATGTAAACGCCAAAAAAAAAAAAAGGAGTAATCCATGCATATGCTGTACAAAATGAAAATTGTCAGTATGATGTGGGTCATCTGACATGCAATATATGTGTGTCACAAACAGAACATGCAGAAAACCATCATTTTGGATTCGGACAGAATCACTTCTGATATTGAATCTTATAGGCAGCAAGCAAGAATATCTGCACTTAAGTTTTATATAACAACAAGATGTGACACGACAATTACACCACATATGCTTTGTTATGATATGACTTGTTCCCTTTTCTCCAGGAAAGTTTCCAAGGAGACAGGTAAGGTCCACATCTATACAGGAAAATTAAAATCACCTCGTGGTCCAAGTTATGAAAAGTCATTATTATCCTCGTCACAACATAATCCTTAATCTGCAATTTTCTATAAAGTTATTGGTTTGTCTTATGCAAATCAGCATTCTCCAGAATCATGTCTCATTCAGGGGAGCATTGTCATGGGGAATCTTCACGGGGGTCTGTCATTAGGCATAAGCAGTTAAACTTACTGTTCTCGGTATGCAAAGCAAAAGCACTCTCTTGGTATGAAACCATCAAGCCAACACCAGCAAAAGATCAGAGACCAGAACAAATTCAAAGAAAGACCAAAAAATAAAAAAGCTTTTCAAAGAAGCACTTGATAGACATTCTTTCGCGAAGGTGCTTAACTCCTTTGCCCTTTGAAAGGACAACCAAGTAAACTATTCACCCTCCAAAAATTCCGATTACTCCTCTTGCATTATTTTAACAAAGCATATTTTGGATTGCGGTTGATTCTTCAATAAGAATCTACTCCTTGATTATGTTTAAAATTATCAAATAATTTCTATCATCTTTTAGGGACGTTACACTGACAAGGCATCAAATAAGTAATAACAGCAAACATAATTTGGGAATCGATTTTCATACGAGTGACCATTTGAGAATCCATCACAATCACTGACATGAAGGAACAAAGTCAGATTTAAAAAATTAAAATAAACAAATAAATTGAGGAACATAAACTAATCACAAAATTTATAAATTTTATTTAATTAATTAACTGAAAATAGTTTATTTATAGTGGCAGCTAAAGACTCGTACGATTCAGGTACACACATGTACCTCGACTTGGGTGAAAAGGGCTTGAAGACCGCGAGATTTGAAGAAGAAATCAACGGCGTCGTTTTGGCCAGAAACATTGTTCTGATCAGCCGCGGTGGTGGCCCGGATCTGGGCCCCACCCACGGTTTGTTTCCCTCCTCTCACGTCACTCCCAGACAAACATAATCCCATTTCTTTTTTTTTTTTTTTTCCTCTGTTTTCTCGAAAATTAAAAAAATTAATCCCAAAAAAATATTTTTCCCTAAAAGTTTTTGCAACTGTGTTAAAGGAGTACGGAGTGTCGCTGTTCCAGTGATGTTCTTTAATCCCTCAAATCCGTAGCCTTTGACAGAGAACCAAAGCGGGGCTTCGTTCTTTTCCTCTCTCTCCTCCATTTATAGAGTTTTGCGCTTGAGTTGCTCTATACGACTCTGTTTCCCCAGCGAAAATGCAAAGAAATTTCTACTTATTAATTTAATTGCTTTTTCATGGATCTAAAAGATTTTTGTCTTTTTTCTTCCCCTCCCCAAAATATAGAATAATGTAGGCAATAGATTGTGTTTCCTGTATTTGGAACATTTAGGCCCACGTAATTATTAATAATAAATAATTTTATCAAAAATTTACCGTCTCCATTGTAGTTATGATCAGAGTACCCCCATCCTCCAGTTTGCACGCTAACAAATGACTGGATTTTGTCCCTTTTTTTTTTTTTAAAGCAATACCTTAGAGAATAAGTTTACATTGTTTGAAGACAAATAATAGAACCATCAAACGATTGGATTTTTTTTTTAGTTTTTTTTTTAAAGCAATATCTTAGAGAATAAGTTTACATTGTTTGAAGACAAATACTATAATTTAGGGTAAAGAATTGGTAAATTTATAATGAAATATGAAGAAACAGCAAGGTATTGAAGAATTCAATTTCTCATTATATTTCGACATTTGGACTTTGTTAATGTCAATTGATTTTTTCCGCGTAAAAATGTTTCGGATTCATTTTGTTCCTCCGAATACCACTTACTGGAAATAAGTTTATTTTTCGGTCAAATTCAACCCATAGATTTAAATATTTCGTTATACTAATGGTTTGATTAATTCTATGTATTACGGCAGATTTTGATTAATTCTATACAATGCCATGGTATTATTACTAGTATTTATTTATTTTGTTAATCTATAGATTTAAATATTTCGTTATACTAATGGTTTGATTAATTCTATTTAAATATTTCGTTATACTAATGGTTTGATTAATTCTATGTATTACGGCAGATTTTGATTAATTCTATACAATGCCATAGTACTATTACTATTATTTATTTATTTTGTTAATCTATAGCCATTTGGTTAATCCACTCATTATAAGGATAAAGAGTACGCATCTAAATTTTAAATGCGTATACATTTAGCTTTTGGTCATAGAAAAGAAACCCGCATGCATTTCGGAACATTTTCAGAAATACTAATTAACCAGCAAATTACGACAAAAAAAATTCTAAATTTTATATCATATATATGTATATAAAAGTAATAATAATAATCACGTAATTAATTAAACTAATCTCACCTAAAAGTTGTTCAAAGACATTGGCCTTAAAGTAAGTTAGTATTTCGTCTTCCACAAGGGTTTGACTTAAAGAATGACTTGATGTGGCTGATGTTGATAAATTAAAAGAGGAAAAATAATAAACAATGACGGACTCTTAAAATTAGGTCAACAAACGTAATCCATTTAATTTGTAATAATGGCAATGACGAAGCCCTTGTAACATAAGCATACAAGCGTAATCAAGATGTCTATGGAAAAACGAGTAACACAGCTAGAAGCTAGTTATCTAACAATTGCAATGGGGTGGAATGAAATGTCATTCACAAGTCAACTACCATGGATATCCCCACCGCTGAGATACTAAAGGTTCAATCTTTTAAGGTCTTGATAGTTACTACCAGTCGAAATTAATACAAAATATTTATTCCTCTAAAAGGCTCATTAGTCATTCCTATGATTATATAAAGAGAGGTGAAGAAATTTAAGCCTCCATAATCTATAGTGTATGCCCGTAAAAATTAGACATTATAAAATATATTAGAGGTAATACAATCAACCAATTACATGATAAGTTTTTAAAATAAAAGTATCATCTACTTGTGTAGATAATTTTGTAGTGTCTTATAAAGTTTATCCGTAAAAATCTTTATTAAAAAGATGATTGTTGTCGAACTTGTCATTAATGAATTGCAAGTACAACGGATGTTATCTAATAAATTTTTTTATTTTGTTATACAGAGATCTTTAATATTCGAGCCGTGCTTATTTCACTTACATTTCAAATTAACTTTTATAATATTTTTTATAAAAGATCGAACTCTTATTCTCATTATTGTGAGTGTAAAGACTCTCCCATTAAACTAAAGGATGATGGGTGATGTTATCCGATAATTAAGACTTTTATGATTGGAGATTTTCAAAATTGACTTACGAAAACTGTCCCTCCTATCAAAGCGAGGAGCCATTTGCAAAATTTCCAAGCGTGGAGGACATGCAAGCATGCATGTGGAATTCCATGCATAAAATGATAAAATACTCGTCAAGTGCCTTCATAAGTTGTAGTTTATGTAGTCTGCAAAGAAGTTTCACTTTTCAATTTCAAAGTCTTGGGTCGTGCGGCCGTGTACATGAGTAAGATTACTTCACACGTCTTCCAATTTTTCATCTCTTTATTAATGCCTAGTCATAGTAAAATTCATCTCCTTTTCTTCCTCTATTCAACTTTCTATTTTACTTTTTTATTTTTTATTTTAAATTATTTTGTTATTATCTTTCAAAATCTTGTTTAAGGAATCTATGTATTCTTTTGTCCGCATGTGCAACACAAATAATATTTTACGTTACACATGATATTCATTCATATAAATTAATGAAGGATAATATACATATTGCCAAATTGATTAAAATAATTACTAATTTAAAATCAATAATTTATGTATCCATAACACTGATAATAAAGTCTGATTATAGGCATGCACACTTTTCCATGGGGATCGAGAATAAACTTTTGTAGTAGGTAATTAGGTGCAACCGTGTAGGTCGATTCACCTACCTAATATTAACTAATGATTGGAAAGGAAAACATTTAGTTTACAGCTAAACGAAGATTGTTACAGGAAAGGGAAAAGACTAAGAGAGTGCTGGTGAAGTGGATAGAAACGACAAAGAAAGAAATAGCTATATACAATGAAATCGCTCTTTTATATAGTGATATTCTATGTAAAAATGATTTGTTAACGCCAAAATATGGTTGAATCGATTAGCGGCGTGATACCAAAACTATGCACCAACATTGAATTTGTTTGGTGGGAAAATTGGCTTGTTAATCTATAAGAAAATCCTCTGACCATGAGCATATAGTTCATGAACAGTTGATTCATGAGTAGATAAAGTTGATCCATGAGTAGATGATCTATGAGCTTACGAGCACAAAGAACAATCAGGAGGCATCGAAATTTTTTTCGACACAAATCCTCCTATACTCAAGTTAGCGATCTAGGTCTACTTGGAAAACCCCGTACCATAATTCACGTGGTTTTATTATGACTACTTTAAACAAAAGGCTTTCAAGTAAATTTAAGGAAAAATAATACGAAATAATCAATCTTAAAGAAAAAGAAATTAAGAGAGAAAGAAAAGTTTCGCAATGATAGAGAGGAAAGATCCAATAGGTTGTCAGTCGCGCCGAGAGAGAGAAAAAGAATTCCCCCTAGCGGATTTTTCTGGGATTTTTATAAATACCTGAACCCCACGACATTAGGTTTAGGCAATAATCATTAATGGATCAAATGCATGCCTTGATTTTTCGAAAGGGATATGTGGTGGTTCATTTTGACTAAGTTGAACTTTTTGGTAACCTCTTGGTCGAATGATCTGCTCAAGGTCACCAAACCATCTTATGGTCAATATGATGTGCTCAAGGTGACCAAATAAGCTCTTGGTCGAGGTAATGTGCTCCATTGAGGTCACCAAATAACATCCTAGTTGAGATGATGTGCTCTAGGTGATCAAATAATCTCTTAGTCGAGGTGATGTGCTTGAGGTCACTAAATAAAACATCATGGTTGAGGTTATGTCCTCGAGGTGACCAAATAATCTCTTGGTCGAGGTTATCAAAATTACTATTTGGTCGACGTAGTCTATTCAAGGTCACTAGATTTTCTCCTAACAAAATATCAACTATTTACTCACTTTTTACTTTGAGGAGAGCAAGATAATATTTGAGCAAACACCTTATCTTGATCACCCTATTTCATTCCTCAAACATAATTTTTATTCAATTTTAGAAAAAGATTTAATCTCGATTTTAGTCAATTATAAATAAGAATATACTCTATATTGTAATAATTTATAATCCTTTTCAATCCTATCTTAAAAACCTTCTCTCTGAATAGTAATATGATTTGTATATTGCAAAAAATATAGACTAATTTTTTTTTTCAATTAAGACCGTCTCTATTATCAATTTTTGTACATTGGATTTGACATAATTCAATTATTAGTTATTAATATAGTGAATATTTTACCTTTATATCAGTTGCACCAAATAGCTAAATCAAAATAATAATTCTTGTAATTATACCTTTGTTAAGTTAATTATAATATTCTCATAGTAATAAAATTAATATGTCCCAATATTATGATTATGGAGAAATGGGGTCTTGTTAAGTTACATTTATTGTAACTTACAACCCAATTAAAATAGTGTAAAAATCACACTGAAACTCAGTTGACCCACCATTCACATTATTATTTTTGCATTTTTTAGTGGGAATGTAAGTGACAAAAACATATAATTTTAGCAAAATCGTAGAAAAATTTTACTGTAGTTGAGAATTTTGAAAACGATGGTCATGACTTATGCGCTCAATCAAACCGTTTAAAGCATATTGTTGGTTTTTGTTTCCGAGCAGATAAAAGTGTCAATACTATGTCAATATAAACGTTATTGAATCTCTTTTTCCTTTTTTTATTTTTTCTTCAAATGACAAATGAGAGATGAATCAAATTAATTAGGGATTTGTATCCATCGTTTTATTGCAGTTGTGCTGTTATTGAAAAAATAAATAAATAAAAATTGTGGCACTAGTACATTTAATCACATGGTGTATTCATATCCAATAACTTCTAATTACATCCTTAAGTCAGATCAACGTAGACAGTTAGTTCATCTTTGTGAGCACAGAATCCAACTCTATTCCAAAACCACTTTCCTTTGACACTTATATCCCTCTCAAAATTCTGCAAACAAAAGTATTAAACAATTAATGATCAAACTAACATTTCCTTGCAATGACTGGTTATGATTCCAAGTGAAATTGTTCGTTTGACCAAAAAAGGCCGGAAAATGTAATTCAAGTTGTCTTTCTCTTTTATTTAAAACCTTAGATTTGGTCTAAATCAGGGGACAGTGCCTATGAAGATGTCTACAGCTTCCCCGTCGTCTTCGCTAGATTCTAATTGTTTTCGTAATTACGTCGTCACAACGATTGTGAATAGAACAGAAAAGCACATTCAAAGCCGTGTAAAAGTGGATAACCAATCCTTGGCTCATCACTTTTGCTTCCAATATTGAAGAAGTGTGGCATACACACTCCCTTTTAATAGTTACTATTAACACCATATAATAGTAACTATTAAAAGACTTAAACCCTCGACATGTTGGGCCATCACCAAAGTAAGAAGTTGTTCTCATCACAATATGAATATTACTTAACAATGTCATAATTTTGTTAATAAAGAAAGAAATTATTTTTTTTGGGTAAAACAATTTTAAAACTTGCTGAATAGAAATATGTTGTTTCAATCTCTATAGTTTGAGTCAATTATCCAGTTAGTCAATATTATATTTCAAAAGATTATCCAAAGCATTTCTTTACTTACTCTCTTAGTGGTTGGATATAATTTTTTTAAAGCTGACATAGAATTTCTGTATGATAACGTTTAAAATTCAAACTAATTCAATATATAACAGATAAAAAAATAAAAATAGAATTTCTGTATGATAACGTTTAAAATTCAAACTAATTCAATATATAACAGATAAAAAAATAAAAAATAATTAAATAGATTTTAACCGCCAAAAAAATAAATATAGTTTTTTTGTGGATTTCTAAAAATATATTGACTCCTCCATGGGCACTTAAACTACAGGGATAAACAGACCATTTTTTTAATGCAAGTCGTCGCAAGGATTATTCGTTGTACGCGTACGTACACATGATCATGTGTTTTCCACTGAGACTTTTCCAAGACATGATGTACCGTATGCATCCTTGACTACAAGTGCAATTTTTGGGAACGTGCAAGCATGAACGTGGAATTCCATGCATAAAATGATAAAATACCTTTCATTTTTTTCCTAGTTTAATTTCCAAAGACGCGTCATCATTAATTTGAAGTCTTTCGGTCCGGAAATGGAACCTCTATTCATCAAATATTCGTTTGTCTCTGAGCACATATGTATTTACACGATTAATCTTACAATACATAGTCCTAATATAGTTATTAAGTTAGACCAATAATCATCAAAGATCATTGAAGGATCCATTCACTTTATGCTTTCCAATCACTCTCTACCATCGAAGTTAGTTGTCCCAATCACCAATACAGTAGCAAATATTGATTCATGTTTAAGTTAATGTGTCATATATTCATGAATACTTAGTGATCCTTTATAAATGTTAATTGATTAATTGAGTAAAGATCAACATTAAATTAAAAAAAAAAAAGCTGAGAAATTAATTGGAAGTTACACGGTAGCTACCAATACTTTAATCGAAGTATGAATGAATAATTAACACGAATTTCAATATAGAAATTTCACCGAAACTATTTAAGCTTGAATTTTTAATTTTGCATAGCAATGAATTCATGAGGCCTCCTACACTAATCTTATACACTTACTCTTCCCGTAAATTATTTCCTACTCGTTTACCAATTTTTCTTTCTCCCTATTCAAATTTTCAACGAAGACATAGTTATATTCTTTTATCCATGTTTCGCTTGCAACACCCTTAATATTTTATGGTAAACTGGGAAATTAAAAAAAAAAAAAGGTAGTTTTACAGTCCAACCAAATAAATCTCTTTAAAAATCATTTGGCAAAATCTTTTGAAAGTGAAAAAAAATCATATTTTATCTTATCATGAAACAAAGGTAAAATTTATGAATTTTTTTCTTGAAAAATCATGTAAAATTTATGATTTTTTTTGAAAAATCATTCACATCAATAATAAATAAAACTAGTACAAGATAGATTGACACTAATTTTATTTTATTTTTAAATATTCTGTTAAATTTCTCTGTCTAAATTCGTTGCTCTGATGCTCTCTGTTTCAGAGTGAAGTCAAAGTTGTACAAAATGAAAAAGAGAGTCTGAAAGCGGATGGAAATGACAACAAAGAGAACAGCCAGCTTTTTGAAGGAGCTTTTGAAGATGATGGACTCGTGCTCTTATCATGAAGCTTTTACGTCTGAAGCTAGTGGAATTGACCCATCAAGAAAGGTTCAATGAATCCATGCGATGAGAGAGTCTTAATGTGGCTCCGAGAAGATAATTACTTAACGACACTAATTAATTGGTTGAATGATCTACCAAACTAATTAATAAAATCTTATGGATTCTGACTGTTTGGAGAAAGTATTTTAAGATCGAATGAAAGATGAATTTCAGGGACTCTTCCAATTGCAACCAGTCATAACGAATACTACAATAGAGTAGGATTCTTTTGACACGAGAAAAGAAAAAGGGGTAAAAAGAAAAAAAGGTCATGAGACGATGGAGAATATTCAAGTAAATTCTACTTACAACGTAATGTAACTTTAGTTTGACAACTGCCGCTGTGACGAATCCCTTGCAACGTAAGCACAATGACACAGAAAGGATAGAGTGAATCAAGTGGTCAAAATAGATCCAACTATCTTACCATTGTCGTTTTCCCGCGGGTGGAGGGGGTGTTAGCATAAATTGTTAAATAAAGAAAATTTAGAATGTTTGCTAACTATTAATTTGAGAAAAATAATAAAAGGCTTTAAAAAAAAAAGGAAGAAATAGTAGCATGCAATTAATAGTTGTAAAAGGTTTGAAGTTGTTCCATGTTTTCAGTTTACTTCCACGAGAGTAAGGGTAAAACTCACGACTCGCTCAATTTGTTCTCACCTCGCTAAACGAAATTGAAGGATAAATTGAAGGATAATATATATATATATATATATATATTTTAGGTGATAAAATCAAGACTATCATTCCATCTTGAGAATCAACTAAAATTTACCTACTTAGATTTCTTCAATATATCTCGAAAGGGTTGAGGCCATAATAAGTATAGGTTTTAATAAAAAGAAATACCGGTGGTTTGGTTGTCAAATCTTCCCTTCATAAAGACAAAATATAGCTTTTATTCTAATTCTTCATGGGCTCCACTTGATTATTTCCAATAACAATCCATTATAACAGTGAATAGCTTTTTGTCAAGAACTTTAAAAAAAATTACTGGTTAGTTAAGATATTGGATTAGGAACACAGTTTAAGAAACCAAACAAAAATAATTCCTTGGAAGAAATGTATTCAAAATCTTGAATCACTCAATATGTGTAACAAATTACAAGTTCTCTTCAAAGTTCCCAAAGTAAACTTCACCAAAATTTAATTTTCCTCCCACATAAACAAACAATTTTCTGTTTTGAGCGGATAACTTTCACAGTAGGCTTTTCAACTAAAAAAAAAAAAGTCATATGCTAGTTAAAATACTTCGCTTCTGTTTCTTGTTCTATCAGCTCTTCGCATTGGTTCTTTTTTATTTCCGTTTTCTTGCCATGGAAAACAATTCGCTTCTGTTTGTTTTTTAATCTCGCTTTCCTTTGGCCTCCTTCACCTTTACATTGTTATCTGCTTGTTCCACAATTAATGCCAACTTTGATGATACCAAGGCAGAAATCGAGAAGCTGATCAAGGGTGAAACTACGGATTCAGCGCAGAGTTTCTGAGGTGAAAAAAGAAGGGGAAGAGATTGAAGGGAAGGCTGGGAACTGACTGGTTAGTCTGGAACAAGATCATTAATCAAGTCACTCACTAATCCCGTAAATGGTTGCTTTTGCTTCCATAGGCTGCACGTACTGGTTGGTTATAATCACAAAATTGAGGATCATGCTGGAAAAATCTTGTTCAGAAAAATGGCAAAATTCAAACTTTACTCCGGCTACCCGGGACGAAATAAGTGTTCTGTTTGGTTCCACTTTGAATTGTGCAATTTTTTTTATGACAGTTTCCATCGAGATCGTCAATTTGTGGTTATAACTGATCGTCAATTTATGTAATCTATAGAAGGAGAAATCATTTAGGACATCAGTGGAAGGTTTGAGTAATGATTATTCTCACCAACGAATTCATCAATTTTTCATGCAGGCTCAATTTGTAAAATTATTTGCAGGTCGCCACGTCAATTACGTTAGGAAGACATGCGGAAATATGGGTACTGCTTATGCCATAGCGCCATTGTATATAAAAAGTAACATCGTTATTTATGCTACGGGGCCGTCGTTCCTGTCTTCTTGGTGTTTTGCTTCGATTCAACTATCACTTCAAACAAAACATGTAATAGTATGCTCATAAGGTAGCACACAACAAGATCAAATCAAACATTCTCCCTCAATTTAACATTCTAAAATTGATTTATATTTCTATGTACAAATCCAATCCAAAAACACGATTAACGAAAGCTGTTCCTGTCTGTATTAAAAGCCACGAATTAGAATCCCGCTCGAATAAATTAAAATTGCTTTGGATAGGACTGTTTACGTTCTAAAAAAACGTTTTGAGCGCTGTTATACTTTATAGGCTCATCTAGTAAATTTAAAACTTTTAGTCTTACTTTGCGTGCTCTGCTAAATTGGGGGGGAAAAAATCTCACTTACAAAGAGGATTCAGGCCAACCTTCTATGCAGCACCTGAAATCAAGCCATTGTTCCCTGTAATGTGTAAGGCATTATATTATACGGAGCTTGACTTCTTTCTTACTAGGAAGGGTGAGTGGCGTTGGCGATCCAGAGGCCCGGGTCTGCTGTTTTCTGCTCATTGTTTTGCTTTTAGCACTTTTTATTAATATTATTTCGAATCCACTTTCAGATTGAGTGTTTAATGATTTGGTTAAATTTGTGTTTAGTTTAATGTATTAAATTTTTGGAGTATTTCGGCAGTTAATGATGAAACTTGTCATTAAATGAACTTAAAATCATTCTAATTGTTCAATTTTTTTTTTTCTGGCTATGAAAAATGATTGAGTATTGCGGCAGTAAAATTCATTGAAGTAGCATTCAATATATAAATATCAATAATTATTCTAGATATTCAGTGTACACGAAACCTCTATTGCAACAGTGAAAAGAATTGAAGTTTTTGGAGACCCCTGTCTTATCATGAGAAATAAATACGGTAACAACCCAAATTAACCAAGAATCTCAAGAGGAATTGAAATGAAATCTCATAACATTAATTTTATTACTATTCCCAAAGAAATTCAAAATTGTCTATAGTCGAAATATAGTCTCTAAGACAATAAATACAACAATAATCCTCCCAAATAAAATTCAGCTCTAAACAATAACCAAAGTAACAACAATTTAATCATCAAGAAAATGTCAAGGTTTTGAGACATTAATCTTCTCTCTAAACCCAAAAGCCCACATCTCTAAAATCAATCAACTCAATAAGAAATTCATGCATAAAGCTATTAATAACGATAAAGTAATAGCAATTATTTTGAAGTACCACAAATTAGAAACCACTAGTTATTTTATAGTCTAATACACAAGTATGGTAAAATTCATAATCAATTAAGTCACGATATAATAATTAATTTTAATAATGATAGTTTAAGAAATCATTTGACAATAAAACTTTCCATTTTTTCAATTGTTTATGCCATATAATGTCATTTGTACTCCTCGTAACTCAATCAATTCAATCAATATGTCACTTGTAATTCTAGTGACTCAGCTAACAATTCAATCAGAGTACTATATTCTGATTGTTAATAGGTGTACACAATTGAAAATTTTATTTATTATTTTAGTTCATTGTACATAATACAACTAGCTGTTCCCTCATATTAGTAACATAATTATGAACAATTAGCCAAATCTTAAATAAAATTTTCAACATTCCACTATCAATCATTCAATAATCAATCAACAAAACACTCTTAGAGGACATTTATGGGTAAAGCTTTACAAATTTTCATTTTAATGTGTTTTATCTTTTTTGTTATTTTTGTAATTTTGAATTTAATATTTAGATAATATTTTAGATATTAGTATTTTATTTTTGAAAAAACTCTATAAGAGAAAAAAATGAGAAAAACAAGGGAAAGACTGAATTTAAAAAAAAAAAGCCGTAGATCTCAATTTTTCTTTTTTCTCTATGAAGAACTAAACTTATTATTCTGGTTAAAGATTATTAAATTTTTTATTCATTATTATTGTAAGATCTTTCTTATGCTTTAATTGTTTTATTACTTTTTTGCGTATTTATTGATTTTCTAATTTATTGTCATGATTATGTTTGTTAATTAGATAATTAACCAATATTTAATTACCAACTTAATCTATTTTCAATTAAAAGATTCACCGAATGAAGATTTTAATATTTGTGGCAAATAGCATAACAGTGCGTTGTGTTATGAGAATAAATAACTTAATTTAAATAAACCATCGTATGTATTTGTTGATTATGATTTGGGTCTTTTTGGTTTTTCAGATTATAAATTGATTAAATTCTATGATCATATCTAGGGTTATCTATTAATTAGGAAAATAAACCAATGGTCGTACCTTGATTATTAACTAGTTAAGGAGAGATTAACTATTAGAGAGTCTCAGGGCTATAACTAGTTTATTTATTGGTAGTAATAATTGATATTTGAATCACTGGTCAGTAGTTGAATCAAGTTGAGTTAATTCTTCAACCAGAGCTTTCCCTAATTTGAATTACAATTTTAATTTGCATTCTTGTTATTTTATTTGATTTTTTTATTATTTTAAATAATTTCCTAATTTCACATTTTACTTTTTAAAATGATTTAAATAATTACCTATCTCTATGGACACGACTTGCTCAATCACTATACACAATTTATTTAGAGTAGGTATTTCTACTTACTGGCTTCAACAACCATCACCTACTACATAGGTCTATTTTTGGAAAAACCTTAATGTCATCCAATTGATCTAGCAAATCTCAAAAGATTAGAATAAGGAAAGGATACTTCATTGTAATATGATTAGTCTACCTGCTGTTGACACACATATGCCAACTATCATCCTTATTTGGCATCAATAAAGCTGGAACAACACATGGGCTCTTACCCTTACGAATGAAGTCTTCTGTAATAATTCATCAACCTGTCCTTATAAAATCACATGCTCATGAGGATTTATGCAATAATGCGGCAAATTAGGTAAACGTTTGCTTGGGACTAGATCTATATGATGTTGGATATCTCACAAAGGCGATAACCCTTTCGGCATCTTTAATAAGATAATGTTAGTGAACTCAGCTAACAATGGTTGTACTTCTTCAGGAATAGAAGTTATTTCAAACTTATTTTCTTTATGTAGTTTTTTACAACTATCACAATCTTCTTTAAATGTCCTTTCACAATAGCCAGAAAATTCTTCCCTTCAACTGTAGGATTTTTCTTCTTCTTTGTCAAAGACACTAAACAAACTTTCTTATTGTTCCATGAAAACTTGTATATATTTTCTTTTCCTTTATGTACTGCATCCACATCAAATTGCCAAGGTCTCCTCAATAAAAGATGGCGCGCATCCATAACTACTACATCACACACCACATCACTCTTATAGGTCTTCCTAATGAATAAAAGAACACTACATACTTCTGTCACTTGCATTTTTTTCCTTTCTTTATCCATCTAATCCTATATGGTGCTAGATGCTTTTTTGTTAAAAGTCCCATCACATCAATTAGTGCTTTGAAAATTATATTCTCACTACTACCACTATCAATTATCACATTACACACTTTATCATTAATAGTGCCACGTTCATTGAAAATCTTATTATCTTATTGAGCTGGTTTTCCTTTTCAAATTTTAGTGCCAATAAAATATTTTGCACAATACAATTCAGTAACTCTCCCTCATCTACTTCTAACTCTAAAGCCTCCACATTGTTCCCATCTTCAACGTCATTTGTCTCTACTTTATCGTCTTCAACCTTTACTAAATTTAAATTTTTAGAATGACAATCATTCAATCTACGCCTAGTTCTTTATACTTGAAACACTTACTTGGCATAGAGTTTGATAAGGGTTATTTTGTTATCTAGGTGGTTGTTGTTGCTGCCTTAATTAATGGTGCATTGGTTGTTGCACTTTATTACTCTTAACTTAAGTCTTATACTTGTTTTCAATCCCCACATTGTTTAGTCTATTCTGTACAGTTGTGAGTAATCTTTGTTGAACACTAGAGACAACACGTTGCTTTCGTTCTTTCAATTTTTTTGCCCGAACAACCACTGTACCTATATGCCATATCATGTCTAGGATTTCATCTTAAAACTCTTACTTTAATCCACTAAGATACTTTGTTACTGTTCAAAACTCTGGCTTATCCATGTTATTTCTTATATGCAGATGATAAAATTCCTTTGTGTATTTATCAACACTGTGATTTTCTTGCCTATAATTATGATATTTCACATATAATTACTATTGGTAATCTATTGGCAGGAAATACGCTTTTATCATATTCTGCATCTTAGGCCATAATTTGATTAGTGGCTTTCCTACAACTTTTCTTCGATTCTGGATGTTTTGCCACAATGCAAATGCTCTGCCTTTAACTTAATGCCACAAGTTTAACCTTCTTATCTTGTGAAATCTCTATATTTTGAAAAAAAATTTCTATATCTGATATTCAATTTAAAAATTCCTGAACATGCATCTCACTATGAAAATCTGCAATATCTATATTGATCTTGTATTTTAAATTCTTTCTACGCCTTCTTCTATAATTCTCAGCGTCTTCTTACTAGTTCTAGGTTCTGAGGTACCACTTCACGATTGATGTGCTATGGCACTATTTCATGATTGAAACCATGTTGAACCTCTTCATTAACATAACCCTAAAGTTGTTCATCATGATTGACTCCTTGAATTCCTTCCCTGCGATTAGCCTTTTGCTATTGACATTTCTCTTAGTTTTCTTGATGGAAAATCTAAGACCCTTAAGTGCCCGCTCTATCGCCACCAATATCGGGTTATAGAAATCTTTCATTGCTTGCAAAGCTGCTTTTATAGTTGCTTGGTTGACAGCCTCTACAGACCATTCCTACATCCCTTGATCATCGTCTTTATAATGATTATTCCTTTGTTCGTGTGGTCATACCATGATGACAAGCGAACTTGCTCTGATACCAACTGATGAAGCAGAATCATAAAGAAGATAAAGAACATAAATTTCTAAATAAAATTTTATAAAATAATTAAAATTTATAAAATTTTCTTAAAATAATGACAAGATCTCTCTATTTATAATAGAGAAAACTCACTTCCCTAAGTTAACTAAAAAAGAAAAATTAAATCAAAAATAGAATTCAAATAAAATATACCTTCCCTAAGCTAAGTTAAAAATAGGAAACTAAATCATAAGTATAATAGAATAAAGATACTTCCTAAGTTAATCAAATATCATACCTTAATTGACTCAAATAAAAATAAAAAGTCTTAAAATAATAAAATACTATAATGGACTCTAATTAGAATCATTACAAGAATTTTAGCCTTTAGCGATGAATTTTTTAGCGACGAAATTATTTTGGTCGCTAAAAGGGACTTTTGGTGACGAAATCCTTATTTCATCGCCAAATCTAGTGAAGAAAGAATTAATATTTAATTGTGGGTTTTAGCGACGAAATGTGCGTCGCTAAAAATTACATATTGCGACGATTATCTTTTTTCGTCATAAAAAAATTATGTGGCAAAAGAATTATTGGCACGCTGGCTTTTAGCGACGAATGGACAATCTTTTGCGACGAACTATTTTGTCGGTGAAAGTATATAATCAGCAACGAAAACGGACTCTTTCGTGACGATATATTTTGTCGCTAAAAGGATATTTAGCGATGAAAGTAGATTGGTCGCCTTTCTCCTTTTTTGCGATGAAACATTTAGTTGTTGAAGAATTCGTTTGGCGACAAATATGGTTTCGAAGCTAAAGCTTTTTCTTTCACAACAACATGCTTAGTCACAACAAAGGGACCTAAAATAGAAGCTGTAATACATTTTAGCGACGAGATGTTTCGTCGCTAAAGATTGCTCTTTAGCAACGAAATATTGCGTCGCCAATATTGCTCTTTGGTGACGAAAAACTTGGTCGCTAAAGATTACTCTTTCGCAACGAAATAATTTTGGTCGCTAATTGTATTTTTAGCAACTAAATATTTTGTGGCTAAAAGTCTGTCATATTAATTACAAATATGATAAATCAATATAAAATTATAAATTTAGAATGCATTTTCAAATATTTTAATTTTTGTTCATGATTAATCCTTTTATTAATTAACATGTAATATAGTTTTCATTATGATAACAAGATAAATTTATTTATATTTTTAAAAATAAAGAAAATAAAATGTGTTAGTTATTAATGGCGAATCAATAATCACATTATCTATTTACCTTTTTGTTATTACTAAATATTACTTATTTGATTGTTAATAAATTGTAAAAAATATAATATAAAATTTTAATTAATACAAAATAGTGAAATTAAAAAAATAAATAAAATGCAAATGTGCAACCCAAGAGGGGGGTGAATTGGGTTTTTAAAAGTTATTGTAAATAAAATTTTATATGATTCAACCAAATATTCAAAGATTCACAACATTTCAAGAAGTCATAATACATAATCCAAATACAAAGCATCAAAATACAAAGCATCCAAACATAAAACATCCAAATACAAAACATCCAAACATCTCATATTAATTATCCGCAATCCATACAGAAAATATAGATACAAAAAAAAAAAAAGTACGGTGCAGAGTGACAGAAAATAAAAGATAAAGAGCTTTGAAGATGGCGGATGTGATGAAGATGATGGTGGTGGATACCCAAGAACTGCAAAAAGCTGCTGCTGACCATCTAGAATTTGTTGCTGTTGAGCAAAAAGTCGATGTTGTTGATCAAATAATTGCTGCTGCTGCTGTTCAAAGAGACGCTAGTGCTCCGAAGTGGATTGAACTGTAAAGGCTTCAAACTAATATTGAAGTCGGCTCTATTGTGTCGAAAGAGAATCCATTTTAGCCAACAGTTGCTGCATCGAATCCTCATTGGCAGCTGAAGAAGATTTGGAAGATCCCGCAGAAGATGGATAATGAGAACGCTGTGGGACACTAAGATCAGGAAGTTGCTCTGGTGGAAGAACATCATTAAAGAAACGATGATCTGTAAGAGCAAGTTCAATAACTTTGGTTGAGTACCTCCGGTCTCTAGTCCATTTACCTTCCACCCAAATAAATCCTAAGTTGGCAATGACATCATCTCCTAGTTCTCTTGAATTTAAAAAGATTGGTTCGATAATGGTACTTTGAAATATTTGAGGATACGGGTAATAATACTACCATAAGGTAGGGATCTTTTAGCCATATAAGGTGTGCTAAGCATATGATGGAGTATAATGTACCCAACATTAAGCTTTCTACCCTTTAAAATACAATCTAATAAAGCCACATCCAATCGGTTAACTTCATCCCCATGACCATACCTAGAAGTAATCACATGATGAAGAATATAATGTAGGATTTTAGTTTGAAGAGGCAAAGCTTGAAATTTCAATGATGATCGACAAAATTCATCGGACAAGTCACGTCAGTGATAAATTTTTCGAACAACATTTTCAAGAGAAAACCATGGATAATCTATTTTGGTTCTAGCATTGTATAGTTCTAATCCCTCATTCCGAGTCCCAAGAATACGATTTAACTTCGTAACATCAAATTCAATACGAACTCCCCCAATACTTGTAACAATTTTATCTAAAATTTCTATATCCATATTCGAATAGAAAACCTTATCTAAATTCTCACAATATGATTCTTGAATAACTAAGATATTTTTCCACCCCATAGCAATAAGAAATTTATCAAGAGATTTATAACAAATAGATTGTTGTTTTGAGATATATGTTGCATTATTTTTCAGAATTTTTGTGTGTTGTATTGCTTCTATTCTGTTTTAGGTGTTCTTAATAATTATTGATGAAACATTATTTCTAAATTAATGAAATACTAATATGAATAGGATTTGATTTGATTAAGATGTCAACAACCGATAAAAATTAGATGCGTCTTAAAAATAAACTTTGTGATGAATATCGGAATGGTGTTAATTCATTTATGAAAGCTGCAGAGAAGTGTGCAGATGAGAATAATTGCATCTATTGTCCATGTCAAAAGTTTTTGAATGCAATTTTTAGACCATTAAATATAGTTTATAATCATTTGTACAAGCCGGGGATCTTACCTACTTATAATGTATGGGTTTACCATGGTGAAAACGTTGGTCTAGTTCACTTTCATCTAGGAAAGAATAAAAAACAGCAGACAATAGTAATATTACTCATGATATAGTAAAATGTTGTGCTACTGTATATTAAGTGCTGGGCTTGTTCCTATCGGATTAGTGGTTTTTCGAATAAATGTAAAATGGCAGCCAACATCATTGTGGTGTAAAATCTGACTGAATTCATTTGTGAGAGATGTTTTTTCTGTCTCTCATTTGTTCTTTTCTGTAATTTTTGGTAGACAAAATTAAAGAATCACACTAATAGACAAAGTGTTACTTTGGTATGTTTTGATAAATTGGGACTTCTCATATTTTTGGGGAGGTTATGCTAAAATTTTTTTAGAAATTCACGATAAAGCAAATAAAGACTTATTAATGCATTTACTTGTAAATTTTAGTTCAATATATTTTCTATAATTCTATGTTGGGGCATTTGTTGATATATTAAAATTGAATACATCTAGCAAAATAGAAATGTCCAAACAGAATTTTATAATGGTACTTTTTATATTTTAACTTACTTATATAACATGAAAATTTGTGTTGTTATTTTTAGAAAAAGTGCAAAATAAATGCAGAAAATAGGAGAAAACTTCCTTTCAATCATCTGGGGGATCAAAATCATTTAAGATTCATCGTGAGCAGGTATAATGTCTTTTAATTTATATTGAGTCATAATTTTTTAAGTGTTAGCATTTCTAATGTTATAAATTTTTTTACTCACAGTCTTCTGAGTTAGGTGAAGTACAAAGTTTTCTAGAATTTTTTTGTTCTACTCACTACAATGAAAAAAATGGATGGATCAATTCGGAGGCACAATTTGCACATGTAAGATTTTTACTGTTATTGAATTCAAGATTGTTTACATAATTAAATTAAATTTATCCACCCGTTCTGAGTTACAAACAACTCAAGCTCAGCTGCAAACAACTCAGAATCGGTTGCAGACAACTGAACAGGAGTTGCAGAATACCAAAGACCAGTTACAATCGTAGCAATTCAAGATCGAAGACTTGTCAAAAGAGCTGAAGAATGTTACATCATTTTTAACAACATTGGCACCAAGCCAATTTGGCTCCTCATCATAGTTTTTGTGAGGTACTTTTGTAGTTGGTGTTATTTCTCTACTTGGAGTTATGAAAATTAGGATTTTATTGTTGTAGTTGCAATTTGTAGTTGAAATTTTATTGGCTCCTCATCACACTTGCAATTTATAGTTGAGATTTTATTGTAGTTGGGGTTATGAAAGTTAATGAAATTAAATTTGTCTTTTTCAATTATTTATGTAATTAATAATTTTATACTTAATATTTTAATAGATTTGATTAATAATAAAATATAAAAATTAAAAAAAGCTTTTGTGCAAATTTGGTGACCAAAATCATATTGATTAAAAAAAAGACTATTAGCAATGAAAATTATGGTTGCCAAAAAATATTCCTGCGACGATAGTAATTTCATCGCTAAAGATGTTTTCAGTGACCAAATAAATTCGTTGCAAAAAATATATTCCATAACAGAATAAATTCATCGGCAAAGCAATTTTCAGTGACGAAATTGTTTTCGTTGCCAAAATTTATTTTTGCGACGAAAAAATATCGTTGCAGAAAGTATTTTTAGCGACGAAAAAGGTTCGTCGCAAAAAGACCTTTCAGCGACGAAATGGCTTCATCGCAGAAAGAGTTTTCAGCGACGAACCTTTTTTGTCACTGAAAATCAAGCTTTTTCGACGATAGCATTCCATTGCAAAAAGAGGTTTATGTGACAATATGCTTCATCGCTAAAGTTATGATTTGGCGACGAAACTAACATTTGGCGACGAAATGAGCGATAATTGATTTCGACACATTTGATCATTTTAGCGACGAAACTATTTTCGTCGCTAAAAGTTTTAGCGACGAATTGAGTTACTCGTCGCCAAATGGTTAGCGCGACGCTGCTATTGCGATGACTTGGCGACGAAAAATTTTTCGTCGCTATAACTTTTAGCGATGAAAATTTACTATTTTAGCGACGAAATGTGTCGTCGCTAAAACCCTTTTTTGTTGTAGTGAATAAAAAGTTTAAAAATAATAAAATTCTAAAATCTTGAAATTCGTAAAATTACTTCATACATCAAAAAGCTTTTATAGCCAGTTGACCAAACTAAGGATCCCATATTGCATGAGCAATATGTCTCACAAGTAAAGGGTCATGTACCTGTGCCTCAAAATTTCTTTGCCAGGCTACATGAAAAAGATTTTCAAAAGTCCACAGAAAAATTATTGCTAGTTGATAATTATAATTTAAATAAACTTTTAATCAAAGTATAACTTATTATAATAAACTATAATGGTAAAATTACTTGAAAATCAAAAAATATCAATCCATATGAGATTTTTTCATACATGTTTACATATATAGTCATTTTATAAACATTTTGTATGAATTCACCCTTATTGATCTAAAGCAACCAAGAATGACTCCAAATACATGAACTTACTCTTGGCCTATAATTATCAAGATGAGACCCTCCTCAACATCATCTTCAGTTCTAACCTTGATAGAAAACACAAACATCCCCTAAGCAAATTCTTCTAATAGGAGCTAATTTCTAACAAGCAATAAATATGTCAAAAAAATCATAAATATTTCAAAGAGCTACTATAAGCATATTAGCATTCAATATAAAGTTTCACAAAATTAACTAGAGTTTGAAAACATCTCCGAAAACTGATATTCAGCAAAAATATCAATATTGTCCAATAGTGATATGAACAGATGACCATTGATTAAAAAATCATAACTTTAGTTGCAGATGTTCTAAAATAGTAATTCAAATTCTAAAGATTAGAGGAAACCATAAGGAATCGGGATTAAAATTTTTAAGGCATTTAATGACAAAAACTAATCCAAATTGACATCAATATCAACCTTTGCAATTTTGGAAAATTGGTTCTAGGATCATAGCTACCAACTCTATGATATTTTATGCCTTTACTATAAGGCTAAAAATTACGAATTTAAAAATACTGAGACTAGACATATATACGTACCATAATAAAAATTCCCAAGATTTTTAAAATTCATTTGGATTACAAAATGAATTGTAGAGTGGGGAACTATTGTTAGAAATTAGAATTTTCAAACATCCGTGTTCCAATTTTAAAAGATAGTAACAATTAATATACAATATATTTTTGAACAATAAAATGTATACAGAAAGATATAGATGTTTAGTTTAACAAACTGTAAAGTTTCATGCATGAGACACATTGAAAACAATAGTCACTCATTCACCCTATAATATTCACAGGTTTTCAAGATTACACAATAGCACGACTCCCACTCAATAACAAAGCAAATCAATACATAATCATGTTTTCATGAGGGTTTTGAAAAAGAAAATAATAGAAGGTGCTTTATAAAGCCAACCCTTTCAATACGCTCGCCATTAAAGATTCATTTCCTTGTTTAAAAAAGGTATTTAATAGATTGGTAAAAATGTTTTTAATAGATTGGTAAAAATGTTAAGTGATTTGAAAAAAAATTAAAGTGCCCTTAAATATCATTAGTCTAAAATACTATATTCTATAAAATCTAAAATAACAACAACAACAACAACAACAATAACAACTAATTACGATTGTTACAAATACAGTTGCAGAACTAGGTAATTATTAGTTGCTTTGTTGAGTCAACCCCAAAAAATCATAAAAACAAATGAAATCATTCATCGAACTAAACACAAATTTAATCAAATAATTAAACATGTTGGCACTGGTATTGCAATCGAAACATTCAATGATTGATGGCCTCAAATTGAAGGTTCAAAATTACCTAATTAATTTCAGCAAGCATTTCTAAATGATTTTGGTTCCTAGGTTTGCAAACATGAATTTTTCTTTTTTCTCACATTTCGCTAAAAGCTCTAAAGTTTTTCTTTATTATAATAATTACATTATGTTCAGTTGTACATCAATAGATTCTAAAATATTTTGTTTATTCTATGTACTTAATAATACATACGTGATATGTGTGTATTTATTAAGAAAAAATTCTTATGATTAATAGTTATATCTAATTAGTAGACACATCTCGCTTGTGCATAGCAGTGTTTTGGATGGGATTCTTGATTTGAGTCCTCACGTGTTTGCATCACCCGCACAAAATATTCTGACCCAGGCAAGTTCACCTTTTTTTTTTTTTTTTTGGAGGGACAATTTCAGTTAAAATTCGTTACAATGAGCGGGTGTGGTGGCCGACTGACTCCACTTGTGACCGTGACTTGTCAAATAATCGAGTACACCGGGCACATCAAACGCTTGGAAGAATGACCTCCAAAGCTCTGTACAAGAATACCGTCGGACATGTGCATGCAAACCACCTGTTTGTTGAAATGCTCGCAAGAAGTTGACCCACAATTAAATATCTTATAACATTGCTTCAAGTCAAACTTTCCCCGCAGACAAGAAATGGAGAATTAACAGGTATACATTTCTGAAACCATTATTATATTCAAACACGACGATTCGTATAAAAGCATATAAACGAATATGAATCTGATCCCTTTTTACTTTAACCAACATTAAACTATGCATGATGGAATCAGCATCTCTCGATTTTCTTCAATAAGCAGAAATTGTGTGTCCCAATAAATTTATTAAAGATGAGTGAATATGCTCGTATTAGTGCCTTGTATCTAGATAAATAGAATTTTTGGTCTATAATTTAATAGTTTATTATGACTATTGAAACCTAATAAATATAAAATTGTCCTGGGTGCATGATCAGTGATCACGTCGCACGCTTGTTGTGCTTGACCTCACGACGGCTGCTTTATGCTTCCTTGAGTTGCCACATATATACTGTAAAAAGGACAGACTTTATGCTTTCAAGTGTGGAAAAAAAAGACATATTGTAAAATATTATAAAATAGCCAAAAGACTTCATGAGTTAGGACTCAGTGAAGAGATATTTTCTCAAATAGCTCCTTTATTAGTTGAATCTTCTAATTCGGAGTCTTCCATGACGGAAGATAGTGAATCTCTGCAGGTTAATGAGTTGGTTGACTCTAACACCTTAGAATCTTCTGATACCGATTCTAATACATAATCATATCTAAAGAAAGTCAATATATTAACTAAAGAACAAGAGACATTTCTTGAGTTAGTCAAATACATTTCTGACCCTACTTTGCAAAGAGAGTATTTAGATAAACTTCTAAAAACTTTTGAGCAAAGTCATAAACCTGAGACATCCACAGCTCCTGTTATCCAAAAGCACGCTTATGATCTCACAGATATTTTAAATAAAAAGAAGACTAAAAAGCCTTCACCTTCTATTCAGGATCTCCAAAAAGAAATCAAAGAAATCAAACTTGAAATTTCTGATTTAAAGCAAAAACAAAAAACTGATTCTGAGACTATCCAAATATTGTTACAAAAACAATTGGAACAACATTCGGATAATGAATCAGATTCAGAAGGCGGTGAGGGTGAGGAACAGAAACTTGAAAACATAGAGTCTCAACCTCATGATTTTTTATTTGTTTTAAAACAAATCACCACTAAAAAATATTTAATTAAAGTCACATTAGTGTTTTCAAAAGAATTTCAGATTGACACCATTGTCTTATTTGACACTGGTGCTGATTTGAATTGCATTAAACAAATAATTGTTCCAAAGAAATTTCATGAAAAAACTAAAGAAAGGCTTTCTGCCGCCAACAATTCAAAATTGAGGATTACCTCCAAAGTAGATGCTTCTATTTTGAATAATGATTTTGAATTTAAAACCTCATTTATTTTGACAAATGATATTCATTATGTTGTCATTTTAGGAATCCCATTTATAAATTTAATTACCCCATATACTGTTAACTACGACAGTATATCTTTCAAAGCCCAAAAAGAAAGAGAAAGGCAAAGGAGTCCTAAAAGACCCTCAGCCTCAAACACCTAAAGCCTAAACTCCTCCTAAAGAAAAGTTGTTGTCTTCAGCAATACCTATAAAGTCTTGGATCGATATGGTCCAGGAAGAAGAGTCAAAGTCCAAAGCCCTTGTCGCACAGGAACAGGTAAAAGAATGGATATCATCCATTTCAAAATCCCCTGAACTCATGTTGGCCTTACAAAGCATTTTTCAAAAACCTCTTTCTCAATTTCCTGAGAAAGAAAAATCTGTTTCAAAATAAATTGTAAAGCCATCATCTTTTAAAGAAGTGATTTCTACTGAAAGTTTATCTTCTTCAGTAGTGCTTTCACAAAAAACCTTTTAAAAAAATCAGATTGGATTAATAAAGTCTATCGACAAAATGTTTTAGTTGTTAAAGATGGGTTTTATCATTCTGATCCTTTTCAAAGTTTTTCAAAGATTTTTCCAAAGGGTTGGTTTTTCAAACCATGGAATTTAACAAAACCTCAATCCTTCTATCAGTTTATCATTGAACTCACTGAATCAGTGAAATTCAAACATTTTTATCTCTCCAAAGAACATAAAGAACCAGCTTATTCCACAGCCACTATTCTCAAAGTAGTTAGCCCAAAGCAATGAGGTGATCCACTCCATAAGTCCAAAGATTTTCCCGCCAGTTTTCAAAATTATTTGAGCCACTGCCAATCCTTCTCTTATTGGGATTATCAGCAGGCCTGGTTCAATACATTTTTATCCAAAACCCGAAGAAGTCCCATTCTTGGTTATTCTTCTTCAATTCAAAAATAACAATTCAAAGCCTTCCAAATTGGTTTCATCAGTAGGATTATTTCGGCCCAAATCTAGAAATCCTAACCCCTAATGCAGTGGATTATTTAAACCTTTTTAAAGCCCACTATAAGCCTACAGACTCAGAGAAAAGGTTCTCTCCTTTCCTTTGTTTCTGTACAAACTTCTTTCTTCCTTGGGTCTAGATGTGAAGTCTTCAATTCTACACTCACGAAGCCTAAATCTTCTTACAAAGAACCTTTAAAGTCAAATGGTGGTCAAAGTTTGATGAACAGTCAAAATTGACTGAGTCCATAGTTCAAAGATGGCTTTCTACGAAGGGGTATCTCACTCATACTATTAAAGAAGCCAAAGCCCAATCTACGTTCTTTACTCAAAAATCTAAAGCTCAATTCCTGTTGGCCTCAGCCAAATCAGAGGAGAAATATTTTAAAGTCATGGAACAACTCTTATCTTTTAGATTCGAGCCCTTTGCACGTGACTTCTCAGATACCGAAGACAAAGAGTCGTTTATATCTTTGGGAGATGACAATGAAGACGACTGTTTTGACATCTTCCCACCTGTAAAGCATTATAAATATATATGCTTATATAAAAAAAAGTAATTTACTATTCCTGTTCATTTTTCCTGTAATTATTATATTCCAGTTGTATTTATTTGACTTTTTGGATGATTTTCCCCTTCACTTACTATTCCCTTCACTGAAAAAAAGCTGTGGGGACAAGATAGGATCACCTATGAAGTGAAGGGATATTGTGACTATTAGGGTTGTCACAGCATCTTGAATCGTGTTATTAAATTCATCAAGAATGGGTAATCTTTCTTGATCTGTCTTAATGGCTCCTAAAATCTCAAGATGTTGTTGGCTGGTAAGGAGATGATCCCACCATCCTTTAAGTTGACCCGTAAAACTAGCAATCAGAATTTCTGCTATGGCTCTGTCAACAGTTCCTGATTGGGTTTTATAGGCATTAGCTGCCATGGTCATTTATTGGAGATGTCCAAGTATATCATACTCAAACATTCCATCTATGTTCCATTCATAGACTGAGGATGCATTAAATAGTGATTGGCTTATTGCGGCTGGTCTATTATCTATTGCTAGATCAGGTGGAGTACGAGAAGTAGCAGGAAGTGCTAATTCCCAATGGACTTTATTAATTTTAGGTTCAGGTTCAGGATCTTCTTGAAATGCTTCTATATCAGAAGAAGCTATGGAAGACTGGTCCTGATCTAATACTCCTATCCTACTAGATTAAGGAGTATCAGGGGCAATTTCTACTTTCTTAGATGAGGATGAAGAAGCTTCTATCCTATCTAATTGTTCTCTAATAGTTTTAGCAAAATCTGATTTCGATTCTTGAACCAGTTTTTGGCTCATTTTCGAAACCTGAAAAAGTTTGAAAATAGGCTCTTTGAGTCTTTTTTCAAGATCAGATTTTGTAATTGGCTTAGAAATTATAGGAGGAACAGTTATGGTTGACTTTTGGATGTGACTTTCTATTCTAGTCAACTATTTTCCTATTGTATTTAGATTAAGGTTACAGAAGTTGTTTTGTTGGATGACACTATCTAAATTTTTATCTACATCACCACTCCTGTGGATTTTGTAAGGTGATGCCTTAATTTCTTTTGGAGGTTCACCATGTTCAATGGTGATATTTCTTAATGGAGGATGTTCAGATTCCACCTTAGTTTGGCTATCTGAAAGTCTCCATTCAGAAGTTCCTTTCCTAAAGATAGGGTTTGAACTTTTGAAAGGATAAGAAATATTGTTGTTTGAAGCATACATCTCAAACCAATCAAAAAATAAAATATGGGCTTTTTGCTCATTAACAAATTCATAGTAAAATTCTTGAATTTGTTTTCTTTGGTTAAGAAAATGTTCAAAAAACCAAAGTCTTTTCTTTTTATTCAAATCGGAATAAAAATCATCATGTAAAAGGGTTTTATTCAATTTGAATGGTGTTTCTAAAACACTTATTACATTTTCTGTAATGGCAGAAAATGTAGGAGATGTTGAAGGAGAAGGTTCTTTCTCTTCCTGTCTTTGATCCTGTTGTGTACTAGTATATATCGAGTGAGGTATACTAGTAATATAGTCAACAGAACGTATAGAGCTACTAGGAATATTTGAAGTGGAAAACCTAGGTTGGTCTTTGTAAGGGACATTTACTATAGAGGGTACTTTAGTAAATGTTCTATCTATAGAAGGAATACTAGAAACAAAACCTATGTCTGAGAATCTAGATGAAGTAGACCTTCTAAATGATAGTTTGACTTTACCATTAGAGTACTAAGTCACATTTTGTAACTCTGTATTGGACTCAAGTTGTTTTGGAATCACTGGTTTAGTGGCTCCATCAAGGATCCATTCCTTTAGAAGATGGGCATCTTTCTATTAGATGGGTCTTGAAACAACAATATTGGCTTTAGACAAATCAGTCTGGAAAAGAATTGTTCCATTCTTTTTTGACTGAAATTTATGTTGCGTATTAAATGCAGAATGCATTGCTTTATAAGACATCTTATAAATTAATGCAACAGGAATTGATCCTTCAATCATGTAATAATTGTGAGTTTTGATTTAAAGAATCATGCTCCTAAGGATGTTTCTGTCTTTAAGTGAGATTGTTATATTTGGATAACAATCAAATGAAATTGGGCCTTTGCAGAGGTTCGATTCAATACTGCTAAGTAAAGAATCATCAAAAGAGATGAATCTACCATCTCTCAGAACGGCTAATATTAAGGTATCTAAACCTTCTTTGGTTAGAGGTTTAATTCCTACTTGGATTAAACCAATATGAACATATTTAAATTTCCTTTCTTTCAAAATTTTTAAAGAACTTTTTGAAAATAATTGGACTGTTTCAAAAGATTTTGAAAGAGTAATATCTCTTTCTTCTGTTTTTATAATATAATATGACTTTAAAAAATCAAGCTTTTTTGTTTTGTAAATCATGTCTTTGGCAACTTTGGGTAATTTCCAGTAATTTATGACTTTATTAAAGTCCTCAATTATGAATTTCTCGAAATTCACAACATTCTTTGAAACACTAGTCCTCCTAGAGGAAGAGTTAGAGAAAGAGGATGCTCTACAGAGTAGAGAATCCATGTAACCCTAAGTCATTTCAACTAATACCTATATGTATGGCTACAGGTACGGTTTCACAGCCCTAAGCAGATCTCTGTCCTAAACGGGTCTTACTACAGGTAAAGAATTCACCACACACACCCAGTCTGGATCCCAGAAAGGGTGCTTTGAGTGTGGGGGGAGAAGAGAGGATACAACTGAGGACAGAGATTCGGTCTCTTTATCTCAGAGGCTAAGTAACAATTTTTATGGTAGAACTGATACCGATCAGTCTGCAAGCATGCACAAACTTTAAAAACTTTAAAATTTAAAACATACAACCTTAAGATCTATGCTTTAAATTAAAATTAGATACAGATCTTAAGACAAATGCTTTAAATAAAATTAAAATTAAATGCTTACATTTAATTTTACAGAGGCTTTAAGTCTTTAGAAGAAGAAGAAAAAGATGACTTCTGGAAAATGTCTGGAGTCAGGAGAGTTTCCTTGACATCCAACTCTGATTTCCAAAGTAAAGTCGAGAAAGTTGAGAAGAGGAGAGAGAGAGAGAGCAAAAAAAATTTAGATCCCCTCAACTGAAGGTTAATGGCAACTATATAACCAAGGACCCGTTGCTTTACAGACGAAAATAATTACAAACGACAAAGTCTTCATGTGGGTAGGTCCGCTTTTGGTGTCGGAAACCCCGAGAATCCCGTTGGTGGAGATAGTATCTCTGCTTTAAGTTTTCAAAGTCTTTGTAAGACCTAGAGAAAGAAAAAGAAAAAAGAAATCTTGTCCCCACAACTTTTTTCCCGTGAAGGGAATAGTAAGTAAAGGGGAAAATCATCCAAAAAGTCAAATAAATACAAGTGGAATATAATAATTACAGGAAAAATGAACAAGAATAGTAAATTACTTCTTTTTATATAAGCATATCTATTTACAATATTTTACAGGTGGGAAGATGCCAAAACAGTCGTCTTCGTTGTCATCTCCCAAAGATATAAACGGCTCTTCGTCTTCGGTATTTGAGGAGTCACGTGCAGAGGGCTCGGATCTAGAAGCTAGGAGTTGTTCCATGACTTTAAAATATTCCTCCTCTGATTTGGCTGAGGCCAACAGGAATTGAACTTTAGATTTTTGAGTGAGGAACGTAGATTGGGCTTTAGCTTTTTCAATAGTAGAAGTGAGATACCCCTTCGTAAAAAGTCATCTTTGAACTATGGACTCGGTCAATTTTGATTGTTCATCAAACTTTGACCACTATTTGACTTTAAAGGTTCTTTGTAAGAAAATTTAGGCTTCGTGAGTATAGAATTGAAGACTTCACATCCAGACCTAAGGAAGAAAGAAGTTTGTACAGAAACAAAGGAAAGGAGAGAACATTTTCTCTGAGTCTGTGGGCTTATAGTGGGCTTTAAAAAGGTTTAAACATTTCACTACATTGGATGTTAGGATTTCTAGATTTGGGCCGAAATAATCCCACCACTGGTGAAACCAATTCTTTACAATTTCTTTTGAAACAGATTTTTCTTTCTCAGAAAATTGAGAAAGAGGTTTTTGATAAATGCTTTGTAAGGCCAACATGAGTTCAGGGGATTTCGAAATGGATGACATCCATTCTTTTACCTGTTCCTGTGCGGAAAGGGCTTTGGACTCTGACTCTTCTTCCTGGACCATATCGATCCAAGACTTTACAGGCATTGCTGAAGACAGTAACTTTTCTTTAGGAGGAGTTTGGGCTTTAAGTGTTTGAGGCTGAGGGTCTTTTAGGACTCCTTTGCCTTTATCTTTCTTTTTGAGCGGCATTTTATCTGTTTTAGAGAAATTCTCTTGTTAGAAAATCTGGAACAGAATTTCTGTCACCTTTAATAAATTCAATTTCAAAATCAAAAACACTTAAAATGGCTTGCCATCGTGCAAAAATTTATTTTGATGCAATATTTTGAATATCTTTTTCCAAAACGTGTTTTGCAGCTTTGCAATCAATTCTAAGTAAAAATTTTTTATTTAATAAATCACTTTGAAACTTTGTAATGCATAAAATAATGGATAAAATTTCTTTTTTAATAGTAGAGTAATTCTTTTGACACTCATTCCAGTGTGCAGAGACATATTGTACTATTTGTTCTTTACCATTGTCTACTTATTTTAATATACCACCATATCCTAAATCAGAGGCATCGGTCTCGACTATCTTAGGTAATGCAGGGTTTGCTAAATACAAACATAATATGCTTTTGACAGACTGTTTAATTAGTCCGATGCCTTTAGTATGCTCATCGGTCCATTCACTAGGATTTTTCTTTAACCTATCATGCAGGGGTTTTGAGATCCTATTGAGATTTGGACAAAAATCTAAGACATAATTTAGACTACCAAGAAATCTTTGCAATTGCGTCTTATCAAGTATCCTATCTGGAAACTTGTCAGTAAATGCTAATGTCAGTAAATACTAATGATCTCTCAATAGGGGTAATTTTTCCTTTGGAGATATAGTGTCCAAGGAACCTAATCTTTGTTTGAAATAAAGATATCTTTGAATTAGAAATAGCTAAATCAGCTTTTCTAGTGACATAATAAAAAATCTTTAAATGTTTGAAATATTGATTAATTGTGTTAAAAAAGATCAACACATCATCTACATAAACCAAGCAAAATTCTGAATAAGGATTATAGATATCATTCATAATCCTTTGAAATTTAGAAGGGGCATTCTTTAGACCAAATGGTATAACAATCCATTCATACTGTCTAAATGGAACAGTAAAGGATGTTTTATAATGGTCATTTGGTTTTATTTGAATTTGCCAAAATCTTGATTTCATATCAAACTTTGAAAATATGAACGCAGAATGGAGTTTTGAAGCAAATCATTTTTGTTAGGTATGGGGTACCTAATCCACTTTAAGGTTTTGTTTAAAGGCTTATAATTGATCACCAATCGCGGTGTTCCTCTTTCTATCTCAGAATTTTTATTGACATAGAAAGCGACATAAGACCATTGAGACCTTGATTTCACAATTAGACCTTTAAATTCTAGGTCTTTAATCTCATTCCTACAGTGTTGTTCTAAATCCATGTTCATCTGAATGGGCTTAGCCTTAGTAGGAATTTATCTTTCTTCGAAATTGGGCTCATAGGGTAAGTCAACCGTATGTTGCTTCCTATCCCAGAAAGCAGAGGGTAGGTCTGCACAGATCTCCTTTTCAATTTGATTTTTGATATCAGAAATCTTTTTCTTTATAAAATCACTTTGTAATTGTTTTTCAATTCTTTGTAAACTTAAATTTTTCTGTAAACAAGTCAAATCATTTTGTTTTGTTTTGATTAAAACGCTGATTTGATTTTGATAAACAGAAGTAGCTTTGATTATATTTAAATTTCTTGTCTTGGGCTTTTCTAGAAAAGGAAAGACAAGTTTCTTCTTTTGGACTTTAAAAGATATACTGTCGTAGTTAACAGTATATGGGGTAATTAAATTTATAAATGGGGTTCCTAAAATGACAGCATGATGAATATCATTTGTCAAAATAAAGGAGGTTTTAAATTCAAAATCATTATTCAAAATGGAGGTATCTACTTTGGAGGTAATCCTCAATTTTGAATTGTTGGCGGCAGAAAACCTTTCTTTAGTTTTTTCATGAAATTTCTTTGGAACAATTATTTCTTTAATGCAATTCAAGAAATAATCGCATTTATAAGTTTTTAGAAGTTTGTCTAAATACTCTCTTTGCAAAGTAGGGTTAGAAATGTATTTGACTAACTCAAGAAATGTCTCTTGTTCTTTAGTCAATACATTGACTTTCTTTAAATTATGATTTTGTATCAGAATCAGTATGAGAAGATTCTGAAGTATTAGAGTCAACTAACTCATCAACCTGCAGAGATTCACTATCTTCCGTCATAGAAGACTTCGAATCAGAAAATTCAACTAATAAATGGGTTATTTGGGAAAATATCTCTTCACTGAGTCCCAACTCATGAAGTCTTTTGGCTACTTTGTAATTTTTTACAGTATGTCTATATATATGGCAGATGAGAGATAGCTAAAGATGGCAATGGCATGTGGCAAGCTTAGCAATTATATTAAACACCTGCCAAAGACACCAGGTTAATCTTTATTGCCTCTAGTTTATCAAATAATCATGACTAACGCTGGTAGGAAAGCTTTATTAGTCTTTCTTTATATATGTCATTACCAATCTCGCCAGCTTTTGCTTGTCTTTTAATGTGGTCTTTGTTTATATTCGATATCACCCAAGATACACGTCGACACAGCCACCGTTATAGCGAATGTTTTGTCATTTTAGTTGACTTTAACATGATTTAGAATTGTTGATTCCACATTAACGTATATAAATTATTAAGTAGGTTATGTAATCTTTCGTTATCATCGCCAAATCTCCAATTGTTGGCACTATTTTCTTTTTGAAAATTCTTCACGAAATCAAATTACTAATAGAGGTCATAAATGTCCTCCCCTGCATTTTCTTCTCTCAAATTCTCTAAAATCCCTTATACGTCTTCTGGTTCCTTATTCATAATCATCCTTGTCGTAAACCTTCTTTGCAGATCTTTCACTGCACTCCCTTTTTTCATTTGTAGCTTTCTGCTTTTCTTTTTCACATGGTCTTTGTTTATATTTTTGATGTTCCCAAGATTCACGTCAACGCAACCATTTGTTACAGCGAATATTTTAACCAATTTGTTGGATTGGTGCTTTCTGTGTCTTGTCTTTTTGGTTGCCTTCAACATGATTCAGAGTTTTTGGACGCGTCTTCCAAGAGTAGATGCCAAGTATATCACTGTTCGATGAAATGCCCATAAGAATAATTTGAGGACCAGGAGGCCACGCCACTGGCATAAGACTATTCGGCCAAAAAAATGATAATAAGTACCACTGTGATGCATTTTCACAGTAGCTTTACAAGGACTCGAGACATATTGATGATTATAAGTTTATAAATTTACGCACATGAAATCATCAAAGTTTTATTTAATTTAACTCTTCTCAACGTGGGACTTGAGTTTGATTCAAGTAGTATTATCACTCGTATAGTTTATTAATGAACTCTTTTCCTGCCATCTAATGCCGATGCTTGTACATTCTACTCTGCCATTTGATTTTTGTATGTCTAGTACTTGTAGATCAATTAAGTACATATACTTCGTACTTGATGGAGTGAATATTACATAAGATATTCATTCAGTTACATGTAAATATATTAAACTTTAGTTTATGTACTAGACTAAGAGGATTCTAACCTAAATCATCGACAGGTTCTAAAGATAATTAGGCTTAAACACGCAATCGTCACTAACTGTTCATAGTACATGAAACCTCTATTGCAACAGTGATAAGAATTGAAGTGTTGGTTGCTCTGTTCAATTAAATCATGACCAATAAATAGCAAGAGTACGAATAAAATCATTCACAGAACTAAACACAAATTTAATAAAAAAAAACACTCTTGTTCTAAGTTTTCTTCTTCACTGATTCTTGTTTTAAGTTTTGCGTCTCTTCTTGTTTGGGATCTGCTCTTGGGTCATTCAAGACTCTGTCCTTGGTTCAGTAGAGCTTTGTGAACAGCTATTACATCCACGACATGGAAGTATGATAAATATATAACACCATTCAAAACCATAAACTCTTGCAGTGTATTCTGTTTTGCACCAAAAATATAAACCAGTGATCACCTCTAGTTTATCAAATAATCATGATTAATGTTGTAAGTAAAGCTTTATTAGTATTTCTTTATCAATCTCGCCAGCTTTTGCTTTTCTTAGCTTTGTTCGTACTTGATGTTCCCCCGTCAACGCACACATTATTATTCTTGCATTGTCAGCTTTAACCATGACCTTCTCTAATAAAAATTTGAGATCCTCTCTTGAATAGAGTTTACATTATCATTCATGTATTGTCAAAATTTGAGCTTAAGATTCAAATATTCACAAGTTATTAATGATGTTTGTTGGTGAAAGCAAATTGATTAGAAGAATGTGGTAGTAAGAAGATAAAAGTGCTTGCTCAAATACTTTGCCGTGTGTTCTTACTTGCAAATACACTAGCTTAGCTTTTAATCACATATATTACTCGTCATCATCACTAGATTATCATGTATTACACAATAATCAAAGCTAATTATTGAAAACTTTCTTTCAAAGGGGAAAAAAATTATGGAAACCTTCCGAGTTTGAAAATGCCGGCAGCACATGCAACTTCCAGGAACTTTCGTGGAAGTGTAAATGCCGAAATGATTTCACTTCCGAGTTCTCTTTTCATTTTATTTGTATATCTATTTCTGAAAAAGTCTCTTGGCCTGCATTGTACTGCGATTATCAACAGCGAAAGAATATGACAACAGCAATGCATTTTCACAAAAGGTTTGCAAAATTTTCAGATTTTTTAATGCTACCTCCAATATACTCATTGCTCAAAAAAAAAAAAAAAAAAGTAATATTGTTGTTCATTTGTTATTGAATGTAACCAAAATGTAATTAGGATGCGCCTTTCGTAATTACATAATTGCTATACATAAAGAGTTCTTCCGGCAAAGCTCTGGACAAAGGGCTTGTTTCTATTCGCTAATAGCATTAGCATTTTGATTGTTCGTAAAGCACCCGAAAACGCGCCCTAAATAAAATATCATTACTAAAGTATTTAACTTTTCCTTTGGTATGATTACTTATCAACTTAGATTTTTAAATTTCAACAGTAATAAAGTATTTAATAAACAATTACTATTAATTAATTAAAGCTACCATAAGAAATGCTTGAAAAGTCTCACGATTACATGCCGAGAAATGTCGGCAACGGCAGCATAGCACTTACTCGTAACAAGAAAATTCAAATGAAATGCCAAAAAGCCACCTTGCGCTGTCCAATTGTAACCGTCTATATCAGTTATTAAGAACCTAGTTGACTTGGAAGCGTGAGTAGTCTCCTTGTATGAATTTAGTTTGGCATTTTTGCATTTTTCAGATTACCCTTTAGTCTTGAGATCCCAACTGTCTGCCTCTGCATTTTCCTAATCATCCCTCTTCACTAATCTCTAGACTTCTCTGAAATCTCTTCATTTTCTGTCTCCCTTTTGCGAATCATCCTTGTCCTCGATCCTATACCTTCTTTTCAAATCTTTCCTTGCACTCGCTTTTCAATTTGTCTTACCAGAAATAGGACCCCCTTTGTTTCATCTCTAGATTTTGCTCTCTTTTCCTCTTCTTCTCCCTTAAATCTGTTCAACCTTTTGTTTTAGCAATTTATCCGGGCTTCTTATTTCCCTCTTCCCAGCTGATTGATCAGTTCTGCTTAGTTTGATCAGTTTTGCTTTCCCCTGTTTTCTGAAAGCAAAAAATAAAAAAGCAAGGGATAATGGAAATTGTTATCACCGTTGCTGCAAAAGTTGCAGAGTACTTGGTTGCTCCCATTATTCATCCATTTACCTACTGCTTCACTTACAAGACCAACTTTGAGATGCTGAATAATGAAGTTGATAAGCTAAAGAATGCGAGAGACAGTGTGCAGTATAAGGTTGATGATTCCAGAATTAATGGGGACGGAATTCAGCAGCGCGTTGAGGAGTGGCTGATTGCTGCGAACAAGGAGATCAATGAAGTCGAAACACTTATTGAACACAAAGAGAAGAATTCAAACAACCGGTGTTTGAAGGGGTTATGTCCTAATTTGAGGACTCGGTACCAGCTTAGCAGGAAAGCAGAAAGAAAAGCGAATGCTATTGTTGGACTCCATGAAAAGGGGAGATTTGGTAGTGTCTCTTTCCGTACCGTTCCACAGGAGACATGGCTTAAGTCTACCCAAGGTTTCATGCATTTTGAATCGAGAAAGTCCACTTTGAAGGAGATACTAGACGCACTGAGCAACCGTAACTTTAACATGATTGGGTTATACGGAATGGGTGGCGTTGGAAAGACCATGCTGGTGAAAGAAGTTGGCAGACAAGCCAAGGAAAATAATCTCTTTGAGAAAGTCATTTCTTCACACGTATCCCGGACACCGCAAATAAGAAGTATACAAGGAGAAATCGCAGGGAAGATAGGTTTGGAATTGGTTGAGCAGAGTCATGAAACTGTAAGAGCAGGGAGGATACTTGAACGACTGAAGAAAGAGAAGAAGATCCTTATAATCTTGGATGATATTTGGGGGAGTCTTGATTTGGACGCAATTGGAATTCCATTGGCCAATGATAACGGCGGATGTAAAGTTCTGCTGACAGCAAGAAGTCTAGATGTGTTATCTTGTAAGATGGATTGTCAACATAATTTTTTTGTTGATGTTTTGAATGAAGAAGAGGCTTGGAGTCTTTTCAAAAAGATGGCAAGTGATTGCATAGAAAATGATGAACTGAAATCTGTAGCAACAGAGGTAGTCAAGGAATGTGCTGGTTTGCCCATTGCCATTGTACCCATGGCGAAGGCATTGAAAGATAAGAGTCTGTATGAATGGAGGAATGCTTTACGACAATTAAAAAGGCCTTTTTTTAGAAGTTTCTCTGGGACACAAGCGGTGGCCGCCTATTCAACTATAGAGTTGAGTTACCATCAGCTAGAAGGCGAGGAACTCAGGAGAACCTTTTTGCTAATAGGGTACACGTTCATCTGTTGCGTTGAGGACGTGATCTATTATGGCATGGGTTTGGGTCTGTTTGAAAATATCAACACGTTGGAAGAGGCACGGGATCGAGCACATACATTGGTTGATAAACTCAAGAACTCTTGCTTGTTGCTTGATGGAGACACAAGTGAATGGTTTTCTATGCATGATGTTGTTCGTGATGTAGCCATATCAATTGCATCTAGAGACCAACATGTGTTTGCGGTGGAAAATGAGGTTGTTCCGCTGACCAGCTGGCCAGATAAGGACACGCTGAAGGTTTGCACAGCAATCTCCCTAAATAAGAGTAAGATTAGTGAGCTTCCTCAAGGGCTTGAGTGTCCGCAACTTAAGTACCTCGCCATTGAAAATGGTCCATCTTTGAAAATCCCAGATAAATTTTTTACAGCTATGACAGAGCTTAGAGTTTTAGATTTCACTGAGATGCATTTGTTGCCATTGCCTTCATCGATTGGTCTCTTACAAAACCTTCGGACATTGTCTCTAGATGATTGCAAACTAGGAGACATGGCTATTATTGGAGACCTAAAGCAATTAGTTATGCTTACGCTTCGAGGTTCTGATATGGAGGAACTGGCTGGAGAGATAGGCCAGCTGACTCAATTGAGGTTGTTGGATCTGAGCAATTGTTTCGAACTAAAAGTTATTCCAGCAAATGTGATATCAAGCTTATCACGATTAGAAGAACTTCATGTTGGTGACAGTCCCATTGAGTGGGGGAAGGTTGAAAGAGTCGACGGTGAAAGAAGAAATGCCAGCCTTCATGAGTTGAATCATTTATCTAAATTGACCTCTTTAGATATTCTCATCCAAGATGTAAAGACTCTACCAAGTGACTTGTCGTTCTTCAAAATGCTGCAAAGGTACAGGATATTGATAGGAGATCGGCGGTGGGATGATCCAATGTTGGATGGGATTTCTAGAGCATTCAAACTGAAGCTTACCGATGGTGCCAGCATTTGCGTGAACGAGGGGCATATGATGCAACTGAAGGGTATTGAAGACCTATCTTTAGACGGATTGCTGAACACGAATGTTTTCTACGAACCAGGCAGAGAAGGCTTCCCACAGCTGAAGTGTCTCAAAATCCGAGCTAATGGCAACCTTTTCTGTGTTGTTAACACAGTGGATTGTGCAACAGCTCGGACAGCGTTCCCTGTCTTGGAGTCATTATATCTTCAAGATTTAAGCAACCTAGAGAAAATATGTCCCGGTCCGCCCACAGTAGAGTTGTTTCGCAAACTAAAGAACATAAGGGTAGAAAGGTGCGACAAATTGAAAAATATATTTCCATTGGCCATTGGCAGAGGACTTCAACAACTTCAGTCCATAGAAGTGGGTAGTTGCCAAAATATGGAAGTGATTTTTGCTGGCGAGAGAGAAGATGAATCCAGTCATAACAACACTCAAGTGTATGAACTCACTCAATTGAGGACACTTGAACTTCTTTCACTTCCGCAGCTTACAAGCTTCTGCAAAGGAGATCTGGATTTCGAATTTCCATCCTTGAAACAATTAATGATAAGTGGATGCCCCCGTGTGAATCTTAAAACCACTATTCATGACTTGACAGAAAAGGTACGTGTAAGATTTTTGCAATTATTGTTCAATTCTTGCGTACTCGAGTTTAGAATTTTATGGTCGTCATTGCCCTCATCACTTTGTCTTTTAGTAACAAAACGTTAGTTCTATAATTTAGTTTATTTATACTTTAGATGTCCATCGAGGATAATAATATCCTTCTAAACATAATTTTCATTCTTCAATAATTCTTGTTTATCGAATATTGAATTGGCTCGACCATAGATGGATTTGGATGCCAGTTAGAAAGAATGAAAAAACATTTAATTAGGAAACAATTTTTTGTTCCTTTTGGTTCAATTTTTTCTCTTAATTATTGGAGTTTCTCTTCTTCCGCACTTTTTTTTATTTTTTTAAATTTTCTATCTATATGTTTCAGTTAATACACGAAGTGCATTTGATTAGCCAAACAAAGAAAGAGTTTTTCAGGCTACAGTTGATTTTCTGATCATCTTTTAAGAGCTATTTTCAATTTAGTACGCCTTAGCACAGTATTATTACATACAAAATGATTATCAATTTGGATATTGAAGGAGAAATTGTTCATCTTGTTTTATCATAAAGATTATTTTTTAATATATATATATATATATAGAGAGAGAGAGAGAGAGAGAGAGAGAGAGAAAGAGAGAGAGAGACCGACAAAGCTCAAAAGAGGAAGTCTTATCCTAGTAAACTTTAAGTATGATGAAATCCCCTCTTGCACAATGGTAAACATATCCAATTTAGTTGGATTAGAGAAATATTAATGAAATACCAGCTTCTTAGTTTATTATTAAACTTTTAAAATTCGTTCAAATTTTCCTGCTTTTAATTCATGCAAGTTATTTATTCATTTTTGCTTTTGATTAAAAAAAATTAAAACATCCAATTTTTTTAAAATAAGCAATTTGTAAGATTTTCAGTTTAAGCCAAATAAACGGATCGATTAAAAGAATCTGAAAGTTCAAATGCAAATTGAGAATTATTGAAGTGTTTTTCGTATAGATCGCGCACAAATCGAATACAATTTGAAAATTTATGTATTGGATATGTGAGAATTGGGATGAGAGAATGGAATAAAGTGCACATTACATTACATTGAAAACAACAAAAAAAAGCAGAAAATTTATGTAATGGAATGCTTTGTATTTACTTTAATTAATAAAATTGTTAGAAAGAAGATCTAACTCCATCTTGCTTCTTTTGTGATTGGTGCTCACCCAGGTTTTCCCCAGTTTGGAATATTTGATTGTTGATGAAAAGCACATGGGTCTGTTTCCAGAAGACTTGCTTCACAAACTTAAACGCTTTGATGTCTGTCTTGATGATTCAACTGCTATTTTATCACTTGACGATTTCCTCCGCAGATTTCGCACCGTCAAATCCCTCTCTATTGTAGGAAGCGCTAATATTTGGGAATATCAACCTGAAGAGTTTGAAAATGGGATGAAGGTAGTGATAAGAGGAATAAATCAGCGTCGTGATCTGAAGCAGATTTTGAAACAAGTGTCCTCAAATACCATCAACTTGGAAGACCTGGAGATATGGCATTGTGACAATTTGATTAATCTGGTGCCACCCTCGACATCATTTCGTAATCTAACAATTTTGTCCATATTTAATTGCAATGGAATGATAAACGTACTAACATCCTCGACAGCAAGGAGTCTGGTGCGACTTAGAGCAATGGGGATAGGTGGATGCAAGATGTTAACAGAAATAGTGGCAGATGACGATGGTGAGGGAGATAGTTTTGCAGCAAAAGATGAAATTGTTTTCTGCGAATTAAAGAAATTGTACCTTTGGGACTTAGAGAGTCTGAGAAGTTTCTGTTCTAGCAATAATTGCGCCTTCAAATTCCCGTCCTTGGAAAAATTACTGGTGGACGATTGCCCCAATATGATCATTTTCTCAGGAGGAGAATTAAGCACACCCACGTTACACAAAGTGCTGCCGGACTGGGATGATGAAGAAAGATGGGCTTGGGATCGCGACCTTAATACAACCATTGAATACCTATATCTTAAAAAAAAGGTAAGTATTCGTTCCCTGTGGGGTGTTGATTTTTTTTCCTGAAAGTTACTAATTCAATAACAAATATATACAAAAGAGGAAAGCATTTGTACGCATCAAATTTTTGGTAAACTCATTTTAAAACTGATTAGGAAGAGAACGAAAAAGATAATGAGAGGTCCTTCAAGGCGAATGAAAAGGAGGAAGATGCGAAACATGGTGGCAAGGTAAAATCCATACAATTTGGGAGGTTTTGATTTGATTTTTTATGCTGACTAAATTTGCTTTTATTTATGTCGTGATTTTTGTCAAATCATATTGGTAATCCTATTAAAATTTAACTGGAGGATTAGTTGTTAGACAAGACAAAGCGAAAAAGAAATAAAAAATGAAATTAGTTGCTTAGGGAGAGAACTGAAGGATTTCTGTATTCTTAAACATTAACCGGTTCCTATAGAGGCTAATTTGTGCACTTTAGTTTATGCGAAAACAGCACTTTCAATGTGTTTTTGCTCTTCGTTTACAGAGAGTCCAAACTTATGAAGACGATTCAGGCCAACCTTCTCTGCAGCATCTTGAATAAGGCCTCGAGTTCTTTTTATAGTCAAATGGTGTTGGCGAGAGGATCTTTTTTTCTGTATTCCAATTTGAAGCTAGTTTTATTTCTCATGGATGGTGTCCAGGAGCTGCAATATTCAATTTGTAGGCATCCAAAAGACTATTTAAGCCTCAGATTAGCTAAAAGAGACGTATGCATCATATTTGTGTTCGTGCACCTATTGCTGTGTGTGTACATATATGTTGAATTTCTAGTGTATTTTTTATAGTCTATGATGAAACTACAATTATTTCATTATGATACTCTATCTCCATTCATACTCGATTTCCGCGATGATAGTCCCTCCTTGTCTTTTTATTTTTTGGAACGGCTTTGGTATTTTCAAAAAATATGAACGTTATCTCAAGTATATCTTAAGACCATCTAAACATCGAGTGGTTTGATACCTCTGCATCGCATGTAGCACAAAGCTGCGAAAGCAGCTCTTCCAATAGTGCTTGTACAACCGACATCTGCCCATCTTTCTCCAGCACAATGAATAAAATTGGGTCAATGCCTGCTCAAATTGGTCATGCCTATGTTGAAGTTGCTCGACCTGATCCTGGTTGATCTGTTGCTTGTGCCTATTTCGGCTACTAGGGAGCCAACTCCTCGAGCTCGTGGAACTTACCTTCTACGCAGCAAACAAGTTTATTTTTGCAATCACACACACGCACACGGGGGCATTGCAAGCATAAATACAAATGAAATCACCAGAGATTTTCAAACATGCATGCAATATAATAATTTATCGTTATTATCAATTATTCCATTCTTCTCTTTCGAAATTAAATTTCAACTACTTGAGATGTGAAATTCTTTATAGCATATATTCAGTACCGGGCACTGCTATCTGTGTTTTCAATTCAAGGCTTGATTCCTCTTATCATCAGTTTAAGTGGTTTGAAGTTGAACGCGTGCCTGGCAAAATGTTGTTCACGGTGAAGCAGATTCCAGCTACTGGGGAGACAAGTGAGTCATAGATATAACTGTGTCCTATTCAAGTATTGTGATTATTCATGGTTACATGATAAAAAATTATTTGTATATATTCCTTTTTGTCTCATGTAATCATGTTTGACTGGCAAGGCCACAGCAAAAGTCTTATATTCTTTATTTCTGCTAATGGTTGGTGAGGGCGTCTTCTGTTTCATTGTCAGAAAATGCATTGGATTTCTGGAGTATTTCGGTAGTCAATGATGAAACTCAGCATTAAATGGACCTACAATCACACTAACTATTCAATTTTTTGTCATGAAAAATCGTAGGGCATTGCGGCAGTAAAATTCATTGAAGTAGCATTAAAAATATAAATATCAATAATAATACTAGATGGCCAACGTACACGAAACCTCTGTTTACAACAGTGAAACAAATTGAAGTTCTAGAAGAGCTCTTTTGATTAGTTGCTCCAGGGAAACAAATGAAATCATTCAAACAACTAAACACAAATATAATCCAATCAAATCATTAAACGTGTACGTGATTGCCACTGGTATTGAAATTAAAACATTGAATGATTAATGGTCTCAACTTTAACGTTAAAAATTACTTAATTAATTTCGGCGGTACTTCCAAATAATTTTGCTTTCTAGGTTAACAAACATGAATTTCTTCTCTTTTTTGCTTAGATTTCACTAATGCATACACCAAGCCAAAGGTTCTAAAATTTTTCTTTCATTTCAATAATTACATTGTATTAATCGAAAAATTCTAGAGCGCTCTACATCCACTTTATATATATATGACTTATATATTTTTATTTTTTAAAAAATATTATATATTTAATAGTGATAATTAATTAATACACACACATCGTTGCGTCTTGGGCCAGCTTTTGAAATTCCTCATTTGGGTCCTCACGGGCACCACCCGTTCTGACCAAGTCGGAGTTCAGTTAAAATTCGTTCCAATGGGCGGATGGTGTGGCGGCTAACTCACTCAACTAGTGAGTGAGACTTGACAAATAATTAAGTATACGTGGCATCATCAACGCTTCGAAGAATAAACTTTGAAGATCTGTCCAAGTATGACATGCCAGCTCTTTTTACAACTGGAGGCAGCTTACCGGGCTAGGATGGTAGCGATTGCGTAGGAGCTGCGCATGCATATTACCTGTTTGTTGAAATCCTCGCAAGAAATTGACCCACAATTAAACCTCCCGTAACATTGCTTCATCTTTCAAGTCAAATTTTCCTCAAAAGACCAGAAATGAAGAATTAACAGGCAGTCATATCTGAAACAATTATTATATTCAGACGCAACGATTCGTATAAAAGCTTATCGAATGAATATGATGGCAATCAGCGTTCCCCGATTTTCTTCAATAAGCGGCTACCAGGTGGCCAAATTTGGCATGGCACGTGGCAAGCTTAGCTTTCGCTTTCCTTGTAACATGGCCTTCGGCCTTTGTCTCTTTGTTTATATTTTACGATTCCCAAAACACACGTCAAGTAATGCATATAAATTATCGAGTAGCTTACGTAATCTTTCAGCTTTATCACCAAACCTCCAATTGTTTGTTTCGTCTTCTTTTTAAATATACTCCACGAAATCAAACTACTAACAGAAGTCGTAAGTGTCCTGCTCCAGCATTTTCTTAATCATCCTACTTCTCTCAAATTCTTTGAAATCCCTTATACATTTTCTGGTTCCCTTCTCTTAATCATCCTTGTTCTAGTCCTTCTTTGCAGATCTCTCGCTGTACTTCCTTTTTCATTTTATCTTTTTCACTCCTTGCCCTCCTTACGCTTCGAGGTTCTCATATGGAGAAACTGGTTGAAGAAATACGCCAACGTACACAGTTGAGGTTGTTGGATCTGAGCAATTGTTTCAGACTAGAATTTATTCCACCAAATCTCATATCAAGCTTATCCCGCTTAGAAGAACTCTATATTGGTGAGAGTCCCATTCAGTGGGAGGTTGGGGGAGTCAACACTGAAAAAAGAAACGCCAGCCTCGATGAGTGGAATCATTTATCTAAGCTGACCTCTTTAGAAATACTCATCGAAGATGCGAAGACATTACCAAGAGACTTGTTCTTCAAAAAGCTGGAACGGTACAAGTTTGCCATAGGAGAATGGCGGTGGGATTTTCGGTACTGCTGGGATGATCGGTATACATGTCTTTCGCCTGAAACTTCTGGAAAATTCCATCTGAAGCTCACCAATGGTTTCAACATTCCCTTCAACGAGGGGCATATGATGCAATTGAAGGGAATTGAAGACCTATCCTTAGATGGATTGCTGGACATGAAGAGTGTTCTTTTTGGATCAGACAGAGATGGTTTTCCACAATTGAAGCGTCTTGAGATCAAAGATAATAGCACCCTTTTTTGTGTTGTTGACTCAATGGATTGTGTATCAGTTCGTACGGCATTCCCCCTCTTGGATTCATTATTTCTGGCCCAATTACGTAGCCTAGAGAATTTATGTCGGGGTCCACTCACAGCAGAGTCTTTTTGCAAGTTTAAAGTACACAAGGGTGGAGAGCTGTGATAAATTGAGAAATATATTTCCATTGGTCATTGGCAGAGTCCTTCAACAACTTCAGTGCATCGAAGTGACTAGTTGTCAGAATATGCAAGTGATTTTTGCTGCCGAGAGAGACAATGAGTCCAGCATTAATAACACTCAAGTGACTGAACTGATGAAATTAAGGACACTTGACCTCGCTTCTCTTCCACAACTTACTAGCTTATGTTCTGCATCACCACAGCGGCAGGAGGAATCCACAATTGATACGCGGTCAACTGAAATCAGTTGAGAGGACAGCTTCAATGTTCTTGGTGTGTGTGAAAAATTATAATTTTTTGCATAATTTTTTTTAGAACCGATCTTATATAATATATAAGAAATTTATAATATAAAAAATCATACTTCGATAATCTGAGAAAAAGAATAATAAGAAATAATAAATCTGCCAACAAACAATCTTTTAGGGTAAGACTCAAGTTTGATCTGCACTAAATGTGTGGATGTTCATTTCAATACTTCTAAAAATTACTGACTTTTTTTTCTTAGTGTTTTTATTAAAAGCCGTCTATCACTTTTTTTTAGAGAAAAGAACACTTATATAATATTTCGTAATAAAATCCTAACCTGTATTTTTCTTTTCCTTTCATAATTTAAAATATTAAATATTTTAAATTTAATATATTATTATCTCTCCACTTAGGTAAAAGTAGAGATAATGTGTAACCACTTTAGGACACACCTTGTAAAATAACACATTGCCTCATTTACATATTAATATAACACATAAGATCTTAACAAATATTATAATTACGTTTTTCACCTAATAAGTCAACTTTCTTGTTTTTAAATCTAGCAGTGGTGTAGTCAATTAAATAAGCTAATCTGGGGATCATTTGGGAACATATAATAATAGCTTCAACAATTAAACCTGTAATTAAACAAGCCTAATTATTTAATCCCAACTATACTCCAACATAAGATTGGAACTGACCTCCATAATTTTATACTTGAATAACAATTCGTCCTAAGCCATATTAATATCTTTACTACACAATTCTTTGCACCACATTGTTAATTAAATTGATATCTCAACTGTCCAATTAATTTAATAACATCTTATTCCTTGATACTTATTAATTTTTTCTAATGATCATTTTCAATATATTAAATATGTTGGCACACTCTAGCTAGAGAATTCTATGATCAAGTACCAAAAATCCATCAAGAGATGTATTGTACAAATTCCATATTGTTAATCTATAACTTCAATACTTATAATTGCTCCCATCAAGATACCGGGTAATCTTGAATATAAATATGTGTCATGCCCATTGGTAATTCAAATGGAATGACAACCACAATCATGAGATTATAACTAAGTTAAGATTAAGATTACAATAAAATCAATGTCTATGAAATTTAATAACCTTGACAGTAATTATAAAGTTAATTAAATCTCATATGTGATCCAGTTCAGTATAGTCGTACTACATCAATAAATTAATACATGATTAAGACAAATCATTCAATGTATTTATTATAGCTTGTACCTAAATGAAGTGACCAACTTTATTTATCAACTACGAGTTTAATTTATTAAATCATAAGATAACTTGTATTTATGTCTTCTGTGAATTCATGTAGTGATCACATAAATATATATAATATGATTAAATAGACTTTACTAAAAAATTAATGCAAATAAGATATTTGAATAAAATACCTTAATTATTTTATTAATCAGAAAAAATTTATTATAATTAAATAAACTTATGTACTTTTAAAGAGCATATTTTCCCAACACTTGGTACAATTTTCAGCGATAAGGTCGATTATTAGTAACCCAAAAATTCTTGTCCTCCTTATATTTTTCTTCTCAAAATTTGTTGAAATTAGAAAGAAATACTTCTGTGTACAATTTGAGTAGGCTAATCTTTGTTCATGAAAAATTTAAATGCTTGCTGATCTATGTAAGATGCACGAAGAAGAATTTATCGCTCTTCACGACATGTCACTTGTCAATCATAGTAATTGTTACCTGAATTGAATAAGTATGTAGAAAGAAGTTGATTTTGGTGATCGAGCAGGTTGCGTTACCAAACTTGGAGACCTTGGAGCTGGGTCAAGTTAATATGGGGAGGATTTGGCAAAACAAAGTTGCCGCCATATCTTGTGGTGTCCAGAATTTAACGAGCTTGACCATATACGACGGTAGGAATTTAAGATGTCTGTTTTCATTTTCCATGTTTAGCTGCGGCTTTGTTCGATTCCAACACCTTGAGATAGAGAAATGCCCAGCCTGGGAAGAGATAATAGCCGTGGATAACCAAGAAGAAAGCAAGATTAATAATATTGTGATGTTCCCTCAATTACAGTATCTAAAGATGAGATATCTTGGAAAGCTCACAAGCTTCTGCTGCACAGGAGATCTGCATTTTGAATTTTCATTCTTAAAAGAATTACAAATATTGAGATGTCCCGAATTCATGTTGAACTATAAAAATACGGCTAATGAATTGATAGAAAAGGTACGTACAAGACTTTTATAATTAGTTGTTCAATTTTTACTTGATTGAAAATATTTCTCTAGTATTAGAATTTTCTTGTCATTGCCATCACTATCACTTGGTCTCTTAATTACAAAAGTTAAGTTGTTAGCAACTTTCTTACACATTATAATCATTGATAATTAAATGCGAGGATGTACTCTTAATTAATTATTAATGTATTAGTGGAGATTGTGCATTGTTCTTATTATTTCCTAAAAAGTAATGTTTAGAAGAAAAGTAAAACTACCCCCGAAAAAATGACCATTTAGAGTCCATTTTGTGTGATTTCTGTAATAGTAGATCAAGAGGGTAACTTTTTCTTTTGAATAATTTTTGGCATAATCTAATCATAAATTCTATAGAGGTTTTAGGGATTAAAAATATTATTTTACCTTTATTAGAAGATGTTTTTAAACTTTTAAGGGAAAAGATAGTAAAATATTTTTGAAAGAATTAAAATTTTCAAAATACACTTATTTAATTGCATGCATAATTTTATTGTTATCTCATTTATTTATTATTAAATAGATAATAAAGATATTTTGTTAAAAGCTTTACTTTTAAAAGATGTATCAGTAGTAGATTTACTTGGAGAAATTGCTAAAGCTATCCTAAATGGAAACTAAGAGAAGATTTATTATTTATTTAATCTAAATCCGTAACAAGCCTAAATAAACTTTATTGAATTCTCAATAGAAAAATATATCCAGAAAATACTGGTTTTGGATTAATTCTTTTAAGATCTTGAATCATTGTGCATTAAACTTAAAGATCAACAATTGATATGTGATCTAATGCAATTGTTATAGAAGTTGATGTCAATGTTTCTATTAAACTTTTGATAAAGAAGGTTTGGTTATTTATAACCCAGTGGTCCTGTTAATTCCTTATGATCTTTCTTTTGATTTTCTTGGGTTTTCTCATTTGTTAGCAAATATAGGACAGAATAATTAATAATCATATTCCATAGGAAAAATGATACCAAAAACCTTAAGAATTTGCTTATATATTTACATAGACTTTTGGGTTTCATAAATGGTCACACAAGTCTATTCTTTACAATTACCCTTTAACTTGTAAAGAAAAAAAATAATGTCTAATTTAATGCTACTTCCCCCAAAAGAAAAAAAAGCCACACGTGCAACGGGCATGGAGAGTGCTTTCGAATTTAGATTGGAGGATTCAAAACATAGGATGCAGTTAAATAGAGAAAGCAGCAAGTGAATTAAATTTGAAAAATAAAAGTCTTAATGAGAAAGAAAATGATTTCCTCATTGAGTTTGGAGATTACAAATCATAAAGAAAATAAAAAAATTAAAAGCACAAAACAGAGAAAGGGAAGTTTGTGACGCTACTGTACGCTGGGACTCCTTGTACAATGGAGTTGTGGAATGAAGATCTTAAGATCATAAAAATTCTACAGGTTTTTTATTTTTTATAAGTAATTAGTATCATTATTTTGTTGAAAATTTTTAAATTCTTATACCATTGGAAGTTGAAAAATAGAGAAAAATAAAAATAAAAACTTTTTAAACTGAAAAAAATGTGAGACAAAGGAAGTGGAAACACCATTGCGATGAGTGAGGCCTTAACAATAAAATTGACAGTTAAAAATTGGATTTCCTTTTAGGTGTTCAGGTTAAAGCTAACTTAGAAACTAAGAGCAGTGTTATTAGAATTTTCTATTATTTTTAAATAATTTAAATACGATAAAAGAATGGATTTTATAAAAGTGTACGGAGGGATCTCTACAGCCCAACTCAAAAATATTAATTTGTTCAGTTTATGTCGAATAAACTGTAGCAATCGGATAATACCTTACCTAGCAGGTTGCGTTACCAAATTTCGAGACTTTAGAGCTGATTGATTCAAATGTTAAGCGGACTTGCAGCCATGTCATGTGGTGTTCAGGAGTTAACATGCTTAAACATAAGAGGGTGCCTGAACTTGAAATGTCTATTTTCATCTTCTATAGTCAGCAGCTTTGTTAATCTCCGACGCCTTGAGATATGCAACTGTCCGGTTCCTGAAGAGATAATATTCATGGACCAAGAAAAAAGCAAGAATAATATTGTATTGTTCCCTTAGTGACAATATCTAAATATGGAAGATCTTGAAAAGCTCACAAGCTTCTACAAGGAAGATTCACACATTGAATTTCCATCTTTGAAACAATTGGAGATAGTGAGATGTCACGACTTCACTCTTGACTTGAATAAAACAGGTGCGTATAAGACTTTAGTAATTGACTGTTCAATTGTTATGTTCCATATTGTCATTGCTTTCATCTTTCGGTCTTTAATCGTTAGAAGAGACATTAACTTCATCCTACATTTTTGTAATTGGTGATCACTAGGTGTTCGCGAATTTGGAAGATTTGAGAGTTGATGCAAAGCAGATAGCAACAATATGTCGGTTTCCAGAGGACTTCCAATCTGAAACCTAAAAGTCTTGAAATCGTTTGTTGAGTGAGATTTCACACCATGAAAATTCCCCAATAGGAGTAAAATATTCTGTTGGGGAATTTTGTGAAAGGTGGAAAATGAGATAAAGGCAATCGTAAGACAAGCAGATGACGATGATGAAGATGATGTAGCAAGAGAAGAAACTATTTTCAGCAGACTGATGGAATTGGAGATTTTTTGACTTTGACAGTCTAACAAGCCTCTGCTTTGGCTTTTGCAGCACTACAACAAAATTGGCTTTCTACGGCACAATATCTACTGCATAATATAATTAACTGCTATTGTAAATAGTCAAAGACGGCATGTCTATTTCCATTACAGAGCTATTATCATCAGGATAAAAGATAATAACATGGCATATATAAAAAAACATGCCGTAGATAACGTTATTTTCTTGTTAAATAACGGCATATAATTTTGAAATGCTGCGATAACACTTTTTGAAAGCATAATTTTCATGCCATTAATATTAAATTCTTTCACTGTTCTCTTCTTTTTTTTGTGGGGGGACTTCGATTGATTCCGATTTTTTTTTTTTTTTTGGGGGCGCTTCGATTGATTCCGAAATTCAGTTTCAGAACATTGCAAGACCTATGTTTCTTTCACCTGATGATCATATTAGATTAAATGCGGAAGCTAAGAGCTCATCCTTCATCCATATTGTTGCATTGGTCTGAAATTATTCCTTGTGAGAATGGTGTCCCGTAGCTGTCATATTCAGTTTAATTTGTAGGAATATGAAGAACTGTACAAGTACATAAATTATGAAATAAAAATTAATAATATATAAATTTGAATATTAAATAATAATTATGACAATATAGTAAAAATATTATAAGTTTATAATCTCACAAATGTGAGATCAAATTACTTTAATTTTCAAGGCCACAACATAAATTTTTACCAAATATTTTAGTGTTATACCTTAAAAAGATACATGACTTAATTAAAGATGTATTAATTATGCTTGTACTTGTGCCTTGTATTATAGATGAAGAAGTTGATGGTTTCTGCCATAAATTTATCATTTGATCACTCTCGACTGATATATCTTAATATATGTACAGGGGTTTAATTTTGACATTTTAATAACTTCAATTAGGCCAAACGTAGGCACTACCGGATCTATCTCAAGACCAATGACAGCTCAAGCCTCTACTAGAAAAAAGAATTCTAAAAATTGAAGAATTCTAAAATTTTTAATTAAAATAAATAAAAGTCCACACTAAACCATATGAGTGGTTTTACTGCTATCTAATTTAATTTAGCACCTGTTTAATCTATTAAAACAAGATCCATAAAATCATAAAACCTTAAACTTTTGGTTTTTATATCTTATTGTCATATAATTGAGTCCCAGTAAATTATATTTTCTGGACATATGTATTTTGTTTCTTGAAGACTCTTTTGTGAAAAATACAACCCACAAACAAGTTTTTAGTTATAATCAAATCCTATGGCTTAGGATTCTAAATTACTAAATGAGCACTTTTAACTCTCATCACTTGAATAACGGATTGCATAAAAAGTAAAAACCATTCCTAGCTACTTCAGAAGCTTAATTTAAGAGAGGTTTTATTTATCTTATGCCAATGGAAAAATGACATCTCTACCTCTAAAGTTTGGGAAAATGATCACCAACAACTCGACATCAAGATTCTCTTTTGACCATTTTGCCCTTTACCTATATTATTCCAAAAAAATGATTCTAATATTTTACCATAAATAAAATTATAGTATTAAAATAAATTTTGTAATAATATATATGTTTTAAAATAATTGTAATATTTAAAAAATATTTTAATATTTTGTAATCTATTAGATATATTTTATTATATTAAAGTAAATTATGTGATAAATAGAATAATAATATTAAAATAAATGTATTAAAAATTTAAATTAATTTGAATATTATGGTAAATAATAATTTTAACAATGTTAGTATGTGAGAATATTTTTAATTATAGAATGTATTTAATGTAAATATTTATTTAAAATCTCTACAATAGATAAAAATATATTATCAAAATAATTATAATAATTTATATTTTAAAATTTATTAAAATATTACTAGTCTACTGTATAGATTACATTATGTTTATGGTATTTGTATTTACAAAAAAATTAAAGTCAATTTTCTAGAATAATAGAGATTAAGGGTATAATGATAAAAAAAAGAATTTTGGTGTCTCTCTTTTAAAACTTAAAGGTATTGGTGATCATTTTCCTAAATCTAGGGGATGTAATTGTCATTTTTCCTAAGCTAATCACTTAATACACATTACTATTCGTGCACTGTCAAAATTTGTTTTTTTTAGATGTTTATTAACAACTAATCACTAATTCTTATTTGTTTAAATGAAAACTTTGATCAAGATAGTGTAACACCTCAATTCCACAAACACAGCACTATGGTGAAATTGAAGTGAAACTATATTTAATCGATCTTTATTATAACGGTTTATGTTTTACGGTTTATTATAACGGTTTATAGAAAATTATGGGGGAAAAATAAAAATTTTCTTCAATAGCAGCTGCCTGATGGCCAAAGTTGGCAATGGCATGTAGCAAGCTTAGCAATTATAAACAAACATATGGCAAAGGCACGGGTTAGTTTTTTATCTCTCACTACTCTGTTTTGCACCGAGATATCTAAAATGTATTAGTTTATCAAATAATTTTGATTAATGCTGATAGTGTAGTAGTCTCCTTATTAATTAAATATGAAAAGATTATATTATATACTAGTTGATTGAATATATATATATATATATATATATATATATATATATATATATATGTATATATTTAATCTTCTTGTTATATTCCATGACATAGCTGATTTGAAGGCTTCGCCCAACTCATCCCTCTATCCTCGTCAGCTTTTGCTTGTCTTTTAACGCTGTCCTTGTTTGCATTTGATGATCCCAAAATACACGCAACGCAATGTAGCAATTGCCGCTTTCCATGTTTTGTCATTTTGTTGACTTTAACGTAATTCAGAATTGTCGATTCCACATTAATGCATATGAATTATTAAGTGGGTCACGTGATCTTTCATTATCATCACCCAGTCTCTAAGGGACTTTTATAATAATAATCATATAACTTTTATTAATTATAAAAATGACCGTTCTAACTTTTTTCTATCAATATTAGTCAATTAATATATATTTAAATTAAAATATCTTTATGTATTTTTATATATTACCGTAGGAGATAGGTTTAATTTCATAGCAGTCTTTCTATTTATCATATTTACATATTTGATGATCATTTCTCCTATTATCATATCTACACCTATTTTTCATTTTTTCAAATATCTTTTTTATTTCCTGGTATACGTACAAATGTTGATCAAATTCATATAGATCAATAAATTCTCCATACACATGTTCACCCATATTTATTAAGTTAATTCTCTCATGTTCTACTAAATCAATTTTTTGATTTAAAAAGTTTATATATATATTTAATCTATTTTCCCAACCTAAAAGCATTTGGTCTATACTTGAAGTTAATTCTTGTATCCTTTCTGAAGCTTGTTCTAATAAAAAGTTTTGATGATTCATTATATTTTAGATGTATACCAATATATCAAGAATTTTATAAATTTATCAATAAATTTCATTTTTATTTCTAAATTTATTTCATATCTAGATGTATCAGTACTCCATCTTTCTCTTAAATCTTGTATTATTTCTAAGTCTATATTTCTTATATTATTTTTATTTTCTTTCATCTCTTTTATTAGTCTTTTTATTTCATTCCTATTTCTGTTTTTAATGTATATAAAGAATCTATTATTTTAATTACGGGATCCATAGTTTATTTTGGGAAACATGGCTCTGATACCATTTTGGGGGCGGCATAGCCTTTATGACAAATTTATGATATTATAACAAATTTATGACAAATTATGATGACAAATTTATGATATTATAACAAATTTATAACAAATTATGATGACAAATTTATGATATTATAACAAATTTATAACAAATTATGACAAAAAGAATATATTTTTATATTGAATTTATATAACTTTCAGCATGGAATATTTCAAAGTTTTCATATATATCCCATATATCTTTTATTTCTTTTTCAACAAAACTTTGTATTATTAGTTTTTTAAGATTTTCCAATTCTATGTCCTGAACAATTTTTCTCTTTATCTCTTGAGGTAATTTTGTGTCTATAACTGCTTTTAATTCAACTTTGTTTATCAAATCTTTTACGCTAAATAACATACTTTCATACATATATGTTTTGCATTTAAATCCTACCATTAGAGTTTTGTCTCCATAAATAATTTTTGTTTCTTCATTTAACCATATTTTCTTTGACATATTCATTTGCTTACATAATTTTTCATGATATTCCTCCATGATTATTCTATGTGAAATAACTAATTTATTCAATCAGTGTCTGAAATGTATATTTTGAATTCTATTATATCTTTTATAAGATTTAATATCCTTTTTTCCATTATTAATTGTTCATGATTTATGAAGCTGGGATCTATGTTTATTGGATCTAATTGCCAACATATAGTTTGGATTTTATTATCTAATTTATTTACAATTTCTTTTAATTGATTTGTGTTTTCGAAATTTATATGTTCTACAGATCTAATAATATCATCGGCTTTTTCCATATAAAAATTCTCCTCCTCAGCAAAACATCAACATCAACAACCTCCCACCAAAATATATAGATCGAGAATTATTACCTTCAAATCTTCTGGAACTTCTCCAGATCTAGTTCCTTATCCTGTTGACTGGTCACCTTTTCCCTATAGCTGTGCTCAAAACGCCTACACGCCACCATGGCTCAACGGCTTACACGGGCTGTTACAAGCGGGATCACTGTGCGTCTGTTGGATCTTGGAGTTTTGATCTATTAAAGTTCTAGTTAATTTTCTGGGTTCCTCTTTCTATTCTTTTGGGTGAGTTGTCTTTGTTTTTGTTTTACAATTTGGAGAGAAAGTGTTTAGTTATATGAAATCATTGTAAAAAAAACGTTAGGCTCTCAGATTTTTTTGCCTCTAAGTCTTAGCTCTTTCTTGATTCATTTATATAGAAGGTTTACATCCTCATGAGAGGTTTACACGTGTCCTTTCAGATCAGGTTACATGATAAGGCTTAGCCTTTGATGGCCGACAAATGGCCAATTTACTTTTGACTTTTACAAAAGCAAAGTTTACATAATTGATGCTGTTGACGTAAGTGCTTACGAAATTTGATGTTGATGACGTAAGTGCTTACGAAAGCATGCTAGGTGTTCCATTTTTTCACATGCTATACGCCTTGTACTGGGTCTGCATGGGATCTGATGGTTGTCTATATCATTGATGAAGCTGGCGAGTACTCCTGATCTGCCAACTCCTGTACCTGGTGTACAGAGGATAAAGTTGTCTTGTTGTATGAGAACTTTATATCCTCTTTCATACAGATTTGAAGCAATAGATTTGATGACAGTAACTCCAGCTGCTCTTCTATAGCTGGCCCAATCTCTGCTGAAAATTGGTTCTTTGAGTCTACTTTGGCCTACCTCCAAGTTAAAGCTATTTGTTACAGTATTGAGACTGATGAGGTGTATGGCTTCATATTCTACTTCATCATCATATTCTGGACTGATTGTGTAGAACTTTAGACATACATTTTTCTTTTGTGCATACTGGCTTATTTTGCTTACAAGGACTGGATCAAAGGAAAATAATTCTTCTAGGTTTACATCAGGGTATACAAGGTCGAGGTACCCAAAATCTGCCAGTTTCTTAACAAATTCAGGGTCTGCTCCCTTAATACATACTATCCTGGGATACACAGATTTACAGTTACTTAGAAAATAGCTTTCTGAATATTCAATTCTACTATAAATATATTCAGAAAAACTCATATAATCTTTTTCTTTTGGGGAAAGATGTACTGTTTCAATTCCACCAAGGTTTACTCTTTTTACAGCTGCCATGACATTTTCTTTTGATGGCTGTTTACTGGGATTTACTGTGATTACTTTTTTATTGGATGGGATTTCTACGTAATCCTCATCACAAATGGATTTACCGTGTGGTTTGGATCCACCACTGCTTCCACTTAAGGAATTTACTTGATGCCCACTTAAGGGATTTACTTTTTTATTTTCTTCGAATTCCTCTCTTAGATGTTTGATAGAGGTTCGAAGATTGTTTACAAAATTGCCAAGAATCTTGACAACTTCTTCAAGGTCTACAAGATCTGTCTCCAGATCAGCAATTCTCTTATCCATGTTTATTTTGCAAATTCTGCGTTTCTACTTAGAAAATCTGCCAAGAAATTGTTAGCTCCTTTGATATGGATAATTTTAAAATTATAATGAGACAAATATACTTACCATCTATGTAATCGTCTATATTGAGGTTCGTTAGGTAAATTTTTATGTATAAATGAACTAACTTGAGTATTATCAGTTTCTATTGTAAATTTTCTTTGTAATAAAAATAACGAAAACTTCTTTATTCCATTATAAATGGCTAATAATTCTTTCTCATGAACTGGATAATTTACTTGGGCTTTATCAAATGTTCTACTAGTATATCTGCATATTTCATTTAAATCTGTTTTAAGTATTGCTCCCCAGTATAAGTCAGAAGCATCAGTTTGTAAGATTAAGTTATCTGTATTATTTGGTAGTCTTAACTCTGGTAAATTTTTACAATGGTTTTTAAGCTCTTTTACTGCTTGTGTATGTTCTTCATTCCAATCTCTTGTATTATTTTTTCATAATAATTTTTGGAGTATGTTTCTCTTTTTTGATAGATTTTCTATAAATCATTCTGCGTAATTTAAACATCCTAAAAACTTTTGTATTTGTTGTTTATTTTCTAATTTATCTGGAAAGTCTGCTATTTTTCTAGCTATGTGGCTTTGTAATTTTATTCCATTTTTATCTAGGACTACTCCTAAGAATTCTATTTTCTTATGTTCTATTAATGCTTTCTTTTCTGACAAAACTATTCCTTCTTTTATACATTTGTTAGCAAATTCCTTTAGATGTATTCTGTGCTCATCTATTGTTTCTGACGCTATTAAAATATCATCTACATATACTATAATATGATTATCATTTTTTAATATATTATCCATTTTTCTTTGAAATATTTGAGGTGCATTTTTTAATCCAAATGGCATTACTAACCATTCATATTGTCCCTGAAGTGTACTAAAGGCTGTATATTGTATACTATCTTTTTCCATTTTTATTTGCCAAAATCCTGATTTGCAATCAAATTTAGAATAATAATTTTTCCCTTTTACTAGATTTATCAATACTTCTTTATTGGGTAAGAAGTATCCATTAAATTTAGTATATTTGTTTAATTCTTTATAATTTATAACCATTCTAGCTTTACCTCTTACTTGTTCTGCTCTTTTTCTAACCATAAAAGCTGGACTATTATGAGGGCTATTACTTTGTTGGATTAAATTTAAATTTTATAATTCTTTTATTTGAATTTTAAATTCTTCTTTATCTTCTAATGTATACATCATTGGTCTTACCCTAATTATTTTATTTTCTATCAATTCTATTTTAGCTTTAGGATGATTAGGTTTCCATAGGGCTAAAGGATTTTCATTATATACTTGTGTTAATTATTTTTTAATTGTTTCTAAGTGTATACTATATGTCTGTCCTTTTTGTATTAAATAATATTTTTCATATTTATCACCGCGCTGGGCTGGCTGAACTCTAAAAAGGCGAAATTCTCTAGGTATACGAAGAATATGGTTACAAGGAGTTTTTAAAGTAATTAAAAACATAGTTTGTTGGTAAGATTGAAATTGTTGAAGAAAATCATTTCCTAGGAGAATATCACAATCCATATGAGAATATTGATATATTCGTTTTACTGAAATATTTTTACTTTCTAATAATAGTTCATAGTTATGGACTAGGTGGGTTACTTGTTGTTTATCACCTGTAATACCAGTTATTTTTATATTACCATCCGGTAACCATTTATTGGACAAGAAAGTTTTCATAAGGGTAATTTCACTGCCTGTATCTATTAAAGCACATGTGTGAATGTCTTTTTCTATGGTATGAACTTGGATATATACTGATAGAGGATATTTAAGATAGTTAAGGTATGTTTTATTTAACATTTTTGACAAAATATTTCATGTTCATTTATCTGTATTGTAATACCATGTTTTTCTATTTTATAATAATCTAAACTTTCTAGGAAACTGTTTCCTAAAAGGATATGAGTATCATTATTGAGGTTAGAATCTATAAAGCATGTTACAATGATTCTAATTCCTTGAATAATGAATGGTATTTTTACTTCTTTTTTACATATGTGTTTATTTCCATTAAAATCTATATATTTGTATGCAAGATCTTTCTCTTTTATTATTAATCCATTATTTTTATTTGGGTTCATATGGTTATGGGTTGCACCAGTATCAATAGTTATATAAGGTCCTTCTATATAGTTCAATCCGTTGAAATATTGACCTAATATTTTCATGACTTTAGCAGTTGGATTGGATATTAATTGTTTATTATCTGGACAGTTTCTTGATGAATTTCCTCTAAGTAGGGTTTTTCCTGTGAAGTTTATTGGAATAACTGATGTTTCTTTATATTCTGAATCTATCAGTTCTTTTTTATCATCAATATTTAACTTATAAGTTATTGGTATTTTAATCTCAGGTTTAATAGGTTCTATAAGAGTAGTTATTTCTTCACAATCTTTATTTATTTCTATTAACGGTTTATTATTATATATTTCTCCATAATTTGAATTACAAAAACTATATAGGGCTGAATAATGGAAAGTCATTAATCTATTCCCTTTTTTCATTAAATCATTTTTTAATAGTTTAAAATGAAGACTTAAAGTTTCATTTATATTTTTATCTTTTATGTGTACACAATATCTTGGGTAACAAGTAAATATTAATTTTGTATAACATAGGTTTCCTTCTATTGTTCCTAAATGTCCTACCATAGGGTCATTAAATCTTTGATCATGTAAGGATAATATTATAGGGCTATCTATTCCTTCCTTGAATAAGGATTTTACTAAGATTTGTATTTCTGCTAGGTATACATATTGTATTTTTTCCTTTGTTTTTTCATTTTTTATTTTTCTAAGGGCTAAATCTATGGTTCTTTTATTTATAAGACCTAATCTTATATTTTCTTCAGCTTGAGTTATTTCTATGGCTTTTTCTTGTTCATAATATCCATGTAATATTACCTTTTTTCTTTTGAAGATATCTCTATAACGATGTAGGATTCCATAATCTGGTTTTTCTAATTTTGCTTTTAAAAGTTTATTGTATTTATTCCTATCAAATGTTGCTATTAAACTGTATCCTTCAACATTTTCTTCTTTTTCTATTTCATAAATTTCTTCTTTATCTAAATTTTCTATGTTGAGTTCCTTATTCTGATTCATCTTCTATTATTTCCTTAGATTCAAAGATTTCTTCTCCTTCATAGTCAAACGGATTACTTACTGATTCTAATTCTTCTTTGATATTATCAAATTCTTGTTTAAGGATTCTAACTTTCTTTTTCGTACATTCTGTACTTAGATATCCTATTTCTCCGCAATTCCAACATTTACACTTGTTCTTATTAAAATTTCTTTGTTTTTTATATTGTTTTTCTTTTCTTTTATAATATTTTCTATGGGGTTTAATATATTTTTTCTTGAAATACTTATATTTTTTATATTTCCTTTTCCTATGACTTTTATGTCTTTTATAAGGTATTTGATATCCCCATTGTGTTGGCATTTCAGTTTTATCACAACATATGTCTCTAATTACTCTACTTCTTTTTATAAGATTTCTTTGTATACATATCTCACTTAATCTATCATTTAAAAATCTTATCCTTGATCCTAATGTTTCTGGAGTTATATTTGTTGCCTTATATTTTTCATATTCATTTACGAAGTAAGTGCTCCAAGGTGGTGGTAATTTAGAGTAATATAAATTAAGGTAGATATTCTGATCTTCATTACTAAAAAACTGTGAATAATAATATTTACTAAATTCACAAGTATATTCTTTAACATAACACATATTACATATACTTAAGTTAATTAATTTCATCCTATTATTTAATTTTTCTTTCTTTATTTCTTGTTCTCTATTAGTTGACCAATCTTCTCCTAAAAATTCATTCGAAATATATTCTATTATTTTTTCAATTTCTAATTCTTTATTTCTTAAGAATCCTGCTTTTGTATTATCTATTATTAATTCTTTTACATTATTTGTTAATCCTGTCCACCAATGAAATATATTTCCTATAAAACTTGCTATTAAAATTTCTGTAAATACAGTTGCCTTTTGATATTCTGTTTCTACGTTCCAATCATCTTTTGATCCATTATACATAAAGAATAATCTCATTTGTAATGCCCATTCTATTAGGGTTTTATGAGGGTTTTTTCTACAGTCTAGATCTAAAAATACTCCAGAATTACTTATTATTTTTAATTCTTCTTCTTTGGGTATATATTCCTTTCTCCAAGGGTATTCTCTTTGAGGTGGTTTATATTCATAAAATGGTCTTTTCTTTTTATTTTGTTTATTAAAATTTCTAGATTCTTCTATGTGAGGTTTCATTTCTGGACCTCCACTTGTATTCATATTTACTTTATATTCTTTTTCTATATCTTCTAAATCACTTAAGTTTATATCACTGAAAAGTTCAGTGAGTTCTTCAATTTCTTTATCTATTAGTCAGATTCACTGCTTTCTTCTTCTTTACTTATTTTTTCTTTACCTTTATTACTTATTTCTTCTTCTTCTAATTCTTTTATTAGATTTTCAGTGTCTTCTATAATTTTAGGGTATTTATTTTTCATAAACCATTCATCAAAATTTCCTGGTTGTGGTTTTTGGGACAAGTCTATATTAGTTTTCTTTATGTTTCCTGATTTTAGGATTTTATTCTTTTCTAATTTCTTACCTTTCTTTTTACCAGCATTTATTAATATTATCTCAATTTTTAATTTTTCTATTTCTTGTTTTATATTATGAGTTTCCTCTTTTAAATGTATCAATAACTCTTTTACTTCTCTTAGGATTGTTTCCATTTTGTTATTGTTTACAGGGGTATTAACAGAGACTATGCTTATAAGGGTATTTTAGGGTTTATCGGTTTAATCTGCTGATTTTGTTAAGAATAGTTTAGGAAGGTTATTTTTAACATTTAAAAACTTATTAGGGTTATTTTTGTATATTTTCCCAGTCTCCAATTGTTTGCATTATTTTCTTTTTGAAAATGCTTTACGAAATCAAATTACTATTAGAGGTCATAAATGTCCTGCTCCTGCATTTTCTTAATCATCCCGCTTCTCTCAAATTCTCGGAAGTCCCTTATACGTCTTCTGTCCCGGTTTCATAATAAATCTTTCGCTGTGCTCCTTTTTGTTTTTTTTTTTTAATTTCTAGCTGTTTGCTTTTCTTTTTCACATGATGTTCCCAAATATACACGTTAACGCAACCATTTGTTACAGCGAATATTTTAACGGAAGAGGTTGGATTGTTGCTTTCTATGTTTTGTCTTTTTGGTTGACTTTAACATGATTTAGAGTTTTTGAACGCTTCTGCCAAGTGCAGATGCCGAGTATATCAACTGTTCGATGAAATGCCCATAATGAATAATGTGAGGACCCAGGAGGGCACGCCACTTGTATCAGAAAAGAATGATAATAAGTAAACGGTGACGCATTTTCGGAATAACTTTACAAAGTCTCAAGATATATTGATGATTATACAAGAAATCATCAAAGTGTTACTTAATTTAACTCTTCTCAACTTTGGACGTGAGCTTGATTCACGCAGGGTTATCACTCGTATACTTTATTAATGAGCTCTTTTCCCGTCATCTAATGCCGATGCTTATATACTCTACTCTTAACCGTTTGATTTTTGCATGTCTAGCACTTGTAGATCAATTAATTATGTATACTTCATACTTGACGGAGTGAATATAGTATATAGTGAACAAATTATTTTATGCTTATAATTTACATCATTGACCATGTCAACAAAAAGTTATATGTTTTGATTAATAATTAAAAAGAAAAAGAAGGAAATTTCTTTGTCAATGAATGATGTACATAGTCTCCTGTGATTTCTAACATTGTCAACAGTCAATACAAAATTATAGAATAAAGTTTCATTTTGATTTTTCAAGTTCTTCATAATGCTTTTTTATTTTCAGCCAACTTCTTGATAATGTTTGAATAGTCTTACTTGATTTTCTTAATTTTTCCAGCGTACATCACAAATACAGCCAATTTTAAAATGCTTATATTATGAATTAAAAAAGAAAATGGGTTGTCGTGATAAAATTGCTCATTGAGCATTGTACAAAAGGCCTGACTCTTCAAAATTTTGAAAAATCAGAATATGTTAAAAAATAAAAATATAAATTGAGTCACCGAGAAAAGGTTTAAATATGAAAACGGTGCCATTCACATTACTCTATTTTCATTTCTTTTCGGACACAAAAAAAAAAAAAAAAGAAATAAATAAATAACAGAGCATACAGTGATGAGCCAACGGTCACGCCACTCTGCGGTGCTTGTACCCAAAAGTACAACTCTCGCAGGATGTCACGAGAAAAAGTGAAATTCCACTCGTGCTTCCAGCACGTCAAATCCACGCCCCATCTGCGTTGCATCGCTGTGAGCTTAGAGTGAGCTTTAAAACATATAAATTTAAACCTTATATTCAGTATCATCTGCGTTGCATCGCTGTGAGCTTCAGCGCAGAATCATGTCATTATTATGTTCCACGTACACACATTCAACATTTATAGTACCAAAACCGAAAAAGAGACCAAAATAAGTTAAATTTATTATTTAGCTCAGTGGGATTCTAACCGCAGATCTCCTTAAACCAGGACAAGTGATTTTTATCAGTAACCAACTAGCACCCGTTCGTTAACACAGCACTTTCCCTCTGACCGAAGATCGGAACAAGTCTTGACATTAGTATATAGATAACAGAAATATTTAAGCTTTAGAAGATTTTCCGAGCGAGTAGAACTTTTAAGCTTAAAATACAACACTAAAGCTTTATGATATCTAAGCTTTGAAACAAGGGCCAAAAGAGAGTGTGAAAAAGATAAGGTGATATAACAGAAAAAAAAAAAAATTAGAAGGAAGGGGACCATCTTTATAGCTCTCCGCGTGTATACATATACATACATACATATATATATATACACACACACACATATATACATATATATGTATCGATGTATGTATTGCCAAATTAATTGTAACAAAGATTAGACAATCATTATCAGACAAACAGACAACCACCTGCAGAAGATACGGTAAATTTCACTATACAATACAGAGATTTTAGCGGTTTCCTCCATAAATTTATCACCTCATCATCCTCAATCGAGATCAATAACACTCAAATGTATTCGAAATTCTTGCCAATCCCTAATATATTTAAAAAGCTTTAATTTTGACATTTTAATAACCTCAATTAGGCCAAGCATATTTAGTTTCTTGAAGACTTATTCCCGAAAAATCCAATTTGAAATTTTTTTAACTTCATTTTTGTGAGGAGATGTTGTGGTTTTTCAAGGACTGAAATGAGGATATTTGAGAAGTTCAATGGCTAAAGTGCAGTATGACTTCAGTTGAAGGGGTGTTGTTGATATTTTCTTGGGTAACGTGGCTGTTTCCAATATATCAGTGTTTTAAGAGCTGATCTTTAGCCTCTGATATTCTCATTCGTTTTTCTTCAATTCTTAGTGAAACAAGCTGGAATTTATTTTGTTCGACAGCTTGTAATCTCTTCTTAATCTTGAGTTGTATTTGATTCATTGTGATTAATAAAGAGAAGCATATTTTTCTTTCAAAAGTGGTTGCTCGGTTTATTGATTCTTGTTATGAGTTTGTGTTTATGATTTGTTCTGTCTCTGTTACTGTAAATTCGTTCAAGATTGGCTGAGTTTGGATCAAAAATCCATTGAAACTTCAACAAGTGGTATCAGAGCCTGGTGTTTTTAATCATGTCTCTTCCAAAATCCGAAATAGAGAAATTCACCACAGGTGGTGACTTCTCTCTATAGAAGATGAAAATAAAGACACTTCTTGTTCATCAAGGTCTTGAATCTGCCTTAGAGGAAGAAGATCAAGATGGTGCAAGTGGCTCTAAGCTTGATGAACAGAAAAGACAGATATAGAAGAGGGCTCATAATACCTTGATCTTGAGTCTCAGTGACTCAATTTTGAGGGAAATTTCTGAAGAGAAAACAACTATAGGTATCTGGAATAAGGTAGAGGCCTTGTGTATGAAGAAATCCCTGGCATATAGACTGTTTTTGAAGAAACGATTGTACACTTTTTCTATAAAAAAAAGGGTATCCATTTAAGAACATATCGACACCTTTAATAAGATCATCCTTGATCTTGAGGGAGTTGAAAATGTGAAGATTACTGATGAAGATAAAGTCTTTTTCTTACTGAGCTCATTGTCAAAGTTTTATGGAGGCTTTGTTGACACTATGCTGTATGGTAGAACAGTTCTGACTCTGGAAGATGTTAAAGCTTCATTGAGTTCAAAGGAGATACAGAAGAACAATGGACATGAGGTGAACAATGGTGAAGGATTGATTGCAAAAATAGAGAAGAAAAAGAATTAGATAAATAAAAGCCAAGGAAAGAATCAAGAAACTGTAGAGAAGAAAAAGAAGAAAAGAAAATACTTTTACTACAAGAAAGAAGGTCACTATATAAGAGACTGCCTTGAAAAGAAGAAGAAGGAGAATCAAGAGAAATCAGGAGATGCAGCAGTACCTCAGATGATGCTTCAAAAGATGGATACCTCAATGCTGATTTGCTTGTGGCTTCAAATGGTAATACAAAAGGTCAATGGGTAATTGACTCTGGCTGTTCTTTTCACTTGTGCCCTGATAGAAACTTGTTCTACAAATATGGGCTATAGATGGTGATAGAGTTTTGATGGGAAATAACAATGTGTGTAAAATTATTGGGATTGATTCTGTAAAACTGAAAATGTTTGATGGAATTATAAGAGCTCTATATGAAGTGAGGCATGCTCTTAGGTTAAAGAGAAATTTAATATCTTTAAGCATGCTGGATAGCTCAGGATATTACTTTAAGTCTGAAAATAGTGGCTTAAAGGTAATAAAAGGGAATGAAGTGATAATGAAAAAGGTTAAAGAGAATAGTTTGTATGTATTGTAAGGAGCATCAGTGACTACATCAGCAGGATTAACTGTTGTCTCTGAGAAAGATAAAACCAAGATATGGCACCTTAGGCTTGGACACATGAGTGTGAAAAGAATGCAAGAGCTCAGCAAATAAGGGCTGCTAGGTAAAGATAAAATCAAGGAGCTGAACTTTTGTGAAAATTGCATATTTGGCAAGGCTCACAGATCAAAGTTTCCAAAAGGTCAGCATCTATCTAAAGAGATTTTAGATTATGTGCATGCTGACCTTTGGGGACCAGCTCAAGTCTCATTATTAAGTGGTGGGAAATACTTCATGTCTTTGATAGATGATTTTTTAAGGAAGGTATGAATTTACATATTAAAGACTAAAGATGAGGCATTGCCTAAATTCAAGGTGTGGAAGGCTTTGGTAGAAAACCAGTCTGGTTTTAAACTCAAATGCCTTAGAACAGACAATTTCCTGAAATTTTGCAATAAAGAGTTTGAAGATTTCTGTCAAAGCCATGGTATAGAGAAACATAAGACAATCAGATTCACTCCTCAGCAAAATAGTTTGGCTGAGAGGATGAATAGGACTTTAGTGGATAAAACTAGATGCATGCTGGTAAATTCTAAACTTCCAAGAAGTTTCTGGGCAAAAGCAGTAATACAGCATGTTATTTAGTCAATAGAAGCCTTTCAACAACTATTAATTTCAAGACACCAGAAGAAATGTGGTTATACCTCAAAATATGAAAATCTGAGGATTTTTGGGTGCCCTGCATATGTCCACATAAATCAAGGCAAGCTTGAAGCAAGAACCTTGAAGGGAGTCTTTGTTGGATATCAAGATGGGATCAAAGGGTACAGAATCTGATGTAGAGAGCAAAAGAAGTGCATTATCAGCAGAGATGTTTTTCATGAAGTTGCCTTGTTAAAGGAAGGAACAAGGTTTGATATTGATGTGTTTAGTGATCAAGATAAGAACACCTCTGCTGATTACACCAAGCTTAAGGTGGAGTTATCTAATGATAGAGTTGAAGAGAATGTAGAGACTGGTGATGAAGATAGAACAAAAAATGACACTGAGGATGCTGATGAATCAGAATTACAGCAAGTTGCTTGGAAAACTATCAGTTAGCAAGAGATAGGATCAGAAGGCAAACCAAGGCACCAATGAGGTATGGTTATGCTGATTTAATTGCCTATGCACTGTTGTGTGCTGATGATATGACAATTAGAGAACCTGGAAGCTATACTGAAGCTGTTGAAGGTAAAGACAACCATGAGTGGCTTGAAGCAATGAGGGAGGAGATGGATTCACTGCTGAGAAACAATACTTGGTCTCTGGTACCAAATCCAAGGGATAGTAAAGTAGTCAGTTGCCAATGGATTTTCAAGAAGAAGGAAGGAATTCCAGGTGCTGAACCCTTCAGGTTTAAAGCAAAGCTAGTAGCTAGAGGCTTCATACAGAAAGAATGGGTGGATTTCAATGAAAGTTTTTCTCCTATTGTGAAACATAGCTCTATAAGGGCTCTCTTAGCTATGGTGGCTTTACTTGATATAGAATTAGAGCAATTGGATGTTAAAGTAGCCTTCCTTCATGGTGAACTTAAAGAACAGATACTGATGAAACAACCTGAGGGTTTTGAGATCAAAGGGAAAGAAGACTATATTTGCCTACTACATAAGTCTTTGTATGGACTTAAACAATCTCCTATACAATGGTATAAAAGATTTGATGAGTTCATGACTTCAATTGGGTTCTATAGAAGCAAATATGACAGTTGCATGTACTTTGGTGGCTCAGATGAAGAGAAAGTTGCATACGTGCTATTGTATGTAGATGATATGCTTATTGCCAGTAAACATAAGTCTAAGATAGATAAGCTGAAGAACTTGCTAAATAAGGAGTTTAAGATGAAGAACCTTGGTAATGCCAAAAGGATCCTTAGCATAGAGATTTTCAGAAACAGGGCAACTGGTACTTTGTTCTTAAGTCAAGAAAGGTATATAAGGAAGGTCTTAGAAAGGTTTGACATTATGGATTGCAAACCAGTTCTAACTCCCCTTGGTGCTCATTTCAAGTTGTCAACAAACCAATCTCCAAATATCAAGGTTCAGGTGGATGAGTTCCCATATGCTCAAGCTGTTGGAAGCCTAATGTATGCAATGGTATGCACTAGGCCTGATATAGCTCATGCAGTAAGTGTAGTTAGCAAGTTTCTCAGCTGTTATAGCAAGACTCTTTGGAGTGCTGTGAAGTGGATAATGAAGTATCTCAGAGGGTCTATCACATATGGTTTGCTTTATGGGAAATCTAAAAACAAGTCAACTTTGGTTGAGGGATATGTGGACTCTGACTTTGGTAGAGATCTAGATAAGAGGAATTCAATTTCAGGGTATTTGTTCACGTTAAATATGTGCTTAATCAGCTGGAAAGCTTCACTTCAACATGTGGTGGCTTTGTCCTCAACAGAAGCTGAATTCATTGTAGCTACTGAAGTTGTGAAGGAGGCCATGTGGCTTAAAGGGCTGCTTAATGAGTTGTGGATAAATCAGAAAACAGTTCAAGTTTTCTGTGATAATCAAAGTGCCATACATTTGATCAAAAATCAGATGTATCATGAGAAGACAAAGCATATAGATGTTAAGCTTCAGTTCATCAGGGATGAAGTGGCTAAGGGGGCAGTGGCTGTCTCCAAGATTCACATTGATATGAACCCAGCTGATGCATTCACCAAAGTGTTGCCCTCTGTAAAATTTGAGTTCTGTGTGGATTTTATGGGTGTGTTACCCAAACCAAACTGAATTTAGGAGTGAATTACAGTTGATAGAAAGTTTTTTGGGTGCTGTTTTATCAATAGGATCAACTGAATCAAACTACAAGGTGGAGAGTTGTGAGGAGATGTTCTGGTTTTTTGAGGACTGAAATGAGGATATTTGAGAAGTTCAGTGGCTAAAGTGCAGTATGACTTCAGTTGAAGGGGTGTTGTTGATATTTTCTTGGGTGACATGGCAACTAATTCGTTAAGTTTGTTACGGTTCCAGATATATTAGTGTTTTAAGAGCTGATCTTTAGCCTCTGATATTCTCATTCATTTTTCTTCAATTCTTAGTGAAACAAGCTGGAATTTATTTTGTTCGACAGCTTGTAATCTCTTCTTAATCTTGAGTTGTATTTGATTCATTGTGATTAATAAAGAGAAGCATATTTTTCTTTCAAAAGTGGTTGCTCGGTTTACTGATTCTTGTTCTGATTTTGTGTTTATGATTTGTTTTGTCTCTGTTGTTGTAAATTCGTTCAAGATTGGCTGAGTTTAGATTAAGAATTCATTGAAACTTCAACAATTTTATATTTTATTAACAACTAATTTCTAATATTTGTTTATTAATCAAGATAGAGATGGAGTTTAACGATAAAATGATCACGATTTTGATTTTAAGATTTGAATCCAAAATCCTACCATTTACATATTAAACTCACTTGGTTATTAGTTATTAGTCAATAAATACTTGATTATTTGAAAAATGCCAGCAGCACTTTCAATTCCCTGGAACCTTCGTGTGAGTGTAGATTCCGAGTACATCAACTGTTCAATAAAATGCCCATTTGAAGAAGTTGAGGACCCAGCGGGCCCGCCACTGGTACTGCAAGTCTCATTCTGTTATCCTTTTACTTGTGTACTTTTTTGTTAAAGAAAATTGATAATAAAATCTGCAAGCTGTGACTATGGAGTATGGTGTTACTCTAAAATAAAATATAAATTATAATAATATATATAAAATGATAAATAATAAAAATTATATTATAATTTTAATAAAACGTATCCAATCTTAGTGGGGTTGTAATATAATTAGACCGTTGTTTTTTTTTTATAAAGAGTTTTTTTCCGTAATGTTCTTGCAAATTGCTTGTGCTTATTAGCCAAGGAATAGGGTTTCGATTGTTCGTGAAGCACTCGAAAACTCGCCCTAAATCAAAAATCATTTTTAATCTGTTTAATTCCCTCAGGTATTATTGCTTGTCAACTGTCATGAAAATTGCGAAAGTAAAATATTTGATAAAAAAATTGCTTGGGAAGCCTTAAAACTACAAGTTGAAAATGTCGGCAACACAGCAGTCATTGGGAATAACAAAATTCAATGAAATGCGAAAATGCCACCTAGCGCTATCCAGTTACCCTCTAACTTTAACACCATTTACGTGTAATTGTGCCAAGGGTTATTGTCATCCCAATACGTTATAAATTATGAAATATTAAATGACTATAAAAAATATTATTATTTAACACTTTATTATTGTATTTTTATAAAATCTTTCATTTTATTATATTTCCATTTATCACTGTTAGTTAATTAGTAAAATATCAAGTATGACCTTATTTTAAAAATTAATTAAATTTTTAATTAAAAATAAGAAAACTGTTGGACCAAAAATAGAATAGGCTCAATCAAACCCTATCAAATAATTTTATTCCTAATTAAGGGCATGAAACGGTGGATAAACCACCTAAAATGATCCTCATAAGTAACAAAGATTTAAGGGCCAAAAGGTTATAAGATCTAAGGCTAAAAGATTTTAAAGTGCTAGTATTATATCTTAAGACAAACCACCTACGATAATCTTCCTAGATAATAAGGCTTCAAAGACCAAAAGTTAGCAAAGTCCTAGATTCTTATCCTAAGATAAACTATTTAGAATAAGTCTCCTATGTTTTAATATTCTCATTATTCTAGAATCGTACTAAAAATAACCTAAAGATAAAACGATTCTTTCTTTAATATATAAATAAACTTGCATATCCATGTGTCAATTAACATGGTGCACAAACAAACAAGTACCGTTAGATGTGATAAAAATAATGACACTTGTCACTAAAATAACTAGGACTCAAGTCAAATAAACTTCACCTGTGAAAATATCTTTCATTCTCATTAAAATGTAAGAAAAAAATGGGTCCAAAGGAAAAAAAATTGACCTTTTCTCTCTAATCTTTCACTTTCAATATTTATATTTCTAAAAATCAAATGACTAACTTGATCATTGGAGGATTTATGTTGGAAAAGTTAGACCTCTGATTTTTTGTATTTTTAGAGTATCACTGAACAAGAACATTCTCATTGCCTAGAGAAATGAACTCAAAAGAAGATAAATAAAGACTCATTAAAGTCAGTCTTGAATGTAAACTCACCATTGTCAAATCCAACTGAAAAAAAAGCCCAAGTCCTAAGGAACCATCCTCAATTGAAATTCCTAATAATAAGTTGGAACAAAATTTATATTAATAAAAAAAAATTAAACCCCGTTGAAGAATAGCTTTCTTTGCTGTCAAAACTTCTTATACTTGTGATTAAATATTTTCCTTTGGTGCTAAATTGGTAATTTTGCTCTTATCAAAGTATCAAATTGAAAGGCTTGAAGATAACAAATTGAAACTGTCATTAAAGCTTGGAGATCAATATGTTTTCTATCAATCTTAATTTTATTTCACAAATCTTTCAAACTCATAATAATAAAACCATCACTCCATAACCAAATCAAACTGATCAATTGATAAGCAATCTCATAGAAATTTCATGTAAAATCCACTTTCAAATTGATCACGTATTCCCTGAGATAAATCATTTTTAAAAAAATCACACCCACTGTTGCCACCAAAATTCCTCTTAATTCCTCTTTCAGACGAGACCATCAATGCCAATGCATGGCTTAATGCCCATTCGAAAGTGCCAATAATTCTTCAAAGATAGTAGTCTTTGTTTGTATTTGATGTTCCCCAGTCAACGCAAAGCTTTAACTACGATCTTCTCTCGAATAGATCTTCTATAATAAAAAATTGGGATCCTCTCTTGAACAGAGTTTACACCTGAAAAATAAATATGCATTAGCATTCATGTATTGTAAAAATTTGAGCTTAAGATCTAACTATTTGCAAAGTATTAATTATTTGTGTTGGCGAAAGCAGATTGATTAGAAGAATGTGGTAATAAGAAGAACAAAATTATTTATTGAAACCTTTCTTTCAAAGAAAAAACAAAAAATTATTGAAACCTTGAGATTTTGAAAAAGTCGGCAGCACTTGCAACTCCCAGGAACCCTTGCGGAAGTGTAGATGCTGAGTACAACGATCGTCTGATTAAATGCCAAAATGATTTCGGGGACCCACACGACCACGCAACAGTTTTTTTTTTCATTTTATTTGTATATGTATTTCCGAACAAAAAGAAAATCATGATGTCCGCAAGCTTGGCTTTACAGCAGAGTAATTAGAAAAGCACATGGACATGGGTCACTTCCACTCTAGGTCTCTGGGCCTCATCGTACTGCGATTATCAACAGTAAGAGAACAAGACAGCAATAATTATTTTCACAAAAAGTTTGCAAAGTTTTCAGAATGAATGTAACTAAAATGTAATTAAGATTCGCCTTCCGTAACTACATGATTGCTATTTATATAAACGGTTCTTCCGGTAATGATCTCGACAAAGTGCTTGTGTCTATTGGCTAACAGCATTAGCATTTTGATTGTTCGTAAAGCACTCGAAAACTCGCCCTAAATCAAAAGATCATTACTAAACTATTTAACTTTGCCTGTGTTATTATTACTCATCACCTTAGATTTTTAAATTACAGCAGTAATAAAATGTTTGATAAATAATTACAATTAATTAAAGGTGCCCTAAAAAATGCTTGAAAAGTGTTGCGATTACATGCTGAGAAATTTCGGCAACGGCAGCGTAGCACTAACTGGTAACAAGAAAAATCAATGAAATGCCAAAATGCCACCTTGCGCTGTCCAATTATGACCGTCTATATCAGTGATTAGGAATCTAGTTGACTTGGAAGCGTGAGTAGTCTCCTTGTATGAATTTAGTTTGGCATTTTTGCATTATTCAGATTACTTTTTAGTCTTGAGATCACAACTGTCTGCCTCTGCATTTTCCTAATCATCCCCCTTCTCTGATCTCTAGAGTTCTGTGAAATCTCTTCATTTTCTGTCTCTCTTTTCCGAATCATCTTTGTCCTCGATCCTATGCCTCCATTGCAAATCTTTCATTGCACTCGCTTTTCAATTTCTCTTACCAGAAATAGGACCCCTCTGTTTCATCTCAAGATTTTACTCTCTTTTCCTCTCCTCCTCCCTTAAATCTGTTTAACCTTTTGTTTTAGCAATTTAGCCAGGCTTCTTATTTCCTTCTTCCCAGCTGATTGATCAGTTCTGCTTAGTTTGATCAGTTTAGCTTTGCCCTGTTTTCTGAAAGCAAAAAATAAAAAAGAAAGGGATAATGGAAAATGTTATCTCCGTTGCTGCAAAAGTCGCAGAGTACTTGGTTGCTCCCCTTATTCATCCATTTACCTACTGCTTCACTTACAAGACCAACTTCGAGATGCTGAATAATGAAGTTGATAAGCTAAAGAATGTTGGAGACAGTGTGCAGTATAAGGTTGATGATTCCAGAATTAATGGAGACGGAATTCAGCAGCGCGTTGAGGAGTGGTTGATTGCCGCGAGCAAGGAGATCAATGAAGTCGAAACACTTATTGAACACAAAGAGAATTCAAACAACCGGTGTTTGAAGGGGTTATGTCCTAATTTGAGGACTCGGTACCAGCTTAGCAAGAAAGCAGAAAGAAAAGCGAATGCTACTTTTGGACTCCATGAAAAGGGGAGATTTGATAGTGTCTCTTTCCGTACCGTTCCACAGGAGACATGGCTTAAGCCTACGCAAGGTTTCATGCAATTTGAATCGAGGAAGTCCACTTTGAAGGAGATACTAGACGCACTGAGCAACCGTAACTTTAACATGATTGGGGTGTACGGGATGGGTGGAGTTGGAAAGACGACACTGGTGAAGGAAGTCGGTAGGCAAGCCAAGGACAATAATCTCTTTGGCAAAGTCATTTCTGCACATGTATCCCAAACACCTCTAATAAAAAAGATACAACAAGAAATTGCAGAGAAGATAGGCTTGCGATTAGTTGAAGAGATTGAAACTGCTAGAGCAGGGAAGCTGCTTGAACGACTGAAGAAAGAGAAGAAGATCCTTATAATCTTGGATGATATTTGGGGGAGTCTTGATTTGGAGGCGATTGGAATTCCATTGGCCAATGATAACGGCGGATGTAAAGTTCTGCTGACCGCAAGAAGTCTAGATGTGTTGTCTTGTAAGATGGATTGTCAACATAATTTTTTTGTTGATGTTTTGAATGAAGAAGAGGCTTGGAGTCTTTTCAAAAAGATGACAAGTGATTGCATAGAAAATGATGAACTGAAATCTGTAGCAATAGACATAGTCAAGAAATGCGCTGGTTTGTCCATTGCCATTGTACCCTTAGCGAAGGCATTGAAAGATAAGAGTCTGTATGAATGGAGGAATGCTTTACGACAATTAAAAAGGCCTCCTTCTAGAAGTTTCTCTGGGACACAAGCGGTGGCCGCCTATTTAACTATAGAGTTGAGTTACCATCAGTTAGAAGGCGAGGAACTCAGGAGAACCTTTTTGCTAATAGGGTACACGTTCATCTGCTGCGTTAAGGACGTGATCTATTATGGCATGGCTTTGGGTCTGTTTAAAAACATCAACACGTTGGAAGAGGCACGGGATAGAGCACATACATTGGTTGATAAACTCAAGAACTCTTGCTTGTTGCTTGATGGCGAGACAAGTGAATGGTTTTCTATGCATGATGTTGTTCGTGATGTAGCCATATCAATTGCATCTAGAGACCAACATGTGTTTGCGGTGGAAAATGAGGTTGTTCCGATGACCAGCTGGCCAGATAAGGAGACACTGAAGGTTTGCGCCGCAATCTCCCTAAATAATAGTAATATTAGTGAGCTTCCTCAAGGGTTCGAGTGTCCGCAACTTAAATACTTTCGTATTGACAATGATCCTTCTTTGAAAATCCCAGATAACTTTTTTACAGCGATGACAGGGCTTAGAGTTTTAGATTTCACTAGGATGGATTTAACGTCATTGCCTTCATCGCTTGGTCTCTTACACAACCTTCAAACATTGTCTCTAGATGATTGCAAACTAGGAGACATGGCTATTATTAGAGAACTAAAGCAATTAGTTATGCTTACGCTTCGAGGTTCTGATATGGAGGAATTGACTGGAGAGATAGGCCAGCTGACTGAATTGAGGTTGTTGGATCTGAGCTTTTGTTGCGAACTAAAAGTTATTCCTCCAAATGTCATATCAAGCTTATCCCGATTAGAAGAACTATATGTTGGCGAAAGTCCCATTGAGTGGGCGAAGGTTGAAGGAGTTGACGGTGAAAGAAGAAATGCCAGCCTTCATGAGTTGAATCATTTATCTAAATTGACCTCTTTAGATATACTCATCCAAGATGTAAAGACTCTACCAAGGGCCTTGTCGTTCTTCAAAATGCTGCAAAGGTACAGGATATTGATAGGAGATCGGTGGTGGTTTGAGCCAATATTGGCTGGGATTTCTAGAGCATTCAAACTGAAACTCACCGATGGCGCTAACATTTGGTTGAACGAGGGGCATATCATGCGATTGAAGGGTATTGAAGGCCTATCTTTAGATGGATTGCAGGACATGAAGGACGTTCTTCTTGGATCTGACAGAGAAGGTTTTCCACAGACGAAGCATCTCGAAGTCCGACATAATGGCAGCCTTTTTTGTGTTGTCGACACAGTGGATTGTGCGACAGCGCGGACAGCGTTCCCCCTCTTGGAATCGCTATATCTTGAAGATTTAAGTAACCTGGAGAAAATATGTCGTGGTCCGCCCACAGTGGAGTTGTTTTGCAAATTAAAGAAGGTAAGGGTGGAAAGGTGCGATAAATTGAAAAATGTATTTCCATTGGTCACTGGAAGATGCCTTCAACAACTTCAGTCTCTTAAAGTGACTGAATGCCAGAATATGGAAGTGATTTTTGCTGCGGAGAGAGGAGATGAATCCGGCAATAATAACAGTACTGAAGCTATTGAACTCACTCAATTAAGGACACTAAAACTTCGTTCACTTCCGCAGCTTACAAGCTTCTGCACAGGAGATCAGCATTGTCAATTTCCATCTTTGAAACAATTAACGATAAGTGAATCTCCCCATGTGAAATTTAACAGCATTTTTCATGACTTCACAGAAAAGGTGCGCGTAAGATTTTTGCAACTATTGTTCAATTCTTACATTCTTAAGAGTTCAGAGTTTTATTGTCGTTATTGCCCTCGTCATCTTGTCTTTCAGTAACAGAATGTTAGTTCTATAAATCAGACTTTTTATACTTTATAATATCCTTATAAACATAATTATCATTCTTCAATAATTCTTCTCATTGTCGACTATTGGCTACAGCCATCGATGGATTTGGACGTTAGAAAGAATAGAAAAGAAAATTATTTAATAAACAAATTTTTTTTCCGGTTCATTTTTTTTCTCTTAATTTTATCAGAGTTTTTATTCTTCTACTACATTTTTCTTTTTATTTTTATGCCCGTATGTTTGATTAACACACGAAAGAGACAGTGCATTTGATTAGCCTAACAAAGAAAATGCTCATACGATCTAGAGTTTTTCAAGCCACGGTACATCAAAAATATTTTTAAGAGCCATTTTCAAGTGAATAGTCCTTAACAACATTGTTACATACAAAATGATTATTAATGCTGATGATTGGAGAAGAAATTGTTTATCTCATGTTAACACAAATAATATTCTTCAAAATATATAGAATAGTAAACTATATCCAATTCGACCCATCGGGTTGGATGAATATAAATGTAGTACCAGCTTCTTACTATATTATTAAACTTTTTAAATTCCTGCCAATTTTCCTCCTTTGAGTTTGTGCTAGCAGTTCAAAATATTTATTCAGTTTTTTTAATTAAAAAAAAGGTTTAAAATATCTAATTTTTTTCTAAAAAAAGAAACTTGCAAGATGTTCAATTCGAACTAAATAAATCGACCGATTAAAGGAATCTGGAAGATTAAATGTAAATTGAGAATGATTGTAAGTCTTTTTCGTATGCTGTATATATATGTATTTTCTGGCCATCAATATTATTCATCATTAGAATGCTTTGCATTTATTTTAATGTGTGGAATTTTTATCAACTCCACCTTGTTTTTATTTATTTTAATATGTGGAATTTTTATCAACTCCACCTTGTTTTTTCTGCCATTGTTAGAAGATCTAACTCCATCTTGTTTTTCTTTTTCTTTTCTTTTTTTTTTTTTTGATTGGTGATCACGCAGGCCTTTCCCAATTTGAAATATTTGGGTGTTGATGAAAAGCACATAGGTCTATTTCCAGAAGACTTGCTTCACAAACTTAAACGTCTTGATGTCTGTCTTGATGATTCAACTGCTATTTTATCACTTGACGATTTCCTCCGCAGATTTCGCATCGTCAAATCCCTCTCCATCGGAGGAAGAGCTGATATTTGGAAATATTTATTGGAAGAATTTGAAAATGGGAGGAAGGTAGTGATAAGAGGACTAAATCAGCGTCGTGACCTGAAGCAGATTTTGAAGCAAGAGTCCTCCAATACCATCGACTTGGAAGATCTGGAGATATTAGCTTGTGACAATTTGATTAATCTGGTGCCACCCTCGACATCGTTTCAGAATCTCACAACTTTGACCATACTTCTTTGCAATGGAATGATAAACGTACTAACATCCTCAACAGCAAGGAGTCTGGTGCGACTAAAATCAATGATGATAGGTGGATGCAATATGTTAACAGAAATAGTGGCAGATGACGATGGTGAGGGAGATACTTATGCAGCAAAAGATGAAATAGTTTTCAGCGAATTAAAGGAATTGTACCTTTGGGACTTAGTGAGTCTGAGAAGTTTCTGTTCTAGCAATAATTGCGCCTTCAAATTCCCGTCCTTGGAAAAATTACTGGTGAACGATTGCCCCAATATGAACATTTTCTCCGGAGGAGAATTAAGCACACCCACGTTACACAAAGTGCGGCTGGACTGGGATGATGAAGAAAGATGGGCTTGGGATCGCGACCTTAATACAACCATTCAATGCCTATATCTTAAAAAAAAGGTACGCATTCATTCACTATGAGATGTTGATTTTTTTTCCTAAAAGTTACTAATTCAATAACACATATATATAAAAGAGGAAAGAATTTGTACACATCAAATTTTTGATAAATTCATTTTAAAACTGATTAGGAAGAGAACGAAAAAGATAACGAGAGGCCCTTCAAGGCGAATGAAAAAGAGGAAGATGCGAAACATGGTGGCAAGGTAAAGTCCATACAATTTGGGAGGTTTTGATTTGATTTTTTATGCTGACTAAATTTGTTTTTATTTATGTCGAGGTTTTTGTCAAATCATATTGGTAATCCTTTTAAAATCTAACTGGAGGATTAGTTGTTAGACAAGACAAAGCGAAAAAGAAATAAAAAAATGAAATTAATTGCTTAGAGAGAGAACCGAAGGATTTCTGTATTCTTAAACATTAACTGGTTCCGATAGAGGCTAATTTGTGCGCTTTAGTTATGCGAAAACAGCACTTTCAATGTGTTTTTGCTCTTGATTTACAGAGAGTCCAAACTTATGAAGACGATTCAGGCCAACCTTCTCTGCAGCATCTTGAATAAGGCCTCGAGTTCTTTCTATATATTAAAGAGTCAGATGGTGTTGGTGAAAGGATTTTTTGTTTTAGTTTTCATTTCATTATTTTGCTTTTAGCTTTGATTGAGTACTCAAAAATCCAATTTGAAGCTGGTTTTATTTCTCATGAGAGCTGCCATATTCAATTTGTATGCATCTTAAAATCTCTTTAAGCCTTAAACTAATTAAAGACATGCGTGCATCATGTATTGTGTTCGTGCACCTATTGATATTTATTGGATACAATTATGTAAGAAATTATGTAATTTCATGAAAATATCAAGAATTTATGTAGAAAATTATGGGAAAATAGAAGTTAACGGGGTCAATTGGTCACTGTAGGCACCATGTGGGACCTCCCTCGAGCCTAGATGAGGATTGAGAATTGTCGATTAATTCAAAGAATTTTTTTTTTGAAGTAAAAAAAAAAAACACCATAAATTGTTGCATCAACCTTGTAATTCTTTAAGCGATTCAAATAATATATATAAAAATTGGGGTCCTTTCTTTAGTAGAGTTTAAATTCAATAAACGAGTACACATTATTATTTTCGTAGTGTTAATATTCTGTCTTTTTTTTAAAAAAAAATTATTCACAACTAATCACTAGTCTATATTTGTTGAGTTGAAAACTTTGATCAAGATAGACTTGTTGCAGTGTACTTGTATTAATGATCACGATTTTAATTTGGAGATTTGTGCCCAAGTTCCTCCATTTACATTATTAATTATTTTTGTTGGCGAAAGATAATTGATTAGAAGAACGTGACAACAAACAGATTAAAATACCTGGTCAAATACTTTGCCGAGTGCTTACATACAAATCCACTACTTGAGATTATAATCACACATATAAATCATCACCGTCACAAGATTATCAAAGCGAATTATTGAAAAGCTTTGAATGGTCTTCCAATTTTGAAAATGCCGGCAGCACATGGAACAACCAGCTACCTTCGATTAAGTACAGAGGCCCTGTGTATCAAATGTTCAATGAAATGCCCATTTTGCTGGTCCCAACGTGGAACATAAGTTTGATGATAGTAGTATATCGCTCGAATGATGTATCAATGTAAAAAAAGAGCTCTCCTCCTATCATCTAATGCCCACAGTAATTTTTAATAATTGATCATAACCTAAATCATTATGCTCCTGCCTTAAGATATTAGGCTTAAATATGCAATCGTTTACAATTATTCAATAATTGTCATTAACTATAGGAGAAAAAAAAAAAGGCTTCAGTTTTTCTAAAGCGTGTGAGTTAGAAATATTTTTACCTTAGAAAGAAGTCATACAAGCTCTAAGTTTGTATGTATTTTAAGAACAATACTAGCAAGTAGAAGAATCATTTAATGATTTGGAACGAGTCAGCTGAGGCCAAGTGTTTCTATTATTATTTAGGAAATTAGATCATGAATGGTAATCTTTTATTTGATCAATTACCTCAAAATACTCTCATTTTACGAAGAACGCCATCCATCATTTTCGTTTACTTTTGAGAAAAAGAAAATGCCACTTGTTTGAAAATAGAAAAATGATTGGAGGACTAAATAAGACACAAAATTGATTAAAACAATCTTTTCAAATAAAACTGATTAAAAAAATGTATATTCAAAATGACACCGTTCTGTTTTATTATATTTTTGTCGGTTTTTGAGCGAAACTTATTTCAAATATCAATCTTGAAAATTAGGTGAAGATTATATAATTGGGAGCACATGGGGATGGGGTCTCTCCGTTTTTAACTTTCGGCCTTAATTGGTTTTCTATAATACTTTGTTGACCGAAACGACAAAGACTTAATAAGAGAGAAACTTATGTGGGAGCTGAGGTGGTAGCTGGTGGGATAATCTATTGGTGCTCGGTTCCGTGATGGAATAAACGAATCCCATTATGAAATCTATGACCCTTTTTTTTTTATATTACCAGTGGGATGTCAGATTAGGGTCTAGTTATGATCCGATTTTGGGATTCTCACTCTATGGTCACCTCACATTTCGCATGAGTTTTTTCATTTCTTCGTCCACTCTTTGAGCCAAAAAAAAAAAAAAAGAAAAATTCTTCGTCCACTCTTTGCGCTTATTTCATTGAAAAAGATATTTATATATATAATCGAGAATACACGACCTGCGTTAATTTAATTCTGCGGACTTAATTGTTTAAAATATAAAGTCTGCAAATCCCGCTGTAAAAATCAAATAATTGGTTCCCATTTGTCCGACGCACATCTCCCAACTATGCAAGTCTTTCTTCATCTCAATCAGCATACTCGAATCATCTTGATTGTTTTTATTCTTTAGCTTTGCTCCTTTTTGCCGTTAACTCTTTCGACCTTCCACTGGATCAAGCAACACCTTTAGTTCTCACAATCTTCGGATCTTATCAGTTTTCTTTATTGAGTTTTTTTGCTCTGTTCCCTGTCTGTCTACTTGTCTCTGTTTTGTTCTTTATCTACTCTTCCGTATTTTAACTCCGTCAATAAATCCCTTCTTTTCTTCTTCAACTCTACATCTTTTTAGTTGTTGTCTCTCTTCAGTTTCCTTTTGGTTTGCTTCACTTCACATCTACGTACTTTACAAAATTCTAAAATTTAAAAAAATTAAGGAAAAGAGAGAGAAGGGAAAGAATTGAAGATGGTGGAAAGCATAGTAACTGTTGTCTTAGAAGTTGCAAAGTGCTTGGGTCCTCCCGCAGAAAGGCAATTGAGTTATGTGCGCAACTACAAGAGCAACTCTGAGAATCTCATGACTGAGCTGGAGAAGCTCAAGGATGACGGTGCCGGTATGCAGCACAGGGTCGATGAGGCAATGCAGATGAAGCAAATAAGCGTTGCTTATTGTCGGGGAAGATGGATTGCCGACATAATTTCTCAGTTGGCGTAAATTAGGCAATGCAGATGCAGCACAGACCAGCTTTTTGATCAAGTGATTTTTGTGGAGGTGCCCCAGATTCCAGACGTAAGAAAGATTCAAGGACAAATCGCTGATAAATTAGGTCTTCTATTTTTCGAGGACACCGAATCAGGACGGGCAAGGAGTCTTTATAATCGATTGAAGGATGAGAAAAAGATCCTTGTAATTTTAGATAATGTTTGGGAAAGCGTTGATTTGCAGGATGTGGGAATTCCTCACGGAGATAATCACAAGGGATGTAAAATATTGTTGACGGCAAGAAGTGAAGATATATTGTCGGGGAAGATGGATGGCCGACATAATTTCTCAGTTGGCGTTCTGAGAAAAGACGAAGCCTGGAGTCTATTCAAGAAGATGGCAGGGGAGTATATCGAGAGTAGTGAATTCAAATCAATGGCAACGGATGTGGCAAATGAATGCGCCGGTCTGCCAGTTTCCATTGTAACAGTTGCGAGGGCATTGAGGAATAAGAGACTACTCGAATGGAAGGACGCTTTGGTTCAACTAAGAAGGCCTTCCTCAACCAACTTTAAAGATATACAGCCAGCTGCTTATTCAGCTATAGAGTTGAGTTACAATAAATTAGAAGGAGAGGAGCTCAAGAAGATCTTTTTGCTGATAGGATATACCTACATATCATCCATTAATGACGTGTTAATGTACGGCCTGGGTTTGGGGTTGTTTCAAGGCATCGATAAGATGGAAGAAGCACGAGCTCGAGTGTACACATTGGTGAACAAACTCAAGGCTTCTTGTATGTTGCTTGAGCACGGAAGCGAAAATGAACATTGGTTTTCTATGCATGATGTTGTTCGCGACGTTGCCATAGCAATTGCATCCAAAGAACAAAACATGCTTACGATGAGATATGAACCGGTTAATTCGCGCGAATGGCTAGATGAAGGTGCAGTCAAGTTTTACACTTCGATTGTCTTACACGATAGCAAGATGAATGTTCTTCCTGAAGTCCTCGAATGTCCCCAGCTGCAACTTCTCTCTTTGAGAAATTTCTACTTATTAATTTAATTGCTTTTTCATGGATCTAAAAGATTTTTGTCTTTTTTCTTCCCCTCCCCAAAATATAGAATAATGTAGGTAATAGATTGTGTTTACTGTATTTGGAACATTTAGGCCCACGTAATTATTAATAATAAATAATTTTATCAAAAATTTACCGTCTTCATTGTAGTTATGATCAGAGTACCCCCATCCTTCAGTTTGCACGCTAACAAATGACTGGATTTTGTCCCTTTTTTTTTTTTTTGAAGCAATACCTTAGAGAATAAGTTTACATTGTTTGAAGACAAATAATAGAACCATCAAATGATTGGATTTTGTTTTTAGTTTTTTTTTTAAAGCAATATCTTAGAGAATAAGTTTACATTGTTTGAAGACAAATACTATAATTTAGGGTAAACAATTGGTAAATTTATAATGAAATATGAAGAAACAGCATGGTATTGAAGAATTCAATTTCTCATTATATTTCGACATTTGGACTTTGTTAATGTCAATTGATTTTTTCCGCGTAAAAATGTTTCGGATTCATTTTGTTCCTCCGAATGCCACTTACTGGAAATAAGTTTATTTTTCGGTCTAATTCAACCCATAGATTTAAATATTTCGTTATACTAATGGTTTGATTAATTCTATGTATTACGGCAGATTTTGATTAATTCTATACAATGCCATGGTATTATTACTATTATTTATTTATTTTGTTAATCTATAGATTTAAATATTCGTTATACTAATGCTTTGATTAATTTTGTAGTGTATTATAAAGTTTATCCGTAAAAATCTTTATTAAAAAGATGATTGTTGTCGGACTTGTCATTAATGAATTGCAAGTACAACAGATGTTATCTAATAAATTTTTTTTATTTTGTTATACAAAGATTTTTAATATTTGAGCCGTGCTTATTTCACTTACATTTCAAATTAACCCTTATAATATTTTTATAAAAGATCGAACTCTTATTCTCATTATTATGAGTGTAAAGACTCTCCCATTAAACTAAAGGATGATGGGTGATGTTATCCCATAATTAAGACTTTTATGATTGGAGATTTTCAAAATTGACTTACCCTATCAAAGAGAGGAGCCATTTGCAAAATTTCCAAGCGTGGAGGACATGCAAGCATGCATGTGGAATTCCATGCATAAAATGATAAAATACTCGTCAAGTGCCTTCATAAGTTGTAGTTTATGTAGTCTGCAAAGAAGTTTCACTTTTCAATTTCAAAGTCTTGGGTCGTGCGGCCGTGTACATGAGTAAGATTACTTCACACGTCTTCCAATTTTTCATCTCTTTATTAATGCCTAGTCATAGTAAAATTCATCTCCTTTTCTTCCTCTATTCAACTTTCTATTTTACTTTTTTATTTTAAATTATTTTGTTATTATCTTTCAAAATCTTGTTTAAGGAATCTATGTATTCTTTTGTCCGCATGTGCAACACAAATAATATTTTACGTTACACTTGATATTCATTCATATAAATTAATGAAGGATAATATACATATTGCCAAATTGATTAAAATAATTACTAATTTAAAATCAATAATTTATGTATCCATAACACTGATAAAAAGTCTGATTATAGGCATGCACTCTTTTCCATGGGGATCGAAAATAAACTTTTGTAGTAGGTAATTGGGTGCAACCGTGTACGTAGATTCACCTACCTAATATTAACTAATGATTGGAAAGAAAAACATTTAGTTTACAGCTAAACGAAGATTGTTACAGGAAAGGGAAAAGACTAAGAGAGTGCTTGTGAAGTGGATAGAAACGACAAAGAAAGAAATAGCTATATACAATGAAATCGCTCTTTTATGTAGTGATATTCTATGTAAAAAAGATTTGTTAACGCCAAAATATGGTTGAATCGATTAGCGGCGTGATACCAAAACTATGCACCAACATTGAATTTGTTTGGTGGGAAAATTGGCTTGTTCATCTATAAGAAAATCCTCTGACCATGAGCATATAGTTCATGAACAGTTGATTCATGAGTAGATAAAGTTGATCCATGAGTAGATGATCTATGAGCTTACGAGCACAGAGAACAATCAGGAGGCATCGAAATTTTTTTCGACACAAATTCTCCTATACTCAAGTTAGCGATCTAGGTCTACTTGGAAAACCCCGTACCATAATTCACGTGGTTTTATTATGACTACTTTAAACAAAAGGCTTTTAAGTAAATTTAAGGAAAAATAATACGAAATAATCAATCTTAAAGAAAAAGAAATTAAGAGAGAAAGAAAAGTTTCCCAATGATAGAGAGGAAAGATCCAATAGGTTGTCAGTCGCGCCGAGAGAGAGAAAAAGAATTCCCCCTAGCGGATTTTTCTGGGATTTTTATAAATACCTGAACCCCACGACATTAGGTTTAGGCAATAATCATTAATGGATCAAATGCATGCCTTGATTTTTTGAAAGGGATATGTGGTGGTTCATTTTCACTAAGTTGAACTTTTTGGTAACCTCTTGGTCGAATGATCTGCTCAAGGTCACCAAACCATCTTATGGTCAATATGATGTGCTCAAGGTGACCAAATAAGCTCATGGTTGAGGTAATGTGCTCGATTAAGGTCACCAAATTACATCCTAGTTGAGATGATGTGCTTTAGGTGATCAAATAATCTCCTAGTCGAGGTGATGTGCTTGAGATCACTAAATAAAACATCATGGTTGAGGTTATGTCCTCGAGGTGACCAAATAATCTCTTGGTCGAGGTTATCAAAATTACTATTTGGTCGACGTAGTCTATTCAAGGCCACTAGATTTTCTCCTAACAGTATATCAACTATTTACTCACTTTTTACTTTGAGGAGAGCACGATAATATTTGAGCAAACACCCTATCTTGATCACCCTATTTCATTCCTCAAACATAATTTTTATACAATTTTAGAAAAAGATTTAATCTCGATTTTAGTCAATTATAAATAAGAATATACTCTATATTGAAATAAGTTATAATCCTTTTCAATCCTATCTTAAAAACCATATCTCTGAATAGTAATATTATTTGTATATTGCAAAAAATATAGACTAATTTTTTTTTTCAATTAAGACTGTCTCTATTATCAATTTTTGTACATTGGATTTGACATAATTCAATTATTAGTCATTAATATAGTGAATATTTTACCTCTATATCAGTTGCACCAAATAGCTAAATCAAAATAATAATTCTTGTAATTATACCTTTGTTAAGTTAATTATAATATTCTCATAGTAATAAAATTAATATGTCCCAATATTATGATTATGGAGAAATGGGGTCTTGTTAAGTTACATTTATTGTAACTTACAACCCAATTAAAATAGTGTAAAAATCACACTGAAACTCAGCTGACCCACCACTCACATTATTATTTTTGCATGTTTTAGTGGGGATGTAAGTTACAAAAACATATAATTTTAGCAAAATCGTAGAAAAAATTTACTGTATTTGAGAATTTTGAAAACGATGGTCATGACTTATGCGCTCAATCAAACCGTTTAAAGCATATTGTTGGTCTTTGTTTCCGAGCAGATAAAAGTGTCAATACTATGTCAATATGAACATTATTGAATCTCTTTTTCCTTTTTTTTTATTTTTTCTTCAAATGACAAATGAGAGATGAATCAAATTAATTAGGGATTTGTATCCATCGTTTTATTGCAGTTGTGCTGTTTTTGAAAAAATAAATAAATAAAAATTGCGGCACTTGTACATTTAATCACATGGTGGATTCATATCCCATAACTTCTAATTACATCCTTAAGTCAGATCAATATATACAGTTCATCTTTGTGAGCACAGAATCCTACTCTATTCCAAAACCACTTTCCTTTGAGACTTATATCCCTCTCAAAATTCCGCAAACAAAAGTATTAAACAAGTAATGATCAAAATAACATTTCCTTGCAATGACTGATTATGATTCCAAGTGAAATTGTTCGTTTGACCAAAAAAGGCCGGAAAATGTAATTCAAGTTGTCTTTCTCTTTTATTTAGAACCTTAGATTTGGTCTAAATCAAGGGACAGTGCCTATGAATATGTCTACAGCTTCCCCGTCGTCTTGGCTAGATTCTAATTGTTTTCGTAATTACGTCGTCACAACGATTGTGAATAGAATAGAAAAGCACATTCAAAGCCGTGTAAAAGTGGATAACCAATCCTTGGCTCATCAATTTTGCTTCCAATATTTAAGGAGTGTGGTATACACACTCCCTTTTAATAGTTACTATTAACACCATATAATAGTAACTATTAAAAGACTTAAACCCTCGACATGTTGGGCCATCACCAAAGTAAGAAGTTGTTCTCATCACAACATGAATACTACTTAACAATGTCATAATTTTGTTAATAAAGAAAGAAATTTATTTATTTATTTTTTGGGTAAAACAATTTTAAAACTTGCTGAATAGAAAAATGTTGTTTCAATTTCTATAATTTGAGTCAATTATCCAGTTATTCAATATTATATTTCAAAAGATTATCCAAAGCATTTCTTTACTTACTTTCTTAGTGGTTGGATATAATTTTTTTTAAGCTGACATAGAATTTCTGTATGATAAAGATTAAAATTCAAACTAATTTAATATATAACAGATAAAAAAATAAAAAATAATTAAATAGATTTTAACCCCCCAAAAAATAAATATAGTTTTTTTTTTGTGGATTTCTAAAAATAGATTGACTCCTTCATGGGTACTTAAACTACAGGGATAAACAGACCATTTTTTTAATGCAAGTCGTCGCACGGATTATTCGTTGTACGCGTACGTAGACATGATCATGTGTTTTCCACTGAGACTTTTCCAAGACATGATGTACCATACGCACCCTTGACTACAAGTGCATTTTTTGGGAACATGCATGCATGAACGTGGAATTCCATGCATAAAATAATAAAATACTTTTCATTTTTTCCTAGTTTAATTTCCAAAGACGCGTCATCATTAATTTGAAGTCTTTCGGTCCGGAAATGGAACCTCTATTCATCAAATATTCGTTTGTCTCTGAGCACATATGTATTTACATGATTAATCTTACAATACATAGTCCTAATATGTATAGTTATTAAGTTAGACTAATAATCATCAAAGATCATTGAAGGATCCATTCACTTTATGCTTTCCAATCACTCTCTACCATCGAAGTTAGTTGTGCCAGCCACCAATACAGTAGCAAAAATTGATTTATGTTTAAGTTAATGCGTCACATATTCATGAATACTTAGTCATCCTTTATAAATGTTAATTGATTAATTGAGTAAAGATCAACATTAAATTAAAAAAAAGCTGAGAAATTAATAGGGAGTTACACGGTAGCTACCAATACTTTAATCAAAGTATGAATGAATAATTAACACGAATTTCAATATAGAAATTTCACCGAAACTATTTAAGCTTGAATTTTTAATTTTGCATCGCAATGAATTCATGAGGCCTCCAGCACTAATCTTATACACTTACTCTTCCCGTAAATTATTTCCTACTCGTTTACCAATTTTTCTTTCTCTCTATGCAAATTTTCAACGAAGACGTAGTTATATTCTTTTATCCATGTTTCGCTTGCAACATCCTTAATAATTTACGGTAAACTGGGAAATTTAAAAAAAAAAAAAGGTATTTTTACAGTACAACAAAATAAATCTCTTTAAAAATCATTTGGCAAAATCTTTTGAAAGTGAAAAAAAATCATATTTTATCTTATCATGAAACAAAGGTAAAATTTATGAATTTTTTTCTTGAAAAATCATGTAAAATTTATGAATTTTGTTTTTGAAAAATCATTCACATCAATAATAAATAAAACTAGTACAAGATAGACTGACACTAATTTTATTTTATTTTTAAATATTCTGTTAAATTTCTCTGTCTAAATTCGTTGCTCTGATGCTCTCTGTTTCAGAGTGAAGTCAAAGTTGTACAAAATGAAAAAGAGAGGCTGAAAGTGGATGGAAATGACAACAAAGAGAACAGCCAGCTTTTTGAAGGAGCTTTTGAAGATGATGGGCTCGTGCTCTTATCATGAAGCTTTTACGTCCGAAGCTAGTGGAATTGACCCATCAAGAAAGGTTCAATGAATCCATGCGATGCGAGAGTCTTAATGTGGCTCCGAGAAGATAATTACTTAACAGCACTAATTAATTGGTTGAATGATCTACCAAACTAATTAATACAATCTTATGGATTCTAATTGTTTGGAGAAAGTATTTTAAGATCGAATGAAAGATGAATTTCAGGGACTCTTCCAATTGCAACCAGTCATAACGAATACTACCATAGAGTAGGATTCTTTTGACACGAGAAAAGAAAAAGAAGGGGGGAAAAAAGGTCATAAGACGATGGAGACTATTCAAGTAAAGTCTAAATACAATGCAATGTAACTTTAGTTTGACAACTGCCGCTGTGACGAATCCCTTGCAACGTAAGCACAATGACACAGACAGGATAGAGTAAATCAAGTGGTCTTTATGAATTGCGAGGGACAGTGAAACACAGGTTATCCAAATCAAGTCGGTCAAAATATGTCCAACTATCTTACCATTGTCGTTTTCCCGCGGGGGGAGGGGGTGTTAGAATAAATTGTTAAATAAAGAAAATTTAGAATGTCTGCTAACTATTAATTTGAGAAGAGTAATAAAAGGCTTAAAAAAAAAAGGAAAGAAATAGTAGCATACAATTAATAGTTGTAAAAGGTTTGAAGTTGTTCTGTTTTCAGTTTACTTCCACGAGAATAAGGGTAAAACCCACGACTTGCTCAATTTGCTCTCACCTTACTAAACGAAATGAAACGTTAATTGTGATTTTCACTCTTTTAGGTGATAAAGTCAAGATTGTCGTTCTATCTTGAGAATGAATTAAAATTTACCAACATTTTAAATTAGATTTCTTCAGTATATCTCGAAAGGGTTGAGGCCATAATAAGTATAGGTTTAATAAAAAGAAATATCAGTGGTTTGGTTGTCAAATCTTCCCCTTCATAAAGACAAAATATAGCTTTTATTCTAATTCTTCATGGGCTCTATTTCATTATTTCCAATAACAATCCATTATAACAGCGAATAGCTTTTTGTCCAGATAAAGAACTTTAAAAAAAATTACTGGTTAGTTAAGATATTGGACTAGAAACACAGTTTAAGAAACCAAACAAAAATAATTCCTTGGAAGAAATGTATTAAAAATCTTGAATCACTCAATATGTGTAACAAATTTACAAGTTCTCTTCGAAGTTCCCAAAGCAAACTTCACCAAAATTTAATTTTCCTCCCACAACAACAAACAATTTTCTGTTTTGAGCAGATAAATTTCGGAGTAGGCTTTTCAACTAAAAAAAAAAAAATGCTTGTTAAAACACTTGGCTTCTGTTTCTTGTTCTATCAGCTCTTCGCATTGGTTCTTTTTTATTTCCGTTTTTTTGTCTGAAAAAACACTTCGCTTCTGTTTGTTTTTTAATCTCGCTTTCCTTTGGCCTCCTTCACTTTCACATTGTTATCTGCTTGTTCCACAATTAATGCCAACTTTGATGATACCAAGGCAGAAATCGGGAAGCTGATCAAGGGTGAAACTACGGATTCGGCGCAGAGTTTCTGAGGTGAAAAAAGGAGGGGAAGAGATTGAAGGGAAGGCTGAGAACTGACTGGTTAGTCTGGAATAACATCATAAATCAAGTCTCTCACTAATCCCATAAATGATTGTTTTTGCTTCCATAGGCTACACGTACTGGTTAGTTATAATCACAAAATTGAGGATCCTGCTGGAAAAATCTTGTGCAGAAAAATGGCACAGTTCAAACTTTACTCCGGCTACCCGGGACGAAATAAGTGTTCTGCTTGGTTCCACTTTGAGTTGTGCAATCTTTTTGACAACAGTTTCCATCAAGATCGTCAATTTGTGGTTATAACTGATCGTCAGTTTATGTAATCTGTATAAGGAGAAATCATTTAGGACATCAGTGGAAGATTTGAGTAATGATTATTCTCACCAACAAATTCATCAATTTTTCATGCAGGCTCAATTTATAAAATTATTTGCGGGTCGCCATGTTAAAAAGACATGCAGAAATATGGGTACTGCTTATGCCATAGCGCCATTGTATATGAAAAGTGACATCGTTATTTATGCTACGGGGCTGTAATTCCTGTCTTCTTGGTGTTTTGCTTCGATTCAACTATCACTTTCAAACAAAACATGTAATAGTATGCTCATAAGGTAGCACACAACAAGATCAAATCAAACATTCTCCCTCAATTTAACATTCTAAAATTGATTTATATTTCTATGTACAAATCCAATCCAAAAACACGATTAACGAAAGCTGTTCCTGTCTGTATTAAAAGCCACGAATTAGAATCCCGCTTGAATAAATTAAAATTGCTTTGGATAGGACTGTTTACATTCTAAAAAAACGTTTTGAGCGCTGTTATACTTTATAGGCTCATCTAGTAAATTCAAAACTTTTATTCTTACTTTGCATGCTCCGCTAAATTGGGGAGGGGGGGGGGGGGGGGAATCACACATACAAAGAGGATTCAGGCCAACCTTCTATGCAGCACCTGAAATGAAGCCATTGTTCTGTGTAATGTATAAGGCATTATATTATACGGAGCTTGACTTCTTTCTTTCTATGAAGAGGGAGATGGCGTTGGCGATCCAGATGGCCGGGTCTGCTGTTTTCTGCTCATTGTTTTGCTTTTAGCACTTTTTATTAATATTATTTCGAATCCACTTTCAGATTTAGTGTTTAATGATTTGGTTAAATTTGTGTTTAGTTTAATGTACTAAGTTTTTGGAGTATTTCGGCAGTTAATGATGAAACTCGTCATTAAATGAACTTAAAATCATTCTAATTGTTCAATTTTTTTTTTTTTTGTTATGAAAAATGATTGAGTATTGCGGCAGCAAAATTCATTGAAGTAGCATTCAATATATAAATATCAATAATTATACTAGATATTCAGTGTACATGAAACCTCTATTGCAACAGTGAAAAGAATTGAAGGTTGAGGAGACCTCTGTCTTATCATGAGAAATAAATACTGTAACAGCCCCAATTGACCAACAATCTCAAGAGGAATTGGAATGAAATCTCATAACATTAATTTTATTATTATTTCCAAAGAAATTTAAAATTGTCTATAGTCGAAATATAGTCTCTAAGACAATAAATACAACAATAATCCTCCCAAATAAAATTCAGCTCTAAACAATAACCAAAGTAACAACAATTTAATCATCAAGAAAATGTCAAGGTTTCGAGACATTAATCTTTTCTCTCAACCCAAAAATCCACATTTCTAAAATCAATCAACTCGGTAAGAAATTCATGCATAAAGCTATTAATAACAATAAAGTAATAGTAATCATTGTGAAGTACCACAAATTAGAAACCACTAGTTATTTTATAGTCTAATACACAAGTATGGTAAAATTCATAATCAATTAAGTCACGATATAATAATTATTTTTAATAATGATAGTTTAAGAAATCATTTGTCAATAAAACTTTCCATTTTTTCAATTGTTTATGCCACATAATGTCATTTGTACTCCTCGTAACTCAATCAATCAATATGTCACTTATAATTCTAGTGACTCAGCTAACAACTCAATCAGAGTACTATATTCTGATTGTCAATAGGTGCGCACAATTGAAAATTTTATTTATTATTTTGGTTCATTGTATATAATATAGCTAGCTGTTCCTTTATATTAGTAACATAATTATGAACAATGAGCCAAAACGTTAATTAAAATTTTCAATATTCTAATATCAATCATTCAATAATCAATCAATAAAACACTCTCATAGGACATTTATGGGTAAAGCTTTACAAATATTTTTAAGAAAAAATTCATGGAAAAGTAAGTATTTTAAAGTCATTTTTAAAACAACTTTAAGAAAATACTTTAAATAAACTTTTAATCAAAGTATAATTTATTATAATAAACTATAATGGTAAAATTACTTCAAAATTATAAAATTTCAATTCATATGAGATCTTTACATACATGGATGTAGGTGTAGTCAGCCCGCTATTAAAGAAATGATAGAATGAAATAATAGAAAAAGAGCTCCAATATAAAGATCCTTATTAATGCGTAAACCAATTGTATATCACTCCTGTCTGACAGCCTCCACCATGCAACTCACAAACAATCTGTTCCCTCGAGGAATTCTGAGGTATGCATAACTAATTAGCCTTGAATAAACAACCATCTTAAATAAGAAAGTCATTTGCGTTTTGATGATGAACGCAACAATCCCAGATTTGTGCAAAATCTTTATTCTCCACATATAACTCATTTAAGCACTTAAAACTAGTAACTTCATTTAGTAAGGTTACTAGTAAAGTTGCTTGCCTACTAAGCTCATCTGCATTTTATTCTGTTGTTTGGATTTATGCTTAAGAAAAAGTTAACTTCTACATGTAACTCACCTATCTCACATCCATCTTACTCAAGTTATGTTGGCTATTAAAGTACTTTAATGCTTGATGGTCACTATAGAACACAAACTCTTTCTGAATTAAGTAATGCTCCTATTTTTTCAATACTTTAAAGATGGCATACAACTTTTAGTCGTAAGTAGATCACTTCTGCCGTACCTTATTTAACTTTTCACTCATATACTTAATTTGTTGCCTTTCTTGGGAAAGAAAAACCTCAATTCCTTTGCCAAAAGCATCACACTCAACCTCAAATAAGTTGTGGCAAGGCTAACATAAGAGCGGTGGATAGTTTCTCCTTTAGTAAAGTAAAACTCGACTCTTCTTCTTCTCCTCATTCGAACTTTCTTTTCTTTAAACACTCCATAATGGGTGTAGTTATAATGCTAAAACCACGAAGGAAAGTTCTATAAAACGTTGCTAACTTCTAAAAACTCCTAACTTCACCAATAGTCTGCAAAGTAGGCCATTCTCTAATAGTTTGTATTTTCGACTCAATAGCTCTAATCCTATCCATACCAACTATAAAACCTAAAAGCTTCATATTACTCTGCAGGAAGTTACACTTCTTCTGATTAGTATAAAGTTTATTTCTCCACTACACCTCCATAACCATTCTCAAATACTCTAAATGTGTCACCACATCAACATAATACACTAAAATATCATTAAAATATATCACAACAAATTTGCAAAAGAAAGATTTAAGAACCTGGTTCATTAAGTGCATAAAAGTGCTTGGTGCATTGGATAATCCAAAAGGTATCATGAGCCATTCACACAGCCTATCCTTTGCCTTGAATGTTGTTTTCCACTCATCTCCAGGCCTAATTCAAATATAATGATACCTACTGTTAAAGTGCAATTTATGCACTAGTTTTGTATTATTTACTTCCTTTAATATCGATATTTTGCACTTAATAATAGTGATTTACTTGTGTTTTATTTTTGTAGATGTAATTCTATTGAATGGTGCTAAAATTAAACTACAAGATGATGTTTGAGGATGATTGTTTTTTCAGAGAAATAATGAGCTTCAAAAGAATTTTTTTAATAAGGTGTAGGCGCATATTGTCAACTAAGGACCTATAATTTTTATTTTAATGTATTTTATCTTTTTTGTTATTTTTGTAATTTTGAATTTAATAGCTAGATAATATTTTAGATGTTAGTATTTTATTTTTGGAAAAACTCTATAAGAGAAAAAAATGTGAAAAACAATGGAAAAACTGAAGTTTTTTTAAAAAAGGAAAAGCCGTAGATCTCAATTTTTCTCTTTTCTCTGTGAAGGTCTAAACTTATTATTCTGGTTAAAGATTAATAAAGTTTTGATTCGTCATTACTATGAGATCTTTCTTATGTTTTAATTGTTTTATTACTTCTTCCGTATTTGTTGATTCTTTAATTTATTGTCATGATTATATTTGTTAATTAGATAATTAACCAATATTTAATTACCAACTTAATCTATTTTCAATTAAAAGATTCATCGTATGAAGATTTTAATGTTTGTGGCAAATTGTATAACAGTGCGTTGTGTTATGAGAATAAATAATCTAATTTAAATGAACCATCGTATGCATTTGTTGATTAGAAATTGGGTCTTTCTGATTTTTCAGACTATCAATTGATTAAATCCTATGATCATATCTAAGGTTATCTATTGATTAGGAAAATAACCAATGGTCGTACCTTGATTATTAACTAGTTTAGGAGAGATTGACTATTAGAGGGTCTCAGTAGCTATAACTAGTCTATTTATAGGTAGTAATGATTGATATTTGAATTAATGGTCAGTAGTCAAATTAAGTTGAGTTAATTCTTCAACCAGAGCTTTCCCTAATTTGAATTATAATTTTAATTTACATTCTTGTCATTTTATTTGATTTTTATTATTTTAAACAATCCCTCAATTTCACATTTTATATTTTAAAATGATTTAAATAATTACCTATCTCTATGAACACGACTTATTCAATCACTATACACAATTTATTTAGAGTAGGTATTTATATTTATTGGCTTCGACAACCATCACCTACTGCGTAGGTCTATTTTTGAAAAAACCATAATGTCATCCAACTGATCTAGCAAATCTCAAAAGGTCAGAATAGGGAAAGGATACTTCATTGTAATATGATTAATCCGCCTCCTGTTGACACACATACGCCAACTCTCATCCTTCTTTGGCATCAATAAAGTTGAAACAACACATGGGCTCATACCCTTACAAATGAAGTCTTTGTAATAATTCATCAACCTGTCCTTATAAAATCACATGCTCGTGAGGACTTATACAATAATGCGGCAAGTTAGGTAAACTTTTGCTTGGGACTAGGTCTATATGATGTTGGATATCTCACAAAGGCGATAACCCTTTCGGCATCTTTAATAGGACAATGTTAATGAGCTCAGCTAACAGTGGTTGTACTTCTCCAGGAATAGAAGTTATTTCAAACTTATTTTCTTTCTGCAGTTTCTTACATCCATCACAATCTTCTTTTAAATGTCCTTTCACAATAGCCAGAAAATTCTTCCCTTCAATTGTAGGATTTTTCTTTTTGTTTGTCAAAGACACTAAACGAACTTTGTTACTATTTCATGAAAACTTGTATATATTGTCTTTTCCTTTATGTACTGCATCCACATTAAACTGCCAAGGTCTCCTCAATAAAAGATGGTGTGCATTTATAACTACTACATCACATACTGTTGAGTGTTAGAAAGTGTATATTTATAAAGGAGAAAATCGTTATTTTACACTTTAAATCTCACTAACATTGCTACTTTTATTTATTTAAGTATTTTGTTATTTAATATATGTGTTTTATTATAATTATGTATTTTATATATTTTAGGGGCATTACGATCGTTTCACAATGAACGAGTGATCAGACAGCAAAACGGACGTCATATTTGGACTCAGGACGGTCGAAAACCTTAAGAGGAGTATTAAAGGAAAATTGTCATTTCACATATACGGTACTGTTCATACGTACGGTACTGTTCACGATACTGTTCATATATACGAATCGATGATGTGTCAACTACCTATGACGTGGCAGTATCTGATTGGACAAATTATGTGGTATTGACTGCTTATGTGGCGTTGACCGATGATGTGTCACGATCTTATTGGACTAAATTTCTTATGTACTGTAGATCGATGACGTGGCAGCATCTCAGTGGAGCAAAAATTGTGTGTACAGTACATGCGCTTACATGAGATTATTTACTATTCAGGTGGCGTTACTGCACAAATGTTGACTGTTGACTGTTGACTGTTGACTGATGACGTGGCGCAATCCTGAGTATCCGAACTGTTTTTAATCCGATGGTCACGATTCACTCAATGTATCTATAAAAAGAGAGGCTCTCCCTCCCTAATTTGGCACCCCTGAATTCATTTTTAAGCTTAGATTTCTGAAATTCCTTCTCCTTCTTGTAGTTTCTTTGTATTTTAATAAAATTTCTTTTTTTATCCTTAATTAAAATATGATTAGCTAATTTCTCTTTGAGCTTGGGTTGAAGGTGAAGTCTCAACATGTTCCATGGGCTTAATTTGGTAAATTTACTTTCTATTCCCCTCTAATATTTGTGGTTGTTTTGACTTTTCGTCGACAAATAATAATAGTCTTGTCTAGATACGATTTAAGTTAAACCTAAGCACCCTAGTACAAGGTTATTATTATTTGGCACGATAAGCCCTTGGCACCATACTTATTGGAGAGTGGTTCATGAGGTGTGGAATCCCCCCTTATGATTTAATTGGTATTAATATGGAATATTTAGTTCATGGAGCATGTTGATGCGAATCCGGATACCCAAGTGCTTTATTATAACAAGTTTCATTCTTAATTATTCCCATCATTTTAATTCACAATTTAGGATAAAATTATCATAATTTAATTGTTTCCATTAGAATAAAATTAATTCGACATATAATTAAAATCAACATCCTCGTGAGATCGACACTCATCACCATTAATCTATTCTATAATAGATTCGTGCGCTTGCGAGTTCAATAAAATTTGCACAACACATACCACATCACTCTTATAGGTCCTTCCAATGGAGAAAGGAACGCTACATACTTTTGTCACTTGCATTTTTGTTTCTTTCTTTATCCATCTAATCCTATATAGTGCTAGTTTTTTTTTTGTTAAAAGTCCCACCACGTCAATTAATGCTTTGAAAATTATATTCTCACTACTACGACTATCAATTATCACATTGCACACCTTATCATTGATGATACAATGTGGTTTGAAAATCTTATTATCTTATTGCGTTGGTTTTCCTTTTCAAATTCTAGTGTCAATAAAATTTTTTGCACAATATAATTTAGTAACTCTCCCTCATCTACTTCCAACTCTAAGGCCTCCTCGTTGTTCCCATCCTCAACATCATTTGTCTCTACTTTATCGTCTTTAACCTTCACTAAATTTAAATTTTTAAAACGACAATCATTTAGTCTACCCCCTAGTTCTTCATACTTGAAACACTTACTTGGCATAGACTTTGATAAGGGTTATTTTGTTATCTAGGTGGTTGTTGCTGCTGCCTTAATTATTGGTGCATTGGTTGTTGCACTTTATTACTCTTAACTTAAGTCTTCTACTTGTTTTCAATCCCTACACTGTTTGGTTTATTCTATACACCAGTGAGTAATCTTTGTTGAACACTAGAGACAACACATTGCTTTCGTTCTTTCAATTTTTTTGCCCTAACAACCACTGTACCTATATGCATATCATGTCTAGGATTTCATCTTGAAACTCTTACTTTAATCCACTAAGATACTTTATTATTGTTTGAAACTCTGGCTTATCCATGTTATTTCTTGTATGCAGATGATAAAATTCCATTATATATTTATCAACACTGTGATTTTTCTTGCCTATAATTATGATATTTCACATACAATTGCAATTGGTAATCTACCGACAAGAAATACTCTTTTATCATATTTTGCATCTTAGGCCACAATTTGATTAGTGGCTTTCCTACAACTTCTCTTCGATTCTGGATGTTTTGCAACAATGCGGATGCTGTGCCCTTTAACTTAATGCCACAAGTTTGACCTTCTTATCTTGTGAAATCTCTATATTTTGAAAAAAAAATTTATGTCTGATATTCAATTTAAAAATTCCTCAACATCCATCCCACTATGAAAATCTGCAATATCCACATTGATCTTGTATTTTAAATTCTTCCTACGCCTTCTTCTATAATTCTCAGTGTCTTCTTCTTTTAAATCACTATCTAACTCTTCACACATACATGGCTGCACTCGCCTTACTCGTTCTAGGTTTTGAGGTACCACTTCATGATTGATGTGCTATGGCACTATTTCATGATTGAAACCATGTCGAACCTCTTCATTGTCATAACCCTAAAGTTGTTCATCGTGATTGACTCCTTGAATTCCTCCCTTGCGATTAGCCTTTTGTTATTGACATTTCTCTTGGTTTTCTTGCATGGAAAGTCTAAGACTCTCGAGTGCTCGCTCCATCACCACCAATCTCGGGTTATAGACATCTTTCATTGCTTGCAAAGCTGCATTTATGGCTGCCTATCTGAAAACCTCTACATACCATTCCTGCATCCCTTGATTATCGTCTTTGTAATGGTTATTCCTTTGTTCGTGTGGTCATACCATGATGACAAGCGAACTTGCTCTGATACCAACTGATGAAGCAGAACCATAAAAAAGATAGAGAAAATAAATCTCTAAATAAAAGTTTATAAAATAATTAAAATTTGTAAAAATTTCTTGAAATAATGACAAGATCTCTCTATTTATAATAGAGAAAACTCACTTTCCTAAGTTAATTAAAAAAGAAAAATTAAATCAAAAATAGAATTGAAACAAAATATACCTTCCCTAAGCTAACTTAAAAATGGGAAACTAAATCATAAGTATAATAGAAATAAAGATACTTCCTAAGTTAATGAAATCTCATACCTTAATTGACTCAAATAAAAATAAAAAGTCTTAAAATAATAAATTATCATAATGGACTCTAATTAGAATAGAAAGTTTAAAAATAATAAAATTCTAAAATCTTAAAATTCCTAAAATTACTCCATACATCAAAAAGCTTCCATAGCCAGTTGACCAAACTGAGGATCCCATATTGCATGAGCAATATGTATTACATGTAAAGGGTCATGTACCTATGCCTCAAAATTTCTTTGCCAAGCTACATGAAAAAGATTTTCAAAAGTCCATAGAGAAATTATTGCTAATTGATAATTTAAATAAGCTTTTAATCAAAGTATAACTTATTATAATAAACTATAATGGTAAAATTACTTGAAAATCATAAAATATGAATCCATATGAGATTTTTTCATACATGTTTACATATATAGTCATATTATAAACATTATGTATGAATTCACCCTTATCGATCTGAAGCAACCAAGAATAACTCCAAATACATGAACTTACTATTGGGCTATAATTATCAAGATGAGACCCTCCTCAACATCATCTTCAATTCTAACCTTGATAGAAAACACAAACATCCCCTAAGCAAATCATTCTAATAGGAGCTAATTTCTAACAAGTAATAAATATGTCAAAAAAATCATAAATATTTCAAAGAGCTACTGTAAGCATATTAACATTCAATATAAAGTTTCACAAAATTAATTAGAGTTTGAAAACATCTCCAAAAATTGATATTCAAGCAAAATATCAAAATTGTCCAATAGTGATATGAACAGATGACCATTAATTAAAAAATTCATAACTTTAGTTACACATATTCTAAAATAGTAATTCAAATTCTAAAGATTAGAGGAAACCATAAGGAATTAGGATTAAAATTTTTAAGGCATTCAATGACAAAAACTGATCCAAATTGACATCAATATCAACCTTTGCAATTCTAGAAAATTGGTTCTAGGATCATAGCTACCAACTCTATGATTTTTTATGCTTTTACTATAAGGCTAAAAATTACGAATTTAAAAATAATGAGACTAGACATATACACGTACCATAATAAAAATTCCCAAGATTTTCAAAATTCATTTGGATTACCAAATGAATTATAGAATGGGAAACTGTTGTTAGAAATTAGAATTTTCAAACATCCGTGTTCCAATTTTAAAAGATAGTAACAATTAATATACAATATGTTTTTGAACAATAAAATGCACACAGAAAGATATAGATGTTTAGTTTAACAAACTGTAAAGTTACATGCATGAGACACATTGAAAACAATAGTCATTCATTCACCCTATAATATTCACAGTTTTTTAACAAGTCAAGTTCACTTTTTTCTTTTCAGGGACAATTTCAGTTAAAATTCGTTACAATGAGAGGGTGTGGTGGCTGACTGACTCCACTTGTGACCATGACTTGTCAAATAATCGAGTACACGAGGCACATCAAACGCTTGGAAGAATGACCTCCAAAGCTCTGTCCAAGAATAGCGTTGAACATGTGCATGCAAACCACCTGTTTGTTGAAATGCACGCAAGAAGTTGACCCACAATTAAACATCTTATAACATTGCTTCAAGTCAAACTTTCCCCGCAGACAAGAAATGGAGAATTAACAGGTATGCATTTCTGAAACCATTATTATATTCAAACACAACGATTCGTATAAAAGCATATAAACGAATATGAGTCTGATACCTTTTTACTTTAACCAACATTAAACTACGCATGATGGAATCATCATCTCTTGATTTTCTTCAATGAGCAGAAATTGTGTGTCCCAATAAATTTATTAAAGATGAGTGAATATGCTGTAAATTTATAAAAGATGAGTGAATATGCTCGTATTAGTGCCTTGTATTTAGATAAATAGAATTTTTGGTCTATAATTTAATGGTTTATTATGACTATTGGAACATAATAGATATAAAATTGTCCTGGGTGCATGATCAGTGATCACGTCACACGCTTGTTGTGCTTGATCTCACGACGGCTGCTTTATACTTCCTTGAGTTGCTTCATATATACATATATACTTATATATATATATGGCAGATAGGAGATGGCTAAAGATGGCAATGGCATGTGGCAAGCTTAGCAATTATATTAAACACCTGCCAAAGACACCAGGTTAATCTTTATCTCTCAACAATGTTTTGCACCGAGATATCCAGTACATACTAGTTTATCAAATAATTTTGATTAATGCCGAGTGATATTGTATTAGTCTCCTAATTAATTAAATATGAAAGCATTATATTATATGCTAGTTGATCGATTTTTCTATTCTTCCTGTTATGTTACATTATTTTCATCGACTATTGAGAATTAAGAAAGCAATCAGCTCCTGTAAGGTACCCTCTTTTCCAATAAAAGTATAATAATTTATTGCCTCTAGTTTATCAAATAATCATGACTAACGCTGGTAGGAAAGCTTTATTAGTCTTTCCTTATATATGTCATTACCAATCTCGCCAGCTTTTGCTTGTCTTTTAACGTGGTCTTTGTTTATATTCGATATCACCCAAGGTACACGTCGACACAGCCACCGTTATAGCAAATGTTTTGTCATTTTAGTTGACTTTAACATGATTTAGAATTGTTGATTCCACATTAACGTATATAAATTATTAAGTAGGTTATGTAATCTTTCGTTATTATCACCTAATCACCAATTGTTTGCACTATTTTCTTTTTGAAAATTCTTCACAAAATCAAATTACTAATAGAGGTCATAAATGTCCTCCCCTGCATTTTCTTCTCTCAAATTCTCTAAAATCCCTTATACGTCTTCTGGTTCCCTTATTCATAATCATCCTTGTCCTAAACCTTCTTTGCAGATCTTTCACTGCACTTCCTTTTTTCATTTCTAGCTTTCTGCTTTTCTTTTTCACATGGTCTTTGTTTATATTTTTGATGTTCCCAAGATACACGTCAACGCAACCATTTGTTACAGCGAATATTTTAACCAATTTGTTGGATTGGTGCTTTCTATGTTTTGTCTTTTTGGTTGACTTCAACATGATTCAGAGTTTTTGAACGCGTCTTCCAAGAGCAGATGCCGGGTATATCACTGTTCGATAAAATGCCCATTAGAATAATTTGAGGACCCACGAGGCCAACACTGGCATTAGAATATTCGGCCAAAAAAATGATAATAAGTACCACTGTGATGCATTTTCACAGTAGCTTTACAAGGACTCGATACATATTGATGATTATAAGTTTATAATTTTACGCACATGAAATCATCAAAGTTTTATTTAATTTAACTCTTCTCAACGTGGGACTTGAGTTTGATTCAAGTAGTATTATCACTCGTATAGTTTATTAATGAACTCTTTTCCTGTCATCTAATGCCGATGCTTGTACATTCTACTCTGCCATTTGATTTTTGTATGTCTAGTACTTGTAGATCAATTAATTATATATACTTCATACTTGATGGAGTGAATATTACATAAGATATTCATTCAGTTACTTGTAAATATATAAACTTTAGTTTATGTACTAGATTAATAGGCTTCTAATCTAAATCATCGACAGGTTCTAAAGATAATTAGGCTTAAACACGCAGTCACTAACTATTCATAGTACATGAAACCTCTATTACAACAGTGATAAGAATTGAAGTATGGTTGCTCTGTTCAATCAAATCATGACAAATAAATGGCAAGAGTACGAATAAAATCATTCACAGAACTAAACACAAATTTAATCAAAAAAACACTCTTGTTCTAAGTTTTCTTCTTTACTGATTCTTGTTTTAAGTCTTGCTTCTCTTCTTGTTTGGGATCTGCTCTTGGGTCATTCAAGACTCTGTCCTTGCTTCAGTAGAGCTTTGTGAACAGCTATTATATCCATGACATGGTAGTATGATAAATATTTAACACCATTCAAAACCATCAACTCTTGCAGTGTATTCTGTTTTGCACCAAAAATATAAACCAGTTATCACCTCTAGTTTATCAAATAATCATGATTAGTATGATAAATATATAACACCATTCAAACGATCAACTCTTGCAGTTTATTCTGTTTTGCACCAAAAATATAAACCAGTGATCACCTCTAGTTTATCAAATAATCATGATTAATGTTGTACGTAAAGCTTTATTAGTATTTCTTTATCAAATAATCATGATTAATGTTGTAAGTAAAGCTTTATTAGTATTTCTTTATCAATCTCGCCAGCTTTGGCTTTTCTTTTAGGGTGGGCTTTGTTCGTATTTGGTGTTCCCCCGTCAACGCAACCATTATTATTCTTGCATTGTCAGCTTTAACCATGACCTTCTCTAATAAAAAATTGAGATCCTCTCTTGAATAGAGTTTACATTATCATTCAGGTATTGTCAAATTTTGAGCTTAAGATTCAAATATTTACAAATTATTAATTATGTTTGTTGGTGAAAGCAAATTGATTAGAAGAATGTGGTAGTAAGAAGATAAAAATGCTTGCTCGAATAATCAAAGCTAATTATTGAAAACTTTCTTTCAAAGGGGAAAAAAAATTATGGAAACCTTCCGAGTTTGAAAATGCCGGCAGCACATGCAACTTCCAGGAACTTTCGTGGAAGTGTAAATGCCGAAATGATTTCACTTCCGAGTTCTCTTTTCATTTTATTTGTATATCTATTTCTGAAAAAAAAAAAATCATGAAGTTCGCAAACTTTGGCTTTATAGCAGAGTAATTATAAAAGCACATAGGTCACTTTCACTTTGGGTCTCTTGGCCTGCATTGTACTGCGATTATCATCAGCGAAAGAACATCACAACAGCAATGCATTTTCACAAAAGGTTTGCAAAATTTTCAGATTTTTTAATGCTACCTCCAATATACTCATTGCTCAAAAAATAATAATAATAAGTAATATTGTTGTTCATTTGTTATTGAATGTAACCAAAATGTAATTAGGGTGGGCCTTTCGTAATTACATAATTGCTATACATAAAGGGCTCTTCCGGAAAAGCTCTCGACAAAGGGCTTGTTTCTATTGGCTAATAGCATTAGCATTTTGAATGTTCATAAAGCACCCGAAAACTCGCCCTAAATCAAAAATCATTACTAAAACTGTTATTACTCATTGCTCAACTATTTAACTGATATAACCGTCTATATCAGTGATTAAGATTCTAGTTGACTTGTGATCGTGAGTTGTCTCCTTGTATGGATTTAGTTTGGCATTTTTGCATTATTCAGATTACCTTTAGTCTTTAGATCACAACTGTCTGCCTCTGCATTTTCCTAATCATCCCTCTTCTCTGATCTCTAGAGTTCTCTGAAATCTCTTCATTTTCTGTCTCCCTTTTCCGAATCATCCTTGTCCTCGATCCTATACCTTCTTTGCAAATCTTTCATTGCACTCGCTTTTCAATTTGTCTTACCAGAAATAGGACCCCCTTTGTATCATCTCTAGATTTTGCTCTATTTTCCTCTCCTTCTCCCTTAAATCTGTGCAACCTTTTGTTTTAGCAATTTATCCAGACTTCTTATTTCCCTCTTCCCAGCTGATTGATTAGTTCTGCTTAGTTTGATCAGTTTTGCTTTCCCCTGTTTTCTGAAAGCAAAAAATAAAAAAGAAAGGGATAATGGAAATTGTTATCTCCGTTGCTGCAAAAGTTGCAGAGTACTTGGTTGCTCCCATTATTCATCCATTTACCTACTGCTTCACTTACAAGACCAACTTCGAGATGCTGAATAATGAAGTTGATAAGCTAAAGAATGCGAGAGACAGTGTGCAGTATAAGGTTGATGATTCCAGAATTAATGGGGACGGAATTCAGCTGCGCGTTGAGGAGTGGCTGATTGCTGCGAACAAGGAGATCAATGAAGTCGAAACACTTATTGAACACAAAGGGAATTCAAACAACCGGTGTTTGAAGGGGTTATGTCCTAATTTGAGGACTCGGTACCAGCTTAGCAAGAAAGCAGAAAGAAAAGCGAATGCTATTGTAGGACTCCATGAAAAGGGGAGATTTGATAGTGTCTCTTTCCGTACCGTTCCACAGGAGACATGGCTTAAGTCTACCCAAGGTTTCATGCAATTTGAATCGAGGAAGTCCACTTTGAAGGAGATACTAGACGCACTGAGCAACCGTAACTTTAACATGATTGGGTTGTACGGAATGGGTGGCGTTGGAAAAACGACGCTGGTGAAGGAGATTGGCAGAAAGGCCATCGAAAATAGTCTCTTCGACAAGGTCATTCTTGCACATGTATCCCGAACACCGCAAATAAAAGAAATACAAACAGAACTTGCAGAGAAGATAGGTCTGCACTTAGTTGAAGAGAGTCAAACTGGAAGAGCAGGGAGGCTGCTTGAACAATTGAAGAAAGAGAAGAAGATCCTTATAATCTTGGATGATATTTGGGGGAGTCTTGATTTGGAGGCGATTGGAATTCCATTAGCAGACGGTAACAACGGATGTAAAGTTCTGCTGACATCAAGAAGTGTAGATGTGCTGTCTTGTACGATGGATTGTCAACAAAATTTTCTTGTTGATGTTTTGAATGAAGAAGAAGCTTGGAGTCTTTTTACGAAGACGACAGGTGATTGCATAGAAAATGATGAACTGAAATCTGTAGCAACAGAAATAGTCAAGGAATGTGCTGGTTTGCCCATTGCCATTGTACCCGTAGCGAAGGCTTTGAAAGATAAGAGTCTGTATGAATGGAGGAATGCTTTACGACAATTAAAAAGGCCTTGTTTGAGAAGTTTCTCTGGGGCACGAGCGGCGGCCGCCTATTCAACTATAGAGTTGAGTTACTATCAGTTAGAAGGCGAGGAACTCATGAGAACCTTTTTGCTAATAGGGTACACGTTCATCTGTTGCGTTCAGGACTTGATCTATTGTGGCATGGGTTTGGGTCTGTTTAAAAACATCAACACGTTGGAAGAGGCACGGGATAGAGCACATACATTGGTTGATAAACTCAAGAACTCTTGCTTGTTGCTTGATGGAGACACAAGTGAATGGTTTTCTATGCATGATGTTGTTCGTGATGTAGCCATATCAATTGCATCTAGAGACCAACATGTGTTTGCGGTGGAAAATGAGGTTTTTCCGCTGACCAGCTGGCCAGATAAGGACACACTGAAGGTTTGCACTGCAATCGCCGTAAATAATAGTAATATTAGTGAGCTTCCTCAAGGGTTCGAATGTCCCCAACTTAAATTCCTTTGTATTAGCAATGATCTATCTTTGAGAATCCCAGGTAACTTTTTTACTGGGATGAGAGAACTTCGATTTTTAGATTTCACTAGGATGCATTTAACGGCATTGCCTTCATCGCTTGGTCTCTTACACAACCTTCAAACATTGTCTCTGGATTGTTGCAAACTAGGAGACCTGGCTATTATTGGAGACCTAAGGCAATTAGTTATGCTTACACTTCGAGGTTCTGATATGGAGGAACTGGCTGGAGAGATAGGCCAGCTGACTCATTTGAGGGTGTTGGATTTGAGCCGATGTTACCGACTGAGAGTTATTCCCCCAAATGTCTTATCGAGCTTATCCCGATTAGAAGAACTTTATGTTGGTGACAGTCCCATTGAGTGGGGGAAGGTTGAAGGAGTCGACGGTGAAAGAGGAAATGCCAGTCTTCATGAGTTGAATCATTTATCTAAATTGACCTCTTTAGATATACTCATTCAAGATGTAAAGACTCTACCAAGGGACTTGTCGTTCTTCAAAATGCTGCAAAGGTACAGGATATTGATAGGAGATCGGTGGTGGTTTGATCCAATATTGGATGGGATTTCTAGAGCATTCAAACTGAAACTCACCGATGGCGCCAACATTTGGTTGAACGAGGGGCATATCATGCAATTGAACGGTATTGAAGGCCTATCTTTAGATGGATTGCAGGACATGAAGAATGTTCTTTGTGAACCTGGCAAAGAAGGTTTTCCACAGTTGAAGCATCTCAAAGTTCTACATAATGGCAGCATTTTGTTTGTTGTTGACACATTGGATTGTGCAACGGCGCGGACAGCGTTCCCCCTCTTGGAGTCACTACATCTTAAAGATTTACGTAACCTAGAGAAACTATGTCGTGGTCCGCCCACAGTGAAGTTGTTTTGCAAATTAAAGAACATAAGGGTGGAAAGATGCGATAAATTGAAAAATGTATTTCCATTGGCCATTGGCAGAGGTCTTCAACAACTTCAGTCAATTGAAGTGACTGAATGCCAGAACATGGAAGTGATTTTTGCTGGCGAGAGAGGAGATGAATCCGGCAACAATAACAGTACTGAAGCGATTGAACTCACTCAATTAAGGACACTAACACTTCGTTCACTTCCGCAGCTTACAAGCTTCTGCACAGGAGATCAGCATTTTGAATTTCCATTTTTGAAACAATTAACGATAAGTGAATCTCCCTACGTGAAATTTAACAGCATTTTTCATGACTTCACCGAAAAGGTACGCGTAAGATTTTTGCAATTTTTGTTCAATCCTTACATTCTCAGGTGTTCAGAGTTTTATTGTCGTTATTGCCCTCATCATCTTGTCTTTCAGTAACAGAATGTTGGTTCTATAAATCAGATTTTTTATACTTTATAATATCCTTATAAACAAAATTATCATTCTTCAATAATTCTTCTCATTGTCGACTATTGGCTACAGCCATCGATGGATTTGGACGTTAGAAAGAATGGAAAAGAAAATTATTTAATAAACAATTATTTTTTTCCGGTTCATTTTTTTTTCTCTTAATTTTATCAGAGTTTTTATTCTTCTACTACATTTTTCTTTTTATTTTTATGCCCGTATGTTTGATTAACACGCGAAAGAGACAGTGCATTTGATTAGCCTAACAAAGAAAATGCTCATACGATCTACAGTTTTTCAAGCCACGGTACATCAAAAATATTTTTAAGAGCCATTTTCAAATGAATAGTCCTTAACAACATTGTTACATACAAAATGATTATTAATGCTGATGATTGGAGAAGAAATTGTTTATCTCATGTTAACACAAATAATATTCTTCAAAATATATAGAAGAGTAAACTATATCCAATTCGACCTATGCAGTTCAAGTTATTTATTCAGTTTTGTTTTTTATTTAAAAAAAGGTTAAAAATATCCAATTTTTTCTAAAAAAAGAGAGTTCCAAGATGTTCAATTCGAACTAAATAAATATCTATGTAAATTGAGAATGATTGAAGTCTTTTTCGCATGCTGTATATGTGTGTGTGTGTGTGTGTGTATTTTCTGGCCATCAATATTATTCATCATTAGAATGCTTTGCATTTATTTTAATGTGTGAAATTTTTACCAACTCCACCTTGTTTTTTCTGCGATTGTTAGAAAGAAGATCTAACTCCATCTTGTTTTTTTTTTTTGATTGGTGATCACGCAGGCCTTTCCCAATTTGAAATATTTGAGCGTTGATGAAAAGCACATAGGTCTATTTCCACAAGACTTGCTTTACAAACTTAATTGTCTTCATGTCGGGCTTGATGATTCAACTGCTATTTTATCACTTGACGATTTCCTTCAAAGATTTCACACCGTCAAATCCCTCTCTATCGAAGGAATGGGTTCGGCCGAACCATTTGAAACGGTTGAAAATGGGATGAAGGTAGTGATAAGAGGAATGAACCAGCGTCGTGATCTGAAGCAGATTTTGAAACAGCAGTCCTCCAATACCATCAATTTGGAAAACTTGACGATATGGCACTCTGACAATTTGATTAATCTAGCGCCATCCTCGACATCGTTTCAAAATCTAGCAATTTTGTGCGTATGGAAATGCAAAGGAATGATAAATTTACTAACATCCTCAACAATGAAGAGTCTTGTGCGACTAAGAGGACTGCGCGTCTACGAATGCAAGATGATAACAGAAATAGTGGCAGATGATGATGATGAGGGAGATAATTACGCAGCAAAAGATGAAATTGTTTTCAGCGAATTGAAGGTGTTGAAGCTTGCGGACATGAAAAGTCTGGCAAGTTTCTGCTCGGGCAATAATTGGGCCTTCAAATTCCCGTCTCTGGAAAGATTGGTGGTGGAAAACTGCCCCAACATGAACATTTTCTCTCGAGGAGAATTAAGCACACCCAAGTTACACAAACTGGGTCTGGACCGGGTTCAAGAAGAACGTTGGGCTTGGGATCGCGACCTTAATGCAACCATTGAATACCTATATCTTAAACGAAAAAAGGTAAGTAGTCATTTACTATGAGATGTTGATTTTTTTCCCCCTAAAAATAACTGATTTAATAACAGACATATATATATATAATAAAATAAAAAGGAAAAAAAGTACATATTAATTTTTTTATAAATTCATTTTAAATCTGATTAGGAAGAGAAGGAAAAAGAGGATGAGACGTCCGCCAAGGCGAATGAAGAGGAGAAAGATGCCAAAGGCAGAGGTAAGTTAGAATCTGTACAATTCGGAAGGTCTTGATTTTATTTTATTTTGCTGACTATTATTTATGTTGAAATTTTTGTCAAATCATGTTGGCACATCTTTTTAAAATATTTTAAAATATTACTACTCTGCTCTATTGTTATGTTGAGCCAAAAAAAAATGTTGATCGACAAGTCAGAGCAAAAAAAAAAAAAAAAGAATGAAATTAATTGTTTAGGGAGAGAATTGAAGGATTTCTGTGTCCTTAATGGAGGCTAATTTGTGCAATTTAATTATGTGAAAACTGCACCTTCATTGTGTTTTTGATCTTTGTTTACAGAGTCTCCAAACTTATGAAGACGATTCAGGCTACTTGTGCAGCATTTTGAATAAGGCTCGAGCTCGAGTTCTTTCTATATATTAAGAGTCGGTTGGTGTTGGTGAGAGGAGTTTTTCGTTTCAGTTTTCATTCATTATTATGCTTTTAGCTTTGGTTGAGTACTCAGAAATCCAATTGGAAGCTTGTTTTATTTCTTAAGGATGGTGTCCAAGACTTTAAGCCTTAAATTAACTAAAGAGATGCGTGCACCATATATTGTGTTACGTAATTTCATGAAAATATCAAGAATTTATGTAGAAAATTATGGGAAAATAAAAGTTCAATTGCTCACTGTAGGCACCATGTGGATCCTAACTCAAGCCTAGGTGAGGATTGAGAATTGTCGATTAATTCAAAGATTTTTTTTAAAAGTAAATAAATATATTGTTGCATCAACTTTGTAATTCCTTAAGCCATTCAAATGAGATATATAAAAATTGGGTTCCTCTCTTGAGTAGAGTTTAAATGCAATAAAAAAGTATACATTATCATTTTTGTAGTGTTAATATTTCAGTCTTTTTTTTTATATATATTTTATTAACAACTAATCACTAGTCTATATTCATTGAGCTGAAAATTTTGATCAAGATAGACTTGGTGTTGTTTACTTATATTAATGATCGCGATTTTAATTTAGAGATTTGAGCCCAAGTTCCTCCATTTACATTATTAATTATTTTTGTCGGCGACAGCTAATAGATTAGAAGAATGTGACAACAAACAGATTAAAATACCTGGTCAAATACTTTGCCGAGTGCTTACATACAAATACACTAGTTTAGATTATAATTGCACTTATAAATCATCATCATCACAAGATTATCAAAGCGAATTATTGAAAAGCTTTAAATGGTCTTCCAATTTTGAAAATGCCAGCTGCACATTCAACAACCAGCGACCTTCGGTTAAGTGCACGTCTCGTGTATCAAATGATCGATGAAATGCCCATTTAGCTGCCCCAAACTTGGAACATAGTTTGATTAAGTAGTGCTAAATTACTCAAATAACGTATCAACGTAAGGAATGAGCTCTTCTCCTATCATCTAATGCCCACTGTAATAGTCCAATAATTGATCATAATCATTGAACTTAAAGGAGTGGGCCATCTGTTCAAATGTGAGAGAAACTTGCGTGGGAGCTGAGGCGGCAGCCGGTGGGATAATCTATTGGTGCTCGGTTCCGTGATGGAATAAACGAATCCCATCATGAAATCTATTACTTTTTTTTTTTTTTTATTTACCAGTGGATCTCGGATTAGGTTCTACTTATGATCTAATTTGGGGATTCTCACTTTATCATCGGCTCAAATTTCGCATAATTTTTTTTTTAATTCTTCGTACACTCTTTACGTTGATTTCAATGAAAAAGAATATATATATATAAGAGAGAATACACTACCCGAATTAATTTAATTCAGCTGACTTAAGTTTTTAAAATCAAAGTCAATGAATCACGCTGTAATAATCAATAATTGGTTCCCATTAGTCCAACGCACATCTCCCAACTATGCAAGTCTTTCTCCATCTCAATCGTCTTGATTGTCTTTATTCTTTAGCTTTGCTCCTTTTTGCCGTTAACTCTTTCGACCTTCCACTGCTTTGAATCAGTTTTCTTTATTTAGTTTTTTGCTCTGTTCCCTGTCTGTCTACTTGTCTCTGTTTTGTTCTGTATCTACTCTTCTGTATTTTTACTCTGTCAATAAATCCCTTCTTTTCTTCTTCATCTCTACATCTTTTTAGTTGTTATTGTCTCTCCTCAGTTTCCTTTTGGTTTGCTTGACTTCACATCTACGTACTTTACAAAATTCTAAAATTAAAAAAAAAAGGAAAAGAGAGAAAAGGGAAAGAATTGAAGATGGTGGAAAGCATAGTAACTGTTGTCTTAGAAGTTGCGAAGTGCTTGGGTCCTCCCGCAGAAAGGCAATTGAGTTATGTGCGCAACTACAAGAGCAACTTTGAGAATCTCATGACTGAGCTGGAGAAGCTCAAGGATGACGGTGCCGGTATGCAGCACAGGGTCGATGAGGCCAAAAGAAAAGGAGAAGAGATCGAAAAGAACGTTGAGAAGTGGCTTGCGAGTGTCAACGAGATCATTGTCGAGGCTGAGAAATTCACGGGCGATGCAGATGAAGCAAATAAGCGTTGCTTCATGGGGCTGTGTCCAAATTTGAAGACCCGCCATCGGCTTAGCAAGGAAGCGGTAAGGCAACGGGAAGCTACCGTCAAACTTCGGGAAGCTGGGAGATTTGATAGAATTTCCTACCGTAAAACTCTAGAGGATATAAGGCTTATGTCTAACAAAGACTACGAGGCATTTGAATCAAGAATGTCAACTTTGAATAATGTACTCGGTGCATTAAAAGATCCTGATGTGAACATGATTGGGATTTATGGAATGGGCGGCATCGGAAAGACGACACTGGCCAAAGAAGTTGCTATTCAGTTCAAGAGAGACCAGCTCTTTGATCAAGTGATTTTTGTGGAGGTGCCCCAGATTCCAGACGTAAGAAAGATTCAAGGAGAAATCGCTGATAAATTAGGTCTTCTATTTTTCGAGGAGACCGAATCAGGACGGGCGAGGAGTCTTTATAATCGATTGAAGGATGAGAAAAAGATCCTTGTAATTTTAGATAATGTTTGGGAAAGCGTTGATTTGCAGGATGTGGGAATTCCTCACGGAGATAATCACAAGGGATGTAAAATATTGTTGACGGCAAGAAGTGAAGATATATTGTCGGGGAAGATGGATTGCCGACATAATTTCTCAGTTGGCGTTCTGAGAAAAGACGAAGCCTGGAGTCTATTCAAGAAGATGGCAGGGGAGTATATCGAGAGTAGTGAATTCAAATCAATGGCAACGGATGTGGCAAATGAATGCGCAGGTCTGCCAGTTTCCATTGTAACAGTTGCGAGGGCATTGAGGAATAAGAGACTACTCGAATGGAAGGACGCTTTGGTTCAACTAAGAAGGCCTTCCTCAACCAACTTTAAAGATATACAGCCAGCTGCTTATTCAGCAATAGAGTTGAGTTACAATAAATTAGAAGGAGAGGAGCTCAAGAAGATCTTTTTGCTAATAGGATATACCTACATATCATCCATTAATGACGTGTTAATGTACGGCGTGGGTTTGGGGTTGTTTCAAGGCATCAATAAGATGGAAGAAGCACGAGCTCGAGTGTACACATTGGTGAACAAACTCAAGGCTTCTTGTATGTTGCTTGAGCACGGAAGCAAAAATGAACATTGGTTTTCTATGCATGATATTGTTCGCGACGTTGCCATAGCAATTGCATCCAAAGAACAAAATGTGCTTACGATGAGATATGAACTGGTTAATTCTCGCGAATGGCTAGATGAAGGTGCAGTCAAGTTTTACACTTCGATTGTCTTACACGATAGCAAGATGAATGTTCTTCCTGAAGTTCTGGAATGTCCCCAACTGCAACTTCTCTCTTTGTGGACTGAGAAATCTTCATTAATAACACTTCCAGACAATTTTTTCAGGAAGTTGATGCAAGTCAGAGTTTTAGACTTGACTTATATGCATCTGTCATCGCTGCCTTCATCGCTTGGTCTCCTAACCAACCTTCGAACATTGTGTTTGTATCGCAGCGAATTGCAAGATGTGGCTGTTATAGGAGAACTAAAGAACCTAGAGATCCTTTGCTTAAGGGGTTCTTATATCGAGCAGTTGCCCGTGGAAATAGGCCAACTGACTCGGTTAAGGTCGCTTGATTTGAGAGACTGTAACAAACTACAAGTTATTCCACCAAATGTTTTATCAAATTTATCCCATTTGGAGGAATTATACATTCGTAGCTTTAATAAATGGGAAGTGGAGATGGAAGCTGCAGGGGTCAAGAATGCAAGCCTTGATGAGTTGAAGCATTTGCCTAACTTGACCACTTTAGAATTATACATCCCAGATGTCAACACTCTACCAAGAGGCCTGTTCTTCGAGAAGCTGGAAAGATACAGAATATGTATTGGACAGTGGTGTTGGGAGGATACTTCACCCAGGTGTCCTAAAACATTCAGACTCCACCTCGGTACCAACAATTGCTTCAGCTTCAGGGGTGGGCTAATCGTGCAACTCCAGCGAATTGAAGACCTTTGTTTATCTGGATTGCCAGACCAAGATATCATTGAATTAGTTAATAACAAGATGAGTTCTCACTCTTCCCAACTGAAGCATCTCTGGGTCGAAGGCTGTCAAGCCCCCTGTCCGAAAGAGTCAAAGGTATGATACGATCTTCCTAAATTTTGAACATATCAAGGAGCCAGTGCACAAGCAGATTCTTCATTTCTTATGAGTATGACTATGCTCTAAACAGAGATGCAAGGAATCGACAAGTGAAATGCGATCGAATGAAATCATTTTGGAGGACCATGTCAATTTTCCAAACACATTTTTCAACAAGGTCGGATATTAATGATCCAATGGTCATATTCTTATGATTTTTTTGTTTTTTGTTTTTTTGGTTGGTTCTTTATTAGATATTCTCCTTTCTTGAGAAATATAGGGCAGAGTGAATCAGTGATTAATGAACATATTTCATAATTATTTTAAAATTTTCAACCCGATTAATGTAGGGGGGTAACAAATACATTCTTGAATGAAAGAAAAAGTACCATGAACGCGCTTATATACTAACTTTGCTCTCCTCATATAACGGTTGGAAAGTTTTGTGCACAGGGTGGGTTACCAAACTTGATGACCTTGGAGCTGTATAATGTAAATGTGGAGAGGATTTGGAGGAGCCAACTTCCGGCCATGTCTTGGGGTATTCAAACTTTAACCCGGCTGATTATCTACGGCTGTAGGGAATTAAGATGCCTGTTTTCATCTTCTATAGTTAACAGCTTTGCTCGACTCCAACACCTTGAGATAGATGAGTGCCCTATTTTGGAAGAGATAATAGTCATAGACCAGCAAGAAAGGAAGAATTTTGTGTTCCCTCAGTTACAATTTCTGAAGATTGTAGATCTCGAAAAGTTCACAAGCTTCTGCACGGGAGATGTGCACATTGAATTTCCAACATTGGAAGAATTAAAAGTAATAAGGTGTCCTGAATTCCTTTTAACTACTCATGACTTGACAAAAGAGGTTCGTACAGGACTCTTAAAATTTACTCTAATACTTGGCGTTACATTTTCTTTTTGGTCCTGATTGATCATGCATCCAACCAGGTATTCCCCAAATTGAAATATTTGACCGTTGAAGGAAAGGAGATACCAATGACAGCAGAGTTTCCGGAGGACTTGTTTTCTAAGCTTAACTATCTTGATGTTATATTTGAAGAGTCAACTATTATTTCATCACTTGATTTCCTTCGGAGATTTCAAAGCATAAGAGAACTCACAATACGAGGAGGGGGATATGTAGGGGACGTTAAGCCATCATATGGAGTAGAAAATTGGACAAATGCAATCATAAGGAATCTACACAATTGTTGTGATCTGAAGCACATTTTAATCCAAGAGTCTAATATGGACAATTTGGTTCATCTAACGGTTGAGTACTCCGACCATTTGATTAATCTAGTGCCACCTTCAACATCCTTTCAGAATCTAACAACTTTGAAGGTGTGGAGATGCAAAGGATTGATAAACATACTAACATCCTTGACAGCAAAGAGTTTGGTGCAACTGACAGAGATGAGTATCGTTGACTGCAGCATGATAACAGAAGTAGTGGCAGATAATGAGGGAAATGCTGCTAAAGATAAAATTGTTTTCAGCAAGTTGATGGACTTGGAGCTTTGTGATTTAAGAAGACTGACAAGCTTCTGCTCTGGCAACTGCGCCTTCACGTTCCCAGCTTTGACATATTTAAGTGTGGATAAATGCCCCAGTATGAAGATTTTCTCTGGAAGAGAATTAAGCACTCCCAGTCTACACGAAGTAGAGAAACGCTGGCTGTCTGGTGAGTATTGGACTTGGAAGGGCGACCTCAATTCTACCATACAACAGATATATCTAGAAGCAAAGGTACATATTCATTACTAAGAGACCCGTAAGTTGCTATTCATTTACAATAAGCACTGCCATTTCATTTGAAAACTGTTGTTCCTGCTTTCACTTTCAATGCGCTTTGTTCATTGTCTACAGGAAGTCCAAAATCACGAAGGTGATTCAGGCCAACCTTCCGTGCAGCGTCAGGAAAAAGGCCAATTTTCATTGTAGTTTGTGAGACGTGGTACGCAGCTCGAATTCTTTCTATCACATCAGACGGTAAGAGGTCTCCATTTTTTATAGTGATTGTTCTACATTTTAGCTTTTCTTGATTTGCTCGAACCCAGTTTCAGAGTGTTATAATACAACACTTGGGATTTTTTTTTCAACTAACGTCATTCCAGGTTGAATTCTGGAATGATCCTCCATCTATGCTGTTTCAGACATCTTGAAAGACTAGTTAAGAATCTAAATTAAAGATGTGTGAATCAGGCTTGTCTTGGGTGCATGCGAACCTTGTATTACATGTGTTGGATTTCTGTAGTAGTAAAAGTAGGCATTCAACACATGTTCATTGTACCAGATATTCAACAAAGATGATAATACAGTAAACATAAATTGGAGTTTTAGGCCATAAGACACAAGCAATTGTGAAAGAGTGGGCAGAGCGAATAAGAAAAATAGAAAGACGCGAATAGAAAGAATATGAGGTCATCGATAGAACCTAAACACAAATTTAATCAATTTATTAAGCCATTAAAAGTTGGTTATAAACTACAAAATCTTAACATTTGTAATGAACCATCGTCAGAAACCACTATATCCTAAGATCCTAACATATATAATGTTCCATCATCAATTTCTGCTATGTTGTTAATACAGCTTAATATGTTTAGTTTGGTTTTGTACCCTTTCCATACGTATGAATATTTTCTCAAGCATATGTTTGGGCCATCTGAACATTGAGTGGTTTGATATCTCTGCAGCGCATGTAGGTCAAAAACTGACTGGGCAGCTCTTCCAAAAGTGCATGTACAACAGAAATTTGCCCACCTGTTCAGAAAACAATTGTGTTTGTTTGTTAAAGCTTGAAAAAAATCAGAAACTTTTGTGAATTAACTCCCAAATTCAATATTTTGAACTAATTTTGTCGAATCATAAGCACTCACTATGAACTTCTCGCATTGGAACAAATTGTACTATATCTCTGGTGGCTACCCGATCAGTAGAGCTCTCTAATCTACGGCCATTATCAGCGTCAAGAATCTGCCAACAAAGTTATCAGCATCAAGAATCTCCAACAAAGTGGGATAAGACCACACTCCATATATACTCTAAATTGAATCTGTCAAACTACATAAAAAAAGAAGTTCCAATGCTAGTGAGAAAATATGCCAGTTACAAAACATTGTGTACCTCCATTTGTGTAAAATCTGCACCTCCCACACCTACAATTAGGACCGACAGGGGAAGATCAGAAGCCCTTACCAAAGCATCTTTCGTTTCTTGAAGATCTGTCAGAACTCCATCCTAAAAGACATTGCAAATTTACAAATCACCCAAAAAGAATGATAGAAAGAGAAAACTGTGAATAGATAGAATAATTGTACACACCGTTACAATGAGTAAGACAAAATACTTGCTTCTCTCGTATGAGAGGGACTGTCCAGCAATTCGTGCAGCTGTGTTGATCACTTGACCAAATAGAGTTGGTCCTGCCAAAGCAACATTGTTTAGAGCACTTGCATAAGCGGCCATAATGCCTTCAACTCCATCCACCTATTGAATAAAGAGACCAGCGGTTAATGAAAAACTGGAAGGGGATAAAATATACACCTCTTAGGATAAAATTCCAAGGAAATTTTTTTAAAAAATGTAGAAACATATTATACTGTTTGTTATTAAAAATGGAAATTTACGGGAGACAAGCCAACCAAGCAAGGATTATAGCAAAGTTGCAAACTCCAGTTACCCTTACCTCAAAGCCACCTGCTCTTCCATTCAAGTTAAAACAATGTGATATAGTGCCATCAAATGTCTTACCCCCAAATCCCCATGCAGGAAAGCGCCTATCAGAATCATAAAATTGTATGACCTCCCCAATTTCCCTTATTGCCTGTAGATGGTTAAGAGGCCAATAACTAATCAGTGATATTCTCTCTCAACTTCCAAAACCTATTGAAATAAATATTTCACACTGACAGCCATAGAAAGACTTGAAAATCGCAGTCATTTTCTAAGTTGAAAACACTGAACAAAATGACTATTTTATGACCTTCAGAGTTCAGAGATCACTTCCAAAAGTATGAGTCATAACAGAATCTTACCTGCTGGTAAGAATTCAATCTGCCTGAAGGATCAATATAGTGCAAAGAATTTGGATTTCGAGGATTTCCGTTTGAAGCTGGGTGATTTTGCATTTAACCAGAGGGGATAAAGTCAGACCAATTAGAGGAAATAAACAAAATAAGAAAATTATATTGCAAATTTATCTTCAACAAGTAGTGTCTTTTTAATTACCTGTGAAGTCGACTGCAACCATAAAATTCAACTCAAAGCCACTAGATATGTAATCCAGAAAACTATACTGCTCTTTCTCAACAAACTTTTCAACAAACAACTGACTTTTCAGAACCTAGGCAAAAGTCAGATAATAAATAAAGTGATATTAAATTATCAAAAATTGTGAGCATGAACAAACACCTTTGGTGGAGATAAAACAAAAAAGAATAAACACCTTGTCATGGCCACGTTGAGTTGATGGTAACATGAAAGTTGCACCAGTTCTTTCTTGGTGAAGTTTCCCCAGGTCTCCAACTGATTTCTGAATTTTACTGATAACAGAAACAGAAAACCTTGACATCAGAAAGGCAAAGGGATAAAAGAAGGAAGTTAATGACGTTAAGAAATTTAAGAGTTACCCCATGAGTACGTGATTTCCACTGGTATTGAAATCAAAACATTCAATGATTAATGGGTTGTCCTGTACCAAAGAGAATCATAAACTAAAAAACATTTCCCCATGACCAAGCTTCCTTCACTGCATAATATACATTTAAGTACAAGAATATGACGGTTACCTTGCTCACAAATTGCTGCATGCTCAAAGTTATTGGTCTCCAAATGGGATTCAAGTTGTTGTCAATCACCTCCGTCTTGCAGATAGGAACAGAATTTCCACTCTCAACAATTCTAGATATTCTTAAGAATGGATCCTATAGAATATAATACGAAAAAGAATGAGCATCTAAATTAATAGATTAATTTGTGAACCTCTAAAATTAGCTACTTCGCTGGAACTTACACTTTTGGAAAACACGTCTACATTTTGCAAATGCGAGCAACGGAATGCTATTTCAACAGCACTCTTGGAAGCAACCATTTCCTCAGCATGGACAGAAAGTGTCCCAAAGTTTCTTGAAACTTGAGGCCCATGATTGTTAAGGAGTTTTAAGGTTAAAGTTCGATTTTGTTTGGTCACTATCTGCCATTTAAAAGGAAAATATGACACTTGTTAGTGCTAAGAAGAAGAGAATGCTATTAAAAAGCCTATGAGCATATCTTGCCCTTTTTTTTTTTATAGGAAACAGATTTTTACAGAAAATTCGATGGGCATATTTTGCCCATTGAATAAATAGAAAATACAAAAATTCATCAAAGACAATGTAGCCCAGAAACTTACCTCAGAGAGAACACAGCTAGCTTCTCCCAGGAAGTCTTGATCCTCCAACTTTAGCATCTGCAGGGCAACATAATTAAGAAGATTGAACCTTAAACTTCACGCTTCAACAACTATTTTGTCATGAGATAATAATGACTTGATAGTAATTAGGAATCACTGCAGCAAAGTATCAAAAGAACACTAGAATTCCTGCTTAATGTCTTAGAATTCGTCTGGATTTGTTCATTTTCTCTTTCCACAGGCATAAATTTACATATTTATCATTTTTCCCAGTACTGTTAACAACATAGATCAAAATTCCATTGTGGAAAAATGAAAATTTAGCTGTAATGACTGTCAGAAAAATTGTTCTTTCCCAGTTATGGGTAGCAGGACAAATGTCAAACCTTGCAGGATGCAATAACAGAAAGTTCCATACTCACAGTCCAGACCTTGAGATTTGTGCATGATATATGACAGCCAACTTTTTAAGTTTCTTGCCATGCTGTGTTAGTTTATGATCAATCGAGTATTCACAAATTTCCTGAAATTTTTGGAAACTATAGCTGATGCAATTTAGCTGAGATGTATGCTTAGACAACAAATGCATCAGTCAGATGCCTTGGGTAACTCTAAACTTTCGAACTGAGGTATGTGCAAATCATTTACACCTGAATTAAGAAGAAAAAAAAATTAATTAAGAAACCTTTATATACCTTCACTGGAATATTGTGGTATGTGGTATCCACATCATACACACGAAAGCTGGAAAAAGAACAAAAGCATTAAGAAATTTGAAAACATTAAACATTATCAAATCAAGCAAGGCTTATGAGAAATGATAAGCGAATGATCTATCACAAAGAAAAACAAAAAAAAAAAAGGAACTCAGGAAAATCTTACACCAATGGCTGGATGATCTCAAACTGAAAAGCAATTGAAATCTTTCCAATCCAAGCGGGATTCAGATTGTTCATAATCACCTCTGTACGGCCAATCTCCTCCAGCCTCCCATCTCTTTTCTTTGCATATACAACCGCCATGGGATCACTCTATGACATAAAAAGACATGTAAATACATATTTGCTAGTAAGTATAAAAATTTAAAAAAAAAAAAGGCCTATAAGTATGTATCACTCATGTCATATAAATATAGACATATATTAGTTAAATAACTATAGTTAGTAAACCACCATTAAAATACAGCAGCATTTTATGTACACTGGTATCAGCTAGTAAAAAGATATACCGCTAATAAATGTTTGTTATCAAAAAATTTTATCTTGCACATATAACATATTTGACCAGTGCACAAAATTGCAAAAACAATAAAACCATCAACCATACTTGTTATACGTTATCTAGAACTCTCAAGTTACTGCTTACGGGATTACATTGGAGATATACCGTGTAAATAATGAGCTATTATTCTTTCTCTAAGTTCAGAATTTTGGTGCCAGCACTATGCGTTTTTCAGATTATATATCCCTAGACCCTTCATGAAGACATTAACAGGGCCCTTATGAACAAATAAGCAGATCATATAAGGAGGATACAAGATAACACGAGAATCAATCACCAAACTATCAATGGCATGATCATGGCATTATTAGACATGAGACAACAATAACATGAAGGCGTACCTTGGATGCGATGTCAAGATCACGTAACTTTGAAGCAGATAAAGATAACTGCAATATGTACTCAAAAACATAAGAATGAATACAGATGCATGTAAAAGCAAATACAAGGAGTAATCCATGCATATGCTGTACAAAGTGAAAATTGTCAGTACGATGTGGGTCAACTGACGTGCAATATATATCTGTCATAAACAGAACATGCAGAAAACCATCATTTCGGATTCGGACAGAATCACTCCTAATATGGAATCTTATGGGCAGCATGCAAGAGTATATGTACTTAAGTTTTATATAACAATAAGATGCGACACGACAATTGCAAGCATCGAACCACATTTACTTTATTATCATATGACTTGTTCCCTTATCTCCACAAAAGTTTCCAATGAGATCCTGTAAGGTCCACATCAATACAGGAAATTAAAATCACCTGGTGGTCCAAGTTTTGAAAAGTCATCCTCATCCTCGTCACAACATAATCCTTAACCCGCAATTTTTTATAAAGTTAATGGTTTGTCTTATGCCAAACAGCATTCACCAAATCATGTCTCATTCAGGGGAGCATTATCATGGGAAATCTTCAAGAGGAATCTTCACAAGGGGGTAAGTCAAATTTGATAAATGAGGCGTAACTGAATGGTCATTTTTTAGGATACACAGGAAAACCACTGTGCATTCAACAGGATCAAAAATCAATTTTCTCATTGTTCACAAGGCCACTGTGCATTCAACACCATTCTCTTTTTCTTTACCTTAACCAATCTTAATCTAAAATTCACTTAACAGAATGTCGTCATTAGGTATAAGCAGCTAAACTTAGCGTTCTCGGTATGCAAAGCAAAAGCACTCTCTTGGTATGAAACCATCGAGCCAACACCAGCAAAAGATCAGAGACCAGAACAAATTCAAAGAAAGACCAAAAAATAAAAAAGCTTCTCAAAGAAGCACTTGATAGGCATTCTTTTGAGAAGGTGCCTAACTCCTTTGTCCTTTGAAGGAGAACCAAGTAAAACATTCACCCTCCAAAAATTCCGAATACTCCTCTTGCATTATTTTAACAAAGCATATTTTGGATTGCGGTTGATTCTTCAATAAGAATCTACTCCTTGATTATGTTTAAAATTATCAAATAATTTTTATCATCTTTTAGGGACGTTACACTGAGGAGGCATCAAATAAGTAATAACAGCAAACAAAACTTGGGAATAGATTTTCATACGAGTGACCATTTGAGAATCCATCGCAATCACTGACACGAAGGAACAAAGTCAGATTTTAAAAAATTAAAATGAAAAGTTATAAACAAATAAATTGACAAACATAAACTAATCACAAAATCTATAAATTTTATTTAATTAATCAACTGAAAATAGTTTATTTGTAGCGGCAGCAAAAGACTCGTACGATTCAGGCACACACATGTACCTCGATCTGGGTGAAAAGGCCTTGAAGACCGCGAGATTTGAAGAAGAAATCAACGGCGTCGTTTTGACCAGAAACATTGTTCTGAGCAGCCACGGTGGTGGGCCGGAGCTGGGCCCCACCCACGGCTTGTTTCCCTCCTCTTACGTCACTCCCAGACAAACACAATCCCATTTCTTTTTCTTTTTTTTCTCCCTCTTTTCTCGAAAATTAAAAAATTAATCCCAAAAAAATTTTTACCAAAAAGTTTTTACAACTTTGTGTTAAAAGAGTACGGAGTCTCACTGTTCCACTGATGTTCTTAATCCCTCGCTTCCGTAGCCCTTGACAGAGAACCGAAGCATGGCTTCATTTTTTTCCTCTCCCCCATTTATAGAGTTTTGCGCTTGGCGACCGTTTCTCCTGCGAAAATGCAGAGAAATTTCTCCTCATTAATTTGATTGCTTTTTTATGGCATTTGATAAAGATTTTGTCTTCTTTCTTTTTTTTTTTTGTTTTTTTCCCCCTCCCCAAAAAATAGAATAATGTAGATGATCGATATTTTACTGTATTTGGAACATTGAGGCCCACTTAATTATTAATAATAAATAATTATATCAAAATTTACAAACTTCACTTTCGCCATGACTACGGTACCCTTACCCTTCAGTTTCCGCAGCATCAAATGCCATTCAGTGGAAATAAGTTTATTTTTGGGTCGAATTCAACCCGCAAATTTAAATATTTTGTTAATACTAATAGTTTCATTGATTCTGTGTATTACGGCAGATTTTGATTAATTCCATACAATGCGATATTATTATTATTATTACTATTATTTATTATTTTATTTATTTTTATTAATTTATAATCTTTTCGTCGTTAATCTATAACCATTTCGTTAATCCACTCATTATAAGAAAGAGTACATGTCTAAATTATAAATGCGTATATACATAGCTTTTGGCCATTGAAAAGAAACACGTATACATATTTGTGAATACAAAAGTATCAATAATAATCATGTAATTAATTAAACTAATCTCACCCATAAGTTGTTGGAAGACATTGGCCTCAAAGTAAGTCAATATTTCGTCTTCCGCAAGGATTTGATTTAAAGAAAGACCTGATATGGCTGATGTTGATAAATTAAAAGGGGAAAAATAATAAACAAGGGAGGATTTTTCAAATTAGGTCAACAAACGTAATCGATTTAATTTGTGATAATAGCAATGACGAAGCCCTTGTGGCATAAGCACACAAACGTAATCAAGATGTCTAATGGAAAACGACTGACACGGCTGGAAGCTAGCCATTTAGCAATTGCAACGGAATTGTAATTGACAAGTCGAGCTGGTCATTCACAAGTCAACTGAGATACAATCTTTTAAGGTATTGATAGTTTTTACCTGTCGAAATTAATACAAAATGTTTATTCCTCTGAAAGGCTCATTATCATTCCTGTGATTATATAAAGAGAGAGATGAAGAAATTTAAACCTCGATAATCTATATTGCATGCCCGTAAAAATTAGGAATTATAAAATACATCATAGGTAATATAATCAATATATATATGTGTGTGTATTAAATTTGATATAATCACTAATTACATGATAATTTTTTTAAAAAAAGTACTATCTATTTGTGCAGATAACTTTACAGTGTATTATAAAGTTTTTCTATAAACATCTTTATTAATTACAAAGATGATTCTTGTGGAATATGTCATTAATGAATTGCAAGGACATCGCATGTTATCTAATTATTCTTTTTTTTTTAATTATGTTATACTCATATAATTGATGATATTACATTAAATATTATAAGTAATATTTACAATAGATACTGAAATACTTGCTTAGATAATTTAAATCCTCTTTAATATTTTATAAAATTTAAATTTCCTTTAATATTCGAAGAATGTTATTTACTTTATTTATAAATTTTAAATCCTTTCTAATATTTAAGTAGTACTTATTTCACTTATATTTAAAGCTAAGTTTTATAATATTTTTACGAATGATCGAACTCTTATTCTCACCATTGTAAATGCAAGTACTCTAAGAATAAACCAAAGACTCATTGATGATGTTATCTGATAACCGAGACTTTTATAATAGTAGGACATTTTCAAAATTGATGTATGAAAACTGTCCCTTCCCATCAAAGGGAGAAGCCATTTGCAAAATTTCAAAGCGTGGAGGACATGCATGCATGCACGTGGAATTCCATGCATAAAATGATAAAATACTCGTCAAGTGTGTTCATAAGTTGTAGTTTATGTAGTCTGCAAAGAAGTTTCACTATTCAATCTCAAAGTCTTGGGTCGTGTCGCCGCGTACATGAATAAGATTACTTCCCACGTCTACGAATTTTTTTTATCTCTTTGTTAATTCCTAGTCATAGTAAAATTCATTCTCCTTTTCTTCCTCTATTCAACTTTCTATTTTACTTTTTTTTAATTTAAATTCTTTTTTATGTCATACTTTAAATCTTGTTTAAGGAATCTGTGTATTATTCTGTCCGCATGTGCAACACAAATAATATTTTATGTTACACTTCATATTCATTCATATAAATAAATGAAGGATAAGACATATATTGCCAAATTGATTAAAATAATTACTAATTTAAAATCAATAATTTCACTATTCATAGCACTGATAATAAAGTCCGATTATAGACATGCACCCTTTTCCATGGGGATTGAGAATAAAATTTTATAGTAGGTAATTAGGTGCAACCGTGTTGGTAGATTCACCTACCTAATATTAATTAATGACTGAAAGGAAAAACATTTAGTTTATAGTTAAACCAAGGTTGTTACAAGAAAGGGAAAAGACTAAGAGAGTGCTCGCGAAGTGGATGGAATTGACAAAGAAAGAAATAGCTATATACAATAAAATCTCTTTTTTATATAGTGATGATATTTTATGTAGAAATAATTTTTGTTCAATTATAAAAAGATTTAATCTCAATTTGAGTCGATTATAAATAAGAATATACTCCACGTTGTAATAAATTGTAATCTTTTTTTTTAATCCTATCTCAAAAAATTTGTCTTCACATAATAATATTATTTGTATAATGCAAAAAATATAGACTTTTTTTTTTGTTAAGACTATCTCTATTATCAATTTTTGTGCACTGAATTTGATATAATTCAGTAATTAATCATTAATATAGTAAATATTTTACCACTATATCACTTGCACTAAAGATAACTAAATTAAAATAATAAATCTTGTAATTATAACATTCTCTTAGTAATAAAATTAATTTATACTAATATTATGATTATAGAGAAATTGGACTGTATTTGAGAATTTTTTAAAATGATGGTCATGACTATGTGCTCGATTTACGATTTTACGTTCAAGTTGGTGGAGCTTAACCATCAAAATGTTTTAAGCATATCGTTAGTCTTTTGTTTCCGAGTAGATAAACGTGTCCATACTATGTTGATCAATACAGACCTTATTGAAGCTTTTTTTTTTTTTTTTAAGGACAAATGAGGGATGAATTTCAAATTAATTAGGAATTTGTATCCATCATTTTACTGGAGTTGTACTCTTTAAAAAATAAAATAAAATAAAATTGCGGCACTTGTACGTTTAATCACACGGTGTATTCATATCCAATAACTTCTAATTACATCCTTAAGTAAAGTAAAAACCAAAATATATAGTTCATCATGTGAGCGCAGAACCCTACTCTACTCCAAACCCACTTTCCTTTGAGCCTTATATCCCTCTTAAAATTCGCCAAACAAACGTATTAAACAAGTAATGATCAAAATAACATTTCCTTGCAATGACTCACTACGATTCCTAGTGAAATTGTTCGTTTAACCGAAATAGGCCGGAAAATGTAATGAAGTTTATTCAGAAGCTTAGATTTGGTCTAAATCAAGGGACAGTGCCCTATGAATATGTCCACCGATTGCCCATGTCATCACAACGATTGATGCGGAGTGAATAGAATAGAAAAGTATATACAAAGCCGTATAAAAGTGGATAACCAATCTCGGGTCATCACTGAGTACAGGGATTTGACTCATTGGTGTGAATGTGGGCAAAGGAACGACAGTCACTTTTGTCTCCAACACCACACTCTCTTTTAATAATTACTATTAACGGCATATAATACATAAAAGATTTAAACCCTCGACATGTTGGGCCATCACTGAAGTAAGAAGTTGTTGTCAGCACAATATGAATATTACTTGACAATGATATAATTTTGTTAATAAAGAAAGAAATTAATTTGCTTCTTTTTTATTTTTGGGTAAACAATTTTAAAATGTGTTGAATACGTAAATGTTGTTTTAACCTCTATAATTTGAGTTAGTTATCTAGTTAGTCCATATTATCTTTTAAAAGATTATCCAAAGCATCTCTTTATTTACTCTCTTAGTTGTTGGACATAATTTTTTTAAAGTTAAAATAGAATTTCTATATGATAAAATTTAAAATTCAAACTAATTTAATGTATAACAGATAAAAAAAAGAAAAAGAAAATAATTAAGTAGATTTTAACCCCAAAAAAAAATACAGCTCGATTTTTTTTGAGTGAATTTCTAAAAATATATTGACTCCTCCATGGGCACTCAAACTACAGGGACAAACAGACTTTTTATAATGCAAGTCGTCGCAAGAATGATCGTGTGTCATCCACAAAGATTTTTCCAAGACAATATTTTGGTGATGTGATGTGGCATATGCATACTTAATTACAAGTGCATTCGTTGGGAACATGCATGCATGGACGTGGAATTCCATGCACAAAATGATAAAATACTTTTCAAGTTTTCCTAGTTTAATTTGCAAAGACGTTTCACCATTAATTTGCAGTCTTTAATTAATAGGTAAATGCATAAAATGTACCATATGCATCTTTAATTAGAAACTGTTCCCAACAACAATATAAGTCATGATGGTAGTGACAAGATCAATTTACAAACTATCTATAAAGGATTTAACTAGTTAAATTATCAAATCAAAAGATATCTTCGATAACAAGTACTTTCATACGCATAAAAACTTTTATGTGCACCACAATTATTTGAATTCTTATAAATTTTTAAAGATCTAATATAACTTTTTTTTTTAATATTAATATATGATTAGATCTAATTACTTTTATTTTTTAATTTTTTAACTAACAAACATATAAATGAAATTTGCTTAAAAATCAAATCATTGAAGGATCCATCCACTTTATGCTTTCCAATCACTCTTTACCATCGAATTTAGTTGTGCCACCCACCAACACAGTAGCAAGTATTGATTCATGTTTAAGTTAATGTGTCATATATTCATGAATACTTAGCGATCATTTATAAATGTTAATTGATTAATTGAGTAAAGATCAACATTAAATTTTTTTTTTTAAAAAAAGCCATCCCGTTAGACTACTCTATATATATAACGTATGAGAAATTAATATGGAGTTACACGGTGGCTACCAATACTTTAATCAAAGGATGAATGATTAATTAACATGAATTTCGATATAGAAATTTCACCAAAACTGTTTTAGCTGGAATTTTTAATTCTGCATAGCAATGAATTCATGAGGGCTCCAGCACTATTCTTATCCACTTCCCCTCCCCGTAAATTATTTCCTACTCGTTTACCATTTTTTCTATCCCTCAATTCAAATTTCCACCGAAGAAATAGTTATATTCTTTTATCCATGTCTCACTTGCAACACAGTTAATATTTTATTGTAAATTGGTTAAAAAAAAAAGGAGTGGGCAAAGCCCAAACCTATTTTTACAGTCGAACCAAATAAATCCCTTTGAAAATCATTTAACGAAATCTTTTGAAAGTGAAAGGAAAAAAAATCATATTTTATCTTATCATGAAACAAAGGTAAAATTTATGAATTTTTTTTTCCTTGAAAAAATCATTCACATCAATAAGATAAACTGGTACAAAATAAACTGACACTAATTTTATTTTATTTTTAAATATTCTATCAAATTTTTCTGTCTAAATTCGTTGCTCTGAAGCTCTCTGTTTCAGAGTCTAAGTCAAAGTTGTACAAATTTAAAAAGAGAGGCCCAAAGTGAATGGAAATGACAATAAAGAGAATAGCCAGCTTTTTGAAGATGATGGCCGCTTGCTCTTATGATGAAGCCTTCGGCCTTTTACGTCTGAAGCTGGTGGAATTGACCCATCAAAAAAGGTTCAATGAATCCATGCCAGAGTCTTAATATGGCTCCGAGAAGATAATTAATTAACCACACTAATTTATCAGTTGAACGATCTACGAAGCTAATTAATAAAATCTTATGCATTCTAAATTGTTTAGAGAAAGTAGTTTAAGATCGAATGGAAGACGAATTTCGGGGACTCTTCCAATTGCGGCCAGTCATAACAAATAATCCAATAGCGTAGGTTTCTTTGGACACGAGAAAAGAAAAAGAACCCCAAAAAAAAAAGTTCAAAAAAGACGATGGAGAATATTCAAATAAAGTCTACGTGTGTAAATGTAATGTAACTTCAATTTGACAACTGCCGCTGTGACGAATCCCTTGCAACGTAAGCACAATGACACGGATAAGGATGGAGGAAACCAAGTAGTCTTTGTGAATTACGAGGGACAGTGAAACAGAACTTATCGAAATCAAGTCGGTCAAAATAGGTCCAACTATATTACCACTGTCGTTTCCGCGCCGCCGGCGGGGGAAGGGTTAGAATAAATTGTTAAATGAAGAAAATTTAGAATCTCTGCTAACTATTAATTTGAGAAGAGTAATAAAAGGCTTTTTTTTAAAAAAAAAAAAAAGAAGGTAGCATGCAATTAGTAACTGTAAAAGGTTTAAAGTTGTTTCGTGTTTTCAGTTTACTTCCACGAGAATAAGAATAAAGGCTAAAACTCACGACTTGGGCCCTGAGGAGGAATGAGTCTTTGCCCATGTAAACACACACACACACACACACACACACACACACACACACACACACACACACACACACACACAAACACACACACATCCTCAATTTGTTCTCACCTCACCAAACGAAAATGAAGGGTAAATTGAGATTTTCACTCTTTTAGGTGATAAAATCAAGACTGTCATTCCATCTTGAGAATGAACTAAAATTTACCAACTTAGATTTCTTCAATATATCTCGAAAGGGTTGAGGCCATAATAAGTATAGGTTTTAATAAAAATAAATATGGGTGGTTTGGTTGTCAAATCTTCCCTTCATAAAGACAACATATAGCTTTTATTCTAATTCTTCATGAGCTTTATTTGATTATTTCCAATAACAATCCATTATATCAGTGAATAGACTTTTGTCAAGATAAAGAACTTTAAAAAAAATTACTGGTTAGTTATGATATTGGATTAGAAACCCAGTTTAAGAAACCAAACAAAAATAATTCCTCGGAAGAAATGTATTAAAAATCTTGAATCACTCAATATGGGTTAACAAATTTACAAGTTCTCTTCAAAGTTCCCAAAGTAAACTTCACCAAAATTTAATTTTCCTCCCACATAAACAAACAATTTTCTGTTTTGAGCGGATAACTTTCACAGTAGGCTTTTCAACTCAAAAAAAGTCACATGCTAGATAAAGACTACTCCACGTCTTATAAAGTAGCTTAGGAACTCTCCGCTGCAATGTGAAATTCTTATACATGAACATGCGACTCAATCAACCACAGACAAAGACACAATGGAACCAAATTAAGTGTCGAACAAAATATAGAACGAAAAGAATTATATCATTGGTAGAAAGTTGTATTGCTAACCGCTTGACACCATAATTCAACTGATTTTATGGCCTGACCATCAGTGAAAAAATGCAACAAATATTTTCTATAAAGTCATAAGTTTCCCAATAGAGCTGATTGGTTTGAAAGGTTTAAAATATACTTTCAAGGCAAAAAAGCTGTCTATAATTAAACTTTTATTAAGACTCATAATACAGAGAAATTTGCTAATGAAGAAACAAAAAGTACAGAGGATGAATAGTAAAAATGTCATCGGTAAGACATAGATGGACTGGAAAAGGAGTACCTTGATGAAACTGGTGCAGCTACCAATTCTGGCTTGCGCCCTTCGTAGGGGTGTTGCCTGTTGTAGTTTGATAAAGCACTTGTGGCATACAATGAGTACAACCTATCAGCTTGACCAGTTTCTCCCCTTCTTAAGGGATCAGCTCCGACCAAATAATTTTCTCTGCGTCTAGCAGCGGAGTGGGAACCTGAGGTGATGTCCTCTCTCCTTGGAGGTGGCAGATATGGGTCTACAGATGAAGCACCATAATAGTAAGTACTATATGGATCTCTACGGTAAGAGTCCAAGGTTGTAGCTACAGGAGAAACTCTAGATGGCAGTTCATGTCCGGAACCCACATTATAAGTTTGATATTCTCTATCTGTCAAGTGCAGAGGATTGGCACGAGCAGGTTCCCTAGATATAGGGATGGTGTCACTATATATGGGATCTGGGTGTCCTAGAAGGTGCTGTTGCCCTCTGTCATGAACCCTCTGGTAGGGATCCAAAGGAGCAGAAAGGTGATTAGTAGTCACACTTTTCCTCTCCCCCTTAAGGCCGTAAGCACGATATTCCTTTTCAGTCATGTATAAATAACAGGGAATTTCCTCTCTGACTGAAGATCCCTTTCCATATGTAATGTGCCGAACCCTTTCAGGAGACAACCCATTATAATTCCTAGAGCTGGCATCAGCGTATCGATCTCTAGCAAATTTTTCCCGGTTTGACTCTCTAACTCCTCCATGAATTTCCCTATCCTGAAACTTTGGCACAGGAATGGTAGGCATGGGCAACACAGTTGAATGGGCAGCAACTGGTCGGAAAAGTTCTGAGAGCTTCCCAACCTGAGAATAAAATTTTAAAATATCACAAATTCATGGATGGAAAGTTGACATATCATGAATTCGAGGCTGAAAGACGAAATGGCCACAAAACCACCTAAGGAAATATGAAATTTCTACCTGTTTGGGAGTGAGCTCAATTTTGAACTTTTGCTTTTCATCATAGTTTTCCTTAATAGCCTTCTTGAATACACTTTCAGGGAGAGGAAGACAATCCCTGTGGATATCAAACCGCACCTGAAATCAAAAGTTGTGAGCACAAAGACGTGGCTAAAATGATTAAAGTGAGAACCAACAATAAAAATTTACCTGGGCAGGAAAGGCTCCGCCAAAAGCTTTTGGCTCAAGTTTCATACCACCAGAAGAGGATGCCTTGTAAATCCCATACATAAGCTTGAGATCAAAATCATAGAGAAAAAGCTTAAGCCCGGGTTTGATAAACAGCACAAGATCTTTCTTACTACCTGATACACCCATGACACGATAATGGAAACAATCTGGCTTGGTCTTCTTGCTGCACATAAATATCAAACCTCCAAGCCTATCTTTCCTCATTTCCTTCTCTTGGCCCTTTCCTGTGTCTGTTTGTTTCTCTTTGTCCTTGTGATCCTTCGAACTCTTGTCTGATGCAAGAATCTTCTCTTCATCCCTTTGTTTCCAGTGAATTTTATCTGCCCCACCAGTCTCCTTTTCACGTCCTTGTCTCCGCTGATTCTTATCAGACCCACCAACATCCTCTTGCTTCTTTTGATTCTGCTGGCTTGTCTTGGGTTCCTTTTCTTTTGAGAGGTTCTCAGTTAGGTTTTCTTCCCTTGAATTTAGCTTCTTAGAACTCTCTCCTTCAATGCTGTTATTATCATTCTTCTCATCTAGTAAATTTTTGTTCTTCTTCCTTCTGAATCTATGCCAAGCTTGTGCAGCAACTTTGGCCTTTTTGGTCTTCAAGTCATTAACAGGTGACTTCTTTGCAATTTTAGATCTGGCCTTCAATGATTTTGGGATTCTATTGTCAGATGATTTAGCTTCAGCTGAGGCTTCCACAGCATTCACAGCTTTCTTCTTCTCTTCATTTTCTTGTTCCATAGTCTACGCAAATAACCAGGCTCCCAGCAGACAATAATTTAGGGATTATTCTGTTGTTCACTATTTTAAATATGAAATACAAAACTCAAAAGCCCAGCAAAGGAATGAAAGCAGTAAAAGAAGTGAAAATGCATCAAATTTGCTAGAAAAAAATAAATTTACAATGCCTTCATAATGAATATAGCAGATGGTGGCTAATTGCCGAATACTGGACAATGATAGGCAAATTCTCCTGTCAGAAAGCATGGTGGAAAAGGTCAGGATCTTGAGACCAGCTCAACCACAAGATTGCAACAAAAGGGAGTCTGATAATATACAACAGACAATCAGATTAGCTTTCTCGTGAACATTTAAATAATCTGAGCCACCAGTTTATGACAAGGAAGCTTCTAATGGTTACAGCACTGTAAACCATCAAAAATGGTTCGAGACCCCCTCTAGCATCAATATTTGCAATAAAAATAAAATAAAATAAAAATTGAAGATCAAACCATTACAACAAACACTACTACATGACTTTCAAAACTCATTTCTTGTCCAGCAGTCCTCATTTATAGGTAGTTATGGCATAGTCAGAAGCACATTGTTTAAAATGTCATTTAACACATAGCAGTACAATACACCATCCGACCTTATTAATTTCTGTTAAAAACAAAGTGTGATTTTATTAGAGAAAGGAAATTTAAAGAAGCTAACATACCATCACAAAAACCACCTTGGTTTACTTCCCTCTTTCCTTGGCAAAGGTTTAACTACATACTTTCATTCAGAGATGACAGACGTAGTTGAGTAGCTTGGGTTCCAACTTACTGAGTACTATATAAATGACTAAAAAAGACACCAAACAAGACTTCAGCTAATGGTATCATTGCAATACATGTCACCTAAGTTTTGAACATGCCGTATTACATCTTGGCAAATAACGGCACAACTACAGACCAATTACAATCCACTAGTCCAATCCTTTTTTATTCTTCTCCCCCATAACTTATTAAGCATATTTTTTCATGGGAAAAAAAGAAAATGTGAAGAGAGTAATTTCAGAAAGTGATAGTCATTGAATACATGTCTTTCACTACCTTTTCCTCTAGGCCAAATAAATTGACTTTGATAATCTTCATAAACCATCTAAATTAACTTAGCGCTGAATTCTATCATGTTGCGCCAATTTTAATACATAAAATTAAATTTTAGGCCGTCTTCAGCATCCAGAACCATTAAATCACACACTAAGCTCAGAACTCATCTCCAATTAGAAGCCTTCAGTACCATCTAAAACATCCCACCCAAATTATTAAGTTCCAACTGCAGCTACCAAGAAAGCTTAACCCAAAATTCGGCCTTTGCTTTACTCCTATACAGGAAGCCAATAAAACCATAACTTCTAACAAAAATTTCCAGCAAGCTCATGCTTTACATTGCTTATCCCAAAACTCATGATCATTTCAAAACACATAACACAACAAACAAAAAAGAACAAATAAAAGAAAAATGAAAATTACAGAAGAAGAGTAGTAGACTTTGAAGCCCATGCTTCAGATTGTTTCAGTTTCGCATAATATTGAAAAATGAATTTAACTAAACATAATCCAATTCAGTACAAAATCTCACGACACAATCCAATTTCTGATCAAGCAATCACAATTTAGCAAAAGAGAATAAACACCACAGAATAAGAAACTATAAAAATAAAAACGCATACATATATAAGGCACAACTGAATACCTAAAAGATGCAATCCGATGACAGCGACGAAAAAATTCTTAGAGAGGATCAAAATTGATCTCAGCGATAGGGTAAGAGACCGAGCGGAACGACGCCGTTTGGACGTTCGGTTCTGATGTTACAGGCAACCTTTTTAAGCGTGTGCAAACATAATATAGACAACCAAGGTTTATTTTCATTACCTGCCCCTGTACTTTTACGGATTTTTCTTAACACCTATATTATTTGATTATTTTTTCATCATACCCCTCTTCGTTAGGGGTGTTCAGAATCTAATCCGATCCGTTTAATCCGTCTGATCCGTAAAAATCTGATCCATGGATTAGTGGATTGAATTGGTTTAAAAATTTAAAAATCCGCAGTCAGTGGATTGGATATGGATTTACTTTTGTAAATCTGCAAAAATCCGTAAATCCATAGAAATATATATATATATATTCATTAAAAATATTATAAATTTAATTAAAAATAATAAAGTATGGCATTACATAATTATATAAACTCCATAATATATTTTAACCGTTACCCAATAATAATATAAAATAAAAATAATTATTAATCAAATATACTAATATAACTTGTAAAAATTATAAAACAAAATGACAATTTTAAGCTAAAATCAAAGTAAGAAAAAGCCAAGTCAAAGGGCATAAGTGTCTACTGTCTAGCTAAGTACCAATTGCCAAACAAAAATCAACAAAAATCTTTAACTTTTCCACCGTCACACAGTCACACACTGTCACTCCATCACCTAAACAAAAATCCCTAATTTATCTCCTATTCACACGGCTTGGAATCGGTCGAGAAAGCCTTATTCACTCCTCCATACTGTACGACTTATAAGTGTTGCTAGACTTTTCTCTAGATCTCCCATTTTTGACTCAATACTGTCGAGTGTGGAGGCTGATTTACCAAGCCGGAAGTTGCGTGATTCCAGCTATGGGTTGCTGCCATTAACCCATAACTAGTGCTTCTAAGTTGAAAGATTGCATTGACTATCTTCGAGACCTCAACTGAAAGGAGCTAAAAGGACTAAAGGTAATGTTGAAGGTACGCCTAATAGATCAACTACTTCAGAAGCTTGGGAACATTTTATACAATTAAGTTCTGATCCATTGCATCCTAGATCAAAATGTCGATATTGTGGAAAAGAATATAAATGTGGGTTTAATAAAGGAACATCTAATCTGTTAACTCATATAAGAGAGAGATGTTTAAAATATCTTGGCAGAACCCGAGTGGATAAAAAACAAAAAACTTTGTCTTATCAACTAGTGAAAATTGGAGAGCCATGTAACCTTGTGTCAACTACGTATAGTGTTGAGGCTTGTAGAGAGGCAATTACAAGGTTTATTATAAAGGATGAGATGCCATTTAAAGTTGTCGAGGGTGAAGGGTTTAGGGAAATGTTGGGAGTTTTTGAAAATAGATTTAAAATGCCATCTCGCATTACTGTGGCTGGTGATATTTTATAACTTTACAAAAAAATAAAAAAAGAGTTGACTGATTTTTTTGTGCATAGTCGTCAAAGAGTTTGTCTCACTACGGACTCTTGGACTTCAGCTCAAAATCTTTGCTATATGTGTCTTACAGCTCATTTTATTAATGATAATTGGAGATTGCAAAAGAAAATATTGAATTTTTGTCAAGTTGCTGATCACAAAGGTGAAACAATTAGTAGGCAAATTAAGACATGACTATTAGAGTGGGGCATTGAGAGAGTTTTTACTGTAACAGTTGATAATGCTTATTCTAATGATGTTGCTATTTCATATTTGTCAAAAATTGTAAATAATTGGAATTGTTCAGTCTTGGGGGGTCAAAATATGCATTTAAGGTGTAGTGCACATATATTAAATCTTATCGTTGCAGAGGGGTTAAAAGAATATCATGAGTCAATTGCTAAAATTCGTAATGTTGTAAGATTTGTTAGATCCTCACCTTCTAGGACACAAAAGTTTAAGGCATATGCTGAGCGAGAGAAAATTTCTTCAAATAAGTTGTTGTGTCTAGATGTTGTCACTAAATGGAATTCCACTTATTTCATGTTAGAGGCTGCAGAAAAATATCAAAAAGTATTTGAACGGTTAGAGCTTCATGATGCACAATACATTCGTGAGTTTTGCTTGAGCAACCCAAAAATGTGTCTATCTTCAATTGATTGAGAATATGCTCGCTACTTCATTAAATTTTTGAAGGTTTTTTATGATGCCACTTTGACACTTTCTAGTTCTTTATATGTGACATCCAATGCTTTTTTACGCCAATTATGTTTGATTCATACACAATTGCAAGTTTGGAAGGATAGTAAGGATTGTTTTTTGAAGATGATGGCTGAAAATATGAAAAAGAAGTATGATAAGTATTGGAGAAATTATGAATCAGTCAACCCTTATTTGTTTGTTTCTGTATTGCTTGATCCTCGGCATAAAGAACGTTTTTTGAGATATTGTTTTGTGATATTATTTGGTGAATTTAAAGCTAATGAGTTTATTGTCAAAGTGAGAAATAATTTAAGTAGTTTGGATGATGAATACAAATTACTTTATTGTGATGACGTGGAGGTAATGGATGCTGTGAATGATGAAAAAGAGTTAGAGGTTGATATTGAGGTGGATGCTAGGCAAGTGTTTGATTCAGGTTATGTGAGAATTTTAAAAGAAAATACTTTTGAAGAGTGCAAAACAGAAGTGAATCTTTACTTAATAGAATCATGCGAGAATCTTGAAAATGAGAGTTTTGATATATTGAATTGATGGAAAATTAATTCTTCCAAATATCTTATTTTGTCTTATATTGCTCGAGATATTTTGGTTATGCCTGTTTCCACTATGGCATCTGAGTCAGCATTTAGCACTAGTGGTCGCATTCTTGATCCACATCGATGCTCACTATCTACAAAGATAGTGGAGGCACTAATTTGTACACAAAATTAGTTACGTTCAAGTCCGATAAATCTTGATGAAGCAATAGAAGAAATTGAACAAGTTGAGACAGGTAAAATATAACAATTTAATTTTAATTTAATTTATTAATTATTATTTGACTTTATATTGTTATTCTATTTTAAAAATTGACATTTTTTCTATCTTACATGTATAGAGATTTTAGGAGCTGATAAAAGCATATTTGATGAAACTTGATAGCATTTGATGCAATAATAAGGGTAAATATTTTTTTAATTTTTTTATTAAATAAAAATCTTTATTTGTTATTTATATCAATTATATTTATTTTGTTTAGGTTAAAGTACGAAACATAAATTGGAGGTGGATACTTTTCTTTTTGATGTATTTTATTTTGAGACTTTGAATGTATTATTGTCAATTTGAACGGTGTTATATTAATGTATTATTGTAGCTTTATTTAAACAATTAATTTTGGTGTTATATTAATATATTATTATAGCTTTATTTAAACCATTAATGTTGGTGTGTTGTATTTTAAAAATTTGAATGTATTATTGTAGCTTTATCTAAGCAATTCAATGATTTATCTCGGTGTATTATATTTTGAAATTATGAATTCATTGTTTTAGCTTTATTTAAATAATTAATTATTTAAATTTTGTTCAATTTTGAATTTAATTGACAGTAAAATTATTTTTATATTAGATTTTTTTATTTTATTAGTTCATGGATTGGAGAGAACGTAAAAATTTTTAACTTGTAAACTAATGTGTAAAATAGTAGATTGGATATGGATTAAGTTAAATTCGCATCCGATCCGCAGATGTATGGATCGGATTTGGATTGAATTTAATCAATCCGTGAATTGGATCGGATTAAAAAATTATAATCCGTTAAATCATGGATCGGATATGGATTGATGTTAAATCCGTAAAATCCAATCTGCGAACACCCCTAATCTCCGTCCGGTCAAGCTTTCCGCAAGGGTATAGAGCTGTATTTGTATGTCCAAATTCATTTAAAATCAACAGCAAAATTGAGTATAGTAATCTGAGAAAATGAAAAATCCTGACTCAAAAAAGATTGACCAAGCAGTCAAATATTATATCATATTATTCACATAGCTGAACCCAAAATACCAAAAATGCAAAAGTTTCTTTCATTTCCGAACATTGCAATTTTGCCTTTACAAACACAAGCAAAAAGTTAACAACAGTCCAATGGTCGAACCAAAGTAATTTCAATAACAAGTGCAACTCCTTAATTATTCAGTCAAGATAGATTTTAACATCGATTCCATTATCAATGAGGGACTGAACCACAGCTCGAATCTTCCCTTCAAATTTATCCCGCTCCCTGGGTGTGTAAGAAGCAGTGTAGACATCTGCTTCTCTGGCCCTCTCTGCCAAAATCCGACCAATGGCCAAACATGCAGGTATATCTGATCGGGACTTGAGCACTGCTTTGATGTCTTTAGAGTTTGTGCCAGCAACGGCTACTTGCTTGCTAGTCACCCTATGGGTGAGTGAGGCTGAAACAAATCGCTTGGAGATGAACACGTCAAGTGTAAATGGTTCCATATATGCAACAGTGCGTTGTTTGAATGAAATATGCTTGGTTGTGTTCTTCGATCTCTTCTCCTTCTTGTAAGTGTATGGCCGGCTATTGTCATCATCAAGGAAATCCTCTACCCCAAAAAAGCTCCTTGGTGCATTTAGAACCTGTAGCCATATCATATACAGAACATAGTCTATTCAAAAAAACATTTGCACTAAGCATACAAACTCATCTATACAAACCAATCTGGCATATTATGATTGGAAAGGTGAAAATAGCTTTTATAAATCCAAACATACGAACCTAAGTCAGTTGTTGGATGAATGTGCATATATAATTTGATGTGTACTATTATTATCTGTCTAGAAGTCGCTCAATACAATATTATTACAAGTTCACATTTCTATCAACCAACACTAAACCTAGTATGAGATGTTCACAATACATTTTAGATTGTAATCCCTTATATAAACTAATACAAACTCATTATGTTTCACTTCTGAAATCAATTTTGCACTTCTTTCTTAATAATTAGTTTCAACAAGTAACATTAATGAAGCAAAGCGCCACTCATTTCGTCTTTGATTTTGGTTCTCCTAGTCTCTTCTATTGCATCAAGTACAAACATTAGGCACAATTTAAATGAATAAAAGACCTAGCTTTTTCTTTCCCCCAGTTTTTGAAACCATAAAAGACCTGACTCTGTGTGAAACAAAAGATAAAATCAAATAGGTGGTTACGAAATTCATAACCACTTCCTAAACTAAATACCTGCCCTTGATGCAAGCTACTAGTGGGTACATAAAGGAAAGGCCTAATAGCCTTCTCTCCTCCATTTGGCACCAGGCAGTTGCTTAAAACCTTGCCTAGCACTTGCTTCAGCATGTTTTCACGTTCCCCAAACTACCCAATTGCCGTATTTCACTTGCTATATGATCCCTTGAAAAATCCAAAAGCTGCAACATAAAATAGCAATTAAATGATGAGCATTGCAACATGCAATACTCTTGCCATAAATACCCCAAGAGTTCTGACAATTATTTTATCGAACTCTCAACACACACTCTGTGATAAGCTACTTCAATGGGAAACCATTCATGAAAATATAAAACAAAGTCTTCTTCCTCCCAATCAAAATTACAAGTTGAAATAGAACAAGTAGTAATCCAACAAGCTTACACATTTCTAGCAAGCAAATAATAGACAGAAAATGAGAGACGGAGCTTATTAAATCAATTAATGAGAATTTGATGATCTTAAGAGAAGCACAAGAGAAATACATCAAAATCTGGCCGGTAATAATACATATATAATGCCTTCATAATGAATATATCATGTAGTGGCAAATTACCATACATTTGACACTGATGTGCAAATTGTCCATCAAAACTGAACCGTTAAAAGGGAATAAGAAACTCAAAATCTTGAGACTTTCTCTCCAATGAGATTGAAACAATCAAACAAAAGGAAATCAGAAAATATGCAATGGGCAATCACCTTTAGCTTTCTCTTAAACATTTGAATAATCTGAGCCAACAGTTTACAACATGGAAGCTTTTTATGGTTAAAGCATACTAAAAAATCATCACAATCGCTCCAAGAACACTGGCATCCAGTATTTGAAATAAAACAACTCAAAGATTAAGTCACTATGACAAAAACACAAAGTGACCTTTTCAAGACATCATTTCTTGTCCAGTTGTACTTAACTCTCAACTCCAGATTCTTCACAAGCTTATTCCAAATTTGGGCATCACTTCACACTTATACGCAAAGACAGACAGGCTCTTTTTTTTCTAATAAAACACATTATGCAATTAATAAATAATCAATTGAAAATTAAAAAAGAGGAGTAAACATTGTATCTCGTGCTTTATGCCGTTTCAGTATGTGGCATAATATTGAAAAATGAATTCAACTTAATCAGAATCCAAACAACTGAAAAATAAATAAATAAATAAACAAATTGAGTGCAACATCTCATGACACAATCTGATTTCTCAGAAAGCAATCACAATTTGGCCAAGAATCAACACCCCAGTAGGAAATTTAATTTTAAAAAAATAATTTAAATTAAAACCTCCATTTAATACATGGGTTAGGCATAATTGAATACATAGAAAAGAATCTTCGAAAAGATATGAAGAGAGACTATCTTCCGTTTTAAACAATCAAGCTGCCGTTTTTAACTTCTTATATAGACACCTGAACAATCTAAAATCTGCAACATGAAACAGTGAAAACGTTATTATCTAAGGGACATGCAACACTCGAGCTTGAGGTAGGTCTGAGAATTCTATCAGGCATTTTATCGAACAGTTAACGTAGATGTTGTAATATGCTATTTCTGAATCAAATCGTCCACTAAACAAAGATAACAACGTCTGCTTACATCATCAAACTTGCAAAGTAAATCAAGAAACAACTTGCAATCTGAAACGTTTACACATTTCTTGCAACCATATGTCCCACAGTCTAACTTGCGACTGAGTGACAAAGGAGAAGGATAGAAGGCAACGATACAATAATAAGTTGGTGTCTCAATTCCTCTAGAGTTTATATAATTAAGGTCATTTCTAAACAAGAACAAGACAACGGGCATTTGGTCTAGTGGTATGATTCTCGCTTAGGGTGCGAGAGGTCCCGAGTTCAATTCTCGGAATGCCCCCATTTGTTTTTGGAGATTTATTTTGCAATCTAAAATGTTTGCTTGTTAACACGGCAGCCCACGAAATTAATAGACACGGAGTTATCCCCACCGTAGGATTTCCGTTTGATTGACATCAGCTTGCTGTAACTTACTTGAAATATGACTTAGCCAGCCTTAGTACTAAGATGATTGATTCTAACTTCCGAATGACATGGACCAATTGCCATGTACCTACTTAAATCTATTTGAACTTAAGCAAATAACGACCGTTTCGTAATGAACGGGGTGTGATTACGCAAAACGGTTAACCTCCTTTGTCAAACTATTCTAAAAAAAATATTAATGTAAGGTCTAAATAGCAAAATTAAAATTAAAATTAATAAATAATCACGATTTGGTGTAGCAATTGCCTTCAGGTCATAGGAATCATGAACTTGAGAGCCACTTGTTGCGGTCCGCTAAAATTTCTAACTCACATGCACGTTGGTAATATAAGTTTCTAATTTGGCTCCATTGCTCTCTCTTCTCTCTATCTCTTCGATAACCTCCGGCTTCGCTAGTTGAGAAGTACAAAGGCTTACTTAGCAACTCTTGAAAAAAGTTGTCTAAATACCACACTGATAGCTCGCATGATGTCCGCTTCCTCATGCCATTCGCGGGTTAGCTTATGAGCCGCAAGGCTTTTCCCTTCATAAGTCAAGACTATGGCGTTGGGTGTCAAGGGTTAAAATTCCATGACGATTTCGAAGGGACTCTTGCCAGTAGCCTCGCTTCTTTGCAAGTTATAAGAAAATTGGACGATGTCAAGCAACTTCGCCCAATCCCACTGATAAGCGCTCACATAATGCCTTAGATACATCTCAAGGAGGGTATTAATGCGCTCGGTTTGCCCATCCGTTTGTGGGTGAAACTTGTCAAGAACTTGAGGTCGGTCTTCAACATCTTGAAGAGCTCCATCCATGTGTGTTAGAGTGTGCTAGAATTTTCCAGAATCGGGCCAAGCTAGCACTCTTGGCCAAGGCTTGGGCTTGCGGCCCGAACTTATTCGCATTTGGGCTGAAAATTTTAGCGGACTACAACATATGGCTTTAGGAGGCTCACGTGGAAGATTGGATGGATTTTGAGCCTTGGTGGAAGTTGTACATGATACGAGCATTGCCCACACGCTGAACAATTTGGAAGAGTCCCTCGTGGCGCCTCACTAACCCCTTGTGCACTTTCCGCAACGTCTTGAATTGTTGGGGTAAGAGTTTGATCATGACTTGATCGCCTTCCTTAGAGCATTCAATAAACAGCCCGCATTCACCAAGAAAGGGCTCATGTACGTGAGTGCAAGCATCAATGGCCACTCCCGTGCATGTGATGCTAGACACAAGAGCCACGCACAACTTCGTTTCTGAAGATGAGGCTAAGCGGCTAGGCCTCAAGGTCACCAGAAAGCCAAAAGCTAAACGATACGGAACGCCGCTACACGGTGCAAGAAAAAGAAATGACTGCAATCATCTATTGCTTGCGAGTGTGGCGACATTACTTGCTCGGCTCACATTTCACCATCATGACGGATAATGTGGCGACAAGCGCGCAAAAACTCTCATCCTGTGACACACTGCTCTAGAAAGAAGGAGCAACGTAGAGACCCATGACAACCATTGGATCCACGGCGCACGGTGGCGAAACTGCTTGACTGCTTTGGCACAACTGAGTGGCAAGCAACAAGACCCGCAAAAGTGGAAATTTGCATTGCAGTGCCCAACGGGATTGTTCTTCCTTGCCCGTAAAAGTTTTTTTTTAAAAAAATCAAGTCGATTCTTTTGCCTATAATCTCTAACTTAAACGATTCTAGCGCATGAATCATAAAACTTCTAACCGTCAAGCTGGTCTACTATGGAAGCTCCCATGTGAATCATTCATGGAAATAGAACCTTTCTTCTCTACCAGAACGTGAGCTTCTACGAGCAAGTCTGGTGGAAGTGAATGGAATTTTTTTATTAGTGAATTTCGCCACAAGAGCCAATGGACAAAAGAACAACGAAAGAGAAAGATAACAATGGTGCGTTTACAAAACAGAAGTTAGAATCAGTTGAATTTGAATGAGTTGTAATTATAATAAGGAATTAAAATTAGAATAAATTATTTAGTTCATTGATAGGAATTGAAATTAAAATAAATTATATTCTTATTAATATGTTTACTTTATTTTGAAATTATAATAAATTGTTTCATGTTACTAAGATATCCTTTCTCAATTGATGTCCCTAATGTTATTTGTATATATTACAACAACAATAATAATAAAACTAAAAATAGTAATAATGATAACAATAATATTTATTAAAAGAATAATCTTAATAAACTTTAACAACAACAATAGTAGGTTTTAATAATGATAATATTAACGAAAACAACAATAACAACAATTAACAATAATTAAAATAATAAAATAATAGATTTTAATAACAACAGCATTAATATATTGATGATGATGATGATGATAGAAAACTAATATTAATTATGATATTATTAGTATTATTAAAAAAATAAAGGATTTATTTACAAATAATATAAAATTTATGGATATTTCATAAATTTATTCGTATCAACATGTAATAATGACAAAACTTGATTGAGGGTAATTTGAGAATTATAAAAATTTAATTGGGGTGAAATAGGTAATTCTGGGAATTGGAGTTTGATTTCCATTTTTCCCTAGAGAATCAAGCCTATGAGAATAATTTATAAATTTGTGGACTTTACACGATTTTGATTCATATTCTTACTCTTATTTTGTAAAGTGAACATTGTCAATAATTTTTATTTTAGATTTTGATTTCTCAATCTAAAAAGTACATATATCTCTAGAGTTATCTTCTTGCTTTGAAGTGGATTACACTAACTATTGCTGTTCGTTTTTCTATTGAATTTGAATTGTATAGGAAATGCATAAAGCAAATGACCGATTAAATTGCCTTGTTAGTGAAATTTTGACTATTAAAAAGGAAATGCAATTATATACACGGCAACATATAGACAAGATATATAAGATCATCATATAGATAAGATACATAAGAATATCATCGAGGTTGGTAATTTAAGACTATAATAACTCACAAAGTTAAAGAAATATGACTAGCAAGTTGATCATTTCAAATATTAAAAGCTAAGTACCGAAGAAGGGAGCCTTGAGATTAAAACAAAAATCGAAGGAATAAGTCAGAGCAGCAAAAAGTTCTATAAGACTTTATAAAGAATTGTCATGAATAGAAGTGAAAAATGTAAGAAATAACTAGAGATGGTCAATAAGTTAAGTGGCACATGGTACAATATGGGCACAGCACATGTCTATACAGCATGACACAGCATAAGTGTATTTTGGTGGGGCATGCGGCATGACACGTGCGCAAATTAGGCTGGGTTTAGAATTTAGGCACATAAGCCTTAAAAGTATGACAAAATTAAAAACGGATTAAAGTAAGAATTATAATATTGTAAGGTTTAACTTAGTAATTAATATTATATTTTATTACTATTATTAGTTTATTATTATTGAATACAGACTTCATTCTTGAATTTTTTTTATCATATTCACTTTGTTCTATAGCTACATGGTTCCCAAAAAAATACATGGACTTAAAAAAGTATACCAATATTTAACATGTCCTCCGAAAAGAATTAAAAAAAAAAGAAACTTATTGTGCCTTTTTATCTTAGGTATGACATGACATGTGTTAGACCAAACCTATGATGGAATAATTAAAACTTTAAAAAAAAAAACATCACCTATAATCTAGAAATATCATGTTGTATCACCAAGAATTAATAACATAATATGCGGAAGTGTACCCGAATCTATAACAATGAATTAATTTCTAAAATTGTGTGGTTGGCTTTTCAAATCTATGCATTCTCCTAGAGAGTCCTTTAATTCTCTCTGTACTCCATCTCTAATAATGAGACATAAAAAAGAATGGAAAGAATACGTGTAACCTAGAGATCATGACCATTTATATAGACAACCTTTTCTTATTGTCACTAAGTATTCCTAATTCTGCCCATTATAAAATTAAAATACTATTAAGTTTCTACATATTAAAGACACACATCTTATTAGATACATTAAAGCTCATAATACTAAAAATCTTAATTGATCACTTTTATTGGGCTTCACTTTATATGATAATCTGCAACATATAATTATTTACATATAAGTCCAATGTTAGATTAAAGACCCAATAATATTGAATTAAAAATCCAACAATCTCTCACTTAGGCTATATGTATAACCTTATAATTATGTTTTGCAAAAATAATTATATGAGCTCAACCTTACTGTCATTACTAGAATATATATATAACTAATTCGATTCATCAATCATATCAATATAAGATCAAAGCGGCCTTCTTTACATATATCGTAACTCGAACTATTAATGGTCACTATACCAATACAAGTAAATGACATGGATCATGATATGGATGTGTAGTATGAAAATTTTATGTAATGCAATCTTAGCATATCTATTTCTAACTGGTCCACCTTAAACCTTAGTGAGATTAAATCATATCAAAATATCAAAGTGTGAATAAAGTAAAATTTTATTTCTACAGAAAATAACTTTAAAATATCCATAAATTAAAATAACTAAAAATGTCTATATTATAAGAGTATCTAAAATCACAAACTTTCACTAAAACTAAATATTCTTAAATGACATGACACTCATATAAGTAATGTGTTTATGAAACATCTTAAGTAATAATCCCTTAGTAAGTAGATCTGTAATTATGAAACTTGTGCCAATATGCTTAATAGACAACTGCCCACTTGAATTCTTTCTTTAACAATTAAGAATTTAATGTTTATATCTTTCGACTTCTTCAAGCTCGTGTTGTTATTGGAATATAGTACTGTTGACTTATTGTCACAAAATAACTTGAGTAAATTGTCAATAATATCTACTATGCATAGTCCCATGACAAAATTTTATAGCCATATTATATGATTGGATGCCTCATAATCTGTTATAAATTTTGCTGCTATCGTAGAAGAGAAACTATTTAGCACTCTTCCAAGAGATAGCACTCCTAGCTAGTAAATAAATGTAGCTGGAAATGAATTTCATACTATCTTGGCATCCAGCAAAATCAGAGTTTGTATACCCAATGATTTCAAGCTTATCTGACTTCCAATATGTGAGCATGTAGTTTTTTGTTCTCTGTAAGTATGACAAGACTCGTTTGACTGCTTTTTAAAGGTCTACTCCTGAATTGTTTAAGTATATGCCTAATATCTGAGTAATATACATAATATCTAATCGCGTACAAACTTAAGCATACATAAGTCTTTCTACTGTTGATGTATAAGGAATCTTCTGTATTTTTTTTAAAATCATTTTTGAGGCACTGATTGAGACTAAACTTGTCTCTCTTAGTTACAATAGTATCACCTGGTTTGCAACCGTGTATGTCATATCTCTTGAAAACTATTTCAATATAGCTTTTTTGTGATAATTCTAAAATACCTCGAGAGTGGTCCCAATGTATTTGTATGCCTAATATAAAAAAGGTGTCACCAAGATCTTTTATCTTAAAATTCTTTGCTAAAAATCTCTTGGTGTCGTATAATAAACTTATATTGCTGCTAGCAAGTAAAATGTCATCGACATATAATATATTTGCTCCCACATAACTTATAGTATATGTAATTATCTACCAAATTTATCTCAAAACTAAATGAGATGATCACTTGATGAAAATTAAAATATCATTGTCGAGATGCTTGCTTGAGCCCATAAATGAATTTTTTAAGTTTATAAACCATATTTCTTAGGTCTCTAGATATAAAGTTTTCTGACTGTACCATATAGATTATTTCATCAATGTTGCTATTGAGAAACACTGTCTTTACATCTATTTAATGTAACTTAAGATCGAAATACACCACTAATGCCATTATAATCCTTAAAAAGTCTTTTGAAGAAACCAGAGAGAAAGTCTCTTTATAGTTGATGCTTTCTTTCTGTGTAAAGTCTTTTGCAACAAGATGTGCCTTATACCTTTCCATATTGCCTTTCGAATCCCTCTTGATCTTAAATATTCATTTGCAAAAAATAGGTTTCACACTTTCTAGTAATAAGACAAGATTATGTACGTCATTGTTTTTCATGGAATTCATCTACTTATTCATGGCATCAATCCACTTTTAAAATTTTAAACTTTTTATGACTTGATGGAAATTACTTGGATCATCTTTTATTATTTCAATATCTGCCTCAAGTTCTTAGAGAAATATAATGCAATCATCTGGCAATGCACTTCTTTTTCCTCTAATAGATCACCTTAATGGTTTAGCTTCCTCAAGTGATAGAGTTTGTTCTTTTACAACAACCTCTTGTATGGGAGGTTCTCCAACATTGTATTAATTTATTGTATCTTGAATAAAGTCATAAATGAGACCTTGATCAATTGCAATAACACCCATGGGAATATCACTATATCACTTTTCAAAGACAAAGTCTCTAATGGTATCTTTCCCCACAAACTCGACATCCTAAAAAAATCGAGCATTTCCTAATTTAAAAATTGACTTAGTCGTAGGATCATAAAAATTATACCCCATGGATCATTCTGAATATATAATAAAATAGTAATTTACTATCTTTGAGTTTAGTTTATTCTCATTAGGCCTATATGGCCTTACCTTAACTGAATATCCCCAAACATACAAGTGCTTTAAATTAGACTTTTTACACGCCCAAAGCTCATAAGGAGTTTTAGTAGTCGCTTTAGTTGGAACCTTATTGAGGAGATATGCTGCAGTCTTTAATGCCTCGTCAAAGTGATTCTAGTAAAGTAAAATGACAAATCATACTCCTTACTATATTCTTAAGCGTCTTATTTCGTCTTTCAGCAACACCATTCATAGTGGGGGAACCTAGCATAGTGTATTGTGTGACGATACCACATGTCTCTAGGAATTTAGCAAATGACCATAGACGTTGTACCATAGTACTTACTACCACGATCAGAACTGACACTTTTAATTCTTTTGCCAAGTTAATTCTCAACTTCAGCTTTAAAATTTTTGAACATGTCAAGAAATTATGCCATTTCATAGAGGAGATATATATAGCTATATCTAGAAAAATCGTCTATGAATATCATAAAATATTATTAATCATTCTAAGCAGCTGTAGGAAATAGTCCATAAATATCTGTATGTACAAGTTCTAAGACGTTCGAAATCCTGTTGGCTTTAAATCTTCTTTTATTAGTTTGTCTTCTTTTGATACAGTTAACACAGATATAGAAATCTGTGAAATCTAAAGGGTTAAAAATTTCATTTGACACAAGTCTCTCCATTCTCTGTTTGGAGATATGATCTAATCTCCTATACTATAACGCAGCTAAATTCTCATGGGTTAATTTTCTCTTTAAACCTCATGTACTTGACTGTAAGGATTCATTAAAAAAAAGTAATTGTTTCCATCAAATAATGATTATCATCGTTTAACAAAGATCCAGAGCTTATCAATTTTAAATCATGAAACAAACTAAATTTTTTTATTTCTAAATGAACAAGAATAACCATATTTGTCCAAAGCAGAAATAGAAATCAAGTTCCATCTAAAAGATGGAATAACAAATGTTTCATCAATATCCAAATAAAAATCAATCTTTAATGATAATCTAAATTTTTCAATTGTTTTAACTTTAACTTTTTTGTCATTACCTATATAGATGTATCTTTCACCATTATTGGGTTTTCAACAATTCAAACAACCCTGCATAGACATACTGATGTGAGTTGTTGCATTAGAATCTATCCACCACGTGTTTCCAAGTACCACAGTTAAATTAACTTTAGAACAAACTAAATCATGCCCTTCAGCTCCACTAAAGAAACAACAAATGACTTCTAGTTCATTCAATTTCTTTTGTTGTTTCTTTTAAGGTACTGTGTTTGCATCTTCTTTATTCTTATTCCTTTTCTTGCCTTTATATCTTATTGAAATTAGGCTCGTCAAGATCGTATCAATTTCAATGTTCTCATTTTTGACAAATCTTTGTTCAATCTGTGTAAGAAACTCTTTAGTCGTAGTTGTTTTTTCAGTCATTGAGTCCCTGAATGCTTTTAGAATAACTTTCTTTATAATCATAATATACATGCAATTTGATCTCTTCCATCTTTTCATGTTTCTTTTATCATCAGTAGTACTTTCATCTGTAAAAGGTGGGAAAGAATCAACTATTAACGCAAGGTCAAGATCCATAACCACAAGAACTATGGAAAGGTTCTCGTGCCATAATTTGAAGTTAGAGTCATTTAGCATGGATACTAAATTGATGTTGGTAGTAATATTAACACCAGATATAATTGAATAAAGAATAATAAATAAATTAAACAAGTTCATATTAGTCTTTAAACAGAAATAAATTCAAATAAAAGTAAACCCTATCTCAAAATATTAAACACTCCATTAATATTTCATCTTTGAACAAAATATTAATTTGTAAATGATATCTTAGTATAGTAATCAAACACTGATAATAAGATCATGTTAAATAATTAATCTTCCTTTGGGTCGATTTATTGCTCACATGTAAAACTAAAAAATTATCATACATTTATTACCACAAATGCACATGTAATACTATTAAATATGAACCTTTTTTTGGATCAATCGATATTTATAAAAATTACATATACTAAATTTTTTATATTCTAAAATAAATTAATTTTTATAGAAGATGTCACTTTGGTGAGTTGTTGCTTCTCTTAATTCATCTTAAAATACATATAAACTAACTAATATTTGAATTTTAAAATTATACAAAAAACTTTATCCAAAATTTAAAAAAATTATATCAAAATTAGTCAACGGTCAATATTGACAATTAATTATCAACCGTTGATCAAGTTAGGGTCGGACTGATTCGAGTTCACCCAAATTAAATTCTAAACCAGTCCACCAATTACCATAATTTTATTTGAAATTAATTAAATATCATAATTTTAATTAGTTAATATAAAATTCTAAATTAACTCCTTTATATCAATCCATCAAACCCATTATTAAGCCCAAAAACTTAAATCCCTTAAACCCAAAAAAATTTTGGATTTAAAAGAAAATTTTCCTTAATATTCTGTTAAAAATGAAATTGCATGATATGTTAGGGACTTTTGTAATATTAGCCAACAAAACCTAACAACATTTTTTTTCTTCTGTCTTTTACGCAGCAGCCATGGCCGTCTACTTTTAGACCTTATCTCGCAGCCGTTATGGCTGCCAACATGGCCTAAAGGTTAGGCCTTGGCTATCCCTTTTCTTCCCTCTTTATTCCTTTTGGCCCCCTTTTTTTATGCGGTGGTTGTTGCCTTTGCTTTCTTTCTCTTTCTACTACAGCAATAAAGATCGCTTGTCAGCAGCGTGACCAATAACGCAAATCAAGCCAGGGATTTGTCCCAACTATACCTTTAAAATACATTATTTATCTAAATAAACCCCCATACTTCAAAATTTCTCATATATACCTTATTTAATGTGCAAATACGAAAATACCCTATTTTAAACACTTTATTTCCCAAAATTATTTACGATTTGTTTCTAACGTTCAGTGCACCACAGCCACTTCATCTTCTCTACGGTGAAAGAGGGAAAGAAGAGAAGCTTCAAACGTCTCAAATCTACCCATATGAACTTACACCCACACTCCCGCAGTCATTAATTCTGTTCAAGTGCCCCGACCCTGTGATTTCTAGGCGGTCATCCTCGATTCGCTTTCTCGTTCCAGCTGCTGTCGTCTCTGTCATTGAAGCCTCCGGCTTCATTTTTTCGTCTCCGATTTTGTTCACCTACGCTTACACTGCCGCAGTCATCACTTCCATTCAAGTGCACCGACCCTGTAGAAGTCGTCCTTGATTTGCTTCCTCGTTCCAACTGCTGTCAGCTCTGTCATTGAAGCCTCCGACTTTGCTCACCTACGCCCACGCTGCCGCAGCCATCACTTCCATTCAAGTGCACTGACCCTATGACTTGTATTCGTCCTCGATTTACTTCCTCGTTCCAGCTGTTGTCGGCTCTGTCATTGAATTTGTTCGCTGTCGTCAGTCACACAAGGTAAGGTATATTGAAACTGTTTAATCTTCTTTTATATAATGACTGTTATTGTTGTTTATTTGGCTTCTTAACATTGTAATTGTTGTTGTCTCAAGTGTTGAAGATGATGAATTATTAATCTATTGCATTTGTTTGTCAATTAGAGATGTGTTTATGGAGATGGGTTGTTAATTGTGTAAAGAATCCTTTGGTCGACAGTAGTCGGGTATGAACACCTTACTCCACTTTATTCATGCAATTAGTTCTTTACTTGACTACAGTTTGTAAAGAATTCTTCACTCAATATCATGCATCGAGTACGAACCCTTTTTTTTTCAATGTTACCAAAAATCTATGGTTTATATAGTGGATTGTAGTTCAATGCATGCTTTACTCGACTGTTGTAGTGTAATGAATGATTTACTCAACTAGTATGTCGTGTAATTTTTATGATTAGTTTAAAATATGTTATTATGTAAACTTTCAATCATTTATATACTTATAAATAAATTTTTTTGTATTTATGCAAATGGAACCGAAAATCAAGAAATCTGAATACTTTAAAGCAAAGATTTCAAACCGATCATCACTAGAGGCAGTGGAGGACATTAAAAATAAACTCTCTGAAAAGCAGAAAAATATTTTCAGGCATTCCTGTTTTGGTCATTTTTTGGATGTGAAAGAGTTAAAGTTTTCTACTCAGTTACTCCATAGCATATTATTGAGAGAAGTGAAATTAGATGAAAAGGCAATGTGGTTTAGGATCGGTCGTAAAAATATTCGATTTTCATTGGAGGAGTTTGCATTGGTGACAGGCTTAGATTACAGTCCATCATATGAGCCCGATACTGAAAATACTGATGATGATGACAGAATAGTTGATGAGTTCTTAGGTGGAAATTGTGCAATCACAACAAAAGGCCTTCGTACAAAGTTCTTAGCGGCAAAGTCAAATGATGACATGAAAATGGTAAAGCTAGCCATATTATATTTTCTTGAGTCCGTGTTACTTGGAAAAGAGAATAGAAATCATATCAATGAAACTAATGTACTTGTTGTGGATAATCTTACTGAGTTTAATGAATTTCCCTAGGGACGCATTTCTTTCAAGATGACTCTTGATAGTTTGAGAAAAGGCGTTGTAGAGCGTGCGGCAAAGCCTAAGAAGAAGTCAACTATAGATTTTAAATATAAAGGAGCAACGTATAGTGTGCATGGTTTCCCTCATACTTTTCTGGTAACAAAACTAAACTAACTTATATATCGCTTATTGAGTTATTGAATAAGTGCTCATTGTTTGATCTTATTTCAATCATTTTTTGCCTAACAAATTTATTGTATTTGCAATTTGAAAATATTTAAGTTTTCTTCATATACTTCTTCAATAAGATACTTATTTTTCTTATGAATGATAGTTGTTAGCAACATCTTTCTATTTATAATAGTTGGTAGCATCATGTTTTTATTTATTATTTACCAATTCTTTTTGTTAAAAAGTAAAATGTGTCATTGATTATATAGGTATGGGTATATGAAGTTGTTTCTATCATCGGTGATAAATGTGCAAAGCATTATGGTGATTTTTTTCCAAGGATTTTGAGATGGAAATCGATAAAGCCTAAAGATTTTGAAGAGATTCAACCGAAGATATTGAATAAAAAAGCTTCCAAGATGGTTTTCATAGAAAAGTTACATGCAATTGGAGATGTCGAAATAACTAAACATTACATGAGGTATTTTAGTGAATAAAAGTGGCTTCAAGAGATCGGTGAAGAGAATGATAATGCTATTGAAGCAACAAGTCATTCAGAGGCAAATCCTTCACATGATAATAATGAATCACATGATAGTGAGTTAAATAGTTTTGATGGTTCGGCCGATAATAATGATTCAGATGGTGCACCCACCTTCAGTGCTCCAACAACATTGCCTCAACAACATTTAAATCAATCAGCATCAATACTAGCCGAGGTCACAAAAAAAAAGGTAAGTCACTGTTGTATTAAACCATGTTGTAAATTATACTATAAATTATTTACTTATGTATGCATTTCCGTTATGAAGGGAGTAAGTAACATAATATTTATATATTGACTTCTTTATTATCCAGTAAGTTCATAACTTAGTGAAAAAAATTTTAAGTTGTAGTCTATCCAGTGAGTTCATTTTCTACTATACACGACTATAGTTTGGTAATAGGCACTTCACTCAACTGTAGTCGTATTGGATACCTTACATGATTACATCAAGACTAATATAATATTTTTAAATTTTTGATACATGTCAGGGTGGTCCATCTGGACATGCCTCCCGGACGTTTTGTGATTCTATTCTCGAGGAGAAGGTTAATCATCGTGGTTGTCGCATCCAAAATATTGAAGAAAATATTATGAAGTTAGAAAATACCATGAAGAATATGGACACAAAGATGGATAACATTGAGGAAAAAATTGGTCGTATTAACGTGATCAACTATAAATTGACTAGGCTTATTCAGTTACTCAAGGAGTCTTCGACCTCAGAATCTAAGGGTGCTGATTCTAAGGTTTGATATATAAAAGTTTTAATATTTTTTCATTTAGTTTATATGTTTATTTAATTATCTAACAATTTAGTTGTTATGACTGTAGCCTATAAACGATCCCATGGACATCGCATCAGGTCAGTCACCCACACAACAACCTTTGCACACGCTTATCAATCTTTGTAGTACGGGAGGGACTACAGACATGATGACACCAGCTGATTATCATAGTACATCAAGTGTTGATCCTATTATCGTCTCAACCCAAGAAAAAGATTATAGATCGGTGTACAATTTACATAAAAGAAAAGAAATGAAAACTTCCACTTATCTGCGAACACCGTATACCAATCCTTTAAAAAAGTCGCGAGAGATGACGGATGTTGAGGTCCACCCTCAAGAGACCAAGGACTTTAAGGTGTGTCCCTTTATACCCCAAGATGAGTTATTGGAGCTGCAGCGATGGATGAATATAAAACATGATAAAAAAGAGGCGTGAGTTTTCTCATATTATTGTCTTAATTGTTTATGAATACCAGATTATATCCTCCGTATGTTTATTTAAAATTTCTACTAATTTTATAATCTATTCTATGCAGTAAATTTATTGATTTGACTCTTATGGAGGTTAACCGTGAATTTTTTCGTAAATTATACAAACCAGACATGTGGTTGTCAAATATAGTAAGTCATAAATATAAAAAAAATTCATCATTATTATGATAAATAATTATTTTTTTTTACTTATTTCACACTTTATGTTCAGCACATCGACATTGGATGCTACTACCTAAGGAAAGAAATGTCTCAGGCTTCGACTCGAAAGGGACAAGCTAATGCCATTATAGACAGTAATTTTCTGGTATAGTCAATTTGCTGTAGCCTATTCGTTACCTTGTTAGAATAATAACAACAAATATGTTATTTACCTTTTTTTTCTAGAATAATCTGAAGGACAGACATGAGGTGTACTTGAGAGACCCAGATAAGGTGTGGGAAAAGGATTGTTACTGCATTGACTATGCTAATGGTGCAAAATTGGACCATGCCACTCCTTGGAAAGATGTTTTCACTGTAAGTTCGATATTGTATGCTTAGTTTTTGATAAATATGTACTGCAAGTAAATAAAAATAGTTCCCATATTTCGTTGATATATTTACGGTTAGTTGTTAAGATTGTCCGCATTTCGTAGGTGTATTTGTCGATATTTATGAATGAGCATTGGGTTCTCGATGTGGTTGATATACTTGGGGGCATTTCTATTTATGACTCCATGATAGACTTAACAAAGGATTCAGTTTTGGTGAGACAATTACTACCTATTGTAGATATGATACCTCTGGTACTTCAAAAGATAGGATATCATGAGACACATCCAGACTGTGCTGAGGTTATATTTTCAATTCTTTGGCCCATTATGCAAGTGCATAACATCCCGCAACAACAATCAGGGTATGTACTATCCATATTGTCGTTTGAATTTAGTTAAAAAAATGATGATTTTTAACAATTGCTTTATATTAATTTTTATAGTGGTGATTGTGGAGTATTTTTGTTACGATACTTGGAAGTCCTTGCCTATGGACTAGATGTTGAGTATTAGAAAGTGTATATTTATAAAGGAGAAAATCGTCATTTTACACTTTAAATCTCACTAACATTACTACTTTTATTTATTTAAGTATTTTGTTATTTAATTATATGTGTTTTATTATAACTATGTATTTTATGTATTTTAGGGGCATTACGATCGTTTCACAATGAACGAGTGATCAGATAGCAAAACGGACGTCATATTTGGACATCAGATAGCATCACACATACGGTATTGTTCATACGTACGGTACTGTTCATGGTACTGTTCACGATAATGTTCACAACACTGTTCATGTATACGGACCGATGATGTGGCAACTACCTATGACGTGGCAGTATCTGATTGGATGAATTATGTGAATTGACTGCTTATGTGGCGTTGACCGATGACGTGGCGTTGACTGATGATGTGTCACGATCTTATTAGACTAAATTTCTTATGTACTGTAGATCGATGACGTGGCAGCATCTCAGTGGAGCAAAAATCGTATGTACAGTACATGCGCTTACATGGGATTATTTACTATTCGCGCAGACATTCTTTGTACAAATGTTATTTATTGACTATTATTATTTGTTGTTGTTGTGATGACGTGACGCAATCCTAAGCATCCGAATTGTTTTTAATCCGATGGTCACGATTCACTCAATGTATCTATAAAAAGGGGGCTCTCCCCCCCTAATATGGCACCCCTGAATTCATTTCTAAGCTTAGATTTCTGAAATTCCTTCTCCTTCTTGTAGTTTCTTTGTATTTTAATAAAATTTTCTTTTTTATCCTTAGTTAAAATATGAGTAGCTAATTTCTTTTAAGCTTGGGTTGAAAGTGAAGTCTCAACATGTTCCATGGGCTTAATTTGGTAAATTTACTTTCTCTTCCCCTCTAATATTTGTGGTTGTTTTGACTTTTCGTCGACAAATAATAATAGTCTTGTCTAACTACAAATACCCAGTTAAACCAAGACCCTAGTACAAGGTTATTATTATTTGGCACGATAAGCCCTTGGCACCATACTTATTGGAGAGTGGTTCATGAGGTGTGGAATCCCCCCTTGTGATTTAATTGGTATTAATATGAAATATTTAGCCCATGGAGCATGTTGATGCGGATCCGGATACCCAAGTGCTTTATTATAACAGTTACATTTTCAATTATTCCCGCTATTTTAATTCAATAATTTAGGACATAATTACCATAATTTAATTATTCCCATTAAAAAGAAAATTAATTCGACATATAATTAAAATCAACCTCCTCGTGGGATCGACACTCGTCACCATTAATCTATTCTACAATAGATTCGTGCGCTTGCGAGTTCAATAAAATTATCACAACACTAGACGTCAATTCATATTGCCAACAAGATCATGTTACACAATTTCGAAAAGTGTTGGCTGTCAAATTATTTGGGCATAGGTCGTGAAAAAAAATTTCGTAGTGTTCTGTCCTGTAAAACTTAATTGACGTGTCATTTTTTAGATCCTGAGATGTAATGGTTACAATGACGATGTTGTTGATATTTAATGTCATTGAAAATAGAATGTACAAGCATTATGATCTTTTGTTTTTGTATATATTAAGAAGATATTTTGTATAATAGATGTGACAAAACTGGATGATTTATATATGCTTAGGGAATACTCTGTAAGAAAATACACGACTGCAGTTGGGAATCTGGGCTAATGCAGTACATGCTTTCTATGTGTAAATACCCTACTACAGTCATGTATTTACAATACTTGATCTGGCTCTGTGTTTAGATACACGATTGCAGTCGGGTATTTAAACAAATACACGACTGCAGTTGGGAATCTGGGCTAATACAATACATGCTTTCTGTGTGTAAATACCCGACTACAGTTGTGTATTTATAATACTTGATCTGGCTCTGTGTTTAGATACACGACTGCAGTCGGGTATTTAAACAAATACACGACTGCAGTTGGGAATCTGGGCTAATACAATACATGCTTTCTGTGTGTAAATACCCGACTACAGTTGTGTATTTATAATACTTGATCTGGCTCTGTGTTTAGATACACGACTGCAGTCGGGTATTTAAACAGATACATGACTGTAGTTGGGAATCTAGGCTAATACAGTACATGCTTTCTATGTGTAAATACCCGACTACAGTCGTGTATTCACAATACTTGATTTGGCTTTTTGTGTTTAGATACACGACTGCAGTCGGGTATTTAAACATATACACGACTGCAGTCGGGTACTGACAAATATACATAGTCAAGTATTTAATATATCAAACTTCAATAAGATAAATAACAAATGTAGTTGTACATCAAACAACATAAATTCAATCCTTATTAAAATCATAAATAAGATATAATAAGATGGGAATTGTTGCATAATCATCATAATTATTTGGCATCTTCAACTCAAACACTTGGCCCATGAGAAGATTATAAGTCCCTGATCGTGTCCCTTGAAAACAACATAAGTCGCACAAACATGTTCATTCATCTGCACAACAAAAAGGGTAGAAAATTATCAATTAAATATTATAGATATTAAAAAAATTAAAATAACAATAATGACAAGTATATAAGATTCACAGTAGTACATGTGATTGTTTACGTTTCATTCGGTCTAAGTACAGGCTCATTGTTAGACAGTGGGATAGGTGCACTACAAGTTAGTCGATTATGTCCTCGAGAACCACATCTACCACACTTACGATGCAACTTCTCTTCGCCTTGTGATGCTATCCTAATTTCTTGTGGCTAACCCTTTTTTCGCTTTTCCACGGGGAGCAAAACCTCATTACTTTGCACTTTTTCTGAAATCTCTCATTCCTCTTCTGTGCCAACAGGATATATTGTTTCTGCATATGTTGTAACCCATGCTTTACTAGAATAGTAACGAGAACACATATCATATATAGATAATGTTTCTCGATATCTACAAACAGCTAATGCATGTTCACAAGGTAGTTGATCGAGTTGAAATACCCGACAACTGCATGTCTTATCAAGAATGTTGACGTGACCATTAAGGTCACCATCTCTAACAATAAACTCGTACATATTTAGTGTCACCACTTTATATGTACAAGAATTTTTAGATTTTTTTAACAACTTATTTTCAGCCTATTTTGTCAGTTGTGTGTGACAATTAACTGCCTCTTCTCGTCTATCACAAAATCATTCCCGTAATTTGTCAATGATCGAATCCAATAACTTATGAATGGGCAACTGTCGAGGGTTTTTAAGAACAACATTCATCGATTCTGCTATGTTTGTTGTCATAATACTATAACACAACCCATCAAAATGAGAACGAGCCCACTTCTCATACCCTACATCTTGAAGATATTTTGTCACTCTTTCATTGACTTTTTGTATCTCATTCATAAAGTAATTAAAATGTTGTGGTCGATAAGCTTTTGCAGCTAGTTCAACAATTGCACCTACCTCAATCTCTTTAAACTTAGCTTGTAAGTTTTGCTTTAAGTGGTGCGTACAAATACCATATGCAGCACCTAGAAATGTGATGTTAACATTTTTCTTGATACTAGGGTGGTGATCAGAAATGAAAACCAAATTAGGAACATCACCTATTGCTTCTTTTAACTTCATTAGAAACCATCCCCATGCTGCATCATTCTCACTATCACTAACACCAAATGCAACAGGATAAAGTTGATTGTTACCATCAAGTGCTGTTGCAATGAACAAAGTTCCTTTAAATTTTTCCTCTAAGAACGTACCGTCAATTGCAATGACTGGCCTTATTGATGAAATAAATCCATGTATACAACCCTCAATTGCCATAAAAATATATTTAAAGTTATTTGCATTGTCAACTTTAAGGCATGTGTGGGTGCCCGGATTTTTCTTCTTTAACATTTTTATGTATAAAGGGAGTAACTTGAATGAATCCTCAGGCGTGCCTCTAACTTTCTCCATTGCATATTCTCTTGTTTTCCATGCCTTGTGGTAACTTATTTCAAACCCAAACTGTTTTTAGAAATCTTCTCTGATATCACTAGACCTATATGAGGATGAAGCACCATTAAACTTGTGACAAATTTTTTGTCTGATAAGCTTACGGACATCAAGTGTACAACTATGGACACTATAATACTTTGTGATTTTAAACATATTCAAACTTCCAAACTTGACAGCACGAAGTCGCCACTTACAAGTATCGTCAACACATCTAACAACAAGTATATTCTTCCCTGACTTGAAGGTTTTAAACTCAAAATTTTTCCTTAGAGCTTCCATAGAAAGCACTTTTTGCAACTCCTCTTTCGAACTGAACAACCTTTTCCCCATTAACCCATCACTATCACTAACAACTTCTAGAGATGGCAAGTTAATACTATTATAATGCGAGTTGTCAGTGTCGAATGAACTACTGCATGCAAATAAATTAACTCTGGGCATATATCTATTATCAGATAGTGGATAACTTATACTGGAAGGTGCTACATTTCCCATTGTTGGATCACTAACTGTTATCCCATCAACATTAACAGGAAGAATAACATTTTTATTTTCCTCATTTGGCTTCATTCTATCAATTGGTTATGTTTCAGGAACAAATTCAAATATTGACTGATCTTCAACAACAAAATTATTTGGACTTAAACCTTCATCTCTATCATATAGCTGAATAAGTTCTTGTGGACAGCTATCTGACCCAAAGTTAGGGTCAACATGAGTAATAGGAGTCACTAGAATTTGTTTTCTTTGGTAAGTAATGCAAAGAGAAATTTTCAACTCAGCTCCACTAACTGTTTCCTTTAGAAAATAATCTACATCATCATCACTCATAATTGGAACAGGTGGCATTGGATCGAATGTTTTAAGCTTGAACTTCATTTCAATGTCAAATTCACAAATATCAATGCAAATAACTCGACATACTCTTTCTATCAATTGTGCATACGTGGTAGAACGGGGCACCATGATCCCTCTTGCCTTTGTACCATTAAATCTATAATGGTCGTTTTGCTCAATCCATTCACCACAAAGCATAATAGGCACACGTATTGAAGTCATTTCCTGAAATAATACAACAGTTAATTATACAACAAATACAAAAATAAAATCTAAGAAAGTATATAACGAAGTATAGAACTATCTATATATTTACACGACAGACATCATATAATTGCTAGTTTACACAATGGACGTTGTGTAATTACTAGTTTACACAACCATGATTGGGTAACTTACTGAAATACCCAACTATAGTTTAGTAAACAATTAGAGGATATATTTAGTAAAAAAAATTGTAATCTTTGTATTAAGAAAAATCTTCTCTGATAACATCTACTATATCTTTCAGAATTACATGATTGCTATCGTATATATTCATATATACACGACGAAAGTCGTGTAAGTTCAAAAAATACATGACTCAGTAAATAGTCAAACGATATATTTCTTCTTTAAAAATAATTTTTCTTGCACTAATAAGATGTTGGGATCTCATAATAATTGGAACATTTTTCATATATGCACAAACATACTATATGATAATAGTTGTGTAACTTATTAAAACACACGATTATAGTCTAGTAATAGTTAAAGATATATCTAGTGAAAAAAATATTTTTTACACTTATGAATCTTTTATACTGTTTCACAACTATAGTCGTGTAAATCTATACATACACGACTACAGTCGTGTAAATCTATACATACACGACTACAGTCGTGTAAATCTCTAAATACACGACTACAGTCGTGTAAATTTATAAATACACAATTACAGTTGTGTAAATTCATATTTACACGACTGCTGTCGTGTATATCGGGTGCAGAATAAAATTTTCGCAACAACTTCAGGTTTTAATGAATGTAGCTATAAAGTCCATCAAATAACAGTCACATGATGCAAAAATAGTGAAAATGTGAGTTACTTTATTATTTATCACAAATCAAACAAAATCCTAAAAATAACATAATGTCAACAAAATGAATAAATAACACAAAATAAAAATAAAGTTTCAAATACCTTATTCATAGCATGAGTGCTTCATCCATTTGGAACTAAAATCTCAGTACATTGCCGTTCATGAAAGCTTTTGAGTGGAGAGTGAGTTTTGAATGTGTGGAGTGAAAAAGAGTAAAGTGTGTTAGAAGTGAGTTGTGTGTGTTTTATATTTTTTTGTAGGAATATTTTAGACAATATACCACATCAAGAGGCTAGACAATTTTCAAGTATGGGGTATATTTAACTAAATATCATACTTTTAAGGCATATTTAATTAAATTTCCCAAATCAAGCGCTAGCAGCGCGCCATAACCCGTCCTCATGGCCCTGTGTTTGTTGTTGTATAACTTCATAATCGCGTGATGGCCATGAAACCTTGGCCATGCATGATACCTAGCCAAGAACCTTAACAGAAACGACAACCGCTAGCCACAAACTTTAAGCTTTAAAGAAACCGATACTATGAAACCAAATTGAGAATTTTTTTTTAAAAAAAAAAGGGAATTTCTAAAAAAATTCTTGAAATTCTGAATTTAATTCAGCAAAACAACAAATCTATTCTCAAATTTAAGAATGCTAGATTTAAGAACATTAAAATATTTAATTCTTAATCAAAATAAATTTAATTCTTAACGATTCAACATAAATTGACTCTGATACTACTTGTTACGATAATTAAAATATTTGGTGAAAACTATTACCTATAATTCAAGAATATCATGTTCTATCACTAAGAATTAATAATATAATATGCGGAAGCGTACCTAAATTTATAATGTCGAATTAATCTCTAGAATTGTATGATTGGCCTTCTAGATCTACACTTTTTTATAAAATCCTTTAACTCTGTCTGTACTCTCTCTCTCTGATGATGAGATTAAAAAAGAATGAAAAAAAATTATGGATGACCTGAGGACCATAACCACTTATATAGAAAATTTTTTTCTGTTGTCACTAGACATTCATAATTATGCTTATCATATAATTAGAATACTACTAGATTTTTACATATTAAAGGTTCATATCCTATTAGATACATTAAAGTTCATAATACCAAAAACCTTAATTGATCACTTTTATTAGATTTTACTTTATAAGATAGTTTGCAATACATAATTATTCACATATAAGCCCAACGTTAAATTAAAGATCTAGCAATATTACATTAAAAATCTACCAACCTAACTAAAAGAAATTAGGTGACACAACAAAATAAGAAGTAAATGGTGAGCACAACGTGCATGGGCCTTCTTTTGTTGGCTAGGCCTATTGGCTATCTTTAGAAATAACACACTAAGATTGCTTATAAATTCAGGCAATGAGATATCAAGTTCTACATTTCTAAATGTAAATGTCTGAGATAATAATAGACATTCTATCACCTCACTTCAATCAAATTATGCTTGCACTTATTTCTGCATATGAGGATGGAAATCAAAATTGTTATACTTCTGTTAACAAGATTAATAAGTATTTACACTGGATGACCTCTCACCTAAGTTTATTAAAGTATGGACTAAAAGGGTCCCAAAATGAGCTTTGTTATTTTTTATAACACATTGGGAACCTAAAACCAGCTAGTAATTAACCAAAGTCCACTTTGAAGAGTAATGACAAGGAGAATTTTCTTCTCGGTTCAATCAAGCAAAGGTTATCCTTTAACATGTGTAGAATGACAAAATCTTGAGTAAGAAAGAAATGACCTCAAAGATGGAATTCTGGAGACCCATTATCCCACGGCAAATGCGACTGCATGAAGTGTCAGTATCGGAAGAACCAATTGAAGATACTTTTGGATAGAATCTGACTTTGATTGATTGTAGCATGGTTATTACTACGCAATAAGGTAATATAGCACAGTTCGAAGACAAAACACAATTGTCTTTGCATAAGTATTAAGTCCAAGGCCAAGAGCAGTTGGAACTAAAACAACCTGCAAAGCAACACCAAAAATTTCAAACATCAAGTGATGACAAAAATGGAATGAACTAATTCAAGCATATCTTTTTGTCCTACCAAAGCACTCATTACCTGCAATATTGACTTAGATAAAGCAACAGCGTCAACTAGAACAATAGACCTAATAAGAAGGCCAACTAAAATAAAGGTTAGGAGAAATTTCTAGGCACGGTTGGAAGATGGCCAATTGGGTCGGGCATCATCGTGGCAAGGCACGACACAAGTACATTTCTATAAGGCACACGATATGGGACAACACGCATGTGGGTAGGGTTAGGCCTAGAATTTTAGACATGTAAATTTTAAAAGCACAATATGATTAGACATGGAATAAAGCATGGCACGCGAAAAGATAGATAATAAGCATATTTTATTGATGGGCTAGCACACTGCTCGTAGGCCAAAGTATATCAAAATAAAATTTTTAATAAGTAAATACAAAATGTTATGATTTTATAAATATCTTGAAATTAATATTTTTAATCTTTTTAATATAAGCTTTTAAAAATTAATTTAAGTCTTAGTTTAAATAAGTATTCTAATTTTTTATGTTTATAATTTATTAAATAATTAAATAACTATCATGATTTTAATAAATAAAATTATAAATATTATGATTTTATAAATAATAAATAAAATTTAATGACATTAATATTTTATTAATAAAATCATAACTTAGTTACTCATTAATGGAGATATGTTTCATTTGTGGATGAAATATTTTTCATATTTATACACAAAAAAAATAAAATTATGAATGAAACATTTTTACAATAAACTAAAGATTATATTTTCATTCAATAGAGTTCAATTGCAAGTATAATATTAGTACTTCTTGTAATTGTTATTCCGAGATTAGAATTTTAATTTTCATAAATCATTATTTTGATTTATAAAATTAAATTTATGTATTATTATGTTATAATTAATTATTATAAAATTAAATATATAGTTATGAAATTATAATAAATTAATAATAAAATATTAATTACTCTTTTAATAAAAATTTATTATTGTTATTGTTGTTGTTATTAAGCTGATAGAATTAAAAAAATACGCCGAGCACGAGAGTTTGAATAAAACACATTAAGCACGTGAATTTGAATAAAACACGTTAAGCATATGTGCTTTTTTAAGCATATTGGACTTAAAAAGGAAAAAAATTAGTGGATTTCTTTTAGGCATGGCCGGTGGCACAACCCGAGCACGGCACGAATGGGCTTGTGCCGTGGGCCATGCCGGGCCGTTATAAAAAAAGGTCGACACCGAGCTACACGGCCTATTGGCCATTCGATTAAAGCCAATTCAAGTTTTTCCTACTTAATCTTTTTTATGGAAATAGCAGTAGGCACAAGAAGCTTTCTCAAAACTATCAACACAGACAAATGTCATCCTGGTGCCAATTTCAGATCAGGAGCTGCCACAAGTTCTCCATTTAAGATTTACAAGCACCAACAACTGTTCTAGTAATTTGGGGTGTGGAATTGACAAGTTACAAATGGTTATCCCTGTGAAAAAACAAAGTAAACCAAAACTTACCCATTGAATAAATTTTCATGAGGGTGAAAGATAATGATGAACAAAAATAGATAACGAAATGTGCAAAATAAGTTATGTGAATACTAAAAATTAAACACAGAGGAGTCTACAAAAGTTCCAGAGAAATTTCGTCATCTGGGAGGTTACATATAAACTGGCCCAAATAAAAGAATAATAACAATCAAGGCCATTCATGCATACAAAATAAAATGTTAAAAGTTTCTACTCCAGTTCATTTGATTCTTTTCACATGTGGCATTCTAGCAAAAGATCCTGCTAACATTAAGGTGAGGGAGAAAAAGGACGGGTATACAACATACTCTTCCTATTTAATCTAAAATAATAGTACCACCAGGAGTAGCGCCAGGAATCGCCAAGGGATCAAGATTCCAACAGCCCCTAAGCTGATAATTCTTCTCTTCGGTGAACTGAAATGCTGGAATCTGATGAGAAAATCTGCTCAAATCTGCCCTTGGAATATCCACGAATCTAGTTTTGGACCTTTGGCTTCTCGGAATTCTGTACACCGACTTATAACCGTTAACGCATGACAGAATGGCTACTTTTATGTTCTGCCCACGATCTTCCAAGATTTCTACAATGTCACATTCACCCTTCAGCCAGTCAGAGACTGCCAACTCTGAGTTGCCTTTCTTGTACACAGCCCAAACCTGACCCTTTCTTGGATATATTTCAAATCTATTTTCACCAATGGCGTCAGCTTTTACTTGATGAGAAAAAGCTGAGCGTTGGATAACTTTGGTTTTACCATTAACTATAAATGTCCCACAACAAACAGGCTGATTCAAGGCATTCGATGGCAAGCAGGCTTCAAGCGGCACCACATGCAATCTGCAATCAGAGGTCTCAATTCTCTTGACTTGGGCATAGTTCTTAGGCATTCCATCAACATCATACAGTGCCCATATCTGACCAAATTCAAACTTGTCTCCAGTCCTTTCTGCCTTAAAGTCATGACACACGGCATCAGCAATTTTGTGAACTGTAGATGGAGATGATGGGGCATTATTGCTTTCCTTGACACTGGTGGAACTCTCTTCTTTCCTATGCAAATGCATCTTCTCATTATAATGACTTGAGGAGACACTTCCCATAAAGTGAAGAATGCTGCTCTGTTTTTTGACCTTCTTAGCATCTGAATGCTTGTAGACTTCCTTCTGGACTTCACATTGAGACACATTTAATCGGTCATTTTTCTTGCCCAAATCCCTTGGAGATCTTCTGAGCCTTAAGGCATCAATCGCACAGACGATGGTTTGCTTCTTACAGGTTTTAATTCGCTCATCAGGTTCGCCACAGCCATTAAGGCATTGACTGGCATCAACTTGACTGCTATATGGCATTTCTCTGTTTGACCCAGATGCAGATCTTCTAGACATGAAGTGCTTTCCCTCAGGATCACTATCAGTCCTCTTTGGCAAGCTAGTATTCTTAGAATCCACAGTAGGTTCCACTTTGCCTTTAGCAGATTTAGGAGACAAGCCATTTGATTTAGACACCAGGTTTTCCTTTTCCATCTGTACATCATTAGGATCATCAAACTTGTTCAGACTGGTAGGCAAAGAAGCAGGATCAAACTCAAAAGATCCAACAGGAACACCTTCCCTCTCCTTGCCAGTCATTTTATACGAGGGAATTCGATGTGAAAATCTATACATGTGAGCTGGTGCTATACTAAATGAGATAACCCCATGATGTGCAGTTTGCTTAAACAGGCTGACAAACCCATTGACTTTGCCCAAATAGGCAACCCCAATACCAACATTCTCATCAAAATCTGTCAACACCTCCACAAATTCATACCCGTATGGTGGTTTATGCTTTTCTGGGTCAGAACTCCACTTAATATCCCAATCACTAAAGATGGCCCAAGTTTCTCCCACCTTGGGATATATCAGGAAAGAGCGTCTACCACCACCATTCATACAAGTTACCTGATGAGAAAACATTAGACGGTCTTCAGTTCCTTCAGTCTTCCCATTGATGAACTTACCACAAGCAATAGGCAGATCAACATCACACCAGGCTTTCTCGCTTTCATCATCTGGATAAGGTTCTAGCCAAGTAATCTGTAACCTAAAATTGGGTGAGAAAACTTTCTTGATCCGAGCGTAGAATCTTGGCATGCCATCACATGTATCATAAATAGCCCAAGTTTGATTCACAGCAAAACAGTTTTCTTCCCTAACTTTATCAAAATCACTGAAATCTGGGTCAGGATACTCAATGATCTCTGGATTCAGTGTGCTCCCTTCATCGCAATCTGATATGTCTGCTTCCTTCCCTTCGGCTTTGTGTTCCCTGGTATTGCTTTTCTTTTTTGGCAAGCTCTCTTCAATAGAACTGGCTTTCTGTTTCAACTCCCTTTCAGTTGATGTGCCATCTTTGGATACCCCACCATAACCACCTGCTTCTTGCAGCTCCTCTTCACTGGATCGGTCTGGTTTGCTCCCTTTTGACCTCTTTGGGGAGCTAAAAAAATCACCATCGTTAATATTTTCATTGTACAAAACATTTTGCCTTTGTCTTGAAGATCTTCTGAGCTGCTGGCCTGCATCATGTACAAAATTCTGACGTGAAAAATTACCATCTTTTTCTTGAACCTCCGCATCCACTTCTCCAGAACTTCCATCAGATTCAATTACTGGCTTCCTCTTTCTCGTCTTGGTTGAATTTCTTGAAGTTCCCACCACATTGAGATTTTCAACATTGGGCTTTGGTGTGCCACTTTCCATCCCATTTGCTAAATTAGGCTTGGGCATTCCAGCATCTTCCTTCAGATTCACTCGACTAGCTACTTTTTCTTGGTTTTTAGAACCACCACCAGGCTGAGAAGCATTTCCAGCATTAGAGACAGGATCGAACCTTGTGAAAAAGTTTCTGCCAGAAGGCTTTCCACAATTATTTTGTGAGGCCACCTTAGAGGGCCCTGGATTTGGAAAACCATTCTGCATGGCTGGATTTGGAAAACCATTCTGCATGGCTGGATTTGGAACCCCATTGTAACTGTGAAACTGGTGCCAAGGAAATCCTGATGGCATGCCCTGAGTACCCAAATCAAAGGCAGTGAAGCACTGTTGACAATTTTGACAGCGCAGAACCTTATTTACGAAAGTTCTATAGTATTGGTATCTCATGCCGCAATTAGAACAGCTTGTCCAAAATGCAGTCACTTCTGCATTCTCAATAGGATGCGAACCTGTAAACTGCGAAGGAGTTTTTGGAACAGTGTTTGTAGCCCCAGACTGCAAAGGAACTTTTGGAAAACTGTTCACTGGCCCATTTTGTTTCTTAACAAAGGAATTCCGTTGCGCAAACTTTGGCTGTGGCTTGGGTGCAGAACTTCTCACTGCTGCTCTACACTTCAAGTCATAGGTAGACCGTCTATTTGAGTCTGAAAGCACCCTATGCGCTTCCCCAATCAGCTTGAAAGCAGCCTCAGCACCAGCAAATTTATTCTTATCTGGATGAAGCAAAAGCGCAAGCTTTCTGTACTGCTTCTTAATAGTGGCCTCATCAGCTGACCGTTCAATCTGAAGAATTCCATACCAATCCTTTTCTGATCCTAAAGTTTGATTTTGTGCAGAGCAGTGAACTTCACATACCGTTAAAATTTGGGAAACATTGTCAAGTTCTGGGTAGAGACGCTGAGCCTTGTGTGCAAACCTTAGTGCCCCTACAAAATCTCCAGTTCTTATCTTATTTTCTGCAACCTGTTTTGCCTTTATTGCCTCATCTTTATTGCAGTCCATGTTTAGAGCAACTCCAATTTCTTGTTCTCAATCCACAATCTTCCCCACCTACCACCAATCACTCAAAATCTTCATCCTAAACCAACAATCAACAAACAAAATTAATCAAATTGCTTCATGATTTAATTTCCTTAACATAATATTATAGAAACACTAACTCACAATCACAAGAAAGAAGCGGTCAACTAATCCAGACTTTACGTGTTTTCCTTCAATATAGAAAGGATTTGGACCAGCCCCAATATTTCCAGTGACCCTGAACAAAATCACCAAAATCAAAATAAAATAAATTAAGATTCTACACCAAGGACACACAAAATCAACAATATCAAGCATGAAATGATCACACATTGATGTTGGTTCCAAAGAAAAAAGAAAACAGATACAATGAACATTATCTATTAGAATAAAAGCTCAAATTGCAATTTCAGAAACCCACATGCAAGCACCCAAAATTCGTAAAAGCAATGAAATGAAATCCCATTTTCTTCTCTCTTCTCACATTGAAAATAATAAAAATAAAAATAAAAATGGCGCAACAAGCAAGCACAAAATTAAAACCCCTAAATCAAAAGCGCTTTAGTAAGTGAAATCTACTACAGCAGTAAAAGAGAAGCATTATTCAAAAATATAACACAATCCCAAAATCTGATATAAGACAAAATGAAACGATTATAATCGCACAAAACAAAACCTTAACATTCAGAAAATTGAAAACAGTGTAAGGTACTTACAAGTTCAAATGCAGTGCGTGAATGGTCAAAAGTCAAACCCTAGAAAAATTTTAAAGAATTTCAGACTCAGAGAGAGAGAGAGGTGCGGAGAAATTGGAGAAAACCGAAGGAACTGGAGGGAAAATTAAAAGAAGTTAGAGAGAGAAAACTTCAGAGTGTTGAAAATTTGGGGGCTTTTAGAGAGAGCGAGGGGGAAGAGAAGGGAAGAAAACGAGGGAAATTTTTTGGGAGAAAAAGAGCGAAGACGAGGTGGAAGTCCCTGATTTCTTCTGAAATTTTCGAGGGTTGCCCAAATATTTGCCCTATTTTGCTAGCTCTAATTTTCAATTGCTTGCACTGTGATTTTGGATTGTTGATGATGGGATGGCACTCATTTTTTATAATGCCATTATGGTTGTATTATTCTTTTGGGTAAAGCGTATAGAAATTTCTAGAATAGGTGTCAAAATAAATAAGATCGTGGAATTTATTATGGGTTTAGTTTAGTTTTATATGTGTTCGATTAGGTCTAATTTATTTATAGATTAGGCTGAGTTAATATTTTGAAATTCACGAGTTTAAAGAGAATTTTTTAAATATCTGTTTTTTTTTAATAAGATATAAATTGATGTTAGTAGTTATTAAATAAATTTATTGAGGTAATATACAATAATTAGTATATACTCAAAATAAATTAAAAGTTTGTTATCGTACCTTTAAAATACTTATGCCACAATTTATTAGGCTCGAAAAATTCTCAGTTGACAATTATTATTTTAAACCTCAATCTTATTCATCGAGCCAATTGAAGTTGCAATGCTCTATTTCTTGATATTTAGAAACTTCTAATCATCAAACTTAAATAAGGTGAAATTAACTACAAAAGGGCTAAAAGGTCCAGTCCATATTTTTCTAACCAGTGCTTCGAAAGTAATAAACCAACTTGTGAAACTGGATCCTCTACTCAACTTCCTTTTGTTTGCCTTTTAAAGAACTTACGATATGCATATTTGATTAATTATGTATAAATTATATCAATCATTTTATTAATTTTGTTTCTATCAACTACGTCAATGAATCTAAAGAAGGCAAGCCAAAGTCAAGAAGAATAAAATATCTAAATTTTCTCTTATGCCCCAACCATTTAAAATAAGTCCAAAGCTCTTGATGAAGAATAAAAGAATTTATGCATTCCTTAGACTTAGAGTTTACTTAATTTTAAAAATAATTTACGAATTTTTTGTATTATATTATTTGTAAATATATTTATATTTAAAATTTGGCTCAACTTGATAGTGGATGTAATTAAAAAAAAAAAAAAATTACATCCAACAATGTCTATTTATTTATATATAGCTAATTTCATTCACAAGTTTATCGTGTTATGGTCATTAGGTTTAAGCATACATGAAATTTGCAACCATTGTGTCTGAACAATTACAAAAGATATCAGTGATAAAACTGAAAAAAAAAAACAACGAATATAATTGAAAATGGCCGCATATTTGTTTTTATTGTTGAATTAAAAAAAAAAGTATATGCAAATGATTAATTCGTTAGATCATTCGTAATATTTAAAAATGCGCCTCTTACTTTGTTATTTTATAGAAATGACCCAGAGTTTCATAAGTGCGTAATTGAAGTTTGAAGATTTGAATTTTATCCATTCTTGCCACCAGATAAAGCTACAATCATTTTGAAAGCGATGGGTGCCACTGTACAAGTTACTCTCTTTCAATATTCAGTCGACGTTGGAGCAAAGTAAATGTAACCTCGTTTGAGTGAATAACTTTTGTTGCCAAAATGATAATTGAGTCATTGGGCAAAAGACCTCATTATGCCTGATGTGTCATGTTTTAGAGCTTCCTCCAATTAAATATGAGATAGCAATGTTTTCAATTAAAAAAGTATATTCTTTTTTCCTCTTGAATTGTTCAAAATTATAGATATATCACAATTTAAAATCTACTAAAAATCTAGATGCATGCATGTTTATATACATACATACATACATATACATATATATATATATATATATGTCAGAATTTCACTGTGTATAGCAAATGAGTGGTATTGAATGTAATACATGTGAAATCAATTCATTCATATTGTCCGGATTTAATGATATGAAAGAAACATAAAATCATTTTTCCTGATTGCTTATAGGTGACCAAAAACAGTGTCACCATAGCAGGCTTGAAATTGAAGTTTAAGATAAATTGAGTCGATCTAATCACAATTTTCATAGATTAATGCTCCAGACTAATACAAGTTGATTAAATTAATTAATGATATGAAGTAATATAATTTTATAGGGTAAATGTTTATTTATCCCTCATATTTTATTTTAAATATTTATTTAATTCTTATATTTTGAAAAACGACTTAAGATATTTTTTTTTATTGAATATATGACACTCGTGTCCTTATTTTTACTTTATTTTTATAATATAATTCTTACTATAATTTTAAAACAATGTTGAATATTTTGAAATAATCTTGCCAATAATTATTCATAAAAAAATTAATTTATCAAATTAATTCTAATAATAAATTTAATTTTTGTTATTATATTAATTTTAGGATTAATTTATTAACTAATTATTTTTTAAGGTAAATTAATTAATATTCCGAGAATACCATTATAAGGGGTATTATTGTAAAGGTGAAGAAAAATAAGAGCATAAATATCACGTTTACAACAACAACAGAGTATCTTTAGACATTTTTCAAAATAAAAGATCTAACCAAACACTTAGTCCAAAATATAAAAACTAAATGGAGCATTTATCCTTTTAATGGCCCATCATAAAATATTTGGGAACCGAATTTTAAAGTTAGACGAGCTAACCAGAAGGCTACAGCCCAGCTAAGGCTAGATATAGGCTAGCCCAGCTAAGGCTAGATATAGGCTAGCCCAATAAGGTTCAAATGAAAATGTAGCATGACCAAAAAGGACACGCTGCTAATCGATTTGACAATTGACAAATTTATAAAATGTGGCCATGGTTACATACACTGCTTAATTGCACCAATCTTAATCAATTAAATGATATGAGAAAAAAATAAAAAAAGTACAAGAACTATTAGACTATGAAATACATCAGAACTTGGCTAAAACAATGTCTCTCATGAACTCCTTTGGAGCTGCAATACAGAAACAAGAAAATGAAGATGATATCATATCAGTTATTGTATAAGAAAACCAGACTCAGTTTTTGAATCAAATAAGAATATAAGCTTTATAAGAATATCAAGAGATACTTGCCTTCTTTGCCAGTGAAGAGATTGAATTGGCCAATGGCCTGTCTGAGGAACATTTCGACACCACTCACTATGATTGCTCCTGCAGCTTCGGCATCTTTTAGTAGTCTGGTTTTTCTTGGAGTATAAACTGCATCGAAAACAAGCTGATAATCCTGCAAAGTTTCCTAGAGGAAAGGAAGAGAAATTAAGAGTGTTACTGATGCAGCAAAAAATAAAACACTTGTTCTAGTTATGAGGATAGGAGAAAGAACCTCAGACACAGGAACTCTGTCTGTATTTGGATGCATTCCTAATGGTGTTGCATTTGCAAGGATTGCTCCTTTCTCTGGCTGGAAATTGAATATCTCTTCAAAAGGTCGAGCTTCACCCATTACATCTGAAGCAAGAGATTTCGCTCTTTCTTTCCAGACAAACAATAAGCAAGAAACAAACATAAAACTAGTCAGTGTGGAAGGTACAGAGAGCATATTCTTTAGAATTGTAGAAAAAAGAAAAAGAGTTATAGATTATGTACCAAAATCAATGTCAAAAATGACTACCCGGGCTCCTCTACTTTTAGCACCAAATGCCAGTGCTCTTCCTGCACCTCCAGCACCTGCTAGCACAAACATTTTCCCAGAAAGCGGAGAGCTGAATGATGCTGAGCCATTTTTGTATCCTCGTTCTGATGTTCCAAATGCATAGATATCATCAGTATGTCGACATCTAAATTTGATTAATACAATCATACTTCTGAGAATCAAATCCACTTTCATAGTAAACGAGCACCTTTTATAGCATCCTCTATTGCAGTTATCGAAGCCTCACAATCTGTGTTATAACCAATCAGCTTCCCATCACTACGCCTCCTTATAATAGTATTAACAGCAGCTATAGCCTGGTGAAACACACAAGAATCCATATATCAACCCCACAAATATCAAACTGTCACCCAAATCTTAATGTCATGAGAATGAACTTATGATCATCCAGGTAAAACATGGCAGATGCCCATAACTTTTCTAGCAATCTAATAAGGGTCATCGTAGTATGAAATTCTGAATGAAAGAGGATTCAAATGATTGTAAGCCTTGCATGGAGTTAAAGAGGCCTTAGCATCAGTCAGTACGAGCATAAAAATCAAACAAATTGGCAGATTATGTCAACCTGAGCAAGGGGATGGACTTCATCGCAGAACTTCAACACAGCTTCTTTATATGGAAATCCAACGCTACAGTTAATACATGAAAACTTTTCAATGTGTTAAAAAAAAAAAAAAGGAAAAAGAAAACAGCTAATACCATATACTTTAATGCGAGCAGGGATATGGTAAAGCCATCAACAGGAGCTTCAAATGAAATTGCAAATTGCATACCTAAAACCAGCAAAGTCAGGGCTTGAGTAAGTGCTGAAGAATTTCTCGAGATCATCAACAAACATTGGGACGTAAATTCCATTGTAGTTCACATGTCTGAAAGTAGGATTATGCAATACAGGACCTTTGCTATGACCAACTGGTTTTGATATGAGCCCAAAAACTTTAGTATCAGCATTTATATGCTCAACTTTATAAGTTTGTCTAAGGCTTTCAACTGTAGGCAAGCCCGAGACTGGAGTTCCTCCTAGTGATCCATAGACTAAAGCACCATTAAATTTCGGGCTCAGTAACTGGCTTATGAGGCCTCTTTCCCCAACAGAGTATGCGATTATTGGAACCTACATATAAAAAAATTCTAAAGAATTACACAATACATATCTAATTTCAATTTGTGAATCACTCAAATCTAGAGTTGTTTGTATTGAATGTAAATAGCATAGAATCCTCGAGCTTCATACCTGACAATGCGAAAGCAGCTGAAAAATTCTTGCTATTTCTGTAATATCATTTACATTGATAGCTAGTTTGATGATATCTGCTCCGGTAGCTTGCATACGTGAAACAAGATAGCTGAGATGTTCTTCTGAAGGTGTTTCACAATCTAAATAACACGACACAATAAATCTTGTACCACCCTGATGACTTGCATATCCTTTCCCAAGTATATCAGAAGCCACCTGAACAATCACAGTGCATATCAGATAGCCTAGTAATTGAAAATGTTTAGCCAACAATAACATGAATGATGAAGTTGTTTCTTCAAGTCCTTTGAATAGCTACTCTTGCAGCCATATGTAATTATTTCGGGAAATCAAGTTAATTTAACATGGGGAAACTTGGCTACCTTCTCCCACTAAAGAATGATTAATTCCTATGCATATATCAATAAGCTACCTTGAGTTCAAAATCAACATAATCAGCTCCCAATTCTTCAGCCAAGTGAAGTGCTTCTAGCCGTTTGTGCTCATCACCTTCATACAGACCACCTGCCCATTTTGGCCTAGAAACATTGCACAACATCCAGAAAAGAAATCAGAACTTAAGATTTCCATATTAGGATGATCATGCATTCAGTTTCCTTCTTCTTTTTATACTTTTAGAGATGCTCACTTATCTACCTTAAAGCAAAGAAACAATAAGGATGATCCAAAACGTACAAATACCTTCTAAACCAGCTATAACTTGGCTTATATTTGCACTTTTGCATCCAAGTCTCTTAGTTAATCTTTTGTTTTTCTTTCCCAAATTCTAAACTTGAATGAATGTCTGAGTAATAATTCACAGTGAACTGTAAAATCTATGTCACACAACATAATCACAAACTAGCCATATATCACGTTTGTACAATCCCCTCTGTTTTGATATTAAACGAAATGTAATGTAATGTAATGCAAGTGGGGGAACTATGCAGGCTGAAATGACAAGTATAAAGCAAATTACAACTGAGAAATAGACAGAAGATCCGTGTTAACTAGCACACATTACATCAGTCTACAGGATGGCCAAATATCATTTAAAATATTACAGGAGTCTTGCCTGGGTTGCCTAATACTCTGACACAAATAAGAAGATTAGAGTGCGCAACACAGTGGGGTTCCATTAGAAAATAACTATGCTTAATGATTTCAGACATTCAATATAAAAAGTTTACAAAATTTGAAAGGATTGGCAAACGACACGATGAACCAGGAGCTACCGCATCTTTTATTTAGGAATATGAAAAGCAGAAGATTAACAAAAGATTCACAAATCAGTCACAAATCATTATCCAGTTGAGAGCAGCCAATATTGAATGTTTCTATTTCAATCTTCAAGTTTGTCATTTGTGTTCCACGTACACCCAAATTAACTTTTCCTACAGCAACTTAATGATAACTAGCTAGGCTAATTCCATATCGTAATATCCAGCTCCTAACAATATTGCTATAGTATCTAATGCATACAAAACATATTACATATTCTACAATTTCTTTGAACAAACCCATGTGCACTTGTCTATGCAAGAAACAAAAATTGCTAGGGACCCCACAATGTGGTCACAACTCGCAAGAATCTCAAAAGGTCAATCGAATTAGCACGGCTCTTAACTTTAAAGATGTTCCACAGAGCCAATTTTTTGTTACTGTAGCAAGCTTACCTACTCAATCTATTAAAGTACAATGGTTAAATTTTCATTACCCTACACGTTAAAAAAAAAAAAAAGGAAATATGGTACATTTTGAATGCCACAAACAAACTCTCGAATCTCAATATAGCAAGCTCTCAAGAAGGGCAAAAGGAGTCTTGAAGAACAGCAAAGAAGCAGTTAAGAGTATTACCTGTAAACGATTAGCACTGGCAACGGCTTGTTTGTGAGGATGATTTCGAGGTCCTTTAGAGGCTGAAAGTTATTAATACAATCCAATCTAATCTCAACTACATCTGCACCATCAGCCTTGGCCTGATGCATGTTGCTTAAAATTTGCTCCACGGATTGAGCCATTAATGGAGCACAAATCATGGTTGTGTTCTTCGTGATTTTAGCAACACCCATTTGCGCAACAACTATCAAAATCGGAACCACAGAAAAAGGAAACCAGAAAAGAAAAAACTTTTTATTAGCAATCAAAGTTGCTCAACTAAATTGTCTCATAGAGCAGGAATAGGTACAGCAATGTGCATACATATATATAAGTGGCAGTTGGTGAGTCTTTCTTGAAACTCAAACAACTCTTTGAAAAAGAAAAATAAAATAAAATTATTCCCTATTTACAAGAAATATTAAAGAACCCACAAGGCCACAATAATTGACCAAAAGGTTGAAAAAAAAATAAGTCAAGCAAATGTAGACGAAACGAAACACTTAAATAAAAGAGTATGGGCGCAATATTTATTTGGATTCCGTTTTCTAACACCCAACAATAGAGAAATATATACAGAGTATGCTATGAATGAAGAGTCATGATAAAAGGAAATAAAACATATACAATTGTAGATAAGGTTTGGTGTGATTTGAGTGATAATATTCTCAGCAAAACGAAGCCAACTTGTAGATTTAAGATATTGAAGATTTGAGAGGGCGACCAAAAAAGAAAAAAAGAAAAAAAGAAAAGAAAGAGGAACACGCTTACTCATTTAGATAATACAATGCCTCTGTGGCATTACATTGTACTCGTATGATAATACGGGCTAATATTAATTTTGGATAAGTTTTTTACTATAATAATGATTTTTTTAATTCAAAAATTCTCTTTCATTTCTGCTCTTAAAAGGGAGCCTAACAAAACAAATATAGTAGAAAAATCTTTCATCCATACAAAACAACTAGAATAACAGAGAACAGCTTCAGCCAAAGCAGCCACCGGTCACTACCTTATTACAAGAAAAAAAAAAAGGATAATAGATTGAAATACGTTATTAAAAAAAAAAAAATTGAGAACGAAGAAATTATTTTAAATATTTGGAGAGAAACGTCGCCGTCTGAGGAATTGAGGTTCATTGGTAGTTGTAGTGCTTTGTTTTTGGATATGGTTGGGTGGCGGAGTAGGTGAAGTCTGAAGATTACGTCATTATGATATTCATGCATTCGACATCTTCAACCATCAATTCCTTGCTTTTTGTGTATTCCTTCTCAATTTATTTTGTTACTTTATGTACGTAATATTAATAGATGAGCTGTATCCACGTCAGTTTTGTTCGTGTTCTCTCCATTGAAAGCTGTGTAAGAAGTGTGAGAAAATTGAAAATTCAGGGCCTACCCCTCATTCAACCAGCCTGTTTGATTTTTCTTGTCTACAACGTATGGTCAGTGTAGTTCGTTGACTGTATTCCTTATATGGAGGATTTTTCTACTTTTCAACTTATATTTCTCTTATAATTATAGTATTGTGATAGAATTTATAATATTATAACTGTAAAGAAAATAATTTATAATAATTTATAAATTAAATATTTTTTTATATAAATTTATATTATATAACTTTTGAATTTTTTTTTTTTTGGTTAGCAAGAAGGAGGAATTTTTTTTGGGTCCAACTATCATACAGTTTTATGTATGATACGTTCCACACATAAATAGTGTGTGAGTAAATTTATACGTAGAGCGTACCATACATTTGTATGAATTGTATGGTAGGTTTTCTATTTTTTTTTATTTGCTTCTTAAAAATTCGTAACATTCACAATACACGACAGTTAGAATATATTCTTCGCACCACGTACAAGACCGTGCCCTACCGTAGCTTTTACCCATAAATAAATTCATGCTCGCGATTGTGGTAGTGAAAAATGAGTATATCATTAGAAAAGAAATTGAAGTCAAATCCTACACAAGTGCTTTTGGGAGTTTAGACCCACCCGTAAAACGTGATAATAATACGGTCCATTTTGCTAGCTTGAAGGTGGTGAAACCAAGCTGAGGTTTATGAGGTTGGTGGAGGTCGCGTGAAGTGAAAACCACTTTTATCAATAGGTGACAACTGAGGAAGGAAACTCGCACGATGCACGAAGGAAAATTCTAGGCGACAACTGAGGAAGGAGATTCAATTCAAATGTGGGCTGGAAATTTGAAGAATGAATGATGGGCGATACAATAAAAATGACAATTCGGGATTTAGTGACTCGAATCAAATTAATTTGTTTTTCAGTGTAGCTATTTTATCATTACGGACCGAAGATGTAAAGTAAGCCAGTCTGGCATGACGTAAATCCAGTGTGAAAATTTTGGCGTGCTGACGTGGCATTAGAGTTTGAATGGACCTACTCTTAACCTCACATTTTAAGCTTTATACGATTTGTTTGGGACTGTTGTCGGGAGTCGTAGTCTAAAAAAGCCTGACTTCGAGATAGCCCAAAGGACAAAGCCCAGTGAGACCCCGGTTACCAATGGGTGAATGTTGTGCCGGGCCCTGGCCTAACCTTTTAAAAATTAAGCCCAATATAACAATCTGTTCATCGAGGATCTTCATAACAGTCCGTTTGCGCAATTTATTTATCCAGCAGCTTCAATTTCTCTATTGCACAGAGGAAGAGCTGTTGAAAATAACCGACTTAATTAAAGCAATAAGGCTCTTAATTAATCACTTGAACGCTGCTTCGCTGATGTTTAAACTTTTCGCCCGTTTCAACACACTATTGAAACTAGCTAACCTAACATTAAATAGGAAAAAAAATGAAAAATTCACAATTTGATTATTTTTCACTTGAACAAAATTTTTATGGTTATACACAAAATTCAGTGTTCACAGCATGTTGGTGCCTTTTGCATTATGATATAATTATTTGCTTCATCGTGTCATTTATAATTACGAAGGTGTGTAGCCATTTTCAGCAATTTTATTCTTGGGAAAATCCCTTTTCACCCTAAGGATTTCATGGAACAACCTTTTTCATCCTTACTATTTAAACATTAATTCATTTCATTACTGTTTTTTAAACGATAGCCTAAAATACTCTTCTATTAATTTACCATTTGTTTACTGTTTAACTTAGTGAGGGCAAAACATATTTTTTAATCAAGGAGACACAAATTATTTTAAAAAAATAAACCTCTTAAACACAATTAAATGTCTTTTTTTGTATAATTTAAAATTAAAGATAACTTAATGAATAAAAAATAACAACACTAAATAATATGTAAAATCTATATTCATAACAAATTAAAAAGAACATCGTTTTTATGTCTTTAGAGTGATTTTTTTTTAATCCTTTAGCTTGTTCCTAATTTTAATATGGTCAAAGTAAATAAGTAAATAATCAACCAGTGCTATTACTTTACCAAAGACAAATACAGACTCTTTTTACATTAAAAAAACACACACTAAAGAAAACACAGATTTAAAATACTATAGAATAAAATATAATTCATTATAGTGATTTTTTAACTCTTTTAAATTTATCCCTAATTTTAACATAAATAGTGACCTTTGATTAAAAAAGTATTATTATTAAAAAATTTAGTTGACTTCATCAAAAAAAACTTAATGAACACACGTGTGAGCACGCAAGTGTGCACACATGTATATTATATTGTATATTTATAGGATAAGTTTTTTTTTCAAGTTATTCTTAAAATTTTAAATTTATATTACGATTATTATGATAATGTATTAACTAATTAATTATAATAATAACATATTAATTATTTTGATTATTTATTTAGAAACCATAATTATTAATATATTTTTGTTAATAATGTATTAATATATTAATTAATTAATTAATTATAATATATGGATTAATTATAATAATTATTAATAATAACAAAAAATATAAGAATTAATTATGATAGTTATATTAATGATTATTATGATAATATATTAATTAATTAATTATAATAATAACATATTAATTATTGTGATTATTTATTCAAAAACTATACTTATTAGTATATTTTATTAATAATTTATTAATATATTAATTAATCATAATTATATTAGTTAATTAATAATAATGTATGAATTAATTATAATAATTATATTACTAATTATTATAATAGTATATTAATTAATAATAATAATAATATTAATTATTGTAATTATTTATTTAAAAATTATAATTATAAATATATTCTTGTTAATAATGTATTAATATATTAATAACAATAATAATTATATTAATTAATTAATAATATATTAAATAACTATAATAATTTTATTTATTTATTTATTATCATTTTATAACACTATATTAATTAATTAGTTATAGTTATACAAATATATTAATTTAAAAGAGGATATTTTTATAATTTTAAAAGATCATTAAGGGTAAAATGAAAAGTTTAAAGAGTAAGAGATTGATTCCCACCACCTCTATAGGAATTAATATTTCATTCCCCATTCCCAAATAGTAGTGGGCTCTACTATTCTGATTTCAATTTCTACTCTATCTTTGTGAAGTAAATGTTATCAATCATTTTGATTTCGAATTTTGATTTCCCAATCTAAGAAGTAAATACACTATTAATCTTTATGAGTGATGTACCTTATGCTGGAGGTAAAGTAGTAGCTCCCTTTTTTTATAGGTTTAGGAATAGTCTCTATTTGTTTTTCTTTCATACTCTTTGGCATCAATATAATAGAATACACATCACAAAGTTTAATAACAATTAGATAAAAATTGTCAAAAACACTAACAACCCACCATAATTATGTCTAAGCCACACAGACGACTAATTGCGCCATTCAATTCTTGCTTGCCCATCAATTTTGTCCCACTATCTTGTTAATCTTTTGATTAGTCATCTAGTAATTAAGAAAATGTAGGAAACAAAATAAAGCACCCACAGTAAATGATTTTGAGCAAATAAATATCTAGCTTCATTGATATAGGTGTCATAATTAATAAGAATTGTTATTAATATATCTTTTTTCATATTAAATTATTTAGAATTTAAAACAAGTAATTCATTGTTTTATGACCATCTTGCTCTTAATTTAAATAGGGTAAAAGTTAGTTCAATTCTTATATTTTGAGATTAATTCCCATTCAGTTCTTATATTGTTAAAAAATAGCTCAAAACATCTTTATTGTTAAATTATTAACACTCATACCAGCACTAATGCAATTCATTTGCCCTATATCTTTCAGAGGAATTCAAACTCTTACTCTTAGTAAGACTAAGGCTAGGGCGACTCATTCTCTTCTCTCTAGGGTCAGGTAGGTGATATTTTCTTTTCATTTTAGCTTACTTTTATAATACTATTCTCCTACAATAATTTTTTAATAATAATAAAAAGAAAAAAATTAAATTATCAATTTAACACAAAAAAATAAAATAGAAACAAAAAGAGTATATATTAATTTTTGTGGTACACTTTGTCGAGGAGTTAATTTATTATTTTTTATTAATGTCCAAAAAATTTGGTAATTTATTTTTTTACAATTTTTTATTTTTATTTTATGTTTGGGATTAAATTGATAATTTATTTTTTTATTAATATCCTAAAAAGGAAAATTATTGTAAGAAAGCAATATTATAAAAGAAGTCAACAATGACAGTGTGTCAACATTTTAGCAGTAAGGATGTTTGATAGTATTTTTAAAAATAAAGAGATTAATTAGGTATTAAGCTTAAAATATAATGATTAAATAAGTTTTTACCCTTCCAAATTAATGCAAATAGATAAAATTTTGACCCCTAACACTACCCCAAAAAAAATGCGGTGAAAAAGTATATATTAATATAAGTCTCTGCTGTTGAGGTGAAATTTCAATCACATGACATATCAAGAGGAGATTAGCTTAATACACGACTAACGTAATTTGGAATGTGATGTGTCTTGTTGATTTATTTTGTTGTTACTAGCTAAAGATTGTTAATTGCATGCTCATCTAATCATGTAAAAGAAAAATAAATTGCTTTTCATTTTTTTCCCCTGAAACATACAATTAATGATTTGCTTAAACGCACAAGGAATGGAGCACTTTGATGTTTTGCATCATGCAATATAACTTTTTCAATTAAAAAGATGAAGATCACCATTCAATCAACTTATTACTTTTTTTTCCCCCAACAGCGGAAGCTCATTGTAACTAGTATAGAATAGTTAATATATTCTTAGGGATAAAATTGACACTTGAGAAAAAATTGCTAAATGTTGGGTGTTATTACAAGATAGCATAATTTTCAATACTTTAATGGAGTGCATTTATCAACGGGGTTGCCACAACACAAAAGGTGGTGATGGAAATATCACCAACCTTGATTGATATTCATATATTCTTTTTCACCATCCTTAATTTGATTTATGAAGAAAACAGATAGGTTTAAATACAATACTGCAACATACAAATAACACCATATTTTGACTGCAATACATGGCTACTTATTGCTATTTATTAAAAAAGAGCATACACTTATTCAACTAAAAAGCACCTTCCATCTCAAAAAAAAGAATGAAAAGAAAAATTGAGAACATTTAATTAATGTCCTTTCCAATTATAAAAGTAAAATTATTGACTCATGAAGTCATGCTCAAGATTTTGACTCAAACAACTATTCTCTTAGTTGAGGAGGCTGGATCCAAACTCTAAACGTTGAGGTATGATTTTAGTAGTTTTTGGGATCGTGAGATATTTTTATTATATTACTTATACTTGGCTATTTTGGAGGTAAATCAAAGAAATTCAGTTTATTAGTAATTACTATCACAAGCACATTTTACAACGTAGGGCTAGGTATGAATTGGAATGAATTATATTTGTCAAAATCTAAATCAATTCCTTATTGACTCAATTCAACCCTACTTAATAAACATGTCCAACCCAAAACAATTCAACCCTTAAATCATTGGGTTGAGTTGGGTTGAGTTAGTCTGATTAATTAAAATTAAAAACTAAAAAAATCATAAATAAAAAAGATAAATAAAAATATTATTTAGTACTTAAAGTCTATTCAGATGGAAAAACACATGCTAATTTTCCATCATGCATTAAATAATGTCCATTGTGCCTAACATTTATTAATAAAGAAAGCAATAGATATTAAGACTATATAAAATATTATATGGCATAATGTTCAAAATTATATCACTTACTTTTAGTAAAAATTTTGGTTTGATTATTGGATTTTAAATCTAGAGAATTTAATCAATGTTAGGTTTAATTAAGAGAAATTAAAAATGGTTTAGGTCGACAATTCACATTAAATTTCTTATAATTTTTATTATTCCCAAGTTAGATTGGGTTGTACAAATTTGTTGACATGAATCTAACTTAACTCAATCATTAATTGAATTGAAAAAAATTTGTACATTTAACCCATTATAACTCCAATCAGCCCATCTAAATTTAGTTAGATTGGGTCCATTGGGTTGGATTGAGTTCATCCACCCATTAGTAGAAAGTTTTTTGTATAAATTTGTTAGGTATATTGTCAATTTCTCCCTATTGTTTGCATAACATCCTTTTACCCTCCTAGCACAAAAAGCACAAAAAACTTTAAAGGAAAGGAGGGGTAAATAAGTCATTTTATTGATATTTGATATTAAAAATATAACATATATATTATTAGAAAATTATTTTAAAATAGCAAAAAGTATAAGAAAATAACTTATTATTAACGATATTCATGTTTCAACATGTATTTCTTATTTTTGGATTAATTTTTTAGTTTAAATTTCAATTTATATGATTTATTTAAATTATAATAAATATGAAACAAAATATATTTGAAAATAAGTGTGATATTATAAAATTACGATGCCGAAAATTATTGGATATTATGAAAAATAATAAGGGGTAATTGATATATATTAATTTCAATAGAAAGAAATTAAAAATCATGTAATTTGATATAAAAATATTTAATTGACTGCATGGAAATAGAAATCACGAGATACATATGGTTTATAAAATTTTCATTTATTTTTTTCACTCACAAACAATTATATTACAGCATGTTTGTAAAAAAATCATTTGTACACAAAACTTGTGGCTCGGACATTATTGTTAGTTTATATAAAAAATAATCATTGTAAGAAGAGTTTTGCAAGGGATTGAGATATATATATTGCCACGGGGATGAAGATGTTATATAAAAGAATTAGAAAGGGTGAAGGGGGAGGGGGGGGGGGAACTCGACCAACAATAATTTTAAATTTGTTTACAGGTTTGAAATTAATGAATGTTATTAAAATTTAATTCAAGTTTGTACAGACTTTTCAATCACATTCAAGTGAAGTCAATCTTAAAAAGGAACTTCCTTTAATCTACGTTAGTTTAATGAGGGTACCGATTTTATTACCAAAGAAACACTAATATAATTACCAATTAGTATAATTAACTCAGGTTTTTAGAATATGCATATATTTTATTTATTTATTTTACCTAATAAGTAGTGTTAATAAATAAACACGTGGAAATATCTACAAATATCACTGAATGAGCAATGAATGTGACTAGTCTTTACAGCAGTGGGGACTTTGAAATCGGGGTTGCTTACTTTACTTGCAGGTCACGGCAGCTGAGGTTTGAGCAAATTTTTTTTTTGGCCCCGTCTATATATAGTATTTGGTCATGGCCGGTTTTGCTCTTCTGTAGTTCTGTATGCTAGTATTATTAGTTCATTTTGCATGCAATTCACTTGCATTGCATTTTTATCACCTGGGTTTGTTTCAATTTATAAAATGGATGAGTGTGTAAGAAGTTCACACTCGCTGAGTCATGCAAAGACTCTTTAGATATATGAACCTACAAAATCCTTTAAATTGGATCTGATTCAATTCAGGTATTGTAGACATTCTCGCATTTTCATCTCCGAGCATTTTTAATTTCCCATTTATCAAAAAATCCTATTCGTTTCTCATTCTGCATCGAATCATATGAATCGATGCAGAATGCTAGAATTTAGATTCTGTTTAACGTTTAGAGGAAAGTTTTGATATAAAGAAGAAGCCATTTGAAAAGCAATCTTAAGAAGTCCATATGCATGGAGAATAGATTGTTAGGGTAACGAGCTAACTAAGGAGATTAAATTAGATAGATTTGCTTGAAGAAAATATACTACGGTGATCTTAGATTAAAAGAGGACGAAAGCAATGCGGTAGAAGGATTTAGTTAAAGGCTTGTCAAGGATTGCAGATGTATAGTAGAATACAAAAATGAATTCAAGAATTAATGCTATCAAGGATTCATATTAATAGTGTGTTTATTAAACAAAAATAGGTTGTTACATATTACTAAATGGGAATAGTGCATTTATTAAACTAAAATATTGAAATTAGAATGAATTAATATAAATTTCTAAAATATTCTTTATTAATTATTGTCCCTGACATTGTTCGCATCTATTATAACATTAGCCAAAATAATAATAATAATAATAATAGAAAATGAAAAATAATAACAATAAAGATAATAACAATAAATAACAACAATAGGTGAAATAATAAAATAATAAATTTTTACAATAACGGTTATAATAACAATAAAATGAAGGATGTGATAAAGATGGTGATCATTATTAAAGATGATGATGATGATTATTATTATTATTATTTGTAATTTATTATTATTCTTATCATCAGCAGCAGCGGCATCATCATTAAATAATAAAGCACTTGTGTGCAAATATTATAAAATTCATGGGTAATTTAATAAATTCTGTACAGACCGAAAAATTAATTAATTGAAGTAAAATTCAAATAAGCAAACATAAAATATATATGTAGATCCAAAACGACGAAAAGACTCATCCTAAGATTATCTGACTACCAAGGAAGGGCATACAATAAAAAATTATTTTAAGAGGATGGCTTAACAAATGCACACGTCCTTTTAACTAAAGCAAAATTGATTACAGGTAATGCTGTGTACTTCTAATAAACCTTAAGAACACTGCCTCCTCTTCAGCACTGGATTCAATAAATGAAAAAAAAATGGTATCACCCCAATCTTTGCATGATCCATTAGCACCACGAAGACAGAGTAAAGCAAGAGGTGGTGCTCTCGCAAGGACAATAAGAAGAAACTGCAAATCCCACAAGTGCAAGCGCAAGGGCAATATGCTTAGGAAATCAAATAATTTACATCAGAAATGTACATGACAGTGACCAAAGTGGCCTTAAAATTGGTCAGATCAAATGATTGCAAGTCAGAACAGTTGACTAATCCAAAACAAAGACCCTCTTCTTGTGGGTGATAATTTGATTCATATAGAATGGACGTTTCCATAATTTCAAAGACGAGACCTCCAAGTCAGGCTTCAAAGCATACAACAATTAATTCCAAAAGTCTAAACTTAATTGAAAATGACCCAACAATAGTTCAAGCTCGAGTAAAGCACATTGTGCAATCGAGGAATCATGACCAGAAAAAAGGAGAATCACTCACCGCCAACACTAATTTGATATCTGGGGAACCATATTACTATTTAAACTTGGTTCGAACAAACTGCCTCGTCCTAAATTTATCCATAGCAAAAACATCAAATCTAAACGAATGAAGCACTAATTATTGAAAAAGAAAACTAAAATTAAACAACCTTGAAGTGCATAAAGCCTGATCTTTGGAGGGAAAGCTGCAAATTGATTTGCTCCAAAGGATGAAAGTTGCATGTCCCTCGTAGCTCAAAGGAAAAGGTAAGCTATTTGCTACACTCTTTCTAAGAGAAACTTGTGAAGAAAGTGTTTAAAGAGTTTGAATCAAGCGAGCGTTTTGACGGTTGTAATTATTTGTTCGACGGAATGCCACAAAGGAGATGTTCTGGCGGGAATATTTCAATTCAAAATCTACAGCAAGTCTGATGGAATTCTTGTGACGATCGGGTTCATCTGCAATCCAAATGGTTGATATAAAATCATCTACGTGAGTGTATGCCGTTAGAATGGTTAAGGATTGCGTGTGAGATAAGCGCAGTGACTCATCAAGGAACACGATGACAAAATGTACTCGCTATGTTTAGTAGTTCTGCTTGATGAAATTTGGACGATCGAACATTTTCTACAGCTGATAAGCTTTCACACATTGATGTCATATAAAAAGTGAATGAAGATTTTTTTTTTTTTTTTAAAGAGCATGCTGATTATTTCAGTATTTCTGTACATTGTATTTTTATATTCCTTTGCACTTAAAAGAGTTACAATTCTATCTTGTGAGACTGCATTACTTTATGAAGTGGCAAAAAGAGTTGTGTGATAATCTTATGTATCATCTCGTTCTGCAATACAGAAAACAGATTTGATTGACGCAATAATCGTACGTCAGAATTTGCAACAACTACCGGCAATTTAGTGGATGTTTATATAGTCGTATACCCGATAGAGCTAATAATTGTACATTAGAATTTGCGGGTGCTGTTCCATACGCTCAGCATATTTTCCGCAATTTTTCTGAAGCATTTCTTGTTCTTGAAATCAGATCACGAAGCGAAATACTAAACCCCCACAAAACCTTTAACCCCTTTTCTCCCTAACCAGGCAATAGAAGTACAACGCCTCTCATTCTAACCACCCCTGCTTCCCATGCAAGACCTCTTCGCTCTTCAAAGTCATTTCTTCCCCAAGATTCTCTTCCCCGAGTCTTTTTTCTAAGTAACCAAACACAGAAGCAAGTAAACTACCCCCCTCAATTCCCACCCTTCTATTTTCAAACTCAGAGAAATTTTAGAATCTTGTTCCTCTCTGATCCATCAGCTGCCATGGATCTTACCTCTAGAATCAGGACTCGCCTCAGGTCCACTCTGGATACGTTCGTTGAGCGACTCGTTTTGGATGTCGCGGAAGAGTTTGAAAATGTTCGTAACGAAGTCATTGAGAAATTCAAGAAAGAATACGAAGTGTCTGTGATTACCCTGGAAGAAAACCGTAAAAAAGAAGTACAAGCGTTAATGGATGAAAATGATGCGCTAAAGAAGAATTGGAAAGCTGAAAAGGAGAAGTGGGCGATAGAAAAGAAAGAACTGTTGGATTCTTTGAACAACGCATTGAATCGGGAGCAAGGCGAAGGTTCGAAGGGAAGGGATGAACAGAGCAATCTTTTCGGTACGATATGTTCATGTTATGTTAATAAACCCTTGTGATTTTGCTGTTTCTATGAGTTAATTGTTATACACATTTCTTGTGCGCAGATCCCCTAACGTACTTCAAGAATGGTGTCAATAAATTCTTGAATGAATTACTTAAACCAGAGTTGGACAAGGGGAAGGTCAGTGAACAAAACTTCATCAAAATGGTTGACGGGTTGGAACGAGAAATCGTGAATAGAACATTGGAGATGTTCCCCGTCGATCAATATCTCAATACGAGTGAGAAAATTGATGAGCATTTGTCTGCGTCAAAAAGAAGAATTATTACGCGTGCATACGTAAGTTTTTGAACATATATTATGCATATTTTGTTGAGTTTTTAACTTTCTTTGCTAACCCGTTTTCATATTTAATCAGGAGCAGTTGGACAGATATATAGCGGCAAGCGCTATTATGAGGACTAGGGAACACTAACCATCACTCTCTCAGGATTTTGGAGTGTTTTTATAGGTGGGTTTCATAAGCAGAGCCTTAGCCAACAACTGAATAATCTTAGCTAAATATGACTACTCATTTCTAATCTCTTCCCTAAGCAAGGTCGTTATTCTTTTGAATTATCTTTTGTGTTTATGAAACGATCAAAATTGTGCAGGAAAGTGTATTATGCTTGTGGGTTTTGTGGTCACTTGTGCATATTTTATTAATGCTTACCATCCTCTTGAATGGTGTTTGGTACTCGAGAGCCTATCTACATGTACAGTTCTTAAAATTCATTGACAAAACCCTAAATCTGTTGTTTATCCATATGCAGGAATGTGATTTGATCCTTGACGGGAACTCGGCAATGAAGAATTTTTGAAGTTTATTCAGAAGCTAGTAGCATCAGACACCTTCGCAGTGGTTAGTCAATTTGGTAGTAGCACCAACTGTGGCATTGGCAACAAAGAGGGCTACTGAGGGAATCCGACACCTAGGGAAAGTGGTGCAAATTGTGCCAAATTCGATTTATGCATCCCTTTTATCTCTTGCAGTTGTGTGTTTTCAAAATTCAGGACAGCAGGTTGATTAGAGTGTTCATTTCCTTTCAGTTGAATCATCCTCTATGCATACAAGATTACGTGTCACTTGCCTGTCATTGGTAGAATAAGTTGAGTCGTTGCAACTTGTTACATATAATTTGCCAACTTTAGGGAAGAAACATTATCAGAATTATAGTACACCTTTTCCATTGGAAATTTGGAATGATGGTGGGCTGTACTAGATGTAGCATCTTCTTTTGTGCTCCACTTAGATATTACCTCTTTTCTTGTATTTGTGGTGTGTGCTAGTGGCTGATTCTGGGTGGAACCCTAATGCAACACGACCATGTTAAAAGACTGATCAACTTGATACAGCTTCCACATTAAGTTGTTCTGTCTTTTGGAATTAATCCCAATTAAACATTGATTAAAAATAGAACAGATCCTTGAAATCTCATAACGGACAGGAATTGTTCACTAATCTGCCAACTATTTTATGTGAAATTGAAATCTGATATCTGCAGTGCTTTATTTCTCAATTGAGTCTTTGAAATAGATGCAAACTTTTGCTGTAAAGACTCTCAAACCCAATTCGTACTTGTTGATTGAGCATCATACTGTCATAGGCAAAGAGATAAGATTTTCAGAAGACACCACAACCCCTGAACATAGTGTAAAAAATCTAAATTCTTAATAGAAAGTTGTGCAAAAAAATTCTGTGATGATTTCCTATAGTAATCCAGAATCAACAGTGCAACTTACAATTGCAGGCAAATCTGATTCTGATATAGCTGTAACAGTTGAAACCAGTGCTGTGCTTTCCTTGCCATTTGACAGACAATCCTCTTCATTCTCATCATCCATGATATCGACAGTGACCTCCATATGGTCCTCAGTGAATGGGCCAATGCTCAGCTTGCAATCATTTTTGTTCCACTTTAGAAGTACCACTGAGATCAAGTGGGACCTTTTCATGCATTAGATTCAATATAATCAAGGGTTGATTTTTCTGAAGAGCTTCCTCTGTTACACTGCTTAGATACTTTCTTTGCCGAAGTAATACACAGGATTTGTTACTCTCTAACTCTTGCTTACAGCTCGATGAAGTTTTAGGATCCCCAACACAGATCAATTTCTATCCTGTCAACTTGCACACCCTGCGTGTAAAGACAAAGCTACATGAAAAGCTTTATTTGCAGATGTTACTGGGTATATACAAATATTACGGGAAAAGTAAAGGTTATTAAACATGGACTCCAGGGAAAGAGGCATTTGAGAGGGGGAGTTAAATGAAATTACAGTTAAGTCATCATCACTGGGGAAGAGGGAATGCATTATGGACAAGAGGTGTCTCAGTGGCAAGACCTGAAGATTCTGTATGCTCCGTAACTTTAACTGTAATTGGATGCAAGTGCTAATTAGCTTTAGCTGGTTGGATCTCTTGTGGTTGCACAACAGATCTTCGGATCAAATCCTACTCTTACATCAAACTAGGGTCTCGGGTTGGGTTCGATGTTAAAAAAAAAAAAAATTATATATATATATATATATTAACTGGGCTAGTTTACCTCCTATGAAATAACAAGCTGTGAAGTGACTAAATTAACTCAAATAACAATCTCTAAACGGATTTAAAAACTCAATCGCATCAAAAGAATTATTTATTTATATACATATCCAACAAGATAAACCGTGAGATTTAAATTTTCACCTCATCTTCGGAGAGATAACCATCCAGTACAATAAAAGCCATCTTCAGATTCCTCTTCATCGTCAGCTTTTGAGCAACCTTCTTCGTCACCATCTTCTTCACAATCAGAGAGGCTTTCCCCAGGTTCCTTCTCTACAGAGAAAATGGCATTTGGATAGAACTGATGAAATCATATAATCAATTAATATAAAAATGGGGAAAAACTTACAGTAACTCTTGCCATTCCTCATCACTATCAATATCACAATCCAAATCTGGGTCCTTCATTAAAGGGTAATGTGGTACAACAGTATGGCTGAGGAGATTATCCCAGATAAGACATAACAGGGGAAAGAAAAGGCAACACAGCTAAAATCAATTCCCACTCTCATAAGAAAATGAACCTGATAAAATATGTTCCATTGTTCCACTTAAATGCTAATTAAAAGGCCCCAAAAAAAAAAAAAGTACTACAGCTTTACTATTCCATTTCATATCGAGTGCATTTCAAATATCACCAATGAAAGGAGATATCGCCAATAAAGAGAAATACAAGCTAAACAATCAGATAACACTACACCTTAAATGATTTTTTGGAATCATTTAGCTGCTAATTAGAGGGAAAACTCTCTGTTCAATTTTTTCATTCATAGGTTCCATGGATAGTACAACCTCATTGGTAAACACCGTAAATCCTGTCCTCACTACATAGTATTAGAAAACATATATCTGCTGTTGAATACTAATTACAACTGCATGGACAACAATGCCAGAGACGATTATGCATACACCCATTACATTGACCTTTTCTGGCTATGAACCACAGGAAAAGGAGATAAAGTGCCATGAGTGCTATGTTTTGACCCATCCAGAAGGCTATTTTGCTATGCCAGGGAATATCTACGAAGTGCTTTCACTTTCCTCATGCACGATAAGGTAAAACACACGCCGAAAAAGAAGTTCTAGAGAGATCCATATTCCAACCTGAAGTTTCCACGTATCAACAACCTAAGCTAAAAAAAATGTCTTTTCCTAGCAAACAAGCAAAATATCCAAGATGTTATTCATCACAAAAACATAGCATACCTTCATTAAACTTCAAAGTAGAGAAATCGCAGGCTATGATAATAATTTGACATGCTTTATTGAAATGCGGACTATAATAGCCACGTGAAAAATAATAATAATAAGGGCCATTAAGGAGCTTACCTTTTCTTGGACCAAATGCCATAAAAATGCAGGTCTGTGACTCTTATCAAACTGCAATAACGGCTTCCACCTTTTACATGTATAATAGCAGGAGAACTATCAGAACTAGCAACGCAAGATCTATCATCCAAGGTCTGTGCCTCACATCGATCTTCTAGCCTCTCCATGCTTAAATCATCATCATGACCTAAACATCTATTAGTTAGCTTAAGTTTTCCTACACATTCCCCCATGCTGGTTTCGATTTGAATGAACAGAATGACCAAATCAATGCAAGGAAGATAAGGGAGACCTGAAAGTAAAAGAATTCTTAAAAATGGAAGGACAAAACAAAATTTATCAGAGAAAAGCCAACAAAAAATAGCAGCCTACCTGCGAATATCATCAATACTGATCTCATTGCTTGATGAAAGAGAAGAGTCCATTAGCTTAGTAACTGCTTCAGGCAACTGTTAACTTTTCTTACTCAACAAAAGCAAAGTAATTCCTCTAGGAGAAGACTGATCATTCTGACATGAAGTCAAAATTTTACTTCTTTTGGGAAAGTTTTCCATCACAGAGGCCTGGCTTTGTACGGCATGTTTCTTTTTCATTTCAGCTTCTTCCTTCTCTCGGAGCCATTTTCTTTCTCAGCTTCCTCTTGCTGTTTTCTCATCTATTTTTCATTTCAGCCTCTTCTTTTTAACAACGCCTTTCATCGCTTTATGCCTCGTCTTGCAAATGTTTTAGCTCCCTCTCGAGATATATATCATAATACAAATGTCAAGCAGAAATACTTACCAGATGCTAAGTTGGGGACAACACAATCCATCAAATCAAAACAGTACTTTAGTACATCAAATCGTTCAATTTACACATTTGGATAGATCACACACAACATCCGACGTACAACGCCATGGTGTAGCTCTGTCAAGCCAAACAAATCATAGTTAGTTTAACCAGTTAGATCTTTATGGGGAAACTAAATGGATTCAAGCAACACATCATACATCTGCAAAACACAAGAAAGAGGCTGCAACTAAACACCTGTACAAGGATTGAAAATTTTGCACCTACACTTTGCAATTTTTCCTTTTGTTGTTTGTAGTCCATTCCCTTTTTCCCCCTTTCAACTTCTCGTTTATTTATTTATTTTTTTCCAATTGTTTGACAACAATTTTCTCTTCTTCAACTTCTCGTTTATTTATTTATTTTTTTCCAATTGTTTGACAACAATTTTCTCTTCTTCTTGCTTGCATCCTTCTCCACTTTCCAATAATAGGTGAAAACTTCAACAGAGGAAAAGAAAATTGAATGAAAAAACTTGATAGAGATGTTGTAAGGACATACATGCCTGCACCATTTTTCTTCAAAGCGCTATGCGCTAACACAAGTGCATTTGCCTCGCCTAACACTTTACCAAGATTCTCCAATGCTTTCATCAGATAATTTATGAAATTAGGATCACTCTCTGACTTTTGTAGTGCAGTTATCATTGCTAAAATAAGCCTTTAAAAAAAAAAAAAAAAAATAATTATATATATATATATATATATATATATATAACTAAGCTAAATTGGAAGAATAAATCCACAGGAGTTAACAACATCCCAAAAGAAGGGTGTCCCTACAAATTCTATGATGTGGATCAATGCAAAAATTGGACAGTAAAAGAAATTACCTTACCATTGCAGATTAGAAAACAATGTATGAAGCATCTAAGAGTATAAGACTACATAGCCAATTAAATTTACAAGATAAATATGCCACAGCAGTTGGGCAAAACTCATATCAGTAAGCATTGCCCATAGGTCAAATACCGCAAGTAATGATCATTTAGGCAATGTCTCTGGTGATGCTCATTACTGTCACCAATCAATTAGGTTGATGAAAAACTGCTCACAAATCAAACCGAAAATAGTAGTACAGAAATTGTACACTAGCAATAAAAGACAGAGCCATCATAACTAAGAAGTATCCATCAAAACCAACAACATATTTTCCTCTAATGATGTCAAAAAATCAAAAGCAGACTAGACCAAAACATCCATTTACCAGCAACAGCTACAATCCTCTCATGAAATTTCTTCCTACAAGTCCGCTGAATTTTCAATGACCCACGTACAGATTTCGGCAGCAGCTTCACATCTCTTGTCTACAACAATTAACTAACTAAAATGATTTATACACAACTAAAATATATGCAGCAATTAAGAACCCTTAAAAATAAAACTTTTACCTCCCAACACCAAAGAGAAGCCTCAGCATCATCCTCCAAAATATCAGCACCACCATGAGAAACTGCATACATCACTCTCTGACCCACAAACAAGACCGCACTTTTCACAGTGGCTAAACTCACACCCAATTTCTCGTTCCCGTTCGCCTTCAATTTCACATGAATCTCTTCCACCGACTTCGTCAGCGGCAATTCACCCTCCTCCATCAGCGCCGCCACCATCCCATTTAACGAGCCAGCACATTCACTCAAATCAATTGTTAACCTCTGATTCGTAATCATTTTCTTGCAGTACCCTAGAAGCCATTTCATTTCTTCATATAACCTCTGATTCGACTCTCTTGATCGTCCGCAGTGAGCGCCGACCAAACTCTTTTACCTTCATCGTCTTGCTCGACCGATCTTCAACGTTGCTAATTGTCGCCGTATCTGTCATTTCCGTGGAGAGTACATTAAAACAAGATAAAACGAGGACAAACAGAAACGATGGCGTTTTTGTGACAGTTGGATGAAGAAGATGATAGTCTTATCAGAAACATAGAACGGCTTTTTGTTTTTCTGCCTGATTTCAACATTTCATCAATTTTTTTTTTTTTTTTTGAGTTGGTCTAACGGGATTCTTTATTTTATTTTTATTTATAATTTTTTATAGACTAAAAGTCGAATGACGGGATTTTTTATCATTGAATTATGGAAAGTAGAAACCGTAGCTGTAAGATCTTTATTTTTATTTTTTTCTGGTGTTATTCATTATTTATCGATTACTAAAAAGAATTTATGGTTCTCGCTTTTCCCGCCAACAAGGAGATAAAATCTGGCTCAAAATTATTTCCTAATCAAGGCCTGTTTGGGGCGCCACCTTTCGTGGGTTTTGCTTTTCCGCTGAAAGGTCTACCGTTGCACCTGTTGGAAACTGTATCTGTCACCGACACGTGTATGCCAAATGAACAAGAGTACTTATCTTGGGCTGCGTTTGAAACGAACATTTTATTTCACAGAAGTTCCAGATGTGGAATTTGGCCCAATACCGTTTGAAGAAACAATACAACTGGGCTTGAAACGACACCGCATGAAAATTTTTGAGTAATTCTTTTCACACTCCATCCTTTATATCACCCCACTTTTGAAATCATAGTTCTAGTATTACTTAAATTTACATAAAAAGATAAATATAAATTTAATCAAACTAAAACACCTTTTTAACTCTTAGAGCCTAACTATTTATTAATCTTAATAAATGATATGATTAATGTTGTTGATAAAATTCAAAAATAATTTTCAAATGAAGAAATAAATCATCTAATAACAATAATTTTATTATGAAAAGTATGTTTACAAATTTTTTTCTAAACAATAGTGAATTTAATTAAAATTTAATTAAAATTTAATTGTAATCTAAAGTCCTTTTTTGTAATTTTATCAAAACAAAGGGATGTTAAAAAAAAAAGACGGGGTTTCTTAAGAATTTAAAATGAGTATTAGAAACAGAATTTTTATTTTTTTAAAATCATTTAACCTAATGCCAACCTAATTTTCTTCCAACAATATGAGCAAAATTATACCCACTAACAATGGATGTTTATTGTAATTTTGGCAATAGATCGATGTGACAAATAAGGTAGGAAATTTAATTTGATTGCTTGTGTATAAAAATAATAAGAAAAAAAGGCTGAATAGAGGATATTTTAGTCAAATCACTTTTAAGATAAACATATAATACACAATAGTAGGTTATATTTGATTATTTGCCTAGGGTAACATGTATAGTCCGTAAACCTTTTCGACATGATATCTTCTCAGCTAATCTGTGGACCAATGTTGCTGTCTTAACAATTGTTAAATTTGCATAAGTAGATAGAACACTAATCACCACTACCTCATCCGCCATAACTCTATGACCAATCATGTTTATGAAGAAAGCCAAAGCCTCCTCATACATCTCATTCTGTTCATGACAAGAAATCGGTGCACTCTCTGAAACCAAATCTTTCTTAGGCATTTCTTTGAATAACATACAGGCCTCAGCCACATTACCCTTCCTACCAAACAATACAATCACGGAATTTGAAGCAATTATATACCTTTTTGGCATTTTATTAGTACTAATAACAAATTAGGAATGCGTTCTCTATTGTATCATGACATACAAACAATGCAATCTGGATAGTCACCAAAGTTAATTTAAGATATTTTATGTTTTGTAGTTGAAAGACATGCAAGAAGTCATGATAGTGCTAGACATAAAGTTCTAGCACATACTTAATAGCTCTAGTAGGTATAACATTGAAAGTCTTTCCTATTTCTTTGTTTTTGTAGTATAATTTAATATTCAGCCCTTTCTCCTTAAAACTGAGTAATTGTTTTACAAACCAAAGAAATAGGTGAATTCTTTAAATTGTTGTTCCAATGCTTTCTTAATAGGTGCATTCTTGTAACTTATTCACCCATAGAGTTTATCCATCTGAAAAATTAAAAGGGTAAAGAATAGGATGAAAAAAATATTAAGCATCGACTAAAAAGAGAATAACCACCATAGTGCAATGATGAGACAACGCATTGAATTACTTGCTCAATGCAATGGTGAATTCCACATTCCTCTTTTTCAAAAGATCAAGCGATTCAATAGTCCGTAGCTTTATTTTATTCATAATGTCAACAATTGAAATTGCAATATCACAGAGACTTGAACCCCGTGATCTTATATTCGTAAAAGACTCATAGCAAGAGGTATCAATAACTAATAAACCTGGAACCTTCAGCTTTGCATCGGCTTTTAATTTCTCAGTTCTTTTTGTATGTTTTCAGCTGGGAAATATGCCGCACCAATTTGTTTTGTAATACCTCCAAATTTACATTCCTGAATGTTGATACCCCAAGTACAATCCAATAGCCTTGTTTTACCAGCATCAACATTGCCCAAAATGCAGCAAAATCGTGAATGAAGATTTTCTTTTACCTGTTTAAAAGTAACATCTGCACTAAGAACATGTTTGGTTGGTGGAAAAGAGGAGAGAGGAGAGGAGAGGAAAAGAGAGGAGGGGAAAGGAAAGGAGAAGAAAGAATAGGGAATTTAATTTTCTTTGTTCGGTTTAGGATATAATTTGCAAAGAAAAGAAATTTTATAATTTTTTATTTAGACAAATTTACCCCTATATTAGATTTTTAATATTTATTACTAAATCAATTAAAAAAGTACAAATATATTTAACTATTTATAAATTAGCCTTAATGTTTTATTTTCAATGTCCTAACTACATTTATAGTACTTTTTTTTAAATTACTTTTGCTTATTATTGTCAAAAATGCTTTTACCAATTATTATCTAAGTGCTTTTATCAAAAGTGTTTTTTTAAAATAAAAACATTACTATTATTTTGAAAGTAACCCATAATCTTACTAAAAAACTATTAAATCTCAAATGTTAAAATGAATAATAAAAAATACTTAGTCAAATTTCAAAATATAATTATAACATTTTTAAATTTCAAAGACATTCAAAATATAAAAAAATAAAAGCATAACAAAAAAAATACTTAATCTAATTTAATATACTCAAATGAGTTAAGTTAAATATTAATAAGTCATAACATCTAAACATGAGTTAAATTTTTCCGTCAAGTAAAAGTTTAACCCATGTTTCTCTATCCTCATCACAAAGACTATAAAAACATTAAGCACCGCACTATTTTGAACAATTTGAGTTGTGGCTTTAAGTCATTTTACTCTTATAAACTGCTTATATTTTTTAACTCTTCATTCAATCCCACTTATTTGTCATTGATTTCTTATCTCGTAACTCGACTCACAATATTAGAAGAGTCTTTCATTTGTGTAACGATAAAAGTTGTTAGTTCTTTCTAAGCTCTTTCGAATCTTCATTTCTTCTCCTTCTTCTTGTTGAGGTATTTGAAGTTTTTAGACGCTTCGGTGAAGCAAGTGAGAAAGAAACACTATCATCAATCTCATCTCTCACATTCTCAACATTTAAATTCTCTCATTGAGCTTCATTAGTTGTTTCTATCCTCTCAAGTTCCTCCCCCACATCTATAGAATTTCTGCATTTTTTCCAGTTGCATGGTCCTTACCATAAATCATGCATAAGTCCTCATAATATGGGAAAGCTTTATCCTTGAAGTTTATTGCCTCTTTATGACTCTATAATAGCAAATAAAATAGTGAAAAACAACAATAATAAATATTGGAACCGGTAAGTAAAATAATAATAAAAAAAAGTAAAACAATAATTTAATTATATACTTTTAATATTAAAAAAATTAATAACCATCAACAAAACAGTAGAAAACAGCAACCAGCAACAAGTAAACAGTTAAAATAGTAGTAACTAGCAACTAAAATAGCAAGTATAGTAGTAGAATACAATAACAATAGCAAGTACAATAGGAAAAAATAACAGCAGCAAGCAACAAAAAATAATAAAAAATAACAGCAAATGGCATTTAACATAATGGCTGAAACAACAAAAATAACAAGTGAAATAGCCAAAAAAATAACAAAAATAACAAGTAAAACAACAAGAAAAGTGCTAACCAATAATTATAATAGTAAAGATAGCAAGTAAAATAGCAAAAAAAGAGTACTAAGCAGTAGTATAATAGTAAAAACAACAAATAAAACAATAAAACTTAGTTAAAAAGTGGTGACTAGCAAGTATAACAGCAAGACAAGAAGTATAATAGTAATAATAGTAAGTATAATAGTAAAAATAATAAGTAAAATGACAGTAATCAGCAAGTATAATAATAAAAATAAGAAGTAAAATGGCAGCACCTGTAGATATAATAGAAAAATAGCAAATATAACAATAAAAATAACAAGTAAAATAACAGTAACAGTAGATATAACAATAAAAACAACAAGTACAATGGCAATAACTATTAAGTATTTTCAATACCAGAACATAAGCATCCCACATAGCCTTCTCTACAGTTACAAGTTTTCTTTTTTGGATCCCAACCAATGCCACTGCAATTTGGTCCAGTTAACATCTAATGTACAATCCAGAATTGCATCTTTAAAGTATTTATGCGAGATTCAATGTGTGGTTTTACTTTTATACCACATCCGGGTAGTTTTATTTCCAAAGAAGTCTCAAGAGCCTTTAAGTAGCCATTTTTAAAGTTATTATTAGTATAAAATTTTTCATCATGATATAAGTCTGAAAGAGACTCCACGAGCTTAACATCTTCATCTGAGGTCTAACATTTAGACTTTGGAGATTGCGATGCCATTTAACTATTAAAACACTAACAAAACAATACCAAATAAAATTTTAACTTACACATTTAGAGCATTAACTAACCAATTTATGCACATCTATAAACATACGAACCTAATGCACACACACACACACACACACATATATATATATATATATATATAACGTCAGATAAATTAAACTGAAATTGTTAATATAATTTCAAAAGTCTCAACATAGACTAAAATACAATAAAATTCTAGAAAAATAAAAAGAAGTATTACAGTAATAAATAAGAATATCATCTATCTACTTGTTGTCCATTGATTATACATTTGTTGAGCTAAGTTTGCCCTCCATAAATTCCACTCTTCTGAAGTTTCGATACTTACTATTAAGGTTCTAAGTGATTCGACCCCAGTTATAGTATCAAATGACTTTTCAAAAGGATCACATGACATCTCACTCCTAATAAGATTGTGTAACAACAAACATGCTATGATAATCCTATTTTAAGTTTTAATAGGATAAAATGAAAGACTTCTAAGAATTGCCCATCTATTTTTTAACATGCCAAAACATCTTTCAATAATGCTCCTAGCGGATGAATACTTCATATTAAAAAATTCTTGTGGGTTAGTAAGCTAGTAGTTTTCTCTTTAATAATTGAGGCGATATCGTTGTCCACGATAAGGAGCAAGAAATCTCAGACTATTAGCATACTCAGCATCCACTAGATAGTAGTAACCTATAGAACTAAGAAATATTAAGTTTTAGCTAACCAAAATTTTATATTAAACAACCAATTTACTTCTAATACATGACTTACCATTTGAAACATTCAAACTATTTATTTTCCGTAAAGCCTCACAAAGGACTCTACCATCAGCAGTTGACCCTTCCCATCTAGTTAAAATATAAATAAATTGCATATCTTGAGAACATACTCCTAAAACGTTAGTGGTAATCTCTTTTTCTAGAATTCCGATACCTAGGTTTATCTGCTGCAAGCACCCTCACTCTAACATATGTTCCATCTAATGCTCCTAAACAATTCTATTATTAATGCCAAAGAAAAAAATTAATAATTGTTTATATCATAAAACATATTTAGCATATAAGAAAATAAATATAACAATAATATATACCTTAAACCATTTCCATCTCTCATCAGTAGAGTTTTCTGAAACTAGTTTAAGCTTTTTTAATAATTCTTCGTGGAGTCGTATGATAAAATGCAATACATTATGAAAATGCTTACTAACAGTGTCTCCCGATCTCAAAAATTTAAATCTAATCACTTTATTTTTCACATAATACACTATTATATGTAAAAACATGACAACTTGCTCATTGACTAGTAAATATTTTGTTGGTTTTAACCCCCTATTTATTTCAAGTCTAATGCATAGATTTGTAAACGCATGCCTATCGATTTTAAGCTTGGCTATACAAGTTGCATCACTATCATAAGCTAAATCAGTGAATAATTTTTCTATTTGTGAAAAAATCAAGCATATACATTTCACGCCTTAATGATTTTTCCAACGATTTCTCCAAACATATTAGATAAACTTCAATGAGCAAACAACTACTTGCATAGTTTGAAACTAGTCCATAAATGTAGCTAATTTCTTCTTTCTTAAATTGTTTGTCTCAATTAACCTTAAGTCTTCCATTATTGCAACAACAAAATGAAACCGAAGTTACATATTTTGACATAAGGAGCAACATTCGAAAAAAGCAAATTAAAGTATTGGCCAAAAAGCATAAGTGCCCAACTTATTACATTTAAAAAAACTTTTAATTAATCATTAAAGGAAATCAATCGTTAATTGAGAACAGAAAGTGTGCCAATTCTGAAGTCATGGTTGCACTGGGAACAATGTTATAGCACATGCAAAAGCAAAATGTGCTAAAGAGTAGGAAAGAAAAGTTATCTTAATTTAAAATGATTATTTTAACCCTAAATGAATTAAAAAAATTATTTTATTTTAAATAAAAATATTATTACAAGAACACCCTCTAATTTAATAAAATAAATAACTTTAAATCTATTATGTTAACTTTTTATAATTATAATTTCATTTAAAAATTATGATATTAATTTTTTGTAATCATAATTTCATTTAATTTGTATTGAGAAATTCATTAATATTAATTATAGAAAAGTTTAAAATAATTATAGGGAGCTTTTCTTTTCATGTTAACTTTTTTAAAGTTTCCTTTTAATTACAAAAATTAAATGGAAGCACAATTTCAAAAAAATATAATTACAAGATGTTAATTATTTCATAATTATATCAGATTTTTTCCCCGACACATCAAAGGGTTCCTTTAGATGGAATTTTAACTAAAGGCATTGTGCTGTAAAACTTTTTGATGGGTGCTTCTTGTTGATGTTTACCATGAAATTTTGAGGCCATTTTTCACCAGAATCTCAGATTGGATTTAATCTAATAATAATAACAACACCTCTTCAATAGAGCTGTAGCAACCACAAGCAACGTAATTCATCATATACATATACAAAGAGGGATGTAAATAATCGAAGAGAATGAAAAATTAATAGTAGATTTGGATTCATTTGTGGAATATTTTCATTTTTGTTTCAAAGGTTTTGTAACGTTGAAATGGGCCGGCAAAATGTGGCTTTAATTATGGATAATTTTCTTCAATCTAGCATAATGATTTCGTGTTGTAGTTTCTTATGCCGTTCATTTTCAAGCACATGTATTTTTCACAGAAATGGCATTTTAGATTAGTCTTGTAAATTTACATTATAATTTTAAGGCCGCCATTTAAGAAAAGAAATATTCTTCTATGTTGGAATAATATAAGAATGCTAGCCTCTTCATATGTAAATTTTGATGGCTTTGTATTAATGGCAATTTAGTTTTCTTTCTTTCCCATCTATTTGAGAGGAATCAAAGCAATGATGAAATAAAGACAATAAATCATTAAGAGTGACTGACTTCTTCTCTGCTAATCAAATGAAAGTTTGATTGTCAATGAATATTAAAATTTTTTGAATTAGTCTTTGTAAATTAAACAATATTCCATTACTTATAATTGCAATATTTCCCTTCTTTTTATATTTACAATTTTTGTGTAAATTAAATCTTTTTGCTCATGACATAACAAGACAAGAAAGCCAACCTTATCCCTAGAGATTCATTTTCATTCCCTCTTACATTTGATCAATTTTCAGTATAACCAGACAATTTGAGATACCTCTAACAACTTTTTTACACCAAACTATTTACTAATGCAAAAGGTAAGAGCAAGCAATAAAGCATTTTCATCACAATGGTTCAATTCACAACACATAATCGAAGTTACCCAGCAAATGACCTCATATAGTTACAAAAACCTAAATATTGCATTCTTCATTTGCAAAAATACACACATAGACAAACAAGCACATAGTAAATATCATTTGCAGACACTAAGACGAAGCTTAAGAACTTTAATTTCTATCAACAGTAAGCCAATTACGAGCAATTATTAGAAATCATAGAATTCAATTCAAACTCACTATACCTTAATTTCCAAAAATAAATAAACCATGTACTATGGAGCAGTTACTGATGAAATAAAAGTATGATTAAATGAGACAATATCAGCTACATGGTTGAACATCACAAAAACAGAAGAGATCCAACATCAATTAAAATTTATAAGCCTTTCACTAACCTCTATGTATATATACTCCTAACTGGGAATTTCCAAGGCCTCAAATAGGCGTCCTGGATCTACCATAAATAAATGTTCTTCTTATTATGCATGCGTACTTTAAACTCAACAAAAGAAATTGTTGAATTTAAAAAATAAAATTGAAAACTTGAGAACGAACACTGAAAGATCAATGTTGAGAAATCAAAGCTGACAAATCACTAGTCATTGTACCATTCTAAGCCGAGAGATTGAAGTTAAAATCAAAGTTGAGGTTGAGAAATCAAAGCCAAAATTAAGCCGAGATAAAAGAGATTGAAGTTGTAAAGAACATGTCAGAGAATGAGGGAGAGAGACAGAGTGAGAGAGAAAGACGATCACCGGTGAAATTATCGGCCTTGTTTATCACTGGTGACGGTCATCGAAAGTTGAGAGAGAGAGAGAGAGAGAGAGAGAGAGAGAGAGAGAGGGTCCTATAGTTTTGAGTAAGCGGCTGTGATGGTAAAAGAGGATTAGGGTTTTTTCCATTTAAATTTATTTAAGGATAAAATTAGAAAATCAGAATTAAATAAGGATAAATTCAGGAGATAAGACCTTTTGTGACTTGAAAATCAAATTTTCCTACACTTCAACACAGAAATTGAATTCCTCAAATATCAGAAATTAGGGATAAAATAGAATTTAATTCTCAATTCATTTTTACCAATCGAACAAAATTGGGGATAAAATAGAATTTAATTCCCAATTCATTATTACCAACCGAACAAAGGAAATTTATAATATTTACGTATATATATATATATATTTTAATAAAGAGAGAGAAGTCGAGAGAGAGAAAGAAAGAAAGAGGAAGAGAAAGAGAGAGAGAGAGACCCGGATCCGACCCGACCCACGACCCGCAATCTTGACCCGGCCGGATCTCCCAATTCCGGTCACCGTTTCTGACGATCTTGGTATCGATTTGAAGCTCTTGAGACGCTGGTCGTATCCTTTCCATTCTCACTACCGGAAAACAACCAGAACGCCGCCGGTAAAGCTTGAAAGTTTCGGCCAAAACACTCGTTCTTGTTGCCGTCGATTCAGCCGGAGTTTGGCCACGCCACCGGCTGGATTCCATTGCTCTCACTCCAGCTTCCATTTTCGACCGGTCTCGTCATCTGAATCGGCCAGATTGCCGGTGAACGGCAACTTGCAACCCGCAGCCTTAGGAAGCTCGATTCGGCTCCGTTACAGTGCGTGGAAGGTCACCGCCGGTACCGTTGGACTCACCGAGGCCGGAACTACAAGATCTAAGCTTCCCGTCACTGTTGACTGAAGTCTGGTCATCGTTGACCGGTGAGGGGCAATTCGGTAAAGACTGAGAATTTTGGGGTTAATTTTGTAGTTTTTGAAAGTTGTGGGTAATTTGATAATTATGGATAAGGATAGTTGGGTAATTTAAGATTTCGATGGTAAATCGGTAATTTAAGTGATTGGAGGTAATTCGATAATTTTACACCTCAGAGATAATTTAATAATTTCTAATATGTGGATATGTTATTAATTGATTAAATTAAGGATAAGTAATAATTTATGATCTTGAGGATTAAATTGGTAAATTATGATTTTTGGGATATTTCGATAATTTTGAATTCAAGGTATTTCAGTAATTTTAAAGGATTTGAGGATATTTCGGAAATTGAGAATTTTATGGGTAAATTAATAAATATATTATTGGGGGCAATTAAATAAAGTTTGATATCGAGATCATTAGTAATTTTTGGGAATAAGGAAAATTTTAATAATTTTAAATATTCGGGAGTCATATTATGAGAATTTGGGTTTTATTAACTACAATTAGTTGTAGTTTAAGTAACTAATAATTATTATGCGATTTATTTGATTAGGAGGACCCGTGAATGAGAACCAATCCACGGACATCGACGATACCGGATTTGATCGTCGTTACTGTGAGTGGAATATACAAAACTTATTTTCTCTGTGGATTATTATGATTTTTAATTATGATAAAGCATGATTGCAAATAAATTTTTAAATGCCTGATTTAAATGATTTTATGATGAATGGATTTTATTTGAATAATATTGTTTATTATCGGAATTGCGTACGATAAATGATTTTATTTCTGATTTTGAATATATGCGTATTAATAATATTTTTAAAGAAAAGAAAATGGATTTTAAATGTTGTTGAAAATAAAAGAGAATGTGATTTCGGATATTATCGGATATTTATATACATGTGTATTTTCAATTGTTTTTAAGTCATTAGACAGTACCCTTCCCTGTACACTGTGATGTGATGATATGAGATATAGGCCTTTGGGGCCCGTCGGAGTACACATAGAGGCTTTGGGCCGTGTGCTTGGGCGTTTTTGTCCTTTGGGGACTATGCATGCATAATTATGATGATGAGATATATCGATATGAGACAACATATGAGATATTATTTCCCCGTCTATCTGTGTAGCTCCGGGGTATGATGGTTTCTTGATTGCCCATCCGTTGAGGTCCGGATTATCCGTGTAGCTCCGGGGCATGATGGTTGCTTGATTACCCGTCCGTTGAGGTCCGGATAGGATGAGATTATTTCCCTAGGTACTCGTTTGGTGAAAGTTTTCAGTATTCGAAATTGATATTATATGTTGCGAATTTTCTTCGGTTTTACGCAGTATTTGGTGATGATTTCACAGTGAGTATTTATACGATGTTATGACATATTCTTCCTTGGTTATTTTACATGATATTATATATGTTTTCGAAGTTAGTGATTGAATTATAAATGTGAAGTAATTTATTAATATTTCTCGTTTATGATTTGATGAAATTGTGTATTTAAAGTTGATACAGTTATTTTAAGAATAAAATTATTTTTGGAAAAAACTATTATCCACTCACTGACCTTCACTGAGTTTTATACTCACCCCCATTCTTTTTCGTTTTATTATATTTTTTCCCCCCCACAGGAGACTTGCAGGTACAACAGTTGACTCAGCAACGCTAGTTATGTGTATTTGGCCACGTGTTTGTCCTAGGATTTATGAAGTTCTGTGTAGAATATTTCGGATTGTATAATATTACAATTTAGAATAACTTACTGTGTTTGACATTAAAATATTTCGAATGATTTTTGGTAATTATTGAGATGTTGATTGACAGAGTTGGTTGTATATGGAAATTATTTTGGGAGTGTTATCTTATTAATTGCAAGATTGGAAATTTCAAAATTTTAGTGAAATTCTATCGGAAATTTTAATAAAAATATTATTGTGATTAATATTAGAATAGTTATTAGTCGAATTTCGAGGATCAATCGCGATTCGTTCCAGGGTTCGGGACGGGTCGTGACAAAATTACAGAGGAAATGAAAAATCTCTCTTTCTCTACCTTATTTTTCAACAACTGAACATGACATAAGTGTTTTATTTTTAGCAGTAGCATCTTTCTTCCTGGTCTTCTCCATGACTTCAACCTTAGGCCGGCTGTTCTTTGTGTCTGTATCCTGAGAATTCCCTAGCTACAGGGGATTAGGTTTCTTGACAGCAAACTTTGGATAGGCAACTACAGAACCTGTAAGATTAAAAAACGAAACATACATAAAAGCAACAAAATCAAAAGAAAAAGATGTAAGGAAAAGAGCTTCAATAGCTACACAAAAGCAAAACACAGAAAGCATTAAATCTCACTGCATCATTTAGAGATAATATGCTACTTTTTATTTTTTTATTCATCTACACAGAATCAGCATCTCCATCATCAGATGCGCTATTGAATGTCAAAGTAAAATCATCCACGGTCTTTTTCTATCCCATTCCTCATCGGTAGCTTCTTTTTCTTTTAGTCCAATGTCCTTGGAGGCATCAACAATATTCATATTATTTTCTATAGTAAAAAATTTCCCTTATCCCAACTTTCATTGCCTCAAAGAAATCAACCTTCACGACTTTTTTTTTTTACTGCCTAGGTATTTTTTATTTGCTGTTACACTCTCCTCCACCACAGTATACTACTTTAGTGCATTGGCCTTAAGCTGGTTCCTCTTAGACTCCAACTAATGTTGTTGTTCCCTCTGCCTCCCTTTCTGTTCCTTCTCTTTTTTCTCTTTCCTTCTTCTTAAGCTTAGCCTCTTTAGCTTGCCTCTCAAGTTCTTCTTGCCTCTTTCATTCTTTTCTTGCCTCATTTTGTTCATCTACTTTTTCCCTTAGTTTGCCCTGAATGGCTTTGTTTTGTCTATCAATTTCTGCTCTAATCAATTCAAACCTCTTATTAGGTGTTTTAATCTTTTGGGGTTTTCTGCTTCAATTTCAATTTCTCGCTTCTCTGCTGCAGCAACTTTAAGGATATTCAATTTTAATGAGAGTTTGTAATTTTTAGTTGCTCTTATAATATAGACATTTTTAATTATTTTAGTTTTTGGATATTTTGAATTATTTTCTGTAGAAATTGGTTTATTCACACTTTGATCTTTTGGTATGGTTTGATCTCACTAAGGTTTAAGGTAAACCAATTAGAAATAGGCATGTTAAGATCACATTGCATGAAATTTCTATACTATAGATCCACATCATGATCCATGTCATTCACTTGTATTGATACAGTGACCATTGATAGGTCGAGTTACAATAAAAGTAACAAAGGCCGCTTTGATCTTATGTTGATATAATTGATAGACTAGATTAATTATAGATACATTTTGGTAATAACAATAAAGATTGAGCCTATGCGATTTTTTTTGCGAAACATAATTATAAGTTTTTTTTTTTGCAAAACATAATTATTAGTTTACACATATAGCCCAAGTGGCAAATGTTGCATTTTTTAATCTAATAATATTGGATCATTAATCTAACGTTAGGCTTATATATGAATAACTATATGTTGTAGACTATCATATGAGGTTAAACCCAATTAAAGTGATCAATTAAGGTTCTCGATATTATAGGCTTTAGTGTATTTAATAGGGTGTAGGTCTTTAATGTGTAGAAACCTAATAATATTCTAATTCTATGATAGACAGATTTAAGAACACTCAATGACAACAGGAAAATGTTGTCTATATAAATAGTTATAACCCCCAAGTCACATGTATTATTAGTAATTTTTTTACTTTTTCTGATATCCTATCATCAGAGAGAGAGCACAGAGAGAATTAAAGGACTCTTTAGGAGAACGTATAGATCTGGAAGGCCAATTACACAATCCTAGAGATTAATTGAGTGTTATGGATTTAGGTACGCTCCCACATAATTTGTTATTGATTCTTGATGATATAACATGATGTTCCTGAATTATAGGTGATAGTATTTTACTAAAAATTTTATCCCAATAAGGATGCCCTTCTTTTGAGATGTTCTTAAATCATGTCGATTTATTCTTCCAATTTAGGTTATTGATGTTTTTTGGCTTATTTTAGCAATGATAACTGAGCTAGAAAAGTCAGAGAGTGATGCTAATTTTATAAATGATCTGATGAAAGCATCAAAGAACTTTGTAAAGTGTTAAGGAAGGCAAATATACGTGTGTTTGTGGATAGCATGTTGAAGAAAAATGGCGCAGACATGTATGTACTTGCAGTGTCTCTATCAAGCTTTTTCCTTCAATTTCCATTTCCTCTGTTGAAGTTTTCACCTATTATTGCAGAGTGGACAAGGATGCAAAGCAAGAAGAGAAAATTCTTGTCAAACAATTGGAAAAAAATAAATGAGAAGTTGAAAAGGAGAAAAAGAGAATGGACCATGAACAACGAAAGGAAAAATTGCAAAGTGCAGGTGCAGAATTTTCAATCCTTTTACAGGTGTTTAGTTGCAGCCTTTTTCTCGTGTTTTGTGGATGTATGATATGTTGCCTGAATACATTTAGTTCCCCTATGAAGATCTAAATGGTTAAACCAACCATGTTTTGTTTAGGCTGAAGGAGCTACACTGTGGCGTTATACGTCATATATTGTGATGGATTATGTTGTCTCCAACTCAACATTTGGTAAGCTTTTCTGCTTGACATTTGAATTGTGATGTATATCAACAACTGGAGCTAGAACGGTTGCAAGACAAAGCAGAAAGAGATGAAAGGCATCGCAAAAAAGGGGAGGCCGAAATGAGAAAACAGATGAGAAAACAACACGAGCATGCTGAGAAAGAAGAAACCTAAGCTAACTAATAGAGGTTTAGGTCATGATGATGATTCGAGCACGGCGAGGCCAGAAGATCAATGTGAGGCACAGACCTTGGATGATAGATCTTGCGTTACTCGTTCTGATAGTTTAAATTAAACAAAAATAGATGTATTGTGCGCATATTTGAATTGCATTTAAGTAAAATGAGTAATTACACCAAAACAAACAATAATGAATATTTTACAGATATACGAGGAGATTCAAACGTAAAGGAATAAGTGCGAACTAATGAGGTTGTGGACATTGAAAAAGAACCAAAATAAAAAAAAAAAATCAATACTGAATCTAAATTTCGCAAACAACTTCTCCAGCAGCAAAAAATATAATACAAAATCTATGATATTGGATGAGGAGGGTGAAGCCATATTGGTATCAGGTGGGTCCAATCATGATCAACAAGCTTGGGGCATGAAGAGTGACTTTGGGGTAGCTCTGCAGGTTGGAATGCAGTAAAACAAGGGCAATCAAAGTAACAGGAGAGATTATACCAGTGTATAATCCTTGATAATTCACTTCCTTTCTCAACCGAAATTGCTATTGATGAATTTCCCAAGAACAACAATATATCCTCCCAATCTACTTGTGACCCATCCATTCTCATAACACGCCACCGGCCAAGATCAGAATTATAATGAGCCATTAAAAGTTCTCCGTCACGTTCAATCAAATGATCAGGGAGCGTCCAAAATATTTGTGATTCTTTTGGGTATGGAATTATCTTCCAATCTTTCTGTGCAACATTGAAGGCACCTATCGCTCTGTGACCACCGAAAGCAGAGTAGAAGACTCCCTCTGCATATTCCACATCACTAACAAACCAGCTATAATAATTATCAAACCAGAACTCGGACCATGTTTTATCACCAACTTTACAAGTACTTATACAACCCTTTTTTGAATCACACCTTAATACAAATATCACACAATCAGGACAATCTGGGGCATTTGAAAACGCTGCTGCAGTCCATTTAACAGCTGAAGATTCCAAAGAAGATGAACCAGTGCTTCGAACCTTCGCCTTACTTGTAAAATAACTTGGCAATTTGGGGAGTTCAATGATCTTGTCAGTGAAAGGGGTGTAGAAAAAGAGTAAACCTTTGTGCGTTTTGGACTTGAAAAGAATCCAACCGTATTTTGAATGAAGCACCTTTGTACCCGCCAATTTTGCTTCTCTCGTGGCACTATTGGAAACAGGATATGCTCGTTTGTGAGAAGCGTCGTAGAGGTAAAATGCGTCCCAATTGTAGGCCATGAGCCACGGCACTTTATCAACGTACTTAACAAAACCTGCTGTTCGCCATCTCTTACAAACTGCCCGGAAACGTAGTTGGTCGATATAATAGAGACGGCCAAGAATCAAGCGGACGACATCAATTGGAAGATCCGACCAGGACAGCACGTCAATCTTCTTAGACTTCTTGTTGCCACCAGCCATGATAAAACCCTAGCACAGACTGATCTCAAAAGTCGATTTTAAAATACGGCTTATAAGTTGGATATGCCTTTTCCCAGCAGCAGCAGGATTTATTGCGCTTCATATATACGTATGTATATGTTCTTTTCCAAATTCTAGCAGGAGACATCCATCCGGCGGAAAGTAAAGGGCATTGAAATAATTTGCATAAATTGTGATGATATCTTAAGGGGAAAAAATCACGTGTCAATTTTCTACAATGGTTTACCATTACGATGTACATAGATATTTATCGCTACCCAATATATAATTACCAATAACAACCCTAAAAATTAAAGCAGTAGTCTTCCGATGGTGTGACATAATTGGATCAACTTTTGCTGCCTTATAATTTCCTTGATGAATCATTTCGTTCATCCGTTTAGAGCGCCCCCCCCCCCCCCACCCCAAAAAAAAAAGATGAATATAAATTTTCCATAATTACTATGATTGTGCAATGGTTGAGATTTATTCACTTCATTTAATTTTCTTTTCTTCTGTTATTAGATAATAAAAGGCAAAATTTTGGCTTCCACAATTATAAATTCAACATTCAAACCTCATCCTTTTTCCTTGACATTTAAGATTTATTAATAAAAATTATTAGTATGATAATAGCTTCTCCAAAAATAACAAAAATAATACGAAACCGATGATCTTGGATGTGGAGTGGTGAAGGTATATCAATTTGTATCAGGTGAGTCCAATCACGATAAAATAAGTTCCTGTATAATGAGTGACTTTCAAAGTAACAGGGCACCCCTCAAAATTGGGACTGATTATTTAAAAAGAAAATGGCAAATTAATTTCCTTCTATCAGGATTACTTTTAACTTCATACTTTCCAGTTTGTTCGGTAAAAATTAGGAGAAACAAGGCTGTACATAACCACGCAGATAATTCTTTCCACTTGTTTCTGTGAGTGCTCTTTTGGCTGGCTTCTTGGTTGGAATTAATGTCGGACACCATTAATTATCAATAGAAATTCTCTATACGCCGCAATTCTATATAATATGTGGATGGCTGCTAGCATTCACACAATCCTCATAATGTTTGTAAAACAGGTAATTAATGGTTTGAGACTTCAAGATGCAATAAAATCTCTCTACAGTGAATTCTTTATTTAGGCCAATTATAAATAAGCATAAGTTTCACCTTATTCTTATTTATAATTTTTTTTCTATATACTATCTTTAAGGAACTCGTGAACTTGCCTCCTTATAATAATAATGAACTATATATTGCATTAAAGATTTAAGATGGAATAATTTTTTTTCAAGTTGTTTGGGACAATGATTTCTTGGATTTTTAAGATTACTTTGTATATTTCCCAACACTATGTAATCTTGAGAACTAGTATTTTGAAACTATGTGTATTCTTTTATTAATTTCTATACATTGGATTTAACATGCTCTAATAACCAATTATTAATGTAGCCCATGTTTTACCCCTATATTGATAGCACTAAGGATAAATAACTCAAAATAATAATTTTTATAACTATACCCCTATCAAGTTACAACCTCTTCATGGTATTAAATTAATTTGGTTCCATCATTTTGCCTTTACAGTGATTTTGCTCTATTTTTTCACCAACAGCCTTCGAGCCATAGTAAATTGAAATTAAAACGTTGCTTTCAGCAGTGTGTGAGGCTTAATTACCTAGGTCACGTTCATGCATGCTACTGTCCTGATGGTATAATGATTTTTTTTCTTTAATTTTGGAGGAACTGATTCTATTTTTAATTTTGTTTCATAGGTTTTAAAATCTTCATCTATGTTCGTTTTGAACCATCATTATTTAAATTTTTGTAATTGGTGCTGTTAAGATGTCAATAAACCATTAAAAATTTAGTTTATGTTTCACATTTCTAAATCCAAATGTATCCCACACTCCAAACAACACAAATGTTAAAGAAAAATGGAGCTCCGAAAAGGAAAAGTCATCACCAAAGTAAACACACAAATCTAAACACATGATATACGTAAAAGCAAGTGAGAGTTTAATTAATGGTACTTCCTAGTTAAGAGATAAGAAAAATTTCGTCCAAGAGATACGTTTTAAATGAAAAAAAAAAAAATTGTATAGTGATAATCAAAAAGAATTCAAAATCTATGCGAAATCTGCTAGCTGATTCCACGAGGTTGAGTGATTATACATTTTGGCTTATTCAAAAACACATTTGAATTTTCAGATTACATGTCAACTGGGGGTTCACTTGATGGCTAGTCTTTCTGCCATTAAGAGTGGCTAATGCTCAAACTAAAAGTCACCCATGAGCGAATATTTCTGGAGACTCCGTTTTAGCCTCAAATTTTACATAATTACATGTTTCACATAACAACAATTTTAAAAATTTTCCATTTACTATATATTGTAAGATCCATAATTTATGACCACTTACGCCGCGCCACATGTCAGAGTTAGCTAGAAGGTGTAATCACTATCAGTATGAATTTAAGATTAAAATTGCAATACGTAATACTTTTCCATTTTATTTTAGGAAAAAGAACTACCAAGATCCCTGCACCCTTGATATTTATTCGTACTTCAAAATATTGTCACATAGACTCCTTTTGGATTACATACTCAAACATAACCCATTTATTTTTCTTTTTTGGTACAAACCTAGGTTCCAAAATTTTTTCCAATGTTTTATTTTAGTGTAGATTGTATTCAATTTGAGGTTGATTTATTTGTAAACTAAAATTTTGATACATATGTAATGAGCCAAACATTCTTCTTACAGTGATCACTTCTGCGGGAAATAAGCGCCAAATGAAGCAGTATCTAATAGATACGACTTATCTCCCATCATATGCCATGGAATTAAATTCTAATTAATGCTGCTTCACTAGTAAAGCGTCTACGATCCCTCACTTGTTATCATATAAGAGTGGCTTCCCATTAATGAGCAGCATTCATACGGACTGCATTGTTCTTCCAAATTCCAGGTGGCGACCTGACTCCTATAAGGGGGCCAACAATAAATTGTTAGGGAAAGTATTCTCTCGTTAATTATCTAATTGTATCGTAACTTTGAAGCATATTTTGACATTTACTTATATTTATATATAATCAAGATTTGCTTATTTATTTATTATATTTGTGTTTATCGACTATCAATCATTTTTATTAACTGCTGATCGTGCATGTGAGTGCGTTTAGTCAGATTAAAGATCAAGGGGAAATCCGGATCCTCATTGGATCCAATTATTCATTTCGGTCGTCACACATATGTCAATGCATTGACTGCATTTATCCAGGTGTTGCAAACTGGCAGCGTCATGAAATATCCCAAGACCAGTCTCCTATTGAGTGATAATCAGGAGTATTACGTGGCCACGGTATCTCTTGGAACTCCTCATGGTTGATGTTCAATGAAAGGATTATTGTTGAGCTGTCACCATTATCTCTAGTTACCCATTACCAGTAAAAAGCTCCATTCAAGTTGGAGGGTTCGCTATGACGTTCGAAGCGATAAGGAATCGCCTCAGTTATGCTGTTACGGGTGTGTTATTATTTATTTTCAATGCTTTATTATTTTTAAATAGTGAGTCCATGAGTTGGGTTAGTAGTCAAAGGTTGTTAGGTTGGACCAAGTTTTTTGGGAACACTTTATTATTTCCTTTGTCTTTGGGATTTGAGCAGTAAGTTAGTTTGAGCTGTATTTGATGATTATATAAACCATGAAATACATTAATAAAGGGTATGCAGTTATTTGACATTAAACTCATTTGAGTTGTTGAGGCCACGGCTCCTCTATTAACCTTAAGCTGTAGTTTTAATCCTCTTCACCATAGGCTCCAACAAAAATAAGAGATCCAATCCCCAGAACTTGAAGGGAATTCAGCAACATGCGAATGCTTATAATTCCTCTATACGTATGCAAAGAATAACTTGCAGTCTGCACTTGTACCATCTAATTCTAGTCCAAATTCGCCAATGGCACTGAGGAACTATGCATAAGTTGGGAAAGAATTATGGTAGTCTGGAATAGTTGTTTATTTCTTTTGCTGCGGGGTTCCATAAAGCTATTAGAGTTTGGTTATGTAAAATAAAAACACCATCATTAGGACACTTAGGAACTACGGGTACGGGCTTATGGATTTTTCATATGATAAATCTGCTAACGTTTTATCAGTAAACAAACTGACTGCATTATGTGGTCCATTATCACCGTAAACCTCGTAGCTAAGAGCGAGAAGCATTGTCATCGTAAAAGCTTTTAAGGTGTTTGCAAATGAAATTAAGATTCTCCGCTGCTGCATACCAAGATTTCCAAACACAATTAAAGATTTCACTGGCAATCTTGATAGAATTTTCGAACTCGCATCTTCAGGCATATTCTAGCTGGAGCTAACCATGTCTTCTTACATGCATGTGAATCAATTTTCAGTTGCAACGCGCAGGCTAATGTAAAAGATCAGTTTCAACTCTAATGGGAACTTTGCACTGAAATAGCGAATGTGATGGTATCTGAAATGCAAGAAATGATGAGAACGTGCGTGTAAACATTGAGAGCGCAGCTTTCTCAGTAATCAGGAGGCACGCTGTTGCTTAAAACATAATTCACTTTTCTAAAATATCTGTATTGTATTCAAATAATTGAGTTTACTTATCATTTTTTTTATATTTATTTATAATCAAACGTAAGTAGTGAACAAGGTCCAAATCAATTTTTTGATATTCGAATTTGAGTGGCTAGTCAATGAACCACTTGGTAGAGCTTTTAGGACACTTTACCTACCATTTATTTGCAATCAACTTATGATATAGTTTACTTAAAAAAACACTAATTTATGTTTAACTTTTCGTATATTTATAAGTTATTGATTTATAAAATCTAGATAACAAACAATTTATTTACATCTTATGTATCTAGTGTGCTTAACTTATAAAATTTTCTAGGCTCAAAAATGAAGTATAAATAGTAGTATAAAGGCATGTCAAAATACTATTAAACAGAGAAAATAAATGTTACCTATTAACTAAATCATACGTTTTGATCCAAAATTCGAGTTCAAATTGAATTTGGAGAGCATGATCTAATTCAACAATTAACATAATATGACTCCAAAGAATACGAGAATTATCAATTGATGATCTCATTATAAGAATTATTATTAATAGTATTTTTCTTCATATTAACCGGGTAAAATTTAACAAAGTAATTCAATATTTCATGAACAATTTATTTTATTTATCACATTTTGTTAACTTTATGCTGTCAAATACTAAATTGATGGGAGATTGTATCTCTCACAAGAATATCACATTTTAGTTATGCACAAAGTGTATAAAAGTATTCTTTTTTTCTTCATAGATTTATAATCATATTTTCTTTCGCATCACTTTTTTAAGGTATTAGAACTCCATTTCTAACTTGTATAAAAATGGTATTAAAGATATGAAAAAATATGGAAATGTTGGAGGAAATTAGATTATTAATGTATGTATTTGGCATTAATGAATAACAAAGTTTGCACACATCTATGTACTGCAACAAAAAAGGTCATTTCTGAGGGCACATATTGTTCGATATACATATATGCCCTCAGTACAATTCATTTTTGAGAAAACCATGCCGTTAACCTTCATCCTATGATGTTGCATCAGAAAAACACAATTTCCTATGAGTCATCAAGGGGAAAAAAAAAAAATTGATGCGTTGCCATTGGAAATATTATTAGTTGTTCTAAAAAATAATCCTTGGAAACCAAATAACTACACATTTTCAAATGCATTTGCTCTTGGAAATACTAAACAAGCAGTCGAAAATGTGTATTCCTTTTACTGTTTAGTGTTTTCCATTATTTTTATTTAATAATATTATTTCGTAAACTTTTTTGTTCATTTTTCATAAATATAATAAAAATCTGAAATTTTTATTTGCTGTTACACTCTCCTCCACCTTAGTGTACTACTTTATTGCATTGGCCTAAAGTTGTTTCCTCTTAGACTCTAGTCAACATTGTTGTTTTCTCTTGAAATGATAGTTATGCAATCTAAGAAGGGGGTGAATTGAGTTTTAAAATTTAATTTAAGAAAATCACACAACAATTTAATATAATGCCGTAATGAAATAAAAAATAATAAATTTAACAATATTAAAAAATAAAAGAGTAGGGAAAGAGAAAACAAACACATATATTTTTACGTGGCTCTGCTCGATAATTTCACCATTCAAGCCTTCCAAGACTTCAATTTCATTATAATTAACTTGTAAGGTGTCAATGGATTTTTACAACAAGAGATTTTTTCATAATCTTTTCACTCAAGTATTTCTCACACTTATACACTAACAAACGTTATAATAAATTTGAGAAACTCAACAAATACTCTCTATCTAGAGTTGATATATAAATAATAACTCAATAAAGATTTAATTTATGATAATTTGTAAATTCAAAGCTCAAGACATGATGTATAAACTTGTTTTTACTTGTTAAGAGTTCTAAAAATGAGTTGATTTGGATTTTTATAGTTTTGACACAAAACTTAACTATTATAGGCGAAATTCCAACACTCAGGCGGTTAGTCGCTTAATTTAGTCAGCTGCCTGCTTGTTAGAGTAAAGTTGCTGTTAATTTTGAATTTTGCTATAGTGATAGTATTCACAAAATTACAAGTTTAACTAAAACTTTTTATAATTATGGTATGATCTAAAAATTCATAAAATTTTACAAACTAATCCAATTTTAGAATATCCAAATTCTATAGTGTCACTGTTTATTAAAATTATAATTTAATCTAAAATTTTCTTGAATTTTGCTCTGACCCAAAAAGTCATAAAACTTTGTAAATAAGTCTAATTTTAATTTTTCTCAATAATACTTATCGTTCCCATAACTTTATAAAATTATGATATGGTCAAAAATATTTTTAATTTTTCAAATAAATCCAATCCATATTTATAATAATGCTTATTAAAATTAAAGAATGCAAAGCTATTCTATTTTAGTCTACATTTAGAAAAATAAGTTAAAATTACTTGATTTATGATTATAAAACTTTAGATTAATGAAAAATAATGATTAATTAAATAAAAATTTGAGCTTCCTAAATGCATAATCATATATATATATATATTAAATCATACTAGTTTTATAAGAATTTATCGCAAAAAAATGAGTCCGTTGAGCACTTGAACTTTGATTCTTGATGAGCCATTGTGCTTTGCTTGTCTTAAACTTAATTCCACTTGCATAAATAATACCTTTAAAAAATCAGTAAAAATATGAAATACAATATTTATTAAATAAATTAAAATACATATTTATTATCATCAAAATTATGAAATATGTAGCCCTTTAGGCTAACATCTCTGCCTCGCTTTCTGTTTCTTTTCTTTTTCCTCTTTCCTTCTTCCTAATCTTAGCCTCTTCAGCTTGCCTCTAAAGTTCTTCTTGCCTTATTTTGCTCTTCATCTTTTTCCCTTAGCTTGTTCTCAATGGCATTGTCTCGTTTATCAATTTATGCTCCAGTCAACTCTAACTTTTTTAATCTTTTGGTGTTCTTCTGCTTCAATTTCCATCTCTTGCTTCGCTGCTGCAGCAGCTGCCTTCTTCTCCTTTTGTTTTTATTTCTTCTTCTTGTACTTGTTTCTAGTCGTTCTAACAGACTCTTCTTTTGGACCAGGTTAAGTCTGGACCTCCACCTTCTCCTCTAGTTGAGGAGTGGCCGAAACTTCCATCTTTGAAAACTCAGCGAGAATCATGTCAATGTCGTCCTCTTCGTGAAAAACAGTTCGCTTCTTTTAACCCAGTGAATTAAAAGTCTCTAAAAAACCTGATAACAAATCGGTAATTAAAGTAAGCAATTAATTGGCATATATCTATAATAAATCGCTAATTTAGAGACATGAGCACAAAAGAGAGGTTTCTTCACACAATATTAAATTGCAATGAAAATATAATAATAGTAATAACAAGTACAAAAGATTAGAATACCAATCGATAATATCCACCAAGCTGGCTGAAGGATTATATTGTTTGAGAGGCTGGACGTTGTGAATTCCTTTTAGAATCTTTTATTGATTTTTGTTATTTTTACCTGTCAACTGGCATTTTTGTAGCCAACTTCATGCTGGAGGGGAAGTTTGTAAGAATTGTAAGGTTTACAAAATAGAAAAAGTGGTGAAAATACTCAGTTCTCTTTTCTCTCGATAATTTCTTTCTTTTCTAATACTCTGCTCTGATCTTAACTTCTCGCAATTGGAGCTGGCATTCGCTGGAAGAGTGTTTAATTGAATTGAGTTGTTGGAATTGCTGAACAGCGTATCAAGACGAAAGGGCTTTTCGGGTACTGCAAGGAAATGGTTACGAATCAGAGGTTAACAATTGATTTGAGTGAATGTGCAGGCTCGTTAAATGGGATGGTGGCGGCGTTGATGGAGGAGGGTGAATTGCCGCTGACGAAATTGGTGGAAGAGATTCATGTGAAATTGAAGGAGAACGGGAACGAGAAATTGGGTGTGAGTATAGCCGCTATGAAAAGTGCGGTCTTGTTTGTGGGTCAGAGAGTGTGTATGGAGTTTCCCATCCTGGTGCTGATATTTTGGAGGATGATGCTGAGGCTTCTCTTTGGTGTTGGGAGGTAAAATTTTTATTTTCAAGTGTTTTTGATTGCTGGGTGTTTTTTGGTTGTGTATAAATCATTTTGGTTAGTTAATTGTTGCACACAAATCCGTACGTGGGTCCTTGAAAATTCGGCGGACTTGTAGGAAGAAAATTCATGAGAGGATTACAGCTGTTGCTGGTAAATCCATGTTTTGTTCTAGTCTGTTTTTTGATTTTATGAAATGATTAGAGGAAAATCCTAGTGCTAAGCAGGACGCCAACCTGTGATAATACCAGTCTTCACCTGCTAGACTTTCAAGTTTCAATATCGCATTCCTGCTACCTTGACTCTTTTTCTTGCTTTGGCGCGTTGTCGAATTGCTCATTGTTTGTTTTTACCCAATATGCAAGTTACGCTATTAGGATTACAGCTGTTTCTTGTAAATCCATGTCTTGTTCTAGTCTGTTTTTGATTTTATGACAAGATTGGAGGAAAATATGTTGTTGGTTCTGATGGATACTTCTTGAATTATGATGAATTTTGTGACAATTGCACAGATGGCTCTGTTTTTTATTGTTTGTGTACAATTTTGATTTCTGAGCAATTTGTCATCAACCTAATTAATTAGCCACAGTAACGATCATCCCTTGAGGCATTGCCTAAATGAACATTGTTTAAGGTATTTGACCTTTGGGCAATGTTTAATGCTATGAGTTTTGCCCAACTGCTGAGACATATTTATCTTGTCAATTTAATTGGCTACAGGCTGCCCAGTCTTATACACTTATAGATGGCTTCAGTTATTGTTTTCTATTCTGGAATGATAAGCTAATTTCTTATTACTGTCCAATTTTTGTATTGACCCACAACCGAGAATTTGTAGGGATACTTCTTTTGAGATGTTCTTAATTCATGTCGATTTATTCTTCCAATTTAAGTGACTGATTATTTATGGGCTCATTTTAGCAATGATAACTGAGCTCAAAAGTCAGAGAGTGATCTTAATTTTATAAATGATCTGATGATAGCATCGGTGAAGCTTGGTAAAGTGTTAAGGAAGGCAAATATATGTGTGTTTGTGGATAGAATGTTGAAGAAAAATAGCGCAGACGTATATGTACTTGCAGCATCTCTGTCAAGCTTTTTCTGTCACCTATTATTGCAGAGTGGACAAGGATGCAAAGCAAGAAGAGAAAATTCTTGTCAAACAATTGGAAAAAAATAAATGAGAAGTTGAAGAGGAGAAAAAGAGAATGGACCATGAACAACAAACGGAAAAATTGCAAAGTGCAGGTGCAGAATTTCAATCCTTTTACAGGGGTTTAGTTGCACCCTCTTTCTCCTGTTTTGTGGATGTACGATATGTTGCTTGAATACATTTATTTCCCCCATGAAGATCTAAATGGTTAAACCAACCGTGTATTGTTTGGGTTGAAGGAGCTACACTGTGGCATTGTACGTCATATACTGTGTTTGATCTATCTGAATGTGTGAATGAACAATTTGATATACTAAAGTACTGTTTTGTGTGGGAATATTTCAGATTATATAATATTATAATTAAGAATAATTTATTGTGTTTGGTACTAAAATATTTTAGATGATATTTGGTATTTATTTAGATGTTAATTGACGGAGTTGGTTGTATTTAGAAATTATTTTGTGAGTGTTATTTTATTAATTGCAGGATTAGAAATGTCATACCCGTAAGGAAACTCTGACGAAATTTCAGTAGAAATATTATTATTATTATTATTATAATAAAATTTTTATTAGTTAAATTTTGAATATTAATGAGACTCGTCCCATGATTCGCGATGAGTCGTGACAGAAAGACATTGTGAAAAAGAAGAGGCTGAAATGAGAAAACAGATGAGAAAACAATGAGAGGATGTCGAGAGAGAAGAAATGCGCCGAGAGAAGGAATAGGAAAAGAAACTCTATGATGGAACGGTTTCTCAAAAGAAATAAAATTTTGACTTCATGTCAGAAAGACCAGTCTTCTCCTAGAGCAATTAATTCCTTTTTGTTGAGTGAGAACTGTGAACAGTTGCCTGAAGCAGTTACTAAGCTAATGGACAATGAGAACAGTGTTGACAGTATTTGCAGATAGGTTGCTACCTTTTTGCTGGCCTTTCTCTGATAAATTTAGTTCTTTCCTTTCGTTTTAAAGATTTCTTTTACTTTCGGGTCTCACCTATCTTCCTGGCATCGAATCGGTCATTCTATTTGTTCAAATCCGAATCAGCATTGGGGAATGCGTAGGAAGCCTAAGACTGAACTGTTTAAGGAACCTTAACTAACAAATAGAGGTTTAGGTCATGATGATGATTCGAGCACGGCGAGGCCAGAAGATCAATGTGAGGCACAGACCTTGGATGATAGATCTTGCGTTACTGGTTCTGATAGTTTAAATTAAACAAAAATAGACGTATTGTGCGCATATTTGAATTGCATTTAAGTAGAATGAGTAATTACACCAAAACAAACAATAATGAATATTTTACAGATATACGAGTAGATTCAATCGTAAAGGAATAAGTGCCAACTAATGAGGTTGTGGACGTCGAAAAAGAACCAAAAAAAAAAATCAGTACTGAATCCAAATTTCGCAAATAACTTTAATAGCAACAAAATATAATACAAAATAAAATCTATGGTCTTGGATGAGGAGCCCAGTCATTATCACAAATCTTGGGGAACAAAGAGTGACCGAATCCAAATTTCGCAAAATAACTTCTCCAATGGCAAAAAATATAATACAAAATCTATGATATTGGATGAGGAGGGTGAAGCCATATTGGTATCAGGTGGGTCCAATCATGATCAACAAGCTCGGGCCATGAAGAGTGACTTTCGGGCAGCTCTGCAGATTGGTTTGCAGCAAAACAAGGGCAATCAAAGTAACAGGAGAGATTATACCAGTGTATAATCCTTGATAATTCACTTCCTTTCTCAACCGGAATTGCTATTGATGAATTTCCCAAGAACAACAATATATCCTCCCAATCTACCTGTGACCCATCCATTCTGATAACACGCCACTGGTGAAGATCAGAATTATAATGAGCCATTAAAAGTTCTCCGTCACATTCAATCAAATGATCAGGGTGCGTCCAAAATATTTGTGATTCTTTTGGGTATGGAATTATCTTCCAATCTTTCTGTGCAACATTGAAGGCACCTATCGCACTGTGACCACCCCAAACAGAATAGAAGACTCCGTCTGCATATTCCACATCGTGAACAAACCAGCCATGATAATTATCAAACCAGAACCCGGACCATGTTTTGTCACCAACTTTACAAGTGCTTATACAACCCTTTTTTGAATCACACCTTAATACAAGTATCACACAATCAGGACAATCTGGGGCATTTGAAAACGCTGCTGCAGTCCATTTAACAGCTGAAGAATCCAAAGAAGATGAACCAGTGCTTCGAATCTTCGCCTTACTTGTAAAATAACTTGGCAATTTGGGGAGTTCAATGATCTTGTCGGTGAAAGGTGTGTAGAAAAAGAGTAAACCTTTGTGCGTTTTGGACTTGAAAAGAATCCAACCGTATTTTGAATGAAGCACCTTTGTACCCACCAATTTTGCTTCTCTCGTGGCACTATTGGAAACAGGGTATGCTCGTTTGTGAGAAGCGTCGTAGAGGTAAAATGCGTCCCAATCGTAGGCCATGAGCCACGGCAATTTATCAACGTACTTAACAAAATCTGCTGTTCGCCATCTCTTGCAAACTGCCCGGAAACGCAGTTGATCGATATAATAGAGACGGCCAAGAAGCAAGCGGACGACATCAATTGGAAGATCCGACCAGGACAGCATGTCAATCTTCTTAGACTTCTTGTTGCTACCAGCCATGATAAAACCCTAGCACAGACTGATCTCAAAAGTCGATTTTAAAATACGGCTTATAAGTTGGATATGCCTCCTCCCAGCAGCAGCAGGATTTATTGCGCTTCATATATAAGTATGTATATGCTCTTTTCCAAATTCTAGCAGGAGACATCCATCCGGTGGAAAGTAAAGGACATTGAAATAATTTGCATAAATTGTGATGATATCTTAAGGGGAAAAAATCACGCGTCAATTTTCTACAATAGTTTACCATTACGATGTACACAGATATTTATCGTTACCCAATATATAATTACCAATAACAACCCTAAAAATTAAAGCAGTAGTCTTCCGATGGTGTGACATAATTGGATCAACTTTTGCTGCCTTATAATTTCCTTGATGAATCATTTCGTTCATCCGTTGAGGTCCCCCCCACCCCCGGCGCCCGGCCCGCCCCCCCAACAAAAAAAAATATGAATATAAATTTTCCATGATTACTATGATTGTGCAATGGTTGAGATTTATTCACTTCATTTAATTTCCTTTTCTTTTCTTATTAGATAATAAAAGGCAAAATTTTGGCTTCCACAATTATAAATTGCTTTCAACATTCAAACCTCATCCTTTTCCTTGACATTTAAGATTTATTCACAAAAATTATTAGTATGATAATAGCTTCTCCAAAAATAACAAAAATAATACGAAACCGATGATCTTGGATGAGGAGTGGTGAAGGTATGTCAATTTGCATCAGGTGCGTCCAATCACGATAAAATAAGTTTCGGGTATAATGAGTGACTTTCGAAGTAACAGGGCACCCCTCAAAATTGGGACTGATTATTTAAAAAGAAAATGGCAAATTAATTTCCTTCTATCAGGATTACTTTTAACTTCATATTTTGCAGTTTGTCCGGTAAATATTAGGAGAAACAAGGCTGTACATAACCACGCAGATAATTCTTTCCGCTTGTTTCTGTGAGTGCTCTTTTGGCTGGCTTCTTGGTTGGAATTAATGTCGGACACCATTGATTATCAATAGAAATTCTCTATACGCCGCAATTCTATATAATATGTGGATGGCTGCCAGCATTAACACAATCCTCATAATGTTTGTAAAACAGGTAATTAATGGTTTGAGACTTCGAGATGCAATAAAATCTCTCTATAGTGAATTCTTAATTTAGGCCAATTGTAAATAAGAATAAGTTTCACCTTCTAATAAGTTATAATTTTTTTTCTATATACTATCTTTAAGGAACTCGTCAACCTGCCTTCTTATAATAATAATTAACTATATATTGCATTAAAAATTTAAGATGGAAAAATTTTTTTCGAGTTGTTTGGGACAATGATTTCTTGGATTTTTAAGATCACTTTGTATACTTCCCAACATTACATAATCTTGAGCACTTGTATTTTGAAATTATGTGTATTCTTTTATTAATGTCTATACATTAGATTTAACATTCTCTAATAACTACTTATTAATGTAGCTCATGTTTTACCTCTATATTGATAGCACTAAGGATAAATAAGTCAAAATAATAATTTTTGTAACTATACCCGTGCCAAGTTATAACCCCTTCATGGTATTAAACTAATTGGTTCCAATATTTTGACTATACAGTGATTTTGCTGTATGTTTTCACCAACAGCCTTCGAGCCATAGAAATATTATTATTATAATTATAAAATTGTTATTAGTTAAATTTTGAAAATTAGTGAAAATCATTCCAGGGTTTAGGATGAGTCGTGACAGAAAGACATTGTGAAAAAGAAGAGGCTAATATGAGAAAACAGCGAGAGGATGTCGAGAAAGAAGAAATGCGCCGAGAGAAGGAATAGGAAAAGAAACTCTATGATGGAACGGTTTCTCAAAAGAAATAAAATTTTGACTTCATGTCAGAATGACCAGTCTTCTCCTAGAGCAATTAATTCCTTTGTGTTGAGTAAGAACTGTGAACAGTTGCCTGAAGCAGTTACCAAGCTAATGGACTCTGCTCTTTCATCAAACAAAGAGATCAGTATTGACAGTATTTGCAGGTAGGTTGCTCCCTTTTTGCTGGGCTTTCTCTGATAAATTTAGTTCTTTCCTTCCATCTTAAAGATTTCTTTTACTTTCGGGTCTCACCTATCTTCCTGGCATCGAATCGGTCATTCTATTTGTTCAAATCCGAATCAGCATTGGGGAATGCGTAGGAAGCCTAAGACTGAACTGTTTAAGGAACCTTAACTAACAAATAGAGGTTTAGGTCATGATGATGATTCGAGCATGGAGAGGCCAGAAGATCAATGTGAGGCACAGACCTTGGATGATAGATCTTGCGTTACTGGTTCTGATAGTTTAAATTAAACAAAAATAGATGTATTGTGCGCATATTTGAATTGCATTTAAGTAGAATGAGTAATTACACCAAAACAAACAATAATGAATATTTTACAGATATACGAGTAGATTCAATCGTAAAGGAATAAGTGCCAACTAATGAGGTTGTGGACGTCGAAAAAGAACCAAAAAAAAAAAAAAAATCAGTACTGAATCCAAATTTCGCAAATAGCTTCTTTAATAGCAACAAAATATAATGCAAAATAAAATCTATGGTCTTGGATGAGGAGCCCAGTCATTATCACAAATCTTGGGGAACAAAGAGTGACCGAATCCAAATTTCGCAAAATAACTTCTCCAATGGCAAAAAATATAATACAAAATCTATGATATTGGATGAGGAGGGTGAAGCCATATTGGTATCAGGTGGGTCCAATCATGATCAACAAGCTTAGGGCATGAAGAGTGACTTTCGGGTAGCTCTGCAGATTGCTTAGCAGCAAGACAAGGGCAATCAAAGTAGCAGGAGAGATTATACCAGTGTATAATCCTTGATAATTCACTTCCTTTCTCAACCGGAATTGCTATTGATGAATTTCCCAAGAACAACAATATATCCTCCCAATCTACCTGTGACCCATCCATTCTGATAACACGCCACTGTTGAAGATCAGAATTATAATGAGCCATTAAAAGTTCTCCGTCACATTCAATCAAATGATCAGGGAGCGTCCAAAATATTTCGGATTCTTTTGGGTATGGAATTATCTTCCAATCTTTCTTTGCAACATTGAAGGCACCTATCGCACTGTGACCACCCCAAACAGAATAGAAGACTCCGTCTACATATTCCACATCGTGAACAAACCAGCCATGATAATTATCAAACCAGAACTCGGACCATGTTTTATCACCAACTTTACAAGTGCTTATGCAACCCTTTTTTGAATCACACCTTAATACAAGTATCACACAATCAGGACAATCTGGGGCATTTGAAAACGCTGCTGCAGTCCATTTAACAGCTGAAGGATCCAAAGAAGATGAACCAGTGCTTCGAACCTTCGCCTTACTTGTAAAATAACTTGGCAATTTGGGGAGTTCAATGATCTTGTCAGTGAAAGGTGTGTAGAAAAAGAGTAAACCTTTTTGCGTTTTGGACTTGAAAAGAATCCAACCGTATTTTGAATGAAGCACCTTTGTACCCACCAATTTCGCTTCTCTCGTGGCACTATTGGAAACAGGGTATGCTCGTTTGTGAGAAGCGTCGTAGAGGTAAAATGCGTCCCAATTGTAGGCCATGAGCCACGGCAATTTATCAACGTACTTAACAAAACCTGCTGTTCGCCATCTCTTACAAACTGCCCGGAAACGTAGTTGATCGATATAATAGAGACGGCCAAGAAGCAAGCGGACGACATCAATTGGAAGATCCGACCAGGACAGCATGTCAATCTTCTTAGACTTCTTGTTGCTACCAGCCATGATAAAACCCTAGCACAGACTGATCTCAAAAGTCGATTTTAAAATACGGCTTATAAGTTGGATATGCCTCCTCCCAGCAGCAGCAGGATTTATTGCGCTTCATATATACGTATGTATATGCTCTTTTCCAAATTCTAGCAGGAGACATCCATCCGGTGGAAAGTAAAGGAAATTGAAATAATTTGCATAAATTGTGATGATATCTTAAGGGGAAAAAATCACGTGTCAATTTTCTACAATGGTTTACCATTACAATGTACATAGATATTTATCGCTACCCAGTATATAATTACCAATAACAACCCTAAAATTAAAGCAGTAGTCTTCCGATGGTGTGACATAATTGGATCAACTTTTTCTGCCTTATAATTTCCTTGATGAATCATTTCGTTCATCCGTTGAGGTCCCCGCCGGCCCCCGGACCGCCCCCCAAACAAAAAAAAAATATGAATATAAAATTTCCATGATTACTATGATTGTGCAATGGTTGAGATTTATTCACTTCATTTAATTTCCTTTTCTTTTCTTATTAGATAATAAAAGGCAAAATTTTGGCTTCCACAATTATAAATTGCTTTCAACATTCAAACCTCATCCTTTTTCCTTGACATTTAAGATTTATTCACAAAAATTATTAGTATGATAATAGCTTCTCCAAAAATAACAAAAATAATACGAAACCGATGATCTTGGATGAGGAGTGGTGAAGGTATGTCAATTTGCATTAGGTGCGTCCAATCACGATAAAATAAGTTTCGGGTATAATGAGTGACTTTCGAAGTAACAGGGCACCCCTCAAAATTGGGACTGATTATTTAAAAAGAAAATGGCAAATTAATTTCCTTCTATCAGGATTACTTTTAACTTCATATTTTGCAGTTTGTCCGGTAAATATTAGGAGAAACAAGGCTGTACATAACCACGCAGATAATTCTTTCCGCTTGTTTCTGTGAGTGCTCTTTTGGCTGGCTTCTTGGTTGGAATTAATGTCGGACACCATTGATTATCAATAGAAATTCTCTATACCCCGCAATTCTATATAATATGTGGATGGCTGCCAGCATTAACACAATCCTCATAATGTTTGTAAAACAGGTAATTAATGGTTTGAGACTTCGAGATGCAATAAAATCTCTCTACAGTGAATTCTTAATTTAGGCCAATTGTAAATAAGAATAAGTTTCACCTTCTAATAAGTTATAATTTTTTTCCTATATACTATCTTTAAGGAACTCGTCAACCTGCCTTCTTATAATAATAATTAACTATATATTGCATTAAAAATTTAAGATGGAAAAATTTTTTTCGAGTTGTTTGGGACAATGATTCCTTGGATTTTTAAGATCACTTTTTATACTTTCCAACATTACATAATCTTGAGCACTAGTATTTTGAAATTATGTGCATTCTTTTATTAATGTCTATACATTAGATTTAACATTCTCTAATAACTACTTATTAATGTAGCTCATGTTTTACCTCTATATTGATAGCACTAAGGATAAATAAGTCAAAATAATAATTTTTGTAACTATACCCGTGCCAAGTTATAACCCCTTCATGGTATTAAACTAATTGGTTCCAACATTTTGACTGCACAGTGATTTTACTGTATGTTTTCACCAACAGCCTTCGAGCCATAGTAAATTGACATTAAATGTTGCTTTCAGCATTGTGTGAGGCTTAATTAACTAGGTCACGTTCATGCATGCTACTGTCATGATGATATAATGATTTTTTTTCCTTAATTTTGGAGGAACTGATCCTATTTTTAATTTTGTTTCATAGGTTTTAAAATCCCCATCTATGTTCGTTTTGAACCATCATTATTTAATATTTTTGTAGTAGGTGCTGCTAAGATGTCAATAAACCATTATAAATTTAGTTTAGGTTTCACACTCGAAACAATACAAATGTCAAAGAAAAAAGGATCTCCAAAAAGTAAAAGCCATCACCAAAGTAAACACACAAATCTAAACACATGATATAATTATACATGAAAGCAAATAAGATTTTAATTAATAGTACTTGCTAGTTAAGAGTTAGATAAATTTTCGTCCAAGCGATACGTTTTAAATGAAAAAAAATGTGTAGTCCTAAGTGAAAATTAGCCATCAGAGATAATTGAAAAAATTCAAATTCTATGCAAAATCTGCTAGCCGGTTCCACGAGGTTGAGTGATTATGCATTTTGACTTATTAAAAAACACATTTGAATTTTCAGATTACTTGTCAAGTGGGGGTTCGCTCGCTGGCTAGTCTTTCTGCCATTAATAATAGCTAATGCTCAATACTAAAAGTAACCTATGAGCGAATGTTTCTGGAGATTCTGTTTCACACAACAACAATTTAAAAAATTTCCATTACTATATATCTGTAAGCTCCATAATTTATGACCACTTACGCCGCACCACATGTCAGAATCACCTGGTTATATAAGATAGAAAGTGTAATCACTATCGATATGAATTTAAGATTAAAATTACAATACGTAATACTTTTACATTTTTATTTTAGGAAAAAGAACTACCAAGATCCCTGCACCCTTGATATTTGTTCGTACTTTAAAATATTGTCACACAGACTCCCTTTTGGATTACTTACACAAACATAATTCATTTATTTTTCCTTTTTTGTACAAACCTAGGTTTCAAAAATTTTTTCCAATGTTTTATTTTAGTCTAGATTGTATTCAATTTGAGGTTGATTTATTTGTAAACTAAAATTTTGATACATATGTAATGAGCCAAACATTCTTCTTACAGCGATCACTTCTGCGCGAAATAAGCACCAAATGAAGCAGTATCTAATTGATACGACTTATCTCCCATCATATGCCATGGAATTAAATTCTAATTAATGCTGCTTCACTAGTAAAGCGTCTACGATCCCTCACTTGTTATCATATAAGAGTGGCTTCCCATTAATGAGCAGCATTCATACGAACTGCATTGTTCTTCCAAATTCCAGGTGGCGACCTGACTCCTATAAGGGGGCCAACAATAAATTGTTAGGGAAAGGATTCTCTCGTTAATTATCTAATTGTATCGTAACTTTCAAGGATATTTTGACATGTACTTATATTTATATATAATCAAGATTTGCTTATTTATTTATTATATTTGTTATATTTGTGTTTATCGACTATCAATCATTTTTATTAACTTGCTGATCATGCATGTGAGTGCATTTAGTCAGACTAAAGATCAAGAGGAAATCCGGATCCTCATTGGATCCAATTATTCATTTCGGTCGTCACACATATGTCAATGCATTGACTGCATTTATCCAGGTGTTGCAAACTGTCAGCGTCATGAAATATCCCAAGACCAGTCTCCTATTGAGTGGTAATCAGGAGTATTACGTGGCAACGGTATCTCTTGGAACTCCTCATGGCTGATGTTCAATGAAAGAATTATTTTTGAGCTGTCACCATTATCTCTAGTTACCAATTACCAGTAAAAAGCTCCATTAAAATTGAGGGTTCGCTATGATGTTCGAAGCGATAAGGAATCGCATCAGTTATGCCTTTTGAAACTCTCCAAGAATCAGCACTTGAAGGGCATTCAGCAACAAGCGAATGCTTATAATTCCTCAATACGTATGCGAAGAATAACTTGCAGTCACCACTTGTACCATCAAATTCTTGTCCAAATACACCAGTGGCATATAAGAACTATGCATAAGTTGGGAAAGAATTATGGTAGTCCGGAAGAGTTGTTTATTTCTTTTGCTGCGGGGTTCCATAAAGCTGTTAGAGTTTGGTCTTGTAAAAAAAAAATACCATCATTAGGACCCTTAGGAACTACGGGTACGGGTTTATGGATTTTTCATACGATAAATCTGCTAACGTTTTAACAGTAAACAAACTGGTTACATTCTGTGGTCCATTACCACCGTAAACGTCGTAGCCAAGAACGGGAAGCATTGTCATCGTAAAAGCTTTTAAGGTGTTTGGAAATGACATTAAGATTCTCCGCTGCTGCATTCCAAGATTTCCGAACACAATTAAAGATTTCACTAGCAATTTATAGAATTTTCGAACTCGCATCTTCAGGCATATTCTAGCTGGAGCTGACCATGTCTTCTTACATGCATGTGAATCAATTCACAGTTGCAACGCGGAGTCTAATATAAATGTAATATATGCACTTTTGTTTTCTAATTGAGCGGATTATGAAATTTTACTCATTGGAATTAATTTAAAAATTGTTGGACTTCTTACAAATTAATACGGATAAATTTGTCAAATTTAGTAAATTATTGAGTATGAATAATTTTAAGTTTGTCACGATGTAAAATCGAGATAATTTAAGTGTGATTTTAAAGCCAATTAGTCAAATTAATATGTTGACTGAATTTTGGTTACTGTTGACCTATAAGGGATAATTTGATAAATTCATAAAACATGTTATTAGTTCTGTAATTTCTAAAAATTTTAGGCAATTTGATAATTATGGACTAAGATAATTAAGTAATATGAAATTTTGAGGGTAAAGTGGTAATTTATGATGTTAAAGACATTTTGATAATTTTACATTTTCGGAGTAATTTTGTAAATTCATAATTTGTGGATTATCTTAGTAAAATAAATTGAGAATATTTTGGTAATTTAAGATTTCGAGGATAATTCAATAAAATTATGATTTCGAGGGCAATTTATTAAGTTTCAACATCAGGGGCATTTTGATAATTTTAGCTATTTGGGAGTTATATTATGTAGGTTCGAACTTTATTGAGTATAATTAGTCATATTTCATGTTACCAGTAATAATTATGTCATTTACTTGATTAGGAGAATCCGCGAACGATAATCAATCCAAGGACATTGACAAAACCAAATTTAAACGTTGTCACTATGAATGGAATATACAAAATCTATTTTCTTTGTTGTTTATTATGATTTGAAAATATAGTAAAATATATTATGAAATGAATTTTGAAAGCTCTAATTTAATTATTCTTTAAAAATAGATTTTATAGACATAATCAGTATTTATTGTTAAAAATATTTATGATTTAATGATTGTACTATGGATTTTGAATGTATACACAATAATGATATTTTAAAGAAAAGAGAATGAATTTAAAGTTTGTTTAATAAAAAAAGAAATGAGATTTCAGATATTATCAAATATTTACGTACAAGTGTATATATGGTTCTTTACGAAATCATTAGATAGTACCATTCCCCATGTATAGTAATACTAATGAGATGAGATGAGATTATATGTAATGATATGAGATATAGGATTTTGTGGCCCATTTGAGTACACAAAGAAGCTTTAGACCATATACTTAGGTATTTTAATCTTTTGGAGACTGGTTATGTATGCATAGTTATGATGATAAGATATGATAAGATATGATGAAATATAATGAGATATGAGATATTATTTCCTTGTCTATCCATGTAACTTCGAGGTATGATGGTTTCGTAATTACCTGTCTATTGAGGTCCGGATATGATGAGATATGAGATTATATTTCCTCATCTATCCATGTCACTTCAAAGTATAATAGTTCCTTGATTGCCTGTTCGTCAAGATTTGGTTTGTCTGTGTAGCTCCAGGACATGATGGTTTCTTGATTATTCATCCGTCGAGGTTTGGATATGATGAGATTATTTCCTCGGTGTATTTGTTTGGTGATAGTTTTTTATATTCAATATTTGATATCATGTGTTGTAAATTTTCTTGATTTTATGTAGTATTACATAATTTTATTATATCCGTGCATGATTTTGAATTAAAAATGTTTATTAAGTGATTATGACATTTTGATGAATTGATTTAGGAATGATCAAATTATTTTTAAAGTAAAATTATTTTCATAAATTACTATCTACTCACTTGATTCATTGAGTTTTATATTCACTTCTTTTTTATTATTTATATTTTCTCCCTCAAGAAATTTACAAATATAATAATCGACTCAACAATGATAGTTATTTATATTTTGGCCACATGATAGTATTAGGAGTCATAGAATTTTCAAGTTGAAATATTTTAGATTGTATAATTTTCATAATTAAGAGATAACTTATTATATTGGGTGTTAAAATATTTAAGATAATATTTGGTATTTGCTGAGAAGTTAATTGGCAAAATTTATTATATTTTGAAAATATTTTGAGAGTGTTATTTTACTATTTATAGGATTAGGAATATTATAACTTTAAGAGAAACTCTGTCGAAATTTTAGTAGAATCTTATTTTTATATAATCATTATTAGTTTGGTTTCATGGATTAAAGAGATTCGTCCTAAAGATTTAGGGCCGGTTGTGATAGTAATGTTGCATTTACTAAATTAAAATCAGAATGAATTGGAATCAAAATGGATAAGAATGACAATGAGCTTGAATGAGAATAAAGAATAAAATTATAATAAATTATTCACTTGAACTATAGGAATCGGAATTGGAATGAGTTGGATTACATTAATGTATGTACTTTGTCTGAGAATTAGAATCGAAATAAGTTAAATTGTAACAAATTACTAAAAAGTACTTAATGAATTATTGTAATAATTAGTATTCTATATTTTAATTATAGTGATTATTTATTAAAAGACTATAATTAGTAATATATTTTTTTAGATAATGTATTAATATATTAATTAATTAATAATTATTGCTATTAATGATTATTATGATAGTATATTAATTAATTAATTAATTAACAAAATATATTAATTATTATGATTATTTATTCAGAAACTATAATTATTAATATATTTTTGTTAATAATATATTAATTAATAATAATGTATGAATTAATTATAATAATTGTATTACTAATTATTATATTAATTAATTATAATAATAACAAATATATTAATTATTGTGATTATTTATTCAAAAACTATAATTATTGATATATTTTTATTAATAATGTATTAATATTCTAATTAATAGCAATAATTATATTTAATAATAATATATGAATTAATTATTATTATTATTATTATTATTATTGTGATTATTTATTCAAAAGCTATAATTATCAATATATTTTGTTAATAATGTATTAACGTATTAATAATAGTAATAATTATATTAATTAATTAATTAATAATAATATATGAAATAACTATAATAATTATATTAATTATTATTATTTTATAATATTATATTAATTAATTAATTATAATTATAAAAATATATTAATTTAAAGGAAGATGTTTTTGAAATATTAAAAATTATTAGGGACAAAATAAAAAGTTCAAAAAATAAGAAATTCATTCTCATTTTTCTTCATAGGAATCAATCTCTCATTTTTCATTTTCAAATAAGAGTGAGGCCCACTATTCCAATTTTGATTCCTTTTCTATTTTTATGAAGTAAAAATTATCAATCATTCTAATTTCAGATTTCAATTTCCAATTTAAAAAGTAAAGGCACCATAAAAGATCAGTGCCAACTCTAATGGGAATTTTGCACTCATTAGCGAATGTGATGGTATCTCAAATGCAAGAAATGATGAGAACATCCGAGTAAACATCGAGAGCGCAACCTTTTCAGTAATTAGGAGGCAATGCTGTTACATGAAACATAATTCACTTTTCTAAAATATCTATATTGTATTCCAACAATTGAGTTTACTTATCTTTTTTTTAATTTATTTATAATCAAAAGTAAGTTGGGAACAAAGAAAAATCAATTGTTTTTGGGAACAAAGAAAAATCAATTGTTTAAGTTTCAAATTTGAATGGCGAGTCAAAGAACCACTCATTAGAGCTTTTACGAGACTTTACCGGCCATTTATTTGCAAGCAACTTATGAAATAATTTACTGAAAAAAGCACCGATTTAATTTTAACTTTTTGTATATTTATAAGTTAAACACACTAGATATATAAGATGTAAATAAATAGTTTGCTAACTAGATTTTATCAACCAATAACTTATAAAATCTAGTTAGCAAACAATTTATTTACATCTTATATTCTAGTGTGTTTAACTTATAAAATTTTCTAAATGAAGTATAAATAGTAGTATAAAGGCATGTCAAAATACTATTAAAAAGAGAAAATAAATGTTACTTGCTAATTAAACCATACCTTTTGATCCAAATTTTAAATTGAAATTGACTTTGGAGAGCATGATTTAATTCAACAATTAACATAATATGACTGAAAAGAGAATGGGAATTTATCCATTGACAATCTCATGAAAAGAAATATCAATAATAGTATCTTTCTTTATATTAATTAGGTAAAATTCAATAGAGTAATTCACTGTTTCACGAACAGTTTATTTTGTTTATCACATTTTGTTAACTCTACGCCATCAAATACTAAATTGATGAGAGATTATATTTCTCACTAGAATATCATATTTTAGTTATGCACAAGGTATGTAAACGTATTCTTTTTTCTTCATAGACTTATAATCATATTTTCTTTCCCATCACTTTTTTAAGGTATTAGAACTCCATTTCTAACTCATATAAAAAAGCTCTTAAAGATATGAAAAAATATGGAAATGTTGCAGGAAATTAGATAATTAATATATGAATTTGGCATTAATGAATAACAAAGTTTACACACATGACACATCTACGTATTGCAACACAGAAGATCATTTTAGAGGGCATATGTTGTTGGAAATACATATATACCCTCGGTAAAACTCATTTTTGAAAAAATTGCGCCCGTTATTTTTAATTACACATTTCCAAATGTATTGCCATTGGAAATGTTATTAATTGTCCTCGGAAATAATCCTTGGCAATAAAATAATTACGCATTTCCCAATGCATTTGCCCTTCGAAATACTAAATAAGCAATTGAAATTGTGCGTTCCTTTTTCTGTTAAGTGTTCTCCATTATTTTTATTCAATAATATTATTTCATAAATTTTTGTATTCATTTTTTCATAAATATAATAAAAAGCTGAAATTTAATTTTGGAATATATATATTGTAAATATAAGATAATCAACAAAATAATAATAATAAACAAATTACCTTAAATGCAACTTTATTATCAAACCTCAAAAAACTCACATCTACCAATCAAAGGTACAACAAAAAATTTAATAGCATCTTTTACACATAAGCATCCCAAATGTATACACAAAATTATCTCAAATGTTGAATATTTTCCTTTCAATGTCTTCTTAATTCTTGGAAACATTTTCCTCAACCATGTCTTCCTCATCATCGTCTTCATCCAGTAAACAATATCCTTTACAAAAGAAGAAATTTTGATCATTAATAATACTAAACTAGGGCTGATAGTATCAAAGTAATAAAGAATCTGAAATTTCTCCAGATTTTACTTTCAAACTGTATGGGTTTTCACCATATTTATCGCTCAATGCACACAACTAAACAAATCATACCCGTCAAGAGTCATTTATAAAACTTCTGTGAAGTTAAGCCTGTCTAGAAGCAAAGAATAAACATATAACAAGCGAAAAACTAGCAGTACTCAATTTTCAAAAGTTTTCAAATCATATGTAAACTACACAATGGGAGCCCATCTATTTATACTAAACTAATACCTCTCAACTCCAGACAAGTGGCAATATATTATTTGTTACTACAATTAAATTGGAGAGTTGTGTGTGTAACACATGTTGTTAATTCAGTTGTGCGCAACACACAATCAAGTCCATGAAATGCTTTTCCCAATAACATAATGGCAGATAGCCACTATGCAACAATGAGGAAATTCTTTCAAGCTTTGTTATTTTAATTCAAAAGAAAACACCTATGTAATATGTAAGGCCATTCGACGTACAATTTGTTTTCTAGAAACTACATAAGGAACCAACATTTCTAGCTTTCGACACTTCTTAAACTTGTATATACTCTGTTATGATCTGGAATGAAAATGAGAAGCATAAGTTTAACCTAACACCAAAACATATTCAACAACTTAACCACACAGTTGTTAGGTTGATCTTTATTATGTAGGAAAATGCAAAACAATAATTTAACAAAAATAATGATATCAAACCATTATGTTCAGCCATAGCATGATTCACAAGATACGGCCTCTCTTATATCTCTTGCCAGGAAACAGTGTTCTACAGCATTTTGCAAATTGTACTTGCAATTACAGTTTGAAATCCCTCTATAATTAATTAAGAGTGTAGGCTCTGTCAGTTTATTCTCACATTTAGGAACAGAGTCCTACCCCTTCTTTCCTAGAAATTTTCATAAGTGATGCTTTAAAAAAAAAAGAAAAAAGAAAAAAAAGAGTCAAGATAGATGCAACAAGAAACTTACTTGAGTTGAAGTAAAAGCTTTGGCATGATATGCAAATGCTCATAACACAGCTGTACATACATAGGCCAGGAAAGATATGACCCATCCATCTGTTGTGATCTAAGACAAAAAAGAGGAGCATTATTAATTTATCAAGAACAAGCACCAGCAAAAGGATATTTTGAATTTAATTAATAAATCAACTCCAAGTATCATGTTTCTGTATTGGAAAGAGAGAATAACAATTATAGAGATGTCAGGACTCTATCAAATATATCAAGTAGTCTTATTATTTTTCACCTGCTGACATGCTTCTCTAATGTCAAATCATGCCCTGAGCAACTCTTTTGGCATTTCCCCGGCCATTTTTCTTCAACTGCTTGACACCCTTATAAGTTCACTTTTCACCTCCAGCAACTCTTGACTTACTGGTTAATGAGATATAAAATAACATGAGTAACTATTGATCAGACACCATTATGAACCAAAAGCTAAGGATTAAGTAAAATTTAACTGTAAATTAGGACAGTAGAGAAAGCAACCATAACCATAACATGAGAGTAATTATATCAATTTAAATCCCATAAGAATAGGTTAGGACATCAGAGAAAGAAAGAACGAGAGAAATTAGCAAGGGAAACAAGCATAAACAAATTTTTTTAAAAAAAACAAAGGTCAAAAGCAGGAAGAGTTGTTAGTGAGAATCTTCTTCTAAGGCCACTGAACCCCGAAAACTAACCAATATCTATGAATCTTGTAATCAATTCACAAGAAACAGAAATGAATTGTAACTGGAAACAAAGATAGGGAATAACAAGAACAAAACAAAATTAACAGTAACATTCTACAGGCAATTTCAATGAAATGAAACAGTCTGCCCTTTCCCACTTATTAAATGAATCTCAACTAGCTTTATAGCTCTTTGTAACGAGCTAAAGCTTGAATCCTAACTGTGTAAAACAGAACTTACAAGTTGTTGAATAAACAGTTTTTATATCATGCTGGCAAGTAAGCAAGAGATTTTCCCATCTAAGCAACTACCACACGTATATTTACAGAATGACCAAACTGAAATGGCTCAAGAGATATATCCACTTATTATTATTACTAATATAGTTGTTTTAATTAATATTATTAGTTGTCATGTAATCCCCTACAGAGACAAGACATCCTTTTTTGGTAAAAATAAGCCAAATCGAAAAGTAAAGAAACCAGATCACCTGGATATTTAAGTAACCTTGACTACATTGACTAGACTAGACTAGAAGTGCCCGTTCATACGGACTTGTTTTCTCGTAACATTTGATTACCCAACACCCATTTTTGCTATGACCCAAACTATTTTGCCCTCTACTACGAGCCATACTTGGTCCATATTCCACAGCTGGAGACCCCATTCAGATTAACAGAAACTGGAGTTTGTGCTTTATAGCCTTTCATGGTTGAAGATCCTCTCTGAGGACATTTGTAGCAATTCTCAAGTTGTGGTTGCATCCCAGGGGAAGAAGTACAAGTACTGCAATTAATTCCACTAAGTTGTGTTCGATTCATGGAGCTAACTTCTGCCTGATTAGTTGGGGCAGAGGTGCCAACAGGCAGAAAATCTTGCTAGTTTAGCAGTGACTGCAAACTCGTTTCTTCCGTTGTGATGCTGCATTTTGGACATGCAGGAAAAAAATTTTTGACTGGGAAAAAAAGTACTGATTGCTCAATATTTCTAATTCAAAATAAAGTAGTGGTTAAGAAAGATTTCTGAAAATATGCCAAAAGAATAACGTGCAAAGTCAAGCAAATACTTACTGCAACCACGAGTTCTTAAACAATTTATACCTAATCAATAATATATCCAATAGGATGCTAACAACTTCTACAATTAATTATATTATACATTGGTGAATGATGAGGTCAGATAGAAAGTAATAATTTGAATCCCAACAACAGAGCTTACCAGGTACTTAATTTATGGTAAATCCAAGGCTTTGGTGTAATCCAGGAATCTGTTTATGCTGAGCAACAACATCAAGAAGACATTCAAGTTCATCACCACCAAATGCAGGAGCCAATCTATAGGCAGCTAAAAGATGCAAAAATCCCAGCACCTCCAAAGAATTCTCGACCACTACTCTCATCTTTTTCTTCCACTCACTAGCTAACTTCACAGTTCACAGCCTAATCTCACACAAGAGCATCAATCTCGGGTGCTACACTTGATAACTGCACCAACAAAAGAATACAACTCCAACATTAAACTCTACAGTTCGCTCCTTGAAATGAGAAGGGTAAAATCCTGACATTGCATCTAACTCCAACAATGCAGGTCAGTTACTTTTTTAAGTGTCAAAAATTTCACCAAAAAGAATATCATGCTTCTGCAAATAGTGATTCAATAGCAACCACAGATTTCATCCGTCGCCTGTCAAATTTTCAGTTTCCTCAGATTTTGCTTGCAACTGGAGAATGTTAGACAATTTTTTCTCTTTCAACTCCAGAGTGTTACCATGATCTTCAACTGCTTTTTGGATAGGATCAAAATTTTTTCTCCCCTAATTCAAACTACTTGATACATTTTCAAATTGCCTCTCTTTTGCTTCAAGATCTTGCAAGCGGTCTTCTAAACCTGTTTTAAATGAATAAAAATGTTTCTCCTTTTCTTTGAGTTCTTTGAGGTATCCAAAGCTCATTCTTTGAATCAGATCAAATTGCAGTTTGGTTGACTCATAATCCATAGAAAGCTCCTCCGCAAAATTTTGCATCAAACTAATTTGCATCTTTTTTAGTTCGACCTCCTCCGGGCAATCCAAAATTGACTATTTGATTGAAATTAACTCCATTTTTGCACATGGAACTCCTTCCTGCATTTCTTAATGGATTCTTGGAACGATTTTAATTGCATCTCCTTTAATGTGACTCCCTGAATGCATTCTTCAATGTATTTTTGTTTCTCGGACAACTCTTGACTCTTTTTTAATTCAACCTCATCTGAGAAATCCAAAATTGACTTTTGCTTTCAATGAATCAAGCTGCTTCTCTTCATTTTGAAGTTCATTTCTATGCTGAGCAACCATATTGTGGTATCATAATAATTCCATCAAGAAATTTTTAAAAGATTTTTGAGTCAGCTCAAAAGTTTTATTTTTGCATGCAAGTTTTGTCTCACAGCCTATGACAGGAATTATTAACATCATCATAGGACTTCTGCTTGTCCTCAAGTTGCTTTATGTAAGTGACAATCAAATTCTTCAGTGCATGCTCTTTCTCACACTGCTTTTTTTTCAACTCAATTTTCTCACAACAATCTTAATCAAGCTGCCCAATGCGACCAGCCACTTCTGCTCCACATAACATTTCTCCAAATTCTCCTGAACTAACCTCAGTTCCTCATTGTTCAAACTAAGCGAAATTTTCACCGAATTCAGTTCATCCTCTTTCAATTGAAGCTCATAATTACATTCTCCAATCCTTTTTTCGAGTAAAACCCAATTCTTTTTCCTTACATGCAAGCTCACAGAACCGTACATGAGATTTTCACCTCATATGGCTCCTTGTTCAATTCTTTCAAGTAAAACCCAATTCGTCAACATTTTCCTGCACCAAAACACTCACTCTCTTTACTTTCAATCTCCTTAGCTAACTAATCTAGCAACCTAATCTCCATATCAACATTATCACTTTGCTTTTCAAGTGATTTTATAGTTAAATCAAAGTGTTCCTCTAAATCTTTCCATCGAGCGGTGAACACAACTATTTAATTGGCTTGTGCATGTAAATCATCGAACAACCTACTTGAAGATTCTTTCCATTATATTAACAGAGCTCTCCATTATAGAAACTAAAACAAATCCACTTAAAAACAGTAAATGCAAGTGAAAAGCATGCAAAATGAACTAAAATGAGGAGTTAGAGAAGAGCTAACCAGCCAATTTCACTTCAAATTAAACAGTGGCCGTGATGTAGAAGTTACGGAGTCTTGTTGAAAAATGGCCACGTGATGTCATCTGCGAGTGTTCGTTTGTTCAACCTGTACATCTTCCCCAAAAAGGATCACCACTCCCAATAATTTTTTATGACATAAATAATATGGTGACTGAATTTCCACAGACCCCATTCCCTGTACTTGCAATTACTGGGCGAAACGAAGTAAACTTGCACTGGATAAGCGCCAATATGATTTCTTATTTCCACCCGAATGTTAATATATAGCCAACAGTTTCACACAAATACAAAAATACCCTTACTTAAGTGAGGTTTTCACTTGATTTATTTACAGAAATGCTTTGTTTCGATTAAATATTCACCTCACCACTCAACACGACTTACTTGGCCGGCTTGATTTTATTCGACTGACTCGGCCGACTATTCAACTTTACTACTTCGGTTTATAATAAAAATGAAGAACAGAGTCCTATATTTTCGGATGACTACATATTTTTATCTTTTTCGACTTCCCTAAAGTGTATATAAATTTAAATATATAACACATGATTTGATGGGGAATATTGTTAATATTATCAAGTGGTCGGAAATTTAGATTATATTTCAATTAGAAAAACCCATTCGCGGCTTGCCATATTCGATGACCTTGAACAACAGAGCTTGTTGTTGGCATATTTTTGCAATGTGATCAATAGAGAGACATGATCTGTGAATATCTTTCTCAAAATTTTCACATACCTGCTTGAGCCATCTGATTTTTGGATAATTATGTGGTGTGCCCAGTCTTCAATCTTTATCCTAATCTCCTTGGTTCTAAGTTAATTCTTCTTTTATCTATTTCATTTAATTTGATTTAGAATTATAATCAATATCACTTCCACCTTGGCTGCTAAGTTAAAAGAATATGTTCATTATGGAGAGTTGATTTTATTACAACACTGACTTGATCAAAAATATTCTAATAGGCTTGTGAATGATAAATGCTAATAGATTATAATGTAATTAAAAAGATATTTATTGATATTCAATCAATAACTTTTAAACATGATTGATGATATGACACATCAAAAGATGTTTCATATAAGAATTTATTTTTATTAAAAATAATTGTTGTAAATGTATAATAAGGAATTTAGGCTTGGTTTAGTATTATAGTGTTATAATTTTTAAGTTATAATTGTTATAAAAAAATTTATAAAAATAAAATAAAAATTAATAATGTTTAGTAAATATAATTTTTAAAATAATAACTTTTTTAAAATTTTAAAAATTATAAAGATGTTATAAAATTTTCATTATGCAAACTGTTGATTAAATTAAATTAACTCCTAAACTACAGCCACTAATATTTACTAATCATTTTAATACTATTAGTTTTAAAGATATAACTCTCTAACCATAATATAAATAGGACCTGAATCTAATTATCAGAATGCATCATTCGATGTTAGCATCAAATTAAATTTTAATGAAAGCATGAAAAAAAATTGCATTTTGGTTTGAGACTATGTTAGAGTTAAATATAACTTAGTGCCGCAGGTAAAATCATCAACAATTATTTAAAAAGAACGGGCAACTAAAGAACTTCTATGATAGAAAATGGACCCCAAGGCAAAATTCATAATGGATTAATTCAAAAGTAGTTTTAATACTGCTAATAAAAAATACACATTCTAGTTTGTTTCGCTTTCCGATAAAAATCACAAATTAACCATAGGATAAGTCTTTGAAAACAATTTTAAAAGTCCAAGAGAATGGTGCGCAAGTCTGCAACGACGCCAAAGATCAATCTCATGTCGAGGTTGTTTGGGAATGAAAGGAGGATGCTGCACGATGCCTACCGTTGCCAACCTTCCATGTACAGGTCCTAAAACTAACAAGAATTAGAAGAAAATATTATTTGATATTTGTTTGATTCGGTTAATTGGCTAACTGACAGTAAATTGAATTTAAATTCTTTAGTAGAAAATCTTGCCAAAAAGAGATCCTTCCCATGTGAGTGTCAAGGGATACTGTATAACAGGCAATTGAACATGGAAGAGTTGCATGGCATGGTTCATAGGAAATCAAGGAAATTTAATGAACAACATATATGATCAGTAACATCTGTGCGGGAAATAATAATAATAATAATAATAATAAAGGACTATACCAGCAAGACTCGCAGATGTAAACTACCAAAGAACAATGTGGCTAGGAGATTTTGATACAGCTGCTGAGCAAACATGAGATCCTGTTGTTCTTTGCCAGCAACAGTGGCTGGTGCTTTAGGATTGCCTACACTCCCTCACCTGGGCTTCCTACAATTTGTTGGATGGCCATTCAGATCAAAACACTTGAGTTTTGTATGCCCCCAATTTCCCACAATGTTCACACATTTGTCTACTTTGATTATTCCCAGAACTACCATTCAGATTTGAACTCCTGCTGTCAACAGAAATATCGTTACCCGTTCGATTATCAAGGGAATTGAGTAGCAGGGGCAGCTGATTTTTGTATAGCAAGAGCTGCTGCTTCCAAAGGTTCCTCTAATGCATGAAGATCTTGCTGTGTTTCTTCCCATTTTACAAGTGCCAAGATCCTGTGCTTTAGGAAAAGGATTCATCAATAAGATACGACCTCTGATTGCCGCATATCTGTCATGCAAACCCTGAAGGAATTCCTTCCAAAGTCTCGTTTCTGCAATTCATTCATAACTTTTGCATTCCCATTAGCACATGGTTCTACATGTTGCAGTGCATCCAATTTTTCCCAAAGCTTTTTCATTTTATGGTAATAATGGCAGACAGATACATCACCTTGTCGTAACGAGGAGATAGCTAGGTTGAGTTTATAGACTTTTGGCGCATTATTCTGCTGAAAACATTCTTGCAAATCCAGCCACAACACTGTTGCTGACTGTGCATGCAAGACACTAAATGCAAGTTCACTTGAGATGGAATTCGACACCCAAGAACAAACCAGATATTGCAACGTTGCCATTTACCAGCATGTTCATCATCCGGCTTCGAAATGGTCCCATAAACAGAAGCTGATGATGAAGGGTTCCAACCTGCATAGGACATCTTAAGAACTCACGCTGTTGCGGTTGCTAAGACGATGTCACAGAAGAAGAAGATGAAGAAGTGGTTGGGAAAGTCGCCGGTAGATTGCCATACTCGCCACAAAAACCAGACGGGATGCCATAGTTTGGTTGCTGTTACCGAAGAACATTCGGATACATTACTTCTTGAGTTAGTGGAAGAGGAGGAGGAGGAGGAGGACGATTAGAAACTTGCTGTGAAGTTGTAGCAGCCGCAGCATGATAAAAATGATCTCAATTACGGTAAGTTCTGAGATTAGCTTAAACCCTTTCTGGGAAGTTAAGCTTGGCTTTGCATCCTTTGAACCTAAGTGCTGCTTCATCGTAAGCAACTGCTGCTGCTTCAGCTGTGTCAAAAGTTCCTAGCCATACACGAGCTGCCTTCTTTGGATCACGAATCTCAGCTGCCCATTTGCCCCATGGCCTTTGCCTCACTCCTCTGTAGTGTATTCTACTCACATTCCCTTCACAGTATATAGCACATGTTTAGTGTGTTTATTAATGAAACAAAAAATGAAAAAACTTGGATCATTCTCCTGCTTGTTATTTGATGATTCATCATCAGCCGTGTTCGGGAAATGAAATAAAATAAGGAAAAAATTTAGTTTTTACTGAGCCCTGAAATCATGTGAAATTGGACTCATGTTGATGGAAGGATAAGAATCCTAGGCTTACTATATTTACAAGCCCATGTTAATTAGCATCTATTATGTACATAGAGTAACCATCACTTCAGAAGTGGCTATGCTGAAAATGACAAGGTTTTGCATTCCTGTAACATTTGGTGGCAATATTTGCTGTGACTCGAGTGATTACCTGCTAAAAGACCAAACTGTGTTTGCCCTCCAATGTGAGCCACGCCCAGTCCATACTGTGTAGCCAGAGAACTCCTATTCAGGTTAGCAGAAGCTGGTGTTTGTGGTGCATAGGCTATGGTAGATGGTGATTCTCTCCGAAGACGTTTATATTGATTCTCAAGCTGTGGCTGCGGTTCACTATACTGTGATGCTGGTGAGGAAGTACTATTACTGGGATCCATTCCGCTGTACTGTGGTAGACTCATTGGGCTAGAGACTGACTGATTCATGGGGGCAGAGGTGCCAACAAGCATTGACGGTGCACTCCTTCCTTCTGCTGCAGTACTGCACTGGAGACCTGCAGACAAAGAATCAAGTGCATAGTTGACTGACAAATTGTTCTGGTTACTCAACCTTTGTAGTTCAAAATATAGAAACCCTATAGCCTAGTAAAGACTTTAGAAAGTACGCAGAATTTGCAAACTTCAAAATCAGAAAAACTGACTACAGGGCATAGCAGCAAGATGGAATTGCATCCACAAGTTCTCATAAACAATTTATACGGCTATACCTAAATCAACTATAGTAATATATAACATATCCAACAAAATGCAAATAGGTCTCATAACATATAAAATCAGTTTTATTATGCAATTGAGGGCACAGATAGCTCCTGATAGATTTAAACCCCAGTAACAAAGACCCTACCAGGTACTTTATCTGCAAATCCGAGGGTTTGGCGTAATTTAGGAGTCTGTCTATGCTGAGCAACAATACGAAGAAGACTTTCAAGCTCTTCACCATCAAAAGCAGGCGCCAATCTATAGGCAGCTAAAAGATGCAAGAATCCCAGCACCTCCAAAGAATTCTCCACTGCTACTCTCATCTTCTTCTTCCATTCACCTGCCAACTTCACAGCCTCATTTCGTACTTGAGCATTAATCTCTGGTGCTACAGTTGATAACTGTTCCAACAAAAGAATACAACTCCTCCTAACAATGCTCACATCAAACTCCAAATCTCCTTCTCTTGAATGAGGGTAAAATCCTGACATGGCATCTAACACCAACAACGCAGGGTCACGAGCGCTTTTAATAGTATCGAAAACTTCACAAAATATCGAATCATGCTTCTGCAAATGCTGATTCAGCAGGAACTGCAGATTTCTTCCGCTGCTTGTCAAATTTTCTGGGTCCTTAATCTTGACTTGCAGCAATAAATTTTTACTGCGATCTTCTACTGCTTTTTGGATAGAATCAAACTCTTTCTCTCTTAACTCAAACTCCTGTACTCGTTTCTCAAATTCTCTCTCTTTTACTTCAAGATCTTGCAATCGGTCTTCTAAACCTTTTTTGAGTGAATCAAAATGCCTCTCCTTCTCTTTGAGCTCTTTCAGGTACACAATTGTGCTTGTCTGAAACAAACTTGACTCGTGCTGTATCAAATTAAGTTGATTCTTTTTTAATTCAACCTCCTTTGAGCATTCCGCAATTGTTTTTTCTATTGAAATTAACTCTTCCTTTTTCCACTGGAACTCCTTGCTGCATTCTTCAATAGATTGTTGGACAAATTTTAACTTCTTATCCTTTGACGCGGGATCTTGATTGAGTTCTTCAATGTATTTTCTTATTTCGTTGAGCTCCTTCATTTTCAATTCAACATCGTCAAAATATTTCTTCTGTTGCTTTCTTATTGAGTGAAGCTTCTGCTCTAAAGATTCAACTTTATTTTCGTGCAGTCTAACTTTCCCCACGAGTAACTCTAATTTCTCCTCTTCTAAATGAAACCTCATCGAGAGCCATTTAACAGACGATTGAGTCAGCTCCAATTCTTTCTTTCACACTCGACCTCGGTTCTTCCTTCTTTAAATTAAGACCCTTTGACAACGAATTCACGTCATTCTTCTTCAATTCAAGGCCACAATTACATTCTCCAATCCTCTTTTGAACCAAACCCAATTCTTTTTTCTTACACGCCAGCTCACCATTACAATCTTCAATCTTTGTTTCTACCAAAACTAAATCTCTTTACTTTCAATCTCGTTAGCGCACTGATCTGTTGAAGTCTTTTTTTTTTAAAAAAAAAAAAAAGGTCAAGGCAGCCACCGCTTGGTTTGGCCAAAAAAATTGACAATTTTTGTGAAGATGAGCCGCATTTCTTGACTTGAGAAGCTGCCTCTTTTGATTGTTAAAAGGTGGTGGAATGTTCGAAAAACATCTCAGCCAGTTGGCCTTACCCTGGGCTAACTTTTACCTATAAATTGAAGCGCTGGTTGAGAGTTTGATTTAATCCCAAAATTTGAGAAGCGAGATGAGTATTTAGTCTTTTAAAATATAAAAAATATTATTAAATATATAATTATATTATAAAAGTATTTAATTTTTTAAAATAAGTATTATAAATTTATTTTATTAAGAAATATTTATTAAAATTATGTATTTAAGATTTAAATAGGAGAAAATTAGTTTTTTAAATGTGATTTTAATAATTTTTTTGGTCGTTTGATAATAATCGTGATTTTTTTAAAATTAAAAATTATATGATTAGTGTATTTTCTATTTAATTTTTTCGTTAATTTGTTACTTGACATTATTTGGAGTGATGTGGATAAGAATCTCAATTTCATAATAGTAGTATCAGAACCATCATTTAAAATTTTAGCGCTGAGATATTATTCACATATATATTACTATTTCATATATATAGTAGTGTTTACATAAAGCAGTAAAAGTCAATAATATATAAAGCATGTTTGTCAGCATATGATATTTTTCAAATTTTGAAGTGTTTTATGTTGTTGATTTTTTTGCTCATGGAGAATTTTAAGTAAAAAGTGTGGGCAATTTTAGTACCTTAGGGAAATTGTCAAAAAGGTGGAGCGAGCTTGATAAATTACTCCAAAATTAGTAGATATTGATACTCTTGCAAACGGTGAGCTTCTTTTGAAGATTGGGTTAGTATTCTAGCATATAGATCTTCGTGCTATCATAAAAGAGAACACATTACTATTAGTAAGGGCTATAAAATTTGCACACGAGGCATGATTGTCGTTAATGTAAGATGTGTGATAGAATTTATGTCGATGGTTGATGAACATGTAGGAAAAACCAATATAGAAGCTGTATTATAAACTTTAGTATGATATTTTGACGTGCCAACATAAAATTCTTAAAATTAGTAATTATTTTTTAAATTTTATTGTGTTAACAAGCGTACAAATCTATTATAGAATAGATTTGGTATTGTCCCAAGGCAGGTAGATTTAATCATGCAAAAGATTAATTTTCTAGTGTTAATGTGAGTTAGTTGAAAGTGAATTTTTTATTTTAGGATTGAAAATAAAAAGGTGAGAATAACTTAAAGATGAAACTAATGCAAACGAAATGCTTGAGTATTTGAATTCACATTTCACATTCACCATGGGCTCAATATTTCTTTTTCAATTTTAATTCATTTATGAGAGAGGTATTTCCACTATTTATAATCCTTATTATAATAAATATAGTATCAAGTGCTAAATGTGTAAAAGGTCATCTTCTACTAAGTGTGATGTCAAAAACATATTATGCCATACAATAATGATTCTTCTGTCAACATATAGTAAGAGCATCTACTAAATAATTTAGATATACTCTCATCAATATTAAGTCAAAACGACCTATAAAATGTTAGAAGAGAATTTTCTCTCTTATTAATATAGTGCTAAGTCCTCTTATGCTAAATAGTCTTTCACTAAGGAGATAGTACACTGTGTAAAATCTAGACAAGATACATTATTCGTTGATAATAAGCTAAAACAATTGCATAAATTAAAGAGGAAAAAAAAACACTCACCTAATTAAGCTCATAGATCATATTGAAATTTTACCTTTAACCCAAGTTTAAAATTAAACTAACCATTATAAATGAACTAAGAGAAAATAGTAATTTTACTAAAATATGTAAAAAAATACAAAATAGAGAGAAAATTACAAAAAATTAAGCTCAAAAATAGATTCAGAAATATCAATTTTAAAGGGAATTCTCTATTTATAAATATAATGAATAAATCATAGTTATTGGATGAAAATAATTTAGATGTTTAGAATTACGTCACGTGGCTAGCTTTGACTAGTTAGAACACATTATCAGTCAACATCAATTAGATTTTAATCCAATAAAATTATGTCACATCATTAATTAATATCATATTAGTGTTTTAATTTAATAGTATCATATTCCATCATTGGTCAATACTACATAATCACTCAATACCATATTATTGGTCTAACAAGATATTGCGCATTATCAATCAATGCCGCATGATCTATCAATGTCTATCAGTGTAACATGATTGTATTACATATGTAAATAGTATCGTATACGTGAACAACTATACATGAGTAGTGCCATAGTCTTTTATGTTTCTCTAAAGATTTTTTATTGTTTCTAGTTCAAAAATGTCTTCCATTTTATTGTTCAACTTTTCTAAATAGCCAAAATATTCATGAAATATATAAAATACTTAAATTATAATAAAATATAAATAATAAAAGCTCAAAGAATTTAAACATATAAAATTAAAAATATTAGTGAGACTTAAAGTATAAAATGATAATTTTATTATGTATAAATATATATTTTTTATTACTTAATAATATTTGATTCTAGTTAATATACTATTTATGAAAAAAATATGATAATTCTCTATATTGAGAATTATGACAGATGATTAAGACAATCTTTTATAACAATAGTTATAATTTAAAAAAGGTGAAAATTATTGAAAATTTAATTTAAATAAATAAATAAAGTCAAGGTAGCCATAATTTCTTTTGACATAAAAATTGATAATTGTTTTGAAGATGAAGCCGCATGTCTTGACTTAAGAAGCTGTCTTTTTTTAATGTTAAAAGGTATCTAACATGTTTCAGAAACATCTTAGCCACTTGGCAATTTTAGACAAACATTTGCCAATAAAATAAAGCTCTCATTGGAGTTTGATTCAATCACAAAATTTAAGAGGTAAGAGAAGCATTTAGAGTTTTTAAATTGAGAAGAATATTTTTAAATATGTAATTAATTTATAAGAGTATTTCTTTAATTCAAGTAGTCTATCAATCATTAGGAGTTTGATGTGTCTTATTAGGATGAGAAAAGAAAGAAGGATAAGACTTTTTTTTATACGAGTATTGCGAGTTTATTTTATTAAAAAATATTATTTGAGATTATGTATTTAAAGTTTGTGTTCACATAATGAATGTTTTTATTTAATTATTTTTTGATAATAATTGTGATTTTTTTAAATTTAAAAATTTTTAAGTAAATATTATATTGTGTTATTTGTATATTCTCAATTTCCCAAAATGATTTAACAACATAATCTTTGCATCGACATTATTACTTTGCTTTTCAAGTGATATCTTAGTTAAATCCAAATGAACAATAAGCATAAGCACTGAATTAGGCTGTGAATTGGCAATATCAAAAGATCTTCGTAGAGCTTCTTTTTTTGGACTCAACAACTCTCAACTCCTCCAAAATATTAGCAATACGGTTCTCCATTTGGAAACTAAAACAAACCCAGTTGAAAATATAAAGTGCACAGTGAAAAGTATTTGCCAAATGAACTAAATAAAACAGTCAGAGAAGAATTAATCGGAACCAGCCATCTTCATTTCAGATCAACTGGAGTTATCATGTCCTATGTGGACCCAAAGGAAGGCATTATGTCAGTGTTTTAATTATAACAAATGTATATATTTTTTCTGAGGATCAGCCTAACTTGCAAGTCATACGTAATTTTATTTTTTTTTTATATACAATTTCATTACACTTCTTAAATTTATCATTATTTTTAACTAGTCCCACATAGTTATTTGGTATAATTTCGTTTAATCTCATTTACTTTATACTATTTATACTTAATTTATAAATATTATAAATATTTTTATTTATATATATTATAAAATTTTATTAAAATTTTTATATTTTTATATTTTATTTAAATCTTTAAAGTATTAAATTGACTTTTATAATTTTTAAATTATCAAAATACTCTTCATTTTAATTAAAATAACAAAAAGTATTAAATAAATTATAATTATAATTATTATAGTAAATTATTATTATTATAACAATAAATTTTTTATTTAAATTATTAATAATAAAAAATTATTATTAATTAATTAATTTTTAATAAAAATTAATAAAATAAAAATAAATTATAAAAATATAAATGAAGAGTATTTTTAAATTTTAAAAATACTCTTTATTTAAATTAAAAATATAACAATTATTAAATAGATTATAATTACAATTATAATTTTTATTTTAAATTATTATTATTATAAAAAATTTATCATAATTAATTAATACATTAACAATAATTAATAATAATATTTATTTAAATTATTAATAATAATAAATAACAATAGTAATTATTATTACTAATTAATTTTTGATTAAAAATTTAATTCATCTTTGTACACTCTTTTTTGTTTACTAATTCTTTATAAGTATTAAAATAATTTTATTATTATTATTATTTATATTTTATTTATAAATATTATAAACTTTTCTATTTACGTATATTATAAAATTTCATTAAACCCTTATATTTTTTATTTTATTTAAATTTTTAAAGTATTAAAGTAACCTCTATAATTTTTAAATTCTAAAAATAGTCTTTATTTAAGTTAAAAAATAAAAATTATTAAATTGATTATAACTATAATTATAATTATAATTATAATTATTCTATTAAATTATTATTATAACAGTTAAAATTTATTATAATTAATTAATAAATTAATAATAATTTTTAGTAATTTTTATTTAAATTATTAATAATAATAACTAACAATTATTATTATTATTAATTAATTAATTTTTGAATAAAAATAATAAAAATTATAATAATTAAAATAAAGGTAGTAATTATGATAAAAATTATAAATAAAATATTCACAAATAATAAAAGTAGTAATTGTTACTTAATAATAATTTTTATTTAAATTATTAATAATAATAACTAACAATAATTACTATTACTAATTAATTTTTTATTAAAAATTTAATTAATTTTTTTACACTCTTTTTCATTTACTAATTTTTTAGTGAGTATCAAAATAATTTAGTTATTGTTATTTATATTTTATTTGTAAACATTATAAACTCTTCTATTTACATATAGTTTTAGAATTTAAAAATACTCTTAATTTAAATTAATCTTTTATAAAAATATTCTTCATTTATACTTTTATAAATTATTTTTATTTTAGTAATCCTTTTATAAAAAATTAATTATGAATAATAATTATTTATTATTAATTTATATAAAAAAATATTATTAATTATTGTTAATGTATTAATTAATTATAATAACTTTTTATTCTTTTAATTTAAATAATAATATTTTTAAAATTAAAAATTATAAGGGTTAGTTAAATACTTTAAAGATTTAAATAAAATAAAAAATATAAGGGTTTTAATGAGATTTTATAATAGATGTAAATAAAAAAATTATAGTATTTATAAATAAAATATAAATAACATGAAATATAGGGCTGAATGAAATATGCCACAGAAAATGGCAAAAGCTGTAAATTACATAAAACTGTAACTTAGGCTTTTCTTTTTTCTAATCATCAACAAAAGTCATAAACAATGCATCATTCCGATATTACGTAGTAGGTCAATCTATAATGGTGGTACAACTATAGCATCAATGTAATAAATATTTAAATAATGATTTATTTTTAACTATTTCTTAACTGTTTAAGGAGGTATAATTTTTGTAAAGTAACTCTAACCATTCTTATAGTTTAAAATAATATCACTTGGATAACATGTTTTATTTAAAAATTACTTTGCAATGTTGTTAATGCTGTTAATTTTTTGCCATAAATGTTTAAAAATTTATTACTATTATGTACATAAGATATGATAGCTAATAGATTATCAAAACATAAATGAAGTGAATAAGTTGAACTTTAAATTTTATATATGTGTACCACCAAAAAATTAACACAATTAAGTACATATGTTTGAATAAATGCCATAAATTGCATCCAAAAACTTTTACAAAGAATTTTATTTAAGATTTTTTTGTAACAAGATAATTTTTTGGTGGGTGATTAATAATGTGCAATATTTATAATTTTTACACCTATTATCGTATCTTTTAAAATAGACAAAGATTATACTATCACTTAAAAAAGGAAAAAAAAATGCAAAGAGGAGGAAGAAAATAGAGAGATGAAGAGAAAACGATTTGACTTGAAGACCATAACAAATCACCAAGAGCAATAAACTATACCAATCAAATTTTGAAATTTCAATTTTTTCTTATTAATCTCCTCTTATTCATGAATATGGTAAAGAAAACTATCCTAATATTTTAATCTCATACGTATGAAGATAATAACAAGACAGATTAAATAAGAGCAAATTAAGAAGAAATCAATCATAGAAAAGAAAGGAACAAACACATTATACACAGGTTCATTGGATTATTTTTATTGGTGTAAAAAGAAACAAAGTAATTAATGGAAAGAGTTTGTTAAAGGACTAATTTAGCATTTAAAAGTTATCAAAATATAATTTGACTATTTAAATTTTGTTAATGAGTGGTCAACGTAAATGAGTGTCCAAACTCCAAACCATATTTTAGAGTAATAGCCCAACCCTTAACTAAATAGTACATTCAATAACATATGACAATAGAATGAATGAGAACAAAAATTTTTCTTTCATTTTTAATTTTTTAGCCTAAATGTCTATACAAATTGTTGTTCTAATGATAATAAATATGTATTCTTATATTTCACAATTTCATTAGTTTTTTTAGAGCAAAATTTATTCATGTAAATTAAGTGAAATTTAATTCAAGATACTCAATAGACAATAGCGTAACCAAGAACGCATATTAGCTTAAAGTGAACTATATTGCTACAAATTTTATAAAACTAGTATGATTTAATATATGTATAATTTAGTATTTGAAAAACTCAATATTTGTTTAATAAATCATCATTTTCCATAAACTAAGGGTTTTATAATTATAAGCCAAATAATTTAACGAAATTGGTTATTTTTCAAGATATAAACTAAAATGAAAGAATTTTGCAACCTTTTATTTCTATAAGTATTGTTTAAATCTTTGATTTGGACCTTTTTGAAAAAACATAAAATATTTGAGGGTATGATATAATTTTTAAAAGTTTTAAACTATATTTTAGTTTTCAAAAGTTTTAAGGTCAAAATATAGATATTAAAAATATAGTGAAAAAATAGAGAGTTAAAGGCTAGCCGCCTGAGAGTAAATGGCTAATCGTCTCGAGCAAATTTTTAAAGTTTCAAAGCTAAATTTGTAGTATTAACTTGCCACATACACTTAACGGCTAACCACCAATTCAAATAGTGATCCAGCTATTTTTTGGAGATTAATAATGGCTAGTTTACTTGTCCATATTATATAAATTCAAATTCAAATCAAATCTAATAAGTTATTCAAATAAAAAATCAGTATCTCTTGAGCTTCCATTTTGTAAATCATTATACATTAAATTGTTATTAAGCTATCATTTGTATATCCACTCTAAAAAAGGGTATTTATATAATCTTTCAATTTATTATCAAATTTGTGAGAATTCAAATATGAGAAACACATAGAAAAAGGTGTATGTGAGTGAAACACCACTTGTAATGGTTTATTGACATCTTAAGAGTTAATTATAAAAACTTGAAACCATAAAAGACTTGGATAATAAAATTTTTAAACTTGGTATACGCAAAGATTGCCGAATCATGTAAAAATTTTCATATTTACTTTTTTTCTTACTCTTTTATTATTGTGCATTCTTAAATTTATTGTTATTAATTTCATTAAGGCATTAATTTAAATTATTATGTAGTTTTATTTGCTTAAGATTTAAAAACTTAATTCAGCCTTCTGGATTGCTTAGATATAATTTCATTTTCATTATAAAATATGGTTTAGATTGTTGAAACTTAAATTTTGACACAAAAGAACAATTAATTGCTCACAATCCAATAGTCAATATTAAAACTCAAATAAACAATATATGTTAAATCATCTACTGTTTAATTTTATGAAATCAATATTATAAATTTTGTATTAAAAGTTTGAGTGAAAAATATAAATTAAGATAGCTTTAGCTGAAAAATATATATTCAAGCCATCATTTAATTATATGCAAATATAAAATTTTCAGTCATAATTGTTATTAAAATATTTCTCACTAAACTTATACGGTATCATTAACGATTTATAGCAAATAATTTATTACACAATGCCTTCTATGGTCATTAATGTTTAAGCATTAATAGTTTTGTGATTGAAGTCATAATTTAATTATCATAAGATCTTATAAAATATCCTTATATAAAGTATTATTAGAATAATTAATTACATTTATTTCAATGCTTATTTTATTAATTAATAAAATTAAAAAAACTACATTTACTTTGCAATTTAAAGATTATCTAGTACTTTTTAGTTAGCTAATTATTTACTCACTATATTAAATGAATGGTAGAGATTAAAATACTTAAACCTAAGGGTTTACAATAATCTCATTATTAATGTTCTAAAATTCATACAGCTTCATAGAGCAATTCCTATTATTATTATTATTATTGTTGTTGTTGTTGTTGTTATTTAATGAGACTTTTTTTCCTATTAATTTATAGAAAATATTAAGAAAACAAAAGCATGATAAAAATATTTTTCCTTTTGTAAATTTTTTAATCAATTTTTATGTTAAAAAGCCTAAAAAGTTGACTATAAGACAAAAATTTTTATTATTCTCTTTTAAATTAATGATGTGTATCGTACAATTAAATATCTACTCCATACTTAGATTAATTTTATTATAGTATAAATATTTGAGGAATATCTATCTCATCTAAGAACAAATCACTAAGATGAAAGACTATATAAATATTATGATTTCTACTCCCTATTTAAAGAACTATACTCCAAAATTATGATGTTATTCACTAACATCTTGCTTATGAAGGATTGACTATGTAAGTGCATATTTAGCACGTTCCCAAAGGACTATATAGATATTATGATTTCATATATTGGTCATGTAAGACTATATACAAATTTCCTTCTCCTTATCACTAAAAAGGTGTTACAAAATGAATATATAAATTAGGTATAATTATTTTTTAAAAACAATTTGAAGGAAAAATGTGAGAATTAAAAGTGTTTGAGTAAATCAGTCATTAGAAAAAAAAATTGTCCGTTTTTGGTTTGAACAGCTTATTGACTTCATTGGCTCGTTACTTTATTTTTAATATTTTAGACTTAGTGATATTTTTTATGTTTAATTAATATTAGATAATTTTCAAGAATAGTTGGATATGATAAAATATAGAAATGAGTTGCAAGTTGTATATATATGTTCTTGACATTTTTCATTAATTCATATGTTTTTTTTTTGAATTCTTGATGAATGATTCTTTTATTATCTTGAATTAGTAAAGTCTAATTAATATTCATATGCTTGAGATAATGAATAATAGTAAAGTATTTAGTGGAAGAAATTAGTTCCTGAAGGATTTTAAAATATTATGATTTTCTTTCATCATCTTCTTCTTGTAGGAGATAAAAGTTAATAAATATAAGCTTGATGATGATTGCAAAAACTCAATTGATTCTCTTATTTGAAATTATGTAGATAGAAAAACATAAAAGAAAACATATCAGATCACATATGATTTTGTAGTATACAAATTCTCTTGTAATCGCAAATCAAAAGTGCCATTATAAATTAATGTTATGTTTTCTTTTATCAAAATAAAAATATGAGTTTTTGATTAAAAAGAAAATTGTCAATAATTCAAATCTTTAATGGAATCCCCTTCTTATGGGAGTAGTAATAGATTTTATTAAAAAAATTTCAAAATTATCATATTATAGATCTTATAATAAAAAATATGAATATTATACCACCGAAAGTGGTCCAAAATTGAATCAATATTGGTGATAGACCAAAAGTTCAAATCCAAAATCTTTACTAATTTGGCTTAGCAACTTTGCTATGGAAGTTTAATAATTTCCCAAGATTATGAGGAGCAAATTGATATACATTTGATGGACAACATAAATAGTTTGTATCACCTTTATCCTATTTTGATCTTTATATGAGTTAATTTACTTGAACTTGAAGTTCAATAAGATTAGTACACAATATGCTTCGTTGATCAATTACTAGACAATCTGGTTGATATAGAGAATGAAAAAGATTATTTATAAAAAATATAGGGATACAAAATAAATATATAAACACTTAAAGCATGTGTATAATAGATCAAATGGTACAAAAAAATTAATTCCCAAGAATATGATAAATCTCTAAAAATGATTTGGTGCTCTTGAAGAGGTCATAATTCATGTTTGTATAAATGGCAAACACATTTGATTTATAATTAAATTGTTGAATAAATTGCCCATGGAGGGGCATATTGTACCAACTAGTAAATGAATCTCAAATATCCTTGATTAGCTAAATAGTAAAAAATAAAGAGATTTATGTTGCCCTATAAAAGACAAGCGTGCACATAAAAGAAAAAAAAGGATCTCTGACCCTTGCGGAGACATATATTAGAAGGTTCGAAAGATCCAATTGGGTATATATTTTGAAAGAGATAAATATTTAATTAATGTTGCTACTTGATGCAATAAAAAAATAAAATTGACATAAATTTTTTTCAATAAAATTAGGTTGTTATGATAAAATTTTTAGGATCCTATATCATAAAATGTGAAGAGTGTCAAATTATTTGATTGGTCAATATTGTTTAACTATTTGGACTAGCAGTCCATACATTACATAACATAAAATTGATTAGTAGAGTTTGAAGAATTTTGGACTGGTATTCCATATGCTTGAAGTCATCAAGTTTATTAATAAAATATAAATCTGAACTATAATTGTTAGAATTAAAATATAAGAATCTATTTACTTGTCCTTGACGGATAAAGTGCTTGAAACATGTATTTGAAGTATTAAATCAAAAAGCTTCCACCTTATATGTTCTTGATAAAACTATATTCATAGTTGCATATATTATAGCAATCTAAACTTATAAAAGTATGTTCACTTGAATGAATTATTATAAGTGTGATCTGTCATTATCCACTTTGCTATGTAATTTTATTAAAAGTTAGAAATTAAATTTGCAATCTTTGCAAAATGTGTTGATGATTTCATCATAAAAGAACTCTTGAAAAGGTTATGAATTTATTTCTTGTAAGCATAAAATTCAAGATGAAAGGCCTTAAAATGAAAGAATTCCTTTCAATTTATAAATTGAAATTTATCAAGTGGAATGCTGCTATTATAGAAATACTACAAGAATTTTATATTCAAAATTGTTCTATTTAAAAGTAATTCCAAACTAGTGCTTAATGCATCAGGTAAAATCACCGATCATTATTAAAAAAGAACGCAACTAAGCAACTTATATCGTAGAAAACGAACCCCAAACTTCGCAATGGATTAATTCAAAAGCAGTTTTAATACTGATAATAAAAAATAGACATTCTAGTCTGTTTCAGTTTAGGACAAACATCACAAATTAACCGTAAGTCTTTCAAGACAATTTTAAACATACAGGAGAAGAGTGCCCAACCCAAGTCTACAACGATGCCAGAGATGAATCCCACATTGAGGTTATTGAGGTTATTTGGGAATGAAGAGAGGATGGTGCAGGAACACGATGCCTACCGTTGCCAACCTTCATGTGCACGTCCAAAAACTAACCAGAACCAGAAGAAAAGACTATCTGATATTTGTTTGATTTGGATAATTGGCTAACAGACAGTAAATTGAATTCAAAACTCGAAATGATAAACACTTTACCACCACCATCATCATCCGGTTTCTTAATGGTCCTATCAACAAAACCTAGCTTTTCCTCACTCATCATTGTCACTCTTATCCACATTACCATACTTATTAGCGAGTAGAGGAGAAACCAAAACAATTGTTGGACTACCTGATGGATGCACCAGGAAAGGATCATTCACCATTTTTCTTTTTTTAACTTGTTTCAAGTACGAAGAAGTGTCATCAGAACATAGATGATCAGTAACATCGGCAGGGAAAATAATTATATTAATAATAATAACAACAACGGCGACGAAGGGCTATACCTACAAAACTCGCAGACTACCAAAGGACAATGTGGATAGGACATTTTAATACTGCTATCGCGCAAGAATAACATCCTGTTGTTCTTTGCCGGCTACAGTGGCCAGTGCTTTAGGATTAATTTTACTCCCTTGACTGCTCTTCCTGCAATTTGTTGGGTAGCCATACAGATCAAAACAGTTGAATTTTGTATGCCCCAATTTCCTGCATTGTTCACACGTTTGTCTTCTTTAATCACTCCCAGAAATACCATTCAGATTTGAAGCTCTGCTGTCAGCTAAAGTATCTTTACCCCTTCGATGATGAAGGGAACTATGTTGCAGAGGCTGACAATTTTGTACAGGAAGAGCTGCTGCTTTCGAAGGTTCTCCTCATGCACGAAGATCTTGTTGTATTTCTACTTTTCTAACAGGTGTCAGAATCTCCTCTTTACATATTTTTGGCGCGTTAATCTGCCGAAAACATTCCTGCAAATCCAGCCACAACTCTCTTGCTGCCTGTGCATACAAGACACTACATGCAAGTTCGCTGGAGATGGAATTCAGCTCCCAAGAACGTACCAGATCACTGCAACGTTGCCTTTTGCCACCACCATCATCATCCAGTTTCTTAATGGTCCCATCAGTAAAACCTAGCTTGTTCCTCATTCATCATCATCACTCTTACCCACATACCATAATTGTTAGTGAGTAGAGGAGAAACCAAAACAATTGTTGGACTACCTGATGGATGCACCAGGAAAGGATCATTATCCCTTTTTTTTTTTTCAATTTGTTTCAAGTACGAAGAAATGTCATCAGAATATATAACCGAACATTCTTGATCTCCAAAAACTTAAAGAGGAACTGTAAGCAAATAACTAAAAAGCGAAACATAAGTTCAGTAAAGCATAGCTAACGATATTTATATTTCTAATCTCTTGGGTAACTTGTATCAAAATTTCACCTTGTACTCTTTATGAGGATCAGAAGCTGATGATGAAGAGCTTCCAAGCTGAATGGGATATCTTAAGAACTCATGCTGTTGTGGTTGCTGAGATGGCATCGCAGAAGATGAAGACAAAGATAAAGATGAAGAAGAAGTTGGTAGGGTCACCGGTAGATACCTATACTCGCCGTACAAACCTGATGGGATGCCATAGTTTGGTTGCTGATACTGAAGAAGATTTGGATACATTACTTCTTGAGTTAGTGGCAGAGTAGTGGTAGGAGGATGAGGATTAGAAACTTGCTTTGAAGTTGTAGCGGCTGCAGCATGATAAAAATGATATTAATGTCAGTGAGTTGTGAGATTAGCTTCAACCCTTTCTGGGAAGTTAACCTTGGCTTTGTGTCCATAGAACCTAAGAGCTGCTTCATCGTAAGCAAGTGCTGCTGCTTCATCTGTGTCAAAAGTTCCTAGCCATATACGAGCCTTCTTTGGATCACGAATCTCAGCTACCCATTTGCCCCATCGCCTTTGCCTCACTCCTTTGTACTGCTTTCTCCTCACGTTCCCTTCACAGAATATAGCACATGTTTAGTGTGTTTATTGAAGAAACAACTCAATAGGAGAAAACTTGGATCATTCTCCTGCTTGATATATATTTAATTCACCATTAGCCGTGATTGCAAAATGAAACAAAAAAGGATAAACTTTTAGATTTTACTGAGCTCTCAAATCATGTGAAATTGGACTCACATTGATGGAAAGATAAAAATCCTAGGCTTACTATATTTACAAGCCCATGTTAATCAGCATCTACTTTGTACAGAGAGTAGCCATCATTTCACCAAGAAGTGCCTATACTGAAAATGACAAGGTTTTGCATTCCTGCAACATTTGGTAGCAATATTTGCTGTGCCTCTTGAGTGATTACCTGCTAAAAGACCAAACTGTGGTTGCCCTCCGATGTGAGCCACGCCCGGTCCATACCGTGTAGCCAGAGAACTCCTATTCAGGTAATCAGAAGCTGGTGTTTGTGGCGTATAGGCTATGGTAGGTGGTGATTCTCTCCGAAGACGTTTATATTGATTCTCAAGCTGTGGTTCTGGTTCACTATACTGTGATGCTGGTGAGGAAGTACTATTACTGGGATCCATTCTGCTGTACTGTGGTAGATTCATTGGGCTAGAGACTGACTGATTCATGGGGGCAGAGGTGCCAACAAGCATTGACAGTGAACTCCTTCCTTCTGCTGCGTACTGCACCGGCGACCTGCAGACAAAGAATCAATTGCATAGTTGACTGACAAATCGTCCTGATTACTCAACCTTTCTAGTTCAAAATATAGAAACCCTATAGCCTAGTAAAGACTTTAGAAAGAATGCAGAATTTACAAACTTCAAAATCAGAAAAGCTTGCTACAGGGCATAGCAGCAGATGGAATTGCATCCACAAATTCTTATAAACAATTTATACGGTTATACCTAAATCAACTATAGTAATATATTACATATCCAACAAAATGCAAATAGGTCTCATAACATATAAAATCAGTTTTATTATGCAATTGAGAGCACAGATAGCTCCTGATAGATTTAAATCCCAGTAACAAAGACCCTACCAGGTACTTTATCTGCAAATCCGAGGGTTTGGCGTAATTTAGGAGTCTGTCTATGCTGAGCAACAATACGAAGAAGACTTTCAAGCTCTTCACCATCAAAAGCATCTGCAAAATGAACTACAATAACGCAGTTGCAGAAGACTAAATGTAACCGGCCATGTTCACTTCCGATCAGCTGGTGTTATTATCTCTTACCTGGACTCAAAGAAATGTTTTATGTCGGTGCTTTAATTATCGCAAGTGTTACTTTCTCCGATGACTGACAAAAAGTCATAAACAATACGCCGTTGTTGACTTGTTGTTGCTTGTTAGGTCAATGTATCATGCGGTGCAGCTACGGCATCAATGCAACAAATATTTAATTAATGATGCAAAATTTTTATATTAAAAAAATAAATTATTTAATTTTATTTTAAACTGTTTCTTAACTGTTTAAAAGAGGTATAATTTTTGTAAACTAACTATAACCACTCTTATAGTTTAAAAATAATTTTACTTGACATGTTTTATTTAAAAATTACTTTACAATTTTGTTAATATTATTATTATTATTTTTTACATAAATGTTTCAAAATCTATTAGCATTAAGTACATAAGAATTGACATTTTATAGATAATAAAACATAAATCAAATAAACAAGTTATAATCTTAAATTTTATATATGGTGTAACACCAAAAAATTAGCATAATTAAATACGTACATTTAAATAAATGTTGTAGATTGCATTCATAAACTTTTATGAGATAATTTATTTAATATTTTTCATAACAAGATAATTTTTGTTGGGTGATAAATATTTTCTTGTGTTAGGAAATTGATAGATGCAATAGGATTACAATTAAAATAAAATTAAAAAAATAAAGAATAAGCACAAAAGAGGAGACCAAAAATTTACGTCATTTAACTTTTAGCGACGTCTATGGATGAAAATAGAAAAATAAAATTTTACTAATGAAATGAGAATTATAAATATTGTAATATTTTTAACTTAGTATACAAAACTCTAATACACCCAATTTTTTGAATCACCAATCACTCAAGCATTTTATAATTTTAAACTCTCTCTTAATAATTCTCAATGAAATTTTATCCACTAAAACGGACAAATTATAAATCTCAACATACTCTTCACAAAATTGGCTAATGCAAATGAGAAGGAAAAACTCTCTATTTATAGTCACCAAATGGCTACTAGTCATCTTTATTTTATTAGTATTTTCTTAATGGCACCACTTTTAATTTTTCTTTATTCTTTTCTTTTTCTTTCTTAAAAAAATATGTTGCTACCAAATTTCTTTTTTTTTTTCTTTTTTAACTACGAAACTTTAGCTTTTCTAGAAACAAAACTCTATCTTTGACATTCTTCTATTTGGGGATTTGATTGAAAATCAATCAATCAAATATTCTTAATCAAATCTCTACACCATCAAATTTTCATATCAATCAAAGACCACATTAATCAAATCTCCAACACCATCCTTTCCGCTTTGTTATTGTTATGTTACTCATATCTCTACAAGTTCACAAGAGGATCTACACCATAGAAACTTATTAATATTAATTGGTTTGATCAAAACATCTGTTAGGTTTTCTTTGATATGAATTTTTTTAAATCTATACTTTATTCTTTCACTACTTCTCGAATGAAGTAATACTAAACTCTTATGTGATTCAGACTCGAATGAAAATCTAGATTTCTTATAATATGCAAGACACTTTGAGTGTCACAAAATATATAAATTTTTTTATTGTTTGTGCTTGAACTCTTCCATTAATCTTTGTATTTAAATACCTTCCTCTTAAGCTTATGTAGTTGTTATGTATTCTATTTCTTTTGTAGATAGGGCATAACAATTTAAAGTTTTAAAACCTAACTTACGACTCCTCTGACAAGTGAATATATAATTAGTAGTAAATTCTTTTTATTAAGATCTTCTATAAAATCTAAATTCTCATAACTCCTAACAGTAAACTTTGATTCTCTGTAAGACAATACAATATTTAAAGATCTTCTAATATATCATACAATCTTCTTTACAGCTTTTCAATGTTTTTTATCAAGATTTATCATGTATCTACTTATTGCTTTCACTGCTTGTACAATGCTCGATCTAGAAAATATCATAACGTATATAATATTAAACTTTTCATTACTAATACATATGGTACTTGAAACATATCATTTCTCTCAACTTTATTATTATAACAAATACTTGAAGGTAACTTGAAATTAATAGGAAATATGGTAGAGATTGGTTTACCAACTTGTATGTGGAAGCGTTGTAAAATTTTCTTCAAGTAACTCTTTTGAGAAAGTCAAATTTTTATGTTATTTCCATCTTGGTATATTTGCATCCTTAGAATCCTATTTGTTAGACCCAAGCCTTTCATTTCAAATTCTTCAACTACTGTGCTTTCAACTCTAGGACTCGATCTTTGTTGGGCTTATTACCAACATGCTATCCATATATAGTATAAAAGTAATGAAATCATTATCCTCAAACTTTTTATAATATGCATAATGATATGAAAATAAATATGTTGTATCTAAGACTCATAATAAAATAATCAAATCTCTTATACCAATATTTTGGTGCCTATTTGAGACTATATAAAGATTTTGTCAACCTACAAACTAAGCTCTCCTTATCTTTTTTAGTAAAACATTCTGATTTGAGTATAAAAATTTCTTTTTTAAGTTATCTATAAAAAAAATACAGTTTTCATATCTAACTGCTCTAACTATAGGTCAAACATAGTATATAATACTAAAACCACTCTAATTGTCATGAGTCAAAATTACCAGAGAAAATATTTCATCAAAGTCAATGCCTTCTTTTTAAATATTTTTTTTACTACTAATCTTGCACAATACTACTCTATTTGATCATTAGTATCACATTTGATCTTATAGACCCATTTGTTACTAATGGCTTTTCTTTATAGTAGCATAAGTTCTCCTGTCTTATTCTCATGTAGAGCCTTAGTTGCTTCTTGTATTAGTATTATTCACAAAGCAACTATGGACTATCTAAATTTTAATGAAAAGTTAATGGCTTTTCATCTTCTATTAGAAAACAGTATGTAACATTGATATCTGTAATATAATTCAAGTGTCATATTGGTAATCATCTCTTATAACTTGTTTAGCGAACTTTAAGAGTCTCAGATTCGATTGATACTTGTTCCTTATGCTCTGATGCTGCTTCAAAAGAACTTGAATCTTTATTTTTTAAATTATTTTCAATAAATTCTAATACAATCTCTAACTATTCCTTTATAGTGTTATTACCTCTATATTTTCTTTACAGTTAATCGTGTACAAAAATAAAATCTCTACTAATAATAATCTTGTGAGCAATGAGATTCCATAGATGATATCTTTTTATTCTATCAACATACCCTAAAAAGATATATTTTCTTAATTTTAGATCTAACTTTGTTGTTTCTTGAGCATTATATATTACATATACAAGATATCTAAATGTACGTAGGTAGGAGTAATCAGCTGGCCTTTCTGTTCATATTTCCATTGGAATTTTTAATGTAAGTTGCAGATGGTGACCAATTAACCATGTAATAGGCAATTTTGGCTGTTTCTGCCCTGAGTAAGTTGGTAGACCAAGAGTCCTCAATATAGCTCTAACTTTTTTTGTAAGAGTTTTATTCTATTTGTTCTGTCACTTCATTTTGTTGAGGAATGTATACCATTTTAAATTGTCTCTGAATATATTTTTATTTACAGTGTCTAATAAAACATTGTCTGTATATTCTCTATCATTATCTGTTCTCAAATACTTAATCATTTTTTCATATTCAAGTCTTACTCGCACTTTATACTACTTGAATACTATTACAACTTAAAATTTTGACACAAAAGAACTATTAATCTCTCATAATCCACCGTTAATATTAAAACTCAAGGAAACATTATAATGTTAAATCATCCACCATTGAATTATATGAAATTAATACAATAAATTTTGTATTAAAATTTTGAGTAGAAAATTTAACTTAAGATAACTTTAGTCCAAAAACATACATTCAAGCCATCATGTAATTATGCACATATATATTTTTCAGTTATACTTGTTGATTAAAATATTTCTCTTTGCATATCTGTAGTATCATTAATGTTTGAGTGTTAATAGTTTTGCAATTGAAGACATACTTTAATTATTATAAGATCTTGTGAAATATCTTTACACATAGTATTATTAGAATAATTAATTATATTTATTTTAATGCTATTTTATTAATTAATAAAAAAATTGCATTTAATTTGTAATTTGAAGATTATCTGTTGCTTTTTAGTTAGCTAATTATTTATTTATTATATTAAATGAATGGTAGAGATTAAAATACTTAAATTCAAGGGTTTACAGTAATTCCATAATTGATGTTGTAAAATTCATACGGGCTCATGGAGCATTAATCTCGACTGCTACTTTCATGTTCTTCTTCTACTCACCAGCTACCTTCACAGTTCACAGCTTAATCTCGTACCCGAGCATTAATCTCCAGTGTTACACTTGATAACCGCTTTAACAGCAGAATGAAACTCCCAATAATGCCCCATCAAACTCCACAGTTCGTTCTCTTGAAATGAGAAGGGTAAAATCCTGATATTGCATCTAACACCAGCAATGCTGGTGGCTTGCTTGTTTAGCATGTCAGAAATTTCGCCGAAAAGAAAATCATGCTTTTGCAAATACTGATTCAATAGCAACTGCAGATTTCATCCGTTGCCTATCGAATTTTCAGTTTCCTCAAATTTGACTGGCAACTGGAGACTGTTAGACAATTTTTCTCTTTCAACGCCAGATTTCTAACGTGATCTTCAACTGCCTTTCGGATAGAATCAAGCTTTTTCTCTCCTAATTCAAACTCCTTGACACTTTCCCAAATCGTCTCTCTTTCGCTTCAAGATCTTGCAAGCACTCTTCTAAAACTGTTTCAAATGAATAAAAATATTTCTCCTTCTATTTGAGATCTTTGAGGTATCCAAAGCTCATTCGTCGAATCAGATCAAATTGCAGTTTGCTTGACTCATAATCCATAGAAAGCTCCTCTGTAAAATTTTGCATCAGACCAATTTGCATCTTTTTAATTCAACCTCCTCCGAGCATTCCAAAATTGACTTTTTGATTGAAATTAACTCCATTTTTTTGGCCCGGAACTCCTTACTGCATTCTTAATTGATTCTTGGAGAGATTTTAATTGCATCTCCTTTAATCCGAGTTCAAGAACGCATTCTTCGATGTATTTTTGTTTGTCAGACAACTCTTGACACTTTTTTAAATCAACCTCCTCTGAGCATTCCAAAATTGACCTCTGCCTTCAATGAATCAAGCTGCTTCTCTTCGTTTTGTTGTTCACCTCTGCGCCGAGCAACCATGTCCTGGTATGACACTAATTCCATCGAGACCTTTTCCAAAGATTATTGAGTCAGCTTCAAAGCTTCGTCTCACATTCTAAGACAAGAACTATTAACATCATCGTCTGACTGCTACTTGTCTTCAAGTTGCATTATGTAACCGACAATCTATTCCTGAACTAAAGATTAAACTTCCATCTTCAATGCATGCTCTTTCTCACTTTCCCTCAATTGCTTTGCTTTCAACTCTCAACAATCTTTAATCAAATTGCCCAATGCGACCAGCCACTCCTGCTCCACATAACATTTCTCCAATCTCTCTTAAACTAAACTCAGTTCCTCGTATTCAAATTAAGCAAGATTTTCACTTAACTCAGTTGAAGCTCACAATTACATTCTCCAATCTTTTTTTTTTTACTAAACCCAATTATTTTTAACTGACATGCAAGCTCACCATTACATTCGTCAATATTTTCTTGCACCAAAACACTCACTCTTTTTGCTTTCAATCTCCTTAGCACGCTCGTCTAGCAATCTAATCTCCATATCAACATAATTACTTTGCTTTTCAAGTGATTTCATAGTTAAACCAAAGTGTTCCTCTGAATCTTTCCATTGAGAGGTGAACGCAAGTATTGAATTGGCTTGTGCATGTAAATCATCAAACAACCGGCTTGAAGCTTCTTTCTTTGATACAAGCTCCGCGCAGATATTAACAGAGCTCTCCATTATAGAAACTAAAACAAACCCACTTAAAACAGATAATGTAAGTGAAAAGCATTCAAAATTAACTAAAATGAGGCGTTGGAGAAGAACTAGCCAGCCATTTTCACTTCAAATTAAACATTGAATGTGATATGGAAGCTACAGAGTGTTGTTGAAAAATGGCTATATGGTATCATCTGCAAGTCATCATTTGTTGAAACTGTATATCTTCCCCAGAAAGACCAGCAGTCCCAATAATTTATTAGGACATAAATAGTAAGGTGACAGATTGTCAACAGACCCCCTTACTTTATTCTGGGTCCGCTTATAATACCGCCACTGCATCCCATGCAACCGTTTTTATTTTTCATTTTAAGACCTATTACTTCTTTTATATTTTTCGCATGACCGGCTAGAAAGTGAAAGAATTGGGAGTGAGAACTGGCAAATATCAGAAGCAATTATCAAATAGCTCCCAAATTTTATCGAAATATCAAAATTATAAATTTAAATTAAAAACAGTCAAAGAGCCCCTCCTCAGCATGAAAATTTTGCATTTTTTTATGGCTGAAAAAATTACTTCAAAACACGTAATGCCTATATTAATGAGAGTAATATTTATATAAGTTGAATGACTTTTTTTCCTTATTTTCCATCTAGGATAGTTTTCAAATAATTATAATTATAAATAGTACCAAATATCATAATTAATCATCAAATATTGTTATTCTCAATGTTTGTTGAATTAGTGACTAATATTAATGGCATAAATCTTCGCTGTATACAAGACATATAATGTACCAGGTATTTGATATTTGGATTATACTCATAAAGATGCTCTTATACAAATTGCTTCATGCAAGTATATCACAAATTAATTAAATTGTTGCATACTTTGTTTAATTTTTTTTTTGGCTACATTATTAAATTATTGCATGTAACATATTTGATCTTATGTTATTACTAGTACTATAGTTAATGGTAGTTAAGGGAAAATAAGAATTACCTCTTACTGTCCCTCTACACTTATAACAATATTAGTTTTATATATCATTTTATTATTCTACACTCACTCATAATGTTAGCTATAAAATTTAGATACTTTTAAAATATAAATCAAATAAAATAACTAATATACACTTAATTATCAAAATTTAGTTTATAATGAATTATACTTTATAGTGAGAAATTACATGCAGGAAAAATATCATAAATATCCCCAATAGTGGTAAATTATCCATTTAAATTGAAATAAGATGACCACTATATAGATATATATTTTCTCTATAATTTATAATTAATTATTAAATTTATTTAATCATTAGGGTATATAAGTCATTTCTCTTTATTTATATTCTAAAAATATTTAAATTTTATGACTAACATCAAAACCATGTGTAGAATAGTATGATGATATGTAAAGGTAACACTGTTATAATTATAAGAGAGTTTCAATATATTTATAAAATCATGAGAGAGTTTTTAATTTTTTTAAACAATAGGGGACAATCTTTGCTTTTATAGTGTTAATAACATTTATTATAGTCATTATTATTATTATTAAACTAAATTCATCTTATGATATTTTTTATGATATTATATATATATATATATATATATATATATATATGTATGTATATATGTACCGTCAATATGATATTATTTTTTATAATAATAAAAGTTTTAATAAGTTTTATATATAATTTGACTGACTGTGTTTTTCTAAAGTGTGTATAATCTTATTTTATTTTTTAATTTGACTTGAAAATCACTCAGTCAAGTCAACAGGGGACAATTTGTTAAAAATTAAATTTCTAATAATATAAAATGTAATTTTTAGGATTATTATAATAATTATTGTTGATATTATATTATGTCGTTAATTACACAACTATAGTTTTGGTGCAACACCTAGGATTAAATAATTTAGGGAAAAGGACGCATATACTCTCGAGATTTGATAAAATGATTATGTTGACCACATGTTTTCTCTAAGGGACATGGAGACCCCTTTGACCATAATACAATTTGAATTTATTAATTCAAAAAAAATATTTTAAAATTTTTAATAAACACAAATATAATTTAAATAGTTTAATTTGTCTAGTAAATTAATAATATTAAAATATTTTAATATATTAAATAATTTTTAAATATGAATTATGATATTTATTTTAATTATATATTTGTATTTGTTATCAAAATTTTAAATAAATCTTTAGCTTAAATAGATTCTATAATTAATATAATATACCTTATGTATTAATAATATTAATTTTTTATACAATATTAAAAATAATTTAAATTTTTAATATTTACTTTAATATTATATTTGTATTTATTAAAAAAATGTAGCATAATATAATATAAGATTAAATATTTTTTATATATTGAATTATTTTAAAATGTATATATTATTACATTTATTCTAGTATTATATTTCTATTTATTATAAATCATTAGAGTCAATTTTTTAAATTAATAAAGTCAAAAAGCATTATAGTCAAAAGGAATATTTGATCATTTTTCCAAATCTTGGGAAGTGACCTTTTCATAATTTATGCTTAATTGCAAATGTGTTTATATGATTTAAGTATGATAATTAAAATTTGAGTAAAACTCACTTATAAATAGATATTATATAATTTGTGTAGTAATCAATGTAAAATATGATGTATGATCAATTATTACAAATTTATTATACTATCAGTATACAACAAAATAAAAATCACTAAAATATAACAATTACAAATAAGGTGACATCAATTAAAGTATAAATTATGTATCCAAAAATATAAGTATTTTTTTTATATAAATCTAATTTTTATGGCCTTTAAAAAATTATTGCAATTTGAAACAATAAATAAATAGTTTTAAAATAACAATCAACATTATTATGAAATTATAATGTTGAACTTACCTATAACAGAAAAATTTACTTTCAATACTTAATTTAGGAAGCAAAATTAATGTTTCAATATATTTTCTTTTTTTACTCCATTAATTTCCTAATATGTTTTTTATAAAATATTATTTAATTTGAATTGCATTTACTAACAGAAAAATTCCCTTTCAATACTTAATTTAGGAAGCAAAATTAATGTTTCAATATATTTTCTTTTTTTAATCAATTTTCTAATGTGTTTTTTATAAAATATTATTTAATTTGAATTGCATTTACTGTGCTAAAGCATTAATTAAAGATAAATAATGGTGACTCAATTGAATTGGATTTAAAGTAAATACTAATTTGTAAATCTTAAAATTTCAATATAAAAATTAATTTCCACTCCTCCTGGGATAATCATATAATAAATAAATAACTTGTATTATGATAAATATTTGAAAAATAAAAATTTTAGCTGTACGAATTCCATATGCAATTGTTAGAAATGAAATTTTGGTTGAAGTGATGAGATATCAAAGAATTTATTTCGGAAAGAAAATGAGTATAATTAATTTGAATTAACAAAATAGACATATCTATAATGATCAAAAGCTCAAGTACAAATAGATGAGTTTAGGAAATCTCGTGAAGTCAAGAAGATCAAAAGAGAGAAAAAAATGTTCCAATATAAATTATATTAGGTAAATTCTTAATTTTTTAACATAAAATGTTGATAATAGTTTATAGAAAATTGACTGAGATTTACAATACTGTAATTTTAATATTGTAGTTAGTTGATATTTATTGAAATAAGAGGAGCAGAATGAAATTCACCTTAATATTGTTTGTTTTTTGCAATAAAACTTTACTTTGAATTTTATAATATCAACTTGAAATTTAACAAATAATGTTAAAACTTAACATAAGCACTGGAAATTTATAACATAAAAATAGTGAACTAATTAACTAAAATATTTAAACCCATAAGTGAAATAGTCTAATCAAAATATGAGACTAATCTAACTATATATAAAATTTAAAAAGTAAATTTGATATGTAAATCAATTTATTAAAATCTCATATAAATAATTGGAATATTCAACACAGTACTAGCGAAATTATTAGGTACAACTCATATACCAATAAAGGAGAAAGTTTAACCAAATGCAGAGAGTTGTCCAACGAGAAATAAAATTTACTTGTAATTTAGTCTAAAATATTGATACTTAATGAATTTGGTAGAAATATTAAACACAAAACTCGTAAATTAAAAAGTTAAAACATACAAACATATAATCAGGAAAGATTAACCAAAACTAGGGATTAATCCAACCTAAAATAAAATTTTACAAGGTAAATCTAGTATTTAACCTAAATTATTGGGAACTTAATTAGATAATAAAAACATTCAACACAAAACTAATGGAATTATTAGTTGAAATAAATATATGAGAGAAAATTTAACCAAAATAAAAAAAATTATTCAACAAGAAATGAAATATACTTATAATTTAACCCAAAATATTAGTATTTAGTGATTTTAATAAGAATACTAAGCATAAAACTAGTGGATTGAAAAGTTGAAACATATAAATCTTTCTCAACCAAAATTAGGAACGGATTGAGCAAAAAAGAAAATTACAAAGTAAAATCGATAACTAACCCAAATTATTGGAACCTTATCTTAATAACAAAAAATTCAACATAGAATCACTAAAATTATCAGTTGAAATATGTAATAGAAAAGGTTTAACCAAAATAAAGAACTATTCGATGAGAAATGAAATTTATTTGGAATTTAACCCAAAATATTAATTTTTAACGATTTTAAAAGAAAAATAAACACAAAACTAATGGACTGAAAAATTGAAATATAAGAAACTATAATTGAGAAACTTTAACTAATATTTGATACAAATCCAACCAAAATTAAATGCTACAAAGTAGTTTGATGCTTAACCCAAATAATTGAAATCTTATCTAAGTAATGAGAACATTCAATACAAAACTAGTAAAATTAAAAAGTTGAAACAAATGAAGCAATAAATGAGAAAGACTAAGAGACATACAAAATAAACGTGAAACTAGTGGATTGAAAAGTTGAAACAAATAAAATAATAAATGAAAATGACTAAGAGATATGCAAAATGAATATGAAACATCCATCGATTAAATTAACATTTAACCAAAAGAATTAGAATATAATTATTTTAAAATTTTTTAACATTTATGTATGTTAAAAAATTTTAAAATATTTTCCTCATTTAATTTATTTTTATTTTATTATTTAAAATTTTAATCATTTTTTAATTTCATTGTATTTTTTAAGCTTTAAAAACAAAATTTAATGCTTTTTTAGTGAACAACTGTAAAATAATAGTTGTTCAAGTTTTTGGCAGTGGCTGTATAAGTTACTGCCTTACACTATAAGATGTAGGGGTTGGCATCAATTCGGTCAATTTAGTTTTACGATAAATTTTTTATTTCAGATCAGTTCTGATTCAAAATTTAAAAAATCCATTAATAAAAATCGAAACAAGACCAATAAGTCAGTTTTAGTTCAGATTTGATTTTCAGTTTCAGATCAGTTTCGACTATCTTAATGATTTTATTTAAATGATCGATTTGTTCATCCTAGGATTTGGTTTTTAGATCAGTTTTTTGGATCATTTTCTATTTCAAACCTTGTACAATAATTTCCTCATTTACAATAACTATATAATATACTCAGAGCATGTACAGTCTATAATTTCATCAATTAATTTACAATTTCATCAATTACTACCACATCTTCATTACCAAATTAACTTAATATAATCCATAACATAAGTCCATGACAACATTAAAAAAAAATTATGATAATGACACAAAACAAAATAAAAGAATGTCAAGTGCCTAACAACATCCAAGACAACATCCATAACCATAAGAAACTATTATAACATAAAAATTAATAATCAACCATAGGAAATGTCATTACTTTGCTTCTCTTTCCCACCACCTTCTTCCAATTTTAATAACTTTCAACATCCACACTTCCCAACTTAAATCTATGCAAATAAAATTGAAATGAGTAAAGTAACCATAAATATAACTATAAAAATAATATATCAAATTCATATAAATGATACTGTTTTATTAAAATGATTAAAGTAAACATTAGTTACTTGCCAACTGGTGATTTATTACTTTCTACTTGTGCTTGTTGTGATAGCACTCATCTCACAAATTCTATAAAGAAATAAAATAAATATGTGAAAATCATTATTTATAATGTTGAATATTATAAATAAATTATCAAAAGTCAACAAAAACATGTTATTATCTTCTTCAACAAGTTCATAAAATTTAGTTTCTTCCTCGATTGGCTCTATTATACGATCTCCAATAAGAGTTGATTGAAGCCAATTTTGAGCACAAATCAAGAACTTAACTGTTTTAAGAGACAAAGAACTCCTAAATGGGTCGAGAATGTGATCCACAGTACTAAATGCCAACTCTAAAGCAATTGTAGAAACTAGAATTAATAGGACATCTTTGGCAATCCGAGACAAAATTGGATACCTATGCCAATTCAAACTCCACCAATTTAAAATATCAAAGTTGTTATTCATCATCAAACTTTAGACAACAAGTAGCCAAAAACTCTAAAAACCCTTCAGTCTCCACAAATTTAAAGGCTACCTCATCTTTAATAATTATTTTTACAAGTGCCTTCCTACAAGCCTCTTTACTAAAACTTACAAAAATAAACTTAGCATTACCAACATCATTTTCACAAGTTAAAGCACAATGATTTTCATCCTTTTTAGGCTTCACTTTTTTATACACAAGACACTGTTTTAATAAATGAGTTCTTAAGCCAAAAATTCCTTTGATACTTTTACATAGATACACTTTCTTATAATAATTACACTTTCCTTTTTTTTCCTCTCTAGTAGCTTTGAAAATGATTGTTAAACATCTTATCTCAAGTGCTTGTTACTCTTTTTCTCAACACCTTCCTCTAAGACTTTATTACTATAGTCAATGTATAATAAACAAAAATAAAATAATTTACAAATTTGTATCTAAAAAAAAAAAAGAAGCCAAGAATTTTGGACTAAAATAAAGAATTTTCAGACTTATGGTTACTAGTTTTAATATCAAAATGTTTTATCCAAAACGTAAATAAAATAAAATAAGTTTTCGACACCTTGTAGAAATTATTGAAAAATTAAGGACTACAAATGATAATTTGTGGAATTGACATTTTCATTCAAGGACTGTTTTGAAAAGTTTGCAAATAAATTAAGCCATAATACAATTCCTAAAAGCAAACAATTCCCAAATATTACAGGCCAAACTAAAATGTTATATAGCAAAAGGGATCCAAATGATATTAACATTTCGCGACTTCCTCCGGACTCACCCCACGACTTTCAGCAGAGCAGCACAGTCACGAAGCAGAAAAATTGAAAATATAGGGACATGCTCATATCCAAGCAAAAGTTGGCTCATTTCAAACTAAATATTACTAATAATCTAAGCAAATATGAAACAAGAACAGATCAAAGATTTATCTAAAAAAATAGGACCATTCAAAAACAAAAAAAAAAAAAGAATGAAAAATAGAGCAAGTTACAATTTAGTAAGTTATCTAACTGGCAGGCTAGAGAATGACAATAAGGAGAAGGCAGAATGGGTAAAGGCAGAAGTGAGTTATGCGGCGTCACATGCTGAGTTGTAAACTGTGAGTTGTAATCGTGTAACTTGTGTGTATATGTATGTTAAAGAGAAATTATGTAAATGTTATAAGTTTGGTTTGGTTCGAATTTTATTATTTTTTTATCTAAAAACCGAACTAATCCGAACTATTCGGATTGGTATTTATAAATTCAGATTTTTTATTTTAGAAAAACCCAATCGAAACTTTAAAAAATTGACCCGAACCGAATTTTTTTTCAGATTTAGTTTGGCTTTACCCACCCCTAGTAAGATGACTCCTATTTGCAATAACTTTAGAAGAATGAAAGTAAAATTTTGTTAAGATTACTCATCATTCCACCAGATAAGCGCCAACGTAATGTCTTATTTTCATTCGTATGTTGTATATACCCAAAAGTTTCACACAAATCCAAAAATGCCATTACTTAAATTAGGATATTAGGGTTTTACTCAATTCATTTACAAAAATACTTTGTTTCGATTAATTATTGAACTTGCTACAACACAACTTACTTGGCCTGCTTGATTTTATTCGGCTTACTCAGCCGACAATTCAACTTACTGCTTCACTTTATCATAAAGATCAAGAATAGGGTCGAATATTTTCGGCTTGACTAAATATTTTTGTCATTTCCGACTTCCTTAAGAGTGTGTGTGACATTATTTAATGAGGGATATTGTTAATACTATCAAGTGATTGGAAATCTGGATGTTATTTCAATTAAAAAAACCCACTCACGGCTTTGCCATATTCGATGACCACGAACAACAGAGCTTGTTGTTGGCGCATTTCGCAAATATGATAAATAGAGAGATAAATCAGTGAATATGCTTCTCAATTTTCTCACATGCCTGTTTAAGCTATCTCATTTTTGGATGATTATGCTGTGTGCCAAGTTTTTAATCTTTATCCTAAACCAATTGGTTCTAAGTTAACTGTTCTTTTTAGCTATTTCATTTAATTTGATTTAAACTTTATAATCAATATCCCTTCCACCTTGGCTGCTAAGTGAAGAGACTGTGTTCATTATTTAGAGTTAGTTTTATCACAACACTGAGTTGATCTAGCAAATTCTAATAGGCTTCTGATAATAGATGCCAATAGATTTTAATGTAATTAAAAAGACATTTGTTTTGTTGTTATTCAACCAAAAACTTTCAAACATGAATGATCAAATCATCACATGAGACATCAAAAAACATTTGATAAAAGGATTTAACTTCATTCAAAAAATTTTAAAAAATAATTACTGTAAACATTTAATAAAGAATTTAAGCCTAGTTTGGTAATAAAGTGATGTGATTTTTAAGTTATAGTTGCTGTAAAAAAAAATTATAATTGTAAAATTAAATGAATATTTTTTAATAAATATGACTATTAAAATAATAATTTTGACAAAAAAAATTCAGAAATTATAAAAATAATTATAAATTTTTTATCATGCAAATTCTTGATTAAATCAACTTAACTTCTAAACTACAGGTGCTAATATTTATTAAACATTTTGATACTACAACTTTAAAAATAAAACTATCCAACCATAATGTTAAATAGGACCTCAGTTAATTATCAAAACATATCATTTGATGTTAGAATCAAGTTGATTTTTAATGAAAGCATTAAAATTTTTAATGAAAGCATTAAAAAGAAAGAAAGATGGATTTTGGTTTGAGATTTTGTTTTAATTAAATACAACTTAGTGCGGCAGGTGTAATCATCAACAATTATTGAAAAATAAATAAATTCAGCAACCAAAGAACTTTTATGATAGAAAATGTACCCCAAACTTCACAATGTATTAATTTAAAAGCAGTTTTAATACTACTAATAAAAATTAGACATTCTAGTTTGTTTTGCTTTACCACAAACATCACAAAATTAACCATAGAACAAGTCTTTGAAAACAATTTTAAATGTACAAGAGAAGGGCGCCCAACCCAAGTCTGCAACGACGCCAAACACCAATCTCATGTTGAGATTATTGGGAACGAAAAGAGGATGCTGCGGGAACATGATGCCTATCGTTGCCAACCTTCATTTACAGGTCCTAAAATTAACAAAAATTGGAAGTAACGACCATTTGATATTTGTTTGATTTGGTTAATTGGCTAACTGACAGTAAATTGAGCTTAAAACTCGGAATGCTAGAAAAATTCTTTAGTAGAAAGTCTTGCAAAAGAGAGACCGCTCCAGGGTGAATGACAAGGGATACTGTAGCATCAGGCCATTGAACATGAAAGAGGTACCAACATGGATCATAGGAATCAAAGAAATCTAATGAAAAGCATGTATGAGCAGTAAAATCTGTGTGGAAAATAATAATAATAATAATGAACGACTATACCTGCAAAACTCGCAGATTGTAATTCCCCTAAGCACAATGTGGCTTTTGATACTCCTATTGAGCAAAAATCTGTTGTTCTTTGCCGGCTACAGTGGCTGGTGCTTTAGGATTGCCTTTATTCCCTCGTCTGCGCTTCCTGCAATTTGCTGGATAGCCATTCAGATCAAAACAGTTGAATTTTGTATACCCCAATTTCCTGCATTGTTCACTCGTTTGACTTCTCGGATCCTTCCCGGAAATACCATTCAGATTTGAAACTTTGCTGTCAGCTGAAATATTGTTACCCATTCGATTGTCAAGGGAACTGTATAGCAAGGGCGGACAATCTGGTATAGCAAGAGCCACTGCTTTCAAAGGTCCCCCTAAAGCATGAAGATCTTGTTGGGTCTCTTCTTTTTTAATGAGTGCCAAAATCTCATGTGCCTTAGGAAAAGGATCCATCAACAAAATACGACTTCTGATTGCTGCATATCTGTCATGTAAACCCTGAAGGAATTCCGTTCCAAAGTCTCGTTGCTGTAATTCATTGACAACTTTTGCATTCCCATTAACACATGGCTCTAGATTTTGCAATGAATTCAATTTTCTCCAAAGTTTTTTCATTGTACGATAATAACAGTGGACAGATACATCACCTTGTCGTAATGAGGAGATAGCTTGTTTGAGTTTATAGATTTTTGATACATTAGTCTGCTGAAACCGTTCCTGCAAATGCAGCCAAATCTCCCTCGCTGACTGTGCATACAAGACACTACGTGCAAGTTTGCTAGAGATGGAATTCAACACCCAAGAACGAACCAGATCGTTGCAACTTTTCCATTTACCACCATCATCATTATCCGGTTTCGTAATGGTCCCATCAACAAACCCGAGCTTGTTCCTCGCTCGCAAAGCCATCGTCATTGCTCTTTCCCACGTACCATAATTATTACCAGTGAGTAAAGGGGAAACCAAAACAATCGTTGGACTATCTGATGGATGCACCAGGAAAGGATCATTCTCCTGCTTGTTATCTGATGATTCACCATCAGCCATGTTTGCTAAATGAAAAAAAAAAAAAGATAAAACTTTAGTTTTCACTGAGCTCTGAAACCACTTGAAATTTGACTCACATTGATGGACAGATACGAATCCTAGGCTTTCTATATTTATAAGCCTATGTAGATTGGCATCTACAATGTACAGAGAGTAACCATCACTTCACCAAGAAGTATCTATGCTGAAAACGATATGGTTTTGCATTCCTGCAACATTTGGCAGCAAAACCATTGAGTGATTACCTTCTAAAAGACCAAACTGTGTTTGCCCTCCAATGTGACCCACACCCAGTCCATACAGTGTAGCCAGAGAACTCCTATTCAGGTTACCAGAAGCTGGTGTTTGTGGTGTATAGGCTATGATAGCTGGTGATTCTCTCCGAAGACGTTTGTATTGATTCTCAAGCTGTGGTTGCACTCCTCTAAACTGTGATACTGGGGACGAAGTACCATTACTGGGATTCATTCCAGTGTACTGAGGTAGATTCATTGAGCCAGGGACTGGCTGGTTTGTGGGAGCAGAAGTGCCAACAACCATAGAGGGTGAACTCCTTCCTTCTGCCGTGATGCTGCACTGGAGATCTGCAGACAAAGAATCAAGTGCATAGTTGACTGGAAAATTGTTCTGATTGCTCAACCTTTCTAATTCAAAATGTAGAAATGCCTATAGCCTAGTAAAGATTTTTAAAAAATATGCTGACTTTAGAAACTTCAGAATCAGAATAAACTTTAAGAGGGCCCAGCAGCAAAATCGAATTGCATCCACAAGTTCTTATGAACAATTTATATGCAGATCAAATATAGTAATATATAATACATTCAATAAAATACAAATACCACTCTAATAACAAATAAAATCAGTCTTATTATGTGATTGAGAGCACAGATAGCACCAGTTAAATTTAAATCCCAGTAACAAAGAGACTACCAGGTACTTTATCCGCAAATCCAAGGGTTTGGCGTAATCTAGGAGTCTGTCTATGCTGAGCAACAATACGAAGAAGACTTTCAAGTTCTTCACTATCAAAAGCAGGTGCCAATCTATAGGCAGCTAAAAGATGCAAGAATCCCAGCACCTCCAAAGAATTCTCCACTGCTATTCTCATCTTCTTCTTCCACTCACCTGCCACCTTCATAGCCTCATCTCGTACGTGAGCACTAATCTCTGGTGTTACGGTTGACAACTGTTCCAACAAAAGAATGCAACTCCTCCTAATAATGCTCACATCAAAATCCAAATTGCCTTCCCTTGAATAAGGAGGGTAAAATTCTGACATGGCATCTAACACCAACAATGCAGGGTCAGGGGCTCTTTTAATAGTGTCGAAAACTTTACAAAAAATCAAATCATGCTTCTGCAAATGCTGATTCAGTAGAAACTGCAGATATCTTCCGCTGCTTGTCAAATTTCCTGGGTCCTCAATCTTGACCTGCACCAACAGATCTTTACTGCAATCTTCTACTGCTTTTCGGATAGAATCAAACTCTTTCTCCCTTAACTCAAACTCCTTTACTCGTTTCTCAAATTCTCTCTCTTTTACTTCAAGATCTTGCAAGCGGTCTTCTAAACCTTTTTTGAGTGAATTAGAATGCTTCTCCTTATCTTTGAGCTCTTTCAGGCACACAAGTTTCCTTCTCTGCAACAAATTTGACTCATGCTGTGTCAAAATAAGTTGATTCCTTTTTAATTCAACCTCCTTTGAGCATTCCGCAATTGTTTTTTCTATTGAACTTAACTCCTCCTTTTTCCACCCGAACTCCTTGCTGCATTCTTCAATAGATTGTTGGACAAATTTTAACTGCTTATCCTTTGATGCGAGATCTTGATTGAGTTCTTCAATGTATTTTCTTGTTTCATTGAACTCCCTCTTTTTCAATTCAACATCATCAAAATATTTCTTTTGTTGCTTTCTCATTGAATCAAGCTTCTGTTCTAAAGATTCAACTTCATGTTCGTGCAGTCTGACTTTCCTCTGGAGTAGCTCTAATTTCTCCTCTTCTGAATGAAACCTCACCGAGAGTTCTTTAATAGATGATTGAGTCAGCTCCAACTCTTTCTTTTTACATTCAAGTTTTGTCTCACAGAGTATGAGAGACTTTTTAACCTCGTCGTACAACTTCTCCTTATCTTTAAGTACTTCTTCATATTCTTCAATCAATGTCTGAATCGAAGAAATTTTGCTCTCCTTAAATGCAAGCTGTTTCTCACGCTCCTCAATTGATCTTTGCACTTCCCCCACTTTCTTTTCTCTCAACTCAATTTCAGCACAGCATTTTTCAATCAAATTCTTCAACAATTGCAACTCCCTCTGATATGCCTGACAATTATTAATCCACTCTTGAACCGAGCTCAGTTCTTCCTTCTTTAAATTAACACTCTCCGACAACGAATTCAATTCATTCTCCTTCAATTGAAGCTCAAAATTACATTCTCCAATCCTCTTTTGAACCACACCCAATTCTTTTTCCTTACACTCAAGCTCACCATTACAATCTTCGATCTTTTTCTCCACCAAAACTAACTCAATCTCTTTACTTTCAATCTCCTTAGCGCGCTGATCTAACAACCTAATCTTCCCATCAACATCATTACTTTGCTTTTGAAGTGACTTCTTAGTTAAATCAAAATGTTTCTCTAAATCTTTCCATTGAACAGTAAACAAAAGCACTGAATTAGCTTGTGAATGTGCAATATCAAAAGATCTTCGTAAAGCTTCCTTTTTGGACTCAGCAACTCTCATTTTCTCAGAAATATTAACAGTACAGTTCTCCATTTTGGAAACTAAGACCAACCCAGTTGAAAATATAAAGTGCAGGTGGAAAACATTTGCAAAATGAATTAAAATCAAACGGTCGCAGAAGAACTAACCAGCACCGGCCGTGTTTACTTCAGAGCAGCTAGTGTTGTGTCTAATGTTTTTTTCCGCAGGGATCGCCGACACATAATCATTATCGGTGTGTTACTGTCGTTATCATTATTAGGGCAATCCATAATGCGGTGCAACATCAACGTAACAAATACCCAATCAATGGTAGAAAATATTTATATAAAAAAATGAATTATTCAATTTTATTTTAAATCGTTTCTTAACCGAGGTGGATAGTTTTTGTAGATTAGTTATGACCGATTCACTTGAATAATATATCTTATTTTTCATCTCCCTTTCAGTTTAAAATGCGGTATTATTCTTATTATTTCTTATTATAATTTGCTTTTACATAAATGTTTCGAAATCTATTATAATTAAATACATAAGATATGATATCTAAAAGATTATACAATACAAATTAAATAAATAAATTACAATTATAAAAATCATGTATGGTGAAACACTAATTAACAGCAATTAAATATGTATATTTAAATGAATGCTATAAATTATATTAATAAATTTCTAGATAAAATCTTATTTTAGTATTTTTTATAATAGGATAATTTTTTAGTAGGTGAATGATAATTTCTAGTAAAATATTTATAATTTTTACAAATCCATTATCTCACCTTTTAAAATAGACAAAAAGCATACTATTACTTAAAAAAATGAAGAAAAAAAGAAAAGAGAGAGAGAGGCAGATAAAAAGATTCGGCTTGGAGGCCTTGAACAAATCACAAAAGCGGGAAGTTGCATCAATCAAAATTTGGTGTCTGAATATCAACTTTTCTTATTAATCTTCTCTCATTCATGGATATGGCAAACGGAAATAATTCCAACACTGCAGTCGCCAACATATAAAAAAAATAAAAACAAGATAAATTAAATAAATAAGGAAGATGATTAATATTAACAAAAATTAATAAAAATAAAAAATTATTATTTTATCACTTAATTGATGTGTTCAAAATTTATATATTGTTCTTTACTTAATTTTATATTAAATTATATTTTAATATGTTTATTTTTTTATTTTTTATTGTAAGTGTACTTTAGAAATAAAGAGGAAATCAAAAGGAACCAAAAGTAGGAGACAAAGGAAAGTGGACGGCTTACCCGACATACTTACATGATAAGAAGAAAGTGGAGCGAAAGTGGGACCGTTATAAAAGAAAGGGCAGAGACGGAGGAGAGGGGGGGTTGGCGCTGGAAACGAAGAAGGAAGAGGAATTCTTTGTTTATTTTAATTAGACTGTTTCTTGTAGGAAAAATCTCTTTCCTTTTTTTTTTCTTTTTTTAATTCACTGTTCTTTTATTTTATTTTATAAGTTTATTAAATAAAATAAACGTTTTGTTTGTTGTTAATTTTTTTAAAGTTAGGATGGAAAGTGAAATTTAAAAATTTAAATGATGAATTAATTATTTTCTTAAGTAAATTTAAAATTTATTATTTTAACACGTTTATAAGTTATATCATTCACCGCATTATTTTCTTTTCATATTAATCTATACATTTAGATTCACTATGGATCTATATGGGTATTTTGGTATAATGAGCCTTAGATTCCCAAAAAAGACTCTGACCCGCCGTCTATTTACGATGAAGTGAATAAAGTTGGGGAGAGAAGAAGGGGGTCGTAATCTTTGGGCATTGCTTCGTTTTGGCAGTGTCCAAAGAGAACCACTTTCTTTCTTGCTTTCTTGTAAGGGCAGGTTGAAGCTTACACGTAGTAGCTAAGTGCTAAGAAACTTTGGCTGTATGCTCAACACGTGGGCAAACTAATACAGTGATGAGAACACTCGAATTCCGCTGTCGTAAATTACGTATTTATCCATCTGAGGGGCTAGTGAAAAATTAATTCAAATAATATTTTAACTAGTAAAAAAATTACAAAATATAATTATGAGAGAGCATTATCAGAATGAATACCAAGAGTTCCTATAATCTTAGCACTTGTTTAATTTAAACTATTCTATGTTAATTTCTTTTTCACTCATTATTTTATTTAATGATTGATTATCAAATTTTTAAATTACTAGTAATTTAACACTAAATTCATTGAGTTGTATTATAATTAATACTCTTGTATTTGTAGTAATTAATTATTGTTGAGTCGCGTCAGAAGACATTGATAATAGACAAAAAAATGAAAAGAAACAAACACATTATATGTAGGTTCACTGGATTATTTTTATTGGTTTAAAAAAGAAACAAAGTAATTAATAAATGAGTTTGTTGAAGGACTAATATGACATTTGAAAGATTGTCTAAAGTAAAATTTGATTGATTAATTTTTGTTAATCGGTGTTCAATGTACATGAATATCCAAAATATATTTCAAGCACAAATACCCCAATCCAAAAGACCCAAAATAAAAAAAAAACAACAATAACAACATCCAAGAACATATGACATGGGAATGAATGAGAAAAAAAAAGTTTCGTGGTTTATTTTTATTTTCATTATAAAGTTATAAAATATGAATTACACTATTGCAACTTAAATTTTGGGACAAATAAGCTGTTAATTTTTAGCTGCGGATTTCAATTAGAATTTGTAAAAATAGCTAACAAATGATAAAGTAAAAATCGATAATTAAAAAAAAGGATAAATTTCATCATACCCCTTTATTATATTGACATACTTCAATTTATCCTCTAAAAATATAAATATTTCAATTTATCAACATGGACCGAAGTTGACTCACTAAAATATAATAATACTCTAATTAATTACAAGACACGTTATCTCATTTATGTTGGAGAAATATATCTTTTATACGATTACTGTTTCTAAAATAAAACTAACTCAAGCTTTACGTGCATCACTAACAAAAATCATCCTCTAATATCTTTTTTAGAAAATAAAACAACCCAAAAACCACCCAAAAATCTCCTTACACACAATTATAAAAGAAAAATCTCATCCCTAATCTTTGAATATTCTCAGATTTAAACAAAAATTATAAATTTTGAAATACAAATCTAGGAATTTTTTCCTCTCTCTTCTTCTTTCTTGTTCATCTTTTTCAATCCATTCCCTATTTGTCTTCTTCTTCGTTCATTTTTTTTCTTTCCTTTTTCACACACTTACCAGCTTCACAACCACTTCTAAATCCAAATTAGTCTGGTAAAAGCCATGCTCATTGGCCGGTAAAACCCATGGCCACGTAAGCAAATTCCAAGGGAGCCCATGGCTGCATGCAGCCGTGCCAAGTATTAAACATAACAACCACCGTGAGTCTATAGTATGGAGTGATAAGGATGAGAATTGGAGTGATAAGGAAGTAAATCAAGCTGTGGTTATCCTTCCCAAAAATAGAAGAATCGTGAAGAGTAATTCAAGGAGTCTTGTTGAAATCCAATCACTGTATAATGGGAAATTCTTTGAGCAATCTACTCTTTTAAAATAACTATGTGACAGCATTAATTTACCAGTTCCAGTTACTGGTTCCAATTTTCTAATTTTATTCTTTATTTAGAATACGACCTTTCCTGTAATTTTATTTTATTGTAAACGTCTATATATTGAGGTTAATAAAAACTTTCTTCTCACGTTAAGTCAAGGGAAGTTTTCCAACAAATATTATTTACTTTATATTTTCTTTATGGTATCAAAGCTACTTGTGAGACAACAGAGTTCTAACCTTTTATCAATGAATTCCACAATTTCCCTAAACGTTGCCAATTTTGTTACCCTCAAACTCACACCAGACAACTATCCCCTCTGGCGTGAACAGATGCTTGCATTAGCTGAAAGTCAAGACATGGTCGGGCTTTTCACAGGCGAGAGAATGAAACCTGCCATGTACATCAATGCCACAGCAGAAAAGACATCAACAAACAACGAAGAAAAAAAAACAAATCTCGAAAGTTTTTCTTAAATGGAAAAAAGAAGATCGTCTCCTAAGTGGATGGATCATCGGGACACTTACAGAAGAAACTTTGGGTCTAGTCACTGGTCTTGACTCATCTCAATCAGTTTGGAATGCTTTGAAAGAAGCATATGCGCAAGACTCACAAGAAAGGGAATTTACTCTACGACAACAACTTACATATCTAAAAAAGGAACCAAGTCAATCCTTAGCAGAATATTTGAGAAAATTCAAAAGTATATGTGATAGCCTAGCAGCCATAGGCAATTCGATACCTGGCAAAACAAAAGTTTATTCCTTACTAGCAAACCTTGGCCCCAAATATGAATCCTTCACAACAACAATGCTTAAACCTCCAATGCTATCCTACCCAGAAGTTGTCTCACTCTTACAAGGCTTTGAACAACGAAATTCATGGATTGAAGTGTCAAATACTCCATCTTATGCATTCTATGGAGAACGTAACCAACGTCGGCAGTGACAAAATTACAACAATCGAAATCATCAAAATAATCAATTCACATCAAAAGAAAGAGGATTTCAATCTACAAATAATAGTTTTCAATACTCAAATTTTTGCAGGTAATAACTTGGAATTACAACAATCATCCCAAAGGAGTAACAATCGTGTATCTCGACCACCACCTCTTGGTAAAAGACAAATGAACATTACAGAGAGAGAGATATACAAAAATGAGTATTGTTAGTCTGTGGAAAGTAAGGACACATCGCCAAAATATGTTGGAGTCTACCAGAACAATCAAGCAATGATGAACTTCCTCAAGCACTTGCGGCCCTCACCATAGACACCTCTATTACTGATACTAAATGGACCATTGATACTGGTGCTTTGAATCACATGACTGCAAATTCAGGTATGCTTTCTAATCTAAAAAAATATGTTGGTTGTGATTCTATATTTATTGGTGATGGTTCTTCTCTGAAGATAGATGCAATTGGCAATACCTTAGTATCTGACGGTAAAAATGAATTAATGCTACGTGATGTTTTATTAGTCCCACAATTAACAAGGAACTTACTTTCCATTAGTTAATTGACAATGCAATATCCCTTGAACTGTGAATTTACTAATGAGCTATTTTGTATTAAGGAATGAGCAACAAGGCAGATCCTACTAGTGGGTCAGCGTAAAGGAGACCTTTATGTTTTATCTAAGATGAAGGAAGCAAATTTCTCAACTAGACAAAATTCAGGAACAGAAGAGTTATGGCACCAACGTCTTGGACATCCACAAAGTTCTGCCATCAAGATTTTGCACACAAAGAAGTTAATTGATGTTAATCCAAATAAAAAAGTTGATACTATTTGTGAAAGTTGTCAACTGGGAAAACTCAGCAAGTTACCTTTTAATTCATCTAGCTCTGTTAGTACTAGAATTTTTAAAAAATTCATTGTGATATTTGGGGACCAGCTCCAATTTTATCTCTTGGAAAATTTCGATTCTATGTGTGCTTTGTTGATGATTACTTTCATTATATGTGGGTAATTCCTCTTTGTGCTAAATTTGAATTTTTTCATGTTTATTTGGCATTTGAAAATTATGTGCAGCGACAATTTAACATGCAAATAAAAATTTTCCATACTGATAGAGGTGGAGAGTTCATGAATAAAAGACTAAAATCTCATTTTCTACATAAGGAATCATTCATCACATTTCATGTCCTTATACTCTTGAACAGACAGGAATTGTTGAACTTCGACATCGCATTATTAGAGAACTTGGCATGACTATGATTTTTCATAGTGGTGTGCCCAAGTTTCTATGGGTTGAGGCTTTTACTACAGCAGCCTTTTTAATTAATCGGTTGCCTTCTTCTTCACTAGTATTTGATACACCTTATTTTTTGTTATATGGTTCTCATTCTGCATATTCTATTTTACGTGTGTTTGGATCTAGATGTTATTCATATACTTGGAATATGAAGAAAAATAAATTTGATGCTAAAACTATACCTTGTATTTTTATAGGTTACAGTAACCAACATAAAGGGTATCGTTGTCTCGATCCACAAACCAATAAGATTTTTGTTTCAAGACATGTGGTGTTTGATGAAAGTCATTTCCCTTACAGAATGAACATGTCTCCACCTTCTTCACTCACAAGTTTCACTGATTTTTTGGATCCTTTCCTGTCCTTACTAACAAATCAGACCACTGTTCCTACAGTTGATGCATCTCCACCTATCCCAATACCGCGCAATACTTTGCATGACCCTCCAACTATTCCTGATCCCATAGTCGAAGATGTTACCACTAACTCTCCTGTGACTTGTAATCATGACCAATCTATTACACCTCAATCACCATATGCTATAGACAATTTGACATATCACAATGATTTTATGGAAATACTACCTCCATCTCTTGCCGATGACATATTACCTAACACAGGTAGTTCCTCACCTATTTCCTCTCCTTTAAATTCTGACTCTCCTTTACATGTTGAACAGGTCCAACCAAAGTCCCACCCTATGGTCACTCGCGCTCAACATGGCATATGCAAACCCAATCTTCGTTATGCTCTCATTCATGAATGTAGTGATATTCCTAAAGAACCACGTAGTGTCAAAATGGCTCTACAACATGCTGGTTGGAGACAAGCCATGATTGAGGAATTTGACGCATTACACAAAAATCAAACATGGACCTTGGTACCTCGGGAACCTTACATGAATGTTGTCGGTTCCAAATGGGTGTTTAAAGCTAAATTGAATGCAAATGGTACCCTTGATCGATTAAAGGCCCGGTTAGTTGCAAAGGGGTACCATCAGGTTGATGGCTTTGACTATACTGAAATATTTTCTCCGGTTATAAAACCAGGTATGATACGTTTAGTTCTTAGCCTAGCCTTAGTTCAGAGATGGGACATTAGACAGCTTGACGTCAAAAATGCTTTTCTACATGGCTTCTTTAGTGAAGATATCTTTATGGATCAACCCCCTGGTATGCATGATTCAATTTTTCCCTTTCATGTTTGTAAACTAAAAAGAGCTCTTTACGGTCTCAAGCAAGCACCACGAGCTTGGTTTGATCGTTTTAGCTCTTTTTTGCTTGCCAACGGATTTTTTTTATAGTTTAGCTGATCTATCACTTTTTATTTTGCACTCATCACTTGGTATGTTAATTTTACTACTTTATGTTGATGACATGCTTTTAACAGGATCTAACTCGAAGTTACTTGATGATTTTATTCAACTCTTGTACTCTGAATTTGCTATGAAAGACCTTGGTTCCATACATCATTTCCTTGGGATTGAAATTAAGCGGGGTAATAATTCGTTACATCTTTCTCAGACTCACTATGCATATTCAATTCTTGATAAGTCACAAATGCTTGATTGCAAACCTATGAATACTCTAATGGAATCTAAGGCTAAAGGGATTAATGCTTCCACACCTTATCCAGACCCTTCCCTTTATCGTACCATTGTCGGTGCTCTACAATACTTGACACTTACTAGACCTGACTTTTCTTTTTCTGTCAATTATGTTTCTCAATTTATGCAATCCCCTTCTCTTGCTAATATGAGAATGGTTCATCGCATCTTAAGATATGTCAAAGGCACCATTCATTTTGGTTTACATTTAACTGGTGATACTACACTTGATCTTTGTGGTTTCTCTGATGTAGATTGGGCAGGTTGTCCAATTACACGAAGATCCACAACTGGTTTTTGTACCTTCTTAGGGCAAAGTATTATATCATGGTACGCCAAAAAGCAACCAACCATTTCTCGATCTAGTACTGAAGCTGAATATCGTGCTATGGCTAACACTGCTGCATAATTAACTTGGCTTACTTTTCTCTTACGTGTCTTCATATTCCTCAATCGCAACCGCCAACTCTTTTTTGTGACAATTTAAGTGCGTTACATATGACTATTAATCTTGTTTTTCATGCTCGCAGTAAGCACATTAAATTGGACTATCATTTTACTCGTGAAAGGGTTTCAATGAGACTTCTTATTACTCGACACGTTCCCACTACTTTTCAAATTGTGAATATCTTTACAAAGCCTATCTGTCAAGCTTCCTTAAGTCACTTTCGCAACAAACTATGCCTACAGCCTCGACATAGTTTGAGGGAGGGTATTAAACATAACAACCACCGTAAGTCTACAGCATGGAGTGATAAGGATGAGAATTGGAGTAATAAGGAAGTAAATCAAACTATGGTTATCCTTCCCAAAAATAGAAGAATCATGAAGAGTAATTCAAGTAGTCTTGTTGAAATCCAATTACTGCATAATGGGAAATCCTTTGAGCAATCTATTCCTTTAAAATAGCTATGTGACAGCATTCATTTACCAGTTCCAGTTACCGATTCCAGTTTTATTCTTTATTTAGAATACTACCTTTCCTATACTTTTATTTTGTTATAAACGTCTATATATTGAGGTTAATAAAAACTCTCTTCTCACGTTAAGCCAAGGGAAGTTTTCCAACAAATATTGTTTACTTTATATTTTATTTACCAGGCAAACCCATGTGCTCAAGCCAAGAAAGCATTTCTCCATTAATCCCACCTAAGAACCGCCCACAATGCTCTCACTAAACACAAGGTTTTGGCTGCGATTGGCTACAATTTGAGATTTGATTTGCTCATATGTGTTTTTTTAAGTCGGGTAAATCAAATGGTGGGGTTGGATTGATAGCAGTAATAGCTAGCTTGGTGGCTGTCAATAGATGGTGGAGCTCCTGATTTAGAGCATTTGCGCGATGCTACCGTGCAGAGCCGAGGAAAAAGAAGGTTAGGTTTTGGCTATCTATTGCTAATGAGTGGTCTGATAGTGGAAAGGACTATGGAATTGTGGTGATGGGAGACGAGAGTGGTAGTGGCAGGTGGCTAGGGTTTATGGGAAAAAAAAGATTTTTTTATAAGTTAAATAGAAAAAAGCTCTTCTTTATTTTTCTTTTCTTTTTTATTTATTTTTAGTTTATGTTTTAATTTGAGAGCTAAGTTTGAGTCCATTGATTTGAGTTGTTTTTTTAAGAATATTGTGACATCAGATTATATTTTTGTTAGATGTTGAAAGAAATCTTTAGTTCTTTAAAATGTGTTTTTGATTTCTCATTGACTTGCAAGAAAATTTATGGACTATGAATACGTAACACCCCAATTTTACTATTTATTTTTTTTATATTCTATTATTAAATTTTTTGTTATTGATATTATATTAGACATTATAATTAAGTATAATTGATATTTTATCAGACTATATAACTAGAACTCTCTCACTTAACTAAAGGTACATTGGTTATTCTAATATTAAGTTAACATGGTAAAATTGAAGTAAAATTAAATTTTATTATTCTCATTTCTAAAATTTTTAAGAAAATAATAAATAATAATTATTCTAAACCTCCAAAATTTTATAAATAAATTCTAAAATAATATATCTTTAAATAAATATCATCTAAAAAAAAGTTAAATTGTGCTTAGATTATCAACATAACATTAATCTTCAAAAGAATAGAGTTTTTATTCATTATATTAAGATCATGAGCTCATTTCATCTAACTCAATTTGTAAGAAAATGTGGTAACGAGGGATGAGTTATTAACTTGATAAGTAAACTCACGTATAATACTAACAAATATTAAAATAATATCGATTGAATTTCTTAGTAATACATAATATAATAATAAGAGAAATTACTTTTATAAATTATCTTTTAGCGAAACTAAATTATAATATCATAAAATCATTTAAATCCCGTAAACATGATAATAGCATTTTAAACATATAAAACATGTTAGCTCATGTCATATTATATCACTTGTAATATGATAACTAAGCCATACTGTATTCTGTGAGAATCATTAACATTAATATTATATGTGTACATAATTTGATTAGTCTTCTATAACACAACATAACATCAGTTCAGTATAAAAAATGAGTCAAAACATTTAAAATTATCCTTAAACTTTTAATCATTTGTAAACTTTTGTAAATCACATTTAAATATTTGATAACTATTTCAAAGTATTTGAGTTTAAAACGATTTGATACAGTTTTTCATTTTAAAGATAATTTAATAAGTTTTTAATAAATAAAGTTTTATTATAAATCATTCTAAAGAATGATTTTGCTTAATAAAATATTGAAGTAGTCTAAAATAAATTAATTTCATATATTTTTCATTCAACATAAAACATGACTTGAATTAAAAGTAATTTATTAGTAAAATATAGATATCACACATGAATTTACTTTAACATTGTCAGTTGGTTGTCTTTGAAACATAGATAATATACTTTTAAGTCCAGCATTGGGCCTAACAGCAAAATCTTCTATATCATCCTCAAACAACCACCTTTTAATCCCATTTATTATATTAAACGCTATGACGGTTATGTCAAAAATAATCTTTGTATAATTCTTCTCATTGTACAAATACTATATCTAATACAACTTATTATCATTATCCATTATACCTTTCTTCCTATTCAATGAGAATGTAACTTCAATGATGAGTCTCTCATCTCTGTAATTGTTTCTCCTAACCATTCTTGTTATTGCAACATTGATCAAAACAACTTTATTTAGAAAGCCAAGGTCAATGAGGCTAACCTCAAAAGTCTCACTAAGCAAGTTTATAGAGCCTTTCACTCTTAAGTGTCCCTTCCATAACAAAAGCATTACGAATCAATAACAACACTAACATAGGTATGATATCAAAAAATTAATAACGAAAACAAAATAATCATAACTAAAAAAAATGCAAGTATATGTCAATAATTTAATTTCTTAGTTATGTTAGCTAAACAACCACTGAGGATAGTATATATATATATAAAAGAAAATCATATAAGGGTATATGCGTTGTTTTTTTAATCTCTAGCAACTTATTTGGGAAGGAATTACTATAAATTTTGTTAATGATACAATGAAAACAAAAAGGCATAATTCACTAAAAACTAGGGTTTAAATCTATTTATCTTTAAACAATAATAGTAATGGTGCAAATTTTTCATATGCACAAATTATTGTTCTAATTAATATTGTCTTAAATTTTAAAAAATACTAATAAAACCATTTTAATGGAAATAACTAAATGGAAAAAATAAATTCCTTACTTCTACCATATTAAGGTTGTTGTTACCAGCAACCACTCTTAAATGGTTTCTTTTTTAATAGTCTTTCGAATAGAAATGTGTTGTTTATGATTAATATTTTAATGCTCTATTTCAAAGCTTCTCTCTTTAAACTATGAACAAGATTATGGTTCATGCCAAGAGAAAATAATGCTTTGCTGATTTGACATTTAACCACTTATATACTTTCTCATTAAAAATTTAAAAAATAACTTATTATAGTATTACCATATATAAAATTATAAAAATTTAAGGAGTAGTTAAAAGGTTACCTTAATTCAACACGTTATATAATAACGTCGTTAGTCATATTTCTCAATACTAATGCTAGTTATAGTATTTTTTTCAAACACGATTTTACCTTTTAAGTCATTAACTTTAACAAGGACGCGACAATTTGAGGGTAAATTGATGTTTTCATATTTTTGGAGGTTATTTTGAAGATAGTCACTTTAGTAGGGGGCACAGTGAAATTTATCTTTTAATTAATGCAGAATATTTATATAAAAAAAGTATTCAATTTTATTTTAAACTAGGCCAATTTTTTTAAAAAAAAATTAACTAAAACCACTCTTATAGTTTGAAATATTTTACTTGAATAGCATGTTTTCTTTAAAAGATACTTTTCAATTCTCTACTGAATTTGCGATGATTTTTTTTTATTTTTTAACATAAATATTTCAAGATCTATTACTAGTAAGTACATAAGATATGCTATCTAATAAATTATGCAACACAAATTAAACAAAAAAGTTGTAATCCTAAAATATATATATATGGTGTAACACCAATAAATAACACAATTAAATATATACAATTAAATGAATTTAATAAATTGTATGAATAAATTCTGAGGTAAAATTTTGTCTTAGTGTTTTTGATAGTAGGATAATTTTTTGATATGTGACAGATGATTTCCCATGTAATATTTATAAGTTTTGCATCTACTATCTTATCTCTTAAAATATGCCAAAAAAATACTATTACCAAAAAAAAAAGTGAAGAAGAAGAGGAAAAGAGAGAGGAAGAGAGAAAGATCCAGTTAAAGGATGTAAAAAATTACAAAGAACAATAAGTTGCACCAATCAAAATTTGATGTTTGAATTTCAATTTTTCTTGTTGATCTTTTCTCATTCATGGATATAGTAAAAAAAAAAATTCTAACATTGCAATTGCCCACACATACAAGAACAAGAGAAATTAACAAGAACTAGTAAGGAAGAAATCGATAATAGAATAAGAAAAGAACAAATACATTATATATAGGTTTGTTGGATTATTTTTTTTTGGTGTAAGAAGAAACAAAGTAATTAATGAAATGACTTTGTTGAAGGACTATTTTGCAATTTGAAAGAGTTCAGAGTAAAATTTGATTGTTTAAATTTTGCTAATGAGTATCAAAAATATAAAAGTGTCCATTATTATAAAAGATGGTTTGGGCTGCTATTACTTAAAATTTTGACAAAAAAGAGCCCTATTAATCTATCAAAATCTAATAGTTAATATTACAAGTTAAAATAACAATATGATATTAAATTATTTACTATTAAATTACATCAAATTAATAGTTTAATTTATGTGTTAAAAATTTGAGTAAAAAATTAAGCTAAAATAGCTTTAGTCTAAAAATATATCCAAGCCATCACGTAATTATCTGTGCATATTTATTTTTCAATCATTGTTACATAGTTGATTAAAATAGTTCTCATTTGTTATCAACTTATATAATATCAATAAACATATTGAGCAAATAATTTATTTCACAATGACTTCTACGATCATTAATATTTAAGTACTAATAGTTTTGCAATTAAAGCCATACGTTAATTATTATAAGACCTTATGGAATATTTTTGTATAAAGTATTATCTTAGTATAAGGTAATATTAAAATAATTAATTATATTTATTTTAACTATTTTATTGATTAATAAAAATAAAATACCTACACTTACCTACAATCTGAAGATTACCTACCACTTTTTTAATTGATTAATTATCTATTCACCATATTAAATGAATAATAGAGATTAAAACTTATATCCAAGGGTCTACAGCAACCCCATTATCAATGTTATAAAAATTTCACACAACTTCATAGAGAAATCTTTATTATTGTTATTTATTTAATGCAATTTATTTTCCTATTAGTTTACAGAAAATATGAAGAAATAAAAAATATGATAAAAAGATCAATAAATTTCCCTTTTTGTAATTTTTAAATTAATTTTATATTTTCAAAGAATTCTTAAAAATTGACCATAAGACAAAAGTTGTTATCATTCATTTTTAAATTAAAGATATGTATTGTACAAAAATCAATTGTCATACCTAAATTAATTCTTATACAAACAAATCAATGAGAAATATCTACTTCCGTAATATCTACTTCTATCTAATTTTTTAACTGAAAAAATGAGAATTTCTCTAAGAACTTGAATCATAACTCTCATATCATTATTTGTTATGATTTTATTCGTCCACTGTTACTCATTTATAAGGTAACGGATTTTAGTTAGAATTTGCAAAGAGGGCTCATGTTCATGAATGATCGAATCAGATTGACAATTAAAAGAAATTAAGAAGTCCATATATGATACAAAGAATAAGAGAGCCAAATCCACATCATTTAGAGCATCTCCAAAAGAGTGTTCAAATAAAATTTTACTTTTTATTTGAAGAGCCATGTCAGTATTAAACACTCCAAAAGACACATTAATTTGGCATAAATGCTTCAAAAATCTATTACTATTAAGTACATAATATACAACATCTAATAAACTATCCAACACATATGAAATAAATATATTGTAATTAGAAATTTTATATATGGTGTAATACCAAAAAACATCACAATCAAATACGTACATTGAAATAAATGCCACAAATTGTATTAATAAACTTCTAAGAAAATTTTTATTTTAATATTTTTTACACCAAGACAATTTTTTGGTAGGTGAATGGTAATTTCTCATATAATATTTAAAATTTTTACATCCATTCTCATATCTCTTAAAACAGAGAGAAAAAGCGTACTATTACTTATAAAAAGTAAAGGAAAAAAAAAAGAAAAGAGAAAGGACAAGAGAAAAAGATTTGGCTTGAAGACCATTGTTGAGTGTTAGAAAGTATATATTTATAAATGAGAAAATCGTCATTTTACACTTTAAATCTCACTAACATTGCTATTTTTATTTATTTAAGTATTTTGTTATTTAATTATATGTGTTTTATTATAATTATGTATTTTATGTATTTTAGGGGCATCACGATCGTTTCACAATAAACGAGTGATCAGACAGCAAAACGGACGTCATATTTGGACTCAGGACAGTCGAAAACCTTAAGAGGAGCATTAAAAGAAAAAGTCATTGTTTACATATATACGGTACTGTTTATACATACGGTACTGTTCACGGTATTGTTCACGACACTGTTCATATATACGGACCGATGATGTGGCAACTACCTATGACGTGGCAGTATCTGATTGGATGAATTATGTAGTATTGACTGCTTATGTGGCATTGATCAATGACGTGACATCGACCGATGATGTGTCACGATTTTATTGGGCTAAATTTCTTATGTACAGTAGATCAATGACGTGGCAGCATCTCAGTGGAACAAAAATCGTGTGTACAGTATATGCGCATACATGGGATTATTTACTATTCAGATAGCGTTACTGTTCAAACGTTGACTGATGACGTGGCGTAATCTTGAGTGTTCGAACTGTTTTTAATCCAATAGTCACCATTCACTCAATGTATCTATAAAAAAGGGGCTTTCCCCCCCTAATTTGATACCCCTTAATTCATTTTTAAGCTTAGATTTCTAAAATTCCTTCTCCTTCTTGTAGTTTCTTTGTATTTTAATAAAATTTTCTTTTTTATCCTTAGTTAAAATATGAGTGGCTAATTTTCTTTTAAGCTTGGATTGAAGGTGAAGTCTCAACATATTCCATGGGCTTAATTTGGTAAATTTACTTTCTCTTCCCCTCTAATATTTGTGGTTGTTTTGACTTTTCGTCGATAAATAATAATAGTCTTATCTAAATACCATCCTGGTTAAACCGACACCCTAATACAAGATTATTATTATTTGGCACGATAAGCTCTTGGCACAATATTTATTTGAGCGTGGTTCATGAGGTGTCAAATCCCCCCTTATAATTTAATTGGCATTAATATGGAATATTTAGCCCACGGAGCATGTTGATGCAGATCCAGATACCCAAGTACTTTATTATAACAGCTTCATTCTTAATTATTCTCGCCATTTTAATTCACAATTTAGGATAAAGTTACCATAATTTAATTATTCCTATTAAAAGAAAATTAATTCTGCATATAATTAAAATCAACCTCCTCGTGGGATCGACACTCGTCACCATTAATCTATTTTACAATAGATTCGTACGCTTGCGAGTTCAATAAAATTTGCACAATAACCATAACAAATCACAAGGAGCAACAAATTGCACCAATCAAAATTTGGTTTCCGAATTTTAATTTTCTAGTTGATCTTCTCTCGTTCATGAATACGGCAAAGAAAACAATCTTGATATTTTGCTCATCCACATATATGAAGATAAGAACAAGATAAATTAAACAAGAATTAATAGGGAAGAAAGGAACAAACACATCATATACAAGGTCATTGGATTATATTTATTGGCGTAAAAAGGAACAAAGTACTTAATGGAGTGAGTTTGATTGAGCATAATTTGGAATTTGAAATGGGGTTTAAAGTAAAATTTTGATTATTTAAATTTTGTTAATGAGTCTTCTAAATGAGTGTCTAGAGTATATTTGAAAACATAAATAGCTCAACCTAAAAATATATTACATCTAATAATATATGATATAGATAGGAAAGAGAGAAAAAAATCTTTGTTCAATTTTATTTTTATTAAAAATATGGTTTAGGTTGTTGTAATTTAAAATTTTGACACTAAAGAGCCATCAATCTCTCATAATCTAATGATTGATATTGAAAATTAAAGCAACATTATGATGTTAAATTATCAACCATTGAATTGCATGAGATCAATAATTTAATTTTTGTGTTAAAAATTTGAATAAAAAATTTAAGCTAAAATAGTATTAGCCTAAAAATATATATCCAAACCATCATCTAATTATATTCACATATATATTTTTTAATCAAAGTTGTTGATTAAATTATTTCTCATTTGTCATCAACAGATATAGTATCACTAACGATAAATAGCAAATAGTCTATTACACAATACCTTCTATGATCATTAATGTTTAAGTACTAATAGTTTTGCGATTAAAGTCATACATTAATTATTATAAGCCTTATGAAATATCTTTATATAAAGTACTATTCAAAAAATTAATTACATTTATTTCAATGTCATTTTTATTAATTAATAATTTTTTAAAAAAAACTACATTTACCATGCAATTTGAAGATTAGTTGTTACATTTGAGTTAGATAATTATTTATCAACTACATTAAATGAGTGCTAGAGATTAAAATAGTTAATGAGACTTATTTTCCTATTAATTTATAGAAAATATTGAGAAATAAATGCATGGCTAAAGGATGATACAAATATTTATCTTTTTATAAATTTTTAAATCAATTTTATATTTTTTAAAAAAATTCTTCAAAATTGACTATAAGTAAAAAATTATTGTTATTCTCTTTTAAATTAATGATATGTATTATACAATCAAATGTCTACTGACTACTTAGATTAACTCGACTATAGCATAAATATTTAAGGAATATTTACCCATCCACAAGCAAATCAGTAAGGTATATCTAATTCTACAAAATTTTTTAATTAAAAAAAATAAGAATCTCTCTAAGAACTTGAACTATTCACTATATCTCTCACATTATTATTTCATGATTTTATTTATCTACCATTACTCTTTTATAAGGTGACCGATTGTAGTTAAAATTTGTTAAAAGGGCTCGCGATCGGGAATGACCAATTCAAGAAATCAGGCAATCTGTATATACATGAAGCAGATGGGGGCTGATGATGATAACTGTCAATTACATAGCCAATCACATATCATCAAGCCTTGGGACACGTGGCATTATCACAAAGCTGACAATTGTTGTTACTTCCCCTGCTAATTTCGAAACAAATTTAAAAGCAAGATGGTACGTTACATTGATTTCTTTCTCATTCTTTTTTACTTTTCATATTATGTAGCTTTCTTTTTTTTTTTTTTTTTGGGAAACATTTCGTATTATGTAGCTGAATCAGAAGAATACACAAAAAAGCCCAAAATACCCAAGCTCAACACTTAAAATCACAATCGAAAATTCGTTTTTATCATTTATTTTGTTATGATCACAATTTTTCTTTTCAAAGAACCAAGGATATGAATTGTGAACTTGATCTAAGAGAAGCGGTAGCTCATGTGAAATTAGTTGCTACGTGTCAAAAAGAAAAATTATAAGTTAATAAAGTAATAAGACTAATTTCTTGAAAGAGACCAATAAAGTGGTTCATGCTTCACTCATCGGTAGGACTTCTATGAATAAGTTGTTTTTTTAAAAAAATAAAAAGAAATGATTAGAAGTAGGATGGTTAAATATATAATTTTATAAGTGATTATAAAAGTAAAGGAGAAAAAGTTACTGGACTCTAGTTCAGTGGCTAGAGCCTTAAGAAGGGTTCAAACATTCTCAATCGTATTATAAAAAATTATTTTAAAAATTTTTTCTTTTCTCATAAATAAAGATTAAAGTCTTTCGAATATTATAAAATATTAATATCTAAATTACACTATATAAAAATTAATGTAAATTAATTCCAATCATATATATTCCTAAGTATAATACAATTAAAATTTATAATTTTTGTTGAGTATTAAATTAATAATAATAATAATAATTTATTATATATTTTTACTTTTGTATATTAATATCTAATAATTATTAATTTAGTATTTAGTAAAAACTCAACCGCTGAATTCTTGTCTGAGGAGTGATCACAACTTCATCTAGAAGTGTTTGTGCTGACAAAAGTAAAGGTTTTGCTCTACTGCAACATTTGATTGCCCGGCACCCATACTTGCTGTGACCTTTGAGTGATTACCTGCTAGAGGACCAAACAGCTTTTGCTCCCCATTGCCAGCCACAGAAGCTGGTGTTAGTGGCGTGCTGGTTCTGAAAGTCGGTGATTCTCTCCGAGGACGTTTATAGTCACGATTCTCGAGCTTTGGTTGCACTCTGGGAGAAGAAGTACTAGCACTGTCATTTGTCCCACTAGGCTGTGGTTGATTCTTAGGGCTAGGGACTGGCTGGTAAGTGTGGGCAGAGATGCCAACAAGCATCGGCAGTGAACTCCTTCCTTCTGCTCCGGTGCTGCGCCGGGCACCTGCAGACAAAGAATCAAGTGCATAGTTGACTGAAAAACTGTTCTGATTGCTCAACAATTTTAAATCAAAATACAGAAATGCCTGTGAAAGATTTCAGAAAATATGTAGATTATATGAACTCCGAAATCAGATGGATATGTAGTACGTATGAACTCCAAAATCAGTTGGATACTTACTGGAGGGCATGGCAGCAAAATAGAATTGCATCAACTATAGTATAATATAACATATCCAACAAAATGCGAATAGGAATCTCATGACATATAAAATCAATTTTATTATACAATGCAGAACACCAATATCAACTGATAAATTTAAACACCCAATAACAAAGAGCTTACCAGTTACTTTATCCGCAAATCCAAGGCTTTTGGCGTAATTTAGGAGTCTGTCTATGCTGAGCGACAATAAGAAGTAGGCTCTTAAGTTCATTACCATCAAAAGCAGGTGCCAAATCTATAGGCAGCTAAAAGATGCAAGAATCCCAGCACCTCCAAAGAATTCTCAACTCCTACTCTCATCTTCTTCTTCCACTCACCTGCCACCTTCAAAGCCTCATCTCGAACTTGACCGTTAATCTCCGGAGCTACAGTTGATAACTGTTCCAACAAAAGAATACAACTCCTGATAATGCTCACCTGAAACTCCACATCTCTCTCACCTGAGTGAGAAGGGTAAAATCCTGACATTGCATCTAATACCAAAGATGCAGGGTCACGTGCTCCTTTAATCGTGTTGAAGATTTTACAGAAAATCAGATCATGCTTCCGCAAATGCTGATTCAATAGCAGCTGCAGATTTCTTCCTTCGCTTGTCAAATTTTCCTGTTCCTCAATTTTGACTTGCAACTCCAGATTTTTACCGTGGCCTTCAAATGTTTTTCGGATGGAATCAAACTCTTTCTCTCTCATTTCAAAATCCTTAACACGTTTCTCAAAAAGTCTCTCTTTTACTTCAAGATCTTGAAAGCGGTCTTCTAAACCTTTTTTGAGTGAATCAAAAAGCTTCTCCTTCTCTTTGAGCTCTCTGAGGTACTCAATGTCCATTGTCTGAATCAAATCAAATTGCAGCTTGTTTGACGCATGCTGCATCAGATTAAGTTCACTCCTCTTCAATTCAACCTCATTCGAGTCGAGCGTTCCACAATTTCATTTTTTATTGAGCTCAACTCCTCCATTTTCACCTTGAACTCCCTGCTGCATTCTTCAATAGTTTTTTCGAAAAATTTCAACTGCTTGTCCTTTGATGCAAGTGCTTGACTGAGATCTTCAACGTCTTTTCTTAGTCCATTGTACTCCCTCTCTTTCACTCCAATATCATCAGAATATTTCTTCTGTTTCTTTTTCATTGAATCAAGCTCCCTCTCTATAGACTCAACTTCATTTTCCCGCTGTCTGACCCTCCTCCGCAATGACTCTTAACTTCTCATCTTCTGAATCAAACTTCACCGAGAGCTCCTTGATAGATGATTGAGTCCGCTCCAATTCTTTCTTCTCACACTTGAGTTTCGTCTCACACAGTCTGAGAGACTTTTTAACCTCATCATACGACTTCTCCTTAGCTTTAAGTTCTTCTTCATATTCTTCGATCATTGACTGAATCGAACAAATTTTGCTCTCTTTCAATGCAATCTGTTTCTCACTTTCCTCAACCGATATTTGGACTTCCCCCAGTTTCGTCTCCTTCAACTCGATTTCCTCACAACATTTTTCCAGCAAATTCTTCAACAATTCCAACTTTTTCTGATCAACCTGACATTTATTAATCGACTCTTGAACCAAACCCAGTTCTTCCCTCTTCAAACCGAGACTCACCGACAACAAATTGAGTTCACTCTCTTTCAACTGAAGCTCACAATCACACTCTCCCATCATCTCTTGATCCAAACCCAATTCTTTTTGCTTACGTGCAAGCTCAAAATTACATTCTTTAATCCTTTTTTCAACCAAAACTAAATCACTCTCCTTGTTATCAATCTCCTTAGCATGCTGATCTAACAACATTATCTTCATATCAACATCATTACTTTGCTTTTCAAGTGATTTCTTACTTGAATCAAAATGTTCCTCTAAATCTCTCCATTGAACAGTAAACTTAAGAACTGAATTAGCTTGTTCGTGAGCAATATCAAATGATCTTCGTAAAGATTGTTTCTTTGACTCAGCAGCTCTCAGCTCCTCAGAAATATTAACCGTGCAATTCTCCATTTTAGAAACTAAAACAAACCCAGTTGAAAATAAAGTTTAAGTATAAAGCACATGCAAAATGAACTAAAATGAGCAGTTGCAGAAAGAACCTACCGGAGCCAGCAATGTTCACCTCGATGTTCGAAGCAGCTGGCTTGACGTGGATGCAAAGAAAGAAGTCTCTAGTTACAAAATGGCGAATGTACTATATGTCAGAGGGAAATGGAAAGGAGAGCTCGTTTACTGCAAAATATATTTCTTCCACTGCAAGTATCACCATTCCCCATAATGCCACACTTATTTATTTATTTGAATTTGCAAAGTTTACCAAATGAAAAATGTGCTAAAAAAGTACAAAGGAAAGAAAAATTTTTTAATAAAAATGGCGCACCCTTTGCATTTTTAATTAATTTTTTATTCTCATTCACAAAGTTCAGTGCTCTTCTAAACAAATTTCACATGTGAGCCGCGAGAAGAAGCAATGGGATTAGCGAGTTTCAAAACAATTTATTGCATTGTTTTTTCATTGTATTTAAGAGATGTGACGTGGATAAAATCCCAAATTGCTTTTTCAACCACTCACTTCTATTGCAATTCTTTTAAAATTCATTTTATGGATAATAATTTTGGATTTGTAGTTCACTGCATTATTTAGTTGTTCGTTTGTCGTATTTAATAACTAATTTGATAACAAGTATATTCATGACATGTCGGATCTTGTTGTAAAACAGAGCTGCATCATATTGCCGAAAGGTCAATCACTGAAAAATTTTATCCGAGATCATGGTTAAATAAGTAATTTCACAAGTTAAGCATATTTACCGTACGTAAAAGAACTCGAGAATACCTCAACAGTAATCTATCACTTGTACTGCAAGATACATTTTGTATTGTAAGGTCATTGAAATAACACAATTGCATGAACACAAATTAATTTTCATGATCTCCCCTACACAGTCGAGATATCATTTTCTTTCACTCTATTATTTTTTCCCCATGCACTTTGTATTGTAAGAAAGGTCATTGAGGTAACACAATTGCATGAACACAAATTAATTTTCATGAATTCCCTTATAGAGACAAGATATCATTCTCTCTCTCTCTCTCTCTTTTCCATGCATTTTGGATTGTAAGGAAGGTCATTAAGGTAACACAATTGCATGAACACAAATTAATTTTCATGAACTCCCCTACAGAGATGAGATATCCTTCCCTCTCTCTCTCTCTCTCTCTCCATGCATTTTGGATTGTAAGAAAGGTCATTAAGGTAACATAAATGCATGAACACAAATTAATTTTCATGTATTCCCCTACAGAGACGAGATATCATTTTCTCTCTCTGTTTTCTTTTTTCCCCCCTTCTTTAACAAACGAGTCGGCTATTTTTAAGGGAATGCAGTACCATTGTAAAGTAGCCTATGTTAATTAGCATTTAACACATTTCAACTAGAAGTACTTGTACTGGAAATGGTGAAGGTTTTGGTTTCCTGTCACTTTTGATATTGGCCCGGCACCCATATTTGCAGTGACGCTTGAGTGATTACTTGCTATATGATCAAACTGTTTTTGCCCTCCACTGAAAGCCACACCTGGAGCATGCTGCATAGTGGGAGAACTCCTACACGGATTAACAGAAGCTGGAATCTGTGGCATGTAAGCTCTGGTAGTCAGTGGTTCTATCCGAGGACGGTTATAGTAATTCTGCACTTGCAGTTGCTCCCTGAGGGCAGAAAAACCAATATTATGATTCATTCCACTGTGCTGTGGCTGATACATTCGGCTAGGGAGAGGCTGATTAGTGGGGGTAGAAGTGCCAGCACTGTAATTATTCCCATTCACCAATTGTAGTCGAATCACTGAGCTAGGGGCTGGTGTAGAATGTCGTCTGCAGTCTGACTTCTCTGTCTCCAACTGAACAATGCGTCGTTTGATATTTTCAATCAACAATGAATATTCAAGTTTGTTTTCTTCTAAGCATTCAGTTAAGATACTTAAAGCATTGACTTCGAAGTCTATAACTTTGACCTGCAAGATGGTTTGGTGTTAGAAAGTAAACACATAGTTTTATATCAATAGCAAGCACTCTGTGGTTGGTAATGGCCAAATCATTCTATGCAGAGAAAGTTGACATGCCTTTGCATCAGACAAATTATTTCCTTTTCTGCGGATGTCAGAGATGTTATCATCCAAGTATTGTTTAAAGATGGCTTCCGGCTTGGCAATGTCCGTGAGCTTGAAGGCGCATATAAATCTGATTGCTGCAATATGTTTCTTCCTCCCAATAAGATTACGAGCAAAATCTATCACACGAAAACAAAAGCCAAATTTAAGTTCCATCAAACCATCCTTCTGAATGTAAATATCTAAAATATTGAGAGCTACAAAGTAGCAAAAGAACGGATAAAAGATATGTTGGATCTCATTAGAAACTGATTTTGATAAACAAATAACTCTTGAATAATAAGCTAAGAGCATTTATTTATGTGCTTTCTTCTGCAACATTTAGTCTTAGAAGTTATACACGGGTGAAGGCTTATAAGCTTGTTCGAAATAAAGAACTTTAGAAAGAAATGGAAGAACTTTAGATAGGATAAGTGAATTCATGGGAAATTTTCAAAATTCAACCAATTTATGCTATGATTTACATAAGCACCGATTCCCTTTTCTAGTGGGGAAACTTACCTTATTCGGAAATTAAGCTGATTATTCTTACAATAAATTTTAAAATGACGATGATGAAAATGTATTATTACAATATTAAACCAAATCAATATTATTATGATAAAATATCTCATTATACGTAATATTAGAATAATATCAGCCACGAGATCTCTAATGGAACCAAGAAAGAAATCTAAAAAAATTCTAGCTACTATGCCTATGATGTGCTACTCCATATATCATTCACTTTCGGCAAGTTGACCCTGCTTTAAGCAAATGAACATGCAGATGCAGTCATATGCTTTCCACAAAGTAAAATTATAGCCCAGCTACTTTTTGCAGGAACTAAAATATGACTATATTAAAGAAAAGGAATTCACAAGAAGTTGTACCAGAGGGTCACAAAAGGTAGAGCCCACCAACATTTTGCAAAAACTGATACTTATATACTTTCCACATTAACTATCAGATGTTGGAGAAATAGAGGATTCCCACAAAAAAAAAAAAATTCTTAAAACTGGATTTTGAAATGTAAGAATGAAAAAATATCTGATAATAGGGACGACAAACACAGAAAAATCCATGTTAAATTTCTACAACTTACTGGGGACTATATCTGTGAAACCAAGGGCTCGACATATTTCAGGAGCCTGTTTGTGTTCAGAAATAGTCCATAGAAGTTCTACGATCTCCACTCTGTTGAAAGAAGCCACCAACTCAAATGTAACCAAAAGCTGCAAGAAAACCAAAACCTCCAAAGAATTCAGAGTGCCAACTCCCACCTTGGTTTTCCACTCAACTGCCAGCTTCATCGCTTCAGCTTTGACTCGAGGATTCATTTTGGGTAAAACTTCCTTTAGCTTCTTCAAGAAGAGGACATAACACTTCACATTAGCTTCTTCAAAGCCTGCACCTTGAGACTTCCCCTGCTGAATCAAATCCAAAACAAACATTGCTGGATCGGAAGCCAAATGAAGAAGTCGTAAAACTTCATTGTGACCTAAATCATGCATGTTTAGGAGATAACTCCTTCCTTCTCTTGTGGTGCTGCATTGGAAACCTAAAGACAAAGAATCAAAAGCATTGTTGACTGGAAAATATTCAGATTTCTTAGTCTTAAGATATCAAAATGCTTAAGACAGATTCCAGAAATTTGGAGATAGTATGAAATTCAAATCAAAATTTTTATTGGAGACCAAGATAGCAAAATGGCCTACAAGCTCATGACTTAGGATTGGATCAAGACACTTGCTTGAGTTGTGATGCTAGGCTGTTCAGGTTGTTATAACAGAGTGAGGAAGGGAGAGACGTAATTGCTAACAAATATTATATGAAGAACAAAGATTTAAGTTAACAGAACAATAAGCTTTATAATTTAAAAGCCATATTGTTCCAGTAATAGTTAGTGTCACAAACTCTACCCTTCAGACAATAAATGGATCAAATTAAGGTGGGGAAAGATTATGTCTCAAGACCAGTAGTAAAGGCAGTTGAAAACAATGCTACTGCATGAGGCAATTGAAATACAACATCACTTGAGAACTAAGGAGTTTGATGGACCAGAAAAAACAGATGCTTTCCCTAATAATCCAAAAATCAGCTAGCTCCTGTATTTTCTATTCTGAAGTATTTATCATTCTTCTCTTTCACATGGGAAATCAAGGGAACAATAATACAACCTAATAGGTTATAAGTTGGAAATAACAAGGTTTCAAATACGTTTCTCTCAACATCAACTTTTCAAAATAATGGAGAGCAAAAATTGCACCCAATACACCTAAATATAAATAATAAAGAGCTTACCAAGTACTTTTTTTGAAAATCTGAGGCTCTGGCGTAATTTAGATGTCTGTCTGTGCTGAGCAACAACATCAAGAAGACTTTCAAGCTCATTACCATCAAAAGAATGTCCCAATCCATAGGCAGCTAAAAGATGCAAAAACCCCAGCACCTCCAAAGAATTATCCTCTGCGACTCTCATCTTCTTCTTCCACTCGGTTGCCACCTTCATAGCCTCACTTGTACTTAAGGATTAATCTCCGGTGTGACACTGGATAACTGCTCCAACAAAAGAATACAAGTCCTCCTAATAATGCTCACATCAAAATCCATATCCCGCTCCCTCGAATGAGGAGGGTAAAATCCTTCCATTGCATCTAACACCAACGATGCAGGGTCATATGCTTTTGTGAGTGTGTGGGAAATTTCTCCAAAAACCAAATCATGTTTCTGCAAATGCTGATTCAAAAGTAACTGGAGATTTTTTCCCGTATTCGTAGTGCGTGATTGAAGAGACAATTGTCTTGTACACTCATTGCCTTTCAAACTTTCAGGCTGCTCAATTTTCACTTGCAACTGGAGGTTGTTAGACAATTTTTTCTCTTTCAACTCCAGATTTTTACAGCGATCTTCCACCGCTTTTCGGATAGACTCAATCTCTTTCTCTCTTAGCTCAAACTCCTTGACACGTTCCTCAAATTGTCTCTCTTTTATTTCAAGATCTTCCAAGCGATCTTTTAAAGCTTCTTGTAATGAATGAAACTGCTCTTGCTTCTCTTTGAGCTGTTTGAGGTATCCAATGGCCATTGTCTGAATCAAATCCAGTTCTAGCTCATTTGATTCACACTCCTCAGAAAGCTCTGCTGCAGAATTTTCTATCAGACAAAGGTGCTTCTTTTTTAATTCAAGCTCCTCTGAGCATTTATTAATTAATTTTTCAACTGAAATTAACTCATTTTCTTTTCCCTGGAGCTCATTCCTGCACCCTTCAAGAGATTCTTGGACAGACTTTAACTGCTTCTCCTTCAATGTGAGTTCCTGATTGCGTTTTTCTATGCATTTCCTTATTCCATTGAACTCCCTTTCTTTCAATTCAATATCATTAAAATATTTTTTCATTTCTTCTTTTATTGAATCAAGCTTCTCCTCTTTAGAGTCAAGTTCATTTTCGCGCAGTCTGACAATCCTCTGGAGGGACTCTAACTTCTCCTCTTCTAAACGAAGCTCTGATGAGACATCTATAATGGATGTTTGAGTGAGCTCCAACTCTTTCTTTTCACAATCAAGTTTTGTCTCACACCGTACAATAGACTTCTTCATTTCATCATATAGCTTCTCTTTTGATTCAAGTTCTTCAGCATAATCTTCAATCAATGACTGAAGTGAAGATGCATGCTTCTTCTTCGTCACAAACTCTTTCTCACATTCCTCAATCGAGCTTCGAATTTCCCTAAATTCCTTTTGTTTCAACTCAATCTGCTCACATAAGTCTTTAGTCAAATTCTCCAACTGCCTCTGCTCCACAAGACGTTTCTCATTCAACTTTTCAACCAGACCCATTTCTTCCTTCTCCAAATTAAGCTTCTCTAACAACTCCTCAACCGATTTTTCCACCAAATTCAATTCACGCTCTTTCAACTGAAGCTCGCCATCACATTCTTCAATCCTCTTTTGAACCAACCCTAATTGTTTTTCCTTATACTCAAGCTCAACTTCACATTTTTTAATCTTTTTTTCCACCAAAACAAGCTCTCTCTCCTTACTTTCAATCTCCCCAGCTCGCTGATCTAACAACCTAATCTTCCTATCGACATCATTACCTTGCTTTTCAAGTGAGTTCATACTTATATCAAAGTGTTCCTCTAAATCTTTCCATTGAACAGCGAACTTAAGTACTGAATTAGCTTGTTCATGCGCAAGATCATATGATCTTCTTAAAATTTCTTTCTTTGACGCAGCGAGTCTCACCTCCTCTTTATTATTATCAGAGTTCTTCATTTTACAAACTGAGGCAAACCCAGTACATAAAAACACAATGTACGTAAAATGAGCATTCAAACTTAGACAATCAGATGAACAGTTGCAGAAGAGTTACTAAACGGCCGTGTCCAAACTTCAAACTCTGCAATCAAAGGATTAAAAGTAAAAGAAACCCTTGTCACCGCCGGCTAACCTGTCACTGTCATGAACTTAACTCCGACCAGCTAGCGTAATGCCGAAGTAAAGAACTCTTGTTTTAGTGTTGGCGTGTTGTGGGACTCGTTACCGCAAGGTTTCAGTTTGTGTGAAAGTGACATACTCCGAGGTTCACCGTACATCAAATAATTTCACGACACGTATCTATTTTTTATTTTTGGGCTGTAAACTTAATTTATCTATTTTTTACGTCTGAGAGGTAATAATATCGTATGGGCAGTAAGGCAGAGTTTCTCTAATTTATAATATCGGTTATCTATACTTATAAATTTTAGTAAATATATAATATTATGATAGGTATGTGCGTATTTTAAAAAATTATCATATATTTATTTGTTATATTAAATTTAATTAAATATATTATAAATATATTAATTGATTATATTATTTTTAAAATATTTTAAAATTTCTTGAGATTACTTTATCCTTTTATAATATTTAATAACTCCCCTATATGATAATTTTGACATATTACTAATATTCTCAAATACAGCTTTTTTTTATATTTCTTATAAATTATATAAATCAAAGAAATTAAAATTAAAAAAATTGTTCTTTTTATTTATTCTAATCTTTTTCTTTTTTCTTTTTTCTTTTTTATTTATTTTACTCTGATATATTTTAAATAAAAATTTTCAAAAATATTTCAAACTTAAATGCATATATGCTTTTTGCGTAGATTGTAACAAATATATCTTTTAAACGTTTACCTTATAATATATGAATATTTTGTATTTTCCAAATTAAGTAAATAATCTATTTACTTTTTTCCCTCATTTTTAGTACCATGGGCTAAAAATAGAAGGGAATAAGTGGTGAATAATAATTTTAGTAGAGAGATATGATATAATAAGACTCTATTAAATATAGTTTTTTAATTAGAACTAATTTAAATAGAATTTTTATAAATAGAGTTTTTACTTAAAAAAAATTTAGTTGTTTGATTGTCAATTAGAGTTTTTATTAAAAAATTATGAAATTATTTTAATAGATAATTTTTTTAAAGTTATGTTATCAAAAGAATAAAATAAGGTTGTCAAATAAATTGATAATATTTTAAATATTTAAATATTTAAAACAAAATTTTCAACATCTACTCTTAAAAGTCTAAAATTTGAGTTTTTACTAATACAAATAAAATAATTTATTTAAGCTTAAAAAGTTTTATTAAAAATGAATTAAAAATAAAAATTATAATAAGAGATTATATGATTAAATAAGCACTGGTGATCATTAAATAAGTTATATTAAATAAGTACTAAGACTGTGGGATACAAAAGTAAAATCTATTATTTAAATATAAATAGGTTTAACTGAATTCTGAAACAAATTATGTGATTTAATAAAGTATTACATATTGATATGAACTTTCTTTGAATTTAAAAAATATAGGATTGTCGAACACATTATTTTGCTAGAAAACAAGGCCTAACTGAATTATAGCACAAATAATACGATTCAATAAAGTATTATATGTTGATATGAACTTTTTAAATTTTAAAAATATACAATACTCGAACCCATTATTTTGTTATAGAAAATATTTAACTAACTTATTGTACAAATGATGTGAATTCAACAGAGTGTTATATGTTGACATGAAAACTTTCATTGCTGTGAGATTCGATAGTCCAGCTATTATTTAAATATAAATAGGACTTACCTTAATTATGACACAAATAATGTGATTCAACAAATATTATGTGTGGATAAGTATTTTCTTGAATTTTTAAAAATTTCAAACTTATATGCAACACTGGTTAATTTTATTAGGAAAGAATTCTGGTCAATATTTATCTATTCAAATTTAAGGCATAAAGATGATGATGATCATGGATCTTATAAGATATTCTTTCCTCATGATTATTCCAAGATAATTTCATTTTCATACAATTATATTCTATTCACAATTTTTATCTTAAAATTCGTTTAAAACTACTGTCGATTCTTGAAAGTCATAAGTTTCGAGGAAATATTTTTCTCAAATTCTTCATAAAATTCATTAAAAATATCTGATTAATTATTTAAATATTTTGAAAATCTCTCTTTAAATTTAAAAAAGGTCGTCATTAGCCTTCATTGACTTAACTCTTAAGCTAACCAATAAAGCTTATAAGTTTTAGCACCAGATTAAAGTCCTCCTTCCTATACAAAATCTTTTTTTCCCCCTCCAATTGTGGGATTTTTAGTCTCTTCCATTATTCGCAAAGAAATGTATTGAAACAGGTAACAAATAAAAAAATATAAACGAAAAAAATAATAAATAGGAAAAATTTTTGTGACATAATCGTAAATAGTTGTGGGTACTAGAAGTCTAGGATGAGCTATTAAAATATTACAATTAAAGTTATTTTTTCTATTTCTTTCAAATCTAATCCAAAGCATGATATTGACTTATAAGGTTCAATTTATCCTACTAACATAGAGAGGAGAAATTCAAAAGAGGACGGCAAATTTAGATTTTTTTTTTTGTGTTGGGGGGGGGGGGGGGGCATTTAAGTAGTGTGGCAATGAACTGGATCTAATCAGAGATCCAAATTGATCCAAATCTAATTGGATCAAACTTGAGTTTTCTTTTTTGTTATTTTCTTATAACCTTATTTGTGTTGTGTAATCATAATCATCGGTGGTTTTCATTATATTATTTATATATTTAGTTAAATATGGTTACAATAAAAATAGTAAGCATTGAATATAATTATATTTTACTTATATGTCACTATTTAATGTTATATGAATGATGATGGGTGTGCTATGGATGTCAGAATAATGAAGGAGATATTAAAATATTACATTGATTTTACTCTAATTATTTTTTATGGATATTTTTATTATCTTTTCTTATTTATTTGTTTTGGTGTAATAGCATAAGCTATAATATTTATTAGATTTTTGAGAAAAATTATATAATTCAATTGTTACCAATACATTTTGGTTTTTAATTTTTGTCTAAAAAATTGTTGCTCTTTTGTTATTGTGTTTTAGAATTCATTATGGATCTAGATTAGATCCAAACTTTTTTTAAAAAAAATTGGAGCAAGTATAAATATATATTTTTTTGAGTTTGGATATATAGCGAGAAATATAGATTTATGATTGATCTAAAACATATACGAATCTCAATTTTTATTAAGGATTAAATTTGAAGTAGAGTAGATCCAACTCATATCTATTTCATTGCTATCCCTACATTTAAGGGTTTATTAAAGAAAACAAGATTTTTTTAAAAAATTTAATGGAGTTTGATGAGGAACTTTTAAATTTTTTTGATATAAATTTAATACGGTAGAAAGAAAGAAAAAGGAATTTTAAGAGGTATTTACTAACGGTAGCCAATAATGAAACCATTCAATTAAATTAGGATTTAAGCCCAACAGTAAAAAGTCCAAAAAGTAAGAAGTTAGCTAGCCTGTTAACAGGAGAGTGGGGCTTACAACACCGTTGAGAGACCATTTTTTTTTTTTTTAATAATAATTTGAGAAAGTAAGTCTTTCCATTAACCACAACACCATTACACTTAAAGTATCTACTGGAATTGAATCTATCCAGACATCATGAATATTCCTGCCTAGCGTTAGGTTAGCAAAGGCATGGGCACAAGCATTATAGCTTCTGGGCACATGATTTACAATAATATTATGAAAGTTCTTCTTTTGAGCTTGAATGTCTAAAATCATCCAGAAAATTTATGTTCTGCTACCCTTAGTGTTGTTTAGCAATTCTACCGCCGCTAGACAATCTGATTCTATAATCAGGGAAGGCGCAACTGCCTCTCTTGCCACCCCCACACCCTAGCAAACTGCTTCAGCTTCTGCCATACTAACACTGCCCCTGAATCGAGTGTGTTTGATTTCAACTGCCACCGCATTTCCCCTCGAATTGCGAATCGCAGCCCGAAAACCTACCCTTTGATCTTCTTTGCTTACAGTTGCTTCTACATTCAGCTTAAAAATAGATTCTGAGGGAGAAGTCCACATCCGCTGCTTCTCTGTAGTATAATTATCAATGCGAGATGCCTACTTTTGTCTTACTCTTTGATAAGCCTCTATTATTGATTCTACCTTGGCTGCTGAAATTCTTGGATCAATAACAAGATTTTCAAAGATAATTTTATTTCGAGCATACCAACCAGCCCAACAATAAGCCATCATAAGTTCAAGATCTGATTTCCTTAGCTCGACATTTAATTCTTGGGAGTAGCTGGAAAAGTCTTGGGGATATCTATCAAGAATAGGAACTGTAAACGGAGCTTGGAGCCAAATCTTTTTTACTACTTTACAATCCAATAAAGCATGCTCGATAGTTTCAACATTCCCTTTACATCTGTAACACATAGGGTAATGTAAAACCTTTATTTTCTAGAGATTTTTAGTAGATGGTAGGAGATTTTTGACTGCTTTCCACATAAAAATTTTAATCCTCTCATGAAGCTCCAGAGCCCATAACACCTTCCGCTGACTTGATTTGTCGCCATTACTATTGGTAGCTTCTGATGCTCTGCACTTAAGTGCCAATTGATACCTACTCTTCACTGAATAATCTCCCTACTTGTCAAAATGCCATAACACCTCATCTTGAGACTTGTCTTTTGGGGTTGGGATCTTAAAGTATAATCTCTGCATCCTCTATCATGAAATGTTGATTGAGCTTTTCAACCTCCCATTGGTTATTAGCATTCATCAGATCCGTAACAACTGAATCCTCTTACAGTGTTTATGAAGAGATTGGCTTAAAAGTATATGGCTTTGGCAGCCAGTTATCTTTGTACGCTCCAACCTTTTCCCCACTCCCTATAAGCCATCTGATTCCTTTCATGAGCAAACATCTTCCCACAAAATACTTCTTCAAATGAAAGAGGGATTGGATCCCAAATTTGCATTTAAAAAGTTAGAGTTTTTATAGTATCTAGCCTGCAACACTCTTGCCACCAGGGAGTTTGAAGACTGAATCAGCCTCCATCCCTGCTTAGCCACCAGCACTTGAGGAGTTTGAACACACTCATTGTATATACTGCTATTGCTTAGGCTGCTGCCTTCATAAGGATTTCCTTGCCTCTACTTGAGAGCTTCTTTTTTTTGCCAGCGTGAAATTTTGTTTAGGATTTTGAGCTTTACCACAATAAACAACCACATTTTCTTTCTACCTATCATCGAAGGAAGCCCCAGGTATTTTTCATACTTAGTCACCACATTGAGTTTGAAAATGTCTCTTATTGCTGTAACTTGCGCTTCCGATAACTTGCCACTGAAGAACATTATGAACTTATCAAAGTTGAAGATTTGTCCATAAGCTTTTATGTAACAGTAAAAAATCTTCCTTAAGTGCTTACAATCGGCCACTGCTGCTCTTATGAACAGAGGCCATCGTCTGAAAATAGTAGATATGATATTGTGGTGTCTCTGTCAAATCTCAATCCTCAGATTAGCTGCTGCCTTTCTGCTTGCCTCAGTAAGCTTGAAATAACCTCCGCACACAAAATGAACAGATACGGGGATGGGGGATATCCTTGTCTTAACCCTCTTTCTAACTTAATGAAGCCCTTCGGGTTCCCATTAATTATCACCAAGAAGCTAGTAGAGAAAATGGGAATCCAAAATGTTTTGAAGGAAAAAAAAGTGTAAAATACTTTGGTGTATCTGTGTGGGTGTAAAGAGTTAGGGGTAGAAACTTGTAGAAAAAAAAAATATAGGAAGTTAATTAGATTGACTCTGTCCTCTAATATAATTGTAATAGGAGAGAATTTTATAAAGATAATAGAGGGGTGCAAAATTATAATTCTCAGAACACATGCAATTATACCATAGAGAGCAAAAACTGCACCCAATAGCCAGTACTTCATAATTTCAATAACAAAGAGCTTACCAGGTACTGTACATTGCCCGCAAATCCAAGGCTTCGACGTAATTTAGGTGCCTATCTATCCAACGATATCAAGAGGATTTTCAAGTTCATTACCTTCAAAAGCAGGTGCCAATCTGAAGGCAGCTAAAAGATGCAAAAGCCCCAGCATCACCAGAGAATTCTCCACGGCTGCTCTCATCTTCTCCTTCCACTCTCCTGCTGCCTTCATAGCCTCATCTCGTACCAGAGGATTAATCTCTGATGCCTCATTTGATAACTGCGCCAACAAAAGAATACAAATCCTCCCAGTACTGCTCACATCAAACTTCATCTTCCCATCCCTTGAATGAGGAGGGTGAAATCCAGGCATTGCATTTAGCAATTGTAGATTTCTTCCGTTGTTCATACTGCTTCATTGAACAGAGAGTAGCCGTGTATCCCCATTTACCATCAAATTTTCAGGTTGCTCGATCTTCACTTGGAAATGGAGGATATTAGACAATTTTATTTTCTTTCATCTCCAGACTCTTACTGCGATCTTCAACAGCTTTTCTGATATCATCAATGTTTTCCTTTCTTAATTTAGGCTCTTCAACAATTTCTTCCAATTGTCCCTTTTTCATTTCAAGCTCCTGTAAGTGTTCTTCCAATTGTTTTTGGTGCGCAATAGGAATGCTTCTCCTCCTCTTTCAGCTGACAGAGGCATGCGAGGTCAGAGGTTGAATCAAATGAAGTTGCAACTTGTTTGATTCGTGCTCCTTTGACAGTTTTTCTGCAGAATTTTTGAAAAATCAAGTTGCTTCTTCTTGAATTCAAGATCCTCTGAACATGTCACAATTGATTTTCCAACTGAAATTACCTTGTTTTCTTGCAATTCAAACTCCTTGCTGAAGTGTTCAACAGATGCTTGGACAGGTTTTGAACGATTCCCCTTTAATGCGAGTTCCTGACAGCGTTCTTCGAGGCGCTTTTGAGTTCCCGAGAACTCTCTCTCTTTCAATTCAAGCTCCTTCTCTTTACATTCAAGTTCTTCTTCACGCAGTCTGACAGTACTGGATTGTGTCAAACATGCAATACAAGTGTTGCTCTGAAATTATTTGAAGAAACGGTTAATGGGAAAGGTATTGTTTGTTTGCATGCTAATTTTAATGTGCAGCAAGTTATGAAATCAGAGACTAGCTTTTGGTGTAAATGCTTTTGGTTGCATTTGCCTTTTTATTTACCTGAGTTGGCAATAATTTCTAAAGTGGGTGATGATTGTGTAGAAAACTCAGGAGTTGAAACTTTGCACAGATGGTTTGGTCAAGCATATGAATACACTAATTATATTGTTCGCTGCTCAACGGAAAGGTTTACAGTAACACTTCGATTTGACTGTGAAATCACTTTAAGCACAAAATCAAGAAGCTGGAAAGCCCATGTTAGCATCTGTTACTGGTATCTATGGAGAGCAACAAAGACTTTACCCGACACCCATACAGGAACACTTCGATTTGACTGTGAAATCACTTTAATCACAAAATCAAGAAGCTGGAAACCCCATGTTAGCATCTGTCACTGGTATCTATGGAAAGCAACAAAGACTTTACCCAACACCCACATTTGCTGTGAACCTCTTGAGTGATTACAAGGAGGTAAATGATAGAAGTGTGTTTAGCAGTTCCACATTGCCTAACTGGAGAACTCTTACTAGGATATCAGAGGATGTAATTTGAGGGGTCTAGGTGCCTATGGTAGCAGCAGGTAAGTTTCTGTCCAAGGAGGTACCAACACTGTGATCCATAGCAGGTACTTCATCTGAAAATCCAAGGCTTCGGCCTAATTTAGGTGTTTGTCTATGATTAGCAACAATATCAAGAAGACTTGTAAGTTCGTTGCCATCAAAGGCAGGAGCCAATTTATAGGCAGCTAAAAGATACAAAAAACCCAACGCCACCAAAGAATCCTTCACTGCGTCTGCCATATTCTTCTTCCACTCAACTGCAACCTTCAAAGCCTCACCTTGTACTTGAGAATTAGTCTTTGGTGTTAAACTTGATAGCTGCTCTAACAAAAGAATACAAGTCATCTTAATAATGCTCACATCAAAGTCCACATCTACATCCCTTGAATGAGGAGTGTAAAATCCTGACATGGCATCTAACACCAAAAATGCAGAGTCAGCTGCTCTTTTAATTGCGTCGAAAACTTTACAAAATATCACACCATGTTTCCACAGATGCTGATTCAATAGAATCTGCAGATTTCTGCTTGTCAAATTTGCAGGTGCTGCAGATTTCCTCCAATGCAAAGGAAGGATGTCAGACAATTCTTTCAGTCTTAACTCCAGATTTTTACTGGAATCTTCAACCGCCTTTAGGATAGAATCAAACTCTCTCTCTCTCTTTCTCTCTCGTGTAATTCAAACTCGTTTACATGTTCCTCAAATTGTCTCTCTTTTAGTGCAAGATCTTGCGCACGGTCTTCTAGATCTTTTTTCTGTGAATTCAAATGCTTCGCCTTCTCTTTGCGCACTATGGTGTATGTAGTGCTCAATGTTTGAGTCAAATAAAGTCAAATCAATGTTTGAGACTGCAGTGCTCAATGTTTCGCGCTCCTCGGAAAGTTGCTTCTTCTTTATTTCAATTTCCTCTGACCATTTCACAATTGATTTTCCAACTGAAATTGACTCCTTTTCTTTCACTTGGTACTCCTTACTGCAGTCTCCAATACTAGCTTGGAGAGATTTCAATTGATTGTCCTTCAATAAAAGTTCCTGACAGGATTCTTCAATGCGTTTTTGTACTCCACTGAACTCCCTTTTTTTCAGTTCAAGCTCCTTCTCTTTGCATTCAAGTTCATTTTCTCACTGTCTGATAGTAGCCTGTGCCCCGTCGTGACTGTAAATTGTCCTCATATAAACGAAGCTTCACCGAAAGGCCTTTCATAGACGTTTGGGTCAGCTCCAATTCTTTCTTTTCACATTCAAATTTTGCCTTACCAGCATCATATGACTCCTCTATAGCTTCAAGCTTTTCTGTACAAGCCTCAATCATTGCCTGAACCGAAACTTTCTCTTCCTTCATCAACAAAAGCTCTTTCTCACTCTCTCACACTTGCCTTCCGTTCAACTCAATTTGCTCCGGACCGTCTTTAATCAACCCATCCAACTATTCCAACCGCTTCTGTTCTTCCTTCTTCAAATTAAGCCTCTTCAGCAGCTTTTCAGCCACTTTTCAGCCGAATTTTTCAGCAAATTTAGTTCATCCTCTTTCCATTGAAGCTTTCTATTACAAAGTCCAGTCTGCTTTCTAACCAGCCCCAATTCTTTTACCTTACATGCAAGCTCAAAATTACAATCTTTAATCTTTTTTTCAACCGAAACTAGCTCATTCTCTTTACTTTCGATCTCCTTAGTACGCTCATCTAACAACCTAATCTTCATATCAACATCAATGCTACTACAACTGCTACTTTGCTTTTCAAGTGATTTTATAGTTAAATCAAAGAGTTCCTCTTTCCATTGAGCAGTGAACATACCAAGTTGTTCATGTGCAAGATCAAACAATCTACGTACGTTTTCTTTCTTTAGCTCAGCTACTCTCAAACTCTTTGTTATCAACACAGCTCATCAAACAATCTACGTACGTTTTCTTTCTTTAGCTCAGCTACTCTCAACTCTTTGTTATCAACACAGCTCATCAAACAATCTACGTACTTTTTCTTTCTTTAGCTCAGCTACTCTCAACTCTTTGTTATCAACACAGCTCACAGTTTAAGAAACTAAAACAGAACTCCGATGATGCAGTTGCAATGCAAGTGACAAAGTAAGCAAAATGAAACACCGTCGACAGTCTTGTCAAAGGCTGAGATTTTGATTAGTTGCTTGAGAATTAGTCTTCAGGGAATTACAATTTATAATAGCTTGTTAACGTCGTGTTTGAAAAGGAAATCCTAAATAACGTAGGAAAGAGAATGCTAAACTAATGCTGAATACTTAGTAAGAAGACAAGGAAGAAAATCCTTGTTGTAACAGGAAAGCTTTTCAGAAGGTAAACAACAAAACTCTGTTTCACTGAAGTAGCGAATTTTTGGGAATAACTAAGTAGGCATTTTCATGGGCATATATTGCAAGTACTAATTTGTCTGAAAATTTTTAAAAGAGATGTTTTAGAGACTTTCTCCTTTATTGTTATGCATTTACGAAAGTTAATATCGTTCTGATATTTAAAATATTTAGAAAATCTCTTAAAAAATAAATCAAAATGGAATTACCAAGTCAAAATTTATCCAAGTCAAAGAAAAAGATGTGAAAAATGATTGTATCACCTGTTTAACGAACTTTTTGGCAGTACTAATTCTTGAACTCTAATTTTTTTCATTAAATAAACTAAACACTTTTTCAAATATGGTAAATATAACATAATTTTACTAGATAAAAAACCCAGCCCCTCGCACCCTATATTAAATGTGTGTGGCCAGTATCGCAAAATTACAGATTTGTTGACAGGAATTCCCCTACTCAGACAACTTTATTTTTCTACAATCAAGTCAGCCATCAAAAGGGGGAAGGAGACAAACCAATGGCACACCACCGAAAGGTAAACTAGGTTAGTAAGCATCTAACACCACTATCTATGGAGAGCACTATTGCTTCAACTAGAAGTGCTTGTGCTGGAATAAGAAGGCTTTGCTTTCCTGCAACATTGGACTGTGCGGCAACCATACTTGCTTTCAACCTTGAGTGATTACGAGGTGAAATGATGAAAGTGTGTTTGCCCTCTACTGCCGTGTCTACACTACTTAACCAAAGATCTCTTACTTAGGGTATCAAAGCTGGAACTTGAGGGGAATAGGATCATTTAGTAGATGGTTCTATCCGAGGACGTTTGTTGCAATTTTGAAGTTGCAGTTGCTCCCCGGAGGAAGAAGGACCAATATTGTGATTCATTCCACTGTTCTCTGCTTGATTCATCTGAATGCTACTCCGTGAGACACCTGTGATACAACACCACTTAGTTACGAAGAACATTGTTGGACCAGAAACATTCCATATGTGTTCTCCCCCATGGTAATCCAAATTACAAACACTTTGATGGCATCAATATCTTCTGTTAAAGTATTTATAATCTTTTTCCTTCTAATATAATATAAAGGGAATAATACAATATGGTGGATTTTAAGCTGGATATAACAAATTGTGAACAGGATTCTCTCAAAATAATCAACAATGCAACACTATGGCCCGCATCGATAGGACCCAATATATCTAAATTTTAATAACAAAGAGCTCACCAGGTACTTTATCTGCAGATCCAAGGCTTTGGCGTAATTTAGCTGTTTGTCTGTAGTGAGCAACAATATCAAGAAGCCTTTCAAGTTCATTACCATCAAAAGCAGGCGCTAATCTATAGGCAGCTAGAAGATGCAAAAACCCCAGCACCTCCAAAGAATTCTCCCCTGTAACTCCCATCTTCTTCTTCCATTCATCTGCCACCTTCATAGCCTCATCTCGTACCTGAGGATTAATATCAGGTGCTATATTTGTTAACTGCTCTAACAAAAGAATACAAGTCCTCCTGATAATGCTGACATCAGACTCCACATCTCCCTCCCTTGAATGAGGAGGATAAAATCCTTGCATTGCATCTAACACCAGCAATGCAGGGTCACACGCTTTTGTGAGTGTCTGGGAAATTTGACCAAATAACAAATCATGCTTCTGCAAATGCTGATTCAAGATCAATTGAAGGTTTCTTCCATTGTTCATAGATTGAAGAGATAGTGACTGTATTTCTTCTTTGTCTGTCAAACTTTTAGGTAGCTCCATTTCTTTCTTAACAGATTCAAGTTCTTTCGTACACCGTAAGATAGACTTCTTAATCTCATCATATAACTTCTCTTTACCTTTAAGTCTTTCTTCATAATCAGATACATATCTCTCCTTGATTTTAAGCTCTTTCTCACATTCCTCAATCGAGCTTTGGATTTGTCTCAGTTTCTTTTCTTTCAACTGAATTTGCTGACTACAATCTTTAATCCCACTCTCCAATTCCAACTGCTTCTGATCCACATGATATTTCTCAATTGACTTTTGAAGCAAACTGAGTTCTTCCTTATTCAAATTAAGCTTCTGTACCAACCCCAATTGGCTTTTCCCACACTCAAGCGGACCAATGCATTCTCCATTTGGCTTTTGAAGCAAATGCAGTTCTTCCTTCCTCAAATTAAGCTTCTGCAAGCAGTGCTCCACCACAATTTTCACCAAATTCAGTTCATTCTCCTTTGACTGGAGCTCATTATTACATTCTCCAATCCTCCTCTGTACAACTCCTAATTGTCTTTCCTTACTGTCAAGTTCACCCTTACATTCTGTAGTTGACTTTTGTAGCAAACTCAATTCTTCCTTTGTCAAATTAAGCTTCTGCGACCAGCGCTCAACAGAATTTTTCAACGAATTTTTCAGCAAATCCTCTTCTGATTGAGCCAATCCCAATTGCACTTGCTTATGCTTGAGCTCACAGTTGCAATCTTCAACCCTCTTTTGAACCAAACCCAGTTCTATTTCCTTACGCTGAAGCTCACTGTTAGATTCTTGAATCTCTTTTTCCACCAAAGACAATTCACCCTGTTTTGACTGAAGCTCCCCATTACATCCTCGAATCCTCTTTTGAACCAAACCCAATTCTTTTTCTTTACACCAAAGCTCACTATTACATTCCTCAATCTCTTTTTGCACCAAAGCTAACTCACCTTTACTTTCTTCAATCCTCTTCTCAAGAAAATGCAACTGTCTTTCCTTACATCGAAGCTTCAAATTATAGTCTCTTATCTCATTAGTCCTAGTCTTCATATCCAATTCTTGAGCTCGTAATTAAAGTGATTTCGTAGTTGAATCAAACTTTTCCTCTGAATAAATAAGAATTGAATTAGCTTGTGCATGTGCAATAGTGCATGTGCAACAGTGCAAGATCAAACCATCTATGTAAAGTTTCAGCTCCTCTGAGTGTGTTTTTTTTTTTTCCCAAAAAAATTTAAGCATACACATCCACTTGGAAAATAAATCAAACCTAGGCGATAAAAATGCATTGCAAGTACAAGTCAAGCAAACTGAAGTAAAATTAACAGCCGCAGAAGAGCTACCAGGCCATGGTCAAAACACTGCAGAGGCCAAAAATCTTGTCACCGATGGTCGGCCTGCCGCTCACACTGGCTGGCGTGGCGAGTTTTGGGACTTCTTGACGTCTCGCTGACCACTTTCTCCTAAGTCAATGGCATTTGTTCTTGACGCCAATATATAGATATATATGATAATTAACAATGCACTCCCTCTTGATTTCCAAACAATTAAGAAAAGACCAAGTAGTTTTGAAACCGTATCAAATTAGTCCTTTCTATTTCACGCACACAATCATACCGTCGAAGCGTTTGATTCAGTGATAAAAAGTTTGGGATTAGATTATGTTTACAAATTTATTCAACATCATGTTGGTGTAGACAAAATGAGTTATGTCCTTAAAAATTTTTATGTACAATTAAGTTCGAGAGAGTGACTACTATACAAGACAGGCAATTACAAAATGAGTGATGGAGTTGAACCTAATTAATTTCGGAAAAATGTACCCTTAATTTTTTTTGTTTTGAAACTAAATTTACCCTTAATTTTAACACTAGTTAATTTAGTATTCAAAATTTATATGTAAAATTCGAGCATGGTGCCTTCAAATCTTCTATTCTTAATGGTATTTATGCTCAGTTTCCCACTTCAAAGCAAAGCACCCGATCAAGATCTTGGAGCTGTAAAACTCTAAGAAATCTGCCTCCGGAGCCTTGGGTCCCAAATAATGTCGGCAAAACCTTATCTTCATATCAACTTCTTGATATTGCTTTGCAAGTGATTTCACCATACTACTCCATTTTAGAAACTAAAACAGACCCAGGTGATAAAATTCCTGGCACGTGAAAAGCATGCAAAATAAACTAGTATGAACAGTTACAAAAGAGCTAACCGGCCGTATTCTGAAGAGGGCATAAGCCTTTCTTACCGCCTGTTGACCTGTTACTTTCAGACAGTTTCCTTTAAAAGTCGAAAACAGCTGGCAAGACTGTGGGCATAAAGCCTACTTTGCGTCAAAAAGGAGAGTTTTGGAACCATCTTAATGAGTTTCAATAGCTTTATTGCATGAGCTTGTTATCGTGTTCGTTTTGCACGCTTTGGGAAATTTGAGTGGAAAGTTTCTGCTACCAAGAAAAAAGAATCCACACTCAATGGGCGATCCTGGGATTTTGATATGGTGCTAATTTTCGGAATTCTTTTAAAATAAATTAATTTTCTGAATTCTTTTTTTAAAAAATTTATATTTACCTGCGGTAATAATTATTCCCCCTAAAATTGACACGGCTGATGTTAAAAATACGTGTAATAATTATGCAACTGCATTTGCGTTCTCTCCCCCCCGAAATTTTTCTCAAGTTTCTCTGCTACCAAGCAGCATCGACTATTAACTATGATACATTATTTTGCAAATTCCATGATTCCATTTTCCATCTAAAGTTTGGGGAGTTCTTCAGAAAATTTACCTATTAACCATTGTTTAAGTAAAATATAATCCAAGTAATTTTAAAAAAGGACTGGTTTGGTGCACGATTGTGCCCAAGGCAAGCTCCCATTATGCGAGCTGTGGACCTCATTGAATTTAATTTTCAAAGTCATCTTGGACTAATGAATTAAGGCATTTGGATAGACATGTTAGTAAAATGATTCATCCATTACTGCATCTCAGCCTATGAACAATGAAGAAATAGGAGGGGAAATGAATAATCCATTGCTGCTATCCCAAAATTTGAAAATGAAGAGGTGGGGTAGGGATGAGACCATTGAATAAGTCTGCTTCTTGCTGCAATGGATATTAAGAGAGGACCAAGAAAATGGCTTTTCAGTAATCACTTATCACAATTTCAAAGTATCTGTACCAATAATCTGAAATCTACAAAAGCAACAGCAGTTCATCCCAAGCGCTCAGTTGGTACCTTTGGTATTTTCAAGAATAGGGTATTAATTGTTTTCCAATACAGATCTGTCATAACTAGCTACATGCTTCAACCCCATTCTTGATCACAGTCTGCCAAAGTGCTCGTCAGGCCTTTATACGGACCACAAACGAACCTGTTCGTTCATGTACACACAGAACATATGTATATTTTCAAATGCATTGTTAGGGGTAAGAATTGTGAATCTCAGATAAATATAGAAAGCAAATTAATCAGAAAAAAAGATGTAGAGCATTCTCTTTTGCAAAACCAATAGAAATTAAGCTACAATGACAAAACAACTTGACAAGTAGAAGTTACTAAGATGAAATTGCCAAACATTTAGGGAGAACAAAGCACAACTGTTAGGTTGGGTTGAAAAGAGAACCTTAATGGAAAAGTGAAGATGTTGGAGTGCCCCATGAAATTCAAAATCTAATTAATTTAATCAGAGTATATACTGCAACTGAAAGAAGCTTCCGCAAAGATTAAACACTAAGACATGAACAAACTAATCCAGAAGAGCTTAAATTACACACAAGAGCACTTGAAAGATTCTTGTCCAACTTTATGGAGAAAAATCATGACAGAACATATTTCAATATTTTTATTTTAAGAAGGAGAAAGAAAAAAAAAAAAAGACAGAGAGAGACATGGTAGTGAATATCGAACACATGGCAGCTCCAGATAACTGGATACCTACATTGGATATTCTAAAGGAGCTTAATTGGCAACTTCAACAAAAATTGATTCACCAATGCTTGAGTTCGTAAAAGGAGAACAAATAAGCGTGTTTGGCTTCATGCAAGGAAATCAGAAGCTAGTCCCCTTTGCATATGACATGGTATGTACTTATAACAGACAGCTTCTCAAAATAATTAAATATTATAAAAAAAAAAGCACTGAATAACTCAAGTAACAGCTCCTTACATGCAGGAAGATTGGATATATCAGCCGAAACCGCACAAGGAATCCCCAAGTTTGAGAGAGCTCCCCTTATAATTCCACAAGGGAAATACACATGCATGGTCGCTAGGGCTGCCTTGCTTTCAGCTGCAGAGGAAGGATCTTGTGATTCAGTATTTTCGACTGATGGATCAGTTGAGATACGTGAAAGCCATCGAAACCGATTGTCTTGCAGTACGAAGGTACCCTACAAGACAAACGAAGGTAATCGCATCAAGCATAAACTAAGATCTCTTGCACCAAATTGATTCTGGGTTGTTAAACATACTCTATGATTTGTCTTCAAGTTGTCTATCTGCTTCTTGAAGAGCTCAGACCAAAAGTCCTTGCAGATGAACTTTATTGCCTCTAGATGATCACTAAAGCGTGGCCTCTCCATTGTATACCTGGAAAGCACAAAAACTGTAAATAAAGGATGTAAAGAGCTACCCTGTTTGAGTAGCAAAGTATTGAAGGCTTTCACAAGACACCTACTCATTTGCTTCAAAAAGATTATCAACCAACCGAAATCAAGTAGCAGAACATTGGATCGAACAACCAAAGCCGATTGCTTCGTTCAAAATGCTAAATGGTGTGACTAGTAATAAAAAGGCAAAGCCAATAAAGGCTAGTGATTTATTCACCATCTAATTGTTGTGGGCTATTTCATATTTAGCTAAAAGAAAAATTGAAGAAATTAATAAGTGAAAATTAACCTAAAGCTTCTACATTTCTAAACAAAATCCCATTTTTATTGCTCTCTATTTCTTTTCTTTCCCTGACTTTCCCAGCAACCAAACAACATAAATCAGATTCAGTCATCAGATCTAAAAAAACCTAAATCTTCAAATTACTATTAAAACCCTAAAATGTAAAATAAAATAAAATAAAATACAAATCCGACACTGAAATCGGGGTTTTGATCAGGTGGGAGAGAATGTACCGTTCGGAGAGCTGGTGACCGACCTGATAACCAATCGCCTCGATCCGACGGGCTGCAAGCTCAGGCTTGTTGGCGTAAAAGCGATTGTTATACGTGGACACTATTTCCGTTAACAAGCTGTCAACGCAACTCTCTGATACTTCCCTCCCCATTTTTTTCACTGTTGCTGTTTCTCCGATTCATTTACTCTAAAAAGAATTAAAATTATTTTACATTTATTTAAATTTCGAATTTTATTGATTGCATAATAACGAGTATGATGATCTTTGGGCCTGTTCCTTTAAATATCCCGGTTGTCCAACCGAGGCCCACCAAGTCCAAACACACACACACACATACATTGTATTTTTGTTGAAAGTTGGGCCTGAGGCGAGTTTGGGATCCAAGGCCAAAATTAAAACAAATATGTGTGTGCGTGTGTGTGTATTAATAAGTTATATGTTAGATACATTCGAATGTATGCGATTAAATCTTAATTCTTAACCCACAAATAGTTATACTCAAAAACAAGCATCGCGCTCAAGTTCATACTTTAATTGCCAATAAAAGAAGATTACCACTTTAGTTAATGTTTCAAAGTGGGCATAAAAAAATACAAAATAAAAGCTTATTTGTTATCTTTGGTAATTACATCCTTTTTGGGAATAAGTCTTAATTAAATCTCACATCTTTGGTAAGAAACAAAAGCATTATGACTGCATTTACGTTTAAGATAAAAAAAAAAAAAAAACAACTCAGGAACCAAACTTTTGAAGAAGATAACAGTTGTACCTTGCATAAAACCGCGGCACAACCTCATATAAAATGCATCTGTTTTCCTATTATAACCACAAGCACATTACGTACTTTTGGAAAAATGAAGACAACTTCCCTCGAATTTGCTTTCTTGGTTGTCTTGCTCATCACTGCTTCCTGTATGTATGTAGAGTGTGTGTGTGTGTGTGTGTGTGTGTGTGTGTGTGTATTTCGCATATAAATGTTCGTACAGTCATTATAATTTGAGCTAATTATCCTGTTAATCTTTATATTTTAAAAAAATTATTTAAAACGCTCACATGGATATTTTTGTAGTTGTTAGATCTAATTTTCTGAAGACAAAATAATATTTTTGTCTAATTAAAAATAGAGACAGTACTTTGAGAGTGATTTTTTAGAATACAACTAGCTAATTGCGTCAAATTGTTGGTAACAATTAAAGCAGAATATATCCCACTTTTCACTTGGATAGTTTAATTAATATTCTTTCACTTGGATAGTTTAAATGTTTTAATAATATGTTTTCCTCTTTACAAGTTTCATTTTATCCGAATATTTACCGAAAATTAACAATGATTAATTGATTAATCGCGCAGGGTTACCTGTAGCAGTTCATGGAGACGACTCCTGCAAAACCGATGCCGATTGTATTCCTAAATGTGCTCGTGAGCCACATGCCAAGCCAAAGGGCGTGGATGGATTTTGTAGCTGCGGAGATGAGCCACCAAAACTGATCCCTAATAAGAACCCTTGATTATCATTATTATAGAATGAAATAATGTGTTGGCGTGAATGTTAGGCGGGAACCTTTTTATGGCTTTTTAATAAGAATAATTAATATTGTCAGATTGGCAATCGGTTCAAGAACCAAAATTTATAAGGCTTGGGATTAATATTTTGTTGTCGGTCGTTTTTGTTTTGAATTATTTAGTTATTTACCAGTTTATATGGATCCAAAATGGTCCTTTTCTATATATGTTTAAAGATCCGAACAACTCAAATTAGCATTAAGGATGTAAAACACATGCTTTAATTGTCAAACAAAAATGAATATTAAAGTCGTAAATAGTCTAATCTGTCAACACTCTGGGCCATAAGTACTTTTTTCATCCGGAGTCAACTGAGTTCGAATAATATTAGAGAGTAAAGATTGGTGTATTTTTATTAGAGGCTACTCTTATGACTTGAGACGCATGACACAAGTCACTGTATGGAACAAGTTCTTTAGTTAAAAAGGTGCATTAAAATGGGACCTGAAACAACACTTTGGCATCCGCTATATAAAGCAAGCAAGCAAGCAAACGGAGCTGCTGGATAGAGAAGGATCGCGGGGAATATTGAATTGAAGAGAAATCTCGCATATGCACTGCCCAACATTTATAACATCGCAGCATATACGAGCGCGATTGGTAACTTTCGGGCGTATTTCGGGAAAATCTCTGTCACAGGCTCACTATAGCCTTCTCCATGATCCCACGTGTGGCTTCACCGTCTCCTGCTCCAATTTGAAGTTGTTGCATTGACAAAAACTGCATGCACGCAGCCATGGTCAATTAATTAATAACATATTCTCATTATTTAAATAGGTATCATTTCAATTGTTTAATAGAGAGAAAGAGATATTCTTGCAGAAGGAATTAGCTAACAGGGCTACGGAGAAAGTTAATTTGAGGAGTGATTATGCTTTCTCCATTATCTTATAGATTTTTTTTTTCCTTTTTCCTTTTGGGGAGGGAATGTATTATCTTCTAGAAATTAAAATTGGGGAGATAGAGAAACATCATGCTGTATTTACAGTGAAAAAATAATGACCAACATTTAACTCATCTTATTTGGTAAAATTAATCATTTCTCTCGTTGTTTTTTAAGATCTATCAAAAACTCCATGCACAATGACATAGGGCTGCGCATGAATTAGTTTGGTTTTTCGTCCAAACCAAACATAACTAATTTCAAACGAATTGAAGAGAAAATATATGGAACCAATTCAATTAGTTTCAATTTAGTTTTCCAGTTATCAGTCTTTTTCTTTTTAAATGTGAAAAGGTCGCAATTACTCTCCGATAATATATATATTTTTTATTATTTCTATTTTAACATCATGGACAAAATGAAATATTGAAAAAAAGATCTAGATGAGATTGCCAATCACATTCGGTACGTTTCAATCTTTCATTTAACCACGGAAAATGATTCAATTTCTTCAAACTTGTCAGGACCACTGCGTGAACACAAACGGGGATTGGAATTTCAAAATCTGTTTGAGTTGGTTCTTTGAAAATGCGGAGACGCGAAGGTAATGCGACACAGCCGAAAAGCAGGTCGTCGGTTCCTTATATTATCTATGCACAACTTATGATTTTTGAATTAAAATACGGGGGAAAAAATTATGTGCTATTGTATAAAATTTTAAATGGCAACTAAAAATTATGTGTTGTTTGTCCTAAAAATTTAAATAATTTGATGAGTAAAAGTTATAGCTAGATTTTCTGGTACTTATTATATATCTCATAAGAGTAGTGTGGCAAATGGGAGGTATAATGATTTATGCCGGCATTATAATTTTTTTTTTAATTTTGGATATTTATTATATATCTTCAGACCTTTAGTTTCTTCATCTGGAAATGTACCAAGGCGAAGTTTTTTTCCCCCCCAAAGCAAAAAAAAAAAAAAAAAAAGTTATAAATAATTTTGCAGGACATAATAGACAATCCGAGTTAAGATTCCAGGAAAGAAGCTTCAGATAAATGGTCACATAAATTTCATTGAATCCCATTCAACGATGACAGTGAAATTGATGAACTGGAGCATTTAAAACTAGGGTCCTCCTACTATGCACCTGATGTATGCATGGTTCATTTTGATATGACGTGAAGCTAATTGAAATGCTACCGCTGTAAAATAATGACGACTAGGTAATCGGTGATTCCGGTTGAAGTCACGAGAAATATTTTATCTGTGTTTGTGTTCCGAGTTGGCACTATTTTGTCAGAAGTTCTGCAATTGGTCTCCAATCATCACCTCTGTTGGTCTTAATATACCTAATAAGATAACCCGTGTCACATGTACCGTAGCTAGGCCTTTGTTGAGTTCACTGAGCCGAAAATTTTAGTCTTTCACCAAAAGACCGAAATATTTTCAAAGCGGCTCACATTATCAGGAGCAATATACACCTCAACAATTTCTTCCATCTCACCGAGTACTCTCGACCCAGCAGAAATTGGAAAAACCAGCCCCAATCAATCGGTAATTTTAATTGTCAAATAAAATTGCCAATTATATATCATCACGTAACCAAAATCAACTAAATGACACTTTGACAAACAAGTCATGCTCGGCATACATAATTTTACATTTAAATCCAGTTATTTTCTTGTCAATTTCAATCACATTGCAATTAAGATCAATTGGTTAAAATTTTTCTTGGGTTCCCTCTAAAGACTATCTATTTCGTTGGTTCATACATTTCTCATTCCTTAACCATTGACATCATGTCAGATAAAAACTTATTTTGAGATTCCACACAAGCGGTTAGCACCTTCATATTCGCAGACAACCCTTTAATATCCTCTTCCTGTGAATCAAGTTTCTTAATCACAAAATATGGATATAATAAAAATGGTTAACGTTATTGTCTCGATCACTGTGGACATTCATTGGTACAACTTGTATCTCGGACTACTACCTGGAGATATCACTAAGTTTTAGACTGTTTATTAATAAACCTCATAATGAACTCAAGTATGATACTCTTTCAGCAAAATCATTATATTTGTATTCAATGATGTAATTTATAGAGGATCGGCTGGCACCATTTCGGTGTTTTTCGATTCTTGTAGCTCTTTGCTTTTGAAACCGCCATATTTATCCAACTACTATAAACTGTCTTATCTCCTTCTTGTTCAATACAATCGGAACCTTCGAAACATCTCCTCTAATATTACAACAGAGTTGAAATACAATACCTACATTTATAATTTATTAAAATTAACATACTTTGGTGAGACCTCTAAGAAACAAGTTAAAACTAAATACAAGGTACATGTATTCACTTAAAAGAATATAGGCAAAACAAGGGAAAATAACTTGCATAAAAAGTAGCCAACCATTAATATATGTAAAATTCTCATTCTTTCATTTAATTATAGCTTGGACCATCTTGTAAAAATTAAAAGAAGCCCGCTTTTTGTTTCCTATGTTTTTTACATCGACCAAGGTAAACAAATAGAAAATACTAATAGATGAACTACTTGGGGGACAAAGTAGAGTTGCAATTGTGAAAAGTGTGGGCGCAACCTTAAAATATTTATTATAAACTTCCTAATTTAATAAAATTTCTTCTACCCTTTTTACGTGAACAACCCTATTTGTTGCATGAAGTATTTCACACAACCCTTGTATGTTAACATCTTCCCTTCTAGCACTAAATCCAAATCCCCGTCTTTTACCCTCATAATGCAACTGAGGACTTGAGCATTTACTGAAAGTCTTTTCTATGGATTTTTATAGTATTTTTTTCAAATTGAAACTGTCAATTGATTTACTACAAAGTGTTTGTTTTAACCTCCCACATCTTATTTTTATAATGTTTCCGTATCTTATTTCTCGTATTACCTCACTTTGCTCTCCAGTGAAAATCGATAATATTTTTCCAAATCATTCCGGAGTTACATGATGTATCAAATTTTGGAATATCACTTGCTTTAGTCATTGTCTTTTCTGTGCAATATACATCATTTTTTACATGGCAAGATTTCTTTGCTGATGTTTTAGTGTCCTTGTTTAACCGAATCATGGATTATTACATAATATTTGGAATTTTAGCCTTTTTTTAATATGTCACCTAAAAAAATTCCACTTTTTCAAACCAATTTCTAGAAAAATTTAACATTTACCTCTTCATTGGAAAATCTTGCTTCCTTTCTTCGCTTACGTTCCCCTACATTATCATTTTTGCATCACCATTTGATTGAAGTTATAGCATGACTAAAATTTTAACTACTTTCATTCATTTATTTTATATCAAAACATACATATTTTTGGGATCCCTCAATTTCTTTATCATTTTTTTGTTCATCACTACTGAATTCCTTCTGCTTCCACATTGCGCCCTGCATATTCAACATATTCATATATGATAAATATTTCATCTGCCATGGACCTCCTTTAACAAGTAACTAAACTTGAAAAGAACAATGGAAGAACTTTTACCATTTTCAAACTAAATCACAGCCGAGTTTCTAATTCTTTCATTTCACTTCTAAAGTAAAATATTTATAAAAATTTGATTACACCCTTTCATTCTGTGATAATTTCCATTCATTTCATTTCCACACTTTATCTTTGCTGTAACTTACAATGTCGTTGGGTTAGATTTGCCACAATATACAAAACTATTGTATAAATGCAAGAACAAGAAAGTTGGTCGCTTGTGTTTTTCCCTTTTTTTTCCGATTTCACTTCTACTATTTTTTCACATTTTCCCTGATTTCACTTAGACATCATAAGTGAAATCTCACATGCATTTTCTTCTTTCTTACTAGAACATCAACTGGGCCACCACTTCTTGGTCCTCCTGATTTACCTTAATCTTTATACTCACCTTCCAGTCATTGAATGTAACACCCTTGAAATCCTACGATTCTTATTTTTTTTTTCATATACTTAATTCCAAATGGTCTAATAATGGAATTGGTACACAGTAATGGGAGCCTTAAAAGTAATTTATTTTTCTCATAGTTTAATTTCCTCAGTTACATATTATGGAATTTGGTATCGCATAGATTATTGTCCAATTAAGAGTTCAGTTATGTTGATATTGCTCTATGGTAGAGCATTTTTTATAATCCATACAATCATAGAAATAAATATTAAATTTGTACTTTACTACTATGTTCTGATGGTCATCATCAATGCTCTACAGTGGAGCAGCTTTGCCTTAGTCATTGCCTTAGTTAAACATCATCCAGCTTAAAAAAAAAAAATCAATCAACCAATATTATCATATAAACCAAATTAATTAAAGTAAGACAAATTATTAAGTATAGATTAAATCATAATATTAATCAACATTTATAAAAATCACCCAAATCCAGGCAAAGACAAACAGGTGCAGTCTACAAGATTTTGGTGTAATTTGATTATTGGTCATTGCGACAGTTCTTTTAATATGATTCCATGGACAACACCTGACGATTAAGTTATATTTTAAAAATAATAAATTAATCAATGAATGGAACAATTTATTGAGTTTGTTAGAAAGTTGAAGGTAGATAGATCTTATTTATTATAGGCTAATTAACTAGCAAGGCTACAAAGAAAATTAACTTGGATGAAGCTGCAGCTTTCTTCCTTGTCATTAGAAGTGTATGGTAGTGTCCCACTAGAGCTCAAAGATAATGTAAGTTGTGTGTGTTTAATTACCTCTCTTTTAAATATGGAGTTAAGACAGATTTGAGGGCTGAGTGTGGGTGTGTGGAGAGACAGAGAGATGTTGGACATGCAAAATTAAGGTCCTATTCAAAATTGAGGAACTATAGCTATTGTGAAAAAAAAAAAGAGATATAGGTATGCATAAAAATCAAGAATGTACAGTAAATATGGCTTTTTAATTAGTAATTTTAATCAAATAGAAGAAATATTATAGGTTTTTCATAATAAACTAACGTGCAACCAAATAGTAGGAATTGTGGAGTTAATAACCCATTAAATCCATCTAAGCCATTAAAGTATCTTTATGTTAAATCAATGGTTCATAATAACTTATAAGAAATTGAAAAAAAAAAAAAAAAGGTGTATGGTGCCAAAAGGGCGCCGTAGCTGAATCCTGTAAATAGTGGGTGTATTTGACAACTTATATTGCACTGCATTCCGTTACATTAAAACACTGTTTTTATGTTAACCATGTTTGATTATGGTTTCTAGATGCATTGCACTGGTAAGGTGGTTATTGCAATGAAAGGTGCATAAAATAAGCTCATAGCAGAGGGTGGGCTTTAGGTTGTATTTTATGAATTTTAAACATAATTATCTAATTTTTATTATCCAATAAATTTAAATAGTAATTTATATTTAAATAAAAATTAATTCAAATAATAATACTAAATATTAATAAACCTAAGTATTTTATAAATAAATTATAATACATTATTTTACTTTAATTACAAAAAAATCATTTTAATTATTTTACTTCAAATATGTAAAAATTATTTTAATTTTATTTAACCATTTTTATTGAGTGAAATACTAGATTAAATTAAAAAATTATATTTGACATTAATAAATAAAAATAAATTTATAATTTAATATTAACTTGTTTTATAATATAATATGATGCATTTTATATTATATAATCATATGATGTTATATTTTTACAATATAATTAATTTATGCTATCTCATGATAACTAATGTATAGAAATAAAGTATATTATAATATAATATCAATAATAATGTTATAATAATATAACAAAATAAAATAACATTTTCTTATTTAATAATAGTATGTCGATAGAGCTTTTTTATTATAAAAATTAACATATAAATGTAATTATTAATAATAATTTAAAAATTAATAAATAAAACCTAACATATCAATTAATTCAATAATATTAATTTATTTTTAATTTTAATAAAAAATAATATCCTTTTATATAATAAAGTCGATACTATACTAGACATTATTAGTTAATCCAATAAAATTAATATAATATAATACAGTGTACCAAACTTACCCACCATAAATAATTATCAATAACTATCAAATTAGTATCTTTTGATGCAAGCATTTGCATTTTTAGTTAAGTAATACATTATGATTCACAATTTTTAGTCATTTTAGTAAAGATGGTCATCGGAGATTTTTTTTTTTTTGAGGGGCTGGGTTGTTTTTTTTTTTTGTGTGGGGGGGGGGGGGGGGCTCAGCATATAATCATAACTGAACGAGGTGTAGAATAAATTTTCCTCATTTTTTATTATATTGTAGTTAACATGCACAATATAGAGAAACGTTTATTTCATTTTGTCGGTCCTACTGAGAAAAGGAATTCTTATTCCAAAGTTTGTGATCAACTTTCAAGTTTGAAGTGTAGCAGTGCATGGTTCACACTGACAGAATCCGTCTACGCACCGACCAGCATTGCATGGGCACTTTGCACAGTCATCGCTAACAGTGCATGGTATAGGCCCTTCATCTGTCTTGGCCGCCTCATTCGTCATTTCCTTTGCTTCGGTTCCATATCCTAAACCTGTACATTACATTGCATTTACATATGAGTGACTCTCTTTTTAAAAAGAGAACCAATATAGTGAGAATTGTACTAAGAAACAAAAAAAGTATAAAAATTCGCGTGTTATTTTTTTATCTTTTAATTTTTGTCCTTCAATAAGGTAAGCGATTATCACTGGCTATAAATTTACACTTTTTGAATATATAATGTTTGCATCATGAATTTGGAAACATAAATGAAATGCTGTATTACATCCCCCTAAGTCACAAAAGATGTGTGGATAAAGGGAATCTTACATGAAGCAGTAAAGACAAGGACCAGAAAGAAAGTTATTTTGAGCACGGCTTTCTCCATATATATTGTCATGAGAGATAAATTCTGCTATGAACTAATGTAATGTAATTGTAAATATGTTTTACGCAATGAAGTTTAGGGCATAGGGGGCTCAATTTATAGGGATAGGCACCATCAATATCAATGATGAACATTTCTCTTCTTAACAAAAATGGTGAATTCGTATTCCAATTGTGTTCAATTTTCTTCCTAAATATAGGTTTGGTGATGTTATTTCCGATGATGACATTAAAATTGATACCAATTTGAGGGGTAAAAAATTTTGAAATCATGCATCTATAGTTTGCATTTCTTTGTTGCTAGTTTTTTTTATCATGACCCATTTTTATCAAGCAATAATAAGCATCCCAAATTTTTTTATTTAAGTTTTATTTTAAATGAAGTGTCATTTATTAATTGAATGATAGTTTTTACAAAATTCGAGTTAATTGATTGTATTATCTCACTAATCAATTAATGAATGCTACATCATTTATCATAAATTTTTAGAAATAAAAAATTAAACGTACCTGATATTATTTTTTTTGTCTTGCCAGTTCTTTGACAAAGACATATTGATTACTAAACTCGGCTTTGCTAGTTACAAATCCAAATTCATCGAAAAGATATATATGGTGATTTTATGGTGGATTACATTCCATATTCGTACCTAATCTGAAAAACCATAGGACACATATATTATATTTCCTCAACTTTATTTCCTTTTTGTTTTCAGTCTCTATTGGATTAATGATTAAAGATTAAAATCACCCTCGGAAGCCACCGTCTCAGTAATTAGTATTGTTATTATTTTTAAGTCATATTTGTAATTCACAAATATGAAAGATCCATTAATTGCTGAAAATTTTGGCAAAAAGTTACCCCAAAACATGCCAAAAATCACTAAATCAGTGACAAACAAGGGCTTGGTTTTCCTACAAAAACTAAAAGAGAAATATTATAAAATATATAACCATATATAATTCAGCACGGGTGGGACTAATTTATCTCCCACATTTTTTTATATTAATATTGCAACAAGCAAATTAGATCCATGGAAGTATCCGTGCAATCTCTCAGAGCTTTTGGAAAAGCGAAATGTTATTGAAAATTTCTCAACATTGAGGTTTTGAAACTCAACAAAAAGGCCAATCGCACTGACAATTACAATAGTAATCAACGCAAGTGCCGGTTTCCCAAAAATGACAAACCGGGTTACAATCGTATGAGGTTACGCATCTCAATCCCGGATCTTTCTCCTCCTTTGCCTCGGTTCGATATCCTAAACCTACATATGCATTACATTTACATGTATCCGGTTAGCAGCATGATCGATTTAATTTCGGAGAAGAAAAGCAGTTTTTCTTGAAGAAAAAGCACTTGCAATTGTTTCGTCGGAAAGCACTCTCAACTGTAAATACTCTTCAGAAAAAGAAATATTCATTTATAGATATGAGATATAGATTCTTACATGAAGCAGTAGCGATTAGGACTGCTACCAAGAAAATTAACTTGAGCAAAGCTTTCTCCATTGTCTTGATTATGCAATGGAATTTTAGAACACACACACGCCCACATATATATGCATGCGCAATGTAGGGGAATGTGATGGAATTTGAAAGGTTTTAAAACTTTATTTGATGGTTTAGTGTTGGAGTTACATTCTTAAATTTAAATACACATGAACGAGAAACATCTTAGTGGTTACAATTTCTTCAAAATCTCCATTAATCCTTTAATGAAATAATTAAATGCTATAGGAGGTACAAAGTAATCAAATTTTGAGTTGTGGTTTCAATTGAAGATTTTGGTAATATATGAGTCTCAGACTACTATCATAAAAGCATTAAGAACCACCCAATCATTTTAAATCAACGGTTATGATAGAGTTATTCTACTGTACATCACTGATAATAATCGTCAGATCATAACAGTAAGTACAAATTTAATATTTATTTTTAAAGTCACAAGGTCATCAGCAGTGCTTCACCATGGAGCACTTCTTACATAACCAGACCTTTCCTGTAAATTATTTTCCTTGGAGAGAGTTTGTAGTTGATTTTTTAAAAAATAATAGAGCCTTTGGATACTAATTAGTCTGGCTAGCTATATGGTTAAAGTTATAAGATATGTTTTTACTATTTATTAATTTGATTGTGTGGTTATAAAAGAGTGTTGGAGCATCTCCAACATAACCAGATATTAATTTCTTTTTTTAAAAGTTTTTTTATGATTTTATTTTCATTATTTCGAAAAAAAGTTCCAGGTATGTACAAAGTTTAAATTAATTTTTTAATCTCATTTCTTTCAACAGCGGTTTGCACACAACAATTAGCACACCATTTAGCATCAAACGGTACGTTTCCAAGTAAATATAAATTGGACAATGTAGCTCCAAAATGGCAAGACACACGCCCTGTTGACAAACACAGACACTCTTTCGCTCTCTCCCTGACGGCACAGATCTAACCAAGTACCAATCTCACAGCTCCGTTCTTCCTCACCATTCTCACCGTTGGTTCCCTCTCTATGTCCCCTGACATTTTCAGCAACTACTCTCATAGCACCTCATTCTTGGCTGTGTCAAAAATTTGACTTGTAACTTCACTTTCTCACTCTCTCAGCTTTCACTCCAAGAAAAGTAGTTATTTCAAGGATAAATACCCTCGAAAGTACACAAACGCCCTCGAACAAATTCATTTCCGAGAAAGTGATGCCGTCGACCGTCTGTCGTATTAAGTTGCATCGGAAAAACAGAATTCTGATGGGTCGGGGAAAAAAATTATTTTCAATGGCAGTGCCTTCGAAAATGACATCAGATGCCCTCGGAAATAATCCCTATAAAACCAAAAACTACATATTTCCAATTGCATTTGCCTTTGGAAATAGCATTAACTGCCCTTGGAAATGAGGTTGGATAACACAAATGATTACAATTCCAACTGTAATTTGCCCTTGAAAATGCAAGAAAGACGTCGGAAATATGCTCCTACTTTTTTATTTAGCGACCCATTTAATTTATATAATATTATTATTTCATATACTTTTTTTTTTTATTTTTTTTAAGTATCTATAGTACCAATGCAACATAATCAACAAAATAGCAGTAGTAACACACAAAACACATTAAACGTAGCTTCATTAATTTAAAAAATTTATAGAAATCACATTCACCAATCAAAAGTACAACATAATCAATTAATTGTTTATGTTTTTTTTAAAAAAAAACATCACAAATGTATACAAGATATGATTTCATAGCTTGAATTATTTCAAGCATCCTCCAACATGTGTTCTGTAGTCTATGAGATTTAGAGAATCTTCAAAAGAGTGTTCAAATAAAATTTTACTTCTTATTTGAAAAGTCATGTCAGTATTAAACACGTTAAAAGACACATTAATTTAGATTCTTCAAATAAGATTTATTTCTCACTCTTCAATATTGAAGAATGAGTTTCTCCCTCTTCCATTAATATTTTATTATTATTTATTGAAAAGATACAACTGCTATAATTATTATTTATGTTTCCATAATGAATTAAATTTGATAGAGAGAAGGGTTTGATTAAAATAATGTTAACTTGTTTTAATTTGATGAGTCTTTTGGAGAGAATTATATTTTTCCATTCACTTATTTGCCACATCAATAAGCAAATTAAAATTTGAAAAGTAAAATTTAAATAGCCTTTTGGAAATGCTCTTACATTTGCCTCTACCCCATCTTCTCCATTCCCATCATCATCTTCATTTGACCAAATAATATCCTATACGAATCAAGAAATATGACTCTGCTCCATCCCCATATTATCATTTGTAGACCAAATAATATCCTAGATGAACGAAGAAATATTAATCAGTGAATTGTCAAATCATTAACTAGTATAATGGTATGTTATATTCGACAATCACTTTGAATAGAACTGAGCATAAGTATTATATCGAAGATATGCTTAAGAAGCCCAACAAAATATGAGACTGGAGCAATGGGTACTAATTATTAGAGCAATATTTTGTATCAATAAGCAAATATGCTAATATTTAGAGTCAACAGCAGGAGCTGGATGGTAAATTTAGCAAGTATTTACCAACCTATAAATTTGGACATTAGTCCTTACACATGTTTAGGGAGGTTGAAAAATGCAACACTGCCATTAGAAGATTTATGTGCTTGCAATAATCTGCTCTGTCAGTTACAAAACCCCGTTATGGTTAGTTTCTATAGATTAGAAAGTGAAAAAAATTTTAAAAAAAAGCTTGAAGCTAAATGAAAATTAACAATCTGTAACATAAGAGATGATTCTTGTGCACCTGAGTTTCCAAGTACGAGCTTCACTATTCTTTTCAACTTCTTCGCTTCCTTCTCGAGAAACTATAATACAATAAAGAATGCCAAACAATGAGCATGAAATAATTGCTACTTGAAGAATCAACCATCACCAACCATAAATTGTTCACTGTAATATATACACTTTTATTTTTCCCATTAGAGTGGATCGTATAATTTTCATTCGGTATCGATTTTATAAGTTCGGACTCGTTACACGTTAATGCGAGAAAATTCGACATATTAGTAAACACACCGTACGTGTAGAAATTTTATATTTTATCGTGGTGAAAAATCGGGATAAAATCGAGCACGATTCTGAGTCAGTTAGTTAGAAAATTGTTATTATGAAACCGGTATTTATTTAATCGGCATGATATTATTATTATATCAAATAATTAAATTAATTAAATAATATTATAATTTTTATTATTTGTGTGAGAGAAGCCGACAAAGGAGAGAGAGAGAAAGAAAGAGAGAGAGAGAGAGAGAGAGAGAGAGAGGAGTGACCGGATTCGATCCAAGACCCGCAACTTGACCCTGCTGGAACTCTTAATTTCGACCACCGTTTCCGACGATCTTGGTATTGATTTGAAGCCCTTGAGACGCTGATCTCATCCTTGCCATTCTCACTGCCGGAAAACAACCAGAATGCTGCCGGTAAAGCTCGAAAGTTTCGGCCAAAACACCCATTCTTGCTGCCGTCGATTCAGCTGGAGTTTGGCCACGCCACCGACTGGGTTCCATTGCTCTCACCTCCAGCTTCCATTTCCGACCGGTCTCGTCACCTGAATCGGCCGAATTACAGGTGAAAGGCAACTTGCAACCCGCGGCCTTAAGAAGCTCAATCCGGCTCCATCACTGCGCGTGGGAGGTCACCGCCAGTACTGTTAGATTCACCGAGGCCGGAACTACAAGATCTAAGCTTCCCATCACTGTTGACTGTTTACAAGATAAACAAAACAAATTACAAAGAAAAGTAAAGCAAAAATTAAAGTACAGAAAATTAAAGAAATCACACAATAAAATTAAATTGTAAAAATTTAAATTACTGAAATTAAATTACAGAAAATTAAATTACAGAAATTAAATTACAGAAATTAAATTGAAAAAATTTAAATTACAAAAATTAAATTATAGAATTATTTTGTTATAAGGAAAAATACAAGAAAACAAAAAAAAATTAATTCAACAAATTAAAATAACTTACCTCCCCGGCAACGGCGCCAAAAACTTATTGTGCAAATTTTAATGAACTCGCAAGCGCACGAATCTATTGTAGAATAGATTAATGGTGACGAGTGTCGATCCCACGAGGAGGTTGATTTTAATTATATGCCGAATTAATTTTATTTGTAATGGGAACAATTAAATTATGGTAATTTTGTCCTAAATTGCTGAATTAAAATGGCGAGAATAATTAAAAATGAAACTGTTATAATAAAGCACTTGGGTATCCGGATCCGCATCAACATGCTACATGGGCTAAATATTCCATATTAATACCAATTAAATCATAAGGGGGGATTCTACACCTCATGAACCACTCTCCAATAAGTATGGTGCCAAGGGCTTATCGTGCCAAATAATAATAACCTTGTACTAGGGTCTTGGGTTTACAGAATTAACTAGACAAGACTATTATTATTTGTCGACGAAAAGTCAAAACAACCACAAATATTAGAGGGGAAGAGAAAGTAAATTTACCAAATTAAGCCCATGGAACATGTTGAGACTTCACCTTCAACCCAAGCTAAAAAGGAATTAGCCACTCATATTTTAACTAAGGATAAAAAGGGAATTTTATTAAAATACAAAGAAACTACAAGAAGGAGAAGGAATTTCAGAAATCTAAGCTTAGAAATGGATTCAGGGGTGCCAAATTAGGGGGGGAGAGCCCCCTTTTTATAGATACATTGAGTGAATCGTGACCATCGGATTAAAAACAATTCGGATGCTCAGGATTGCGCCACGCCATCAGTCAACAGTAAACATCAACCGTCAACAGTCAACATTTGTACAGTAACGCCGCCTGAATAGTAAATAATCCCATGTAAGCGCATGTACTGTACACCCGATTTCTACTCCAATGAGATGCTGCCACGTCATCGATCTACAGTACATAAGAAATTTAGTCCAATAAGATCATGACACATCATCGGTCAACGCCACGTCATCGGTCAATGCCACATAAGCAGTCAATCCACATAATTCGTCCAATCGAGCATCGCCACGTCGTAGGTAGTTGCCACATCATTGGTCCGTATACATGAACAAAGGTGTAAAAAAAGATCGTGAAGCGATGCAAATGCGAACAAGATGAGTATATGTGAACAAGAATTTTTCCTTTAATGCTCTTCTTAAGGTTTTCGACCGTCCTGAGTCCAAATATGACGTCCGTTTTGCTGTCTGATCACTCGTTTATTGTGAAACGATTATGATACCCCTAAAATACATAAAATACACAATTATAATAAAACACATATAATTAAATAACAAAATACTTAAATAAATAAAAGTAACAATGTTAGTGAGATTTAAAGTGTAAAATGACGATTTTCTCCTTTATAAATATACACTTTCTAACACTCAACATTGACTGAAGTCCGATCACCGTTGACCGGTGAGGGGCAATTCGGTAAAGACTGAGAATTTTGGGGTTAATTTTGTAGTTTCTGAAAGTTGTGGGTAATTTGATAATTATGGATAAGGATAGTTAGGTAATTTGAGATTTCGATAGTAAATCGGTAATTTAAGTGATTGAAGGTAATTCGATAATTTTACACCTCAGAGATAATTTAATAATTTCTAATATGTGGATATTTTATTAATTGATAAAATTGAGAATTTGTTGGTAATTTATGATTTTGAGGTTAAATTGATAATTATGATTTTTGGGATATTTCGATAATTTTAAATTCAAGGATATTTCGATAATTTTAAAGGATTTGAGGATATTTCAGAAATTGAGAATTTTAAGGATAAATTAATAAATATATTATTGGGGGTAATTAAATAAAGTTTGATATCGAGATCATTGGTAATTTTTGGAAATAAGAATAATTTGGTAATTTTGGAGATAAGGATAATTTAATAATTTTAAATATTCGGGAGTTATATTATGAGAATTCGGATTTTATTAAGTACAATTAATTGTATTGTATGTGAGTAGTAATAATTATGCTATTTATTTTATTAGGGAGACCCGCGAACGAGAACCAACCCACAGACATCGACGATTCCGGATTTAATCGTCGTCACTGTGAGTGGAATATATAAAATCTATTTTCTTTGTGGATTATTATAATTTTTAATTATGATGAGCATGATTGCAAATGAATCTTTAAATGCTTGATTTAATGATTTTGTGGAAAAATGGATTTTATCGGCACTATATTGTTTATTATCGGAATTGAGTATGATAAATGATTTTATTTCTGATTTTGAATATATGCGTATTAATAATATTTTTAAAGAAAAGAAAATGGATTTTAAATGTTGTTGAGAATAAAAGAGAATGTGATTTCGGATATTATCGGATGTTTATATACATGCGTATTTTCGATTGTTTTCAAGTCATTAGACAGTACCCTTCCCTGTACACTGTGATGTGATATGAAATATAGGCTTTTGGGGCCCGTCGGAGTACACATAGAGGCTTTGGGCCGTGTGCTTGCGCGCTTTTGTCCTTTGGGGACTATGCATGCATAATTATGATGATGAGATATGTCGAGATGAGATGACATATGAGATATTATTTCCCTGTCTATCTGTGTAGCTCCGGGGTATGATGGTTTCTTGACTGCCCGTCTGTTGAGGTCCGGATTATCCGTGTAGCTCCGGGGTATGATGTTTGCTTGATTACTCGTCCGTTGAGGTCCGGATAGGATGAGATTATTTCCCTGGGTACTCGTTTGGTGAAAGTTTTCAATATGCGAATTGACTTTGGTTTAATGCAATATTTTATGATAATTCCAGATTGAGTATTTATACGATGTTATGACATATTCTTCCTTGGTTATTTCACATGATATTATATATATTTCTGAAGTTAGTGATTGAATTATAAATGTGAAGTGATTTATTAATATTTCTCGTTTATGATTTGATGGAATTGTGTATTTAAAGTTGATACAGTTATTTTAAGAATAAAATTATTTTTGGAAAAACTAGTATCCACTCACTGACCTTCCCTGAGTTTTATACTCACTCCCATTTTTTTTCGTTTTATTATATTTTCCCCCCACAGGAGACTTGCAGGTACAACAGTTGACTCAGCAACAATAGTTATGTGTAAATGGCCACGTATTTGTCTTAGAAATTATAGAGTTTTGTGTAAAATATTTTAGGTTGTATGATATTACAATTAAAAATAACTTATTGTGTTGATATTAAGATATTTCGGATGATATTTGGTATTTATTGAGATGTTGATTGACGGAGTTGGTTGTATATGGAAATTATTTTGGGAGTGTTATCTTATTAATTGCAGGATTGGGAATAAAAAAAAAATATAGAGAAATTATATCGTAATTTTATTAGAAATATTATTTTATTAATATTTGAATCGTTATTAGTCGAATATCGAGGATCAGTCACAATTCGTCCCAGAGTTCGGGACAGGTCGTGACATTCACAAACCTTGAAAGAGAGCAAAACTACCTTAAAGAGTTTGGATTCATCATCATGAATAGCGGCAAAAGCAAGCCCTTCAACTAGCTCAATTGAGAACTCATTAACTGTCAAATTATATGTGTATATACATTAATTGGGTCCTTGTATTATTTATTTATTACCTATTTATTTATTACCGACAGCAATTTACCCTTGGAAAGATTAATATTTATTTTTATATTTTTCCGACAGTTCTTTTTCACCTTTGTAAAAAGTACTTATTACTGAAGGTAAATAATACCCCCGGAAATATCTTGTCGGTAATGCTACTGTTTGTTGTAGTGTTTACTCATCGTTAGCGGCCGTAATAGGTAAATTGCTTAGTTAATTTCAAATTTGATTCGAAGCTTCTTGTATTTTTGTCTTGAAGTGACCAATTTGGAGGTAAGCTTCTTGTATTTTGACTTCAAGATTATATTAAACAGGGGAAGCTTGTTAAACAAATATCTAGCCACATTAAATATGTCCATAATCTTTGCGTTGATAGCTTTAATTCATGAAGAAACAGCCGTGAAAAATGTCGCATGAGAGAGAGAGCGAGAGAGGAGGGCTCTGCCATGAGGGCGAGAGCAAGAAAGCAGATCTGTACTTTTGAGGGCGAGAGAGCGAGAGGGCGTGTCTGCGTTGACGGTGCGCGTGCCATTTTGAAGTTACTGTGACTAATTTATATTTAGTTCGAAACGAACCGTTCGGTGCATAATGGTGTGCTAACTGTTGTACGAATCTCATTTTTCCATTTCTTTAGGATTTAAATTGAATCCATAGAATACCTTTTTTTTTTTTTTGGGTTATGTTTGCGGGCGGGTGGAGGGAAGGCCAATGCTGAGGAAAATAGAAGATAAATAGTCAAATTCTGGAGCAGAGAGAATACATCAAAACCATCCATGAAACGAGACCGATGACCCCTACAAAGGTTTCGCTTTCTTATTCAACATAACAGTCTCGTCAACTATTCACTCTCAAGCATATGGAGTAAACTTTATTCAAATAATATAATGCACTAATTAATATACCGTCCTAAGAGAGACCATTCAGGAAAGGAGACCGATGACGCCTACAAAGACAAATAAATTATTAATTAATCATTAATAATCACTATAGTTCAAAAGCACATACGTGCATCGATCTATGTAAAATCAAAAGTCATGCCACCATGCACAAAAAAATTATCAGGAACGTTAGAAGCACATCTCAAAGAAAGTGAGAGAAATGGTACTTGAAGAGGAGCTCAACTCGGGAAAATTAATCAACTCTGATTTTATCCGATTGTCATTCGATAAAAATCTATATGATATTCCTATGTTGTCAAAATTACAAACAACTAAATGACATATTTACTTTTTTAATAGTTAAATATAAATCTTGTTTGTTTTTATAAATAAAAAAATTTAAATATGGTTATTTAGCATTTACGTCCTTGTAAATTGAAAAAAGAATTAGACTTTATAATTTAGGAAATAATTATACTTAATAGAAATTTTTTTAGAATATAATATTTACTTTTCATTCAGGCTTTTTCACATTTAGATAAAAACCACAAAATTTTTTCCTTATTTACTTGTAAATGTTTGAAAAAAAGATATAATTTACAAAAAAAAGATCTTAAAAAATGTAAAATTAGTAAAATTTTACTTTAAATATTTAATAAATAAGCCCTTATCTAGGTTATACTCACCACAAGCTATCTTTTCACCAGAATGTCCTGTGGATTTGCTGTCGTGATGGCCACCTGACGTGGAAGAACATTTGTAAATGATAAGCAAATAGAAGATTAAAGTGTAGATTTTTTTATTTAAGAGGATAAGGATTTCAAACTAAGGTATCGTTTGCTCTTTGTGTCTTAAATTTGAATAGGCCTAAATTTGGCTAAAGTCTAAATAGATCTGAATACACATATTTAAATGATAAGTTTGTTATTCTTTTTTTAATATCTAATTATAAGTGTTAAGTTTTTTTTTAATAAAACATTTGAATTATAATGTTTTGACATATATGACCTCATAAATATTAATAATATTTATATTTTATTCATTAAACACATGACAAGTTATAAATAAATTATGTGATTAGTAAAAGAAAAATTGACAATGTTTACTTCAACAAAGCATGAAAAATAAAATAGATATCTAACACATGTAATTTTTTTACATTAATTTATGATACTTATAATGTTATTTTTAATATATTATATTAACATTTTTCTTGTTAATTACATAATCCAATCACAAATTATTTAACCGTTTGAATTACAATTAATGTATTAAATAAAATTTAAAATCAGTTATAAAATTGTACATATAAATACAAAGCAATGGAACTATATATTTTAAAATACACTCACCTGAAGTTCTTTTATGTTTAAAATTAATATTCACTAAAAAAAAAGATTAATAGTTGAATGCCCACATATAAAAATGGGGAAAACAAAAAATAATCAAAGAATAATTTATATAATAGAAAATTTGAAAATAAATTTATTTAAGAGAGTATTAATGAAAGAAAATATTAAAGTTTCATCAAGATATTTTATCGTTTAGATAAAAGTTAAAATATTTAACTTTTTTTTATTCAGACTAAACTCCTTATAATCAAACATTAGTGGTTGAAAACAAATAAAATATGAATAAAAAAATGTCTAAGAATAAGTAAACTTTGGCCATGAGATAAAAAACAAACAATTCCTAAGTCGAGCACCAAATCTATAGTCAGGAATTGATTGCGGTGCATGTACCAGCCATGTTAGACACTTTCGGACTGATGATTCAGTGTTAAGAATGAGCTCAGCTGAGCAACTTGATAATCGGATAAATCTTAGTGCATACGCTGAGCACACTACACCAAACGAATTGAAGTGGTGAGCTAATATGTCAATAGTGGCTACGTTATCTTACCCATGCCGGAGTCATCTTGATCTTTGTGTATCACGATGGCCCTTCCAATAATGGAATCTGGCCCAGCAAGACGAATCTGCACATGTATATATTAAAACAATGAAGAGCGGAACTTCACTGGAGTCGGTTCCACGACTCAATACAAAGGAGCTGAAAAATTACCTTATTGTCTGAAAAATTGCTTAAATAAGCATGACCTGAACCACATCGGTAAATATGACATCCCATAAAATAAGTAATTAATAAAATGAATATTGTTATAACTGAAAAGGTCAACACGAGTACATACCATAACCATCAACAATGAGATTTCCTAAATCGCCGACATGACGATGCTCACTATCTTTGCCACCGTGGAATTTGTTATGAGGATTAAAATGGCTCCCTGCATGAAGACGTGGGAATGGTGAAACATAATGGGCAGAATTAAAAATTTATCCATACCTATTTGTTGGCTACAATTAAGTACTTTTTTTTTTTTTTAATGTTATAGGCTATCTGGATGATAGCTTCCATCAAAATCAAACCAAAATCCTGGTTCCAAACTGAATGAACAGGTCCACGAGTCTCAATTCTTCCCCAATTTATATGTTATAGCCATACCAGTTGAATCGCATCCATGTCTTGTGTCTCCGGCGGCGTGAACATGAAATCCGTGATGACCTGGCGGAAGGCCGTGGAGGAATCCATTCAAAACTGTTGGACCTGAACAAGGAAAAAAAAAATAATGATGACAAATAAATAAAACAAAAGAGAACTGTTTAGACATGACAAGACTAGAAAAAAGATTCAGAACTAACTGATTAATGGGTGATTAAATTACCATGATCTCCTTCCTGGAACAAATAGATGCTTCCCTTGGGACCCCCTTCTCTGCCAGTAATAATGGCAATTGCATTCACCTTATGGCTATGTGGTCTGAGCAATACGAATATATTAAATGAACAAGTGGAATTGAAAATTAAAAAAAAAAAAAAAGAAGAATCAGTTCGAGGCATGAGCTTTGAATTAAACATATAAAATTAAACAAATTATTTCTCCACCAACTGTTGAAAAACAATTAATAGATGCATCGCAGTATGTGTATAAACTCACACTCCTGTTGATTTGGTAGCATTGACAAAACCTGCATACGCAGCAGCCATGAATCAACACTCAAAAGTTATCTGAATACTAACCGACTCACGAACTATAATTGTTATCATTCAGATAGGAATTTAAGATCCTTACAGAATAAAACAGCTACCAATAAAGTTAACTCGAGTGAAGCTGCTTTCTCCATTACCAAATAGAAATGAAAGTAAGTGAGAGATTTGATGTTTTTATTTCTCTCTCTTCTAGTTATATCCAATGGGCACCACTACTCAATTAATGCTATATTGATGTCTATTGTGTAGCTATAAGTCCGGCCAATTTTTTAAGTCAACGAACCCCGTCCATATGTATATAGGAAATAATTCATCAATTGTCATATGAAATACAAATTTAATTAGGTGGTCTCTGCAGTCTCTTAATTTGCTTTTATTATCTTATTCTTTTTAAACCCTCTTACTTTTTATTAGATATTGCGATAATTAGAAGGTATAAATCTATTTCGAATATGGCCTTTAGGTTTCTTGTTTATATATATATTTTCAATTTGGTCCACAATCCTAGATTTTATTAAAGTCCAAAAAAGTTATTAAACTATAGTTTAATATTGTTATCCAATTATATTAAAAAATCTCACAATTTATTAGTTTTCATAGACATTACACTATTAAATTACATGATTTAATAACTTTTTTAAACTTTAACAAAATTTAATATCATGATTAGAATATTTTCATACATAAATAATTTTCAAGTGCGTTTACCATATCATAAAATTACAATGCTGTGAAAAAAAGTTGTGTGAAATTTCATTTCAGCATTGTAAGGTGCGCACCCCCACTTTATAAAGCACTTAATTATAGGAGACCAACTTTGTTCATTTCTCCTTTTATTCTAGTGTATCCATAATCCAATATTTAATTTCAACAAAATAAAATTGTTTCACCGGAGACGGCTGAAAATATTCATCCATCATCGAACATTTATGAGGAAGCATTTCACAAGCTTTCATTGTGATTTGTCGTGCGACAAAGGAAACATTTCACAAGCTTAATAAATTATAAGCCTTAACACCAACCAAGTAACCATAAAGAGACCACCTAACATCCCGTAAACATTATATTAAAAAAAAAAATCAAGTCATTTATTATGGCCAACAAAAAGGAGAAAGAAGAAGCACAAAAAAGGGGGGAAAAATTAAAATACAAAACTAATGAACTCTGCAGTGTCATCGATCGTTCTTGCGGTGGTGGCCAACAAACTTCACCTAAGAAAACCTTTGTCCCATCATTCTAAGCCCTCTAAATTTCTTATTGTTTACTTTATTTGTATAAACATTTCATTGCTTTGATTTAGATCCATACACATTATCCAACCCGTATAAAAGAACTAAAGAAGTATCCAACTCTCCTTGCTCTTATGTTTAGATCGGGGTCCACGAAAAACAGAAAAGGGAGGATCAGATCCACTTGTAGGATTTGAGTCAAATCCAAATCAATACAAATTTAAAGTACAAAAAAAATTACATCTAATTAATACATATATAACATATATAATATTATTAAATATAATTACTAATTACATAATAATTTTTTGAAGTAAATACACATTTGCTATAGATATATTAATTAACCATAATACTTTTAAGGGCAACTATCGACCACCTGTTTTTTAGTATTTTTTTATGAAATACCCAATTTTTTATTTTTATTTTTTTTTTACTAAACTCCATATGTTTTGCACTTATTCACTTCTATCTTCAAATAGTTAAGAGAATTAACAAAATATTATTGAAATAACTTTTTTATCCCTAAAATGTAAAAGAGTGCTTATCCATATCACGACTCATCCCGACCCCAAGACAAGTCTCTTTAATTCTTGAAATCAGACTAATAACAATTATATAATAGTTGTAATATTTTTATAAAAATTTTTAGTAGAGTTTCCCCTATAATTTTGACATTTCTCAATCCTGCAAATAATAAAATAATACTCCCAAAATAATTTCAAATTTCAACAAACTCCACCAACTATCATCTCAACAATACCAAATGTATCCAAAATAATTTAATACCAGTACAATGAATTGTCCTTAATAACAAAATATACAATCCGAAATATTTAGACTAAAAAATTCCATGACTCCTAATACCATTATGTGGCTAAAATACAAATATCTATCATTACTGAGTTGACTGTTATACTTGCAAATCTCCAATAGAAGAGGAAATATAATAAAAATAGGAGTGAGTACAAAACTTAGTGAAAGTTACTGAGTGAATAGTAGTTTTTTGAAAAATAATTTTATTTTGAAATAATCGTATTATTTTTAAATATATAATTTCATCAAACCATAAACAAGAAATATTAATAAAATCACTTGACATTTAAAACCAAATCACTAACCTTGAAAACATATATAATATCACATGAATAACCAGGGAAGAACATGTCATAACATTATATAAATAGTCAATCTGAAATAATCACAAAATACTTTATAAAATCAAAGAAAATTCACAACACATAATATCAATACTGAATACTGAAAACTATCACCAAACAAGTACTTGGGGAAATAACCTTATCATATTCGGACCTCAACGGACAAATAATTAAGAAACCATCATACTCCGGAGCTATACGGATAGACAAGGAAAATAACATCTCATATATCATTACATCTCAACATATCTCATTATCATAACTATACATACATAAATAATCTTTAAAAGACAAAATGACTCAGTAAACGGCTCAAAGCTTCTGTGTACTTCGACAGGCCCTAAAAGCCTATATCTCATATCATCACGTATCATTTCATATCATCTCATTAGTATCAGTAGCACCATATCTAGGGAAAGGTACTGTTCAGTGATTTTGAAAATAATCATATATACACAACAACGTAAACATCTAATAATATCTGAAATCTCATTTCATTTTTCATTAAACCAACTTTAAACCATTTCATTTTCTTTAAAAATATTATTTTTATGCAAATATTCAAAATTAGGAATAAAATCATTAATCGCGTACATTTTCAATAATAAACACTGTTATGCAGATAAAATCCATTTTCATAAAATCATTAAATCAAAATATTTAAAATTCATTTGCAAACATGTTTTACCATATTTAAAATCATAATAATCCACAAAGAAAATAAGTTTTGTATATTCTACTCACAGTGACGACAATCAAATCCAGTATCATTAACGTCTGCAGATTGCTTCTTGTTCGCGGGTCTTCCTAATTTAAGAAATAATATAATTATTATCCGTAACATGAAATACAAGTAATTATACTCAATAAAGTTTGAAACTCAAGTAATACAACTCCCGATCATGTAAAATTATCAAAATACCCTTATGATTAAATGTTAAAACTTACTAAATTACCTTCAGAAGTGATAACTATAATTTGTCAAATTATCATCAGAACTTAAATTACCAAAATAACCCAATATTAAAATTTACTAAATTACCCTTAGAATTATAATTTATTAATTTATCCTCAAAATCCTAAATTACTGAAATATCTTTAATTTAATTTATTATAATAATCTGTAAGTTTTAAATTTATGAAATTACCCATGGGGTATAAAATTATCAAATTACACATGATCACTTAAATTACCTGAAATTCTAGTTGTGCAACCCAAGAGGAGGGATAAATTGAGATTTTAAAAATCAATCTAAGCAAATCACACAACAATTAATTCTAATGCATTAATGAAATCAAGAACAATAAGTTTAATACTACTAAAATATAAAAGAGTAGGAAAGAGAAAATAAATACATATATTTTTACGTGATTTGGCAAACCTCGCTCACGTCCACGCCTTCATCATGACTTTAAGCATCTCATGACTTTAATTCCATTACAATTGACTTAAAGATGTGAATGAACCCTTATAATCTAGGGATTATTCTCCAATCCCTTCATTCAAGTATTTCTCACACTTATACAACCACAAATTGAATAAAAGATTAAAAATTACAATAAGAAATACTCTCTTCAAGAGTGGATAAATAAATATAGCACTACAATAATTTAATTCATAATGATTTGCAAGTTGGAAGCTCAATTAATAATGTATGAACTTATTTTTAGTTGTTCAAGATATTATAAATGAGTTTAATTTGGGCTTTTATAACTTTTACTCGAAAAATAGCCGTTATTGGTAAATTCCAGTGCCGAAGTGACTAGCCTCTATATTCAAGCGGTTAGCCACTTGCTACAGTGAAGTTATCATTAAATTTGAATATTGCTACAATAATACTGTTAATGAAATTATAATTTTACTCAAATCTTTTTATAATTTTATTATGGCCCAAAAACTTATAAAACTTTGCAAAAAATCTATTTTCGAAATAATTTTAACTTGCTATAGTATCACTGTTCATAAAATTATAATTTTACCAAATATATTTCTATAATTGTACTATAACTGGAAATGTCAAAAATCTTTGTAAACAAGTCTAATTTCAAAACTTTTAAATATTATTTCTCATTCTCACAACTTTCTAAAATTATGATATGATTAAAAATATTTCTAATTTTGTAAATAAATTTTAAAATATTACTTAATAAAATTAAATATTACAAAACTTTCACTTTAGTCTATATTTAGAAAATTAATTAGTTTGCATGAAATACTTAATTTATAATCAAAATTTTAGATTAATGAAAAATAATAATTAATTAATTAAAATCTTGAGCCTCACAACTTGCTAAATTAAGTATAAATTAAATCATACTAGCTTTACAATAATTTATGGTAATAATAAGTTTGTTGAGTTCCAAACTTTGTTCTTGATCGAGCCATTATTCGTTGAGTGTCTAGGAATTGATTTCACTTGATTCACTTATATAAATATTATCCTTCAAGAACTTAATAAAAATATGAAATACATTATTAATTAAAATAATTAAGAAACATGTTTGTTATCATTAAAATTACATTATGTATAGCATTTAGACTAACATTACCGATTTACCCTCGAAATCTCAAATTATCTAACTGTGCTTATCCATAATTACCAATTACCCATAACTTTTATAAATTATAGAATTAACCCTAAATTGCCCCTCATTGGTTAACAGCGATCGGACTTCAATCAACGGTGACGAGAAGTTTAGGTCTTATAGTTCCAGCCTCGATGAGTCTAACGGTGTTAGAGGTGGCCTCCCACGTGCTGTGACGACTGCAGATCGAGCTCCTAGAACCCAGTTGGTGGCATGACCAAACTCTAGCGGGATCGACGACAGTAAGAACGAGTTTTTGGTCAAAACTTTCAAGCTTCACTAGCGGCGTTTTGGTCATGTTCCAGCAACGGGAACGGTAGGGATATGGCCGACGTCTCGAGGGCTTCAAATCGATACCAACACGGGTTCGGATTGGGTCAATCTGGTCAACTCTCTCTCTCTCTTCCATTCTCTCTCCTTTTCTCTCTTCTCCCCTCTCTCATCTCCTCTCTCTCTCCATTTAAAGAAAATAATTTTTTAATACCGATTAAATCGATACAGGTTTCGTGGTAACAAAAATTCGACTAATCGACTTTGAAATCGCATTCGGTTTTGTCTCAATTTTATACCGCGACAAAATTTAAAATTATTCATACGCGATTAATTTAATAATACGTCGAATTTTTTATCGCGATAACATGTAATGAGTTCAAATTTTATGAAATCGACATCGAGCGAAAAAATAAATAATTCACCTAATAAAAAAATAAAAGTGCATATATTACAATCCACCAATCACTTATTTTTTCATACTTTTTCAAAAATACATAAATCTAAAGTGACCATTTTATTCTTATGATATTAGCAACGTTATAACAATTCAAAAACAAAATTAGACAGATGCAAAATAATATAACTTCAGGTGGAGTCTAGTAAAAGAATTAAGAATTACATATTTTTGAAAAAATATAAAAAAAGGTGATTGGCGGATAATTTCTCTATTTTTTTAATATACCCTTGGGTCAAAAGTGAAAATCCATTACTGGCATTCAGAGAAATCCTCCCAATAGAAGCGAATTGATAGACTTTAATCATTTCAGACAAGAAATGTGCAATGTGATCGTCGTTAAACTGAATGTTCCACATTAAGAGAAGAAGATAGTTCACGAGTCCTTAAAACAATTTTTTTTTTTCCGAATTGAATAAACTGATAAAGAGCGTTGTTCGTTACGAGAATAGACAAGTTAGTTTCACAGCAGAATTTAATTTTCGTAGTATACATTTTGAATTTCGCTACACACCTAAAAAACGTGCATTACAAGTAAAACCAAAAATGAGATGTTGATTGAAAATCTCGTACAAATCCTGATACCATGTAAACATAGCATTATGCCTAACTTCACAAACCAGAAAAAGATGAACGCAGAGCAAAAACGAAGGATAAACTTAACGAAATTGTAATGATGTATTACAATAAAATGAGTTTCTGAATTCAAATGCATGTAGGCGAGAAACGGCAGCGTTTTGAGCAAAGCATCAGCCTGTTATGAAGTCACGTGAGTAGTTCGTGGTCGCTTAACACCGAAACGGCATCCAAGCTTCCGTTTTGTTCATAACAGATTCAAGATTTGCTGGTGCTTTGACACGTCGCAGCTCCAGCGATTCCAACTTCGTTAAGACGGATTGAGACACGCCGCGAATAGCTGTACAAATTGGGCTGCCTCAGTTGTTATGCTGCTGTTATATGAGCTGAGCTTTGCCAGCACGTTCGTGGTGAGTCTAGAGAATTCTAGTGAGAGATTTGAGAGAGAAAGCTTGCACTTGAGCTCTGTAATCTCAGCCTTGAGTTCTTGTAATTTCTTCATTGAATCAATCAATAAAGTAGCTCTGGTGATTTCACTCCTGGACATAGGTCTTGCAAAAGACTGAACCACGTAATCTTGTTCATTCTGTGTGATTTAGCTTCTGATTTGTTTCCTGTTCTGTTGTTGATCCAGTTCTTGAGTGTTTTAGTGTTTGTGTTAGTGTAGTCAGTATTTGAATTGATTAGATTCATCTTCGAGTTCACGTGCAACTTCTGTTGATCTTGACAAAGATCTTGGGCAGAGCTTTGATTTTGTTAAGCTTGAAAACAGATCAATCTCCACACCATCCAACCA